>OW121745.1:8651689-9996689 GCA_933228675.1 Stomorhina lunata
TTTAATACTGTTTAAAAAAAAAAAATTAATTTGTTAATTTGCGTACATCGATGAAATTCTATAGGGTGCAGCGTTGAATGATATCCTAAAATTTGATATACGGTTCAAAAAACTTTTTTTTTTAAAACAACATTTTTTGACCAAATTCAGATTTTCTTTTGAAAAATAAAGTTTTTTAAAAAAATATTTTTTTAAATTCTCATCGATTTTTAAATTTTGGCGATATATCTGGTGTTTATAGACCGATTTTAACAAAATTTAATTGCATGTTGCGTCGGAATATTTTCTAAAATTTTATTTATAATTCAAAATTAAAAAAAAAAATAGTGTTTTTTAAGAAAAATAATTTTAATTTGTCAATTTGCGTACATCAATAACTTTTGCTTTGGTGATGTCTCAGTTATTGATCTACCGATTTTGATGAAATTCAATAATGTGCTGCGTTGAATGTTTTCCCAAAATTTGATATATTGTTCAAAAAATTAAAAAAAACAGTTTTGTAACGAAATTAAATTTTGTTTTATGAAAAATACAGTTTTTTAAACAAATTTTTTTTAAATTCTCTATGAATTTTGAATTTTGGCGATATCTCTGGTGTTTATAAAACGATTTTGATGAAGCATGCTTTAATGGTGTATTTTCTAAAATCTGATATATAAATCGAAATTTAAAAAAAAAATTGTTTTTTAAAAAATGTGTTCTAAAATTTGCCAATTTGCGTACATCGATATCTTTTGCTTTGGCGATATCTCGGTTATTGATCTACTGATTTTTTCAAATTCTCATCGAATTTAGAGTTTTGGCGATATCTCTGGTGTTTATAGACCAATTTTAATGAAATTTAATAGAATGCTGCTTTCTAAAATCTGATATTGATTACTATATTTTTTGCTTTGGTGATATCTCAGTGATTGATCTACCGATTTTGATGAAATTCAATAGTGTGTTGCATTAAATGATTTCCTAAAATTTTATATATAGAGTTCAAAGAAGTTTTTTTTTTTTAATACACAGCTAAAAAAAATAAATTCGGTAATTTTCGGGACAACGAATTTAGAGTTTTGGCAATATCTCAAAAAATTTTAATTTAGCATCAAATTTCGAGTTTTTGGTATATCTCAGTTGTAAGTAGAACTATATGTTGCAATTTGATAGTGTACTTAGTAAAACACTATTAACATCTAATACCTATATATATAAGTTATGTCGGTATGCCATCTAGAAACTCATCAAACTTGATAGTGACTTTTGAATATTATGATTCATATCTTACTTATGTGTTGTTGCCAAAGGTCTAATCTAAATAGGTCCGCTATATATTCTCATTAAAGCAACCATTTAATCGGTCCTCTAACTTTAAAGATATATGCATTTAAATACGACCTCTTTCAAGGTGCGAAATGTTACAATGTTGTGTAATTTCTGAAATTTTTTGTATTTCAATCTACCTCTGAAATGTTTTGGACCCAATATAAAATAAGATTATTCACTAATTAAAGTATTATTCATATATCGCCCTAAAATTAAATGTATGAGGACATACATATTTACATTTAAAAGCCGTGTTTTATCGAGATTTGAAGCTTTCTCAGAACAGATAATCAATATACATATATAAGTATTTTTCTACGACTCACCTAAATCAGTCTTTCCATTCTGTACTTTACTTTTATAACGCCATTGGTGAAGGGTATTTAATAGCACTCTTATTTGTTTTATAATAAAACCACACTGAATATACATATATCTATAGAAATATCCTATATATAAATATATACATATATCTATAGAAATATACTTTTTTCCATAGAAAACAAATAATATTTGTTTACGAAAAACAACTAAAAAAAGTTCAATGCTCCTCCTCATGTTCATTCCTCGCTGGTTCAGCGGTTACTGAAATAAAACAGAAATAAACAACCAAATTTATATCGATTCGTGCTTCTGCCAGTGTATCCTCTCTTTCGCTCACGAATACAATTACACTTTCTTTTTGTCCATCAATGCACTAAGATTATGTTTTTTATTATAAAAAATATTTTAACCCTTTAAAGCAATGTCCCGCAAAATAATACTATTGCATCTTGTGTTTGTGTGGGTTATTTTTGTAGTTCTCTCTTTATCTATGCCCTTTACTCAAACAAAAAAGTTGTTTTGTTAGTAACATACTAACAACACAACTCGTTTGTTTAAATGCTCATGAGAGAATGATTATCTTAAGATAAACATTTGTTATCTTTCTCCTATCTGTGTGAGCAATATGTGTGAACATAAAAAAGATAAATGCCCTCGGGCTAGCTTTTGCCGATCGCAGCTTTAAAGACATGGCTAATCTAGGTCATCCTTCATTTCAATTGTGGACACTGACCTCCTAGTGGTATCACCCGGGTAGCTACGTTAACACCCGTTTAAATAGTGAGCCAATATGAGCCGCAAGTTTCCCCATAAGAACTATAAAAACATGGGTCTAGGACGTCGGGCTAGTAACCCACTCCTAGCAAAAAACTTACTATGAAATAGCAAAAAAAAAAGAATTAAAACGGTCCCTCCTAATGTTGACGACTATGGCAAACGAAAAAAGGACCATGATTTAAGGATCAGCACCTGGAACATGCGAACCCTCTACGGAGGAGGTGCTTTGACCCAGTTGATGGATGTTCTCGAGGAATATAAATGTGATCTAACTGCTGCCCAGGGAGTTAGATGAAATGGCCACGGCGTCGCCAAGACACCAAAAGGTGGCCTATATTACAGCTGCCATGAGAGTAGGCATGAATTTGGTTGCGGATTCATAGTTAGCAAAAAAATGCGAAACCTAGTCTCTAGATTCACCCCAGTTAATGAAAGATTATCAACAATACGTGTAAAAGCAAAATTCTTCTATCTTAGTTTAATTTGTGCTCACGCTTCCACAGAGGAGAAAGATGAAGATTTAAAAGAAGCCTTTATGAGCAACTCGAGGAAGTGTATGATAGCTGCCCTAATCATGACGTAAAAGTAATACTGGGTGATTTTAACGCAAAGATTGGACAGGAAAGTTGCTTGAGCCCACTATAGGTAAATTTAGCCTCCACAACATAACATCTGTCAATGGTATAAGGTTGGTCTCTTTTGCGGCTGGTCGAAATATGGTAGTGAGTAGCATGAGATTTCAACACCATAGAATACACAAAGCTACGTGGGTGTCTCCCGATCAAATGACAAAAAATCAAATAGACCATATTGCAGTTGACGGAAGGCACTCATCAAGCGTATTGGATGTGCATACAATTCAGGGAGCCAATATAGACTCCGATCACTATCTCGTTGCAGCCAGAATCGCAAAGGAAATTTAACACCACCAAGCTACAATCCCATCAAATTGCCACAGAATACTCGCGACGAACAGCTCAATTACTCGGAGAAAATATTTCTACTAACAACGACATCAGCACTATATGGCAACATATTGCCAACTCTATGAAAACTGCTGCAAAAACTGTATTGGGGTTCCAAAGCCCTCTACCAAAAAACTCTTGATATGACGAGGAGTGTCGCGATGCTACTGCTGCGAAAAATGCAGCATACAGGGCAACTCTGTAGTCAGTAGTTACTCGTCGAACTTTAGAAAGATATAGAAAAGAAAGAGGGAAGAGAAACGTCTATTCCGAAGAAAAAAGAGAGACATGGAAAGACGTGTGTTCGAGGAGATTGAGATATATAAGAGTAGTAATGAAGTTCGTAAATTTTATCAAAAAGTTAAACACCAAACGGATGGTTTTAGCAATTGTACTTTGACCAAGGAAACCTGGTAAAGGGTGCTAAAACCGCACTAAAACTGTGGAAGGAGCACTTTTTCAAATTGTTGGTATCAAATGATCAAGATGATACACCTGAACAAATCAATGATGATGGCGTTATATGTCCACCACCAAACCAAATGATTAGAATCGCAATATATCGACTAAAAAATAACAAAGCTGCGGGTGCCGATAGTCCTCCTGCAGAGCAGGCCGGAGGAGATGAGTTAATAAGGCTTATGTCCCAACTTATAGAAGCAATATGGTCAGAAGAATACACGCCAGACGATTGGAATCTAAGTGTCCTTTGTCTTGTGCACAAAAAAGGAGATAAAACTGTATGAGCAAATTATAGAGGGATAAGCCTACTCTCAATTGCATATAAGATTCTATAGATCAGATGTTTACTCGACGTCAAATCCTGGAGAAGACCCATCATCTCTTTGTTAACTACAAAGCAGCTTTTGACAGACCGATACGGAAGGAGATTTTTTAAGCAATGTCTGAGTTCGGCTTCCCCACGAAGCTAATAAAGTTATGCAGGATGACACTAACTAATACAATATCATCTGTTAAGATAGGTAAGAACCTATCAGAGTCTTTCATAACCAAACGGGGTTTAATGCAAGGTGATAGTCTATCATGTGATATCTTCAATATTGTGCAAGAGAAAATCTTGCGAGATGCAGCAGTTAATACAACTGGTACAATCTTCAATAGAAAACATATGCCACTCGACATTGACATAATGGGACGCACTTTGAGCGATGTAACTGCCGCCTTTTCCAGTATCGAGAAGGAATCAAACAAAATGGGTCTAGCTGTAAATGAATCAAAAACAAAACTGATGGTTTCTTCAGGCAGACAGACCACTATAATTGGATCACATGTGCCCATAGAAAATTATAGATTCGAAGTTGTAAAAGAATTTGTATACCTTGGTACCGCTGTGAACATCAACAACGATGTAAGCTTTGAAATTAAACGTAGAATCGATGCTATTTTGGCCTGAGCAAACAGCTAAGAAATAAAATCCTCTACGTAAGAACTAAAATTACGCTCTATAAAACGCTTATACTACCCGTGTGCATATGGTGCAGAATCATGAGTACTTGCACAGGCAGATGAAGCTATCCTTGGAGTGTATGAGAGGAAAATCCTACGAAAAATATTTGGACCAGTGTGCGTTAACAATGAGTATCAACATCGAATGAACCATGAGCTGTATGAGTTATACGCTGGCATAGACATAGTAAAACACATTAAGCAACAGCGACTGCGCTGGCTAGGACATGTTGTGCGAATGGATGAAAATACTCCAGCAAGAAAAGTGTTTAACAATGATCCTGATTGAACTCGTAGAAGAGGGCGTCCAAAACTTCGATAGAAAGACCAAATAGAAGAAAATCTTTCAAAACTTGGCATAAGAAATTGGAGAATATGCGCACAATATAGAAGCGCATGGAATTCTAAAATATGCTCTGCCTTTGACTTAAACAGGTTGTTACTATAGGCCATTTAAGTAAGTAAATTAAGACATGGGGGCAAAAATTACCCAAAATTTTTTTCCAGCAACTTTTGATAAAAAGGTATAAAGTCAATACTAAGATTAAGTTTCTTTTTTAAAAATATTAACCCTAAAACATATGAGAACAATGTTGTCTCAAAATTTGTTTGGCACTTTTATACCCACCATCAAAAAGAATGGGGGGTTTATTGAGATTGTCATTCCGTTTATAATTTCCTTAATATTGGCTCAAAAAGCAAAAGCGATATATATTTTGAAGCCTTATGAAATTCTAAGACGATTGAGCAATGTCCGTCTGTCTGTAGAAATCACGATAACGCCTAAACGAAAGAAGCTAGCTCACTGAAACTTGGTAAAAAACATTTCTAAGAAAATTTTGGTATTGAAATTTTGCAAAATCGGTAAAAATTTGACCATAGCTCCCGTATAACCTCGCCTAGGCTAATCGCTTATTTGCAAATAAATAACAAACTATAATAGCTATAATGATAAAATCTGGTATATAGAAGTTTAACATAAGCCGTAGGTAGCATATAAAATTTCAAAATCGGGTCACATTTAGCCATAGCTCCCATACAAAAAACAGCCTAAATTTCACCTAAAATACACTTAAATGTCAATAAAACTAAAACTATAACATATATAACCACAAAATTTAGCACAAGGAAGTCTTATGTCAATGCCAGCCAGTGTGCAATTTAACCTCCCATATAAAAAACTTACGGAAACACAAAAATACAAAAAGAAAAGGGGGTTTCTGTCTGTCTGTCCGTCAGATAAAAGCGCGATAGCTCCTTAACTACAAGAGCAATAGAGACAAAATGTTACAAAGGTAATTTCGATGCGATGCTATGGCCACTAAATTTTGCACAAATAAACCTTATTAATACTAGCCACTATTTAAAATTTTGTGACAATCGGTCAACATTTGGCTATAGTTCTTATATATATATATATAACATCCCCTTTTTATATCTACAATCAAAAAAATTTAGAGGTACATTCAGTATATTATGATTGCACTTACGAAATTAGATATCTATCAAGTCCAGACTTAATATACGGTAGATGCATTAACAAAATATATAAAAAATATACGTCTTACTATCAACATATTTATCTTAACTATATATCGAGCACAACGAAAAGTATTTAACTGCAACCGAATTTAGTCCAAATATTCTACCAACTATACCACATTTTTTCAACATTTTGAATTAGCTGCACTCTCGTACAACTTGATGGTGGGTATACAAGACTCGACACAGCCGAATATAACACTCTTACTTGTTAGAATTAAAAAAAAATTTATAATAAATAATACTTAATCTTAGTGTCAAATAAATAATTATATACTTTTTAATCAAAATTTGCTGAACAAAGTGCCAAAAAAATGTTTGGTCATTTTTGTCCCCATGTCTATTAAGGGCTAAAACTATTTTTTTTTTAAATAAAAAAAAACTTATTCTTAGTGTAAAATAATTACTTTTAAGTATATTTATTAAAATTCTCTAATAATTTATTAATATTACGTATTTAAAAAATAAAATAAAAAAATTTTGACATTTGACCCCGGGAACAAAAGGGTTATGTCAACCCAATATTTAAAATAAAAAACCCTTTTATATTTTCCATAGTATGGATAATTTAATTCCATATAAACATTATTTAAATTAAACATAAATTAGATTTATGAAGCATTTACTCAAATTATGATCAAAAAAATTGTTTTTTGAGAAATTCGCCGAAATCGAACAGAAGGTACGGGGAAATAGTTTAATATATCGACCTCAATTTTTTTGGGTTTTCTTTTAACAAAATTTTAACAAAATTAAACTATAAAGTACTTACAAGTCTTAAAATGATAAATCATGTCTTAATTTGCTAGCTTTGGTCTCAATTGCGGTTTATCCTTAGGCTTGTTGTCAAGGACACGAATTTTCCAAAACTGTTTTATGGATTTCAAATTTGTATGACTTCAAATAAGGCTGCGTTTACTTTTGGATTCCATTCTCTTTTATTTCACAAATAAATCTTAAATGGACGAAATGAAGCAAAAAGTTCAAATCATTTTTTCCCATACAAATAGGCTCAAAAACTTTGGGCCCGTTGAGCGGGCTTGTATTCTAAAAATAAATCAGTAATATTTTGTACACTTCCGATTGACATAATTTGGCCACATAATTTCACTATTAGAAGTCGATCAGAGACAAAAGTCAAAAAACGACCCACTCTAATATATATATACATAAAAAAGTACCAAAAATCGGTTTTACTCTTTTTTACCCCTATTGGTCCTATTTTGAAAAAAGGAACAAACACATATCCCCTTAATTTCGAAGCAGATCCATATTTTGTTTCTATAGATGCTAGTTTCGGAGATATAACTTTTAGCCCCAAACTTTCAAAAAGTACCGACATATTTCTTATTTTTTGGGGAAATTTTCAAAATTTCCAATTTTTTTGGGACAATATTGATAATTTCCTATTTCTATTGGAAAATTTCCCATTTTTTTTTTGTTATTTTAAAATTTCCAATTAATTTGTGAAATTTTGAAAATTTCCCATTTTTTTTTGGTTATTTTGAAAATTCCCATCATTTTGGAAAAATTTTGAAAATTCTTTTGGAATATTTTGAAATTTCCCATTTCTTTTGGGTTATTTTGAAAATTTGCCATTTCTTTTGGGAAAACTTACCATTATTTTGGGAAATTTTGAAAATTTCCATTTCCTTTGGTTATTTTGAAAATTTCCCGTTTCTTTTGGGGAAATTTTGAAAATTTCCCATTATGTTGGAAATTTTTAAAAATTTCCATTATTTTAGGAAATTTTGAAAGTTTCCCATTGTTTTTGTTAAATTTTGAAAATGTTCCATTGTTTTTGGAAAATTTTAAAAATTTCCCGTTATTTTGTTAAATTTTGAAAATTTTATATTTCATTTGGAAATTTTCAAAAATTTCCCATTTCTTTTGGGTTATTTTGAAAATATCCCATTTCTTTTGAAAAATATTAAAAATTTCTATAAAAAAGAACATTTTTCTTAATATATATAAATATTTTTGTATAAGAATTATCCTGAAGGAAATACTTTTGTATAACAGCTGTCCTTAAGAGAACGCTTTTGTATAACAATTATCCTATAGAGAATATTTTTGTATAAAAGTTATCCTAAAGAGAACACTTTAGTATAGCAGTTATAGTATATGGAATATTTTTGTATAGCAGTTATCTTATAGAGAATTCTTTTGTATAACAGTTATTCTATAGAGAATACTTTTGTATAATAGTTTTCCTATAGAATTATTGTATTTAAACATTTTTCTACATGCAATACTTTTGTGTGTTATTTTGTTTTTTATAGAGGACACTTCGTTTCTATAGAAATTATTTTGGTAAAACCATGGTTTAAGGTTGTTGAAGGTTGTTCCATTCTCTCTTTTTGCGCCATGATAACTTTCTGACGTTTGTTAGGATAGTAAAAGTTTGTGCTACCATATTTTTGCCGGCAATCCCACTTTTCTAATATTTTATGATGACAAAATTTATGTAAATTTATGCATGAAAAACATACAAATATTTACGAAAAAGCTTTAATAAATAATCATACAATTTGTTCCAACTATATTTCTTTAATATTGAATGTCTTCAGTATATGCTTAACTTCAAAATTACACATTTTTATAACTAATCCCAATGTATTGCGTACCCCTTTTCTTAATGTGGCAATATTTTTCTTTCAATTGTTTTCAAATATCAAACTTCAAAAACCCAATATAGACTTCAAAATAATTTTGAAGTATAATTTTTTCAACCGATTTTGATGAAATTTAATAGCGTGCTGCGTATGACGATACACTCTCTAGCAGCTTCACAAACTTGATTTCAACAAACAGACAGACAGACGGACATCGCTTAATCGATTCTCCTGCTGATTCTGAGTCGATTGGTATTAATTTTATGGGTTCTGCGACCTATTGGTGAAGAGATTAATAAATTTGTTGCAGCTACCTAAAAACTAAATTCCGGGAATTTAGTTCTATGGGAGGTACTCAAAATAATTATCCAATTTGATCCAAAAAGTATAGACGTTATCCTTGTACTAAAAATGGCTGTGCCAGATTTTATTAAATTAGCTTTGAAATTGCTACCTGCTACCTAGACTCCAGATAGCCAGAATCCAGTGCCAGATTTTTAATGTAAAAGTCTTCACAACAGGATGCAAAAATTATTTGATAGCTAAACTTTGATGGCAGTTTTGGCTGACTCTGGATTCTATATTGCTGAATTCAACTTTATCCCTGAATTATCTTACATTAATCAGATTTCTCAGCAGTTTATTATCCATCTTATGTGTCTGGTGCACCTCTGAGGCACAGCATGACTTGATTGAATGAGTTACCTTGCCAATTTCGAATGTACTAGAATCTATCTAGAATTGCAAGAACTTAAAAACTACTAGTAATCAGTAACTTATGCATTTGCCGTTTGGAACCGGAGTTAAAACGTAGGTCCCTTTTGACGAGTTTAAAAGTAGAATCGGATGCAGCTCATTCTGTGAGAGAAGTAGCCATTGTTGGAATGTTGTCGATATATATATATATAATATATATTAGAGCTACTATCCAAAAAAGTGCCCTCCTTAAAATAAACCTTCAACCTTTTTAAGATGACGTTTAAAATACTTCGGCCTCAGCTTTCAGCTCTTGTGTGCTCAACCATTTTTAAAAAGGGTGCATTTTCCCATGCTTTGTCGATTTAAAAATCTGTTTCCTTACCAACATATGCAATATAAGTATATATATATAAGGTTTTAAGGAGCATCCAACTGTATATGGGTATTTCCTAGGGTCCTGAACATACGTTTGTAATCTTTTGATGTACAAAAAATATAGAAAATAAAACTTTTCCTAGTATTTTTTTACGCTTCAATAGCATTTTGGTAGCTCTATGTTTAGTGTGAAGATGAATTTCATCAACTTTAAGTTTTCATAATAATAGTTATAAACATGTGGTTTCGAACGAATGCAAAATAAAAGTTAACATTTGCAGACAGTAGTGAAACATAAAAATTTGCGAAATGGAACGGAATATTCAACAGTGATTAATTTATTTTAAAAGTGTATGAATGATATTGAAAACAAAAACAAGATTTAAATATGTTAGTTTGGAATTTTTATTACAAAACAAAAAATTCAAAAACCGTTATTATTTACAGAATGTCCTAAAAAGGGACATGGATGATCATTTTTGGATAAATTGTATATACAGTTGGCCGCGCCTTTAAAAAACCTTTTTTATAATACTTATATTGTGTTCGTTGATAAGGAAACAGATTCTCAAATTAAAAACACACAAAAGTAGACCCTTTTTCAAAATGGTCCATCTTACGAAAGGTCAAAGCTAGAGCCGAAATATTTTAAATGTCATCATTAAAAATACCAATGCTCATTTTGAGGGAAGCGAAATTAGTGTTAGGCATACCTAGCACCAATTTCGCTTCTATACAGCTTGGGCCGCACAAATATATATACATACTTTGTGAATTTTTTATTTTAGAGACATTCAATTGTTGATGTCAAAGGTGGGTGTTAATGTCGATATCAGCATTTATGATATTGAAAACTGAAACAATGATGAAATTTTACTAGATAACGATGATTTAGAAGTGTCAAATAATCTTCTTCTTTATTTGCTCATCCGTTATTCGGATATAAGCGATCATATAATAATATTACATTACAAAATATATATTTTCTAAAGTTTAGCTTTTTTTTATATTATTAGAAGCTCTCTATTCTTGGCGGCGTTTAATAGGGTCCTTTCCTCACGGTAACCGGTCCAGTCTTGGATATTTTTCAGCCATGAAGTTACTTTTCTGCCTCTGGCAGGTCTTCCTTCAATTTTTCCTTTGAAAATTGTTTGTATGAGACGGTATTTATCGTTTTTCATAATGTGTCCCAAATATGAAATTTTTCTGGATTTAATTGTCCTTATTAATTCTCGAGCTACATGCATTCTTCTTAGGACTTCGTCATTGGTGACTCGATCTGTCCATGGTATTTTCAGAATTCTCCTATACATATATCCACATTTCAAATGCCTCTAGTTTCTTTTCATCAATGGCTTTAATTGTCCATGTTTCTGCTGCATATAATAAGACCGACCAAATATAACATTTCACGAATCTGATTTTTGTTTGAAGGCTGATGTCATGACTGGCTAAAATTTTTGAGTATTTGAAAAAAGCTTCCCTCGCCATCTCTATACGGCACCGTATTTCATTTGATATGTCCCATTGGTCATTTATTAAAACTCCCAAGTATTTAAAATTTTTTACTTTTTCAATTTCTGTGTTATGAATTTTTAATGTTGTGTTGTTGTATATATTTTTCCTGCTAACAATCATGTATTTTGTCTTTTTAGTATTAATTTTTAGGCCATATGATTCACTCACAACTGTAAGTTTGTCTACTAATTTTTGTAGTCCACATATACTGCTCGCCAGTAGCGTGGTATCGTCTGCATATCGTATATTATTTATCAGAACTCCATTTGTTCGTATTCCTATTCTTTCATTGTCAACAGCTTCCAGGAATATTCTTTGGGAGTAAATATTGAATAAAAGGGGAGAAAGTATACATCCCTGCCTTACACCTCTTGAGATAACTATTTCATCAGTGAGTTCTCCATTCACATCAATGCACGCTGTTTGGTTCCAGTAGAGATTTTCAATGCACCGTATTTCCTTTCCGTCTATGCCAATTGATATTAAAATTTCTATGAGCTTGTTATGTTGGACAGTGTCAAAGGCTTTTTCATAGTCGATGAAACACAGAAAGACATCTTTTTGCACATCACGGCAATTTTGGACCAATACTTAGATCCTAATAAGTGCTTCTCGAGTACCCATTCCTTCCTTGAAGCCAAATTGCGACGTTCCCATATACATTTCACATTTAGCGTATATTCTTCTGTGAATTATTCTTAAAAATATTTTCAATGCGTGGCTCATTAGACTTATGAGTCTATATTCTTCGCATTTTCTTGCATTTGTCTTTTTCGGTATGGTGATAAAAGTCGATTTTAGCCAGTCTAGCGGGTATTGACCAGTATCATAAATATAATTAAAAAGTGTCGCTAAAAGTTCTATATTTTCACCATGTATTAATTTTAAAATTTCTGAGGGAATTTCATCGGGACCTGTTGCTTTTTTGTCTTTTAGTGAGTTTATGGCATATTCTACCTCGTCTCTATTTATTCGTGAACCTGTCAAAGCATATTGGCTTCTATCATATAACGATCTTCCTTCATCTGTAAACATCTTTGTTACATAGTCTTTCCAAATTCGTTTTCTTTCTGATGTCTCGAACACAGCTATATTATTTTCATCAAAAAGAACTCCTGGTGATGAATTTCTATATACTCCTGCAGCTTCTTTTAACTTTTTATGAAGATTGAAGTCATCGTGATGGTTTTGTGGCATTTCGATTTCCTGACATTTCCGGTGTAGAAGTGAATTTTTTGCAGTTCTGGTGGCATTTCGAATTTCCTTGTTTAGTTCCCAATATCTCTCGTAATTTTTATTTTTGTGTTTACTTCGTTCCTAGCGTGCTTGTAATCATGTTAATATTGGTTTTTAAATTATTCCATTATTATGTCCTCTCTGTCAACGCATCCAAGTTCAGAGTTAATACGTTCTTTAAGTACCCTTTTTATTGATGGATCCTTAAGTTTTTCTATATTAATTTTTGGTTTTTATTTCTTCTTTCGGATAGCAGCAATTTTAAGACGGATATTTGACAATAAGAGGTTGTGATCCATTGCAACATCTGCTCCTGGGAACGTTGAACATTTTGTTACACATGTACTGTAGCGCCTGTTTATTATTATATAATCTATCTGATTCCTTATAATATTTTCTTTATTATCACGTGGTGACGTCCATGTATATAACCTTCTAGGATGTATGCAAAATATTGTATTTATGATTTTCATGTTATGTTCTTGACAGAATTCCACTAGTCTGTCCCCTCTATTATTTCTCTCACCTAATCCATATCTTCCTATAACGCCAGGAACTTCATTTTCTCCAACTTTCGCGTTAAAATCTCCTTGTATCGGGTGGTTAAATTTCAAGGGCCGATGTTGATTTTAAATAAAACACAAACTATTTAGGAAATTTTTGTAATTTTATTTTATTATGATATATTGGTATTACTCAATTATGTATGGAACAAAATATCAGCCAAATGGGCACCGCGACCACGGCGGCACACCTTCATCCGATGGTCCAAATTTTCGATGACCCTGAGGCATAATGGAGGTTCTATGCCGTTAATGTGCCGAATTATACCATCCTTTAGCTCTTAAATTGTTGCTGGCTTATCGACGTACACCTTTTCTTTCAAATAACCCCAAAGAAAAAAGTCCAACGGTGTCAAATCACATGACCTTGGCGGCCAATTGACATCGCCATTACGTGAGATAACACGGCCATTGAATTTGTTGCGCAAAAGATCCATTGTTTCGTTAGCTGTGTGGCAAGTGGCACCGTCCTGCTGAAACCATATATCGTCCACATCCATATCTTCCAATTCGGGCCATAAAAAGTTCGTTATCATCTCACGATAGCAAACACCATTCACAGTAACTGCCTGACAGGTCTCATTTTGGAAAAAATACGGCCCGATGATGCCACCAGCCCATAAACCGCACCAAACAGTCACTCTTTGTAGGTGCATTGGTTTTTCGACGAATCCACTGAGGTGAAAATGTGCCTCATCACTGAAGATGATTTTCTTCGAAAATTGATCATCCACTGTTTCCATTTCTTGCCACCATTTTGCCCATTCACGACGTTTGCAATGGTCAAGAGGCTTTAGTTCTTGAGCCAATTACACCTTGTAAGCGTGTAAATGCAAGTATTTATGCATAATGTTCATCAACGAAGAGCGTGAGAGGTGCAATTGTTGGGCACCACGACGAGTTGAGGTGGACGGCTCTTTAGCCACACTATCGCGAACATCAGCAATATTTTCTGCAGAACGAGATGTACAAGCATGCACTGGTGTTCTCACATCTTCGCTCGAATTTTTCCGCGATTTTTGCGATTGTATGCACATTTGGACGATCAAATTGACCAAAAAAATCACGAAGTGCAATATATGCATTTAGATTTGAACGCCCATTTTCATAATAAGTAGATAACTTTAACACGTTGTTGGATTGTGTATCTCTCCATGGTTCAAATTGAGTAAGTCTGAAATAGATAAATGTCAAATAAAATTCAAAAAAAAACTTGGCGTTTAGGTGTGGTTCACATTCAACATCGGCCCTTACAATTTAACCACCCTTTATAATTGTTATTTCATGTGGTTTCGTCATTTTTAGCAATTCGTCGATTTCATTGTAAAATTTTTCAATCTCTTCCACACTTGAGTCACTTGTGGGGGCGTAAACTTGTATAATATTTATATTAAGTGGACTAGCATCAATTTTAACTAACATAGTTCTGTCTGACATTGACACGTATCCAGCCACGCATTCAGCTATATTATTTCTGATAATAACACCTACTCCTTTTCTATGATATCCATCACGATTTCCTGAGTGATACACCCGAGTATTTTCCGATTTAAAATCTCAAGATCCTTCCCACCATGTCTCACTGATTCCAAGTATATCTATTCCAATTCTGTTCATTTCACTTATGGTGTTATTAAGTTTTCCAGCTTCGTATAGACTCCTTACATTCCATGTTCCAATTTTTATGTTACGTTTAGTTTTAGTTTTACCTCCGGGGATTCTTAGCACCCTCGTTTTGCCGGAGACTGAGGGCCATATGTTTTGATTTGTAGATTTCATATTATATGATTTTCAGATAATAATAACGATAAATCCGTTATAAAGTAAGATATTTAACAATCTTAAGCAAGCTTCTCGGAATAATAATTTAAATTAGGCTGCAGATCTTGTCAATATTCAGACGAAAATTGTTAAAACCTATTACACTTGTGAAAAAACAAGTCTCTTCCTTTAACCATCTTAAACAAATTTATATTTTTTGGTACAATTTTAGACTTTTTTTATAATTTTTTTAATCTTTCTTGTTCAGAAATTTACAACAAGTATTAAAATCTTAAAATATAAGTAATATAATTTAATTATTGCCAGTGCAGTAACAATGTTATTTTATAATATTATATTATCAGATCCAACGTCTCATTCTTATTAAGTGTCTGTGATGCTCAGCCTGTTTTATTAAATATTTGATGCTGTAGTTTTTTTATCCCATCGGGTACTGTCGGAATCATTAAATCTTTATGGATATTATTGTTTCTGATGAAGCACCAGTTATTATTCTAAAACGTTTCAATTGTTATTTCAATATAAGATGAGAATGATGTATCCCACAGCTGGATGTCGTAAATCCAAATTGGTTTTATATGAATTTATAATCTTGGTCAAGAAAAAACCGTGGACGAGTTAACCAGTAAATTTGATTAGTCTTTAGTTTAATTTGCGTGAACCGCCCTGGTACAGAAGGTTAGTCATTTGTCTAGCATACCAGACCAGACCTACTTGAAAAAGAATAAATTAAAAAAAACGGTTTACCTCATAGCTCAGCTAGCCACTGGCTATTGAGTATTAGGCAATGTAAAATTTATCTTACAAATGCATTTGCCGTTCGGAACTGGAGTTAAACGTAGGTCCTTTTTATTTAGTCTAAAAATAGAATCGGTTGCAGCTCATTGTTTTATAGAAGTACCCCTTGTTCTAATTGTTTTTTTATAATATAAACATATAACAAAATAAAGAGAATTAAACAATTTTTTTATTGTAATGTTTGTTTTATATTTATTTCTTCTTTATTTATTATATTATATGTTTTTGATTTTCGTAGTTTAATTTATAAATTTTATTATTAATTTTGTTTTTTATTATATGTTTTTGATTTCAACTTTATTGTTTATGTAAAATTTAATTATTTACTTAGTTTTATATTTTAATTTTACTACCAGTACCTGGTTGACCGAGCCTTGCTCGGGGCTTTATGATAAGCATTTTGAGGAAAATTTTAAAGTTTTTATATATTTTATTTTATATAGTTACAGTTTAGCTCATTTTAAATAATTGAAAATTGGTCATACCAACAGAAACCTCCGTCGACTCATGCGCAACAACTTTGCTAAAGATTATAGTCTGATCAAATGCACAGTTTACGATTTAATTCATTTTGAGTAGTTTTCAGTGGCGCCGCCTGAAGTTGTTCATACCACTAAGAAACCTTCATCTGCTTATGCGTAACAACTTTGCTTATGATCATAACATGATCAAATGCACAGTTTACGATTTAATTCATTTTGAGTAATTTTCAGTGGCGCCACCTGTCGGACTTTGGTCATTCCAATTAATAAACCTTCGTCGGATTATCCGCAATAACTTTGCTAAAAATTATAGCATGATTAAATGTACAGTTTACGATTGAATTGACTTTAAGTAAATTTCAGTGGCGCCACCTGTCGAAATTTCTTCATACCAACTAAGAAACCTTCGTCGGCTCATGTGCAACAACATTGCTAAAGATTATAGCATGATTATATGTACAGCTTACGATTAAATTGACTTTGAGTACTTTTCAGTAGCGCCACCTGTCGGAAATTATTCACACCAATTAAAAAGCATTCGCCGGCTCATGCGCTACAACTTTGCAAAAGATCATAGTATGATCAAATGTACAGTTTACGATTTAATTAATTTTTAGTAATTTTCAGTGGCGCCACCTGTCGGAAATTCGGTTTACCAACTTAAAAACCTCCGCCGGCTTATCCGCAACATCTTCGCTAAAGAGCATAACATGATCAAATTTACAGTTTACTATTCTATAAAGAACATACATACAGAAAAACATTAATTTGTTTAAAAGGTTAACATTACTAATTTTTTCCCCCTTTTTATCCCCTAATTTCAAAAAGTTCCATATGCATAATTGGAACTTCTTTGGTACCAATTGAATTCGGTACATTTTATTAGAAAGCAGTTAACATAATTTTACTATTCATATTACTTTTGTAGATGTTAAGTTATCAGTTTATCCCTTTTTTACACATTTTGGCCACAAGATCAAAAAAGTACCAAATACGTGTTCAATATTTCCTTCACATCTATTGATTGCAGTACAAAGTTTCTTTCTATATTCCTTAGTTTAAAATATAAGAGTGGGTTAAAAAGGTACCAAAAAAACTATTTTCACCCTTTTTTACCCCTTATCGGACATAGTTTCAAAAAAGTACCAAGCACCTGTCCGTTTATTTTCATAGCTGTTTAAAACGTAATTTAAATCTTGTTTCTATACCTATTACTTAAGGAGATATAGCGTTTTCGATTTTTTCCCCTTTTTACCCTCTTAGAGACAAAGGTTCCAAAAGTCCCTTCTTCTTCGACCTATACATCAAAAAAGATACCCACTGTCCAAATTTTATCAAAATCGTTAGAGCCGTTTTCGAGATAGTCATTCTATATATATATATATATATATAGGTGCAGCTATCTCTGTCACCGCGAGTATCAGGTCCTGACTCGAGCCAAGTCTTGCGATTTCGTCAGCAATTTCGTTGCCTTCGGTGTCGCAATGACCAGGAACCCAGCAAAGTCTTACCCTATAAGTATCAGCCAGGCTGATTATAGCTTATCTACATAACTTGACTAGTTTTGAGGTAATGCTACATCCTTCTAGGGCTTTAAGAGCAGCCTGACTATCAACGTAGATTGTCACTTAGCTGTCCACAGGAATATTGTGTGAGATAAGTTCGGTGGCTTTCAGAATGGCGAAGATTTCTGCTTGAAAAACACTACACTCATCTCTAAGCCTGTAGCATTCCCTAATATTCTGATTTCTTAAGAACACCCCAGCGCCGGTGCCGATTTCCATTTTAGAACCATCTGTGAAGATCGAGTTCCCCTCAAAGAGCGATTGACGATTATCCCAGCTAGTTCTATCAGGAATAACGACCTCTGGTACAGAACTGAACAGCAGTTCCTTGACTAGATAGTCAGATGCAGTAGAACCTGACTGGAAGCAAGGGACATTCGTTCGGTTCAGTATGCTGGTATGTCCTGTCTGTCTGTGCCTAAGTATGCCTGACTCATGCAGCCTTAGAAGACATCTAGTTGCTGTTCCCTTTATGAATAGATCTAAAGGGAATAGAGACAGCATCACGTCTAAGACCGCCTGAGGAGTGCTCCTTAGGGCAGAGATGCCTATACTACTACTCCTTTGGACTTTGTTCAAGAGGCTAAGAAAGGAGACTTTGTTTACCGCCTCCCACAATACTGCGCCCCCGTATGTCAGAACTGGTCTTACAATGGTTGTGTATATCCAGTATACTACCATTGGGCTTAATCCCCAGCTCTTGCCTACTGAGTTCCTACAAAAGTAGTAGGCGTTAAGTCCCTTTTTCATCCTCTCAAGCGTGTTCCTCTTCCAAGATAGCTTCCTATCTAGAATGATGCCTAGGAATTTGGCTTCTAACGATAGTCCTAACTGGAAGTTTGAAAGACTCAACCATGTACCTAATGGTGAATAAGACTAACTCTGTTTTTTCAGGACCCCCAGTCATTTGTCACTGGCCCAGGAGGAGAGGTAGCCTTGTCAGGTATTTACCCGATACCAGTATTACCACGTCATCAGCGTAGGCGACAATCTTCCTACCTAGATAAGCAAATCTTTTAAGTATGACGTTAATCGCCAGTAACCAAAGTAAGGGTAACAACAAAGGAGCACTCGCTAGAGACCCTCCACTTATCAATAAGGTTATCTCTGCTGTTAGTCAGCGTGATGTCTATCACTTCTTCTCTATCTTTCACCCTAAACGTTGGCATATTGCCCTTATTACAGATAATAAGATTGTTGGTAGTGGTAAAATCATGTCCATGGACTCCACAAGATTATATCACTACCCGGCGGATCTTCTGCCTCGTACGGTAGGTATACAGAAGCCATTGCGAAGATTGCCTTCCCTTTGACTTTACGACAACTGCCATTGCTGTAGGAATTAGAAAATTGTAAATTAAATTCACTTTTAGCTAAAATGCATGTTCTTACCTTGTCGCCCGTACTTGGTGTATATGTGTTGAAGCCTGTGACCTTTAGTCCGCATACCTTGTTTCCGCGGATCCAAGGCTCCTGGACTAAGGCCACATCTACATTAGAATCGACAAGAAGTCTTGTCATTTCGGCTAAAGCTGCTTCACAGTGGTGTAGATTCAACTGCACCACCAGCAGCTTCCTTGGTTCCCCCCTGTTTAGAATATCTAAACTTGACGGCGCCAATACCGAATTTAACAATACCCCTTGACGATTATTGTATTTTCTTGAACTATTCCAAATCCACGGAAAATTTGAAGTCCTTCCCCTTGCTCTCCTTACAACTAGAGGAAGTTATGACCCTCCACTCCGTTGTAAGGAAATCGTTCTGTTTCTGCAAGGCAGAAACAGACCTATCGGGGTTAGGGAACCATACCGACAGAACATGTCTCAAGGGTAACTTAGAGGCTTCTACCACATCCAGTTTGGCAGACAGAGGTCACCGCAGCCTTATATGTTTCTATAGAAATATTTTAAACAACTAAAAAACACTAAAAATACGTTTTACCCAAAAAACGGGAAAAATATTAACTTTAAGCATTTATAACTTTTTACATAGTAAAGCTTTTAATACATAAAATATTTAACATTTTGTTCTTTTTTTAGAAAACTTTAAATCAAGAAAATCGGTTTGTATATAGATCAGATATTAGTAACTGTACCGATTGAAAGTTTATTTTTTGAAGTCGAATATCTTTAAAACCGTAAGAGATAGCATAGACATGTAGCGATGTTTTTTGTAGATCTATATATTTATTATAAAGTATAATTTTAAAAATCGGTTGGGAAATGACAATTATATATCGTGTAAAGTGATTTATGAGTCCGAGGTGCCCTACTTTGGGCGCCGATTGTGCCGCTCCAGCTCCCCAACACTTCTTCTATATCTATGTACATAAGTTTGCTCTTTGTTGCTTAATCTGTCATTTTTATAAACTTTCCTTCAAAATATTTACTCGTTTGTTTTAATCGGTAACATCCGTTTTTAAGTATAAATCACCATGTTCTTATCCAACACTTTACTCCTTAAAAGATATGCCATTGTAAAATGTCTCTTATTGACCTCAAACGTGCCCACTAATTTATTATTGCCTCAAAATCCCCCGTTGGCCGCAAATTAAAATCAGTTTTACAAATTTTTAATTTAAAGCAATTATAATATATTTTTTTTAAGTTAAATTTTATTAAATTTTGGTTTCAATAAATTTACAAATTTTTATAACTTAACTTTTGCTTTCCTTTCCGATGTGGATTGCTTAAACTGATAATACTGAACTCTAAAATAACATAATATTAAGTTTACAAAAGTGATATCGCAAATTTAAAGAAAATAATTAACAGTAATAGGATCAATATTTAAAATAGCGTCTTAACTTATAAAAGCAATTTAGTTTACAATAATTGATCTACATTTACCCAAAGCTTTTAAAAACTTTAACTATCGGAAGCTTCTTAAATTCAAAGGAAACCACTTAAATGCTAATGTTGAACATAAAGTGCTACGACAACTAACTTTATTTAAAAGAATAAATCAAAAATACCAACTATTGTAACAAATTTTATAGTACTTGGTCCATATTTTAAATTAGATATTTGCTCAGAGATATGTGAGATATGTTTCTAAATTTTACAGAATTTGATGGTGTGTATAAAAGATATATGTATATATATTCTAATAATGAATCATGTCTTACTTTGCTAGTATTTTTTTTTTTTTGGCAGTATATTTTTAGGCATGTCGTCAAGGACACGAATTTTAGTGTAGAAATCGCAATAACTCCAAAACTGATCTAAGGATTTTTAATTTTTATGACTCCAGAAAAAGCTGCATTGGTTTACTTTAAGCTTCTATTATTTTTTCTTTACAAAATAAATCTTAAGTGGACGAAATGTAGCAAAAACTGCAAATACTCTAATTTATCCACATACAAATGGGCTCAAAAACTTTGGGCCCGATGCGCGGGCTCGTATTCTAAAAATAAATCAATAATATTTTTCACACTTCCGATTGACATAATTTGGCCACATAATTTTACTATTAGAAGTCGATTAGAGACAAAAATGAATAAACAATTTAATTATTAGTTAAATAATCTCGTTGTTTCCCATACAAATGTTTTGAACTAATTTGAAAAAATATGAAGGTATGCTTTCAAAAAATAACTTTTATTTTTTTTCTGCACACTCTAATGTACATGTTGCATTTAACAATTTGACAGATTACATGTAAAATATATGTGGTCTGATGGTAACTTAAGTAGTACACATAAGAAGAAAAGTAAATATCCATGTGCTACATAAACAAACCCTTTACTTAATATCTCTTAAATAAATATTTATTATTTATCACAATAACATTTTCAATTTTATTGTATAAATGTTATTTAGAATAATTTTTAGCAGATGAAACATTTGTTTGTGAAGCCTTTGATCGGAAATTTACCCATTAAGTACTGTATAAATTCTCCTTTAAAATAAATGTATTATAGCTACGAAGGCAATACGACTTACTCCCGCTTCTGGTAAAGTTCGTAAAAACACAATAATACTAAAATACAAAGAGTTTAATAGTAAATTATTTGAAAATACAACGGAGAAGTTTAAACATATTTTCCAGAAAATTACTTAATTAGAAATTCTTATCAAGAATTATATCAAGAAGAAATAATAGGTCTTAAATGTTGAACTATAAAGCTACTGCAACCGAATTTAGTCCAAATATTTGACCAACAATAAAACCTAGCGAAACAAATTTTATCGAATATGGTGTACACTTTGAATTAGCTGCACCCTCGTAGATATATGAGATATGTTTCTTAATTTAACACAACTTGATGGTAGGTATATAAGATTCGGCACAGCCGAATATAACACTCTTACTTATTTTTGTCTTCGACTTTTTTAGTTTTTGGCCGATTGTGCATTCGATACTAAACCTATAATATTTAAAAAAAAAATACTGACATATACAAAATAAATTAGCAAGAACTCGAAAACTGCACCATGGATATTTATTTATATTACTTTAATAAATGTATCTTTTTCTCTAAAAGTATTTTTTTTTTTGTTTTGGGTTTCAAAAATTAATTAAATAATTTATTTTGTTTAGAACCCTGGAACTTATCTTCGATCTCTACATTTTTTGCTATAGAAAATCACCGACGCACAGTGGTTCAGAATCGTTTTTCATTGGCCAAAACTCTGTAACTTTTTAACTATTAAAGATTTTTTAGTAGTTCTTTTCTTAATCAATAGATAACATCTGTAGCTTTTTCGAGTATAGGTTTTATTAAGATAGGTACAGTGGTTCTTAAGAAATTTAAGCTTGAAATTCAATTTTCGATGTTTTTCTTTTTTATTTTGTTTTAAATCTGTCAACTCATTTTTGACCCACTTCCTCGTAACCGATTTGGCTCAAATTTGGGCCACAAGTCGACCTTGGATAGCAATTTAATATTTTGTTATCCTTAGTGCCCCCTTTCTCGTTGAGGTATTTACAGTATTTTTATTAGGGTGGCCCAAATTTTAATTTATGCTTAATAATACTTACATATTACCTAGTTTTCTTTTTTAAATAAAAGAGTAACTTAATTTTTCTTTAAATATATATTTATTTGTAGTCATAAATAGATTGTAGATAAATAAAATAATATTTAATATTAATATTTGCATACTTTATTGCATTCAAATGTTAAATGCAAATTATAATTATTGTTTATTTGGCTGGGATATTTCTTGTAAATATTTTATATCCTGCTCTGTATTACTGCTGTCCTGTAGCAGTGCTTTAACTTCGGCACTTAGGTCCGAAGGATTTACTTTCCATTGGATCTGACGTTGCTAATAATATGTGAAATAAGTCTTCATTTGTAGAACTTCGTGACGTTTTTCTGGTATTATGTTCTCTGTAAAATCTGTAATCCTTATTTCTTTTTTCTGGGCTTCCTCTGATAAATCTCCAATTGGTAATAAATGGTGCTTAATGACATCTTCTCCATGATAAAGAACTTTGTGCACTGTTGCTGACATATTTCTATAATTGTATTTGGATGTATATATAACAACAGTTTCCTTGGCATAATCACCAAATTTTTTAGCATTCATTTTTTCATTGCACGCAAGTACTTCAGTAATTGTTTTGAATCTTGAAATAAGATCTATATCAACACCTGTTATATCAGATGTAGTTTCGGGATCCAAAAAGAATCTTCTTGCGGTATTGCCATCGTTTGTATTGCCTGATCCATGTTTTGGTTGATCTATAATTAACCCGTGTTTGAGAAATGCATCATGAACTTGTTTCTTTTTTAATTTTCTTATCTCTTTGTTGGTGTCATTATTTCTTACTGATCCTGAAGATCCGAAGTCCAAATCATGTCTAATTTTCAGTATATGTTCCATAAATCTTATTCTCGTATGTAGCGGTGATAATCCAAATTCAAATGCATCAATACTATCTAGTGACTTTGTAGTTTCTTGGTTTAACTGACTTGATGTTGCTATACATATAATACAGCTGGATGAAGCTTTTGTATCAGTCAAAGCCTGGGCAACTTTTCCGTCTATTATTGAAAGTATTAATTGATAGTTCAATTTAATAGTATGTTCATCTATCTCTAACTCTAATAGCTTTAGTGTTGAAATTTGAGCTCTGATGTCACTTATTTCATTCTTAATGGTATCATGAGCTTCCTTTTTAAATTCAAATTTTATTGGTCTGCAGTACTTCGATGGAGTATGATTTTTCCAAATAAAATTTGTTGGCATTGTGCTGGACGAAGGTTCCGAGTCTTCTAAGTTCTTTATTAATCGCAATGGCACAAATGACACCATGAACATATCTGTGTCTGAAATATCTTCACATAAAAATTGTTTATATTGTTTTTGTCCTGAAGACCTATCGCATCCCCATTTACAAAAAAAGAGTTAAGAGTCCATGTTTTTTTAAATCACTTTCAGCTGTATGATCAAGTAGAGTAGAGAGAATTCAGGGAAATTTTTTTTAAGATACCAACCATTTGAATAAAAATTTAAACCACTAATAACTTTCCTCTTATTGAAATAACTATCTGCAATTTGTATTTATGACAGTGAATGATTTCTAAAGTAAATTTACTAGCAATTTTGATAGAATTTTGCTTGTAAAAATGTTGAGTATTTTCATTAAAATAAAAAAAAGTGTTCTACGGGCGGGTCCGGGCGGGTGCAAAAGTATATATAGGCTTAAAAGGAACACTTTTGGCTTTCTTTGGGTGGTTTCGATTTTTGTTTCCATTTTTCCCTTTAAAAGTTATACACTACTAAACTTGAAATTTTATGAGTATATGGTGATTTTTAATTTATTACATAACACCTTAACTACAAATTATACAGGGTGCACAAATACCATTTGTTAAAACCAACAGTCCACCCAACATAACAAATGAAACTGCAGCCCATTAGCATTAATAGTTTTCAAGAAATCGTAATTAATATGAGATCAAAAATTACAATTTTTCTTTCATTTCTAAATTAACTAAAATTCCTTGTCTTTAGCAGCATGCCACGCCCACTACAGCAAATATTTTCACCAAATTTGTTTGCCACCTTAGTTTTGATATGTTTTCTTTCTGATGGTATAAGATTTTGGCCAATGAAATTTGATTCTGAACCACCGTGCGACGTAAAGTGAGTTTTTGGTGTATATAAAAATCAAATGTCATTCATTGGTAATTGCATCACTTACAAATGTCTGCACCTATCTCGATAATTCTTTTTTTCAAATGTTTATTATACTCTAACTTAGGTTTTATTAACACAAAAATTTCCAAGCCCTTCAATTTCAATTTTCCCTTATCATTTTAAGCCAGGGACTGCAATGGTTATGACATCTATATACATATATATTATAAATGTGTTTGTAAGTTTGTTTGTTTATTGGTTAATTTGTTTGTTTGAAAGAGGTTGACTCCTAAACAGTTTGACTGATTTTGATGAATTAGATAGAACATTCCCTTAAGGTGGTTTTAGGATATGTTTTCAAAACCTGGTCTAAAAAGGGCCCAAATAGGGTTAATAGTATACCAAATGGTGCAAAATTTAGTATTCATCATTCAATTTGATAAACCATAAAAGTTAGAAACTTCAAACTTAACAAAAATAAATTCATTACCAATGGTCGTATTTCAGAAAAAAATTAAAAAAATCGGAGCAGGGGATGGCCCCTTCCCCGTTACAAATACAATACCTATAAAATACCTATAAATAAAGTTATACTTACATTCCTGAAATTTTGACAGTGAGGTATGGTGTGACCGGTGGTTAAGATAGGTTAGGTTTTTTTTGAAATCTCGAGGGGGGTGACCCCTCCCATATAACTCATAAATTAAAAATTAGAAATATAGGTGACCGAGAGGCCCGATTTTTCTGAAATTTTCACAATATGGTAAGGTGTGATCGGTGGTTAAAATAGGCAAGGTTTTTTTTTGAAATTGTAAGTGGGCGTGACCCCTTCCATATAAGTCAAATATTTAAAAATGGACAAGGTTAAAATGGACAAGGTCTTTTGCTCAAATCTCAGGTGGGCGTGATCCCTCCCATTTAACTCATATATTAAAAATGACAAATATAGATGACCGACCTGACCGATATTTCTGAAATTTTGATAGTATATTAAGGTGTCACCGGTGGTTAAAATAGCTAGGTTTTTTTTGGAATATCAAATGGGCGTGGACCCTCCCATATAAGCCAAATATTAACAATGACAAATATGAATGACCCTGCATACCGATTTTTCTGAAATTTTGACAGTATGTTAAGGTGTGACCAGTGGGTAAAATAGGCCAGGTTGTTTTTTTAATCTCCAGTGGGCGTGACCCCTCCAATATAAGTCAAATATAAAAATTACAAATGTGGATGATCAAAACGATTTTACCAAATTAATTAAAGTTTTAAATGTGGATATTTTCATAATATAGGATAGTTTTTTGAATTTTTTGAAAATGGACCAAGGAGGACCTGGAAATCGGAAAATGGGGATAAAATTTCCGTTTTCTTTAAAATTGCTACACTTTAGAAAGGCTGGACCGATCAGGACATTTTTTTCTATATGTTTTCTTTATTCCAAGTTAGGATTCTACATAAAGAAAAATTTACAACACCCAATTTTACGGCCAATTATCAATTATCAATGCATTATAATTGTTTCATAATTAACTGGCGATTTTATGACGGTAGTTTGATGATTTTTTGTCGATTATTTGATAGTTGATTGATGATTGACTGACGACTGTTTTTATGATTGTTCGATAATTATTTCATGATTAACTGATGATTGTTTGACGGTTATTTGATTACTATTTGACGATTGTTTGATAATCTATAAATATAAAAAATATTCGCGTCTGTGTTGTGCAAAATACTAACTATGCTAACTATGTTGTGGAAAATACTAATACTATATTGTGCAAATACTAATACTATGTTGTGCAAATACTAATACTAATCTTTTACTATCAACCCGGGCAACGCCGGGTACAAGCAGTAACACATAACTGTTATTGCCGGAGATTTTCTATTATAGGTTACACATAGGAGTATTAGCTAACTTTAAAACCATTTGAGATAACGGGAAATTCTTTGGGGGATAAATGCATTACCAGATAAGCTTTCTAATGGATCAATAAAAAAAAAAATCGAAAAATTACACATAGGTGTTTTCTTCGGCGCACCGACGCGTCGCGACGATATCTTCTTATATTCTTAAACGAGCAATAATTTGGACAGTTGGTATCTTTTTTATTGTAAAGGTCGAAGAAGAAAGGACTTTTGGAACCTATGTCACTAAAAGGGTAAAAACGGGTAAAAAGGGGAAAAAATCGAAAACGCTATATCTCCTAAAGTAATAGGCATAGAAACAAAATTTAAATTACGTTTAAAACAGCTATGAGAATAAGCGGACAGGTGTTTCGTACTTTTTTGAAAGAATGTCCGATAGGGGGTTAAAAAGGGTGAAAATACTTTTTTTGGTACCTTTTCAACACACTCTTATATTTCAAACTAAAGAATATAGAAAGAAACTTTGTACTGCAATCAATAGATGTGAAAGAAACATTAAACACGTATTTGGAACATTTTTGATTTTGGGGTCAAAATGGGTAAAAATGATAACTTAACATCTCAAAAAGTAATATGAATAGGAACATTATGTTAACTGCGTTTTAATAAAATGTACCGAATTCAATTGGTACCAAAGAAGTACTAAATATGCATATGGAACTTTTTGATATTAGGGGATAAAAAGGGGGAAAAAATTAGTAATGTTAACCTTTTAAACAAATTAATGTTTTTCTGTATGTATGTTCTTTATAGAATAGTAAACTGTAAATTTGATCATGTTATGCTCTTTAGCGAAGATGTTGCGGATAAGCCGGATAAGATGTTTCGTAAGCTGTACATTTAATCATGCTACAATCTTGAGCAAAGTTGTTGCACATGACGCGACGAAGGTTTCTTAGTAGGTATGAAGAAATTTTTGCGCCACTGAAATTTACTATGTCAATTTAATCGCAAGCTGTACATTTATTCATGCTATATATAATCTTCATATATATATAATGTTGCGGATAAGCCGACGAAGGTTTATGAATTGTAATGAGCAAAGTCGGACAGGTGGCGCCACAGAAAATTAATCAAAGTGAATTAAATCGTAAACTGTGCATTTGATTATGTTATAATCATAAGCAAAGTTTTTACGCATTAGCAGACGAAGGTTTCATAGTTGGTATGAACAACTTCAGGTGGCTCTACTGAGAACTACTCAAAATGAATTAAATCGTAAACAGTGCATTTGATCAGACTATAATTTTTAGCAAAGTTGTTGAGCATGAGTCGACGGAGGTTTCTGCTGGTATGACCAATTTTCAAAATTATTAAAATGAGTTAAACTGTAAACTATGCAAACTATGTGTTGGTCGGACAAAATAAATAAAATAATTCAAAATTACCTGAATATTTGTACATTGTCTTTCCTCTAAATTTATTTTAGTACTTTATAAAATAAAATATATAAAAACTTTAAAATTTGCCTCAAAATGCTTATCATAAAGCTCCGAGCAAGGCTCGGTCAACCAGGTACTGCACATTAAAAATACATACATGAAATATGAACTTTTAAAATATAGTTTGGATAAAAAGATCAGAATAATACTTCTCAAATATTATCGCTTAAGTATTCATCTTAATAAGTCCATTAACTTAAAAGTTATAACTATTCAAGTACTTTCCGACATAGATATTTTACGTTAGTAACCATACGTTTTTTTAATATAGATTTGGTATCCATTTTAAAGTTTTATATCTCACTAATTCCGTATACCCTTACATTCTAAGGCTTGTATATATTGACAAAGCAATCACTCCCTAATATTGTTGGCAAATGTTTTTAGATAATTAACCAAGAACTTTTTTTATATCCATCATACATAGTTAATGAATTTAATTATACATTAGGAAGGAACAATATTTCTCAAATATTATTGAGTAGGGACTCAACTAAGTTCAGATGAAAGTGCATATTTATGAACTTTTTAGAACCATGAAGTTTTACGTTTTCTGGGTTTTAATTTTCTTTGAATCACGAACTATGTATATGGAATATATGTATAGATATTTAAGCCGCAATATAAACCGATGCATCGCGATTTAAAAACTACATCGGTCTTAAAAATATCAGAATACATATATCTACACTTAAAAAGCTGTGTTAATAGCAACGACTTTGAACTGATCAGCAAATCCATATATCAACCATTTTTGTAGGATTCACTATAAAATCGAAAATTCTATTATGTACTTAACTTTTGA
The DNA here is from genome assembly GCA_933228675.1 of Stomorhina lunata. NCBI lineage: Eukaryota > Metazoa > Arthropoda > Insecta > Diptera > Rhiniidae > Stomorhina > Stomorhina lunata. The sequence continues at coordinate 8,680,986 of OW121745.1, forward strand.
AACACCATTGGTGAAGGGTATCTAAGATTCGGCAAAGCCGAATATAACACTCTTACTTATTTGTAACTCAATCCGGCAGAAATATTGCTAATGGCGACTGAAATCGGTGTACCAAATTTATGTCTTCAGAGTTTTAGTACCGCGCAGTGGGCTGAAAAAAAAAATGTAGGGAAATAATTTAAAAACTTTTATAACAAGCTTTCAAAATTTCATATGGATAGGAGTATTCGAGCTTAAGTTTAGAATTTGGAGTCTGTAGACTTATCAGAACAGGAGCTTTATGCCCTCAAAGTAGGGCACCTCGGGCTTTTCGAAAATTAAAAACGTTCCAGAAGTCAGATTTACGGTACAAAAGACTCTTTTATATACGAAATCTGCTAGCAGATTTCGTATATTGTTTATAAGATATTCGACTTCGAAAAAAATTGTAACTTTTGGACGACTTAGGCCAAGAACGTTTTTCCATCAATTCGTTTTTTGGGCGATTTATACATTCTTACAAATCAAATTAAATAAATTTCGGAAAAATCGAGAAAAATTTGGATCTATTATTACCAAAACTCTATGCATAGTGGTTAATGGACGCTTTTTTTAATAATTCTTTAACTTTTGAACGACTGAAGATATTTGAATGAAATTCGGCACGGTGCTAGTCAAGGAGCATTCGAGTTGATTTTTAAAAACACTGGCCCATGAGGATTCGGGAAAGTGATTGATGAACCTTCTAAGTTGGTCACCAAAAAATCCAAATATGTTTAATGTCATTTTTTAATATTACTTTGTAATTTTTTCCAAAAGTCTTTAAAACTAAACAAGGTATTACGACCATATTTGTACCCAGTATAGAACTATTTGTATATAAGAAAATCAGAAATATATGATTTGGGTATAAATAAGATCTAGAAGCAATAGGCTAAAAAAATTCATAATTTTTGTATATCTTTTTAAGGACAACTTAAGTTGAAATTATTTTTCAATCCATCCATAAATATATTTTTGACCAACTTTGAAGGCCCATCAACCAATCTTCCGACCTGTCATGGGCCAGTATTTTTAAAAAACAACTTAAATGTTCCTTGACTAGCACCGTCAAGGAGCATCATTCAAATATCTTCAGTCGTTCAAAAGTTATAGAATTCTTTCTAAAAAAAATCGTCCTCATACTACAGTGTAGTCATCAAAAAGTAAAGTCATATATCTCATAAATGTGTATTTCATATACATAAAAATCTTTTATATCTAATAAAAAATGTGACTACTGAATCGTTTTTAATATTCGAAAATAGAGGTGCCCTACTTTGAGGGCATATAGCTCCCCTCTTGATAAGTCTACAGACTCCAAATTGTAAACTTAAGCTCGAATACTCCTAGCCATGTGAAATTTCATGATAATTGAGCTTTTCGCTTAAAAGTTTTTGAATTATTTACCTAATTTTTTTTTCAACCCACTGTGCTTTGTACAAAATTCTATTTTTGGTCCTATTTGTTTATTTTATATTTATAAAGTAGTGTGCGTATATTCATACTAACATATGAACATATGTATGTGTTAGAATATGACTATTAGAGTGTCCAAGAAAAAGTGAAAGTCATTGTATCAAAAGATGTTCCCCCAAATTTGATACATTCGACCGCAATAATCCAAAAACTAAGTTTTATTCAGATCAGATATCGGGAAAGCATGCCGATTTGACGCCAAAGTTTGGACATCCCAATTATAAACTGAAAACTGAGGGGTTTCTTTAGATTTCTTCGAAATGTTTCTACTAAGAATATATTTTTAAATACATTTTTAACAGCATCCTACAGATCAAATGAGCTTTCCAACGAGATATAACACATTAATATCGGTTGAAAGGTTTCCTAATTATTAAGGGTTTCTCAAAATATGTTATGTCCTTAAAGATGATCCTGAACATATGCAACACAAATTTTTTTTATTTTTAATAAATTTTAAAAAGTTTGACTGGTTTTGCTTTTTTGAGACCTCAAAATATTTAATTATCCAATTTTCGTTGAAGTCGGCTAACGTAACTTCACTTTTGCATAGGACGAAAGAAAATATTTTTTTTTCATACCGTTTTCGAAACTCCTTTTTTGTTTTTTTCAATAGTTTGTTAAAAGAATTTGAAAAAGTAAAAAAAAAAAATCAAGAGTGTTAGTAAAAACACCCTACTAATTGGCACAAAAGAAGAGTTAAATCGAAATCTCTAACGCATTAGCCGTACCTGCGACCTAAAGTCAAAGGATTTGGACAAAAACCCAATTTTTCACCAAAGTTACGAAAATAACACGCGAATTGTTATATATTAGCAGTTTTTATAAACAGAACTATAATTATTATTGTTTCGATGGGTAAAAATATATATGTGAACCTTGGTTGAAATCGGATGTCATTAACCCTATTATTACCATTATTAAATTTTTTCAAAAAAGTTACTAAAAATTAAATGTTTTTTTTATATTTGAATAAAAATTCAACAAATCGTTCAAAGAAGCCTTTAGTTACATTTTAATACCAATTAACCCTTGTGTACGCAAAGGCTCAAAATGGTTCTAGTTTTAAACTGACAAATTACTACTTATATATGTATAATATGCGTGCTAAAAAATATTTCCAAAATCTTCTTTCTGTCATATTTTTTTAGAAATTAACCCTCAAATATCCAGGGAAAAACTTACTTTTTTAAGAAAATTTTCAAAAATTTACTTTCTATAACAAATTTTTCAAAAATTTGTTTTTTGTAGGAATTTTTTCAAAAATTTACTTTTTATAAGAAAATTTTCAAAAATATTATATTTGTATAGAAAATTTTCAAAAATTTGCTTTTTGTAGATAATTTTTTAAAAATTTACTGTTTATAGAATATTTTTCAAAAATTACTTTTTAAAGGAAATTTAAAAAAAATTCCTATCGACAGCCAATTTTCGAAAAATTTCCTATAAAAAGTAAATTTTCGGATAATTTCTTTAAAATTTCCTATAAAAGTAAATTTTCGAATAATTTCTTTATAATTTCCTATAAAAAGCTAATTTTTGAAAGTTTTTTTTATAAAAAGTAAATTTTTGAAAAATTGTTTAAAAAATACATTTTTTCCTAGTAATTTGCGGGTTAATTTCTAAAAAATATGACAGAAAGAAGCTTTTGGAAATATTTTTTAGCACGTATATTATGCATATATAAGTAGTAATTTGTCAGTTTAAAACTAGAACCATTTTGAGCCTGTGGGTAAGCAAGGGTTAATTTGTATAAAAATGTAACTAAAATAGGGTTAATGACATCCGATTTTAACCAAGGTTCACATATATATTTTAACCCATCGAAACAATAATAATTATAGTTCTGTTTATAAAAACTGCTAATATATAACAATTCGCGTGTTAATTTTGTAACTTTGGTGAAAAATTGGGTTTTTGTCCAAATCCTTTGGCTTTAGGTCGCAGGTACGGCTAAGCCGTTAGAGATATCGATTTAATTCTTCTTTTGTGCCAATTAGCAGGGTTTTTACTAACACTTTGGATTTTTTTTTTTTACTTTTTTCGAGTTTCGAAAACGGTATGAAAAAAAATATTTTTTTTCGTCCTATTCAAAAGTGACTTACCGTTAGCCGATTTCAACGAAAATGTGATACTTTAATATCTTGAGGTCTCAGAAAAGTAAAACCAGTCAAACTTTTTAAAATTTATTAAAAATAAAAAATTTTTGTATTGCATATGTTCAGGAGCATTTTCGTACGTAAAATATTTTGGGGAACCTTTAATAATTAGGAAACCTTTAACCGATATTAATGTGTTATATCTCGTTGGAAAGCTCAATTTGTTATCTGTAGAATGCTGTTAAAAATGTATTAAAAACATATTCTAAGTAGAAATATTTTGAAGAAATCTAAAGAAACTCCTCAGTTTTCCCAGGAGTTTCCGAACAGCTCTCGTACCTGGGTTTTCCAAACTTTGGCGTTAAGTCGGCACGATTTCCCGATTTCTGATCTGAATGAAACTTTGAATTTGGATAATTGGGGTCAAATGTAACAAATTTGGGGGCTACGTCTTTTGATACAACGACTTTCACTTTTTCTGGGACACTCTAATGATTATATATGTATGTATGTATTTACTTTTGTGTTGTCCTTTTGAGGCGGTTTTGAATAAAATCAATGGTTGAATGAATTACTAAATAAATAAGTAAATTAATGAATGAGTGATTGAATGAATGAATATTTTGGTAAGTGGGTGATGTTGTAACTGAATGAATGTAAACTTACAAAAAAAAATAATAATAAATAAACAAATAAAAGCGACAACATTGTAAAATTACGAATAAAAACAACAGACGTATTTTATTTCGTCTGTTGTTTTTTATTTTGTTCAGGAAATTGTTCTTTGATCTTAGTTCCTCTGTTTGTTTGTTCATGTTGCCGTTGTTGTTTTTGGATTTGAGTGAAAAGAAACGGTATTTATATAATATTTGTATAATACCCCAGCAGTTTCCAAAGTTGTATTGTCGCAAAATTAACAAAGATAATAAATAGTATTTCAAACAAATTCTTGTTATTGTTATTGTCTACGTGTTATCTTACATCTTTAAACGAGCAATAATTGTATGAATATATATATACATATATAGATATATATATATATATATATATATATATATATATATATATATATATATATATATATATATATATATATATATATGTATATATATATATATATGGGCATTTCCAGGATCGCGAACGGGACATTCGTACGCACTCAACTTGAAAAAAAAATATGAAAACTCAAATTTTTTTTAACTTTTTATAAATATTTAATAGCATTTTAGTAGAACAATTTTTGAGAACAAAAAGAAAATTATAAAATATGAACGTTCTCCAAATATTTTCGATAAACTTGCGATCGCGAACGGGACAAAAAATGTAAGTTATTTTTTTCGATGTGTGGTTTTCTTTAAAAGTCTGCGAATTTTGTCAGTTTATTAAATGGAGATTATTTTTTAACTAAAGCAGAGATATAAAGCTTTTATTTAGCATTTTGTTTTTTTTTAATTATCCTTATCATTATTTTTTTTAAATATTTTTTTTTAAATCGCGAACGGGACATCGCGAACGGCACAATGATTCCAAAGAATGTAGTATAAAGAATCTTTGTGGTGTTTTTAAATATTTATTGTTGGTATATTTAGTCTATAAGAAAAGTGCAATCGACATGATATGTAACACTCAGAAATAACTCTAGGAAAAATGTCAATAAAAAACGCTAAAACCAAAAAAAAAAGCAAAGATGCTCTTTGCTGATCACTTTTCTTAAATTACAAATGGTAATATGTATTTAATTAGGTATTTCTTCAAATCCAATGCATTAACTAACTAAATTTTCTCAGAAAAGTCTTTTTTCTTCAACTTTAATATTTTGGTAGCGGTTGACCTTTTCCAGGAAATGCCCATATGTATATATATATATATATATATATATATATATATATATATATATATATATATATATATATATGTGTGTGTGGTAACGATTTTGCCGTACACATGGAATACGAAGGGACTTTTGGAAGTTTTACCGCTAAGGGGGTAAAAACGGGAAAAAGTGGGAAAAATCGAAAACGTTATTTCTCCTAAAGTAAAAGGTATAGGAACAAAATTAAAATTACGTTTTGAACAGCTATGAAAATCAGCGAACAGGTGTTTGGTTCTTTTTTTGAAACTATGTTCGATAGGGGGTGAAAAAGGGTGAAAATGTTTTTTTTTTGGTACTTGTTTAACCCACTCTTATTTTTTTAGATGTGAAAGATATATTGAACACGTATTTGATACTTTTTTGATTTTGGGGCCAAAATGGGTAAAAAAGGGATAAAATGATAACTAAACATTTCAAAAAGTAACATGAATCGGAACATGTTAACTGCGTTTTAATAAAATGTACCGAATTCAATTAGTACCAAAGAAGTACCAAATATACATATGGAACTTTTTTGAAATTACGGGATAAAAGGGAAAAATTAGTAATGTTTTAACTTTTAAGCAATTAAATGTTTGTCTGTATGTATGTTCTTTATATAATAGTAAACTATGCATTTGATCATGTTATGCTCTTTAGAAAAGATGTTGCGGATAAGCCGGCGAAGGATTTTGAGTTGGTAAAACTAATTTCCGACAGGTGGCGCTAATTAAAATTACAAAAAATCAATTAAAACAAAGGTTTTTTCTTCTTCTTCTGTTATCCTTGACTCCCAGTGGAGCATAGGGCCTCAATAGAAAAAGGTTTCTTTCTAAAAATTAATTAAATCAAATGTTTCTTAGTTGGTATGAAAAATTTTCGACAGGTGGCGCCACTGAAAAACTGTGTATTTGATCATGGTATAATCTTTAGGAGAGTTGTTGCACATGAGCTGACGAAGGTTAAATAGTTGGTATGAAGAAATTTCGACAGTTAGCTGTACATTTCATCATGTTATGATTTTTAGCAAAGCCGACGAAGGTTTATTAATTAGTATGATCAAAGTCCGACAGGTGGCGCCACTAAAAATTACTGAAAGTGAATTAAATCGTGAATTGTGCATTTGATCATGTTATGATTATTAGCAAAGTTGTTACGCATAAGCAGACTAAAGTTTCTTATTAGATATGACAACTTCCGACAGGTGGCGTCACTGAAAACTACTCAAAATTAATTAAATCGTAAACTGTGCATTTCTTTAGCAAAGTTGTTGCGCATGACTCGAGGGTGGTTTCTAAGTTGGTATGACCAATTTCAAAAATTATTCAAAATGAGTTAAACTGTAAACTATGCAAACTATGTAAACTATGTGTTGATCGGACAAAATATTTGAAATAAATAATTCAAAATTAACTGCATATTTATGTAATGTCTTTCCTCTAAATTTATTTTAGTACTTTATAAAATAAAATATATGAAAACTTTAAAATTTGCCTTGAAATGCTTATCTCCGAGCAAGGCTCGGTCAACCAGGTACTAATACCTGAATTGTCATTCTCGTCTATGAGGAGACTTATTCCCGTTGATTAGTGCAAAATTATATCAACTAAGAAAGCAGATTAAGCCCGACTGATTTATATCAAACAAATTGTGGTCATATGAAACAACAATAAATTTAAAAGTGTTTTTAATGCATTTTATATACATATATGTATAAATAAACATTTGTACGAAGTTTTAATCTATTGCAATCTCGAATATAATCTAAGAACGGAAGTTGTTAAAAGTCTGCCATTACGTACATACGTTTTATCATTTATCACACAACAGATGTGAAGATACACATATTTTGAAAGGGTATATTGAGTTTGTGCCGATATTAATAACGCATAGAAATCATAAAGTGTACCAATCGACTCAGAAACCGTTTCAAGTTAATTTAAAGACCCGATAGGATGGATATCCATTTATACCAATTTAATGAAATTTGTTAAGATGTTCCTTTAAAGAAGAAAGTTTATTTCCTATAATTCTAAAAATTTTACACAAATAAGTCAGACTTTCGCATATAGATTTGAACCAATAAATTGTAGTCCTTTTTATACCCTTCACCAATAGGTGAAAGGGTATTATAAGTTTGTCATTCAGTATGTAATTTTTTCTAAGACCCCATAAAAATTATACCGATCGACTCAGAATCGCTAGGAGATTCGATTTAGCCATGTCCGTCTGTCTGTTGAAATTAAGTTTGTGGAGCCCCTGGTGGATGTATATATTTATATTATATAATTATATACCAGATTTTAGTAAATTTCCCTACGCAGCACGCTATTTAATTTCTTAAAAATCGGTCCATAAACACCCAATATCTCGCTAAAATACTAAACTTCGATGACGAATTGAAAAAAAATTTTTTAAATATAGTTTTAAAAAAAAATTATAAAATCTTATCGAATTTTGAATTTCGGCGATATCTCTGGTGTTTATAGACGGATTTTGATAAAATTTAATAGCATGTTGCGCTGAAGTATTTTCTAAAATTTTAATTTGTCAATTTGCGTGCATCGATATTTGGCGATATCTCAGTGATTGATCTACCGATTTTGATGAAATTCAATAGTGTGTTGCATTAAATGATTTCCTAAAATTTATATACAGTTCAAAACAGTTTTTTTTTAATACACAGCTAAAAAGAATAAATTCGGTAATTTTCGGGACAACGAATTCAGAGTTTTGCCAATATCTCAAAATATGATCATATCTCATATGATCATATATAATATCGTTTTGCTTTGGAGGATTTTCTAAGATCTGATATATAATTCATATCAGTATAATATAAATTGTGGAATTTTAAACAAAAAGACGGTTTTTATACAAATAAAAAAATACAATTTAAAAGAAAAAAATTTTTAATTTAGCATCGATTTTCGAGTTTTGGGTATATCTCAGTTGTAAGTAGAACTATATGTTGCAATTTAATAGTGTACTTAGTAAAACACTATTAACATATAATACCTATACATATAAGTTATGTCGGTATGCCATCTAGAAACTCATCAAACTTGATTTCAGCAGACCGACATACATATGTCTTAAAAAAGTGACTTTTGAACATTATGATGTCCATTATTTATATCTTACGTAAGTGTTGTTGCCAAAGGTCTAATCTTAATAGGTCCGCTAAATATTCTCATTAAAGTATCCATTTAATCGGTCCTCTAACTTTTAAGATATATGGATTTAAATACAAGGTGCAAAATGTTGTGTACTTTCTGAAATTGTATTTCAATCTACCTCCAAAATGTTTTAGACCCAATATAAAACAAGGTTATTCACTTATTAAAGTATTATTCATATATCGGCCAAAAATTAAATGTATAAGGACATAAAAGCCGTGTTAATTGTCGAGATTTGAAATATTCTCAAGTCAGAAAATCAATATACATATATTAGTATTTTTGTAAGACTCACCTAAATCAGTCTTCAGAAACATACATACTTGTAATTGACCAAAAACTCTTTCATTTCTGTAGATTACTTGTGTAACAGCATTGGTGAAGGGTATTTTAGGTTCGGCATAGCCGAATATAGTACTCTTACTTGTTACTATTATTATTATTATTATTTTTATTATTATTACTATTATTATTATTATTATTATTATTATTATTATTATTATTATTATTATTATTATTATTATTATTATTATTATTATTATTATTATTATTAATATTATTATTATTATTATTTAGAGGAAATATTGCTTATACAACTATATATCATTGTACTAAATTGACAATATTTAACAAGTATACAGTTAGGGAAAAAACAGTTCACGAAATAAAATTTATTGAAAACTTTCCTTAAATTCGTATGTTCTTCTCATATTTAAATAATATTTTTAACTTAATTCAACACATTATATATTCTTAATACATACAAAATCTAAAAAAAAAACTCTAAGTAAATCAAGAATCATTTAAATTTAAAATATACTTATGTGTATAAAAATTCGTTAGTAAACAGTCATGTCCCTAGTACTTTGTGTGTAATTTATGCATCTTTTTAATGAAGTATACCCAAAAGATATATGTTAATTTTTATTAATTATACGCTAGGTTTCAATGAAATAATGGCTACGGCACCTACTACTCAAATCACCCAAATGAAAGTGATTCTGGTGGTACAGCATTATTAACACATAAAGTTATTCCGCATTTTCCAATGCCAGAATATAAAACGTATCACATCCAGGAAATAATGATCAATTTAATTTAACATAAATTGGCAATGTCATCAATATACTGGCCTCCAGGCATAACATTAAGAGTTATCAGTTTCTAAAATATATTACAATTTGGGCCCAATATTCATAGCTGCAGGAGACTATAACGCCAAATACACCTTTTAAGGGTCAAGAGTCTACACGAATGCTAATCAGTCTAATCCAGCCTTTGCACTCAGGAGCCAAGTACCAATGGGCTTTTTAACATATATTCACAGACACAACACGAACTGTAATCAAATTCTAATAAGTGAGAAAGAAAAACAATAATACTTTTCTTAGTCTCTTTGCTGCTTTCAACGAAGCAGGTTGATGTCGCTCACATTTCTTAAAACCAACAACAAACACACATGAAATTATTCAGCCTGCATTACCAATGCTTAAATTTATGTGTATTCATATCTTTGTATTACTTTTAACGCATTTTTTGTTCTATTTTATTTCATCGGTAACGCTGCATAAGATTATTTTTACACTAACACATGTAAAACCGCAAACACATAATTATTTTCAAATATTCTCCCGTTGAGTACCCCTGGTCTAATCACTCAGGAGCCGAGTACCAATCGGCTTTTAAACATTTATTCTTATACATAACATGAACAAGAGAGGAAAACAATAATATTTTGATTTCTTAAAAACAACAACAAACACACTGGATTTTATTCTACTTTTAACACATTTTTTATCCGATTTACACTTCATCGGTAACGCTAAATAAGATTCTTATTACGCAATCACATGTAAAATCACAACACAAAGGAGTAGACAAATATTTGAGGCAATTATGTCCAATAACTCTAAAAGTTAACAAAACGAAAACTTTGTAAAATCAGGGACCGAAAATACTAATTATTCTTGAATCTTCAAAGAAAAAAAGGAATCATATGGAAATATCGCAGAGCTAATTTGAAAACATCATTTTGCTTGTTTTCCACTATTTTTTTTAGAAAATGACATGCTTTTTAAATTTTTATTTTTTTTCCAAAAAATTATTTTACGATTTTTATTTATTTTTTTGTCAAATATATTTGTCAAATTTTGACAAATATTTTTTTGCAAAAATATTTCTCAAGTTCTGACAAATATTTTTTTTGGCAAAACTATTTGTCAAAAATTTATATATATGTATGTATTTTTTTTTGTCAAAAATATTTGTCAATGTCTGACAAATATTTTTTTGGCAAAAATATTTGTCAAGATCTGATTTTTATATATTTTTAGCAGAAATAATTGTTATATTCTGATTTAATTTATTTTCGTCAAAAATATTTGTGAAATGAAAAACTAAAAAATAAATAAATCAATACAGAATAAAAAAATTAAATTTCCCTTAAAAACGGTAAATTTTTAAAATTTTCAATAAAAATGAAAATTTTTTAAATTTAAAAATTTGGGCTTTAGCCTTTCACACAATATGGTCGATACAGTTTTATTTCTTTTTTTGTGCACTTCGGGCATACGTTCTTCTACCCATATGAATTTTATAAGCTAGAACACACAGCTTATCAACTCATTACCTTTGAAAAGCTCTACTACTCTATCGGCACCCGCAGATTTGTTATTTTTCAGTCGAGTTACTGCAATTCTAAACTCATTTAGAAACATCAAAATGTGTGGAAAATGCTCAAAGCTTTTAAAAGTAAGTTAATTGCACTAAAGAACCGTTGCTTGGTATACAACATCCCCTACAATAATGTAACTATTATTATGAAAATAAAATTCATCTTTTGCACTAAACATAGAGCTACCAAAATGCTATCAAATCGCATAAAAAATGCTAGAAAAATTGTGTTTTCTATATTTTTTTTGTACATCAAAAGAGAACGAACGAGACCCCAGGAAATGCCTATATAACTAGCATGTCTAAACTTTGGTGTCAAGCCGGCACGCTTTCCCGATATCCGATCTGAATGAAACTTTGTATTTGGATTATTGGGGTCAAATGGGGGTACGTCTTTCTGTATTGCAAAGTTTAATTTTCTGCATACAAATGTGAGACAACCTATTGTACACATATATTACAAATTTGATATTTTTAGTCCCGTCTGAAAAATTCAGCATCGCTTCCACAAAACCGGAAATATTAATTCAACTTAACTTAGATTTTATGCAACAGATTATTGACCGTCCATTTCGCCATAGTGTGAAAGGTAATATGTATAAAATATGTCTCGAATGTACGTATAAACTTTTTACTGACTGCTATTGATGTTTCTTATTCTTCTGTTATCCTTGACTCCCAGTGGAGCATAGGGCCTATTGATGTTTAACATAAGTAAATGAAATTTTAAAATAATAAAAAATTGTCATTATAGTTCTAGTGAATACAATTCTATTGCATTTATCATCCCTGGTATCCATAGAGTATGTACATACGTTCTTGAAATAAAATATGTCCATAAAATTTACATCTTAAAAAACAAATACAAGGCCCGGTAGAAATAACAAAACATTTCCCCGAAGTCCATATACACATATATATTTTGAAAGCTATACATATCAGCACTTGCAAAGCTAAGTACAGATACATCGCTCAAAGAATAACATACTTATGTATACACATACACATTAAATACATTAAATTCTTAGTAAATAATAGATGGACACAATAAACTCACGGTTTCAAACAGAAACATAAAAGTATTTTATCCTAAAAAGAACCTCATTAAATATTCAGTTTAACAAATGGCTTATATTTAAAAATAATTTATCAAAATATGTACATACTTATGTTATGTACTTACTTGCAGGAGGAAGTAAAGAAAGAGAATACAAAAATTGTCAACAGAATATATGTATGTATATATATCCTTAAAATCCTTACATGTTTGTTTTATTGTCTCTGTAATTGTGGGCCAATACAATGCTGAAGAAGCACAATACATCATAATGGGACACAAAGGCAATACAATAATATACAATAGAGCTCTAATTTAAATTCACATTCTATTGTTATTATTATTTCTTTTGTTTTGCAGAATTATCCCCGGATTAAATCAGTTTTTTCTTAGCGTATTCACTGTAGGATGGAACAGTGGAAAAATAATAAACTGATGCTCAACTTGTCTTTTGTAACAAATAAAAGTGTTAAATTGTTTATAACCTCACCCTTACCAATCCATCTCTCCTTCTACTACATCTATATTACACAAATAGACATGTATGTACCTTGTAATGTATTAGTCGGATTCTTTTGTATTGTTTTTGGAATTTATAACAAAATCAGAATTATTTTCTTAGTCGATTTGATGATATCCGTCTGTCCATTTTTCTTCCTTTATCAAAAAACAAATAATTTAATAAACATTTCCACAGACATTTTCCCTGGTACTATATTTTTGGGCTTAATAGAATACCTCCCATAGGACATTTCACCCTAGTTCCCAAATGTTATTGATGACTTAAATATACTTAAATCTCTAGAATTGGTTTGTAATAAGATAAATAAATTTTCTTACTTGATATACCCTTCAGTACCAAAGGCTATTTTGTGTTTGCCACTGATTGTTTGATATTCAAAATTTACTCTTCTACGATCTACTCATGGTACGGTTCAGACAGGACGGTTTTCCGGAAAAAATTTGAGACCATTTGAATTTTGTAAGTTTTTAAATATTTTGGAAGACTCATGCACGATATTATATTTATGCGTAGAAGCGCTACGATCGTATTTTATAAACATTTTATGCAATTAATTGACATTAGAAGTCAAGAAGAGCGAAAACCACCCTATTATTATTTATTAGGGTGACAGGAAAATTGTTTTTCTTTGATTTCAAATATTTTTCTACGGAATATTGTGACACTAAGTCTAAAAGTTTAGATCTGAAAATTTGAGCCAAATCGGACAACGTTCTATGAGCACGCATCGGGTCCAAAGTTTAAGAGCCCATTTGTATGGGAAAAAATGGGTTAGTTTTTTGTTTTTGCAAAATTTAGACCAAAAATAAAGAATTTTTACAAGAAAAAATAATAGAATATTAAAGAGAACACAGCTTTATTTCAAATCGTAAAAGACGAAAATCCATGAGGCAGTTTAAAAGTTATTGCAGTTTTCCCTCGAAAATTCATGTCCTTGAAAACGCGCCTAAGGATATGCACCAAAAATTGTATGTTTTAAATCAGGAAATTCCAAAGTTAGACATGATTTATCATTTAATCGCTTGTTACTAGTAATAGTTCAGTTTTGTTTAAATATAATCAAATTTACTTTCTTATTTTCATGTTGGAAAATGGTACATTTTTCTCAGGTCGGTTTCGAAAATCATTTTTTAATTTTTTGAAAATTTTGTTCAATAAAAATAAATAAAAAAAAACAACCCAATTTTCCCCATACAAATTGGCTCTTAAACTTTGGACCCGATGCGCGCGCATAGAACGTTGTCCGATTTGGCTTAAATTTGCAGATCTAAACTTTTAGACCTAGTATCACAATATTCCGTAGAAATGAATATAAAATTCGAAAAATCATTTTCCTTCATACAAAAAATTGTCACCCTAATGTTCATACATATATACATACATACATGAACACTTACTCTCATAAATATGAAATTTTCAAATTTTACACCAATTTTGACAATACTTAGGAATTTGTAAGTCTTTATCATAAACTTTTAACCCTATTTCTTATCCGTAGATTCAGAAAATTTTACAAATATAATAAAGGATACAAATATGAACACTGTAAGGTAGTTATTATTAATTTTGAGCGAGAATTTCATAAAAATATTAATTATGTTGGAAATAAATAAAAAATTGCAAAAAGGAAAAATTTTAATTTTGTTTATAGTTGCAAAAAATGTAACACTATTCGAGGAAACAGCTCAAACCCAAAAAATGTGCATATTTTGACTGCAACATTGAGAGTTACATATATCTCCAGAAAAAAATCACCATATGTTTGTATAACAAACTGTTAGGATACATATTTATGTGAGTAAGTGTATGTATAAATATACGAGTTCATATATTCTTCTTGTCATTCGTATGTATATGTATGGTAAACATAAACACAGTTAAGAACTTCTTCTTATTGAGTGGAAATAATTTTCCCCCGGTCTCTACTTGTATATGTTGAGTGTTCTTACCCCAAATTTTACACGCATTTTATTAGTACAGGTGTTAATAATGTCTCCATACAAAGTAAAACGCTTAGGGATTTCCCTTATTTTCTACACTATATACAATATTTCTTAATACTTACACATTTTATACTGCAAATACGTTTATTATATTCATTAGTAGATTAAGTAAAAATCGATCATATATAACATGTTACAATATGTGGATCGGTTGTTTTGTTTTAATGCTTAGTTAAATTTTAAACTAAACTTTCATAAGAACAACATCAATTTGTTTGCCCGTTATTTTTAAGAATTCTGTATTTTTCAAGAAGTGGTATAATGTGTGTTTAGGTCAAGTTGATTAAAAAATTCAGAGATGGAAAATATCTGGAAGATATTAGAGTTTAGATGCACTTGCGTAGGAAAGCGTAGGAAAGTTCTTCCGCAAAAATTCCCTTTCTTGGGCTTACATCATATCCCTTTAATTTCTTCAGATAAATCTTCACCACTGTAAGGATGCAACTGCATCATTGGCACTTATCCTTATGATCTGGAAGTGCTGGTGTAAGTTTGTCTTGTAGATGTATAACTTGTTCATACAAAAAATATATTTTATACTTTTTATACCCTTCACCACCATAGGTGGAAAGGGTATATTGGGTTGCCTTTCCGGAATAGAGTTTTTGGTCCTTTACAGCAACAAATTTAGTTGTATTTTAATAATATATTTGACCTAAGTAGTGAAGGGTATTATATAGTCGGGCTTGACCGACTATAGCTTTTTTTACTTGTTTTTATTAGCAATAAGTAGAAATGTGCATATTGTTATAAAGTGGTAAAGAAAATGAGGCTTTTATGAATAACACTGGTCAACAAGAGAAATAACTTTGAAGTCTAACTATTTAATTTCGATGTATTATGGCCCCCGAACTACTAAAACACCCAAAGTTTAAAATTCTATGGATACGATTTTTTTTTTATTTTTTTCTAAAATTACAAATTTTATCATATCTTTGTAATGACTTACCTAAATAAATTCGTTAAAAGAAACACCACAAAATTTTCTTTAAGCCTTGATAAGACAATTTTTTCATATGGTCAACGGTTGTGGAGTTTTGATGATTTCAAAATCTTACCATTTATATTTCACGGCCTTAAAACTGCAAATATTATAAATAACCGAAGTCTTATTTCGTGAAAATGCATGCATAAATGTTGGTTTTATTGCCGATAAAGTGAAAATTAGCAAACATTTTTTACATGAAACATTAAAGGTACGGCCACGCTGATTAAACATTTAATCGAAATTATCAATTATTTCATCCTCGTAGTCTGACCACAAAATATTTTTGAGGTTCAAACAAGAAATATGCTGATTTGAAGAACACAAAATCATTTGCCAGCAAATAAAAATTTTCCTAATGTGACCACGCAAGAGCAAATATTTTTTTTAAATTTTATTTTAATCTTACAAAATTTTTGTATGATCAAACAGGGGTAAATAACAGCTGATTTTTTATTTATTTATTTAAGTCTATGGAAAATCCTTACAGACTATTACATTGAGTATATAAAAATCAAGCAAACAATAAATGGCATTAAAAATTAATTAATTTAATGTGTTAAGATAAACGATTATATCATTTTTTATAATATCAAAACTTTTGTTAAAGTCAATATGGCAATACAATTTATTAAAATCATTACAGATTCTACGAAATGGATCGAAATTAGCGTAGTTTGCGGTATAATATTTAATGCTCAACAAATTGTAGTATCTTGTAGGGTGAGAGGGTACACTAATGGTGACTTTTCCAAGAAGAAATTTAGAGTGGATGTTACCTTTAATAAGCTTTAGTAAAAAAAACGCATTTAGCATTTGTCGGCGACTTTTTAAAGTTGGCATCTTTATGAGCGCTAGGCGATTTTCGTAAGACGGTAACCTTGTATTAGGGTTCCATCCCAATCCACGAAGACAAAAAAGTAAAAACTGAACTTGAATTGATTCAATTTTGATAGAGTGCGCCGAATATTGAGGGTCCCATAAAACAGATCCATATTCAAAAATTGGACAAACAAGTGTTGTAAACAAATGTTTGGTGACATAAGGATCAGAGAATTCTTTTGCCCATCGTTTAATGAATCCCAAAATTCCTGAAGCTTTATTAGTAACTGCTAGTATATGGTTTCGAAAATCTAGCTTGCTGTCTGAAATTATTCCCAGATCACTGAAGGTATCAACTCTATGGAGAATAGTAATAGTTCATAGTTAAAAGACCGTTTGTTGGAGATGTTCTGGAAAAAATCATATATTTGCATTTTTTTGCATTCAGTTCCATTAAATTATCATTACACCAGGTTGTTAGATAATTAATATCATCCTGTAAAAGTACTTGGTTTTCAACTCTATTAAACGAAGAAAATATTTTGACATCATCTGCATATATCAGAATGTTAGAATACTTTATAGCAGTAGGAAGATCGTTTATAAATAGAGTAAATAAAAGTGGCCCAAGATCACTTCCTTGAGGTACACCTGATGATACATCAATATGTTTAGAAAAAGTATTCCGGAACTTGACACTTTGCTTCCTGTTTGTCAAATGCGATTTTATCCATTTAAGTAAATGAGTGCTGAATCCAAGTTGATCAAGTTTGTAAATGAGCAAGTTATGATTTACTTGATCATGTGTATTGTTTACTATTAAAAATCACAAAAAATGTTACTACGCGGCAAATATGAGTAGCAACAACATCAAATATGAGAAACAACAACATCAAATATGAGAAACAAATTGCTAGATGCCCAATTTTGTTTTTCCAAAGTTTGATCAAATATTTTTTGGGAAAATATTTATCCTTCAGTGTGACCATAAAGAAAACTTGTTTTTTGTTTGTACTTTGAACGTATTTTTTCTGTATTTTATCAAACAAAAATCATCAAATAAATGTGCAAGTGTGACCACAAATTTTTGATTATATTGTTTTGACAATATTTTACTCAAAATATTTCATTTAAATATTTGATGAGTCTGGCCGTACCTTAAGTAACGGGTACAATTTTCAAAATACTTGGCATTGCTACACACGTGTGTGCACACTTCATTTACTTTTTTGTTAACAAAATCACTATTTATGAATGGATTTTCAGGAAATGAGGTCTATTTTATTTGAAACATTCACAGTTTTGTGACCATGTAGTGAAATTGGTATACTTTTATCATCTTCGATTTTTTATGAATTTTTAAAAATAAAAAAATATAAATTTAAAAAGAACAAAATTTATAATGATGTGCAAAAAACTTCGAAATTTAATTCATATAAAAAATGATCTTAAAAGCACTTAAAGATATTTACATTATTATTCTAATCTGTAATTTTCAACAATACATTTTAAAGATATGATAAAATTAATGAATTAACACCTGGAAAAATGACAAATTTTATAATTTTTTTTATTTTTTAATAATGTATCAATAAATTTTAAATCTCGACCGTTTTTATAATTAGGAGACCACAACAAATAAAAAAATATAGTATTGGTCAATTGTAACGCAAAAAGTTTAATTTTGTGGAGTAGTGTAATTACACTGGTCAACAGCCAAAATTACATTCTAGTTAAACCATTTTTTTATGTGCTATTATGGTCCCATAAGAACAAAAACACCAGAAATTTAAAAAGTTTAAAACGATATAAAAAAAAGTTGAAAATTTCTGATTTTTGGAAAGATTGTCCTGGTTGTAATGTAATTAGATGACATGTTTTTTTTACATGTGTCTCTTGAAATTAAATTCCTTTCATAAAAATAAAAACAGCTGAATTCAGAAGGTGCGACAGAGAAAAAAGCGGTCTAATTCAAATTTTTACATATGTCAGATGACTTTAAGGTATTATACGATATGGATGTTTTGCATTAAAAGTTTTGACTTGTCAAATATTATTGAAAATACATAATTATGAACAAAATTGCTCTAAGACACGCTAACACAAGATTTTTATGTAATCTACGATTTTGAAGTTATTCACATTGCAATGTAAAAAATATGTTTTTTGTGGCAAATGGGAAAAATTCTATTGTAAAAAAAAATAATTTATGTATTCCAAATGTTTAAATTTAATTCCTGTCATGTGGCCGCTACGGTTGGCGAGTAGAAGACGCATTTTGAAACACCAATTTCGCCAATAACTCTTCAAATGTTGATATCCTGGTGTTCAAGTGTTTGTGGTTTATAGATATAGGCAAGTGACTTAACATAACCTCAAAGAAAATAATCCAATTTTGGTGACCAATTAATTGGCCCAACTGCTTTTTTTTAATTGCTTCACAAAAAGTATAAAAATTTTAACCAATATAATTATAATTTTATTTATTGCTATAGCAATAAAGTGCTTAAATTTGTAATTATGTTATTAAATAGATCTAAAAAGACCATTCTTCTGAAGCGGCAATGTCCTTCAGATGTAAACAAGCCTATTTTAAGTGGGTAGGGATGTTCTGTTAACTTTGCTGGATAATCAATGAAGTATGTTTTGATTTCATCTCGTATCATAGGAATCAAAAACATCCAGCTTTCGTTTATGTTAATGAAAAAGGGAAAATCACTATATTGATAACAGTTACCATAAAGGATTTTTGCCATTAACATCGCCGCCCTACATACAGAAATATACAATGTTAGAGGCTGTCATATATTCAAAATGTAGCAACTGCAAAGAAAGAAATTGAAATACATTATTATAAATTACTAGCTGATTTTACCCGGCGTTGCCCGGGTTAGTAGTTAAAGTTTTTAACTTATTAATGTGTTAACACTATCTTTAAAAATTACCAATTATGAAATATTTTTATTTATTTTTTAATTGAATCCTTCAAAGTAAATTTTTCTTAATGTATAATCCTAACTTGGACTAAAAACAACATTTAGAAAGAAAAAATGTTTTTTTTTTTTTCATGTTTTTTTTTTTTGTTTATTGAACCTTCATTTTCCATGAACTAACAATAAGTAATCAAATCTTAAAATCTAAAATTCTTAATTATGAAAATCAATTTGCAACTTCATAATTCTTTGCGTGAGTAGGATCCTTTACATTATCATTCCATCTTCTTTAGCTGATGTACAGGTCGCTAGTATCCCACCTTCTGATCCGGATATGGCCGCGACCGTTAAGTATATTTCGAGCTAGTGGATTTGGGTGACATGCCAATTTATTGACATAACTAACAACACGCTTCACTATTTCTGTTTTAACCAACGGAATTTCAAGGTCCTTGTGTTGGTGTTTTTAACGTACCACGTGCCGCCTTTGTATTTTCTCAATATTTGACTCTGAGGCAGTGCTCCACAATTGAATTCCGTAACAACGTTTAATGATGGAGTTGTATAGAAGTATTTTGCAATCTAGGCTAAGTTTAGAATTTTTACCAATTAGCCAGTTAAGTTGGGCTGACTTTAGTTTAATTTGGGTCAATTTGACATCTATGTGACTCTTCCACGTAAGCCGTCGATCCAAGTGAATACCCAGGTATTTCACTTCCGATTGTTGGGGGATAGATTCGTTTGTTCATTCACTTTTATTTTCCATTGGTTTAGCCATTTTTCTATTTGAAATATGTGGTTCTGTAAATTCTTAGATGCTTCAACTGGGTTTTCATTTATACTTAGAATGGCAGTATCCTCTGCAAATTTGGACATGTTTGTATATATACTTGTAGGCATATCAGATATAAAGATAATATAAAGAATTGGTCCTAATATGCTGCCTTGGGGAACACCAGCTTCAATAGGTTGTGGGGTACTTAAGAAGTCTCCTTCTTTAATAATAAATTTACGATAGGTCAGGTAGCTATCTAGGAACATGTATATATCTATGGGGAAAATCTGCTTCAATTTGTAAATAAAACCTTCATGGCATACCTTATCAAATGCTTGTTTTTTTTCTTCAAAGGTTTTTCGAATTGCAGTTACAAGTCTATGTGTTTGTTCAATTGTGCTATGCTTTCTTCTAAATCCGAAAAATTTGCATTAATTTGGCACCAACAGTTTTTCAAATAGCTTTGACATATTATATAGAAAACTTATAGGTCTATATGACTCTACTTTTGTGTGATCTTTACCTGGCTTAGGAACCATAGTGATTAATGAAACTTTCCATTCTGGAGGATAATATTTTAGATGTAGGATTGCATTAAAAATAAATGTTATTATTCTTATTACTACTAAGGGTAGCTCTTTTAACATTTTATCTTTTTCTTTATCTTAGTGATTTTATGCAACTTCGGAATCTGTTTTTAGATTGGGGGG
Source organism: Stomorhina lunata (assembly GCA_933228675.1). Lineage (NCBI taxonomy): Eukaryota > Metazoa > Arthropoda > Insecta > Diptera > Rhiniidae > Stomorhina > Stomorhina lunata. Next base: position 8,702,094 of record OW121745.1, read on the forward strand.
ATCTATGAATTCGCCATTCTCTTCGAGCTCTTCTTTTTTCAGCCAAAAGCCGTTCTATTACACCTGACTTGTCGAGAGGGGAACGCAGCATGTTGTGGGGGATTGGGGTAGCTTGATGTGAGGGGGTAGTGCACCATATTATTAATGTAGTATGCCGTTGGCGGGGTTGGGTAGCCTGTTGCTGGGGGAGTTATGTAGCATATCATCTGGGGGGTAATGCAGTATATTGTGGGGTGTTAATGAAGCGTGTTGTAGGAGGGATGATGCAGCACATTGTCTATCCCCCTGGCATGGTTGGGAGGTAATGTAGCATGTTTCGGGGGATTAGCGAAGCTTGTTGTGGGGGTGTAATGTGGCATATTTCCGGGGGTAAAAGCGGAGTTTCGTATGGGGGATGGTGTGACATGTTGCCGGGGGGGTAATGTAGCATATCGTCGGGAGGCTAGTACTGTATCTTGTTCTCGGTTGGTACTGTAGATTGTTGTGGGGTTGCAATGGAGCATGTGATATTGGGGGTTGTGCAGCGAGTTCCCGGAGGATTGGGTATTAGGCACTATTGTGAGTGAGTGAAGGGTAGTACTGTATCTTGTTCTCAGTTGGTACTGTAGATTGTTGTGGGGTTGCAATAAGGCATGTGATATTTGGGGTTATGCAGCGAGTTCCCGGAGGATTGGGTATTAGGCACTATTGTGAGTGAGTGGGGGGATGTGATATATTGATTGGGGGCACCGTTTCATGTCTAAAAGCCAATTTAAGATTATTTTCCAGATATCTAATAAAGAGATCTATATCTTCCGGTGTATGTAGCGGAATGTTTTCTGTGAAGTGATTGTGAATAATTTTTCTTGTTTTTAAATATTAGTGCCTATCATCTATAGTCGGGGATACAGTTTCTTCGGGCTTTAAGAGAGTTATGATAGTTGGCGAATGTTCCGAGGAAAGTTCTAAAGAAAGTTCAACTTGGATCATTTCTCTTCTGATACTTTTCGTTACTCCAAAATCTATAACATTCGGGATTTTATTTGGGTCACTAGGACAATAAGTGGGATGACCGCTTGATATTACGTCTAAATTTAATTTTGAAATAGAATTAAACAACACACGACCTTTAGGGATAATCAGTCGCGATCCCCAGAATGTGTGCCTTGCATTATAATCTCCAGCTGCCAAAAAGCGGGGTCCAAGTGATTTGAAGAATTTGTTGTATTGGTCCTCAGAAAAATCGGTCGGTTCGATCATCCATATTTGTATATTTTAAAATCTGACTTATACTGGAGGGTTCACGCCCACTTGAGATTTGAAAAAAAAAAATCTGGCCTATTTTATCGGTCACACCTTAACATACTGTCAAAATTTCAGAAAAATCGGGCCTCTCGGTCGCCTATATTTTTCATTTTTAATATATGAGTTATATGGGAGGGGTCACGCCCACTTGAGATTTCGAAAAAAAACCACCGGTCACACCATACTACACTGTCAAAATTTCAGAAAAATCTTCCCGCTAGTTTCGGAGATCCTTCCCAACAAACAACATACAAACATACTGTCATTAAATCTGGAAACCTGTGCTTTAATGGACTTAAAAGGTAGCTTCAAAAGGTTAAAAATTCTTTCTGAGGAGGATGTGCCCTAAGATCCAAAATCTATTAGAGCACTTTTCTCTTACCTTGAATCAAAGAGAAACATAACAGCGAACTAATGCCAGCAGTTATTGACGGATTTGATGAACCTGGGTAAGAAGCGGAAGGAACGCGGTTTAAGTTTCCGGGATCTGTTGAAAGTAGTAGAAAGTTTGATAGCTGCACAGTTAGATGATTATTCAAGAATAGAATCGGATATCTCAGCCAATTTCGTTAAGCAGTTGCAATGAGTAATGTAGATACTCTTGTATTTTATTTTAAGGGGCTTAAGGTCGAATGGATTATCGTTAGGAAAGGTATGTCTAGTAGTCTTCCCTATATCGACTCAACCAGTGAATAGAGTAATGTCACTGGATATTGATTGCCGTTAAGGGCAGCATCTAATTCAAAAAGCCTGTCAGCTAAACAAACAAGACCAAAGGTTCAAATTTTAAGTAAAAATCCGAAAACTAAAACTGTATAATTAAGTTATAAAATATATAACAAAAAGTCTTTTAAACAGACTTAAACAAATTTACATAAGACATCGAAAAAATATTGAAAATTTCAAACACTTGACGATTTCATTTCTTTATTTTTCTCCTACAAAAATTGCAAAAATCAGAAAGCAAACAAATAGGGGAATTAACCTTTTATTAACTGGAAGCTGTATGGCTTTCCTATTTTTAAATACAATTATTTCAAAATTGTCAATATTGTTAAATGTTCGATATTCGAAGAACAGGTGATGGACCGAGTGTAAATTTAATTCGTTTGTAGATATTTCGTGCAACTGCTTCAGATATTAATGTCCTACGACCAGGGTCCAGTTGATCTTTAAGGGCTCCCGAAAACATTGAACCGATTGAAAGCAGTTCAATGATAAAAACCGCTACATTTAATACGGAATTTTAAAAAAACGATCTGATGTTCAATCATTTTTTAATTAAAGTTGTTCAAGAACTTTTTAAAACTCGATTCGTACCAACCCCAATCGAATCTAGTACGAATGTATTTTTCAAAGTTATGACTGGAAAATGACATGCTTGTAAAAAACTGTAAAAGAGGTACAAAAAATTTAATTAAATGTATCAAATTTACTACTACAACAAGTAAGAAAAGCCCGACTATATCATACCCTTCACTACTAAAGTCATATATAGATCAACAACTTAACAAGTTTTCCTTAAGTCTTAGAGACATATATACATATACTACGCGTATGTGCTATTTTTTCAAAATTTTGTCATATGTCATTTCCGGCTAAGGGTCTGATATGGGAGCTAGAGTCAATTGTAGATTAATTGTTACCAAATTTTGGTTATTGGTTTATATTTACAAAATATTTATCTGTGCAAAGTCTTAGTAACCAAATGCATTTATCTTTAGAGTTTGAAACGTTTTTGTGCTTTTGTGTCTTGTATACATAATAAGGAACATTGATAAAGGTTATCATAAGCAATATTTGTGGTGAATATTATTAAAATACAACTAAATTTGTGGCTGTAAAGGATCAAAAACTCTATTCCGGGAAGGCATCCCAAAATAGAGTGCCAAATTTTATCAAATTATCTTTAAAGTTACGACCTGTGCAATGATAAAAAGCTCACAAATATAACTGGCCAGCCAGTCAGCCGGACAGACATCGTTAAAACATCGCAGGGAGTGATTCTAAGTCGATTGCTTTACTAAAAGGTGGATCTCAGACCAATATGCGTTACAAACATCATGCGCTACAAGCATCAGTACAAACCTAATATATCCTCTCCACCTATGGTGGTGAAGGGTATAAAAATTAAATATAACAAACTTAAAATTTTGGAAATGAAATCAATAGAAACAAAATAATAATAATAAATATAATTAAGCCAGAGGTATGGTCTGCAATTTTGTCTGCTTGTTTACTTTCGTTGTTGTTATGTATGGAAATTCAATCATATTTGGAACATATCTTAGGAATTCCTGAGCAAAACCAAGGAGAATTGATAATACTACTCGGGTTTCCAAAATGCCAATCGGGAATACTAATCGGGTTTCCAACCACCAATCGAGTATAGATGAAGATGGGTTATTATTTAAGGTTAAAAGGAAGTTACTATTCTATTATTGCAATATTAAATATTATTTTATAAATGTGATCTGACTGCTGTCCAAGAAGTAAGGTGGAATGGCCACGTCATCGCCAAGATACCAAAAGGGGACCTATATTACAGCTGCCATGAGAGTAGGCATGAATTTGGTTGCGGATTAATAGTTAGCAAAAATATGCGAAACCTAGTCTCCAGATTCACCCCAGTTAACGAAAGATTAGCAACAATACGTTTTAAAGCAAAATACTTCTATCTGAGATTAATTGGTGCTCACGCTCCCACAGAGGAGAAAGATGAAGATTTAAAAGAAGCCTTTTATGAACAACTCGAGGAAGTGTATGATAGCTGCCCTAATCATGACGTAAATAGTACTGAGTGATTTTAATGCCAAGAATGGACGGGAAAGTTGCTTTGAGCAACTTCAGCCTCCACAATGTAACATTTGACAATGGTAAAAGGTTGGTCTCATTTGCGGTTGCTCGAAATATGGTAGTGAGTAGCACCAGATTTCAACACCGTAGAATACACAAAGGTACGTGGGTGTCTCCCGATTAAATGACAAAACATCAATTAGACCATATTGTAGTTGATGAAAAGCACTCATCAAGCGTATTGGATGTAAGTACAATTCGGGGAGACAATATGGACTCCGATCACTAACTCGTTGCACCTAAGGTGTGTCGCGAAACATGCAGACGGAATCGCAAAGGAAATTTAACACCACCAAGCTACAATCCCATCAAATTGACACAAATTACTCGCGACGAACAGCTCAATTACTCATAGAAAATATTTCTACTTCCAACGACATCAGCGCTCTATGGCAACATATTTCCAACTCTATGAAAACTGCTCATCCAAGAAACTCTTGGTATGACGATGAGTGCCGCGATATCACTGCTGCAAAAAATGCAGCCTACAGGGCAACCCTGAAGTCAGTAGTTACTCGTCGAACTTTAGAAAGATATAGAAAAAGAAATAGGGAGGCGAAACGCCTATTCCGAATAAAAAAGAGAGAAATGGAAAGACTTGTGTTCGAGGAGATTTAGTTCAACATGATACGCCTAAACAAATCAATGATGGCGGCGCACAGTAGGATTGTTTAAAAATAGAATGGAAATAATTCTGTAACTTTTAAAACGCTGAACGGATTTAAAAAAATAGCAGATATAGCAGAAGTGTTGTGGAGCTTAAGTTTTGAACCTGGAAAGCCTAGATTGTACTGGGGCGGCACAATCAGCCCCCAGAGTAGGGCACCTCGGACTCATAAATCACTTAAAACGATATATAATTGTCATTGGAAGTGTTATGATCTGGGATATATTCATGTAGTGGAGTAGGGAACATGGTTCCTGTTGACGGTTCCATAAGCCATCATCAATATTTAAAGTATTGAATGAATATGCATTTCCCTTCGGCCTAACTTGATTTTTTGTTACTTTACAGGAAGTTAATAAAATTCGTAAAATTTTAGCTACAACAAAAATTTTAATACAATGTATCTTCTTCTATATCTATAAAAAAAATGTTCGCATTTGTTTGTCTGTTTGTATATTATTTGATATGACGGATCTCCGAAACTAGCAGATCGATTTTTCTGAAATTTTGACAGTATGGTAAGGTATGACCAGTGGTTAAAATAGGATAGGTTTTTTTGAAATCTCAAGGGCGTGAGCCGTCTCAAATAAGTTAAATATTAAAAATGACAAATATGGATGATCCTGAGGACCTAAAGGATCCTAAAGGTGGATACATTTTTGATTAATTTAAATAACTATTATTATTTTTTGTTGACCTTGAAGCTCCAAATTTTTTTAAATACGCTCTGTAAAAATATGTCAAAATACTTATGCCATATCCTGAAATTTTCTTTTTTAGTTTTAATTAAAAAAAATATATACAAAAATTTTAAAATGTGAAAGATCTTTTGTTTTCTAATAAATTACAATATTTTTTACTATTTTTAATATTTTTAGTTTATTTTTTTAGTTGCATAGGACCGGAAATAAAAAAAGGAGAAAAACAACTGGTATGTCAAAATAATTATGCCGAATAGTGTAATTCTTAATTTATAAATTTCGGGTTTTCTTAATATACTTGGGGTATTATTATAGCAGTCAGGATACGGTAGGTAATTACGCTGGGGGCTTAAATATTTCAATCATAAATTTTGACTTGAGCTAAACGACCAAAGCCGTTGTACGAAACAGTCAGCAGAAGCTGAAGTGACTAAAACTGTCAGCCGGAGCCGCTGTGCAAACCTTAAGTTTATTAATCTAGGGCAAATTCTGTCTCGTTGGAGCTGCCCCTCCCTCATGCGAACTTAAACACTTATGTATATAGATTTACGCATAAACTAAATATGAATAATATTTGTGTATCATATGCATATGTAGATATATGCATAAAATAAATTCGCATATATTTGTAATAAGTAATGAAAAGAGGTTATTCGTGTTACTGCATATAATAAGGATATTCTCGCAAGACTGCAAAACATTGAAGGTGGAATTTAGGAGATTTAAAAAATGTAGGAAGTTAACTAGATATACGATATGTTCGTATTTAATAATGCGTCACAATTTCAATGAAAACAAAACTAATATTTGCAATAATATCGAATATAAAAGAGACAGCTTTATTTCAAGTTGTCAAAGACAAAAATTCATTAAGTAGTTTTGGGGTTATTAAAAATGCGCCTTAGATATGCACCAAACATTCTTTGTTTTTGAATTAAGAAATTGTAAACCTTGACACTATTTGTCATTAAATGGCTTGTAATTACTAAATAGTTTAGTTTTGTTAAGATATGATCGAATTTACTTAGCTTTTTATACCCTTCATCACTATAGGGTATATTAACCAATCGACTTAGAATCACTCCCTGAGTTGTTCTAACGATGTCCGTCCGGCTGGCTGGCAAGTTGGCTGGCTGGCCGGTTATCCATGTAAGTTTGTTATCATTCTACAGGTCGTAATTTGATGAAATTTGGCACAATCGGATTCCTTTTTGGGTGATTATTATTTCGGGTACCTCCCATAGGGATGCCTTCCCGGAATAGAGTTTTTGGTCCTTTACAGCCACAAATTTTGTTGTATATTAATAATATTCAACCCAAATATTGCTTATCATAACCTTAATCAGTATTCCTCATTTTGTAGAAATCAGCTCATATTTGACCATACCTCCCACACAAGACACACATTCAAAAGACTTTTATATGCACATTAGGGTGACAATAAAATTTTTTTTCTTTGATTTCAAATGTTTTTCTACGGAATATTGTGACACTAGGTCTAAAAGTTTGGATCTGAAAATTTGAGGCAAATCGGACAACGTTCTATGGGCGCGCATCGGGTCCAAAGTTTAAGAGCCCATTTGTATGAGGATAAATGGGTTATTTTTTGTTTTTGCGAAATTTAGACCAAAAATAAATAATTTTTACAATAAAAAATAATAGAATATTAAAGAAAGCTAATACAGCTTTATTTAAAATCATGTAGACGAAAATCCATGAAGTAGTTAAAAAGTTATTGCAGTTTTTTTTTCCCCCAAAAATTCATGTCCTTGAAATAAAGAAATTCCAAAGTTAGACATGATTTATCATTTAATGGCTTGTCACTAGTAAATAGTTCAGTTTTGTTTAAATATAATTAAATTTACTTAGTTTTTTTCATATTGGAAAATGGTATATTTTTTTCAGGTCGGTTTCAAAAATCATTTTTTAATTTTTTGAAAATTTTCTTCAACAAATATTACAAATTAATGCTTGAGCCAGTTTTGAAAAGGGAATTAAATTTGGATTTGTTTTTATTAAAAAAAAACAATTTTTCCGCTAGAGGATGCTTTAGTTTCCTTGAAAATTAAAAAATATCCAAAAAATTTACGAAATTGAAACTTGACACAAAATAATAGTTAAGATATCACATTAATATTTGTATTTTTACATTACATTGAATTACATTAAATTTTTTGAATATTTTTTTAATCTTACATGAAAGTTGAAGCGCCATATTCCGTAATTTCGCTTTGAAAATTTTCAGAAAATCCCAATTTTGACATTTGACCGCGGTGAAGAAAGGGTTAATTTCGTCCAACATTAAAAAACCCTTCAGCATATGTTTTGTATAAACGAAGCAATAATTTGAATTATTTTTTTGGTAAAATTAAATACAAGTAAAATTTACCGAGCATTTACTCGAATTTGGGCCAAAAATTTACATTTTCGCAAAATTCTTCAATTTGAAATCGCAGGTACGGTAAAATGGTTCAAGATATCGACTTAAGTTTTTTGGGTTTTATTCTCCCATTTGTCTGTTTTAACACACTCTAGAGCAAATTCTAAATTTGTAACATTTGTTCAAGAAAATTTTCAAAAAATTAAAAAATGATGACATGAGAAATATGTACCTTTTCCAACATGAAAAAAACTAAGTAAATGTGATAATATTAAACAAGACTGAACTATTTACTAGTAACAAGCCATTAAATGATAAATCATGACTAACTTTGGAATTTCTTTATTTACAACATACAATTTTTGGTGCATACCCTTAGTCCCATTTTCAAGGACATGACTTTTTGGGGGAAAGCTGCAATAACTTTTAAACTACTTCATGGATTTTCGTCTATATAATATATATGTATGTCTCTAAGACTTAAGGAAAACTTGTTTATTTGTTGGTCCATATTTGACCTTATTAGTGAAGGGTATGATATAGTCGGGCTTGACCGACTATAGCTTTTCTTACTTGTTTATGTTGGAAAATGGTAAATTTTTCTCAAGTCGGCTTCAAAATTAATTTTTGGAAAATTTTGTTCAACAAGTATTAAAAATTATGAAAGTGTTAAAACAGAGAGTTAAGAGAATTGAACTCAAAAATGTTTAGGTTAGGTTAGGTTGATTTCTTTAACTGTTTCGAAGTACCTGTGATTTGAAATTAAAGAATATCGACAAATTTTACCTGTATTCATTTTGGATAAAAATAATAATGCATATTATTGCTTAGTTTACTGAAATCCTATGCTGAAAGGTTTTTTAACATTAATCGCCGGAGTCAAATGTTAACAATTGGATTTCCTAAAAATATTCATAGCCAGATAACGCAATATTATGTAATAATGAGCAAATTTTAATATAATGCATCGAAATAATTATTTTCTGCCAAAATAAGCCTTATTAAAAATATGTGTATTTTAACCCTTGACAGATATGGGAACTAAAATTACCCAATTTTTTCTATTTAAAAACATAACCCTAGCTACGGTGGTATATAATCAGGTAAATTAAATTATATTTTAACAAAATTAAACTATTTAGTACTTACAAGTCGTCAAGGATACCTATTTTAGGAAGAAAATTAAAAGAACTCCAAAAATACACCATTAGTTCTGTTTAAGATTATATTTTTTAGTAGAACTGAATCATTATTTATTTTTTCATTTTTCGGGACACTCTAATTCATATACTCTGTAATACTTACATACAAAATATTTTATAAATGTGTACCAACCCAACTGGCCATTTTTTACTACTTCTGAACTACTAATCTACCTTCCGAATAAAGTTTTATATTTTAAGTTCAGTTTTGATCAATTTAAATCGATTAGCTGATAAATCTAATCGCTTCAGTGCATAGTTTTCTTAGCTCAAAGTGATAAATTTCTTCACGAAAAGTATGAAACAAAAAATTCCACCGTTTATCGACCTGGAAGAAAAAAACAGGGACCGTTACAATTATGACATTTATAATAAAAATCAAAATAAAATTGTTATTTTACGATTTTTATTTTTTTTTGCAGAAATAATTTTTATTTTTTTTTTTGTCAAATATATTTGTCAAATTCTGACAAATATTTTGTTTGGCAAAAATATTTGTCAAGATCTGATTTTTATTTATTTTTAACAGAAATAATTGTTAGTCTGATTTAAATTTTTTGTGTCAAAAAATTTGTCAACTAAAAAATGCAAAAATAAAAAAATCAATACAGAATTTTAAAAAGAGAAATTTTGAAAATTTCCCCAAAAAAGGCATATTTCGGAAATTTTACATAAAAAAGGGAAATTTTCAAAATGTCCCTTTTTTGGGAAAATTTTCAAAATTTCCCTTTTTTATGTAAAATTTTAAAAATTTCCCTTTTTTATGGGAAATTTTCAAATTTCCCTTTATTATGGGAAATTTTCAAAATTTCCCTTTTTTATGAGAAATTTTCAAAATTTCCTTTTTTATGGGAAATTTTCAAAATTTCCATTTTTTATGGGAAATTTTCAAAATTTCCCGTTTTTAGGTGAAATTTTCAAAATTTCCCATTTTTACAGAAAATTTTTATAATTTCCCATTTATACAGGAAATTTTCAAAATTTCACATTTTAAAAAAGAATATTCAAAATTTCTCCTTTTTACAAGAAATTTTCAAAATTTCCCTTTTTTATGGGAAATTTTAAAAATTTCCCTTTTTATGGGAAATTTTCAAAATTTCCCGTTTTTATGGGAAATTTTCAAAATTTGACTTTTTTAATGGGAAATTTTCAAAATTTCCCTTTTTTGTGGGATTTTTTCAAAATTTGACTTTTTTATGTAAAATTTTCAAAATTTCCCTTTTTTATGGGAAATTTTCAAAATTTCCCTTTTTTATGGGAAATTTTCAAAATTTCCATTTATTATGCAAAATCTTCAAATTTCCCTTTTTTATATGAAATTTTCAAAATTTCCCTTTTTTAAGGGAAATTTCCCTTTTTTATGGGAAATTTTAAAAATTTCTCCTTTTTACAAGAAATTTTTAAAATTTCCCCTTTTTATGGGAAATTTTTAAAATTTCCCTTTTTATGGGATATTTGCAAAATTTCCCTTTTTTATGGGAAATTTTCAAAATTTCCCTTTTTTATGGGAAATTTTCAAAATTTCTCATTTTTACAGAAAATTTTTATAATATCCCATTTACATAGGAAATTTTCAAAATTTCACATTTTATTTTTTATTAAAAATTTCCCCTTTTAACAAGAAATTTTTAAAATATCCAATTTTTATGGGAAAATTTCAAATACTACGTTTTTTTGGAAAATTTTCAAAATTTTCATTTTTATTAAAAATTTTCAAAATTACCGTTATTATGGGAAATTTTTAAATTTTTTTTTAATTCTGTATTGATTTTTTTATTTTTGCGTATTTTATTTGACAAATATTTTGACAAAAAAAATTTAAATCAGAATAACAATTATTTCTTTTAAAAATAAATAAAAATCCGATCTTGACAAATATTTTTGTAAAAAAAATATTTGTCAGGCCTTGACAAATATTTTTGACAAATAAAATAAAAATAAATTTTTGAGAAATATTTTTGCAAAAAAAAAAATATTTGTCAGATCTTGACAAATATCTTTTCCAAAAAAAATATTGGTCAGAATTTGACAAATATATTTGACAAAAAAATACAAATCGTAAAATAAAAATTATTTTTGAAAAAAATAATAAAAATCAAAAGTTTAAAAAGCATGTCATTTTCTGAAAATTTAGTGGAAAACAAGCAAGATGATTTTTTCAAAATAGTTCTGCGATATTTCCAAATGATTGCTTTTTTTCTTAGAAAATTCAAGAATAATTATTATTTTCGGTCCCTGAAAAAAAGTGTTTCTGTAAATCAAAGTGAGAACTAGAAACACAGATTGCGTTATTTATCATCAAAGACAAAATGAAGTTGTGTGCAAAAAAAATTTTAAAGACTCACCTTTTCCGAATTAAGTTTAATTATGTATTTGTTTTTACTTTTTTGTTCAAATGTTTCCTTTTCGGCGCCTTTAATACGTGCGGATTATTCTAACAGATAAAATGATATACTTTTCGCACCATTAGCTTATAGAAACTGTTTCACACACATTTCCAATAAATTTGGTGTAAGTTGTTGAATGACAGATAGTTCTCACAGAAATAAATTACAAAAACACTTGGGTAAAAAAATGACATTTTGTTTTAATTCAGCGAGAGTTACAGAAACTAGCCACAGACTATTTAAATATACTACCGAAATTTGGAGACAATTTTAAGAGCGTTATTCTCGCCCAGTTCAAAAAATTTTAGTCTACATATTAATTGTAAACCGCCGTGGTATAGCAGATTAGTCATCAGCCTAGCATACCAGAGGTCCCAACTTTGATCCCCTAGCCACTGATTATTGAGTAGTAGGCTACATAAAACTTCTTTAACTAATGCATTTGCCATTCGGAGCCGGAATTAAAACGCAGGTCCCTTTCAAAGGTACTGAAAATAGAATTGGATGCAGCTCATTGTCTAAGAGAAGTACCCCTTGTTCGTATTGAATTGTTGTGGGAAATATGTATGTATGTATCTTCATTGAGTGATACTGCTGTTTCAGTGAGACAACGAGTTAGTCGAAGTGACGAACATATCGCTGCCGTTCATCCGTCCTTTTCAAACAATCCAAATCAGTCGATTTCGCAGCCTTCTCAAGAACTAGAATCAAAATTTGAAGCCGATGGACAATTTGAAATGGTGTGCGTTTTATTTAAAAAAAGTTGTCAAGTCATCATTGGAAACCCCTATATAAGTACAATAGAGAGGCCTCAAATCTTCAAAGAATCGTTGAAGAAAATGTTTAGTGTGTGATTTGACCAACTGGGTTATTTTGTATACATTTCTAAATATAGAACTGTTTGAATATTGTCAACTTTTGTTTATTGCGCACAAAGTCTTTTTTATTGTTTTAATAACTCCAGCACCAGAAACAAAGATAATATCAATGTAAATTTCACTCACTCATTGATATCTATTTATGTTACGAAAAATTATTTTAAGATTTTCATTCATAATTTTCAAACATGTGAATTACATATTTTTTACTTCACTAGAAGTGCAAACCCGACATTGCCCGTGTTCGCTAATGTTCCATTCCATTTTAAGTAATTTATATAAACAATATTTGAACCTTTCTCTTATTCTTCTGAAGATATGCAATAATAAGTTTACTTTACTTTTTCTATCGTTTCGATCTTTTTTTATTATACCTTTAGGTCGGAAATAAAAAAAAATACGGCTAAAACTCAATAACATTGACATTTTTGACATCTTTTATTTAACATTTTTTTTGTAAGAAAATATAAAGGCTGTGGCCACTTATTGCGAACATACAAATTAATTTATTTTATAGGATAATTAACGAAAAATATAACTATCCTACGATATATCATATATATATTTCATAGATATTGGGCTCAAAATATTAGCTTACAAAAAGTTCCATTTAAATTGATAATCGCTGTACAGGTCGCATTTTTAAACTTAATTTGATGAAATTGGTTACAGACAGAAATGACTTAAATATATATCTATGTCTTGCGAAAATGTCAGTAAATAAATCAGTCAGTAACGCTAGTTTTATACACATCTATATATATATATATATATATATATAAGACATGTTATTATACCCTTCACCAACATAGGTGGAAAGGGTATTATAAGTTTGTGCTGATGTATGTAACGCACAGAAATATTGGTCGATTTCTGAGTCGATTTAACGTTGTCAGTTCGTCCGTCCGTCTGTCTGGTCGCAGTTCTAAAGATAATTACATGAAATTTGTCACAGGCAATTCTCCTGTTAGTGGGGCCATGACCATTTAGGGTACCTCCTATAGGTCTCATTGGAATTGATATTTTGGCCACAAAAATCAATATATTTTTATGAAATTTAAATTTTTACTGTAAACAGTAATCACTGTATCTTCAGTGAAAACTATAAATATGATGAAAATCACTTAAATGCTCGTAAATAATTTTGCATACATAATTTTTGCTACAAATATAATCAATTTGCTGACTTTTAAGGTCCACATTTGACCCCAGCTCCCATGTAAGTCAAAATGACGGAATTAGCTTAAATATATTAGTTTTGAGAAAATGTTAGTATAATGACAAATTAAAAAAATGTGTCTTTATACACGAAAAAACAGACTATAGCAGTTTCTTAATTGAATCGTTGCTTAACAATTAATAATGAAAAAAAAAATATTTAAGTATTTTAAACAATGTATGCCAGTATTCGTTCATGAAATGTGTATATTTTTCGGTATATTAACTTTTTATACCCACCATCAAAAAGAATGGGGTTTTATTAAGATTCGTTTTTAATTCCCAAAATAATGACTTTAGACATCATTTTGTCAGCTTATTAAAATAATAGTGTATGCGCATGTACACCATTATTTTTATTGCATAATATGAATGTACATAACTGATTCTGATTCGGACGAGATTGAGACCACAATTATAAAATTATTGAGCTCATGTAATTATTGAACACATGTTATTATTGAGCAATATAATTTTGTATTCTGATTGTTGTAGTGTACAGAAAAGGAAGCGTTACGTAATCGTAACGCCGGAAACCAATAAATTTAGCTCCGACGTAATCGTAAGCTAAATTTTAATTCGTTCACATTAAAGAAATGGATTTATATACATACGTTCACGTATTTAGAGAGTGGCCACACACAAATGGAGGCGGATTGTCAATTGAACAGGCCAAACGAAATATACCAATTTATTCTCCCAAGGAATGGCCAACAGTTTTGAGATTTGTCAGTGAAAATCAACCATACATTGCACAGTGGGGCGAATGATCAGTTTTTGAGGCAATTAATCACATGAAACAGCCACCCCTTTTAAATTTCGTATATACAATAATAATGAGTTTCTTATTCTTCAGTAAAAAATTTGAGTCAATTGGGCAGTGCAACGCCCAGTGTCTGATATTTGGCAAAATTATTCTTAATTTCGAGGAAAATTTAAGTATTGGAATTGGGCGAAATCGGTTTACATTTGGCCGTAGCGTATATATAACCTCATCTAGGCAAATCGCTTATTTTCTAATAAATGAAAAATTATAACAGTAATGATGATAAAATTTGGTATAGAGAAGTTTTACATAAGAGAAGGATAAAATTCTACAAAAGTATTTTCGATATCTTCAGAAAGTTGTGTTTTAAAAATGGGTGAAATCGACTCTTATTTAGTAAGAGCTTCCATATAACCCCACCCTGGGAATCACATTAATGATGATAAATTAAATCCAATTTTAATAGATATGACAACTTAAATTACAACAGAGAAGTTTTATGCCACTTTTGGTCAGTATATCAAATTTTACATTAATCGGTTTATATTTCACTATAGCTTTCATATAGAAACCACTCCCGGAAACCAATAAAATGTCACATTTTTATGTTTTATATTAAGTTAAAATGGATTTTTATAAAAAACGGTGGATTGAAGCAGATCAAAGTAGAACAAAGTTCTACTCTAAAGAACATATCGTCGCGTTTCTTCTCAAACCACGTAAGTACAAGAGTCTCGTTTTTCAGGAAACGAAAAAAACTAAATAAGTTTTTACATAAGAGTTTTAAGAAAAACTTTTTTTCCATAAAATGTGGCTTTATGATTCTCTAAAAGGTGTAGAAATATATTTTGAAAAAATTGGATACTTACAAGTAACGGCAGTCGAATTTGTCGCTTACGTGTTTTGGGAAGAAACATTTTTTTCAAATTGAAAAATTAAAAAGGCACATTTTATAAGATAAATTAAGACTTACTTTTTATTTAGTTAAAAAATATATATATTGCTAAAACCTTAGAGGAAATTATATACAAAGAAACTTATTATTATACATTATTATTATTTATTTCATTCTTAAGCTCACAAATAATATAATAACGAAAAACAAAATAAGGAAACATTTCATTTGAAAAAACTATATTTTTTTTATTTATATTTTTTTATTTATATTTTTTTATTTATATTTTTATTATTATTATTTTTTTTTTTTTATTATTATTAAAAATTTTATTTTTTATTGTTAATGGCAAGTTGTTCAAAAAAGGGCCAATTGCTTTCCAGCATTAGTTTTTTTAAACTTATTAGATCATCATATTTTTGTAAGTAATTAATTTAAGAACTTATTGCCAAAAAAAAAATACTTTGATTGGCTTGAAACTTTCGGTATATTTTCTCCTTCTCTAGAATGAAAAACAATGTATATAAGATTTCAGAATTTCCTATTATTAGTATAAAAAAATTCAATTTTTAATGCAAATGTCATTTTGTATGGCGCTTACGAGGTTTTTGAAATGGCTTTAAATTATTTTTTTGTTCATACAAAGTTGTCAAGATGAGATTGCAGACAGATGGCTAAGCTTATTTTCTATCATAAAAGCCAAAAAAAATCAATTTTGGAAAAATGGCGCTTACGTGGTTTGAGAAGAAACGCGACGATATGTACAACAACAAAAACTTCACAAAAAAAGACAACGCAATTTAATACAAAAAAATATTTACAACATCTGACTTTTTTATTTTAATATGATTTTAATTTACATACCTTTACAAGTGTTTTACATATAAAAATTGTATGACCTTAAAAGTTTTTGGTTGGCGGCCAAAACTCCTTTGTTATTTGTTTATAATAGAATATCAGAAAATATAGCAAAGCAAAATATGTGACTTTGACAGCTCGGCATGTCGTCACGAGTTGCCACCTGACTTTTGTTTTTAGTATTTGAGTATTTCAAAGTGTTAAACATAAAATTTCGCTATAATTTTTTAAATAATCAACTTGAAAAATTGACTTTTGGCTCAAAAACTTGTAACTGGCTCCATAGTGCATTGTGAAAAAAATGTTTTCATACGACATTTATGATCTCAAGGAATGGTTCAGCAGATGAGGGCAAACTTTCAAAAAGAGTTACGAAAACATCTCAGTAAATTGGTTAATGATTAAGCAAAATAAAGTGGAGAAAGTAAATCCTATTTCGCCGCTCTACAAAGAAAATTGGAACTTCGAGTGGCAAACATAATAAATAAGCCACTTATACCTGTGATATCCTTAAATTGTCCCTTAAATTTAAGCAACAGCTAACCATATCTTCCTTAATTTATAATAATCTTGGCAAACAGCCCCTTGCGTGCCAAAAATGTCATTCACAAAGAATATGATTTTTTAACTTAATTTTCAACCTAAGAGAAATGAAAATTGCTTAGAAGAATCTGATGTGGAGGAGGATATTTTCGTAGACGAATATTGATGAATATTGCCTTATTTTATATATATTTTTTTAATTTAATCTGTGTAAAAAATTGCATTGCAAAATAATTAACAACGTGTCACTAAAATGTCACAAAATTACAGTGAATTATGAATTAAATGGATTATTAAGTACGAATACTATGTTTTTCTGCATGAACATTCGTCCGACAAAAATATGCAAATAAAATAGTGTATACCATACAAAGTAAAATAGTGTATAATGAATTTCACACATGCACTAAAACAAATAACAAATTTTTAGCACGATTATCTCGAAATGGCAAAAAAAATATACGCTATTGTTTTATTAAGGGGACAATATGTTCTTATAAAATTCTAATTCTATGATTGTGATGTCCGTCGGCCTATCTTTTTGTGGAGAACTTGCTTAATTGTTTTAGTTAATTATACTATATTATAGTAACTATTACGATGTTGAACAAAGTGTCTCTGATTCTCTGAGAGACTTTCCGTATCATTGTACTAATCATAAAATCAAATTTGACAATTTTATAGCTATTTCCTTTTTTATTTCAGATGGCGATGTACACAGTGTAGTGACAGTGATATTTAGTCAAATATCACAAAAAACGAAAACAGTATATTATTTTTAATTTTACAAAAAAAAAAAACAAAAAAAAATGATAGAAAAATTTGTGGTTACATTATTGTAAGGCTCATTGACGTCATATTGGCTGTAAAAATATATTTCTTGAAATATAATATTTTGTTTATAACATATGAAAATAAGCATTACAAAATATTATATTAAAAAAATTCTTTAACTTTTAAAAATGAAAATAAATAAAATAGTTAATCAAATTTTTGTAC
This sequence comes from Stomorhina lunata, assembly GCA_933228675.1. NCBI lineage: Eukaryota > Metazoa > Arthropoda > Insecta > Diptera > Rhiniidae > Stomorhina > Stomorhina lunata. The sequence continues at coordinate 8,719,728 of OW121745.1, forward strand.
TAGTTATTTCAATTAATTTATTGAGTAAAAGACTTATTGCTGTGTTACCCCTTTCCTTAAAAATTAACAATTATGTAATATTTTTTTAACTATTTTCATTTAATAATTTATTAATGTATTTGCATATAGCACACATAAATGTGTGCTTTGAACGTTTTCGAAAGCAATAGGCCCATACATATTAAACAACATACAGACGGACAAACAGACGCGAACATTTGTTATATATATAGATCATTCAAAAACTACCAAACAATCGTTAAACAGTAATCAAATAACCGTCAAACAATCCCCAGTCACGATTGACTGGCGATTGCTTCACTAATCGAACATTCATTAAAAGTCATTGAACAGTAGTCAGTACATCATCAAACAATCGTCAAAAAAAACATCAAACTACCGTCAAAAAATCGTGAAACAATCATTAAAAATCTTTAAACAGTAATCAGTCATTAAACAACAATCAAACAATCGTCTAACAACCACCAAATAGTAATGAAAAATCTTCAAACAATTGCCAGTCCAACTTTTATCAAACACCAATCATATTACCAATATCCGTGCAGCGGTTTTCCGATTTTAGATTAATACAAAAAAGAATCCTAACTTGGACTAAGATAAACATTTGGAAAAAAAACTGTCTTCATGATGAAAACATACTGTCAAAACTTCAGAAAAAATCGGTCCACTCAGTCATCCACATTTATCATTTGTAACATTGGACTTATATGGGAGGGGTCACCCCCACTTGAGATTTCAAAAATCCAAGCCTTTTTTACCCACCTAGCCTATTTTACTACCGGTCACACTTTAACATACTGGAAAAATTTCAGAAAAATCAGTTAGTTCGTTTATCCATATTTGTCATTTTTAATATTTGTCATTTTTAATATCCATATTTGTCATTTTTAATATGGGTGGGGTCACGCCGACTTGAGATTAAAAAAAAAGACCTCGCCTATTTTACCCACCTGTCACACCCTAATATACTGTAAAAAATTCAGAAAAATTGATCCGCTCGGCCATCCATATTTGTCATTTTAAATATATGACTTATATGGGAGGGGTTACGCCCACTTGAGATTTCAAAAAAAGACCTAACCTACTTTAATCACCAGTCACACTTTACCATACTGTCAAAATTTCAGAAAAATCAGTCCTCTAGTTTCGGCGCACATTAATATCAAACAACATACAGACAAACAGACTCGAACATTTTTGTATAGATATAGATTTGTTTGGATACATACTTATGAGAGTGAGTGTATGTTGTATGAATTCATGTTTAAGTACAGCAAAATTTGGTCATGCTTGCCATAAAGAATCAACAAGTTCATGCTGATTGTTGACGATTAGTTTCCTTTGTGCTCACTTGTATGTACATTCACAAATACGTACATATGGAAGTAGGTGTGATAGTATGGGTTCTGTACATTTGCTTTTACTCGTTTGAGTTTATTTGTTTTTGATTGTTCTATTTTGTATTGTTTCATAGCACACAGATGTAGATATGTATGTATGTGTAAGTATGTATGTTGTACTTAATAGGAAAAGGTCTGTGGTTTGATGTTTGGCCTTCAAGCAGTGAAAAATAGTTACTATTTTTTTTGTGATCAGGAAACAAAATTTAACGTTTTTCACCTGCTCATATGCTTTGGAAGATCAAAGCTAGAAACATAATTTATACTTAGCATAGATGGGCACTTTGCAGTACCAGTACTTTTTCAGTATTTTTTTTCTTTTACTGATTACTGAAAGAAAAAATCAGTATTCAGTAATTTTTACTGATTACTGAAAAACATTTTCAGTAATCAGTAAATTTTACTGATTACTGAAAAAAATTTTCAGTATTCAGTAAATTTTACTGATTACTGAAAAAAAATTTCAGTATTCAGTAAATTTTACTGATTACTGAAAAACATTTTCAGTAATCAGTAAATTTTACTGATTACTGAAAAAAATTTTCAGTATTCAGTAAATTTTACTGATTACTGAAAAAAAATTTCAGTATTCAGTAAATTTTACTGATTACTGAAAATAATTTCAGTAATCAGTAAATTTTACTGAATACTGAAAAAAAAACAGTAATACTGATTATTGAATGCAGTATCCGGTGGTTTAGATTATATAATTAAAAAAACAAGAACTAAACTACACAACAAATGAACATATTTTGAAAAGTGCAAGGCATATGGGTCCTATTCTACTATCGAATTGTAGTAAAACCCTATACTCAGTTTGTCTAGTTTAGTGACCGTTTTTTTTTTTATGGGCCACCAAAGTTTCCCAATATTAGCATGATGCCAAAAAAATCAGTTTTTCCCAAATAACTAATCAGCACTTAAAAATATCGCTTTACTATGTTGGGAAAAATGTAGCCAAGAGCATGTAAAATATTTCTTAATAAAATTTTATGATGTCTTTTTTAAAAAATGTTCAAGAAAAAATTTTTTATCATAACTTTTTTGAAATCCTGATTTTTCACACGTTATATTTTGTAAAATTATAGCTACCATAAAACTAAACAACTTTTGTGAACACACCAGCATAATCTAAACGTGTTTAGATACCAAAAAGGTCATAAACTTTCTTGTGCATACAAACAGAGGTTCCAAGTTCGATTCTCGGCCACACCAGTATTAGCCTATTTTTAACTTTTCTAACTAATGTATTTGCCGTTAGGAACCAGAGTTAAAACGTAGCTCAATGAGTCTAAAAATAGAATCGGATGCAGCTCATTGTCTGAGAGAAGTACCCCTTGTTCCAATTGTAATGTTGTGGGAATTTTCTTTGTATGTACTCAAGTCCCTAATTTTCTGCAATTGGTAAGTACTTACCTCCAATGACGTCACCATGTTAATGTAACGATTTAAACATTTAATGAGTAAGAAGTTACTATTCAGTATTTTAGCTGTTTATCTTATAACTTGGTTATCAAAAGTTTTGCTGGGTTATTTTACTCCCTATTTGTAACTTAATAAGGCAAGTACCATAGATGGGCTTCTTGTAGTACCATTACTTACTAAGTGCTTGTCTACAATGACATTTCTGTGTTAAAATAAAAAAGTTTTTTTTTAATTTTTGCTGAAAAACTCTAGATACTGCAATCTAATGATTAAGCAGTAAAATATACTGATTACTGAATTTATTTGCAGTAATCAGTAAAATTTACTGATTACTGAATTTTTTTTTTCAGTTATCTGTAAAATTTACTGAATACTGAAATTTTTTTTCAGTAATCAGTAAAATTTACTGATTACTGAAATTTTTCTTCGGTAATCAGTAAAATTTACTGAATACTGAAAAAAGTTTTCGGTATTCAGTAAAATTTACTGAATACTGATTTATTTTTTCAGTAATCAGTAAAATTTACTGAATACTGATTTTTTGTTTCAGTAATCAGTAAGCATTTACTGATTACTGAAACGCTTACTGCAGTAAAAAAGTAATGCAGTAAGAAAATACTAGATAACATAATATCTCTTAAATTTAAAGAAAAAAATAAACAAAATTTAAATAGTAAAAAACTAAGAAAATACTATAGTCGGTAAAGGCCGACCACGTGATATCCTACACCACTGAGGTCAAATGTCTTTTATTTTTCTTGTATATTTCCTTAATCTTTATACATTAATTTTCTCCAGACTTATGTATTTAAGCTGTTTCCGTCTAATGCCTTATATGAGAGCTAGGGTCAAATGTGGGCCGATTTTCTCGAAATCTTGCAATTTGATTTCAGTTTATACATTTGCAACAAATAAATATAAAATTGTCATTATCTTTATTTTTACTAACAATTTGAAGAGCTATTATGGGAACTATTGTCAAGATTTATATGCAGGTTTAGCCAGCCGTCCAGACTGATGGGCAGACAAACTGATATCGCGATGTGGGTCTAAGACCAATATTTCTATGCATTATTTAGATCAGCACGAACTGAAGAGATAATTTCAGCATACTTATGTATATTCTGTTATGTACATATATAAGGAGTCCTTATAATAGAAAGCAGATAAAAAATGATGAGGTAAAAAACTTTTGTCTAAGAACTCAATTCAATAAACAGGCCTTAAAGGCACTTATATTTCCCTTTCGGCATACATTTATGTATGTGTGCGTAGAAAATCTTTAGCAATGTTTGTTCATTGTTTGTTTTAGCGAGATAGTTACATTCATTGTACAAATGTTTGGAAGGAGTGAGAAAATGTACATGGAACGTGCCCAGAAAATTGGTCTTAAATCAACCCCATTCCATTAAGAGGATTTGTAACTTCATTACTGACAGGTGATTTTTGCTATGACAAATCTTTTAATATTTTTGACAAAGAAAATACAAATTAACACAATTCATTTGAAAAAACTTTTGAAATTTTTTGGAAGCATTACATTTTCTGTCTGTTCTGTATTTGTGCAAAAAGTAATTTTAATTGTTAGATGATAGTATTGAAGTTGTACAATTCACAAATTACGAAAAAGTGTATATATTAAAGTATTTATACATATGTATATATATAATTCCCACGACAACCTTCCAATTGGAAAAAGGATTCTATTCTAGACTCATTGATAGGGTGATATAAATCCCTACTGGATTCTGGATTCTAATCTTTCGAGAGTGGTTTAACATAAGTATGTATGTTTTGTGCCCTAAATACAAATAGTTCAAAAATTGTAAGTGATCAATTTAAATCTAAGATTATATAGAAGATCAAAGAAAAACGCAAACATGGGAACTGCAAGAAGATTTAACGTGAAAACCGTTAACAATGAAACGGCGCGAAATGAAAAAAAAATGTTGTCAACAATTTGTTGGCATATTTTTATTATAGCCCAATAATTCAATTTCAAAAATTATGAAAACTTTTAAGCAATGAAATATTGATATTCATAAAAAACAATTTTTTTTAATTAAAAAATTTTACAATTAACAAATAATTTTAGATGAACACTTATTGGCCCTTTTTTATCAAGGAAGTTTTACAAAGCCGAAACAAATGTATTGGAATATGCTCGTTTGTATTAGCTTTAAAAAATATTATATTTGTTTGTCAGTCAACCTAATCGGTTCTTGCGTGTGACCACAGATATCTGAACATATTATACACTTGTGTATATTATCAAGAGTAAGTTACAATATTTTCTACATAAAACCCTTAAGTACAGGTAAGTGACTCGCCTAATTAACCAAATGTGTATTTAAATACAAAGTTGGTGTTAATGATGATTATAAGAAGACTGAAGTGAGTGCAAGGATGTTATGTATTAATAAACCTCTTGTAAGAACAAATTATATGTGTGTACGTTAGACTGTCCCACACTTGTATAAGGAATTTGTTTTATTCAAATCATCATAATTCATTTAAGAAAACAATTTATTTGAAAAAAAAAAATATTGAGACCTAGAGTTTTATTAACAGTCAAACTTTAAAATTCAATTTTGTTAAAATATTGGTAATTGGACTTTACATAATATTAAGAAGGGTAAAAAGGGAATTGAAAAAAAATCATGATAGTACAAAAATATTTTGTTAAGAGTAAAAGGATGTGCCACTTTAACGTACAATGGTATTTGGCTAACACAAGCAACATGGGACTTAGTAGAACAACGTAAAATTAAAAATAATACACTTTAAATGAAAAGTCCTCTGTACAACAAAATAAAAAATTCAGCAAGGGGGACCTTATATAATATATCAAGGGCGTTGTGTGGTAAACCTACTAAACGCAACTTGGCCCGGACAATGCCAATATCTCAGCGGAGATGCTTTTGTGTGTTGAAATATCGGAGAGATTGTGGCACCCATTTTTGTGTAAAATATGGGAATGAGGGTATACTAGTCAATATACCAAACAATTTCTACTCATAAGACTGCAATAAAAGAGGCATAACACTTATTACAATATCGAAAAAAATACTAAGTCGAGTAATTTTAAACACAATATCCGATGCAGTTTCCTCTTCACTCCGCGAAAATTAGTTTGGATTCATAGAGTATCGTTCATGTGCACCTTTATTGACTTTATAGCGTCAATATTTTTAGAAAATCGTTCGGGCAATGTACGTGGATTTTAAATGCCGAACAAATCGTCAAAGTAATTAACTTTGTAAAAAAAAGAATTTTACCGTTTACACTTTTAGAATAAAAAAAAAAACTTTTATTTTCTGGGTCACTCTAGCGTAGATAGATGCTTGTCAAAAAAAATATAGCTTAATTATAAAATGAAATCTGTAAAGCATATACATACATCCACATACACATATAAGCCTGTATGTTTGTAAATTGTAATATTGCACTATATAACAAATATATGAACGTTATTAAGCCTCTATACACTAATAAAAAAATCCACAATAATCCCGGAGATAAAGAAGTGTAAGAAAACAAAACCAGTGGTGGAAAAGTCGAAAGAATCATATTTTCTATATTCTATATTAAAATTTTTAATATGGTTTTATTTTTAATCAAATAATTAATTGGCAAACTACTTATGTATGTATATCGCATGCTGTCACTTTACAAGACTCTTAAATTTAGAAGATTGTATGTATATAAAATTCTAAAAATTTAATGATTGATTCTACATCGTTTATCCCAAAGGTCCAAAACTAATGAAATGAAATTTATGAAAATGGGATGCAGTTGTTGCCTGGGTTTCCTGCTAACAGGTAATAACTGTATTCAATTCCTACTCACACCTCATCGTGGTACATCCTGGAAACCTGAACAACCTAGTTAAAGATGCAGTAAACAATCCGAGTGGGATTCTAGGTAAGGGCTAACGTGAGGGTCTAAGAAAATTGTACTTGGTAAAGTACAAAACTGTTGCGTCTGTTCAACATATTAGTTGCGGCTGCAAGGGGGCGTCTGTCTTGGATCGAGCGGCTTGCTTTACAAACGTGGCTCTTGTTTTTGGACTCATCATCCATCGACTTAGCACTTATGATGTTTTAAGCATGAAAAAAACAATATTACAGAATATACTACTCCAAGGGGTAATCAAGCAAGAAATCCCCCTGCTACGGCAGCTGGCACAAGGATTTTGGAGGTGCCTAATCTATGCAAGAACATCCTGATGCATGGAACCAATTCTATCCAAAAAATGGGACTATAAAACCTAATATAGACATGAAAGAAAGTTTAAAGTTTGCGACATGGAATGTACGCACGATATACGAAACTAGAACAATTAAGGCGTGAAATGTCGGATTATACAACTGATTTGCTGGCAGGGCTACCAGATTTGGGATTTTGGCCCCAAAGTTGGGGATTTTCAATCTTCAAAAAGGAGAAAAATTTGGTCTGTGACTTGGGGATTCACTCGAATTTATTGGGGAAATTTTAACATTGCTAATTTTAAACTTCTTATTATACCCTTCACCAATAGGTGAAAGGGTATTATAAGTTTGTCATTCAGTTTGTAATTTTTTCATTATTCGCCTAAGACCCCATAAAAATTATACCGATCGACTCAGAATCGATTCGATTTAGCCATGTCCGTCTGTCTGTCTGTCCGTCTGCCTGTTGAAATTATGTTTGTGGACCTGGTGGATGTACCCAGACGAATTATATACCAGAGTTTAGGATTTTCCCTACGCAGCACGCTATTTAATGTCTTTAAAATCGGTCCATAAACACCCGAGATATCGCTAAAATACTAAACTTCGATGACGAATTTAAAAAAAAATTTAAAAAATACAGTTTTAAAAAAAATTTATAAATTCTCATCAAATTTTGAATTTTGGCCATATCTCTGGTGTTTAGAGACCGATTTTGATAAAATTTAATAGCATGTTGCGCTGGAGTATTTTCTAAAATCTGATATATAATTCAATTTTTTTTAATACTGTTTTTTAAAAAAAAAAATTTTAATTTTTCAATTTGCGTACATCGATAACTTTTGCTTTGGCGATGTATCAGTTATTGATCTACCGATTTTGATGAAATTCAATAGTGTGCTGCTTTGAATGATTTCCCAAAATTTGATAAACAGTTCAAAAAACTTAAAAAAAACAGTTTTGTAACGAAATTAAATTTTTTTTATGAAAAATACAGTTTTTAAACAAAATATTTTTAAATTCTCAATGAATTTTGAATTTTGGCGATATCTCTGGTGTTTATACACCGATTTTGATGAAATTTAATAGCCTGCTTCAATGGTGTATTTTCTCAAATCTGATATATAATTCGAAATTAAAAAAAACATTGTTTTTTAAAAATTGTTTAATAAAATTTGCCAATTTGCGTACATCGATATATTTTGCTTTGGCGATATCTCGGTGATTGATCTACTGATTTTTTTAAATTCTCATCGAATTTTGAGTTTTGGCGATATCCCTGGTGTTTATAACCAATTGTGATAAAATTTAATATAATGCTGCTTTCTAAAATCTGATATTTATTACTACATTTTTTGCTTTGGCAGTCAGTGATTGATCTACCGATTTTGATGAAATTCAATAGTGTGTTGCATTAAATGATTTCCTAAAATTGGATATACAGTTCAAAGAAGTTTTTTTTTTTAATACACAGCTAAAAAATAATAAATTCGGTAATTTTCGGGACAACGAATATAGAGTTTTGGCAATATGATCATATCTCATATGATCATATCTCATATGATCATATATAATATCGTTTTGCTTTTGGAGGATTTTCTTAGATCTGATATATAATTCATATCAGTATAATATCCGTAAATTGTGGAATTTTAAACAAAAAGACGGTTTTTATACAAATTAAAAAAATACAATTTAAAAGAAAATAAAAAATTTTAACTTAGCATCGAATTTCGTGTTTTGGCTATATCTCAGTTGTAAGTAGAACTATATGTTGCAATTTAATAGTGCACTTTGTAAAACAATATTAACATCTAATACCTATACATATAAGTTATGTCGGTATGCCATCTAGAAGCTCATCAAACTTGATTTCAGCAACATACATATGTCTTAAATAAGTGACTTTTGAACATTATGATGGCCATTATTTATTTATTTATAAAGATTTTCTAATACAACAAGACAAGCTATCTTATAAATTATAGTATTAGAATCAGCCAAGTCAATTTTAAAATGTTGAATAAATAAAATTAGTTGAAATTAAAAATCATCAGTAATATTATAAGTACCTGGTTGACCGAGCCTTGCTCGGAGCTATCATAAAGCATTTTGAGGAAAATTTTAAAGTTTTTATATATTTTATATTATAAAGTGCTAAAATAAATTTAGAGGAAAGACATTGTAGAAATATTCAGTTAATTTTTAATTATTTGATTTATTTTGTCCGACCAACACATAATTTGCATAGTTTACAGTTTAACTCATTTCGAATAATTTTGGAAATTATTCATATCAACAGAAACCTCCGTCGACTCATGCGCAACAACTTTGCTAAAGATTATAGTCTGATCAAATGCACAGTTTACGATTTAATTCATTTTGAGTAGTTTGCAGTGGCGCCACCTGAAGTTGTTCATACCATATAAGAAACCTTTGTCTGCTTATTCGTAACAACTTTGCTTATGATTATAACATGATCAAATGCACAGTTTACGATTTTATTCACTTTGAGTAATTTTCTGTGGCGCCACCTGTCGGACTTTGCTCATTCCAATTCAAAAACCTTCTTCGGCTTATCCGTAACAACATTGCTGAAGATTATTGCATGATTAAATGTACAGCATACGATTAAATTGACTTTGAGTAAATTTCAGTGGCGCCACCTGTCGAAATTTCTTCATACCAACTAAGAAACCTTCGTCGGCTCATGCGCTACAACTTTGCTAAAGATCATAACATGATCAAATGTACAGTTTACGATTTAATCAATTTTTAGTAATTTTCAGTGGCGCCATCTGTCGGAAATTAGTCTTATCAACTTTAAAACCTTCGCCGGCTTATCCGCAACATCTTCGCTAAAGAGCATAACATGATCAAATTCACAGTTTACTATTCTATAAAGAACATACATACAGACAAACATTCATTTGTTTAAAATAATACTAATTTTTCCCCCTTTTTATTCCCTAATTTCTAAAAGTTCCATATGTATATTTGGTACTTTTTTGGTGCCAATTGAATTCGGTACATTTTTTTAAAACGCATTTAACATAATGTATAATGTTCCTATTCATATTACTTTGGAGATGTTAAGTTATCATTTTATCCCTTTTTTACCCATTTTGGCTCCAAAATCAAAAAAGTACCAAATACGAGTTTCATGTTTCTTTTACATCTATTGATTGCAGTACCAAGTTTCTTTCTATATTCTTAAGTTTAAAATATAAGAGTGATTTAAAAAGGTGCCAAAAAAAAACTATTTTCACCCTTTTTTACCCCCTATCGGACATAGTTTCAAAAAAGTACCAAACACCTGTCCGCTTATTTTCATAGCTGTTTAAAACGTAATTTTAATTTTGTTTCTATACCTATTACTTTAGGAGATATAGCATTTTCGATTTTTTTCCCTTTTTACCCGTTTTTACCCTCTTAGAGGTAAAAGTTCCAAAAGTCCCTTCTTCTTCGACCTATACATCAAAAAAGATACCCACTGTCCTACCATTTTATCCAAATCGTTAGAGCCGTTTTCGAGATAGCCATTCTATATATATATATATATATATATATATATATATATATATATATATATATATATATATATATATATATATATATATATATAAATACATACAATTATTGCTCGTTTAAGAATATAAGATATCAATTGACAAAAATTTAATAATAATAAAAATAATAATAATAATAAAAAAAAATAATAATGAAAATAATAATGATACGTAATTTGACAAAATTAAAATTATTAATTACGATAATTTGTAAGTGTTTTGCCAAAGGTCTAATCTTAATAGGTTCGCTATATATATATATATATATATAAATACATACAATTATTGCTCGTTTAAGAATATAAGATATCAATTGACAAAAATTTAATAATAATAAAAAAATAATAATAATAAAAAAAAATAATAATGAAAATAATAATGATACGTAATTTGACAAAATTAAAATTATTAATTACGATAATTTGTAAGTGTTTTGCCAAAGGTCTAATCTTAATAGGTTCGCTAAATATTCTCATTAAAGCAACCATTTAATCGGTCCTCTAACTTTTAAGATATATGGATTTAAATACGACCTCTCTCAAGGTGCGAAATGTTACAATGTTGTGTAATTTCTGAAATTGTTTGTATTTCAATCTACCTCCAAAATGTTTTAGACCCAATATAAAAAAAGTTTATTCACTAATTAAAATATTGTTCATATATCGCCCAAAAATTAAATGTATGAGCACATACATACCAACCAAAAACTCTATCATTTCTATACTTTACTTTTGTAACACCAATGGTGAAGTGTATTTAAGTTTCGGCATAGCCGAATATAGCACTCTTACATGTTTCTTTTATAGTCTTCTTTTTGTTATTATCAATTCCATCAATAATAAAAGGACTTATCTTCAATCTTTAAGTTCGTAAAACCAGATCATACGGGTTGGCCTAGAGTAAAAAAAAGTTAGTTAGCAATATTATTATTATGATTATTATTATTATATTATTATTATTATTATTATTATTATTATTATTATTATTATTATTATTATTATTATTATTATTATTATTATTATTATTATTATTATTATTATTATTATTATTAGTATTATTATTATTATTATTATTATTATTATTATTATTATTATTATTATTATTATTATTATTATTATTATTGTTATTACTATTATTAATTTTATTATTATTATTATTATTATTATGTACAAATTTTCATAAAATTTTTAATATATGAAATATAATATCCAATAGAGTTCACACGACTCTATTGCTCGGAATATTTTTTAAAAGAAATAAATACTAGTATATTTTTCTTTTTATTACCAGGTGACAGTTGGTTAAAGTACGAAGTAAATGTTGATTAATAAAGAATAGAGGTACAAAAACATAAAGGAAAAAACTATGGTGGATAAGTTCGTCTAACAGAATCGATCATACTTTCATAGGTGAAAGTAAATGAGATTTTAGTGACAACTTAATTCTCGTTTTCAATTTCGCTGAAGTGTTCAGTAGTTAATATTACTGACATTCAGCAGTGGGTGACACGGTGTGCTGACGAGGTCCATGGAGCTTCCCATACTACTTTATGTCATATATGTAGTTTTGCCTGCATTCCTACTAATTATTTATCTTATTGAAAAATCATAAATTAAAAAATAAAAATAATAGTTTATGACATCTTAACCCGATTTGAACACACGACTTTCAACACGAAACAAAATATTTATTTTTTTGAATCTGCTGGCTAAAATGTAAATATTGTAAAACAATTTTCGATCAACAAAATTTTTGTATGGAAAATTTTTCAACAAAAATATTTTTTCAACAAATATAGAAAAATCCCAGTCTATTACATTTAAAGTCGGGATACTCCTTCTGATGATGGCCTAACCAACAATCGAAACTCGTCGAGAAAATTGTCTATTACACTAATAAATAAATGTAATAGACTGGGATTAAGTGCGAATATATATTTTTTTTTAATAAAAATAGAAACCTTTCTATGAAAATATTTTTATAGAAAAATTTTCTATGAAAATATTTTTATAGAAAAATTTTCTATGAAAATATTTTTTTCTAGAAATGTGTTCGATACAAATGTTTCTTCTTATTACAAATTCTCTTAAAAAAATTGTAAAGTTCAATACCCAATCACTTACTAGGGATATTAAAATACTTCTTCCACATACTGTTATTTTATACTTCTTCTCGCACAATTACAGCATAAATACAAAAATAATACATGTGCTCGTACTCACACCCACCCATAATTATTCATATTTGTATTGACAATTCGCAGTAGCTTCCAATTTTTTTCTTTCGCTGCCTGCTTTTATTCCTCTTTTTTCCGAAGTTTAAAATTAGCAAGACAGGAAATTGTGATATATATAATTTCTGTTTTTTTTTTTCATGTTTTCTTATTTCTGTTTATTTTTTTTTTTTTTGATAACTTGATTTGAATATAGAAATTTAAGTATTAATGAATGAGTTGGTTGTGGTGCTTTCATTTACACTCTTTTGTCGATTGTTTTTTTGTTTTATCGTTTTATGTCAAAAATGAAATAAATTTGTATACTCCGTATTTTAGAAAATCGCGTATGTATGTATGTTAAATGAAATGAAACCATTAAAAACCTTTGTGCAATTGTAATATTATTAAATATTTGAATTGTAAATGATTTACAATTAATTATTTATTTATTTTCTTAGAAAGTTACGAGGTTTGCCTTTCATGTTTTGAGATTGGTAATTTTTAAGTTGTGACATGGCTGGGATTAAATAAACAAGAGCAAATTTACGAACTTAACATAATTTTTGGTGCTACTTTCATGAATTATGTATCAGAATTTAGTTAATCATCACAGGTAGAACGATGTTAAATACTTTTGTGACTGAAGTTGTCACAACATTTGCGTGTTGTGGAAGCATCAACAAAGTTTAATAACAAATCAGTAAATGTATGGTTCATGTATCGACCCAAAACATATTCATATGTGAATATAGTATTACCGACTAAACTAAGTCCGTCCACTAAAATAAATAATAATAAACTCTTTCGATTACCCATATCATGAGTTCCTTTTTTTATAGACATACAGCTTGATTTTTCAGTTAAGTTTAAATTTGTGGGACTTTAAATACTTTGGATATAATTTTATGATGTTATAAATTCATAAACTTCATTATCTAATCGGTTATTGAAACCAATAGCAAGTGGAGAAGAAAGTACGAGAAATATTTAGCCTATATATGACCATTTGCCTGCGAAAGACCCCTTAATTTTAACCGATTTTTTAAACGATTATTCAAATTATTCGAGGCTTATTAAATACATTTCCTATAGAATTTTCTTCTTACATTCAGCCTTTATTAACTTTATTACTCGTTTATAAGGAAGTGGGGGGTTAATGAGAGCACATCGCCGCTGCTAAAACTGAGGGAAAACAACTGAGGAAGGGGGGAATGAATACAATGTTAAACAAGCGAAATAATATAGTTGAGTTTATTTGATTTCACGGTATGTTGGGTGTAAATGAATAAATGATTTCTTTCTGCTTATTTATTTCTTGTTTGTTTTCTATTTTTTAATACGATTCTACTATGAATTCTTTTGTGCTCTTTTGTTTTAGTCAAACATTGAACATTGTTAGACTCTTTATAAAACAATAATAACAATCATGAATTCATTCATCATTATGTTCCCGGCAACCAATAACGTTCGTTAACAATCATTCTTCTGTACTTCTGCTATAACAAAAGCTCCACCCACAAATGCTACGAATTGTAAACTACATTGATACGAGTACATACATATACAAAGGTAGGTTTAATATGCTTTTGATGTTTATACGAGGGCAGTCTTAACAATGAAAAACATACTTGGCAGATGTAAATATGTATTTCCCGAGAGTAAATATTCCTTTCTTCAACCTAAATTTATACGATTGTACATACATACAACTCGTTAATAATTAGAACAACAAAAATACTAATAACCTCTTATGAAATCTGGGAACTTATTATTCAATACACATCTATCTGTGCTTTAGCCGTACAGTTTTTGAAAATGATTTTTGAGTTTTCGGAAACAAGATTCTTTTGGGATTAAACAACTATCAGACAATCGTCAAACAGTGAAAGAATTATTGAACAATAATTAAAAATCATCAAAGTAACTTGACAATCAATCATCAAACAACTATCAAAAGTAGTCAAAAATCTTCAAACAAAAGCCTGTCAACCGTCGAATACTGCAGCCGTTTTCCGATTTGAGATACATTAAAAAAAGTGGTCGTAAAAGTGCGACAAATTTTTTTTTTCAGTCAAAATTTAAATTGAATTGTCACGAACATTTAAGAACAAAATTACCCATATCTATGCAGCCATTATCCGATTTTTGATTAATTGAAAAAAGTGACTATGGTCAATTCCTCTTTATGTAGAATCCTACATTTTACTTTTTGGAAAAAATTGTCCATATCAGTCCCGCCGTTCTCATCTAATGCAATTTTAAAGAAACATACTCGAACCGAACCAAAACCGGCCGGCTTCGGTTTTCGGTTTTTTAAATAAAACTATTTTGATTTAAATTTGTAGTAAAATTTAGATAATTTTATTAAAACAAAGTTAAGGTATATTAATTAAAGCTCATATTTATAATTTAATACTAAAATTCAGGAAATTAATTCACGCTTTCTAAATATGAGGGATTTCTTAAATAAGTCTTGTTACTTTTAGAGAAACAGAAGAGCCCTTTTAGCTTGTATAATATTTGCATCCGAGTGACAAATTGCTTTAAAAGTCATTTTTACGAAAAGTATTTACAATTTCAAAGTCAATAGAAGCAAATATAAGGTTTTCTAAAAATTCATGAATACTTTCTTTTAGAAGCAAAAAATCTAAGAGTAAACTTAATTCACGATTATGATGCTTTTAACGCTTGTTTGTAAAATAGTATTACAAACTGACGAATTATTGAAATACCGAACAGTTTTTCTTACAGCCTCTAAATTCAAATTTATATCGGCAATCGGTTTTAAATGATTGAAAGTTTCATCGTCGCCATTATCAAAATTGTCTTCGCTTATGTCGGTTTGAAATTCATCCACATCTAGATTTATAATATATTTTTCATAAAAAACATTAGTGACTACAACATGAATTCCGCGTGCCAACCATAACTGAAGCAGTGTTTAAATTTCAGATCCAAATTTGATATTGACTGCTGCTCCATCTATAGTACATGCTACGATAATTGTATCAAGTGAAATATTAAACTCCATTGTCTAATGGTTTCTTGCGTTTGCTTGGAATTACACGTTACAAAAATACAGCTGAGTCACAGGTTATAAAATATACCGTCACATACCGTCTTCCCCTTTTGTTTTTTTCATTCTTCTGCTTCATTTCATAGACAAATTACGTGCAAATTTATAATGTTATTTCTGAATAATACCAACAAAAAATTATGAAAAATAAATGGCTAAAACCGCGATTTTTTCTACGGTTTTCGGTTTCGGTTTTGAGGCATAAAAACCGAGGTTTCGGTTAAAACCGAACTGCAAACCCTAATATATATATGTATGTGTGTATGGATATAATCTATTCGAATTCGAAAATACCGAAAAATATAGTCGCATGTCATAATGTTTCTGAACACTAAAACAAAGCATTGGCAATGGGATGTACTTGCGTATTATATTATCTTATAATGACTACAACTTACGGTCTGCATTACTTTTCAGTTACGCTCATTTAAATTGTAAGTATTTTTCAATTACTTAGGTTCAAATCCTTTTAATTTCTCTTTTTTAATAAAACAAGTTTTAACTACAGTGAACTCGCGGAAACGTGAGTTCAGGTTTACACTTTCAAATTTACTGAGAGGTTTACACTTTCAAATTTATTCACATTTTCGATGGCGAAGATTTTAGAACAAAAGTATCCTTTTTAGCTATAGATATTGACTAAAACTAAATCAGGTTTTGACATTTTGTAATAGCAATAACTTTTATTCAAACGAAGATAGAAAAAAACCGCATAAAATTATGAATATTCAATATTGCAATAAAATCGAAATAATTTTAAATTATGTAAAATAATATTTTTCTAAGTGCGAATCCGTGAATTTTTAAATATATTTTTATACACCTCACTGTGTGCAGAGTAGAACATGCTAGGTGGACAAAATTCATTTTATCATTTTATTTTTTTTGCAAAACATAAACAACACTTCCAAACCACGAATTCTGAGAAAATGTTGTTTGTCAAATTCGGAATTGATGAATTATAACGATCAGAAGTCATATAATGAGTTTAATAAATTGTTCAAGTTTTAAAGATATTTCACCTTGTTCACGTTTTAGAGTAGTCAATGTAAGTGTTCGTGCTTCCGGGTATTCACATTTTCGCGAGTTCACTGTATGTTTAAATTGAAAAAAGGTTCAATCCAACTTTTTGTATTAAGAAACACCATTATAAGTAAAATTTATTTTAAATCTTGTACAAAAGTAACATTTTTATATATTTTTAAACTAAAAAATTATAAAAAAAACTTGCTAAGCTTGGTGTCGAATTACTTTCTTCGAACTAAATAAGTTATGGACTTATCAAACTGCCCTCGTATTCTGTTTAAATATGTAAGCAGAAAACTGATGCAGCTACAAAGAGTAAAATCAAATACATATTTAGTATTTTGTTTATGTTCTCTGGAGATGTCACGCTCAGTTCGGTTCGGTATTCGCAATGTATGGCCAAATTGTTAGGAAAACTATTTTATTAGCAATTCAATTTTAATTGATAAACGTTGGTTCTATTGGTTTAAGTTAGTATCAACAATATACTCATATACAATGTACATTCGTACTTATTGCATATTAGTATGTATTGTATTTACATATTTATTTGTTAATTTTTTTCCCCACTTCTTTAGAGATAAAATATTTTTTTCTTTGAAAAAGTACTTTGTTCTTTTATACCCGTAATAAGCCGACCGAGAGCAAAAGTAATTATCTCATTGGATTATAGATCCCCACTTATCGGACTGTAGGCCTCTAGTTAGCTGATCGGATAAGTATTTCATAATAGTTAGCCGACTGAGAGCTTAAGTATTTGTCTTGTCGGATTGTAGTTAGCCAACCGAGATCAATTATTGAAATACGTATTTATGTATATATTTGTAAATTTAAATAATTAATACCAACCCAAAATAACAATAGAGCCTATTGAAGTTTATCGGACTGGTTCGATATGATAACCTAGAAAGATGAATGATAAACTAAATATAATTTATGTTGTTTTCTCAGGACATATAAACCCAATTGGAAAACAAGGAAATGAATGAGTGAACAAACAAACAGATTTATAATATGAACAAAGTGTAAAATTTTTATTAGTCGCATTTTAAGAAAAAAAAAAAAAAACATTAGGGCCGAAACGGAAGCAACGTTTTCCGTTAGACCTTAAACCAGAAAAATACAAAGCGATTTGGGAAAAATACAGTGTTGATATATGAAATAGGAATGATAAAATAAAAATTATTAATGTATAATTCATACAATAGGTTTAGTTAAGATAACTCAAATTACAATTCGGATTATAGAAAAAACTAATAAAAATATAAAAATATCAAAAGAATATCGACGCAAGAATTGAAGAACGCCGTAACTGACAAAACATAAAGTGCTTACCAGAGGCAAAAAACCTGTATGAAAGTATAATTTATATCTCAAAAACTATACAACTTAGGAGCGTGCTTTTAAAAAAGCATTTTTATTTCTTCTCGCTTTATACATTAGCTGTAAAAATTTCATCTCCAAACTAGTTTTTATAAGGCCTACGACAAAAAAGACTGGTATTTTTCAACACGCAAACAGCTTAATGATTTTTTTCATCACAAAAATATGGCACCGGGACCAATCGACGCAATATTTTTTTTTAATAAAAGTTATACAAAAAACGTATTTTCGATTTTTTGTCAGCTAGATCGTTCTTTAATTCTTGCGACGATATGTTTTCATTTGCTTGTGCCTTAAAGTGCATTAGAAAAAGGAATATATTTGCAGGACCTTAAAAGATCCAACTAGAGACAGCTTTGGCTGTTGGAAATTCCATTCTAGAGAAAGGTCCTTGGCATATAATCTTAAGGTATAAATCTATTCCAATAACAATATAAATGAAGCTGACTAGTGGAGTTTCGAGTAATTGTTAAATCCAGCATTAAATGAGAACTTTTGTCCAATTTCGTAACAAAAATCCTGCGGATTCTTAAAGTGCATTAGAAAAAGGAATATATTTGCAGGACCTTAAAAGATCCAACTAGAGACAGCTTTGGCTGTTGGAAATTCCATTCTAGAGAAAGGTCCTTGGCATATAATCTTAAGGTATAAATCTATTCCAATAACAATATAAATGGAAGCTGACTAGTGGAGTTTCGAGTAATTGTTAAATCCAGCATTAAATGAGAACTTTTGTCCAATTTCGTAACAAAAATCCTGCGGATTCCAAAGCTTGGACCAAATTCTTTCTCGCCTTAATCAAGCCGAGCTTTGTTAGGACTCCTGCAAGCACGTCATTCACATATTTATATCGAATTTCTGAGTATTAAACTCGCTATAGGATAAACTTAGTGAACATCATCTGCTAACTGGAGTAGTGTTTGAATAGCACTATGACTCATAAGGTGACCATCCGTCCTTTTTTTAAAGGACAGTCCTTTTTTGATACAATGTCGTTTGCAAAAAATTAAAATATTTGTTCTTTTTTATAACTGAATTTCATTCAATTGTCCTCTTTTTCTCTTAACTTCAAAATAGTATGCTTTTTTGGTATTTAAAAGACTTTTGAAAATGTGTCTTGTATGGGAAGTATGGTCAAGCATGGGCCGATTTTTACAAAATTTTGTAAGCAGATTTTGGTTATAATAAGCAATATTCATGCTGAATATTTAAATTAAATTTGTGGCTTTAAGAAGTCAAAAACTTTGTATTGGGAAGGCATCCCTATGGAAGGTTCCCGAAATAGGAATCCGATTTTGCCCAAAAAGTATAGGGATCCTTGGAGTAAATTATGAGCCTGAGCCAAATTCAATATGAAATATACCGGCCGATATGTTGAAGAAATTTATATACTAGAATTATTAAGTTAATTTATATAAAAAAAAATATTTGTCATTTTTTTGTCGTTCAAAAATATGGTCACCGTAACTATGACCCAAATGTAAGGGTTTTTTAGTTGTAATCTCTTGGACTATCGGAACCGCCGTGGTATAGCATGTTAGTCATCCACCTAGCACACCAGAGGTCCCAAGTTCAATCCCCGGCCAGGTCCACTTGAAAAAATAAACTTAAAAAAAAGCGGTTCACCTCATAACTCAGCTAGTCACTAGTTGTTGAGAATTAGGCTTTGTAAAACTTCTCTAGCTAATGCATTATCCGTTCGGAGCCGGAGTTAAAACGTAGGTCCCTTTCCATGATTCTAGAAATAGAAGCGAATGCAGCTCATTATCTAAGAGAAGTACCCCTTGTTCCAATTAGAATGTTATAGGAATTATGTATGTATGTCTAGGTCCAGGTTTCATTTAATTTTCTTGAAATACTTTGTCATTCAACTTTAAAGTCTGAAATTCAAGTCAATCTGGAATAATTTTGGAAAAATTATGCCATGACACTTGTGCTAGAGCGACTTGAATAAAATTAATCTGGAGACTCTTTCGTTGTTCTACGATAAAACACTTCAATATACTGATCGGATGGACACAGGTAGTTTCTTTTTGTCTGTAGTGTGCGCTCGCCATCTTCTGAGACTGCTATAATTTTTATGGAGAAGAGTGCTGTGCTGTTTTTGACTTTTAAAACTTGTGTGTTTACTAAAGCAATTTTCACAATGTGATTTTTTGAAAAGCAGTTTAGACATTTTTATAAATTTTCAACGAGTTCGATGGTTTTCTTTGGGAGATAATTGACATTGAATGAATGAATGAATCTTTAGTGTTAAGGTTCGATCTCGGAGGATTTTTTTGTTTTCTTTGGAAATATTAGAACCCCAGAACAAAATTCTAAGAATGTATAGCGATTGTTGAGGTACTCATTCGGCTCAGACCTCTTAGGAATTAGGGCTTCATCTTTTAATCATTGTTCCCACAATGTCAACGTAGTCTCTGGGAGCTTGTTTGTGCAAATGATACATCTATATTGTAAAGCATATGAATAGATATACAGGAATTATCCCTTCGAAATTGCTTATATACTCAATTAACTGTCCAATGACAGTTTTATTCATTGTAAAACGAAAATAAGACTTAAAAGGAAAAGTGGATGAACAACTTACTAAGGATCTAGTTTATGCAACAATTTAATATCAAATGTTTTGATTTAAAGGCTAAATGGCTCAAAAAAAATGGACCGAAATGTATCACATTTTTTTTTTATTATTACAAGAAACGAAATTTAGTGCAATTTTTATGAATCAAGTGTAAAATACCATTAGCAAATTAAATTGCAGCAAAACACTTGATTAAATAAAATAGTTTAATCATAAATATCAAGAAGTTGAAAAAAAAACAAAAATTGTTGTTGAAAAAAAATTGTTTATTCTATCTGGTGTTTATTCCTTACAAAAATTAGATATAGCCATTATAAACTCTCATTTAGTTAAAAATTATAATTATATACATACTTATAAACAAATATGAAACACATTTTTGTATTTTTAATTTATACATTTTTTTGTAATGAGGAAGTATTGGTTTTGTAAATAGAGATAATTAAGGTTTTTCAAATTAGAAGAAATTATAATGTCCAAGCTCAAAACTGTATATCCTTCAGGGACCTTACATTTCAAATCTCGTTAACATGAGTATACTAACTTTAGGAGAAAACCTAATTAAAATACAGTAAAGTACTCGTAGCTTTTTAAGATCCATTGTAATAACATTTCAATTATTCACCTATAACATAATCAGTATCTTGACTTGTTTCCTATTAATTTATTTGTTTGTACATTGGGATGAAAGTTAAATTTTTGCCTGTTACAATTTTGTAAAGGAAATGAAAATTTACCGGCGGAAATTGTTTTAACTTGTTGAAATATTTTTCACAATAATTAAGAAGAAAATTTTACACCACTTCAAATTTTGATGAAATATTTTGACAAGTGTCACAAACAAGTACAAGTATATATTTTACGTTTAGAAATTTATGAAAAAAAAAAAAACAATTTTTAGATTTTTTCTTTTATTTATTTAAGACTATGTTCATACATATGTAAGTATATCGGGGTGTATCCCTATTGCTTTTAACAAAGACGAACCCTCAAAGTATGAATTTATTGAATTTGATAATTTGTCGGCTAGTCATTTTAACAAATTGCGGTCCAGCTGCTGCTACTCGTGCAACGTACGTATGTCAAATGAATACAAGTACATATTTTGTATTTTTGATATAGTACTTTATATTACAAAGTGTATCTTTTAATACGAATTCTATTTAGACTTTAACCCTTAATTTGAGATGTGTACAGTGGTGTCTATAACAAAAAACTACAGATTGTATGTATGTATCGGTATATACTTTGCCAGATCGAAACCATTAATAATTTTGAATATCAAACCGAAATTGTTTTCAAATAAAATACATAGAAAACAAGTAAGAAAGTGATAAAGTCGGTCAAGCCCGACCATACGATACCCTTCAAAACGAAGGTCAATGGTGTTATTTTTCCAGTATAAAGAGAAATATTTGCTAAATTTTGCCATCATACAAACACTTTCTCAAAACTTATATATTAAAGCTGCTTCCGACGTTTGGACCTATATGAGAGCTAGGGTGAAATGTGGACCGATTATATCGAAATTTGGCAGAATTAATTACAGTTGTTACAAAAATTATGTATGCAAAAAATAAACTTAAAATTCCCATTATCTTCATGAGCAATTTTCCCATTATCTCCACGAACGATTTACGAGCGTTTTAGTGATTTTTGTCTCGTTTAGTGCGTTTTTAAAGAAAAATGGGAAATGGGAGCTATGGTCAAATGTGGACCGATTTCAACGAAATTTGGTACAGTGATTTAAGTTTACATAAGCAGTATTTGATTTCAATTTCATGAAAAAATATTGATATTTGTGGCCGATATATCAATTCCGGGAAGTGGGACCTATGGGAGGTACCATAAATAATGAACCGATTTTGACGAATTTCAATAGCCATGGTTCCATTATCAAAAAAATTATCCGTGCCAAATTTCATTAAACTATCTTGAGAATTGCGACCTGTAGTTTGATTACATGGGGGTCCAGCCAGACGGACGGACGGACATCTCTAAATCGACTCAGAAAGTGATTCTAAGCCTATTGCTATACTAAAAGGTTGGTCTAAGGCAAATATTTCCATGCGTTACATACATCAGCACAAACTTATAATACCCTTTCCACCTATGGTGGTGAAGGGTATAAAAATTATTATTTAATTTTTAAGTTAAAACAAACATTTTTACGTTATTCTTAATTACGACTACTATACCCTAAAAATATTAAGTACAATATTATTTTCACATAAAATAATGGGGGATATATTCAAATTTCCAAAAAACTAGCATATAAACAATTTAATTTTATGAAATTCTTAAATGATGTCAATGTTATGAGAATACGATTGGGTCTGAACTAAAGGAGCTAGGGCAGCAAAATTTGAAAATTATATATGTGACAGCGCATAGAGAAAGGAACTTAAAGATAAAAACGATTTTTTCAGAAGAGCTATTTTAAAGATTTAAATATTTTTTACCTTATTTTTTACTCTTAGGTTCCTTTCTCTAAGCGCACAAAATACCCTTAGGTCCCTTTCTCTATGCGCTGTCACATATATATTTTTTGAATATTACCATTGAAAAAGTTTGATATTAAAATTAGGGGAGATTGTTTCAATTATATATATTTAAATTGAACACAAGTGAAATTATGACCGAAAATTTATATTTTCGCGAATTTCTACTATTTCAAAACGCAGGTACAGCAAAACGGTTTAAGGCATCGACCTTCATTTTTTCAATTCATAATAGCATAATCATATTTACAAAGAGTTCAAGAACTTTTCCCTTTTCTACTTAATTATACAATTTTCCCAAATTGTGCATTAATTAATTTTTAGTACCTGGTTGACCGAGCCTTGCTCGGAGCTTTTTGATAAGCATTTTGAGGCAAATTTTAAAATGTTTATATATTTTATTTTATAACATAGTAAAATAAATTTAGAGGAAATACATTGTACAAATATTCAGTTAATTTTGAATTATTTTGTTTATATTGTCCGATCAACACATAGTTTACAGTTTAACTTATTTTGAAAAATTTTGGAAATTGGTCATACAAACAGAAACCTCCGTCGACTCATGCGCAACAACTTTGCTAAAGATTATAGCCTGATCAAATGCACAGTTTATGATTTAATTCATTTTGAGTAGTTTTTAGTGGCGCCATCTGAAGTTGTTCATACCAACTAAGAAACCTTCGTCTGCTTATGCGTAACAACTTTGGTTATGATTATAACATGAATAAATGCACAGTTTACGATTTAATTAATTTTGAGTAATTTTCAGTGGCGCCACCTATCCGACTTTGGTCATTCCCATAAATAAACCTTCGTTGGCTTATCCGCAACGACTTTGCTAAAGATTATAGCATGATTAAATGTACAGCTTACGATTAAATTGACTTTGAGTAATTTTCAATAGCGCCACCTGTCGGAAATTATTCACACCAAATAAAAAGCCTTCGCCGGCTCAAGTGCTACAACTTTGCTAAAGATCATAGTATGATCAAATGTACAGTTTACGATTTAATTAATTTTTAGCAATTTTCAGTGGCGCCACCTAATGGAAATTAGTCTTACCAATTTAAAAACCTTCGCCGGCTTATCCGCAACATCTTCGCCAAAGAGCATAACATGATCAAATTCACAGTTTACTATTCTATAAAGAACATACATACAAACATTCATTTGCTTAAAAGTTATAACATTACTCACTTTTCCCCTTTTTATCCCCTACTTTCAAAAAGTTCCATATGCATATTTGGTACTTCTTTGGTACCAATTGAATTCGGTACATTTTATTAAAATGCTGTTAACACAATTCTTATTCATATTACTTTTTGAGATGTTATCCCTTTTTTTACCCATTTTTCCACAAAATCAAAAAAGTACCAAATACGTGTTCAATGTTTATTTCAGATCTATTGGCTGCAGTACAAAAATTCCTTTCTATATTCTTTGGTTTAAAAAATAAGAGTGGGTTAAAAAAGTACAAACAAAAACTATTTTCACCCTTTTTTACCCCCTATAGGACATAGTTTCAAAAAAGTACCAAACACCTGTCCGCTTATTTTCATAGTTGTTTAAAACGTAATTTTAATGTTGTTTCTATACCTATTACTTTAGGAGATATAACGTTTTCGATTTTTTCCCCTTTTTACCCGTTTTTACCCTCTTAGAGGCAAATGTTCTAAAAGTCTCTTCTTCTTCGACCTATACATCAAAAAAGATACCCACTGTCAAAATTTTATCAAAATCGTTAGAGCCGTTTTCGAGATAGCCATTCTATATATATATATATATATATACATACAATTATTGCTCGTTTAAGAATATAAGATAGTATTTATGTTAAGGAAATTTTTTTCAAAAACCTTATAAACTTTTTGTGTTATGATAAAAACATGAAAACTACTTAACTTTTTAATCTAAAGCGGAGGCCAGCTTGGCTATATGACTATATTCAGAATATGAACATTTGATGTTATAATTTTCATACAATCTGTATATTTTAACAGCAACCAAGTCGCAACCATTTGCGACTTGGTGCAGTCTTCCCGTGGGATAGTGTCTGGGAAGATTATAAATTTACTTTAGAAGTTTATCTTGAAGAATTTGTAGCCTACATATGTGGCATTTAGAATTATTTTTTTTAATTCTAGTTTCCCTTTATAATTTGCTATATTTGTTGGAAAAAATTTTCAAAAAATCAAAAAATAATTTTTGAAACAGACCTGAGAAAAATGAATAACTTCCTAATTTAAAAAAGTAAGTAAATTTCATTATATTTTAACACAATTGAACTATTTAGTACTTACAGGTCATAGAATTGTAGATCATGTCTCAATTTGAAAATTTTTTATTCGAAAGAAAATTTTTTGTAGCTGTGTATACTTAGACATGTCGTCAAGGGCACTACTTTTCTTTTAAAACTTGCAATAACTCCACCTACTTCATGAATTTTTTTATTTTGATGACTTAAAATAAAGCTACTTCGAAAAATAATTTACGATATGATCGTTGGCTTGACTCGAACTCAAAACCTTCTGATTATGTATTGGCTGAAATAAAATTTCAAAAAATACATTTTTAGGTTTACTGTACACAATTTGGTGTTTTAGTCCTAATATTTATTCTGTAGTTAAAGATTTACACAAAACTTTTTAGTTCATTCAAATCCTATTTACTTTAAATCTACAAGCTTTTTATAACAATATCAATCTAAATTTCCAGACTATTATTTCTATATATTAAAAATACTAATATAAAACTATCTATAGCTACGGAGTTTATAAAAACAAATACGTAATTGCATACTTAACAAGTAAGAAAGCGCTATAGTCGGTCAAGCCGACCATACGATACCCTTCACCACTAAGGTCAAAGGTGTTATTTTTCCTGTATAAAGACAAATATTTGCTAAATTTTGCCATCGTACAAACATTTTCTCAAAACTTATATATTCAACCTGTTTCCGTCATTTGCACTTATATGAGAGCTAGAGTCAAATGTGGACCGATTATCTCGAAATTTGGCAAGTTGACTACAGTTGTTACAAAAATTATGTATGCGAAAAATAAACTCAAAATTTTCATTATCTTTGGATTTACGAGCGTTTTAGTGATTTTTTGTCTCATTTAGTGCGTTTTTAAAGAAGAGTTTGTATGGGAGCTATGGTCAAATGTGGACCGATTTCAACGAAATTTAATACAGTGATTTAAGTTTACATAAGCAGTATCTGTTTTAAATTTAATGAAAAAATATTGATATTTGTGGCCAATATATCAATTCCGGGAAGTGGGACCTATGGGAGGTACCATAAATAATAGACCGATTTTGACCAATTTCAATAGCCATGGTCCCATTGTCAAAAAAATTATCTATGCCAAATTTCATTAAATTATCTTCAGAATTGCGACCTGTAGTTTGATTACAAGGTTTACATGGGGGTCCAGCCAGCCAGCCGTCCAGCCAGACGGACGGACATCGCTAAATCAACTCAGAAAGTGATTCTAAGCCTATTGGTATACTAAAAGGTGGGTCTAATACAAATATTTCTATGCGTTACAAACATCAGCACAAACTTATAATACCCTTTCCACCTATGGTGGTGAAGGGTATAAAAATAGTAGCTGTATAAGTAAATTATAAGCTGAAACATTTCGCACAGCTCAGCCAAATCAAAGACTCTATAATGTAAAAACGTTTGCACTTTCATACATTGAATTACCATGTAGTCGTTTTGAAAAGTCCCATAAAAAAGAGTGTATACCGCTTTTACTATAATTCGGAAACAACTAATGCACACGATTATCTTTAACTTTAATTTCACTTTTGGCAATATAAAATATATGGAGTGCAATATCTTTATTGAGTGTTTGGTAGGGTTGCCAGTCAGGCTGGATTCGACTAGATTGTCCAGTTTTGTTAGTGCTTGTCCAGTGTCAAGCTAAAATTAAATTTGTCCAGCTGAAAGGTGAAGAATTGAATTTTTTTTTGAATATTTTTAAAGAAAAACTATTTTTATGTAAAAGAACGCAATAAAAACTTTTACAAAAGTGTATTTTTTTTACTTAAGCAATTTATGCGTTGATTAATTGATCGCTTGTTCAAGTTCATTTTGTAATAAAATTTCCCTCTATCAAATTTCCCCATTATACTTTACTTAAATGATCTATATTAAAAACCTGTTAAGGTCAAAGGCAGATCATGTTTAAAAATTCCATGCGCTTCAATCATGTGCGCATATTTCCAATTCGTCGGTCAAGCTTTGAAAGATTTTCCTCCACTTGACCTTTCCATCGAATTTTCGGACGTCCTCTTTTACGAGTTCATTCTGGAGTATTTTCATACATTCGCACATGTCCCAGCCAACGCAGCCGGTGCTGTTTGATGCGTTCTACTATGTTGACCTCAACGTATAACTCAGACAGCTAATTTTTCATTCAATGACGATATTCATTGTTGATGCAAACTGGCCCAAAGATTTTTCGTAGAATCTTCCTCTCAAATCTCCAAGAATAGCTTCCTTTGAATGTGCGAGTATCCATGATTCAACACCATATAATAACACGTAGGGTTTGCAGCTCGGTTTTAACCGAAACCGAAACCTCGGTTTTTTATGCCTCAAAACCGAAACCGGAAACCGTAGAAAAAAACGCGGTTTTAGCTATTTATTTTTCAAAATTTTTTGTTGGTATTATTCAGAAATAACGTTAGCTCATCATAAATTTACAAGTAATTTGTCTATTTAATGTAGCAGAAGAATTAAACAAGCTAAAGGTGTTTACAATGGACGAATGGATAGGTGTAAGGGGAAGACGGTATGTGAACGTAAATATTCACGATTAGCATGGTAAATTTTATAACCTGAGCCGTATTTTAGGAACGTGTAATTTCAAGCAAACGCAAGGAACCATTAGACAAAGGCTAATGGAGTTTGATATTTCACTTAATACAAACATCGTAGCATTTACTATAGATGGAGCAGCAGCCAATTTCAAATTTCTATCTGAAAATCAATTTTGAAGACGGCGAGGATGAAATTTTGACTCATTTAAAACCAATTGAATCTAGAGGATTTAAGAAAAACTGTTCGGTATTTAAAAAATTCGTCAGTTCGTTATAATATTTTACAAACAAGCGTTAAAAAGCATCATAATCGTGACTTTGACTTTGAAATTGTAAATTCTTTAAAATCTTTGCTATTTGTAAAAATTACTATTGAGGCAATTTATCGCTCAGATGCAAAAATTATTCACGCTAAAGGGGCTCTGCAGTTTCTCCAAAAGAAAAAAGACTTATTTAAGAAATCCCTCATGTTTAAAAAACCGAATTATTTTCCTGAATTTTAGTATTAAATTATAATATGTTTTAATGAAGTTATCTAAATTTTTCTACAAATTTAAACTGAAATAGTTTTATTTAAAAAACCGAAAACCGAACCGAAACCGGCCGGTTTTGGGTGTTTTAAAACCGAAACCGCGGTTTCTCATTTTTACGGTTTTTTGCAAACCCTAATAACACGGGTAGTATAAACGTTTTGCAGATCGTAGTTTAAGTTCTTACAGAAAGAGCTTTATTTCTTATCTGCCTGCTTATGCCAAAAAAGAATCTGTTGGCAAGTATGATTCTACGTTTGATTTCGAAACTTATGTCGTTATTTATGTTGACGGCGGTACCAAGGTAAACAAATTATTTTACATCGTAGCTATAGTTCTCAACGATCACATGTGGTCCAATTCTTGAGTCTGCTTGTAGATCATTGACAGCTAGACCCATTTTATAAGATTCCGCTTTGATACTTAAAAAGGCGGTAGTCAAATCGTCAATGTGCGTCCCATGAAATCAATGACATCGACAAATGCGAGTAGTATGTGTTTTCTGCTGAAAATTGTTTCAGATGTATTATCTGCAGCAACTCGGAAGACTTAATTTTTTTTTCGATGTCGATGCGGTTAATTAGGGTATTCGATATTCGGTTTATCAAAAATTGAAAGATACATCGAAGCAAATTGTTAAAACAAGTTTTTTATTATTAATGTCCAGTTAATTTTTGCGTTGTCAAGCTTTTTTTTCCTTATGTCCAGCTTTTTCAGGATTTGTGTCTGGCAACCCTAGTCTTTGGTGAAATAGTTTCTGCCTGGCAGTCGGAGAAAAGTGAGCTCCCTTACTTTAAGTCGCTACTTGTATACAATTAGTAAGTTCTTTTCTACAATGATATCACCATGTCTTAGAAAATTTGCAAATTTAAGAAAGTTTAAAAATTTTTAAGATTTCCGTATTTAGAAATTTGCAATATACCAAATTTACAAACTTTAAAAATTACAATTTTACGATTATTTACAAATTTAAAAGAATTTAGAAATGTTAGGCGTGGTACCTGAAATGATGCACCGATTGCGACTAATTTGCGACCAACTTTAATAACTCTCAGTGATCACAAAAAAAAGTCTTTGAAAATTAAAAAAAAGTACTCATTTTAACTGACAGTTGGGCTATCTTCACATTCTCACAGCTCAATAGGTGTTTACTGGAGGATATTACTACAAATTTAATAATATTTTTATTTGAACACTGTGACTACTGTGCAGTTTTGGAATTGAATATACTAATACATACACATCTTTAGTCTACATTCGAAGTTAAATTTCATTGGTGGTAGAACAATGTGGGGTGAATTTGAAACCCTTTATGCGCTCATTCATTCAGTCAGTTCATACCACACTTTTAACATTATGTTTGAAACAATAAAAAGGTTACGAATTCGTAATATGTTCATAATTATAAAACATAAATTGACTCGAACAATAAAATAGAATGAATGCACAGTGCACAGTGTTGCTTGTAAAAACCCCTGCTGTTTGCTTTTGATTTCCACTTGTAGAGCAATAAGTGCAAAAAACAAAAGACTAACTTATAACCCCAACGCAACTTGAAAAAAGGAACAAAAAATAATAACAACAAAGGGAAAGAAACAGATTTTAACCCATAAAATTTTGTTGAACAAGAACGATGTTTCGAAAAATGATTAAATCACAATATATGTATGTGTTTCCTTTTTATACCCTTCACCAATTGGTCATATGTTAGTATAAGTTTGTCAATAAGTCTTTTAATATGTTCACTATAAATCTCAGAACCTTTACAAATTGTACCGAAAGATATCAGTTTAACACCTACATAAGTATTATCTTATATATGTATGTAAATAAATCATCAGCACAAACCCAATATATTCTCAAGTTCCTAGAAACACTACTATGAACGTGGTGTAATTGTAACTCAATATATTTTGCATGTACATATGTGTATCTAGAGGGTTAATAGAACAGGAAAAAACAAATAATCTACAGGTTTTAAGAATGTCAAAGGCATTGGAATGTAAAATATTGTTAAGTACAAAAAAACCATAATTTTCCGACTTTTGTCATAATCAATACGCAGTAGGATAATCCATGTAAACTAATTTACTAAGTATTCATATACATATAAAACTTCTTCTCCAATATTCATTAGGGTTGTAACCAAATTTTTGTTATAATACTATGAAATTGCTAAGAATCTATCTACATATATGTGACCCGGTCTATGAAAAGGTGGCTTATGACTCAAAATAGACCGGGTCACATGTAATATACACTTATTAGAGTGTCCCAAAAAACTGAATATCTTTTTAAAGAAAGTCGTACCCTCAATTTTTTACATTTGACCCCAATAATCCAAATAAAAAGTTTCATTCAGATCAGATATCGGGAAAGTGTGCCGACTTGACGCCAAAGTTTGGACATCCCAGTTATATGGGAAAACTGATGGGTTTCTTTAGATTACTTCAAAATGTTTCTACTTAGAATATGTTTTAAATATATTTTTAACAGTATGCTATAGATAACAAAATGAGCTTTCCAACGTGATATAACACATTAATATCGGTTGAAAGGTTTCCTAATTATTAAGGGTTTCCCAAAATATTTTACGTCTTTGCAGACGCTCCTTAACATATGCAGTAACAATTTTTTTATTTTTAATAAATTTTAAAAGGTTTGATTGGTTTTACTTTTTTGAGACCTCAAGTTATTAAATTATCCATTTTGGTTGCAATGTGCTAACGTTAAGTGACTTTTGTATAGGACGAAAAAATATATATTTTTTTCATACCGTTTTCAAAACTGCTTTTTGGTTTTTTCAATAGTTTGTTAATATTCGAAAAAAAAAACTAAAAAAAATAATTCCAGAGTGTTAGTAACAACACGCTGCAAATTAGTACAAAGAAAGAATTAAATTGATATCTCCAACGGCTTAGCCGTACCTGCGACTTAAAGTCAAAGGATTTGGACAAAAACCCAATTTTTCACCAAAGTTATAAAAAAGCACGGGAATTGTTATTATTAGAAGTTTTTATAAACAGAACTACAATTATTATTGTT
Source organism: Stomorhina lunata (assembly GCA_933228675.1). NCBI lineage: Eukaryota > Metazoa > Arthropoda > Insecta > Diptera > Rhiniidae > Stomorhina > Stomorhina lunata. The sequence continues at coordinate 8,751,550 of OW121745.1, forward strand.
TCGATGGGTAGAAATATATATGTGAACTTTGGTTAAAATCGGATGTTATAATTGCCAGGGTCAAAAGTAAAATATTACATTTTTTTAAAAAAGACACTATAAACATATAGTTTTTATGTTTTTATTATTATATTTGAGTAAATATTCAACAAATCGTTCAGTGAAGCCTTTAATTATATCTTTATACAAATTAAATGAGCTCAAAATGGTTCTAGTTTTAAACTGACAAATATGTTTTGAGAAATTGACCCTCAAATAACCAGGGAAAATTTACTTTTTATAAGAAATTTTCCAAAAATTTACATTTTATAGGACATTTTTCAGAAATTTACTTTTTATAGAAAATTTAAAAAAAAGTTGACTATTTATAAGAAAATATTCAAAAATTTACTTTTTATAGGACATTTTTTTAAAATTTACTTTTCATAAGAAAATTTTTAAAAATATTATATTTTAAAGAAATTTTTCAAAAATTTACGTTTTGTAGGAGATTTTCTAAAAATTTACTATTTATAGACAATTTTTCATAAAATAACTTTTTATAGGAAATTTTGAAAAAATTTTCGAAAAATTTCTTATAAAATGTAAATTTTCGAATAATTTCTTTAAAATTTCCTATAAAAAGTAAATTTTTTCAAAATTTCCTATAAAAAATAAATTTTGAAAAAACAAACTATTGAAAAAACCAAAAAGGTAGTTTTGAAAACGATATGACTTAACGTTAGCCCATTGCAACAAAAATGGATAATTAAATAACTTGAGGTCTCAAAAAAGTAAAATTTATTAAAACCTTTCAACCGATATAAATGATGGAAAGCGAATTTTGCTATCTGTAGCACACTGTTAAAAATGTATTTAAAAAGATATTTTAAGTAGAAACATTTTGAAGAAATCTAAAGAAACCCATCAGTTTTCCCATATAACTGGGATGTCCAAACTTTGGCGTCAAGTCGGCACGCTTTCCCGATTTCTGATCTGAATGAAACTTTGTATTTGGATTATTGGGGTCAAATGTAACAAAATTGGGGGCTTCGTCTTTTGGTACAACGACTGTTTCAAGTCTCGCAAATTAATACGGCTTTTAAGTGTATATATGTCCACATAAATTTAAAGTTTTGGCCGATATATGAATAATATTTTAATTAATTTGTCAATAACCTTGTTTTATATTGGGTCTTAAGCATTCTGAAGATAGATTGAAATACAAACAATCTTGATGTTGGTATTTTGACTATATCTCGGGCAAATAATAAATTATTTTAAATTATGTAAATATTTTCTTATAGGAAAAGTATATGGTTAATCTTGAATGTCTTCGAATTTAGTGTAGAAAATGACTATAAATTTTATCAAACAAAAAAAATTTGCACTTATCAAGACCGTTTTTTTTTAAGTTGCACTTATAAAAATTGCGTGTTGCCCTAATCTGGGTATTGCAGTTATCAGTGGTTGCACAAATTTGAGATCGTATTGTAGTATCAAAAAAATACGATCGTAACAACTTTTCCATCACTGTTGTGGCCATTTAGTGGTTTTTATATGAAAACTATTGTCACATAAGGATCGACTCCTATTAAATTTGATATACTTACCAATAGTTACATAAAACTTCTCTATATTAAATTAAACCACCTTTGTGAAATGTTTGTGGTGGATTGTCAAGAAGCGATTCTGAAAAAGATGAACTGTTTTTAAATCACTTGAGATGCATTTTTACCCCTAATTCATCAAATAATACTAAGCACTTACCTCCAGTCGTATGTTATGTTTGAGATAATTAAATTTATTTTTAATGCTGTTTTGCGCTTAAAATATTTTCCTTCAGCATGGAAGGTTTCATTATTCATTATGATTCCAAAGCCAGGAAAAGATCACACAAAAGTAGACTCATATAGAACTATAAGTTTACTGTCAAAGTTCTATTCGTGACCAAATGAATTCAAATTAAGAATGAAAGCGGATGGATTCCAAATCATCAGTTTGGCTTTAGAAAAAAACACAACGACTCGAAAGAAAAAAAAATACAGCTCTGCCCTCTTTATTGATGTATCTTAAGCATTTGATAAAGTATGGCATGATAGTTTAATTTATAGATCGAAAAATAATTTCCCTAGAAATATATATAAGCTTATTTTACTTAGCCAACGCAAGTTGATTCTCAAAGAAGAATACTTCGTAAGTACGTCACAACCTATTGAAGCTGGTGTACCCCAAGGTACACTAGGTACAAGTAGCTTATTCCGTTGAATGTATCAGGGGTTCTTAAGAAGTTTTCCTATTATGTTTTGAAAATTTGTCATGTTTGGTTTTGTACTCAACCAAAGCGGATCAAAAAATATTATTGCGCTTTTTGTGCACATATTTAATACATATATAATTTATTTTATTTTTAGTATGTACTCCCAAAAATATCTATGCATACATTTTTTTACTATAGTATAAAGTATTTACTATAGATACTATTTCATTTCTCATATTTCACCAGAAAGTTTGCATATACAGTCGAACTTCTATAAATTGAATCACCATTATCCCGAAAAAAGCTTCAACTTATGGAGACTTTACGGGAGTCAAATTTAAGAACGTTTAATTTAAAAGCGTTAAATTTAAAAAGAAAATTTGCTTCAACTTATGGAAAATTTAAGTAATAGAAGTTCAAATTAGAGAAGTTCGACTGTACTACACTACCATACAAAATATAACATCTGGAACTTCATATTGTTTTTTTGATAACTAATTTTCTTGGATAACTAATCCCTCTAGCCTGTATCTTAGTCTTAGTTTGTCTGTCGATTTTTAATATAATTTTGTATGATTTTTTTGTATAAGTTTTAAAATTTGATGTTGTTTTTCAGTTACGGTTTCTGTTTTGGCTTAAAATGTATTAGTCAAAAATGCTATTAGTCAATGAAATTTTAAGTTAATAGCTTATGACTTGATAACACTGATCAACACTAAAAATTACTTTTAAGTTTATCTATTTGTTATGTGTTATGGTCCCCCAAAGTGCAAAAACACCCAAAATTTTTTTTAAGTTAAAATAAAAAATTTTGGATTCATAAAGTTTATCATATTCAATTAAGAGAACTAAATTATCCTTATGCTTAGGTTTAGGAGTCGTACATATCGCAATGTAAAAAAGAAAAAATATTGTCCAAAATGAAATAAATTTAATTTTTTTGTAATTACGCAACTTTCAATAAAATCGTATAATCCGTTCCAAAGATATAATGAAATCAATTGCTCAAATATCAATGAATTTAAAGAAGTTTAAAATTCGACCGTTTTTATAATCAAAGAACTTAAAAATTTGAATTTTGTAAATTAGTATGTACTTTTTTTGTAAATTATTACGTACTTTGTACGTATCTTCAAAAAAAAATTTTTGTATTGTAGGAATTTTGTACCAAAAATATAATAGTATAATATAACATACTATAGTATATTTCCAATACATTATTTTACTGTCAGAATAATTCTACTTTAAGCTGACATATTGGTAAGATGTCAACAAGTCTTAAGTATTAAGTATGTCAGCTTCATAAAATCAAAAACTTTACAAGAGTACCCCGCATTATTTCATGTAGAGTTAAGGCAATGCTAACAGTTTATGTCTTATAAATAATGCCTGAAGGAAGAACTACACATATTTTTTTTGTTTTATACGTTATTTTGTAATGCACAGTTTATTGGTAATATGACAGACACACAAGATCCCAACAGTTGTAATAGAGATTCCATTTCCAAATGAAGTGAAGGTATATTATACGAGTACAAAACCTCCATAAAATAAGTAAAAAGCGTTTTATAACATAATATAACATGGCCTGGAAACTAACTTAAGATGAGATAATACCAGTACTTTACATTAGAAAATCAAAAGTGATTATAACTCATTGTGCAAAGATTTTTTGTAATTTTTTATATTAACCCTTTAATGTCATTTGTTGCTTATAAGCAACATTGTAAACTTTTGATCATGTTCCTTTAGTTTTTATTATTTTTTTTTTAATATTTGTGAGCATTTAATTACGAATATTCGTTTTCAAAATCTTTACCTTTATTTGAAGTGTTGTCAAAACGGTTCTGATTGGTCTGAATTTGTTAAGACCAGACTTATTTTGTTTATCCTTTATCTCAAATGTGGATACTAACCTCCTCGTGGTTTCACCCGGGGAGCTACTTTAACACCCGTTAATGAAGTGAGCTAACATGTGCCGCGAGTTTTCCCATAAGAACTATATAAAATATGCGTTAAGACATCAAGCTAATAACCCACTTCTGAAAAAACAATTAGGTACTATGAAAAAGCTAAACTTAGAATAAATAAGTAAGAGTGTTATATTTATCTGTGCCAAATAAAGAGTGTTCTAAAAAAAATATGCATTTACTATTTTAGAAAAAATTTATCCATAGTGCAAGAAATAATTTATTTTTTGATCAAGTTAGTTTCTATAGATATGTCAGATACTATTATTTTAGAAATTGTTAATTTTCAATCAAAATGGACTGCGAAAAAAAGTTCGTGAAAATATAATTAAAACTTTTCAAAAAAATCCGTCATGGACTTTTAAAAAACTAGCTAAAAATTTGAAAGTTGACCCTCGAACGGTTTCTAATGCCATCAGACGGTATAAGGAAAACCTGAGCATTGAAAGAAAACCTAGATCAGGGAGGAAAAAAGGTCGTACAGATATTGGTAAGGCAAAAGAAGTCGAGCGACTCTTTCGAAGAGCGCCTAACACTTCTTTAAGAAAAGCAGCTCGTATGGTGAAATGTTCTACGAATTTTGCACATAGAGTCAAAGCTTATGCTGGACTGAAGACATACAAAGTCCAAAAGGTTCCAGATCGCAATGCTATAAAGAACTTAGAAGCAAAAAAACGAGCGAAAAAATTGAAGTCTGATTTTATAAAAAAAATACACCTGTTGTGTGATGGATGATGAAACATACGTACTGGCAAAACTTTCTCAACTTCCTGGACAAGATTTTTATGTTGCTGATAAACGGGGCAATGTTCGGCAAGAGTTTTGTACAAAAAAACAAACAAAATTCCCTAAGAAGTTTTTCGTGTGGCAAGCTATTTACAGTTGTGGCAAAAGAAGTAAAGTATTTGTGGCATCTGGCACAATAAACACAGACATTTATATAAAGGAGTGCCTACAAAAACGGTTGTTACCCTTTTTAAGAGAGCACAGAGTGACTACATTTTTTTGGCCCGATTTGGCATCATGCCATTATGGAAAAAAGGCACTTGAGTGGTACTCAAAGAATAATGCCATTTTTTTACCACGAGAGGCAAATCCACCTAACTGTCCAGAACTTCGGCCTGTGGAAAGGTATTGAGCTCTGGTAAAAAAGGAATTGAAGAACACAGGAAAGATTTCCAAGAACATGTCCGATTTTAAGCGCAGGTGGAACACATGCTCCAAAAAGGTATCAGAAGCAACTGTAAAATCTTTAATGAGAGGGTTTCCGAAAAAGTCGATAATTTTGCAAAACCCGAGTACTAAGTAAACATTTTAATGCTAAATGATTTTGTATAATATGTCATTATATTTGCGTATTTTGTAGAGTTTTTATATTAAAAGGTTTGATTTTTATTTAAGAAAATCCAACTACAAATTTTATTTAGAGCACTCTTTATTATATACCCACCATCAAGTTGTATTAAATTCAGAAGCATATCTCATATTTTAAGGAGGTTGCAGCTAATTCAAAATGTGGACCAAATTTGGAAAAATTTGTTAAGCTAATTAATATTGTTAATAAAAACTTTGGACTAAATTCGGTTGCAGTAGCTTTATAGTTCAACATTTAAAAGTATCTAACAGGGTATAGTTTTACATAAGTAAGTTGTTAAATACTTTGTAGACATAAAAAAATATGTTATATACATATGTATATAAGAACTATAGCCAAATGTTGACTTATTGTCACATACATTTGTATACTTGCTGGTATTTATGAAAATATTTGTTATGCAAAATTTAGTTACCAAAGCTATCATATTTTATAATTTAATTGCCTTTAACTGGCGTTTGTGACATTTAAGTCGTTTCCGGTAGTAGTTTTTATATAAACGATATGGTCAAATATGGACCTATTCCTTTAAAATTTGATATCCTGTTCTAAATTAAGTTGTCATAGTAATTACAATTGTATTCAATTTATGGGAGCTCTTACTAAATGTGAACCGATTATGGTCATTTTCAGTACACAGTTTTTGCAAGATATCGAAAATACTTATGTAAAATTTTGTTTCTATAGGTTTTTTCGTTTAGGCGCTATTGCGAACAAATGGATATTAACCCCCTTTTCTTTTTGTATTTTTGTGTTTCCGTAAGTTTTTTATATGGGAGCTATGGTTAAATGGTGACACACTGGCTGGTATTCTTGAGCCAAATTTAGTTCCCATAGCTATTACAGTTTATCATTTATTTACATTTAAGTGTATTTAAGGTGGATTTTAGGCTGTTTCCGTAAGTGTTTTGTATGAGAGCTATGGTTAAATGTGAACCGATTTCAATGAAATTTCATTTGCTGCCTCGTGCTTATGTAAAACTTTTATATACCGAATTTTATCATCATAGATGTTATAATTTGTCATTTATTAGCAACTAAACGGTTAGCATAGACAAGGTTATACTGAAGCTATGGTCAAATGTGAACCGATTTTGCCCAATTTCAATTTAAGTAAGTTAGTGTGGGTATTTGTCAAACTTAGTGTTTATTTTGTTCGGTTAAGAACGACTACGCCTAGCTATCTGTAATACACAAATAAACTTGTGTTTTCTTTCAATTAAATGCAAATAATAAAAGGAACTGTTACTTCATTAATTTCGGAGGCAGTGTTTTATTTGGTACTGCAGGAATATTACCACTTTCAGTACACACATGCATGAATACAAACGTTATGTTGACAGTTATTATTTTATTACTCGAATAAGTATGAAATCTTCTAAAGGCAAAAATTAACTAGACCACTATCCATTTTGAAAACTACTTTATTTCCAAATTTTTTAAGGAGATAGACAGATAAATAGATGGATACGCGTTCCACTTAATGTTTAATGTTTTTATTTATAGTAGAAATGTACATACAATCGTTCAAACTCATGTTTTACGTGTGCAATAGTCTGTGCAATAATTATAAAACCATACACATACATACATACGAGTACTTAGATATGTATGTTAGTTCAAACTATAGGTAAAAGGCAATAAATTTACATTTGACAATTGTTTATGTAATTTTTTGTGTTTGATCTAAATGCAATTATATAGAAGTTAAAAAGGTCTCAAGAATGATTTTAATAACACATATTATCTGTTAATCGATCGTAATATAAAATTATGAATTCAAAAATTATTTTAGATTTTTACGACAAAAAAATGTAGCAAAAGAAATATATCCCACTACCAAATAATTAGACAATAAAGTCATTTTATTAACATGGTGGTATCATTTGGAGAAAGGTACGAAATACGAAATGTTGGTCTTAAGCAGCAAATGTAAAACAAAAACAACAAAATTATTTAAAGTCAAATAATCTTTTTTTTGTTTTACCATCACTACCACACAGTAGGGATCGAACTCACTACACCAACGACTGCCAAGTAAACTCTCTTCCACTAAGCCACTTCATACGTTAAAAATCTTTCTTATTTAAAAACAAGGAAGGCTGATTACTAAAAAAATACTAATACATATATGAATATTGATTTTCTGATCTGAGAAACTTTAAAATCTCGATAATTAATACGGCTTTTAAATGTGCGTCCTAATACATTTAATTTTTGGTCGATATATGAATAATACTTTAATTAGTGAATAACCTTGTTTTATATTGGGTCTAAAACATTTTGGAGGTAGATTGAAATGCAAACAATTTCAGAAAATGTAAATGCATATATCTTTAAAGTAAAAGGACCGATTAAATTGGTGCTTTAATGAAAATATTTAGCGGACCTATTTAGATTTAGAAGTTTGATAAGCTTCTAGATGACACACCGACATAACTTGTATAGGTATTATATGTTAATAGTTTTCAACGAAGTACACTATTAAATTGTAATTTTTTTATTTTCTTTTAAACTGTATTTTAGTTTGTATACATGAAATATATATATATATATATATATATATATATATATATATATATATATATATATATATATATATATATAAATATATATATATATATATATATATATATATATATATATATATATATAATAGGTACATTACAATCTGAGATATTACTAAAACTCTAAATTCGATGTCCGAAAATTACCGAATTAAAAAAACTGTGCATTAAAAAAAAAAACAAGTAAGAAAGCGCTATAGTCGGTCAAGCCGACCATACGATACCCTTCACCACTAAGGTCAAAGGTGTTATTTGTCCTGTATAAAGACAAATATTTGCTATCATACAAACATTTTCTCAAAACGTATATATTCAACCTGTTTCCGTCATTTGGACTTATATGAGAGCTAGGGTCAAATGTGGACCGATTATCTCGAAATTTGGCAAGTTGACTACAGTTGTTACAAAAATTATGTATGCAAAAAATAAACTCAAAATTTTTATTATCTTTAGATTTACGAGCGTTTTAGTGATTTTTTGTCTCATTTAGTGCGTTTTTGAAGAAGAGTTTGTATGGGAGCTATGGTCAAATGTGTACCGATTTCAATGAAATTTGGTACAGTGATTTAAGTTTACATAAGCAGTATCTGTTTTAAATTTCATGAAAAAATATTGATATTTGTGGCCAATATAGCAATTCCGGGAAGTGGGACCTATGGGAGGTACCATAAATAATGGACCGATTTTGACCAATTTCAATAGTTATGGTCCCATTATCAAAAAAATTATCTGTGCCAAATTTCATCAAATTATCTTTAGAATTGCGACCTGTAGTATGATTACAAGGTTTACATGCGGGTCCAGCCAGCCAGACGGACGAACGGACATCGCTAAATCGACTCAGAAAGTGATTCTAAGTCTATTGGTATACTAAAAGGTGGGTCTAAGACAAATATTTCTATGCGTTACAAACATCAGCACAAACTTATAATACCCTTTCCACCTATGGTGGTGAAGGGTATAATAACTTTTTGGAACTGTATATCAAATTTTAGGAAATCATTCAACGCAACACACTACTGAATTTCATCAAAATCGGTAGATCAATAACTGAGATATCACCAAAGCAAAAGATATCGATGTACGCAAATTGTCAAAAAATACTTTTTAAAAAACAATATAAAAAAAATCGCTATTAAATTTCATCAAAATCCGTAGATCAGTAACTGAGATATCGCCAAAGCAAAAGATATCGATTTACGCAAATTCACAAATTATTATTTTTTAAACAGTATTTCAAAAAAAATTCTACGTAGAATTTTCCTCTCAAATACTCCAAGGATATCTTCATCGAATGAACCATGAGCTGTATGAGTTATACGCTGACAAAGACATAGTAAAACGCATTAAGCAACAGCGTCTGCGTTGGCTAGGACATGTTGTGCGAATGAATGAAAATACTCCCGCAAGAAAAGTCTTCGATAATGATCCAGAGGGAACGCGTAGAAGAGGGTATACGAAATTGGAGAATATGTGCACAAGGTAGAGGTGCTTGGAATTCTAAAATATGCTCGGCCTTTGACCTAAACAGGTTGTAATTACAGGCCATTTAAGTAAGTAAGTAAGTATTTAAAAAAAAGCTGAATAATCGAAGAGATATCGCCAAAATTCAAAATTCGATGAGAATTAAAAAAAAAAAATTAAATAATATTAAAAAAAAAATTTTTAATTCGTCATCGAAGTTTAGTATGGACCGATTTTCTAAAATCTGGTGTATAATTTGTCTGCGTACACCCACCAGGAGCTCCACACTTGATTTCAAAAGACAGACAGATCTTGGGTGTTTATGGACGGATTTTAATGAAATTAAATAGCGTGCTTTGTAGGGAAATTTCCTAAAATCTGGTGTATAATTCGTCTGCGTACACTCAACAACGATTCTGCTGCCGATTCTGAGTCTATCGATTTAATTTTTATGGGGTATACGACGAATAATGAAAAAATTACAAATTGAATGGCAAACTTATAATAACCTTTCACCTATTGGTGAAGGGTATAAAAATAAATTTAACATTTTAAAGAAAAGTGAGACCAACATCATTTTATTACCGTAAGTACATTTATTTCAAGATTTTATACTAAAAATTGTATTATTTTTTTATGAAAAAGTCACATTAATAACTTATTCAATAACATTTTAATTCAAATATTATTTTGAAAATGTATCTACAAAAATTTTATATCTATAATTTTTCTTTAAATACCAAAAATTTTGTATCGAAAATTTGTCTATAAAAATTTTATATCGAAACTTTTTTTTATAAAAATTGTATACCAAAAATTTGTCAATAAAAATTTTATATCGAAAATTTGTCAATAAAAATTTTATACCAATAATTTGTCGTTAAAAATTTTATATCGAAAATTTGTTGATAAAAAATTAAAGAAAAGATAAAACTAAAAAATGTTTATGTGTTTCTGTTCAGATGATAATATTCGCTTTATGTTGATATTTGTTGGACACCATAGTTCGTATTTATTCTGTCCTGTAAATAAGATATAATGTGTGGTTTTCGCTCTGTTTAGAATTAGGAATAATCCTCCTGAAGGGATGACCTAACCAACCATCGAAACGCGTGGAGGAAAGGTTTTCAAACCAACATTTATTTTTTGTTTTTTTTTTTCAACTATTTATTACAATAACAAATAATTGTAATAAATTGGGATCTTAGTGCAATACACTACAGTAAAACTTTTTAAAAAAATTAACTTGGTCTTGGTTGAATTTAAAACCTGTTTAAATTGCTATTCGAATTATAAAATAAAAAAGTACTTACATTAATACCTTATAAGTAATTCGGATGGTATGTTGAATCCCATTGCCAAAGATTTGGTGGGTCCATATCAAATTATAGCTAGGATGACAAATTTTTGCAAAATAGTATTCGTTTATTAATTCTGAAATTGAACATTTGACCATAGCTCCTATGTAACCCAGACCCGAAAGCAACTTCCATGCTAATATGTTATAAATTAAAGGTTAATTTTGTAGGAACTTTCTTTTTGGTGTGGACATTAGGTTAGGTTAGGTTAGGCAGGCAGCAGGTGTTAAGTCAGCGTTACTTGGGTCATAGAAACGGACCCTTTGTGGTACCTGCAAGGGTTAGAAAATCTCAAGAAAAAAAGTCAGGAAATGACCAAGTTATTGAGTTTTGGCTTTATTTTCCCACTTTGCATTGGTGAAGGGTATGTTAGAAAATAGCACTCTTTCATGATATGTTTTTGAATCCTATTTAATTATGTCGAAAGTTATAAAAAAGTTATAAAAATATTCCAGCCGTTTTTATATGATGAGATTATATACATAGACCATTTAAATTCATATAAATATCTATACATGTGACCTTCTCCGAGAAAAGGGACCAGGTGTATAAAAATAAAGTTTTGAGAAATATTAAAACTAAAAAACTAATTTTTTACGTTTTTCTTATTTTTATCGCTTTTCGTTAGTTTTGTACGTTTCTATGGAAAATAAATTTTTACAAGAAATCTAACTCAACTAATCTTATTCTATACTCTTTCAGGTACCAGAATCCACTCTTAAGTCCCTTTTCTCGGAGAAGGTCACATATGTATATGTTAGTGGAAGTGGATATCAAATTACTTTCATTTGTAAGCTTTCAAACGATTGCATACGCCCATGTTCTGACAAACGCTAAACGCTTAACTTTTGCGATTACGATTTGAAATCGCTTGATAGGTGTTCTGCAAAACGCAAACGCCAGAGTTTTAGCGGCTTCAAGCCGCATGCATATACTAAGGCGATTTGATGTTTTTCTCTAAAACTGAACACTATATTGGATATAAACTGAAATACAACTTAAGTTAAATATGTTTTCTTTTTATTTTAGTAGGAATTACTAAAAGTTTAACACATTTCTATTTAAAAAATACAATTAAAAAATTTGCTTTAATTTTATATACTTTCTCTGCCAATGGTTTACAAAAAGACTGAAATCCATCTGGTTGAATGAACTTCGAAAGGCTAGTGTTGTATAATTTATTTTATATTTAAGAATTTGTTACTTCCTTTTTATTTAATAGGAATTACATATATTTTACACATTTTCCATTTAAAATATGCAATTAAAAAATTTTCTTTCTTTTATTTTCCGTCAATTGTTTACAAAAAGATCGCGCGGTTTTCAGAACATCAAAGAAATACATTTGGCGTTTTTCAAATCGTTTGCGTTTTGAAATCGTAGCGTTTGTCAGAACATGGCCGATACATTCCTATACGCACCCTTTTTATTATTTGTTCAAAATGGGGCCTATGGTAAAAAAGTAACTATTTCTTTGAAAATATGGAAGGAATCACAAATCAAATTCTTTTCATAATATGCCTTAAATCCTTGTGATTTTATAATTATTTTCAGCACTGTTTTGTGGCTGACACATTACTTAGATCTTTAAGGGTTGAATAATAATAAAAAAAGTACCGGTAGCATTAAAAGGAATTGGTCGTATGGTGGTGGGTCTAAATAATTACACAATGTTGTTAATGTGATGTTAATGATAACGATGATGACGATGAGTAATATAATGTGACAATGAGTAGCTACTGATATAGATGGCAGTGTTTTCGTATTAGTTTAGGAAAAAATAACAAATCCAACGAAAGATGTAAACGATAAAAAGAAAACAACGGATTGATGACAAACAAATTTGTACATGCAACATATTTGACCTTCTGCTCTCATTAATACCACTGTTATGATCCGGCGACAAGTAGTTATGTAAATATTTAGTACACTGAAAATAAAAATTAAAACCAACCCAGAGAGGTTTTTATTATTCTCTTAAGTTTAGCTTCTAGCCAGAACAACTATAGTTAGGTTTTACTCGTCTTGTGTAATATAGTACACATATTTTAAAACAGTGCCATCGTATTTTTTATTAGCCTTTTATGAGCGATTGTCAAATTGAACAAAAATCTCTATTGTATGTTCCAAATTCCGATTTTGGACGAACGTCACAAACTAAAACCATTAAATAATTAAATTAAAAAAACATCGATAAACTCTGTCGCGTGATGGATCTATCGCCAAAGATCTAATTGTGTTCAGTGTATGAGACCGAAGGTGATTGTTTTAGTAAAAGATTTCCTCTAAGTGTAGCCGAAAGTACCATGTGTACGTGAATTTCGAGTTGTTATTACATGGGTGAGTTGTAGTAATGTCTTTGGGTCTTTCTTTCTATTCGCCAATCCATTCATCCATCTATCCATCATCTATCCGTCTATAATTTAGTTGAAAGAACATGATGAATTGCTGTTGTCAATGTTGACGTGATTGTGATTGTCATTATATCAGCGCTTGTCTATTTATTTGTCTACATATGCAAATAGATAAAAATTTAAATCAGAATGATTAAAAGAGATTATGTTTGTTCCTTTGTTTGTTAGGATTTTGCTTTAAAATAAATATTGCGTTAAAAGACACAACAACAACAAAAGATGACAAATACCTTTATGTTTATATAATAACGTGTATATCCTTGTAATCCTTGTATATTTGTGTATCTTTGTAAACGTATTATTACAAAGCAAAAAGTTTATAATTGTTACACTCTGGGGACACTCTTTCTCCCATTCTTCCAGTTATACTAAATAATACGCAATGAATGTGTATCTTTTTGTATAATGTATTTTGTTTGTAAAAGGGATGAAATACATCCATCTATTTATCTTTCCATATACTTATACCATCATAGAACTTTTCTAATAAAAACAAGTATTATATTCGGCTATTCGAGTCTTATATACTCACCGCAAATTGTATTAGGTTTTTAACGTTTCTAAAATAACAACATTGGTCCATATATTGTATTTATAGGATTTCTGATTGTGAAGGATATATGGGATCTATGGTTTAATATGTACCTACTATTTTCTTATATTCATATACAATTTCTTTGAACTAACTTTGGTATAGTTTAATATTTATTGACATTTAGGACCTTTCCGTTATTTTAAGAGTAAGTTTTCTAATATACAAAAATTTTTGCATAACAGTTTTTATAAATGAAGGAAATTTTGAATAACTGTTTTTCTTTAAAATTTAAATCGATTGTTCATAAAAAACCAGGGACCGTAATAGCTACTTTTTGATTTTTATTTTTTATTTTATCAAAATGAGAAGTTTTTAAAACTTCATATAATAAGTAAGAGTGGTATATTCGTCTATGCCGAATCTTGGTTACCCTTCCCCAATGGTGGTCCAAAGCAAAAGTACAATATTAAAAGAGTTTATTGTAGATTCTGTAATTTTTTATTACTGAACTTTACCTCAAACATTAGAGCTATAGTTTTAAATTATTCGGGTAAAAAGAAAAAACTAAAGGTATGAATTTCGTAATTCGACAAAAATTTCCCAGTGTGTCTAACTTTAAATTAGACCTAAATTTATTGTTGTCTTCAATATGACGATGGACTATATTCAATACACTCTATGAACCAATTTGTCCAATAAGTTTTTGATGCCAAAATATAGCTTAAAAATCCGTATTTATAGTAGAAATTTTAATGAAAAAAATTATATATAACTTGAGATTTTATCGTCTTTTTTTAAAAAACCTCTATAAACCAATGTAATATTTCCTGATGCAAAACCCTCTTTCAACAAAAAAAAATATTCAAAAAATAATTATAAATATGGTTCGTATTATAATTAGTATTGAATATGAGAAATCGATGTGTACTTTAATTCGAATGCATCATCCATATAGTAAAAGTTCTTGATTAGTTATGTAAAACTCTGAAGTTAGCGGACCGATTTAGATCAAAGCTTTAGCAATAATTGTTTTGTCAATGTATACAAGTCTTAGCATCATAGGGTATACACTCTTAGTTTTAGATACATACATAAGATATATAGCTTTTAAATGGATAAATATCAGGTCTACATTGGTTGCTGAAGCATCATGGCTTTATCGGAAAAGTTATTGAATATTTACTTATAAATCTAAAGTTAGTTGACTCATTAAGATGAATAATTCATCAATTATATTTGGAATGTATTGTTCTTCCGATCTGTTGATTAACTAATACAAGGACTACATGTTCTTACGATGCACATATGATCCTAGTAAAAAATATAGTTTTTAATCGACAAACACCTGAGATATCGCCGAAACACTACATACGCTGAAAGTACGTATTTAAAAAATTTTGATTAAAAAATATACAAATAAATAACCCATGCTGCTTTAATACGGACCTACATAAATTATACATCAGAATTTAGGAACTATTCCAGCATATCAGGCTTTTAAATTTCATAAAAAACGGATCATAATCCGAGATATCGCCAGAAAATCAAAAAATGTTATGACAAAATTAAAACATAATTCAAATACGACAATTTGAGACACATCGGTTTTGCTGGCGATATTTTAGTTGTTATAAGCCGATTTTAATCAAAAAACAGCGAGCTTCGCAGGGGACTTTCGTAAAATCTGAAATATAAATTATGTATCCAGAAGGATAGTTTTTCCTATTTCTTTATTGTATTTTTAAACAAAGTTTTTAAAACACGTACTTTTACGTACCCATTAATTATTTCTAACTAATTACAAAAATTTTTAAGTAATATTTGTGGAGATTACTGAAAGTTCTAATTTTTGATGCAGCTCAGTAGTAGATGGCAATTTCCCTCCACCACAGTCGAGTTGTCAACTTGTAGTCAACTACAATGTAGTCATGATAATCAATTTAACTTCATTGAGCTTAATCGAACATCACTACGTATGATTGTTTTTGCATTCTCTATTTTCTTGTTTATTTGATATTTTCATTCACCACTTGGTGGGTATGGTGCTTTACTCACCAAATGGGTATATTTATCACAGAGTTTACAGCATATGTAAAACTTATGAATGTGTGCAACGTTGCACAGTGGTTTATGGACGATTTTAAAAAAAATTTTGTAACGAACGACTGGTATTTGAATAATAATTGGCGTGGTGGTAGTCAAGGCGTATTCGAGTTGGTTTTCAAAAGCACTGGTCTATGGTGAGGAGGAGTGATTGACGGACCTTTAAAGTTGGTCACCTCGGGTGTTCGACTTTTTTAAAAATTCGCCAAAAATCCTTTTATGTATGGATTGAAAATAAATTTTAAACTTAAGTTGTCCTTGAGAAGATCTACCTTTGGGTTTCGAGATATTTGTATTCATATATTTATTAATTGTATCTAATTAACTAGAAATTTTTGAAAGTAATATTTGTAATTTTATTTAAATTTTGTTAAAAAAAATGTAATTTAGAAATAGGAAATACTATCCTCCTGGAGCACGGACATAGGAAAAACATACATAAAACGAACATACAGCTATCTATTCTTCTTCTTCTGTCTTCTTCTTCTATATATCTATAAAAAAAATGTCCGCGTCTGTTTGTCTGTTGTTTGCTGGCAAGGATCTCCGAAACTAGCGGGCTGATTTTTCTGAAATTTTGACAGTGGTGTGACTGGTGGTGACTATAGGCTATTTTTTTTCGAAATCTCAAGAAGGCGTGATAGTTCACTTCTAGTTCAGTTCTAGTTTAGTTCTAGTTCAAATCTAGTTCAGTTCTAGCTCAGTTCTAGTTCAGTTCTAGTTCTAGTTCAGTTCTAGTTCAGTTCTAGTTCTAGTTCAGTTCTAGTTCATTTCTAGTTCAGTTCTAGTTCAATTCTAGTTCAGTTCTAGTTCAGTTCTAGTTCAGTTCTAGTTCAGTTCTAGTTCAGTTCTAGTTCAGTTCTAGTTCAGTTCTAGTTCAGTTCTAGTTCAGTTCTAGTTCAGTTCTAGTTCAGTTCTAGTTCAGTTCTAGTTCAGTTCTAGTTCAGTTCTAGTTCAGTTCTAGTTCAGTTCTAGTTCAGTTCTAGTTCAGTTCTAGTTCAGTTCTAGTTCAGTTCTAGTTCAGTTCTAGTTCAGTTCTAGTTCAGTTCTAGTTCAGTTCTAGTTCAGTTCTAGTTCAGTTCTAGTTCAGTTCTAGTTCAGTTCTAGTTCAGTTCTAGTTCAGTTCTAGTTCAGTTCTAGTTCAGTTCTAGTTCAGTTCTAGTTCAGTTCTAGTTCAGTTCTAGTTCAGTTCTAGTTCAGTTCTAGTTCAGTTCTAGTTCAGTTCTAGTTCAGTTCTAGTTCAGTTCTAGTTCAGTTCTAGTTCAGTTCTAGTTCAGTTCTAGTTCAGTTCTAGTTCAGTTCTAGTTCAGTTCTAGTTCAGTTCTAGTTCAGTTCTAGTTCAGTTCTAGTTCAGTTCTAGTTCAGTTCTAGTTCAGTTCTAGTTCAGTTCTAGTTCAGTTCTAGTTCAGTTCTAGTTCAGTTCTAGTTCAGTTCTAGTTCAGTTCTAGTTCAGTTCTAGTTCAGTTCTAGTTCAGTTCTAGTTCAGTTCTAGTTCAGTTCTAGTTCAGTTCTAGTTCAGTTCTAGTTCAGTTCTAGTTCAGTTTTAGTTCAGTTCTAGTTCAGTTCTAGTTCAGTTCTAGTTCAGTTCTAGTTCAGTTCTAGTTCAGTTCTAGTTCAGTTCTAGTTCAGTTCTAGTTCAGTTCTAGTTTAGTTCTAGTTCAAATCTAGTTCAGTTCTAGCTCAGTTCTAGTTCAGTTCTAGTTCAGTTCTAGTTCAGTTCTAGTTCAGTTCTAGTTCAGTTCTAGTTCAGTTCTAGTTCAGTTCTAGTTCAGTTCTAGTTCAGTTCTAGTTCAGTTCTAGTTCAGTTCTAGTTCAGTTCTAGTTCAGTTCTAGTTCAGTTCTAGTTCAGTTTTAGTTCAGTTCTAGTTCAGTTCTAGTTCAGTTCTAGTTCAGTTCTAGTTCAGTTCTAGTTCAGTTCTAGTTCAGTTCTAGTTCAGTTCTAGTTCAGTTCTAGTTCAGTTCTAGTTCAGTTCTAGTTCAGTTCTAGTTCAGTTCTAGTTCAGTTCTAGTTCAGTTCTGATTCAGTTCTAGTTCAGTTCTAGTTCAGTTCTAGTTCAGTTCTAGTTCAGTTCTAGTTCAGTTCTAGTTCAGTTCTAGTTCAGTTCTAGTTCAGTTCTAGTTCAGTTCTAGTTCAGTTCTAGTTCAGTTCTAGTTCAGTTCTAGTTCAGTTCTAGTTCAGTTCTAGTTCAGTTCTAGTTCAGTTCTAGTTCAGTTCTAGTTCAGTTCTAGTTCAGTTCTAGTTCAGTTCTAGTTCAGTTCTAGTTCAGTTCTAGTTCAGTTCTAGTTCAGTTCTAGTTCAGTTCTAGTTCAGTTCTAGTTCAGTTCTAGTTCAGTTCTAGTTCAGTTCTAGTTCAGTTCTAGTTCAGTTCTAGTTCAGTTCTAGTTCAGTTCTAGTTCAGTTCTAGTTCAGTTCTAGTTCAGTTCTAGTTCAGTTCTAGTTCAGTTCTAGTTCAGTTCTAGTTCAGTTCTAGTTCAGTTCTAGTTCAGTTCTAGTTCAGTTCTAGTTCAGTTCTAGTTCAGTTCTAGTTCAGTTCTAGTTCAGTTCTAGTTCAGTTCTAGTTCAGTTCTAGTTCAGTTCTAGTTCAGTTCTAGTTCAGTTCTAGTTCAGTTCTAGTTCAGTTCTAGTTCAGTTCTAGTTCAGTTCTAGTTCAGTTCTAGTTCAGTTCTAGTTCAGTTCTAGTTCAGTTCTAGTTCAGTTCTAGTTCAGTTCTAGTTCAGTTCTAGTTCAGTTCTAGTTCAGTTCTAGTTCAGTTCTAGTTCAGTTCTAGTTCAGTTCTAGTTCAGTTCTAGTTCAGTTCTAGTTCAGTTCTAGTTCAGTTCTAGTTCAGTTCTAGTTCAGTTCTAGTTCAGTTCTAGTTCAGTTCTAGTTCAGTTCTAGTTCAGTTCTAGTTCAGTTCTAGTTCAGTTCTAGTTCAGTTCTAGTTCAGTTCTAGTTCAGTTCTAGTTCAGTTCTAGTTCAGTTCTAGTTCAGTTCTAGTTCAGTTCTAGTTCAGTTCTAGTTCAGTTCTAGTTCAGTTCTAGTTCAGTTCTAGTTCAGTTCTAGTTCAGTTCTAGTTCAGTTCTAGTTCAGTTCTAGTTCAGTTCTAGTTCAGTTCTAGTTCAGTTCTAGTTCAGTTCTAGTTCAGTTCTAGTTCAGTTCTAGTTCAGTTCTAGTTCAGTTCTAGTTCAGTTCTAGTTCAGTTCTAGTTCAGTTCTAGTTCAGTTCTAGTTCAGTTCTAGTTCAGTTCTAGTTCAGTTCTAGTTCAGTTCTAGTTCAGTTCTGATTCAGTTCTAGTTCAGTTCTAGTTCAGTTCTAGTTCAGTTCTAGTTCAGTTCTAGTTCAGTTCTAGTTCAGTTCTAGTTCAGTTCTAGTTCAGTTCTAGTTCAGTTCTAGTTCAGTTCTAGTTCAGTTCTAGTTCAGTTCTAGTTCAGTTCTAGTTCAGTTCTAGTTCAGTTCTAGTTCAGTTCTAGTTCAGTTCTAGTTCAGTTCTAGTTCAGTTCTAGTTCAGTTCTAGTTCAGTTCTAGTTCAGTTCTAGTTCAGTTCTAGTTCAGTTCTAGTTCAGTTCTAGTTCAGTTCTAGTTCAGTTCTAGTTCAGTTCTAGTTCAGTTCTAGTTCAGTTCTAGTTCAGTTCTAGTTCAGTTCTAGTTCAGTTCTAGTTCAGTTCTAGTTCAGTTCTAGTTCAGTTCTAGTTCAGTTCTAGTTCAGTTCTAGTTCAGTTCTAGTTCAGTTCTAGTTCAGTTCTAGTTCAGTTCTAGTTCAGTTCTAGTTCAGTTCTAGTTCAGTTCTAGTTCAGTTCTAGTTCAGTTCTAGTTCAGTTCTAGTTCAGTTCTAGTTCAGTTCTAGTTCAGTTCTAGTTCAGTTCTAGTTCAGTTCTAGTTCAGTTCTAGTTCAGTTCTAGTTCAGTTCTAGTTCAGTTCTAGTTCAGTTCTAGTTCAGTTCTAGTTCAGTTCTAGTTCAGTTCTAGTTCAGTTCTAGTTCAGTTCTAGTTCAGTTCTAGTTCAGTTCTAGTTCAGTTCTAGTTCAGTTCTAGTTCAGTTCTAGTTCAGTTCTAGTTCAGTTCTAGTTCAGTTCTAGTTCAGTTCTAGTTCAGTTCTAGTTCAGTTCTAGTTCAGTTCTAGTTCAGTTCTAGTTCAGTTCTAGTTCAGTTCTAGTTCAGTTCTAGTTCAGTTCTAGTTCAGTTCTAGTTCAGTTCTAGTTCAGTTCTAGTTCAGTTCTAGTTCAGTTCTAGTTCTAGTTCTAGTTCAGTTCTAGTTCAGTTCTAGTTCAGTTCTAGTTCAGTTCTAGTTCAGTTCTAGTTCAGTTCTAGTTCAGTTCTAGTTCAGTTCTAGTTCAGTTCTAGTTCAGTTCTAGTTCAGTTCTAGTTCAGTTCTAGTTCAGTTCTAGTTCAGTTCTAGTTCAGTTCTAGTTCAGTTCTAGTTCAGTTCTAGTTCAGTTCTAGTTCAGTTCTAGTTCAGTTCTAGTTCAGTTCTAGTTCAGTTCTAGTTCAGTTCTAGTTCAGTTCTAGTTCAGTTCTAGTTCAGTTCTAGTTCAGTTCTAGTTCAGTTCTAGTTCAGTTCTAGTTCAGTTCTAGTTCAGTTCTAGTTCAGTTCTAGTTCAGTTCTAGTTCAGTTCTAGTTCAGTTCTAGTTCAGTTCTAGTTCAGTTCTAGTTCAGTTCTAGTTCAGTTCTAGTTCAGTTCTAGTTCAGTTCTAGTTCAGTTCTAGTTCAGTTCTAGTTCAGTTCTAGTTCAGTTCTAGTTCAGTTCTAGTTCAGTTCTAGTTCAGTTCTAGTTCAGTTCTAGTTCAGTTCTAGTTCAGTTCTAGTTCAGTTCTAGTTCAGTTCTAGTTCAGTTCTAGTTCAGTTCTAGTTCAGTTCTAGTTCAGTTCTAGTTCAGATCTAGTTCAGTTCTAGTTCAGTTCTAGTTCAGTTCTAGTTCAGTTCTAGTTCAGTTCTAGTTCAGTTCTAGTTCAGTTCAGTTCAGTTCTAGTTCAGTTCTAGTTCAGTTCTAGTTCAGTTCTAGTTCAGTTCTAGTTCAGTTCTAGTTCAGTTCTAGTTCAGTTCTAGTTCAGTTCTAGTTCAGTTCTAGTTCAGTTCTAGTTCAGTTCTAGTTCAGTTCTAGTTCAGTTCTAGTTCAGTTCTAGTTCAGTTCTAGTTCAGTTCTAGTTCAGTTCTAGTTCAGTTCTAGTTCAGTTCTAGTTCAGTTCTAGTTCAGTTCTAGTTCAGTTCTAGTTCAGTTCTAGTTCAGTTCTAGTTCAGTTCTAGTTCAGTTCTAGTTCAGTTCTAGTTCAGTTCTAGTTCAGTTCTAGTTCAGTTCTAGTTCAGTTCTAGTTCAGTTCTAGTTCAGTTCTAGTTCAGTTCTAGTTCAGTTCTAGTTCAGTTCTAGTTCAGTTCTAGTTCAGTTCTAGTTCAGTTCTAGTTCAGTTCTAGTTCAGTTCTAGTTCAGTTCTAGTTCAGTTCTAGTTCAGTTCTAGTTCAGTTCTAGTTCAGTTCTAGTTCAGTTCTAGTTCAGTTCTAGTTCAGTTCTAATTTAGTTCTAGTTCAGTTCTAGTACTAGGTACTTTTTATTCCAAAAGGTACTTTTTATTCTAAAAGGTACTTTTTATTCTAAAAGGTATTTTTTATTCTAAAAGGTACTTTTTATTCTAAAAGGTACTTTTTATTCTAAAAGGTTCTTTTTATTCTAAAAGGTACTTTTTATTCTAAAAGGTACTTTTTATTCTAAAAGGTACTTTTTATTCTAAAAGGTACTTTTTATTCTAAAAGGTACTTTTTATTCTAAAAGGTACTTTTTATTCTAAAAGGTACTTTTTATTCTAAAAGGTACTTTTTATTCTAAAAGGTACTTTTTATTCTAAAAGGTACTTTTTATTCTAAAAGGTACTTTTTATTCTAAAAGGTACTTTTTATTCTAAAAGGTAGTTTTTATTCTAAAAGGTACTTTTTATTCTAAAAGGTAGTTTTTATTCTAAAAAGTACTTTTTATTCTAAAAGGTACTTTTTATTCTAAGAGGTACTTTTTATTCTAAAAGGTACTTTTTATTCTAAAAGGTACTTTATATTCTAAAAGGTACTTTTTATTCTAAAAGGTACTTTTTATTCTAAAAGGTACTTTTTATTCTAAAAGGTACTTTTTATTCTAAAAGGTACTTTTTATTCTAAAAGGTACTTTTTATTCTAAAAGGTACTTTTTATTCTAAAAGGTACTTTTTATTCTAAAAGGTACTTTTTATTCTAAAAGGTACTTTTTATTCTAAAAGGTACTTTTTATTCTAAAAGGTACTTTTTATTCTAAAAGGTACTTTTTATTCTAAAAGGTACTTTTTATTCTAAAAGGTACTTTTTATTCTAAAAGGTACTTTTTATTCTAAAAGGTACTTTTTATTCTAAAAGGTACTTTTTATTCTAAAAGGTACTTTTTATTCTAAAAGGTACTTTTTATTCTAAAAGGTACTTTTTATTCTAAAAGGTACTTTTTATTCTAAAAGGTACTTTTTATTCTAAAAGGTACTTTTTATTCTAAAAGGTACTTTTTATTCTTAAAGGTCCTTTTTATTCTAAATGTTACTTTTTATTCAATGAAGTATTCTACCATACATACATATATGTACGTTTGTAATGAGCTTTTTATTATAGTTTATTTAAAAAAATATATTTTCTAAATAAATATTCATTATTTTCATAGCAAAAATTTTATGTTAGAAAATAAAATTATAAACGATTGATATTTTTCATTGTCTGTTTTTGACTCAAAGAACGTGTGAAATTAACTTACAAAAAACTATTTATTTGTAAAAGCTTTTTGTTCTTACGCTTTTTACTCAATCAGAGCAGACATTTTAATTACAAAAACGAAAAAAAAATTTTTCTACTCACATGACGAGTGATTAAAAAAAAAAACTAGTTATACAAACGGGCCATTAGTGTAGAAAAAAATTTTTCCAGTCACCCTAATGGACATTAAAGTACCTTTGTATAAAGAAAATTAAACTTCGTAATACAAGAAGACGTACCCCCAAATTTGTTTGCATTAAAAAAACTTTAAACACTTTCCTAATTATAAAGATTTTTCAAAATATTATACATCCCTGAAGACTCTCCTGAGCCTATGCAGAAAAAAATTCATTATTGAAAACAAAAAATGACAAGTTTGACTTTTTTTACATTTTTGAGACCTCAAGATATTTAAATATCAATTTTTTTTTACAATGAGCTAACGCTAAGTCACTTTTGCATAGGACGAAAAAAAAGTATTTTTTTAAAACGTTTTCAAAACTTGATTGTTTTTTTTTCAATAATTTGTTAAAGGAATTCGAAAAAAGTAAAAAAAAAGTTACAGAGTATTAGTAAGAACACCCTGCAAATTATTATTACAAAGAATAATAAATCGATATCTCTAAAGACTTAAATTCAAAGGATTTCGACAAAAACCCAATTTTTCACCAAAGTTAAAGTAAAATCGCAGTTTTTATAAGAAGAACTGAAATTATTATTGCTTCAATGGGTAGAAATATGGTTGAAACCGAATGTCACTAACCGTTTAGTTATTACCAGGGTCAAAAGAAACATTTTGTTTAAAACTCTTAATAATTAGGAAAGTTCTTAACCGATATAAAAGTAATATATCTCGTTGGAAAGTCCATTTATTTATCAGTACTATGCTTTTAAATCCTTTTTTGGAAATGTATTCAAGTGGAAATTTAAACATTTAAAGAAACCCCTTATTTTTCCCATACAACTGGCATGGTCAAACTTTGTCGTCAAGTCGTTACGCTTTCCCGATATTCGATGTGTATTAAACATTGAATTTGTATTATTCGGGTCAAATGTAAAAAGTTAGGGATTAAGTCATTCTGTAAAATGACTTTAAATTTTTTGGGACACTCAAAAAATATAGAAAACAACATTTTTTATAATAATAGTTGTAAACATGTGGTTCTGAACGTAGGCAAAATAGAGGTCAAATTGACTGATACATATTCACTGGTGATTAATTTATTTTGAAAGTGTATTAATGTAGGGCTCTACCCAGTATTTAGACAATAAAAAATCTCTATAGGTTTTTGTTTAATTGGCTTAAGTTCCGTTCTCGCACATACAAATCGCAAACGTACGATTTTTCCATATGTTGTTGCAATGTGGTTTACATCACACTCTCCTATTGTTACTACTTTAGAATGTACTCCAACGAAATCAGAGAACATGTTCCTGAAACTAGAACTTAAACATAAACTGTTTCCCAAATTTAACACAACGTTTGTACCCGTTAATGTTTTTTTTTTTCATAATTTTTAAGGGGTTAAACTTTATATTTAAGCACTATTTTAATTAAATGACTTTTATTTATTTGGGACACACTAATACTTTTTCCTTCTTGTCAATGACAAAAAAAAAAAAAAATATAAATGATGATGATAGAACATTTAATTGCAACACATTTAATAGATGATTTATCCATTATCTTTTTTGCTTGTAGGAATTATACAAAAATTTAACTCATGCATAAAAGGAGCAAAAGTTTCAAAAATTCTTCCTAAAAACATGATTAGCAAATTTGTTTATCTGACTTTTTTTAACTTGGAAATTTGAAAAGAATCAGCACTAATTAGTGATATGGCTAAAAAAGTTATTTTCTTTATTTGGTTACAATGCACAGTGGGATGGTGGAAAAATTGAATGGTAATAAGTCCGCTTAAGTTTTGAACCTAGATATCGGCTCCCAATGTAGAGCACCTCATACACATAAATCTCTTAAAACGATATATGCATAATTGTCATTTGAAGAATCATACCTTATAATTTGGGTGGGCAAGTGTGATATCGGATAACTTATATTGTAAAGAGCCTCATTGGAAAAGGGTTATAATTATATTCCTAAAGAGAATATAATTAAATGATTAAATGATTTTTTGGGATCAAATAAAAAAGTAGAGAAGGTGGTAAGAAAGACTGTTGTAACTATGAAAGAAACGTAAATTAAATAAACAGTATTATTAATGAGATGATATTTTAAGCAAACAAATCAAACTTTTAACAAAAAGTTAACAATTTTTTTGAAAAATTGAGTTACAATAACGAACATCAACAAGTAAAAAAGTACAAATATGGTCGGGTGAATTGTCAATAAATTCATTAGTTTTTGTAATTAATTATTTTGTCTAGTCCTGTATTTTATTTTCTTATCATAGTAACAATTTTTGGAGACTTTAAATTATTCTAATGGCCAAGATGTTGAGTTATTCGCCAATTAAAATCTTCTAGATAAACTGGTTAATGAACCAACACATATTCCGTGTGTGAAAGGCTATCAACACCCATGTCCTTTTTTTACTTCACACCCTGAGTCCAGGTCCTTGCATCTCTTAGAAACTCCTATCACTGTACAATTTTTTCTTTCTAGTTCTCTTCGCTTCGTAACTTTTCACAAACAATCCCGAAACATTTAAACTTTTATACGAAAAAGGTCGTTGGGCTGAGATCAACAAATTTCAAGTGCATTTGAACTGGAAACTGAAAATTTTCGACAATAATGTCTGTGCCTTCTTATTCATTAACGAATGAAGAATATTTGTTAAAACTGTTAAGAATAATAGTTGGGTGTCGGACTAATATTAAGACCTATGGTGGTGAAGGTATAATTTTGCAAAGTATGATACTCCTTCTTCCCTATTTACCCCAATTACTGTTTGTCGACAAGTATAATTTCAAAAATTTTAAATTCATTTTAGTAGTAAAGTGTGACTATAAGCTTTTAGATTTTTTTGTGATTAATTTAATGAAAAAACAACTGCAGCTAAAATTTAAAAAAAAATTTTAGAAAAAATCAAAAAAAAATATTAAAGAGCAACATTTATGGCACAGAAGAGCCGAATTTGATCACCTTTGCTATATAAGTGCAAGATCAACAAAAAACATCCCCATATGCATATGCTATCTCTTACGGTTTTAAAGACATCCGACTTCAAAAATTTAAATTTTCAGTTTTTGTCCAATACTGCACCGACTTTTACTGTTTTTTTTTTAGTTATTTTAGAAATTTCTTAATGAACAGTTTTAAAATATTTATAATTTTTTAAAAGACTTCACAAAGTTAATAATTGAGTTAAAAATAACGTCTTGTTCATTCGCTGTTAGTACCAGAGTCCCTTAAATTAGACCTATTGTTTAGGAAAATTTCAAAATTCATAATTTCTCCGAAACCACGCGAGCTGTAGAAAAAACTACATTAAATTTTTATGGGTCAAAGTACTTTGTCGTCCTAAAAATGGTCAAGCCACTAGAGAAAAATAAATAAAAATTCTAAATTTTGAAAACTTTTTTAAATCTCATTAGGAATTCTAGGATTTCTGCTACGAATTTTTTTTTTTAATTTTTGTATTTTTTTTTCTTTTGTTTTGTTTTGTTTTTTACTTTTTACCCAAAAAATGTGTGTTTTTTTTATATTAACACGTTCATGCCGGCGTGTACCACCGGTGGCTCGCACAGAATTGTCTCATCGGGCGGCGCGTACCACCGGTGGCTTGCATATGATTGTACTACCAATCAGTGTGCATCACCAAATAACATAACCAATAACATAACTACAATAACTGCAATCGAAAGAAAAATGCAGACCCATGGAGACCGTTTTCCCGTGCTATTATCTTTCGTTGAAACATTTAGTTTGGCCCCGACCCATGGAACAAAAAGCTTTCAGCGCAACCGCCTATGGGCGCGAAACATGAATTGCAGTGCCGGCGTGAACGTGTTAACTTGAAGCCCTTATAACTTTTTACATAGCACAGTTTTTCACTTCTTTGTTGTAAAATATGTTTTACAAATTTTGTTCTTTTTGTAGAAAACTTAAAACCAAGAAACTTGGGTTATACGAGTATATAGATCAGATATTAGTAAACAATCGGTGTACTATGAGACACAAATTTTAAAATTTTAATTTTTTATAACCTTTGTATTTGTTATATAGTACGATTCTTCAAATCGGTTGGGAAATAACATTTATATATCGTTTTAAGTGATTTTAAGGTGCTCCAATTGTGCCGCCCCAGTAACATTTCAGCTCCCCTACATTTGTGCTATATGCACATAAAATTATTTAAAAATTCGCCGAACGAAGTTCTATTCTCACTATCCCACTGTGCCATGTAATATGCACCATTAATCATTTAAACGTTCAGGATAATGTTGAAAGCTAAATGTTGTTATTTAAACGCTTCCGGGGTAATTATGTTCAGTAATATGTAGAAAATACTGTTTTGGTGAGATTTTTTTGTAATAGTCGAAAATTTTATTTGCAATTTTCTTATGAATTACTCTTGTTCTAACATTGTATTTAAATGGTAAGTAGAATATTACAAAAGAATACAAAAAATTTGAAAACTTTATTATTTGCTTTGTGTTTGAACTAAAAAAATAGTTTTGGGACGAAGTACTTTGGGGCGAAAGCCTTCAACAATGGCGATTAATTTAAAAGACGAACTTTAACTTTCACAACCATATTTGGTACCATATGAAAGTAGATAAAATTCTACATCACTAACTGCAAAAATAAAAGTTCTATTTAGTTTATTTTATTTACAGTGTGTGTTCAAAGTTCAATAATTTTTGTTATTTTTGCACGAATTGATTAAAAGAAAAAATTTTGATATTTCAAGTGATTATAGTTTTAATTAAAACTTTTATAAGTAAAAGTTTTATAATGGAACCGTTAACTTCAGGTGTATGAGCATTTAAGAAAATATTTTTTATTTAGATAAATGTTTTAAAAATATTTTAAAAATAAAAAAATAAATTGCCTTTAAAATATAGTCATTTTAAAATATATATGAGTTTCAACAACTTTGCGGATGAGTGCAGGAAAAAATGATTTTATGATCTTAAAATATAATATTTTAGCTAATAAATCCCAAAATATTTTGTTGCGCATTAGTGCGATTTTTGAGTTATGGAAGTTTTTGTGAAAGAATTGTAGTTGCCGACAGGTCGGTTTCAAAACTCATTTTTTATATATTCGATAATTTTGCTTAGAAAATATAAGAATATAAGAATTAATAAAATAAATGAAAAACGGAGGTCAATTCATTAACAGTTTCGCCGTACCAGCGATTTTAATTCGCCGATTTTCGGCGAAAAATTTAATTTTTTGGTCTTTATTTTACAAGTGCTTATTAAATTTATTTCTGTTCAATTTTGATAAAACTGTTAATCAATAGTATTGCTTAGTATATAAAAAATGTATAGTGAGTCTTTTAAATTGGATAATTTTAACCCTTTCTTTCCCGGGGCAAAGCTCAAATTTTTAATTTTTTATTTTTCATAGTAATATCCTTACAATAATCAAATAATTATTTTCATGAAACTAATGATACAAATAATTATTTTTATAAGATTTTCCGAAATTCATTAATAAATTCTTAAATTTTCCTTACTTTGTCATCAAAAACTAAAAAATCCAAATTTTTACATTTGAGCCCGGGAAAGAAAGGGTTATTGTCATACAATTTCGAAAAAAAAAAATCCAGCATACATTCTCTATATACTGGACAATAATATGCATTAAGATATTGTTAAATTTGAACATGAGTAAAATTTACCAAGCACCTCCTCAAATTACGACCAAAAAATTACATTTTCGCGAAATTTTAAAAGTATGATGATTATGTAGTAAATATTGCTTTTATAAATAACTAAATGAAGAAAATAAAGAAGCTTTATATTTTTTTAATGTTTATTTTCTGAAATATTTGTTTTCTGTTTACAAATATTAATAAATAAAAATTAATCATATTTTCTGAATGAAATTTTGAAAAAACGTATTTTTTGTTAAAACTAAACATAAACAAATATTTATTTTATTTATTTAAACAAAAAAAATATTTTTTCTAAAGGCACATATAATATGCTCTAATTTACAATTTATTAATTTATCGTTTTTAATTCCAAAGTTACAGCAAAAATAGTCAAATAAGACCATTTTATCTAAAATAGAAAAAAGCCCATAAAAAGATAACAATTTATGTTTTTTTTTTAATTTTTTTTTTCTTTTAAATATTGGGCTTTTATATGTTTATTAATATTTATCAATAAAAAATAACAATATTTTAATATTACGACTTTTCTGAATTAATCGCCACTTTCTCTACCATTCACCCCACTGTGCGAAGGTTTAAAGTTTGAACTGTACAAGTTATTTGCATGGGGAATTATAGGAGTATTTTGGTTTGGCCAAAATTTAACCCAATAAAAATTTAATTGTTTTAAAAAAAGAAATAAAATAAAAATTCAAGTAGTTTTGGAGTTATTGCAATTTGCACCCGAAAAGTCGATTTCTTTGCTGCCTAAAAATATGTATCAAAAAAAAATACTTTAAAATAAAGACATTACAAGGTTAGACATGATTTATAATTCTATGACCTTGCAACCCCACACCATTTTAGAGTTACCGCCAAACTTTAAAGTCAGTCTCAAGATTTATGGTTGCAAGTCCTTTCCTGGCTTTTGCCAACACCATTGTCTCACATACAACCCAGGACAATTAATTTTGGTCTTATCTGACCAAATATTCTTTGACAAGTCCTCTAGAGTCCAGAAAGCAAGACGTGAGTGCAACTCAGAGTCCAGGAAGCAAGACATGAGAAAAACTCTAAAGTTTGACGATGGCACTATAATATTCTAGGGTTGCATGGTGGCTGAAGGAGTTGGAACAGTTCACAAAATTGTTAGTACGATGACTGCACAGTTTTACGTCAATTTTTAAGCCACCAATCTCCCCGTTTTCTGCGAAAAATTTTAATTCTTGAAGGAAAAGGTCATTTTCCGACAGGACAATGACCTCAAAAACACCGCAAAAAAACACAAAAATATCTCAATGGCAACGTTTACTCCTGGTAATTTAGATGAACTGTGGGCAGGTGTGGTGGAAGCTTAGAACGGCATTGCTCCAAGTGACTGTAAACATTTAGTAGAGAGTATACCACGAATAAAGGCCATACAAAATATTATATTTAAAAATAACAAATCTAAAGTCAAAAATCGTTAAAATAAAAATTTGCTTAGATTATTTTTTTTATTAACGGTAAGTATCACAATTATGTTTTTAATTATAGTTGTCAACATGAGTGCAATATACATACAATAATACCAATATAATACCAACACTCATATTTGTAAACACCTTAAAAAACATTGGGACAGTAATTTATTTATTTTTATTTTTTATTTTTATTTACTGAAAAATAATATTTTCTTATAGACTATTTACAAGTCAATTTTAATTTACACAATTAAAAATTTTATTCTTATTGAGGTAACAAACAGCAATAAGTTAAGGAAAGCAATAATTTTACATTTAACAACATTTATGTTTAAGCAAAAATCAACAAACTGATATAGATTATTTTATTGCCTACATAATCCAAAAAGTGGATCGGCGTCAGCATAATTGGTTCCGCAGAATTTAATAAACAAAGGCCTATAAAACCGAGAGTTACGACTCTGAACATTTAATTTGACAGATTTTAACAAAAATTCACAATTAATGTTACCATTTAAAAGATTTAACATAAAAGAGACATTTAACATAGATCGTCGACTTTTGAGAGATTAAATGATTGACGCCACGGAAGACCGCGTAAGCAAAATAACAAAATTTGTTTTTGCACCGACTCTATCCTATCATTGTGAATTTCATAATAAGGATCCCATATTATGGATCCGTATTCCAATATAGGCCTGACTAGCGACACGTAAAGTTGTTTTGTTACATATGCATCTGAAAATTTCTTTGAGCACCTCTTTATAAAAGCGAGGACCCCTCTAGCTTTGTTTACAGTTAAGGTGGTATGCGATATGAAATCTAATTTAGGATCAAGCAAAATTCCAAGATCAAGTAAAGATTCAACAACATCCAGAAGATAACCCCCAAGGTAATAGTTAGCCGCTACACCGTTAATTCTACAGAACCGCATGCATTTACATTTTTTAAGGTTTAGTTCCATCATAATATGCTCACACCAGCGAAAGAAGTTATTAAGGTCTTCCTGAAGATGAATGACTATATATATCGAAAGCTTTAAAATTAATTAAGTTGTGCTTTAGTTTGATATTTACATATATATCATTTGATTAAGATTAAAAATATTTTGTCTTGCTGTTTTTTCTAATTCTAAATTTTTTTTTAGTTTTTCCTTAAACAATGTTTTGTCTTACAATGTAGTTCCTATCTTTTAATACAATTCGTGTATTTGACTCATTTTCACGACTTGGAACTTTGATTGTAAGATTATGTCCTTAGCATATATTGCAACGCCAAGTTCAATCTTTTCCATCTTTTCTAAGTGAACTCGTATTGTAATTGTGTTATTTCAAAATGTTTTAATGAATCATTAAGCAAGTGTTTGTTTTGTATAGGAGAGGTTAGTAGATTTGATAAATTCGTTAAATTGAGTATCAAAATGTATATTTATCTATTTAAATATGGTCACTATTATCCATGAAACCAACCAACTATTTCATTCCGTTTCCTAAAATGTTTTTTTTTCCGTTCAAATGTCTCATGTAATTGTGTGTGTCTGTCAAAATTTGGGTTCCCACCTTTTTTTCATTAAATAAAGGTACATTGGTTATTAAGGCTTTAGAAAAAAGTACTTAGTATGCTCAAAAAAGTACGATTTATTTTCCTTAATTGTTACATTTAAAAATGTATTTTATATAGCTTTTCGCAAGTTTTGATGTATAATTACACAGTGTATGTAAAAATGACAAAAGAAACCCTCCGAGACACCCCAACTTAATTCTGCGCCGTAGAACAAGGTGGCACTCCCCTTTTGAAAAAATTAGGTCAAAATTAATAAATAATGCACTTTGAAATTTGCATTAAATCGCAAGATATTTTGATTTGATTTCTTTATCTCCGATTTCGATAAAATTTTGTATATACACTAGTCGGCATATATATATATATATATATATATATATATATGTATATAGATATATATATATATATATATATGTATATAGATATATATATGTATATATATATATATATATATATATATATATATATATATATATATATATAATTTGAATTGTTTTTTTCAGGAACCGAAAATAATAATTATTCTTGAATTTTCACAGAAAAAAAGCAATCATATGGAAATATAGCAGAGCTAATTCACAAACATCATTTGTCAAATATATTCTGACAAATATTTTTTTTTTTGTCAAAAATATATGTCAAGATCTGACAAACATTTTTTTGCAAAAATATTTGTCAAGATCTGATTTTTATTTATTTTTAGGAGAAATAATTGTTATATTTAAATTTTTTGAAAATTTTCCATAAAAAAGCGATATTTGGAAATTTCCCATAAAAAAAGGAAATTTTGAAAATTTCCCATAAAAATTGGAAAAATTAAAAATAACGGGAAATTTTGAAAATTTCAACTAAAAACGGGAAATTTTAAAAATTTAAGAAAAAAGCAAATTTTGAAAATTTCCCATGAAAAACGAAAATTTTGAAAATTTCCCATAAAAAAAGGAAATTTTGAAAATTGCCCAAAAGAAAGGGAAATTTTGAAAATTTCCCATAAATAACGGAAATTTTGAAAATTTCCCATAAAAAAGGAAATTTTGAAAATTTCCCAAAAGAAAGGGAAATTTTGAAAATTTCCCATAAAAAAGCGAAATTTTGAAAATTTTAAATAAAAAACGGAAATTTTGAAAATTTCTCATAAAAATGGGAAATTTTGAAAATTTACCATAAAAATGGGAAATATTCAAAACTTCCCATAAAAATGGGAAATTTTAAAAATTTCAAATTAGTATAGCAAATTTTGAAAATTTCACCTAAAAATGGGAAATTTTGAAAATTTCAACAAAAAAGGGAAATTTTAAAAATTTCCCAGAAGATAGGGAAATTTTGAAAATTTCCCATAAAAAAGCGATATTTTGAAAATTTCCCATAAAAAAGCGATATTTTGAAAATTTCCCATCAAAAAGGGAAACGCGTCGAGGAAAGGTTTCCCCACCAACATTTTTTGGTTTTATCAAAAAACTATTTATTACAATAATAAATAATTGTAATAAATTGGGATTCTTAGTGCAATACACTACAGTAAAACTTTTTAATTAAATGTTTGATGTCCCAAATTTTGATAAACCTTTTTAATAAATATACGGCTGCACATGTGCCAAGCTTTAAAATAAACTTTTGTTTATTTAAATCTTTCTTTGAACCCCCTTTATAGCACTTTTGTCTTAGTCGCCAACAAAGCAACAACAAAAATGTGGGAAATAAAGAAATGATAAAACTGAAAAATGTTTGTGTGTTTCTGTTCGGATGATAATCTGCGCTTTATGTTGATATTTGTTGGACACAATAATAATAATTCGTATTTATTCAGTCCCTCAAATTATATATAATGTGAGGTTTTCGCTCTGTCTAGAATTAGGGATAATCCTCCTGATGAGATGGTCTAACCAACCATCGAAACGCGTCGTGGAAAGGTTTCCCCACCAACATTTTTTGGTTTTATCAAAAAACTATTTATTACAATAATAAATAATTGTAATAAATTGGGATTCTTAGTGCAATACACTACAGTAAAACTTTTTAAGGAAATTTTGAAAATTTCTCATAAAAATGGGAAATTTTGAAAATTTGCCATTAAATGGATAATTTTCAAAACTTCCCATAAAAATGGGAAATCTTAAAAATTTTAAATTTAAATAGGAAATTTTGAAAATTTCACCTAAAAGCAGGAAATTTTGAAAATTTCAACTGAAAAACGGGAAATTTTAAAAATTTCAACAATAAAAGGGAAATTTTGAAAATTTCCCAAAAGAAAGGGAAATTTTAAAAATTTTCCAAAAGAAAGAGAAATTTTGAAAATTTCCCATAAAAAAGCGAAATTTTCAAAATTTCCCTTTTTTATGGAAAAATTTCAAAATTTCGCATTTTTATTTCCCGTTCTTTTGGGAAATTTTCAAAACTTCCCTTTTTTGTTGAAATTTTTAAAATTTCCCGTTTTTTAGTTGAAATTTTCAAAATTTCCCGCTTTTAAGTGAAATTTTTAAAATTTCCTATTTAAATTTGAATGGGAAATTTTCCAAATTTCCCTTTTTTTTAAATTTTCAAAATTTCCCATTTTTAGTTGAAATGTTCAAAATTTCCCGTTTTAAGGTGAAATTTTCAAAATTTCCTATTTTAAAGGGAAATTTTATTTCATTTTTACTCATTAAAATGGTAAATTATGAAAATTATCCATTTCTCATAAAAACTGGAAATTTTGAAAAATTCCCATAAGAAATTTTCGAAATTTCCCTTTCTTATAAATCATGAGTCATGTTAGAATTTTATTTATATAGAAAACCAAAATAATAAAAAAAAATTCTTGATAATGGTTACTTTTAACAAAAAAATTTACATCACATAATTTCATTGACATTAATAGTTAAATATGACCGTTTCGTAGATTATCTTATAACTGTTATGATCCCTGCAAATTTTACTCCTAAAAGATTTATAGAATCAGCTCATTTAACTGCATAGATATGTATACGCCAAATTTTAACTTTTAACTTTTCAAATATAGCTCAGATATCCTTTTAAGTGAATTACAGAGTCTGAGTATATCCTTAGAATATAAGGCTTGTACATATTGAAAGGATAATTTCAAATATTACGATGTAATTTCTCAAATTTT
Source organism: Stomorhina lunata (assembly GCA_933228675.1). Taxonomy (NCBI): domain Eukaryota; kingdom Metazoa; phylum Arthropoda; class Insecta; order Diptera; family Rhiniidae; genus Stomorhina; species Stomorhina lunata. Next base: position 8,786,232 of record OW121745.1, read on the forward strand.
TTGTATTTCAATCTACCTCCAGAATATTTAAGACCCAATATAAAACAAATTAAAGTATTATTCATATGTATATCGCCCAAACCGCCGTGGTTAGTCATCCGCCTAGCATACCAGAGGGCCCAAGTTCGATTTCTGGCCAGACCTATTTGAACAAAATAAGTTTTCAAAAAAGCGGCGGTTCACCTCATAACTAAGCTAGCCACTGGTTATTGAGTATTAGGCTATGTAAAACTCCTCTAACTAATGCATTTGCCGTTCGGAGCCGGAGTTGAAACATAGGTTCCTTTTAATGAGTGTAAAAATAGAATCGGATGCAGCTCATTGTCTAAGAGAAGTACCACTTGTTCCAATTAGAATGTTGTCGTGGAAATGATTATTATATCGCCCAAAAAACTTAAATGCATGAGGACATACATACATTTAAAAGACGTGTTAATTATCGAAGTTTGAAACTTTCTCAGATCAGCAAATGAATATGTATTATTATTTTTGTAGGACTCACCTAAATCAGTCTTCAGAAACATAAATACTTGTAATTGACCAAAAACTCATTCCGTTTTTTACTTTACTTTTGGAACACCATGATGAAGGGTACTTAAGGTTCGCATAGCCGAATATAGAACTCATACTTGTTTTTTATAAAAAAAAAAACTCAGAATATGCTGACATTCAGCTCTATCCGGGCTAGTTTTTAGAAATTACGCAGAAATATCTTTTTTCTTCATAAAAATATACATATTGTTTAGCACACTTCAATACAAAATATCTTTTTTTTTTATTTTTTTCAGAACACTCTATTTCAAGGGTAGCCTTTTTGAGAAGTGGTTCAAATAAAGAAGACTCCGACGATCAGTGTGTCTATTTTAGCATTTTTGGAGCTAGATTTAGCATAATTTATTTTTGTTTAGCTTCATATTTTTTAAATACATATTTTTAGCATTTTTTAGCGAGTTTACTCGAGAAAGTAAACTCGCTAAAATGTTAAACTTACGGATAAGTTGGCATTATTTCAAAATCAATGTGCAGCTCTTAAAGGTTTACTTTTTGGTTAACCTTTCAGAGCGTGTAGTTTTTCGCACAGCAGTTTTTTTGTTTATAGGTGACAGTTTGTCTCCTTAACGTTGCGATTTATTTCTGTTTGTTGAATTCCCAAAATTCCCCGAATTTTTTTATACCCTTCACCAATAGGTGAAAGGGTATTATAAGTTTGTGATTCCGTTTGTAATTTGACCCCATAAAAATTATACCGATCGACTCAGAATCGGGAGGAGAATCGATTAAGCGATGTCCGTCTGTATGTATGTCTGTCCGTCCGTCTGTCTGTCTGTCTGTTGAAATCAAGTTTCTGAAGCCCCTGGTGGATGGACTTACATAAATTATATATCAGATTTTAGGAAATTTTCCCGCAACGAACGCTATTAAATTTCAATAAAATCGGTTTATAAACACCGAAAATATCGAAAAAATACCAAAAATTAGACGAAAATTTTAAAATTTTTGATTGAAACACACTTTTAAATAACAAGAGAAAGAAGATACTCCTGGTGTACATGTGATAATATGTTATATATCAGATTGTAGGAAATATTTTCCCAAAGCACTCTGTAAAATTTTATCAAAATCGGTCCATAAACAACTGAGATATCGCCAAAACACTGAATTTGATGTATCGCAAATTGCCCAAAGTACACATTAGAGAATGTTTGTTGAAAAAATTAAATGCAGAAATAGGAAAAACTATCCTCCTTTAGTACGGACCTACATAAATTTTATATCAGATTTTAGAAAATTCCCCCACCAAGCACGTTATTAAATTTTATCAAAAGCGGTCTATAAACAATTGAGATATCGCCATAACACTACATTTGATGTACAGCAAATTGCCCAAAGTACGTGTCTAAGAAATTTTGTTTACATTTTGTAAGTATTGTTTCAGCGACATCTCAGGTGTTTATGGACCGATTGTGATGAAATTTGACATCGTTCTTTATGGGAGGATTTTCTAAAATCTGATATATATACTCCACAAATCTGATTATGAATACCATTCAAATTGTACCGATCAACTCAGAATCGGCACAAGAATCGATTTCTCGACCACCGTCCGTCTGTCCGTCTGTTTGTTTGCCCGTCCGTCCGTTTGTTTGTCCGTCCGTCTACATGTCTGTCCGTCTACCTGTCTGTCCTTTTTTCTGTTGTAGTCAAGTTTTTGGAGCTCCTGTTTTGTCGATATCTCAGATGTTTATTTTGATGAAGTTTAATAGCGTCCTTCGCAGGGGATTATCTAAATCCTGATGAATTCTGTAATTTGTGGTAGATATAATTTAGCGTTTAAGCGATGGTGTTTTGATCGACAATGTTGAAATTCAGGGTGGGACAATTCAGGAGCTCCACAAATGTGGTTTTAGCAGACAGACACACTGCATTTATCTTAATTTTGTGTCTGACTTTTGAACATTATGATAACATTTGAGAATGTATTATATATCAAATTATAGGAAGTACAAAAATGCAGCTAATTACATGATATCCGTTCAAAACCTACATATGTATGTAAGTATCTCACATATCAACAAAAATTTAAATTTTTTAATTGCAATTGGGAGAAATCCGTTCACGTTTGACAATTGATCCCGTATAACTTCGCCTAAGACAATCTCTTAGTAGCTAATAAATGACAAATTATAATACATACGATGATGACATTTAGTATAAAGACGTTGTACAATATTGATATTCAGGACAATAGCGCCTAAAATAAACTTTCTAGAGGGACAACATTTGACAAAAGTATTTCTGATCTCTTGAAAAGTTCGATATTGAAAATGGGCGAGCTCTATTCACATTTAGTGAAATCTCCCATATAAACCCGACCGGGAATCGATTTAATGCTGATAAATTAAATCACATTAAAATTGCACAAAAAACTAGAGCAAAACTTTCCAAACATCCATCGGACAGATCGAAAGAACTATACATCCCAAATATTATTGATGAAGTGTTCATTTTAATTAATTAACTAACTTCAAATTAATAAGTAAACTTTTCCGACAAAGCTGATAACCATCCATTCAAAAGCTATATTTTTCACGTATGTATCTAAAACTAAGAGTGTATACCCTATAATTTTAAGGCTTGTATACATTGACAATCATTGTTAAAGCTTTGACCTAAATCAGTCCGCTAACTGCAGAGTTTTACATAACTAATCAAGAACTTTTACTAGTTGGATAATTCGTACGAATTAAAGTTCACAACCCTCACTGGGCACAGCGTTTTTGGGTTGCATGTCAGAATACTTAAACTTCATCAAATCGATGTGCTATTGCAAATCTAAGGACATCTACATTTTGAAGCATCTTTTCTGCATGGTTTATCTGGTCTATAGAACTTTATTAAATGTTCGTAAAATATGTGTCTATTTTATTTCGAAGCTACTGGCTGGCTTAAATATGCATTCTCTACTTGTAGTCTAGTAATCATTATCTTTTACAAAGGGACCACTTTAGAACCCAAGTGAAGCTTCCCTAGATATCAGCCACCTGCCCAACCTAACCTTTGGGTGCATAACTATTTTAGATGATGACGCCACCGAAAAGGTTTTCGTTTTCCGACTCTTAATTTTAAAGACTCTTTGCATATAATACTAGTATAACCAAATATTGCTACGAATTACATTAAGTACTTTTGGAACACCATTGGTTAAGGGTATCCAAGAATCGGCAAAGCCGAATATACCACTCTTACTTGTTATATTTTGAGCTGCAAAAACATTGTATTAGTCGTTTATAAGCCTTCAGGTTGTGAGTTGTGTATTTTTGATTTAAAAAATGTCAAAACAAAATAAATTACCACAAATCAGATTAGATTTTAAGCAGAAAATAAACATTTTAAAAAGAATTGATCAATTGAACACCAATTAAATCGACTGGCGTTGGATTATGGTGTAACTAAAGCAGCCATCTCAAAAATAAAGAAAAAACATCATGAAATATTAGAGGCTGTATTAAACACATACGAAAAAGCTCAGAAGAAAACACTTCATTAGCCGGAGTATGCTGATCTTGAGGCAAGCCCTTATAAATGGTTCTTGAACCAAAGACAGCGTAAAAATTCAATGCCAGTGATGGGTGGTTAGCAAATTTTATGAGAAGACATGGTATTCGAAATCTCAAAATTTGTGGAGAAATCCTTTCAAGCGATACGTTAGATGTTATGCCCTTCATTCATAAGGCAACAGTTAATGAAATGAACATTTCCGACTCGCAACTTTATAACGCAGATGAATCTGGGCTATTTTATCGTTTTTTTTTTTTTTTTTTTTTTGATAAAACCTTTGTCGCAGCAAGTGAAGAACTGCACCGGGCCGAAAAGTTTTAAAAAAAAAAAATAACGTTTTTACTGTGTGATAACGCAGATGGCTCGCACAAGTTAAAACCATTAGTCATTGGTAAATCTGCAAATCCACGTTGTTTTAAAGGATTTGAAAACCCATTGAAATACTCAAATTCGAAGAAAAATATTTTGCAACTGGTTTCATAATTCATTTATAAAACAGGTAACTTTTAGCTCCAGATTTTTTTTTTTGGAATTATTGTATAAACATTTTTACAGGTTCGCCAATTTTCGACTGAAAACAATCTACAACCCAAGGCATTGTTGCTAATTGTAGTGCTCATAAGCCAATTGGCATGTTACAGTCTGATGATGGAAACATTATAGCAATGCTTTTACCACCTAATGTAACAGCAGTTTTGCAACCCATATACCAAAATCCGATAAGATTGGTGAAGTTGGGATATAAAAATAAACTGTTATGCAACATTGTTACGCAAGAAAACTTTCCGGTTGAAAACATTTTGAAAGGACATACGATTCGTGCCGCTATTTTGTTACCCAAATCAGTGTGGGACGAACTGCCACAATCGGTTCTTATAAAAGCATAGAATAAGACAAAAAAAAAGTGGGTTAACGATTAGTATGATAGTGAAGATTATATACCCCTCTCTGAATTAAATAGATCAAATAGTGCATACAGCGGTGTTCTTCAAGAAGTTCGATTATTAATTTCAAGGTGGGTGACAATGTTGACATCAGCATTAATGACATTGAAATTTGGAACAATGATGAAATTTTACAAGATAATGATAATTTAGAAGTTTTTTTTCAATTCTACCAACACTCAATACCTTGACTAAATTGTTTGAACAGAAAAACGACTCAAATAAGGTAGCAGATCTTATCAATATCCGGACTAATATGGTAAAGACCTATTACACTAAAGAAACAAAGCAAGCAAGTCTTCATTGCTTCTTTAAACCATCACAAACAAATTAGTATTTTTTTTGAGAGTGGTCGTTTTTAAGCCTGACTATGAATTTCAAAACTTTTGGTAAAAACTTAATCTAAGTTAATTTTTTGTAGTGATAAAAACTAAGTCAATAAACACGAATTTAACACATTTTATTAAAAAATAGACTTACCGAGTTATTTATTTAATTTTTTGTTTAATTTTAAAAAAAGCTTAGAAAAGTAACCAGTTCGGAAAAGTTAAATACCCTTGGAAACATTAGTCAACTTTTTCGAGATTATATAGTCCCAACTAGAACGCAATTTTTAAATTATAAATAAAACACAGATATTAAAAAAAAATCGTGAAACTTTATTATATCGTAAAGTAGACTTGTTGAAACCACATGCCCTCCACATTCATTTCTTCAATTATAGGCAAGAAAAAACTGGTTTTAAATATCTGTGCTTTATTTAAAATTAAAAAAATTGCGTTCTAGTTGAGACACCCTTTATATATATTATTATCTTAAGCTTTGTATTTCCTAAAGTAAAAACAGAGTTTTAACAGCGTTTTAGTAAAATGTACCGAACTCAATTGATACCAAAGAAGTACCAAATATGCATATAAACCTTTTTGAAATTAGAGGATAAAAAATGTAAATAAAGGGTGGTTAAATTGTAAGGGCCGATGTTGAATGTGAACCACACCTAAACGCCAAGTTTTTTTCCAAATTTTATTTGACATTTCTCTATTTCAGACTTACTCAATTTGAACCATGGAGAGATACACAATCCAACAACGTGTTAAAGTTATCCAGACTTATTATGAAAATGGGCGTTCAAATCAAAATGCATATCGTGCACTTCGTGATTTTTTTGGTCAATTTGATCGTCCAAATGTGCGTACAATCGCAAAAATCGTAGAAAAATTCGAGCAAACCGGGTCTGTAGAAGATGTGAGAACACCAGTGCATGCTCGTACAGCTCGTACTACAGAAAATATTTCTGCTGTTCGCGATAGTGTAGCTGAGGCCGGTCAGGCAGTTACTATGAATGGTGTTCGCTATCGTGAGATGATAACGAACTTTTTATGGCCCAAATTGGAAGATAAGGATGTGGACGATATGTGGTTTCAGCAGGACGTTGCCACTTGCCACACAGCTAATGAAACAATGGCTCTTTTGCGCAACAAATTCAATGGCTGTGTTATCTCACGTAATGGCGATGTCAATTCGCCGCCAAGATCATGTGATTTGACACCGTTGGACTTTTTTCTTTGGGGTTATTTGAAAGAAAAGGTATGCCTTAGGGTCATCGTAAATTTGGACCATCGGATGGAGGTGTGTTGCTGTGGTCGCGGCGCCCACTTGGCCGATATTTTGTTCCATACATAATTGAGTAATACCAATACATCATAATAAAATAAAATTACAATAATTTCCTAAATAGTTTGTGTTTTATTCAAAATCAACATCGGAACAACATTGAAATTTAATCACCCGTTATATGTAATGTTATAACTTTTAAACAAATGAATGTTTGTCTGTCTGTTTGTATGTCCTTTATAAAATATTGAACTATGCATTTAATCATGTTATGCTCTTTAGCAAAGTTGTTGTGTATGAGCCGACGAAGGTTTCTTAAATGGTATGAAAAATGTCCGACAGGTGGCGCCATACAAAATTACTCAAAGTAAATTAAATTAAATCGTAAACTGTGCATTTTATCACTCTATAATTATTCGCAAAGTTGAATAAAACGATTCAAATTAATTGGATATTTGAATAATGTCTTTCCTCTTAATTTATTTAAATTGGCTAAATAGATGACTTTAAATATAAAATAAAATATATTAAAACTTTATTATTTGCCTCGAAAAGCTTATCATAAAGCTCCGAGCAAGGCTCGGTCAATCAGGTACTACATATTAATATGCTTGTTTTGTTTTGTACGTTAATTGTTATTAAATAAAATAAAAATAAATTGTTTATGGTAAAACTATTTTTTTTTTTTTGTTAAGAATTTTCAAAAAAAAAAAAATTCAGGTATATTATTAAAACTATGCTTTAAAAACTTAGCTCTGTTTTTTAGCATTATTTTTGAATGGTTATAGCTCCAAAAATTTCAAATAGTTCTGGCCACACTGCAACTATTTTTATCTTGACTTCTAAATATTTCCCCATCAATTAATAAGTGTTTCAGTATGCGTGTATTTAAATATTTGAAATATATTTCTCTAATTAAAAAAAAAAATAAAACACACACAAAATTAACCAAAAGCTGTAAATAATAACTCAATATGTCTACCACTATGTATAATCGTCTTTAGACAACATAAAATAATTTTGTCCAACTAGCATATTCTGCGCGGCACACTGTGCGCCGTGGTATAGCAGGTAAGTCATCCGCCTAGCATACCAGAGGTTCTAAGATCGATCCCTAGACAGACCCACTTGAAAAAAATTAAAGTTTTCAAAAAAGCGGTTCACCTCACAGCTTAGCTAGCCACTGGTTATTGAGTATTGGGCTATGTAAACCTTCTCTAATACATTTGCCATTCGGAGAAGGAGTCTAAAAATAGAATCGGATGCAGCTCATTGTTCCAATTGGAATGTTGTGTGGGAACTATATATTTCAAGCTTATATTCATTTAGATTTTCATTAATTATGTTTCGAATTAGTTTCTTTAAGGTTTACAAATCAAATTAATGTTTATGATCAGTGTGCAAATCGAGTCTTCTTCCATAAAGTTAACATTTAAGTTGTTTTACTGCCCTTACTTACTATGGCTAGTAATTCTTTTATTTTGCTTATTTGAATTTCATTATGCAAATGTTATTAGGACATTCCTTTGAGAACGTACTGCTCCCAATGCGTAGTTGCTAGCATAATTAGTCAAAACAAATGGTTCGTTCTAGTCAGGATATTTTAGCACCATATCCAAAAACTCTCAAATCATTAGTATCTACATAAATAATTTCATCCATTTTGAGACGGATTGTTTAAGGTTATGCTATTTTTGCATTAGCTTTAAATAACTTTCGATAATAAGTAAATTTGGTACGATTTAATTTTGGAAGTACAAATAAAATTTTTTCACATTAATTTTGAGACTATTTTCTTTATAGTTAATTGTATTGTATTTTTAATTTTTAGTGTTTAAAGTCCTAACAGTCAAAAAAAGGATGAGCTTTTTCAATTTTTTTTTTATAAATTTGGGTATTAAAAATTTAAAAAGTTCTCAGTCCCCAGTCAACTAAAATTAGTAGTGATTTTGTTTTTTGTTTTTTTTTTTTTTTTTTTTGTTTTATATAGAAAAGACCGAGACTGGAGAGGCTGTTGCTCGGAAATTTCATAGTTCATAGGTCTAAGGATGAGATTCTGTCTACTAGTTTGTTGCGTTAAGGTATCCATATGCTCTACCGGTGGTTGTGGGTTGTACGGTCCTTGCCAATTAGACTTATAGATTATTTATTGTTTTGTGAATAATGAAATAATAAACCCGGTCTCCAATTGTGCTGGCATTGTATATAGTGTTTTATTTATTTTTTTTTTTTTTAATTATTGTTTTCTTCGGCAAGGGAGTCCAACTCTGATAACTTATGAATGGTCCTAGGTGTTAGGGCACATAACACCGTTCTCATGTGAACTGGTAACAGGGTTGTAAATATTTTCAGAGCTGTCTCAATGTCTCAATATTTACACCTGCAATATTTCCCTTTTGTCAGCTATTTTAGTTAAGCATTGCCAACAGGATATATTTGTAGAATTCTAAAGCGCGAAGTTCTTCATAATTGAAAACCTCCAAAATTAGTATCCAACGTCGCTTAAATATCACTTGACTTCTACTAAGTTGCCAACTATGTTCTGATTCATGCTCAATTCAAACTGTATTTATACATAGATAATTATTTCAAAACTGGTGTTTACAAAAATATGGTTATGTTTTATATATAAGTGTCGTTTTATATCATTGCACTAAAGAAATTTGCAATACTATTTAGTTTAATTTCATAAATACAATAAAAGTAAACTATGATTATAAATAAAGAAAAAGGGAGTTTTTATTTATTATCAATTCGTATGAACATATTTTTTTTTAATACCAATAACCCAATGGCGTTTGGTATCTGCAACCATGGATTTAAATTTCACAGTTTTCTAAAATATTAAAACGGCATGCAACTCTCATGTGTAGCTTCGAAGTCTATTTTATGGTTTCTCAACTGTAGTAGTAGGGTAGGAAACACTATTAATTAACTAGAACATGTAGTCGATTGGTAAGTTTAATCTAGAAAAAATTCGTTGTTTCGCCTTAAAATCCGTGTGTAGAATAAACTTCTCAGAGAAATCCTCATCTATAAATCTATTCTATTATACTAAATTTTCTTAGTTCCATCACAATGCACCACACTGGAATATTTAAATAATTTTTGAAATAAAGAAAATGTTGAATCTAATCGGATGAACGGTAGTGTATTTGAATAAATACAGTAGAAACATTGTGATTCTTCAAAGAATGAAAAACTTATTGTCTAGTAGCAATTCAATGGTCGCCGTACACAAAAGCTATAGATTTCAAAAGAATTTAAGCTTTTTGGTTATTCTTTTTTGTTAGTATGTATTTGTATGATGCACTTGTAAGTATTAGTATTAGTGGGTGTGTGGCAGTATGGGTAAATGTGTGTGTTTCCTTTATTATGAATTTTGTTTTCATTACTTTTGTGTTTACTTTGGTAACCTAACAAAACAAATACAAACACGTACGGTTAAATGGATCACAAAACGAAGAAAGGAAGAATAGAAAGAAAGAATAAAAAGTACAAAAAGGCAAGGAGAACAAAGCCCATTCATCCAGTCAGAATAAGAAAATATATAAAAGAATAGAACGAACAAATGCTTCAAAATATAAAATACGATTCCAAACATCTACATTCAGTAACAACATACATATGTATGTAAAAGAGTATATAAAACTTAGAATGCCATAATATGAATAGAATTTTGTTGTGAAAATTCATTCTGAATCTGGCTAAAATGAAACAAATGCTCGTACGTCCATCTAATGTATCCGTATTATGCACGAGCACAACAACCTCTGTTATTTTGATTTTACTATTATATTTAAATAACAAGCAGTTGTTTTATTATTTTTTTTTTTACAAAAAGGAAACAAAGGATCCACCTCTGTTAGATTTCTTTAGCGTCTCAGGTCAGCTATCTACATAAATTTATAAATACAGTCCAAAACAAGTACGAGTGTTATAAATATTCGGCATTACCGATTCTTATATACCCACCATCAAATTTTATTTAATTTACATTGTATTAATTTCAATATAATAGTTAGTTTGAAAATTCTTTGTACTAAACACTCCAAATCCAGAACAAGTTTCTTATGCTAATATGCTTAAATCTGCTATGTCTAACTCGAGTCAAGAAGCTAAATTTTAACACTCCAATCCACACTTAAACAATCTTGAGGCAACATTGTAGACTCTTGTCTAATCTATAAACGCCTTCAAGGCCTCTATTACCGCTTTGATGCAGGAAATGCGGAAAATGCAATTCACTTTTGCAGGTTACTTTAAAGAACTCAAAAGGCCTCAGACAACATTAAAACGAACGTAAATACACCTTTTGCACTTCGGGTTTCTTTACAGAAGCCCAAACGCGGATAAGGACACAACGTTATCTGGCTTCGATGCCCTCTCCGATTCAATTACGAAGATCCTTGAGAGTTGCCCGAACAGTGAAATTGTTATTGCTGGTGATTTCAATGTTCACAACTCGTCCTGGCTTCGCCATTCTAGCCACACAACTCCTGAAGGCCAATATGTTGAGCTATTCGCCGCGCATAATCACCTAGCGCAGCTGGTGAATGAACCAACGCATATCTCATGTGTTGAAGGACACCAACAAAATACCCTTGACCTTTTCCTTACCTCACACCCTGACAAGTATGAAGTAAAGGTCCTTGCGCCTCTTGGAAATTCGGATCATTGTACCATTTCCGCCTCTTTTTCATTCCCCGGACTTCGGAATGTTTCACAAACAGCCACGAAACGTTTAACTTATTTATACGAAAAAGGTCGTTGGGCTGAGCTCAACAAATTTTAGGCATTTTAACTGGAAACTTTGATTTCTTGACAATAATGTCAGTGCCTCGGCTGAAATGGTATCTAATGTTATTAAGCTGGGAATGAAAATGTTCATCCCAACAAAAAATATTTCGATTAAACCAAAGTTAAAAACTTGGTTTTATCAGACGTGCAAACATGCAGTCAGATCCCGAGAAGTTGCTTTTAGTAACTGGCGCAATAACCAAAATCCAGTTACTGATTTGCAGCGCAAACAGGCAAGGCGTACGTGTGCCAAAGTATTAAGGCGTGAAAAGGATCTGTACGAGCAACGCCTTCGTACTAAAATTCTTGCTGCTCCTCGGGGCAGCAAGAGTTTCTGGTCATTCGTTAAAAGAGTCAAGAATAATGCTAGTTCCTCAATTTCTTCTCTTTTAAAGGATGGTCAAACATTCACAGACCCGGTTGATAAAGCAAACCTTTTAGCTGAATTATTTGCAAGCAATTCTCGCTTGCCGGAAAGCACCCAACCTCTGCCCGAGCTCGAAAGAGTATCTGTAACTATGCCAAAGATATTCTTTCGAGCTCGTGCTGTAAAAGGGTTTTAGCGGATCTCAATATAAATAAGTCTCCAGGGCCAGATGGCATTCCAGCACTGGTCTTGAAGCAGTGCTCTTCGACGCTTGCGCGTCCATTAGGTAACCTTTTCAGCACCTTGTACCATGCCGGTACATTTCCTCGGTGCTGGAAGGTTGCTAATGTTACGCCAATCCCTAAAAAGGGTGAGGCTAACAACCCTGAAAATTACCGCCCAATTGCAATTTGTTCTGCACTCTCCAAAGTTTTGGAGAGTATGGTAAACCACCAACTTGTTAAATATCTAGAGTCTAACAACCTACTAAGCGACCGCCAGTATGGGTTCCGTAGGGGACGCTCTACGGGAGATCTGCTAGACTTCCTATCGGAAAAATGGTGTCAATCAATACACCGTTTTGGCGAAAGTAAAGATGTGGCTCTAGATATTTCCAAGGCGTTTGATAGAGTGTGGCACGGAGCACTTCTATCAAAACTTATTGCCTTTGGTGTCGGTAATAACTTCTCTCGGTTTATAGTTGTTATAGATGGGTTCTCCTCAAACGAGTTCAAGATTAATTCAGGGGTACCGCAAGGTTCTTTCTCCTACTCTATGTCTTATCTTTATAAATGACCTTCTACGTCAAACTTCCAATCCTATCTACTCTTTTGCAGATGATAGTAACATTTGCCATTCATATTCATTCAATCGTAGGCCAAGCCTCCTTGAGGTTGACACTATGAGACAAAACATGAATAAATCATTAAACCGCGATTTAGAAACAATTTCAGAATGGGGTCGTGCGAATAGAGTTAATTTTAATGGGCGGAAAACTCAATGTTGTATGCTTACTCATAAACGCACGGCAAATCATGTTACTTCATATGTATTAATGGGTGGTGTACAAATTGAGGAATCAGATGCTCTTGATGTTCTAGGCATGAGAATACAATGTGATGTGCGTTGGACAAAGCATATCTTTCAAGTGTCGAAAGAAGCATTCAAGTGCCTCGGTTTTCTAAAACGGTGCAAGAGATACTTCACTTCTTCTGATCTCCTTACTATTTACACCACATACATCCGACCGAAAATGGAATACAACTCTCATGTATGGGCCGGTGCTTCAAAATCTATTTTGAAGCTTCTCGACCGAGTGAAAGAGAGGGCGAAAGTGCTCATCGGTGACAGTAGGGTATCCAACTCTATTGATTCACTGGAGCACAGTCGCAATGTGGGTTGTGTCTCACTGTTCTATCGTTACTACTTTGGAATGTGCTCTAACGAAATCAGGGAACTCGTTCCCGAAACTCGAACTTTTTTACGCAACACACGTCATTCTGCTAGAGCACATTCCTTTGTGGTCGATTGGCCGGTAGACCGAACAACACACTACAGAGAAAATTCGTTCTTTAGTCGTAAAGTTCGTATGTGGAATTCGCTTCCCGCAGAAATTTTTCCTGCCAGTTGCAATATAGGTAAATTCAAATCAAATGTCCATAAACACTACTCCATCTATCCTCCTTCCCATAACCTATTTTCCTAGTTCCAACACAATGCATTGCATAAGTAGGGGTCATCCCCTGAGTGCTGGTCCTAAATTAAAAAAAAATATTTTAACATGTTTAATTCACTTGGAGCTTGATTCTTAGATTAATCTTGCCAAAAGGTCATGTGTTATTCGATACTGTTTCTAAAATGGACTTAGATAATAAATAATTATTGCACAGGAAATATCTTATTATGAGGTTCTACCGGAATAATGCCGCTGATGTGACTTATTTTTTGGGTAAACATTCTTTGGAATTAGTGGACTCGTTTCAAGACTTGGGCATAATACTTGATGCTAAACTCACTTTCGCTCCACATATTAATATGACGGTTAACAAGGCTAGAGGTGTTCTTTCTTTTATTAAACGGTGGGCAAAGGAATTCACTGACCCGTACATTACAAAATTGCTTTTCACATCCCTGGTTAGGCCAATTCTTGAATATGGCTCTGTTATTTGGGACCCATTTTATAATGTTTATGTTGATCGTATTGAATCAATTCAAAAGCAATTTTTATTGTTCTGTCTACGTGGCCTGCCTTGGAATCCATGTATAAATTTACCTTCCTACGCCAGCAGATTAGCTTTAATAAAATTACCTTCACTGGAAAGTAGACGTATTATGCTAAATGTAACATTTTTACTCAACATAATTAAAGGAAATATAAATTCTGAATTTTTGCTAAGTAATATCTCCTTCACAGTTCCTAACCGTCCAACACGATATTTTCAACCCATAAAAATTAAAGCCGTTCGTACCAACTATGCAAATGCCGATCCATTAAGAAGGTTGTCTATTAATTTTAATGATTTATATCAACTTATTGATTATTCATCTCCACTTTATCTTATTAAAAGAAATATTATAGCTTACCTTAATGTTTAAATAAAAACAAAAAACCTGTTATTGCTTATATAATTTAACACTCATTTATAGTGCACTATTCTGTTAATAGTCTGTAAGAATAATTCTGTAGACTAAAAATAAATAAATAAAAAAAAAAAATAAAAAAGAACACCTAAAGATATTGATGTGTCAATCTGAAACCCTTCTGAGAGCCACAAACAAGCCGTGCTACATTCTACCACTGTATAATATAGAAATATTAATTTTTATTATTATTAAATGTCTCATTCCTCAGAAAGTGAACACCTTCTGTCAGAAAAAAAAAAACTGTAAAAGAGGTCTCCTCAGCTGAAATTAACTAAGAATATAGCTAGGGATTCACAGAACGACTTTCCTTAAATCATACTTAGAAAGCCCCAATTGGTGGCTAGAGGGTTTAAATGATCAGTTAGAGGAAGGCAACCCTTATGAAATCCATCTAAAGACTAGATAAGAAATGATTCCGAAAAGGAAATTTTATTTGTTAACCAACTGATAAATATATTTATCATAAACAATTGAAATGATGCAACTGAATTACCACCATTTGCTAGTAGACAGCCTGCATCTCTAAAACTTAATTTCCGTGAAGTTTAAAACTCATTAAATTTCAAAAAGCTCCAGAAATGGATAAAACATAAAATGCTTTTAGAGTTACCCCGTGTAGCTAAAAGAATTGTATTGTTTTTTTTAGGATATTTCAGGGTTTGACAAAGTGTGGCGTGAGGGCTTAATGCACAAAATAAAGTTCAATTTGCCTGCAAGCACCCATAAGCTTTTAGAAAGTTACATATAAATAAAGTTGCATATAATAAGCCTCTCTCACCCAATTGAGGCTGCAGTTCCCCAAGGTATCATACTGGCTCCAACCTTATACATGGTTTACGCCTCATTTACACCTTAACTATCAACTAGCTTCATGTTATATACAGGGCTATATTTATTAACTAATTAAAAGGTTAGAGCATTGGAAAATCAAGGAACAAAAATGTATCCATTAGGGTGGGTCGTTTTGTGATTTTTGTCTCTGATCGACTTCTAGTAGTGAAATTATATTTCCAAATTATGTCAATCGGAAGTGTGCAAAATATCAAACCATTTTCCCGTACCTTGTGTTCGAATTCGACGAATTTCGCAAAAAAGTAATTTTTAGCTCATACACTTAACCCTTTTTTTCAGGGGTCAAAGATGAAAAATGTTATTTTCTGTATTTTTTAAATACGTAATATTATTAATTTATTACAGAATTTTAATAAATATACTTAGCAATATATCAAAAAAAGTAGGTTTTTAAATTTCAAGATAATCACATGAATTTATATACATTTCTTCAGACACATATTCAGCTATCCTTCGTGCTTCATAAAATGGCCCAAGCTATTTTGGTTCCTGAAATACACGGTGTTTTCTATAATTTTGGCTTTTAAACTAGAAGCAAATTTGGCGCTGTAACTTTCTTAATAGGTCATAAATTAAACTTTTTCAAATTTGTATAGTTAGATAAGTGTAAAAGATTTCATCACCATAAAAAAAACATCAGTACACTTAGAGAAAAGATATGTATAAAAGATAATGCAGGAGTGAAAAAAGTATAAAATTTGCATTTAAAATGGCACAAAAGCGGATAAAGATTTTGAGACCAAATTTTACATACAGATAGCTACTATCGATATCTAAAAATTTGATATGGCGCTTCCCGATTAAATGTTTGGTTCTTCGATAAATTGAGAAAAACTATAAAAAAAAATGAAAAAAGGGTAAAAATTCTGCATTTTTAATATTTGTCTTCCTATAACTCATTAACTAAGAAACGCATCGAGAAGCGCCATATCAAAATTTTAGATAAACATGTTCTTAATATGTGTGCAAATTTTTCGAGAAAAATATTTAGCCATTTTTGTGCCATTTAAAAAACAAGCAAGCCTATTTGTGTAATTTTTCACTTGTTCACCTTCGAAAGACACATTGATGTATAATAACAATGTGGTACTTAAAGGTATATTGCTCAAATTCACGAACAAATATCCTGCGGTCTACAGTGAAGCAAAAATAATATGCGATTAAATCGCGACCATTGATTTTCTTCTACATCTCAAAGTGTTTATACAGCCTACATTGAACCTCTTAAATTCGTAAAATGTAACAAGACAACAGTGGCTTCTGATCATTTTGTGTTCTAGGAATCTAAAAATTAAATATTTAGTAATATGGAAACTTGCCACCAAAAAAAAGTCCGACGAAAAAAATGTTTTCAATACCTCATCGATTTACAGCGATTATATTTTTTAAAAGTAGAGATGGAAAATGAAATGGACTTAAAAAACAAATTAACATATTGAGAAACTAACCAATTTCGCGAAAACTGCGAAATCTGGCTAACAAGATTTTTGTATATGGATGCTGAAGTTAAAGAAAAGTTAAAAACTTTCACTTTTATATGGAATTTAAGCCATACCCTTTCTCATTACAAAAACATTATTTTTACTTCTAATATTGTAAACAGTGACTAAATTTTACACAAAATTTTAAAACAATCGTTCAAAAAAGTATCAGAATTGGAATACTGTTAACTACTTTTGTCCCTAGAATTCTTATTTTTTGTCTGAATTTCATCGCAGATATCTCTTTTGAAAGGTTTTGAAAGCATCTATTTTTGTGTTTTTAAAAATGCTACAAAAGATTGCCGCAAGGTGGCGGTATTGACATGTTTCTTACAAATGTATCAAATACATATTATTTGGATCTTTTTCGATGTTGGTACATTCAGAAAAAAGTTAGACCAAATACTCCTGAACAAAGTCGCGGAACATTGTCAAACCAAATTTGTATCTTTTAATTATTAAAAATGCGATTTTCATATGTAACCTAAAAATAGCGCCATCTTTTAGCAGAATTTAGAAACAAAAAAGTTGTAAGACAAACATTATTTTTATAATCCCAGAGATTCATTTTCTACAATAAAAAAGTTCTTTTTCGCAAAAAGCCGTTTTTGATATATTGCTAAATATACTTAAAAGTAATTATTTTACACTAAGATAAAGTCTGTTTATTTAAACAAAATTATTTTAACCCATAATACACAAGTAACACAAATAAATACATTGGGGGCAAAATAAATACATTGGGGGCAAAATATTTTTTTTTATCTATTTTAACACATCGATGAGAGAAACTCACATTTGTAATATTTGTTGAACAAAATTTAATTTTTGTTAATTTTAATTTTTTTTAATAAAATTTTTTAAAACTCAAAAAGTGAGTTTTGAAACGGTCCTTAAAAAAAAGTACCATTTTCCAGTATTAAAAAAACTACGTAATTTAAATTGTATTTTAATAAATTTCAACTATTTAGTTCTTATAAGTCTTTAGATGACAAGTGATGTCTAACTTTGTAATTTCTGTACACTATAGTTAATTTTTTTGCTGCATATCCTTAGGCGTATTGAAAAGAACACGAATTTTCTGGGGCAAATTGCAATAACTTAACTCTAATGAAAGCTGATTTAGTTGTCTTCTACATTCAATTATTGGTAATGCCAAAAACAGATCTTTATTGGTTGAAATTTACCAAAAACCGAAAAGAACTCCCATTTCCCCCATACAAATGGGTGCGCCACCTCAGGACATTGACCTAGGAGGACAATTTTTTCTGAGCACCGTAGGACTGTACTTTGAGGCCCTATGCTCCACTGGGAGGCAAGGATAACAGAAGAAGAAGGATGTAGAGCATTGATTCTTAACCCAGGCGTGTCGAATTTCAATAAAAGTTGTTTTTCGCTCCACCCTAGAATCCATGTCACTTTTATATTTTTTTGAGTTTTATTCTCTTATTTGTTTGTTTTATAAAACTGAAGCGATAATTAATAAATTGTAATATTTATTGAATAAAAATTTAAAAAAATCAAAAAATGATTTTTGAATACAAAAAAAAACTTAGTACATTTACTAATATTTTGACAAAATTTAGATATTTTGTACTTTCAGCCTGTGGAATTGTGTATCATGTTTTATTTGGAATATTTTTAATTTAAAGTATTACCGACAATCAATGTAAATTTTGGGTGGGTCATGGGCACCATTTCCCCTCATCCGATTAAGCTGAAATTTTCAAGGTATTATTTTTATTTGTCAACTCGAAACAATCTGTTCAGTGGCCTGAAAAAAAATTCTGCAAAAAAATTCTCCCATATGGTAAATTGGCACTCTAATGTACATACATCAAAATAATTTCACAACACAATGATCTTGGGATTCAGCTCGACCATTGTTTAACATGGACGTTTCATATTGTAGGAAACTTACTCCGTGAAATTAAAAGCAGCGCAACTTAATTGGCTAATAGGCAAAAATTCTTCCTTAAGAAGGGAATATAAACTTCTGCTCTACAATTCTATGGAATTCAGTTATGGGGTACAGCCTCCGCAATAAACATTGAAAAAATTCAAAGGTTCCAAAATAAAATTCTATGTACAATTACTGCAGCTCCTTGGTACGTTAAAAAATCCACAAAGAAATAATCATACTTTTGTCATAAGATGAATTTTCCAAGTACGCGACAAGGTACGTAAGTAGGCGAGAACGTCATTCAAACCCGATTGGACAAGACCATACACGGCTGGAAAGAAAGGTATCCCTTCTTACATTAATACGAGCTCAAAACAGATGATCGATAGATGATTATTACTCGCAGAACCATAATTTAGCATATGTTTAGCACTGGTTGGGATTAAAATTTTCTTTTAGTATTAAGATTTGTACACCTATTGTTAGTTTAAATGAAGATACAATAATTAAAAAGTTAAATTTTGTTGCCCTAGGTACTTTCGTTTATGCCTTATCTCCTTAGAATTTCATAAGTATACAGAATATTTGTATATTATTCTTGGTTATTATGCCAATATTGTGGAAATTACAAATAGATATAATGACAATCTCAATACACAAAATTTTAAAAATCTTTGCTTAACAGTTTGAATGAACCGGAAATAAATTGTCAAATTATATTATTATACCCTCTACCAATAGGTGATACTTAATGTATTATAAGTTTGCAATTTAGTTTGATTTTCTCCATTTATGTGTTATATTACAAATTAAATTTCATCAAAAACCTGATTTATCGCAAAAAAAGGAAAAGAAAAGAGATTTGAATTGGGATCAATCGTGACCAGTAAACTAGTTTCCATGTATAGATCCAAACTACAAGGTCTCAACAAATATCCAGATTTTATTGATTTTGAAGTAAAAAATATATAAACTGTACTTAAAAGGAATGCAATGAA
This sequence comes from Stomorhina lunata, assembly GCA_933228675.1. Classification (NCBI taxonomy): domain Eukaryota; kingdom Metazoa; phylum Arthropoda; class Insecta; order Diptera; family Rhiniidae; genus Stomorhina; species Stomorhina lunata. Next base: position 8,805,893 of record OW121745.1, read on the forward strand.
TTCGATGATAATAACACATGTTGCCATATTTCCATGAAATAGTGTTCAATTTACTTAACCTACACTTCCCTGCAGTAGATAATGGAAGTTTAGATCTATGGAAATTAAAATAACCTGGTAATGATAAAATTTTATTTTTAATGGTTGATTTCTAAAATAGGCCAAGCCGCTTTATATTCCAAAGGTTATGATATCATTGGCCAAGTGGAATGGTTGAAAGACAGGAGGAAGCATATAGTCCAAATATTGTTGGTACGACTGGGCAATACTCGCGAACAACCGATTATATAATGGACAACATTGCCTCCTCTAGTAAAGGAATAGTAGCCCTACTGGTGCTGTTTACACAAAATTAATATTATTTGAAAAAATTTTTATATTTGCACTAAAATAATTTTTAAAAAATATTATATTTAGTTGTGCGTAAAAGAATCACACCATTGTATTATTTGTATGTTCCTAATGTAATCAAACCAAACATTTTTATAGAAAAATATAAATAAAAATTTTAACAAGCAAGAGTGTTATATTCGGCTGTACCGATTCTTTTATACCCACCATCAAGTTGTGTTATATTTGGAAACATATCTCATACATCCAGAAGGTGCAACTAATTCAAAATGTGGTCCAAATTCGAAAAAAATTGTCACGCTAGTTGGTATTGTTGGTAAAATATTTGGACTAAATTCGGTTGCAGTAGCTTTATAGTTTAGTTTTTAAACGATATTTCAGGTGTTTTGATCGGCGATGATGAAATTCAGTGGTGTTACGATATCCTTAAATTTGTTATAAAATTCATGTCGGTATACCTTCCAGGAACTCCACAATTCTGATTTCAGCAGACAGAAACACTGATATTTTCTTAATTTTGTGTCTGACTTTTGAACATTATGAAATATTGATTTATGTATTATGTATCATATATATATATATATAATTCCCCGACAACATTCCAATTTGAACAAGGGGTACTTCTCTCAGACAATGAGCTGCATCCGATTCTATTTTTAGACTCATTGAAAGGGACCTACGTTTTAACGCCGGCTCCGAACGGCAAATGCATTAGTTAGAGAAGTTTTACATAGCCTAATACTCAATAACCAGTGGCTAGCTGAGTTATGAGGTGAACCGCCGCTTTTTTTGAAAATTTATTTTTTCAAGTGACTCTGGCCAGGGATCGAACTTGGGCCTCTGGTATGCTAGGCGGATGACTTACCTGCTATACCACGGCGGTATACTTTATGTATCATATTATAGGTAATTTTCGTAGAAAGTACAAAACCTATCTCACATTTCAACGAAAATCTAAATTTTGCGATTGCAATTATCGGGTGGCCGATGTTGATTTTGAATAAAGCTCAAACTATTTAGGAAATTATTGTAATCTTATTTTATTATGATATATTGGTATTACTCAATTATGTGTGGAACAAAATATCGGCCAAATGGGCGCCGCGACCACGGCGGCACACCTCCATCCGATGGTCCAAATTTTCGATGACCCTGAGGCGTAATGGAGGTTCTATGCCGTTAATGCGCCGAATTATCTCATCCTTTAGCTCTTGAATTGTTGCTGGCTTATAGACATACACCTTTTCTTTCAAATAACCCCAAAGAAAAATATTTTCTGCAGTACGAGCTGTACGAACATGCACTGTTGTTCTCACATCTTCTAGAGACCCGGTTTGCTCGAATTTTTCCACGATTTTTGCGATTGTACGCACATTTGGACGATATGCATTTTAGTTTGAACGCCCATTTTCATAATAAGTCTGGATAACTTTAACACGTTGTTGGATTGTGTATCTCTCCATGGTTCAAATTGAGTAAGTCTGAAATAGAGAAATGTCAAATAAATTTCTGAAAAAAACTTCGACTAAGGGAATCTCTTACCTGCTAATAAATGACAAATTATGTATAATAGATACGATGATGATATTGAGTATAAAGACGTTGACATAATCGTTATTCAGGATTTGTATATGATTACCAGGCAGTGAACCAAATTTTGCAATATTTGCTCCACACTTGACCAAGCTTTCAACAATCCGAATTAAACGATTTAGCACAACGAAAAGTACATAAATGCTTATAAATGTAAAACTATACTCGTTATGAGACCAAATTTTGTGCAAAGTAGTTTTATATATCAGATTTTAGAAAATCTTCCCGCGAAGCATGCTATTATATCCAAATCGGCCTATTAACACCTGAGATATCGCCAAGACAACAAAATTTAGAAGTGATTTGGCTCTAAAATGGATTAAAACTATGTTTACTAGGATCCTATGTACGTCGTTAGAACATGTAGCCCTTGTATGTATTAACTTATTAATTTAAGAGTTATCAGAAGTAAAAACTTGCACAGATCAAAAGAACAATGCATCCCAAATATTGTTAATGAAGTATGCATCTTAATTAGTTAACTAACTTCAGACTTATAAGTAAATCTTCAATAACATTTCCGATAAAGCTATGATACGTTAGCAACTAATGTAGACCTGATACTTATCCATTCAAAAGCTATGTATCCCATGTATGTATCTAAAACTACTTAAGAGTATATACCCTATGATCCTAAGGCAAAATAATCATTGCCAAAGCTTTGATCTAAATCTCTAACTTCAGAGTTTTACCTAACCAATCAAGAACTTTTACTAAATGAATGATACGTTCGAATTAATATTCAATACCCTCTATGAACCAAATTTAAAATTTGTGTTTAAATATTTGTTGGCTCATAAAGAGTTTTGCACCAGAAAATATTTCTTTGGTTTAGGATTTAAAAAAAAGAATTTGTATTTTACTTTTGGACCACCACTTGTGAAGGGTATCCAAGATTCGGCATAGCAATTCTTAGTTGTTTTTATTTTCTAAATACGTAATATTATGAATTTGTTTAAGAACTTTGATAAATATGCTTTATTTACTATAGTTATAAATTATTGATTCTATATGTGTTTTTAATAATATTGTTTAGTTTTATTACAACATGATATATAATTGGTAAAAAAAAGTTAAAGATAAAATCTATAAAAAGTGAAGATTAAAAATAGTACGCAAACAATTTAAAAGCTAGCATAAAAGTTGCCCTTCAAGATGCAGCTAAGTTACTTACTGAGAATAACAATTGAGGTACTTAGTTTCAAAACAAACAAAAAAATGGCCCAAGCTATTTTGGTTCCTGAAATACAGGGTGTTTTCTACAATTTTAGCTCTTAACTAGCAGCAAATTTTGCGCTGTAACTTTCTTAATAGGCCATAAATTACACCTTTTTAAATTTGTATAGTTAGATAAGTGTATAAGAGTTCATCACCATAAAAAAGCATTAGTACACTTAGAGAAAAAATATGTAGCATAAAAAATAATAAAGCGGTAGTGAAAAAAATCTTAAATTTGCATTTAAAGTGACAAAAAAGCGGATAAAGATTTTAAGACCAAATTTTACGTACCGATAGCTACTATCAATATCTAAAAATTTGATATGGCGCTTCCCGATAAAATGTTTGGTTCTTCGACAAATTAAAAAAACTAAAAAAAATCTAAAAATCGTCAAAATTCTGCATTTTTAATATTTGTCTTCCTTTAAATTATTAACTAAAAAACGCATCGAAAAACGCCATATCAAATTTTAGATAAACATGTTCTTAATTTGGGTGTTAATTTTGCGAGATATTTTCTCTGACGGAAAGACGAACAGAAAGAATTATAGTCAAATGGTAACCGATTGTGACAAAATTTTGCACACTGGCTGGTAAATCTTGTGCTAAATTTAGTGGTCAAAGCTAATATAGTTAATTATTTATTCTAACTTAAGATGGAATTTATGCCATTAAGAGGTTTTTATAGGATGTATGACTAAATGTAAACCGAATTCCATTATATTTCTAATGCTATGTTATACTACATTTCATCATCGTATGTAGTTATTATAATTTGTCATTTATAGCAACTAGATTTTCGTTGACATATCATGTACTTAGCTACATTTTATGTACTTCCCAGGAAGATTACCTATAATTTGATATATAATACTAATATATAATCACAATATTGAAAATTAAGAGAAATCCAAAGTGTCTGTCTGAAATCAGATTTGTGGAGCACCTGGAAGGTATACCGACATGAATTTTATATCAAATTTTGGGATATCGTCCCACTATTGAATCTTATTTCGATCAAAGCACCTGAAATATCGCTTAAATACTAAATTATATATACCACAAATTAATGAATGTATGTATTTTTAGAAATTTTGTTAAAAAAAATAAAATAAGATAAACCAGCCTCCGAAGAACCCTATTAAATTTCATCAAAATCGGTTCATAAACATCTGAAATATCGACAAAAAAATGAGCTCCAAAAATCTAAATCAATTCTCCTGACGATTCTGAGTCGATCGGTATAATTTTAATGGTATGTAAGGTTAGATTTGTGGAGTTCCTCGGTCGAATCGGTCCATAAATACCAGATTGTGATAAAATTTTACAGGGTGCTTTGGGGTAGGATTTCCTAAAATCGGATATATATGGTCGTGCTCTAGGAGGATGGCTTTTCTTAATTCTCTAATTGTATTTTTTCAACAAAGTTTCAAAAATACGTACTTTCGGCAATTTGCGGTATATCAAACTTAGTATTTTGGTGATATCTCAGGTGTTTATAGACCGATTTTGATGAAATTCTACAGGGTCCTTTAGGATAATTTAATCTGATATATAATTTGTTATCACTTATACCCCGTAAGAATGTTTTTTTTTTCTCTTGTTATTTAAAAGTATTTTTCAATCATTTTTTTTTTTAATTTTCGTCTAAATTTTGGTATTTATTTTTTTGATATTTTGGGTGTTTTTAGACCGATTTTGATGAAATTTAATAGCGTGGGGGAATTTCCAAAAATGTTGATATATAATTTATGTAGTTCCATCCACCAGGGGCTTGAGAAACTTGATTTCAACAGACAGACGGACAAACAGATATACGGACTCCTCTCCTCTCGATTCTCTCCTCCCGATTCTGAGTCGATCGGTATAATTTTTATGGGGTCTACGATCCAAGAAATTATATTATTTATATTATCCACTTCTAATATTGAAATTATATATCCAAAGTGTGTCAATCGGAAGTGTGCAAAATGTTATTGATTTATTTTTTGGGGTACGAGACCGCGCAAAGGGTCGAAACTTTTTTATCTCATTTGTGTAAGAAAAATGGTAGTATTTTTGTTTTGCAAAATTTACACTAATAAGAATTAAGTTTTATAAGAAAATAATATAAGAGAGAACTAAAAAAGCTTTCATTAAAGTTATAAAAATTCATGGAATAGTTTTGGAGTTATTGCAATTTTCCCCTTTTCAAAAAATCTAAGGATATGCAGTAAATAAAATTGACTTTAGGAAACGGAGTTGTAAAGTAAGACGTAAATTGTATGTTAAATTTACATGTTTTTATTTTAATAACAATAATAACAAATATTATTGCTCAGCCTATGGAAATCTTTGCTGCAATGTTTTCTGATATTGGATAAGCGTAACCCTTTCTCCGCCGTTGTTAAAATTTGGAGTTTTTTTAAATAAATTTTTCATTACAAAATTACGGAATTATAAGATTAAGTTTGTTTTATTAAAAAATGCATTTTAATCTTAAACAGACGGGGGGACTAATATGACCCATTAGTACATATATTACATTTTCGTTGAAAATTCACAATATTCTGTGGATCAGCAAATCCCAAAATGGAAAATTGTATATATTTTTTTTTTAAATCAACAAATTTAAAGAAAATTTAATTTTAACCGTTATAAAATTAAAATTTAAAAATTATAAAATTACGGAATTATAAGATTAAGTTGTTTTATTAAAAAATGTATTTTAATCCTAAACAGACGGGGGGACTAATATGACCCATTAGTACACATATTACATTTTCGTTGAAAATTCACAATATTCTGTGGATCAGCAGATCCTAAAATGGAAAATTTTATATATTTTTTTTAAAATCAACAAATTTAAAGAAAATTTAATTTTAACCGTTCTTAATATGATAGGTGATGTAGGCGATGAAGGATATTAAGCAAGGGTAAGCCCAGACTTATCTTAGTTACCCTTCATCTCAACTGTAGACACCGACCTCTTCGTGGTATCACCCGGGAAACTACTTTAACACCCTTTAATGTAGTGAGCTAACATGTGCCGCGAGTTCTATAAAACTAAGGGTTAGGACTACGGGCACATATGCAAAAAACAAGTACTATGAAAAAGTTAAGATTATAATAAGAGCGACCCCTAATGTTAGAAGAGGACCTCCAAAACTTTGATGACAAGATCTACTTAGAGAAAAATATCTCAAAGCTTGGACTACGAAATTGCTCGGCCTTTGACCTTAACAAGCTGTAAATATAGGTTATTTAAGTTAACTAAGTAAGTTCTTAATAGTAAAATTTCGTTGTCATAAGTTTATAATGTACGCCATACACCCTGCGACTGTTTGAACAATTTTAATTGTAATCGGGTTGTGCTCTTTCCTTACAAACAATACAACTTCAGTACAATCTCAATATACAATTTTATTTTAAAAGGAGAAGGTGTTAGTAAAGATGGCTGTTTGTGCTCTAATTGATGTGGTTTTTTAAAGAGAATAGATGATCACTTCTCTGCTGTCAGTATGAAAATGAAGAACAAAACTGAATAATATTGCACAAACTTGTTCACAAATATTTCAATTCTGTTGTACAACTTGCAAGAAAATCAAAATTTTTTGATCTTTCGTACAACCAACCCCAACTTACACACAACGACCACACGAACTTTATGCAAGCCACACACGTTGCGATAGTTGGTCAAACTTTACACTGTTGTAAAGCTGATTGTAAAGTTCGTGTGGTCGTTGTTTGTAAGTTGGGGTTGGTTGTACAAAAGATCAAAAAATTTTGATTTTTTTTGCAAGTTGTACAACAGAATTAAAACGTTTGTGAACAAGTTTGTGCAATATTATTCAGTTTTGTTCTTCATTTTCATACTGACAGCGGAGAAGTGATCATCTACTCTCTTTAAAAAACCTCATCAATTAGAGCACAAACAGCCATCTTTACTAACACCTTCACCTTTTAAAATAAAATTGTATATTGAGATTGTACTGAAGTTGTATTGTTTGTAAGCAAAGAGCACAACCCGATTACAATTAAAATTGTACAAACAGTCGCAGGGTGTATGGCGTGCATTACAATCAGCTTTACAACAGTGTAAAGTTTGACCAACTATCGCAACGTGTGTGGCTGGCATAATATTTATTATTTATCACTTATTTGATATTTATTTGCTTTGGTGGGATCTCTTAATTTAATTGTGAATTGTTAACAAATAGTCCATCACAACTGCCGTTTTTGGAAAATATAAAAGTAGTTCAGTTATTATTAGGTTGGGATTATATATTTAGTTATGAGGTTCTTACTCATTCACAGTATGGTCCGGACTGATCACCATGTGATAACGACCTACTTTTACTCAATGGCCCTCTAAATCTTTTTAATGGTAGAAATAACCCTTTCCAACAATTATAAAAAAACTTCTCTGCACTAAATTTTATCTTCGTAAGTGGTTATGTTATGGGAGCTATGGGTATATTCAAACCTACTCCTATGATGTAACTGTAACTATTATAATTTGTCATTTATAAGCCGTTATCGTTCAATCATCTTAGAATTTGATAACGATTCAGAATATATCGCCTCTTTGGTTTTGAAACCAATATTATGGAAATTACAAATGGAAGGACAGTCTTAAAATACTCCCATTCTTTTTGATGGTGGGTATAAAAAAATAATTGGTTTTGATATTTTATAAACACACAGGAAATTACACAAATTGAGGATATCTAATAAAAATTTCTGCAGCATGGACTTTACAAAAACAATTACAATAACTCCGTGGTTGGGCATATTCTTATAACCGGTAGTGTATCTGATTGCTTTTAAAAACATGCAGTTTTGCCCGGTGTGCTTTGCTGCACAAAATCTCCTTTGCTCATTAATAACACACAACGTTACATTTGCGGTGTTAAAACATAGTTTTCAAATACTTTACTTAGTTATTTTAAATTACTAATTTAAGTTTAACCTTCCGCCAATAAAGTCTTTAAAATCATGTTTTCTGCTTGTTCTCCAAGAAAGGCTATGAGGAAACAAACAAACATTATTAATTTAAGTTTAAAATATAAATGTAATGAATGTATAGTATTTGTGTACATTTTATGTTTCCACCCACCATTTACGTTTGGTGCTATATTTGTTCATACATTCATTGATGTTAATAGTGAATTATAATATGTAACAAATTACAGCGGATGAATCCGACTTAAATATAACGTACAATTATCCTCCAACAATTTTTAAACGTTTGTAATATTTTTTACCCATTCAATATTTAATAGTAAAAGTTTATTTTTAAAGTTTTTAAAATTTTTATTAAAAAAGTAATCGATTGCGGCACATTTTTTTTTTAATTCATTGATTCAAAAATTGGTTGGATTTATCCCCTATTTTCAATAAGCGATTATTATTTTTTATCTCAATCTTTTGCGGTATAAATTTTATTACTTAAATTGTTGAAGAGGATTAAATAAAAAATAAAATTTTGTTAATCGAGTTATGTAAAAGTTTGATTCTATTTTTATTAGTTCAAAAATATGGGCTAAAAAAACTATCATGTGTTTAGAGTGATTCTTAGTAAGTATTTATTTTTTTCTGATATCATTTAAATTCTCTTTGTTTAATGTAAATATGTATGTAAAACACAATGGATATATGTATATTGGAAAAGTTTATAGTTATTTACTTATATCTCTGAAGTTAATGGACCGATTTTGGTTTACTAGTAATATTTGGAAGTATTTTTCTGTAGATATGTCATATATTTACGTACTGTATGTACTTATATACACACACTGTATTTGTATACATACATTTATACAAGTACATGAAAATCTTTTTCAAAACAAGTAGCACGTTTTCTCTGCAGGATTTCCGAGTAATTATAATTTCAAAACAAATCCTCTTCTATTTGAAATAAAAATAATAATAGAATAAATAATAATGCATGGTGCTTAGAAAGAAGTCATGTCGAGAATACAATAACAAAAATAAAACAGTTGATCTTTGTCGACACTACATCCGACTGATAGGCGTTATTAATGTAGCAATTACAATGTATACATTAGCGTTATTTTGTTTTTTCTCTGATAGACTTTTAAAAGAAAAATTATATGGCGAAATTATGTCAATCGGAGGGATGCAATATATTATTGATTTAGTTTTAAGGTTCGATCACTCAAAAATTAGAGTATTTTTTGATTTTAATGACTAAGAACTCATTTGTATTTACAGGAACATAAAAAACAACTAAAAGCTTTAAGTAAAGTCGTTAAAACCTAAAATCCATGAAATAATTTTAGATTTGTTCAAATTTCCGCCTAAAAATTTACCCCCTAAAGACGTAGGTTCCCTGGGGTTGGTATGAACATTCCAGGGCGTTCGCAAAGAACTCTAACCAATTGCTTACTCTTCTTACATTTTGCAAATATGTAGCCAAATATTACACACTGTGACGAAAACAATGAAGTGAAAGTTTCTGGGATGTTCTATCATTTTTCTGGTAGGTACTGTCGAGTAGAACAACACTCTGTTTTTGGAATTTCCAAAATACCCCCAAAATCTGGAGTTACGGGTAAAAACCCGGTGTTTCATACCAGTATGCACTTATCACCCTGTAACTTAGACAAATGGTATAACAAATGGTATAACATTCCAAAAACTTTCACTTCATTTTTTTGTCGCAGTGTGTAATTTATGCCATACTAGTTGCATAATACTTCATAGTATATTATAATTCGCTTTAAAGCGATTCGCGGGGCGGGGTTGTATGGAAGCTATAAATAAATGTGAATCGATTCCGCCCAATTCCAGTACTGAACTTTTTTAAGAACTCAGAAATTCAGCCGACGAAATTTGTTTCGTTGACAGTGTGAATATGAAGAGGATTTTCAAGACTAAAGGTAAAACGGCAGAGCGAAGCAAGAAATGCTTCAGTAGAGAAATCTGTGACAAGTTCAAGATGGATCGCTTTTGTATTTAAGCAAACAAACACAGCTATCCAACATTTTTACCTTTTTTTACCACGTCCTTTCCATGAAAAACAAAGTCAATGTCGACGTAAAATAATGCTGAACCAGGTTATAGACGACATCTAGGAAGAGAAGGCTTTTGTCTTAACCGCATCTATGTCGTTCTTTTGATGATTTGTGAAACTTTTGAAATCCAATAAGTCAATAAGAGAGAGTAGAGAGATGAAGTGTGGTGTAAAGTCTATTTTTAGAACACTGAAGAAATTGCGCTATTTTTTGTTATTTTATTTATTTTTTATCGACGGCCGCGAACTGGGATCGAACTCAGGCTAAAAATGATATCTTTTGTTTAGTAGTCGGCGTGCTAACCCACTTAGCTACAGCACCCATGTATAATTATATATGCGCGTTAAAAAGTATTTCAAAACCAACACCATAGGAGTAACCTTTTTATCATCTAACTGTGCAAAATCTATTTGCAAAATAGCGTTAAAAACTATCGAATTCCAATCCCTTAAATGTTTGATTTTTAATGAATATACTTTTTGTTATTGTATTATTAAATAGTAAGTTTTAAAGCATAAGAGCGAATCTACTTCGACTAGTTTTTTAATCGAGCAGACGACAAATCGTTTTTTGGTCTTCCAAACTGCTTAAAAAAGACTCATTTGGGTGATTTTTCAAAAAATAATCTTCTAAATGCTGACTAGGACATGACCCATGTTGATCTTTTCTTAACAGCGTTCTGTGGTAGTGATGAAATTAGTTTGTTGTTGAGATTTGATTTTACATGTTAACATAGCGCAAAATTAGAACCGTTACACGAAGAAGTTTATTATAGGTTGAGTAAAAATCGAACAAATCTGTTTGTTTGAATGATGTTGTTGTCGCGATATCTTTATGTTCCTCTCAATCAATGTCTTGTGGAACAGTACTGTAGAGGTCGTTGTAGACTGAGTTGTGAAGACATGTCCCCCTTACCGCCATTAACAATTGTTTTTGACTTCAGATGATGATATACCTCGAGTGGCCAAATCTGACCATATATAGGCACATTCTGCAATTTCAACGCTTCTTTTACCTTGACCATAGCTTTTATCATGAGCGACACAAAGCTCTTAGCGTGTAAGCGTTGTCTGTCGAATATGGGTTACTCGAGTTTTTGATGTTAAGAGGCTGCTTGATGTCGTTCCATCTTTTTTGTATTAATATAATAAAAAATAAAATATAATAAAATATCAATGTATTGTAGCTGTGCCCGGCCATTTTCGTTCAATTGTCTAAGAACGAACCGTTTCGATCAACCGGTCACTTTAAACGAAAAGTCCGGTTAAGTTCGGCAATTATTTTGACTCTTGTTATTCTGATATTTGCTGAAAACACAAAATTAAAACTGCTATAAAAAAGTGAATAATGAAAGAAAAGTATATAAAAAAATGCAGTATGTTTGTCTTTAAAGGGTTAAAATATTTTCTATAATAAAAAAATTAATCTTGGTATCAAATAAAAACATTTATGGCTTTTAATCAAAATTTGCTGAAAAAGTGCCAAAAAAAACTTGGGCCAGACAGACAGAGGGTTAAAATAATTTTTTTTTTAGTAAAAACAACTTTGGCTTAGTGTAAAATAATTACTTTTAAGTATATTTATTAAAATTCAGCAATAAATGAATAATATTAGGTACGTATTTAAAAAATAAAAAAAATACAAAAAATCAAATTTTTAAAAAACAAAGAAGCTGTTTATATTTTCCATAGTATGGATAATTTTATTCCATATAAACATTATTAAAATTAAACATAAATAAGATTTATGAAGCATTTACTCAAATTATGCGCAAATTTAAAATTTCTTGCGAAATTTGTCGAATTCGAACACAAGGTACGGGAAAATGGTTTTAGAGTTTTGAGTTTAATTGTCTTTTTTATCTTTTTTAACACACGGAGGAGAGAAATTAAAATTTGTAATATTTGTTTAACAAAATTTTCAAAACATTCAAAAATGAGTTTTGAAACCCACCTGAGAAAAATTACCCATTTTCGATTATGAAAAAAACTAAATAAATATTATTATATTTTAACAAAATTAAACTATGAAGTACTTACAAGTCTTAAAATGATAAATCATGCCTTACTTTGCAAGATTTTGTCCAAAGTAGTTTTTTCTAGCGGTGTATCCTTAGGCATATTGTCAAGGACACGATTTTTTGGGGGAAAATCGCAATAACATCAAAACTGTTTTATAGATTTCAAATATTGATGACTTCAATTAAAGCTGCATTAGTTCACTTTTAGATTCCAATATCTTTTCTCTTAAATTTAAATTGTAAATGGACGAAATGTAACGAATACTGAAAATACTCTCAGTTTTCCCCATACAAATGGACCCGTTGCGCGGGCTCGTATCCTAAAAATAAATCAATAATATTTGCACACTTCCGATTGACATAATTTGGCCATATAGAAGTCGATCAGAGACAAAAGTCAAGAAACGACGAAATGTAACGAATACTGAAAATACTCTCAGTTTTCCCCATACAAATGGACCCGTTGCGCGGGCTCGTATCCTAAAAATAAATCAATAATATTTGCACACTTCCGATTGACATAATTTGGCCATATAGAAGTCGATCAGAGACAAAAGTCAAAAAACGACCCACCCTAATGCACATGTATTAAAAAATATTAATACAAATATTATTTGAGATCTTTTCAATGGCAGTGTTGTTTCTCTGTAATTATCTTAAGTTTCTGCTGCTGTTAGATTTTTCATCTGAAAAAATTAATAACATAATTTTAGTTATATAAGATTTGCAACACATATTAAAGCATTTTACCATTTACATATCTCGCTGAAGAAAAATCAGGCTGGAGACTTTACTGGATTTCAAGCACGTGCGGCAGTTGTTTAAAATTTGTCCCATTGACGAAAAAATTCTTTCACAAGGTACAGAAGTTGCCATAGTTTTTTAGGCGCGAAAGTACACACTCGTGGATACAACTTCTTCCTCTCATTCCACCATATCAATGGATCTTGTGTCCTTCCCAAATGTTCTTCATTAAGATATTTATCCAACACTCTAATGGCTGCAGCGGGTTATTATCAGGACGAACGAAAACGAAATCTAAATCCCTCACAACCACTTACGGCAGCAATTTCTTGATGTTCAGAATCATCTGAACACAGTTTTGTTCTCAGGCTTGTTATAGCATTTTGGTAAGTCTCCTCACTTTTAAAACCACTTCGCTTGAAACGTGGATCTAAGATGGTACTTTCAATACAGGACATTTTTTCGTAATCTCCAAACCGAGATTTCAGATCAAACTTGATTTTTGAAATAAGTGCTGAAATTTTTTGGTCATTTGAAACGCATTTCGACATAAATGACTCCAAAATATTACAAATTACAATTATTTTTGACAATGTTACACTATTTTCAGCAATTAATTCTATTGTCACTTCATAAAATGGTTTCAGAACAGGGATCATCTGTCGTATTTAGTTCGAGTCCTGTAGCGAAAGTAACAAATCCGGACGTTTCAAAGATAAAGTTGAAATTACTGGATCTTTTGTGGACACTATTTTCTCCAGCATGAGATATGTTGAGTTCCAGAGGGTTTCGACATCTTGCTTCAGTTTGAGCTCTTGTTCTCTTATTTGCCTTTGAATTTCAAACAGCTTACTAAAGCCTTGTGAACTTCGATGGATATATTCAACAATTCTTCTTACTCTAGAAAGCGTTTCCTCAACTTCACATAATGTACTTTGAACTATAAAGTTGAGGGAATGAGCAAAACATCCTATACTTCGCCACTATCCTTGGCGAACTGCCGCAAGAATCTTTGCCACATTGTCGTTCATTACGGTCTTTACCTTATTTGTAGCTTCAAAGTCAGCCACAGATTTCTTTAAAAATGAACACAAGTTTTCAGCAGTGTGCCTTTCGGGAAACTCATCGCAAGCAATAAGGTGCGACTGAAGTTGCGTGCGGTCGTCAATGTAATGAGCTGTTATGGCTACATAGCTGGTATTTTTTCTTGATGTCCATCTATCTGTAGTAAGATATACTGCTGCTGCGCCTCGGACCTTCGCTTTAACACTTTCAAGTATTTCCAAAAGTAAATTTTTTAAAAGAGTTTTCCTAGTTGGTAACTGGTAGCCTGGACAAAAAGACACTTCAGTTATCAGTTCTCTTATTGCTGGCTCATCAAGAAATCGTAAAGAGTGATTTCCCTGTGCGACAGCTTTAAGCGCAAGTCTGTCTAACCGCTGTATTTTTTAACTGGGGGATTTTTGCGAATGAACTGGGTTATCATTTGCTGCTGCAACGCGTTTTGAATGCCAGCAGACTCGTTTGTTCTAGTGGATGGTACAGAAGTTGAAGTTTGCAAGTCGTCGTGCTGGATACTTGGCTGTCTGGCGTTGTAATGAGCGAGGCGTTCCAGGGTGTTTGGACTTCAAGTCCAATAATTGCATTTTGCCTGATTTGCTCTGTCCTCTGTGAAACGCAACCAAATTTCACTTGTTTCTGAGCGATTTTAAAACTTACGAATATTTTTAACCTTTTAATATTTGACTTAAAAAAAAGTTTGCGTCTGTATAGAAAAGTCTATATATGTTATAAATTATCATCAGTTTTTACTTTAAAAACTTTAACCATTAACTTTTTAATTATTCACTTTCTCCAAAAAAAGCTGTTAATTTGAAATAAAGTAACGGCCGTAAATAGCGATGCACAAATATTAGCAATTGATAACCCATCACAAAATAACCATTTTTGACCTTCAACATCGATTTTCGACTATAATCGAAAATTAATCTCTATTCTTACGTTGAAGCTCTCACAAGACAACATATCGACGGTTTACATCAAATAGCACTTTTGGACATTTGTTCAAATTAATACTAATTAATAGTAACATTTATTTATACATAGGTACTTCAAAATTAATTCAATAAAAAAACTTTATAAATAAAAAATATATATTTGAATAAAACCATAAGATTTTATTTATAAATTTTAATACACGCTTTTTACATTGTATATTTGGATTTTGATTTATTGGATATATCGCACTAGCTCCTCCAAACTGCGACAACTAAACATTTTTCAGTTTTCACTTTTTTCAAGAAAATTACAGACCCACTGTAAAAATTTTACATCAATACCTCTACTCTTTCACTGACTAAAATACGATTGAGTCCCTCACTTTTGTATGGGAGTATGTATATGAAAATAAAAATTGTTGTTTGCCTCTACTGAAAATTTCAAATTTTGAGTTGAAGCAGTTTTGAGGAACTAGTGCAATATGTTGAATGATAAAATTTATATAATTTCTTTTCTGTTAAATGAAGGAGCCTTTTTGACCGAACTCAATAAAGGCTCATGGGCAGCAAAATCTTTCATGCATTCGGGGCTCTGTACATACAAGACTTGCTGTCATTTATTTAAGAATGGAACTACGGGCACCTTATTCGTCGGATAACGGAGGCATTGTGGCAAGTCCATGTTTGAGTTTGGATTTTGTCGTCTTCCCTCAGTTAGTCATAGACATCGGCCAAACATAAGCATTCCACACAAGAGTTTTTTGCGGGAGTGAATGTATTTTATTTCATTTTAGGATTTAAGATTACTTGAATTTTTCCGAATTTTGAACAAATTTATCACTTTAAAAAACTTGTCAAATATTATTAAATTGTAATAAAACCAAAACAAACATTTTTAGAGATGTAATATACTTTTTTGTATAAATCAAATGTATTTTTTTGTGATATTCCTATTGTTTTGTGTTTGAATAAACCATTCATTTAGTCAAAGTTCTTTTATTTTTTTTATTGAAATTGTCAAAAAAGAACGGCGCACGGTGGTTCAGAATCAAATTTCATTGGCCAAAAATTATATTTTTTGTTGACATAGATTTTTAAAATTTGTATACCATCAGAAAGAAAATATATTAAAACTAAGAAAACATATTAAAAAAAATTGGTCAAAATATTCGCTGTAGTGGGCGTGGCATGCTGCTAAAGACAAGGAATTTTAGTTATTTAGAAATGAACGAAAAATTGTAATAATTAATTTGTATACCATCAGAAAGAAAATATATTAAAACTAAGAAAACATATTAAAAAAATTTGGTCAAAATATTCGCTGTAGTGGGCGTGGCATGCTGCTAAAGACAAGGAATTTTAGTTATTTAGAAATGAACGAAAAATTGTAATTTTTGATCTCATATTAATTACGATTTCTTGAAAACTATTATGCTAATGGGCTGCGGTTTTGTTATGTTGGGTGGACTGCTAGTTTTAACAAATGGTATTTGCGCACCCTGTATAATTTGTAGTTAAGGTGTTATGTAATAAATTTAAAATCACCATATACTCATAAAATTTCAAGTTTAGTAGTGTATAACTTTTAAAGGGAAAAATGGAAACAAAAATCGAAACCACCCAAAGAAAGCCAAGAGTGTTCCCTTTAAGCCTATATATACTTTTGCACCCGCCCGGACCCGCCCATAGAACACTTTTTTTATTTTAATGAAAATACTCAACATTTTTACAAGCAAAATTCTATCAAAATTGCTAGTAAATTTACTTTAGAAATCATTCACTATCATAAATACAAATTGCAGATAGTTATTTCAATAAGAGGAAAGTTATTAGTGGTTTAAATTTTTATTCAAATGGTTGGTATCTTAGAAAAAAAAAACTTTCCTGAATTTTTCAAAGAATTTTGAAAATATTGCATTTTGCACAGATGTTTCAATTACCTGCTAAAAATTATAGGGAAAAAACCTTTAAAATTTCTTTCAGTAAAGTACAGAATGAATTTTAACAGTTAAAATTTTCCATTTTTTAAGGAATGTTACCTATGTTTTATTTAAAAGCCCTTTAAAAGTACATTATTTTCGGCTTAATTAAAATATGGAGACTTTCAGCTATAAAGAATTGGCCGAAGAATATTTTAAAAACAAAAATAAAGATGATGTTCTAAGCCATGTTCAAACAAAACTGAACATAAATAGTATCAACATTGAAACACAACTGGAAATAAAAAACAAAGTATTTAATTTCGTCAAAACATTGAATAGATACTACAAGGAAGTTGACTTTAGTAAAAGTAAATTTTACAAGCGCTTTGCGATTTGGTTAGAAGGTGAACTCCGTATCCAGGTCATTTCAGAAACAATAAATGTTGGGAGTTGTGGAAGACCACAAAAACCGCTAGATAACTGTAGCGATAGATATAAGAAACGAAAACTGAAGAATTTAAATGAAGAAATCGGATGTGAAAATATTAAAGATAGTTTTCTGCATAAACTTTGATCAGAAAAACAATTAGCGAAAGTGGATATCATTCAGAAAGTCATTTCTGCTAGTCCGGTGAGAACAAAACGGGTTCTTAAAAGCATTCCAACACCAAACGAGGAAAAACAGCTTACAAACGAGGAAGCACTTGCATTATTTCTGGATTTAAAGCTAACAAAACACTAGTATACTCAACTCAGATTGCGTGCGATCGAAAAAGGCTTAAATTTATACCCGTCATATCATCACATAATTGCAGCTAAAAAGGAGTGCTATTCTCCAAAGGAATCTATGAAAACCACACCAATTTCTGCACAGGTACAACTGCAAGCTCTACTTGATCATACAGCTGAAAGGTTGCTGCAATCACTTAAAGGAAGTGATTTAAAAAAACATGGAAACTGCAATTTAACTATTTTTTGTAAATGGGGATGCGATGGATCTTCAGGACAAAAACAATATAAACAATTTTTATGTGAAGATATTTCTGACACAGATGTGTTCATGGTGTCATTTGTGCCATTGCGATTAATAAAGAACTTAGAAGACTCGGAACCTTCGTCCAGCACAATGCAAACAAATTTTATTTGGAAAAATCATACTCCATCGTCCACGAAGTACTGCAGACCAATAAAATTTGAATTTAAAAAGGAAACTCATGATACCATTAAGAATGAAATAAGTGACATCAGAGCTCAAATTTCAACACTAAAGCCATTAGAGTTAGAGATAGATGAACATACTATTAAATTGAATTATCAATTAATACTTTCAATGATAGTCGGAAAAACTACCCAGGCTTTGACTGATACAAAAGCTTCATCCAGCTGTATTATATGTAAAACAACATCAAGTCAGTTAAACCAAGAACCTACAAAGTCACTATATAGTATTGATGCATTTGAATTTGGATTATCACCGCTACATATAAGATTTATGGAACACATACACATACAATTAGCTATGATTTGGACTTCGGATCTTCAGGATCAGTAAGAAATAATGATACCAACAAAGAGAAAAGAAAATTGAAAAAGAAACAAGTTCATGATGCATTTCTCAAACACGGGTTAATTATAGATCAACCAAAATAAGGAACAGGCAATACAAACGATGGCAATACCGCAAGAAGATTCTTTTTGCATCCCGAAACTACATCTGATATAACAGGTGTTGATATAGATCTTGTTGCAAGATTTAAAACAATTACTGAAGTACTTGCGTGCAATGAACAAATTAATGCTAAAAAATTTGGTGATTATGCCAAGGAAACTGTTGCTGTGTATACATTCAAATACAATTATAGAAATATGTCAGCAACAGTGCACAAAGTTCTTTATCATGGAGAAGATGTCATTAAGCACCATTTATTACCAATTGGAGATTTATCAGAGAAAGCCCAGGAAAAAAGAAATAAGGGTTACAAATTTTACAGAGAACATAATACCAGAAAAACGTTACGAAGTTCTACAAATAAAGACTTATTTCACATATTATTAGCAACGTCAGATCCATTCATCTCTAGCATTTGAAGTCAATGGAAAGTAAATCCTTCGGATCTAATTGCCGAAGTTAAAGCACTGCTACAGGACAGCAGTAATACAGAGCAGAATATAAAATATTTACAAGAAATATTCCAGCCAAATAAACAATAATTATAATTTGCATTTAACATTTGAGTGCAATAAAGTATACAAATATTAATATTAAATATTATTTTATTTATCTACAATCTATTTATGACTACAAATAAATATATATTTAAAGAAAAATTAATTTACACTCTTTTATTAAAAAAAAAACTAGGTAATATGTAAGTATTATTAAGCATAAATTAAAATTTGGGCCCCCTAATTTTTTGGCCCAAATTTGAGCCAAATCGGTTAAGAAGAAGTGGGTCAAAAACGAGTTGGCAGATTTGAAAACAAAATAAAAAAAAAAAACATCGAAAATTGAATTTCAAGCTTAAATTTCTTAAGAACCACTGTACCGATCTTAATAAAACCTACACTCGAAAAAGCTACAGATGTTATCTAAAAAAATAACTACTAAAAAATCTTTAATAGTTAAAAAGTTACAGAGTTTTGGCCAATGAAAAACGATTCTGAACCACTGTGCGGCGGAACATGAACGAATGCATTGGCAACCATGCAATGCATTGTTGAACGAAAATCGGTCAGTTAAATAACCGGCTCACTCCGTTCATTTGAGTGATTCGTTCATTTTAACCCGGTCGTTCACGAACGACACAGCTCTAATGTATTTGTGATTTTACATTTGTATAAATTTATTGTTTCATTTACTGTAGCCAAAAATCATATTTAAAGAGTGTTTAGGGATGGATAAATAAATTTATATACCTATATAAAAAAAAATATTTCTATCCAAAAAACATAGCTTCTTCTTACTGAACATTCCACATTCTGGAAAATTTAAATATTCACAGTGCACTGTGAACACCAGGGACCAAAAAAAAACAGTTATTTTTTAATTTTTGATTAAAAAAAGTAACCTGAAGGAAATTTGACATACTGACCTAAAGTTGCATAAAAACTCTCTGTTCTAAATTTAGTTGTCATAGTATTCATTTTATCAGCATAAATGTGATTCCCGAGGCGGGGTTATATGGGAGCTCTAACTAAATGTGGATTGTCCATTTTCAATACAGAACTTTTTCAAGATATCCAAAATACTTTTGTAAAATTTTGTCCCTCTAGCACCTTTCGTTAAGGTGCTATTACGCTTTTATCTGACGGACATTAAACCCCTTTTTTTGTATTTCGATAAGTTTTTTATATGGGAGCAATGGTTAAATGGTGACCTATTGTGACAAAATGTTGCACAATGGCTGGCATTAAGACTTCCTTGTACTAAATATAGTGACCAAAGCTATTAGATTTTATCATTTATTGGAATTAAAGTGTATTTTAGGCTGTTTCCGTAAGTTTTTTGTGTTGGAGCTATGGTTATATGTGAACCGATTTGGATGAAATTTTATATCCTGCTTAGTGCTTATGTAAAACCAAATTTTATCATCATAGCTGTTATAATTTGCCATTTATTAGCAAATAAGTGATTAGCCTAGACGAGGTTATACGGGAGCTATTGCCCGATTTCAATACCAACATTTTCCAAGAAATGAAGAATATTTATCCTAAATTTCAGTGACCTATATCCTTTCGTTAAGGTTTTATCGTGCCGACAACAGGCGGACATCACTCAATCGTCTTACAATTTTATAAGGATTCAAAATATACTTCAGTTTTGGTTCTTGAGCCATTATTAAAGAAATTAGAAACGGAATGACAATTTCAATATACCCCCCATTGTTTTTGATGGTGGGTATAAAAAGTGTTAGATCTAAATTTTTTTCTACTACATATTATATATTTTTACTTATGTTAGACCTGTAGTGCGATTCACTATGCTTTTTTAACCACAATTGTTTCTTTAAAATTTTTTAACAACTAAATTAACCACACT
Source organism: Stomorhina lunata (assembly GCA_933228675.1). Lineage (NCBI taxonomy): Eukaryota > Metazoa > Arthropoda > Insecta > Diptera > Rhiniidae > Stomorhina > Stomorhina lunata. The sequence continues at coordinate 8,826,796 of OW121745.1, forward strand.
GCTATTCACTAGCACTTTAACGTATCTGTTGACGTTTAAAGTCAGCTGTTTCAATCAGCTGTTATTAATATACAAATAAATTGTTGTTAATTTAACGCCAACTGTTTAACTGTTTAAAGTGTTTCTTTATAAAAATCACAAATGTATATCTATAAAAAAATGTCCGCGTCTGTTTGTATGTTGTTTGTTGGGAAGGATCTCCGAAACTAGCGGACCGATTTTTCTGAAATTTTGTGACCGGTGGTGACTATAGGCTACATTTTTTTTTCGAAATCTCCAGTGGGGGTGACCCCTCCCAAATAACTCATATATTAAAAATGACAAATATAGGCGACCGAGCTTCCTGATTTTTCTGAAATTTTGACAGTATGTTAAGGTGTGACCGGTGAATAAAATAGGCCAGATTTTTTTTCAAATCTCAAGTAGGCGTGACCCCTCCCATATAAGTCAGATTTCAAAACATACAAATATGGATGATCAAACCGACCGATTTTTCTGAAATTTAAACAGTGGAGTAGGGTGTGAGCGGTTATTAAAATAGCCTAGAGTTTTTTCTGAAATCTCAAGTGGGAGTGAAACCCATATAACTCATATATTAAAAATTACAAATATAGATGACCGAGATGTCCGTTTTATCTGAAATTTTGACAGTATGGCAAGATGTAACCGCTGGTTAAAATAGGCAAGGGTTTTTCCAGAAATCGCAAGTGGGCGTGACACCTCCCATATAACTCATATAGTCAAATTGACAAATATAGCAGATAATGAAGCAAGATTTTTCTGAAATTTAGACAGTATGACTGGTGTGACTGGTGAGTAAAATAGGTCATATTTCTTTTTAAATCTCAAGTGGGCGTGACCCCTCCCATATAAGTCAGATTTTAAAAATTACAAATATGGATGATCAAACCGACCGATGTTTCTGAAATTTAGACAGTGTGGTAAGGTGTGACAGGTGGTTAAAATAATCTAGGCTTTTTTCTGAAATACCAAGTGGACGTGACCCCTCCCATATAATTCAGATTTTAAAAATTACAAATATGGATGATCAAACCGACCGATTTTTCTGAAATTTAGACAGTGTAGTAAGGTGTGACCGGTGGTTAAAATAGCCTAGATTTTTTTCTGAAATCTCAAGTGGGCTTTACCCCTCCCAAATAAGTAAAATATTGAAAATGACAAATATAGATGACTGAGCGGACCGATTTTTCTGAAATTAAGACAGTATGGTAAGGTGTGACCGGTGGTTAAAATAGGAAAGGTTTTTTTCTGAAACCTCAAGCGGGCGGTGCCTCTCCCATATAACTCATATATTAAAAATGAAAAATATAGATGACCGAGCGGACCGATTTTTCTAACAGTAATTAGTTTTAAACTTTAACTGGCAACCCGGGCAACGCCGGGTAAAATCAGCTAATTATAAATAAAAAAATATATAATAAAACAATATAACAAATATAAGTCAACTATATGACTGAGCTGCTTAGCAGACGCCCGGCTTCTTTTGATAGTAGTATTCATTCAGTAGTATTCATCTATCATCAAAATAAATGAAAATCTAATTAAAATAAAAAAATAATAATTTTTAATATTTAATTTTTAATATTAATTTTACTAAAGTTGCGTTCTTGCTTCGGCAGAACATATACTAAAATTGGAACGATACAGAGAAGATTAGCATGGCCCCTGCGCAAGGATGACACGCAAAATCGTGAAGCGTTCCACATTTTTAACATTTTTACTCACGACTTTCCAAATCTTAACCATTGCGAATCTTCAATTTTCGCTAATGATACATTAAATTTACAAGAATCGGTAGATAAAGTTATCAACTACTTCCATAAATGGAAAATTATGGTAAATCCATCTAAAACTCAGGCTATTTATTTTTCAAGAAAAAGAAAAGATTGTTTTCTCCCTAGCTTGCATAAAGATCAATAATACAGACGTTCCGTGGGAAACTAAAGTCAAATATTTAGGAATCATTGTTGACAAAAAAATGTTATTCAATGAACATATTAGCTACATTGTCAATAAAATCAATTTAACTATCAAAGTTTTATACCCTTTCATAAACAGAAAATCTAAACTAAGCATTGATAATAACTTATTATTTTTAAAGTAATTTTCCAAGCTATACTTTTTTATGGAGTAGTACATCAGATTGTCACCTAAAACGCCTCCAAGTCTGCCAAAATAAAATTTTAAAATTGATGTGTAATCTGCCTAACCACTTTTCAACATCACGTCTTCACTCTCAAACTAATTTGTTAATGGTTAAAGAGAAGTTAATAGATCTCAAAGAAAAATTTGTTGTTAAATGTTCAAACTCCACACATGATCATATACTACCTCTTTGTTCTGAAATTTAAGTGTACTTTTATTCCCTAACCATCCTTTTGTTTAAATGTTGTGGGTTTTCTATTGTAATAATTTTTCCCTAAATTTACTAGAATATTTTGGAAATTTAAATTTAAAATTTGTATTTCATGTTTAAGTAGAATAGTTATCATAACTGAACTCTTTATATATACATTGTAAATTATTGTGAATCTTTAAATTATATTATCAATAAAGGATATACAAATACTAAAGTTGCTTTTAAAATTTACAAAAAAGATAGTTTTTGGTTTGTTTTTTTCTATTCTTCTTTGTGTTATTTTGACAAAGTTGATACATAACTTTACCGTTGCTAAAAATAAGTTAGTGAATCACATAGTGGTTAGTGCAAACATCGAAATGTGTGGTGAAAGGTAAAACCTTTTGAAAGTTATAAAAGTTAGTGAATCGCACTACTGGGCCCTATTTCAATAAGCTACAAGGTTACAATTACAAGTGTTTTTGACTGTAAAATTGTGAACTTGTAAATAATTGTGTTTTATTAAAATACAATTACAAGTTTGTGACTACAAGTGATTTTTACAATTCAAAAGTCATACTTCTTCAATTGATTTTACTTTACTAATCTAAATTTGTAGATAAAAGCATAGGGTCGACAGAGACTCTCAGAAAAATTTTACAAGTTACTAGTGAATAATAAATTAAATTCAAATTTGATTTTTAACTATTTTTAATAAAAATTATTTTAAATAAGCACAAAATCAAACCAATATTTATTACCACTTATTTATTTTGTTTTTAATTATGTATTATGCATTTTTTGTTATCTTCTGATTACATTTGACTCTTTTTCGACTAACGCGGACGATTAAAACAATCGAATATGCCATCATTTTCGATTCGAAAAAGACTGTGCCTTCGGAAGAAAATGGTAACCTAGCCGCGACTCCCTTGAGAGCCTCCCTTGAACAGCTTTCTGAACCGTTTATGAGTCTTTTATGAACCATTTTTGAGTCATTTTTTATTATTTTTTTAGTTGATTAAAAAAAAGTAACATTGCCGCCTTTATAGCTGTACATATGTGGAGCATATATGAATTGAGTTACCTTAGTGAGAGAGAGAAGAGAAATGAAGTGTGGTGAAAAGTCTATTTTTAGAACACTAAATCTAAATGTGCAAAATATGTTTGCAAATTTACGTTACAAACTATCGAATTTCAATCCATTAAATGCTTGATTTTAAATGAATATGCTATTTTTTATTGTATTTTTAAACAGTAAGTTTTAAAGCATAAGGGCGAATCTCCTTCGATTAGTTTTTTAATCGCGCAGACGACAAATCGTTTTTGGTCTTCCAAAAAAGACTCACTTTGGTGCTTTTTCAAAAAATATTCTTCTAAATGCTGACTGGATTATAGCAAATAAATTTCTAGCATATGAAAGGCCCATAAATAGTTATAACAAAAAATTTCTTGCCCATAGCAGGTTTAAGTTCATCTACGTTTTACGGTATTATTTATCTACACGTACCATCAAAAAGTATTTTACCGACTTACTTCTGGGTTTTATGTTTATTTTTCTCCCGCAAGCCCTGCTTCTTATTCAAGACACTTTACTTCCGATATAAACTTTGAGCTAATTCATAAACCTTTGGAAAAAATTTAAAAATTTTATCCACACTAATTTTGAAAGCACTATTTTAAATTATTCTGCAGTTTCCCAATTGGATTTTGGTTTATGATGCTTTACTATTTATTCTGGTTGCACTCTTATTATTTTCTTAAAATCTTGTTAGATTCTAACTAAATTTTTAATTCAACTGATTTTTCAGCCGTTAATAGTGTTGTCTCTTTTTCACTAGTTCGTTTATGTGTGAAAATTATTTTTTTTTTCTTTTCAAAAAAACAACTTTTTTGCTGCTTTTTTTTCGAAATTTTCCTCTACTGAGATTCCAAGCACTTTTGTACAAGGTTCGAAAAAATACTTTAAAGGACTGTATTTTAAGGTACCGTACTCTACTTAGGCAAGTTCGGTACATAATCACATACGTAACAAAATTTTCCATTTAATAAAATTTTAGAGTACCTGTTAAAATACACAACCTTTATAATAACGGACTTTTACGAAGTATGCTAAAAATAACGTACTTCGTTGAGTATTTTAAAGAACTATGAACTGACAACAATGTGAAAAACAGTATTACCAAAAGTGAAATTAAATAAAAATAATGATGGAAACCCCTTAACTGGCAGCACTTGCTTATATTTGTGTGTATATCATAAACAAATGTTTCACCAATGCAAACCAGGAACCGTAACTGTTATAACTTTTATCGTAAAAGTCAGAAAATAAAAGTTATTTTTTGACTTTTATTTTTCCGAGCAGAAATAAAAGTTATTTTTTGACTTTTATTTTTTTTTTTTGGAGCAGAAATAAAAGTTATTTTTGTTTTAATTCATGATAAATTTATTGAAAAATTTGTTCAAACAAAAATAACTTTTCAGTGAAAATAAATGCATATGCTTAAAAATTAATGGAGTTGAGTTTTGCAATCATAATTGGGGTTGGAAACACAAAAATAACTTTTATTTCTGGTCAAAAAAATAAAAGTAAAAAAAAACTTTTATTTCTGCTCGAAAAAATAAAAGTCAAAAAATAACTTTTATTTATGCTCGATATAATAAAAGTCAAAAATAACAGTTATTTTTGTTAGAAAAAATAAAAGTTAAAAAATAAAAGATTTTTGCTCGAAAAAATAAAAGTTAAAAATAACTGTTATTTTTGCTCAAAAAAATAATAATCAAAAAATAATACATTTTTTTTTCTAAAAAATAAAAATCAGATTTTTAAGAAGCATCGCATTTTATGAAAATTTGGTCTAACCCTATCAAAATGGTTGCGGTTTAGCTAAATTTTTTGAAACAACATTTTTCGTTTTATTTGTTTTGAACGTGGATTAAGTTCCTTACATTTTTCAATTTAAAAGTAAAAATTTTTTCATACAAAACCAAAAATTAATATTTTAAAATGTTTGTTTTGAAAGTGGTATAAGTCCATTCAACCCGCTAAAAAATGCATTTCCAAATGGATTTTATAAATTTATTTTTATGAATGAATAAATTTTACAGGTTCTGATCAAAACTTAAGATTTAATTTACTAAAATTGGTCACCTAAATTTTTAAAAACACTAAAACGCAAAACCCTTTATATCTTAATTTAAAAATAAGTGGACTTAATCCACTTTAAAACTAAGGTCTTCAATATAATCCAGAATTCATAGTTAGTCACAAAGAATAAATAATTAAAAGAATCTTTAAAAAATTTAAATTGTTAGTATTCGTGCACCAAAATTTTAAAAAATTTAAAAATCAAGTTGAAAATTTCAACTTGAAATCGTCCTGAAGAAATTTTAAGTTTTTCCAAAATCAATAAATGAATTGTTATAAGTTGTATTTTATACACCCGATGTGGTTAACTTTGTCCTACTGTAGAGTCCACTGTGCAAGACCTACTAAAACTTTTTAACATTATTCTGAAAGCCTAACTCAGAAATTAACACAATTGGATAGTGCGTATATATGATTCGACAGAGCCGAATACAACACTCTTGGTTATTTTAATTAGCAAATTGTATAAAATTATGAAATCGATACAATTCCACTACTACACACTTAAGTTTATAATTTTGTTTCGCAAATTGAAGATAACATATACAGTTTTAACTGTAAAAATAACCTGTATGAAAAAATGTTCTTCCAAATTAAGAGATTTATGCACTGATACATATTCCTATAACCGCAGACACTTTTTAAACCTTTTTACATTATATATTCGAAATAATAACCTAAATACAAACTGTGCCTAGTTTCTGTAACTCTCGCATCGATAAATTATTCGAGAGGAACAATGAAAATGAAAAAGAAACTAGTTGAATTGAAACAAAATGTCATTTTTTTCACCCAAGTGTTTCTGTAATTAATTTTTGTGAGAACTATCTGTCATTCAGCAACTTACGTCAAATTTATTGGAAATGTGCGAGTAAAACTGTTTCTGTAAGCGAATGATGCGAAAAGTTTTTCATTTTATCTGTCAAAACAATTCGCACATATTAAAGGCGTCGAAAAAGAAACATTTGAACTAAAAAGTAAAAACAAATACATAATTGAAACATATAATTAAATAAAATGTAATCAATCGCTTCATTTTATTTATTCAAATATTTTCCATTTTAATTAATTTCAGAAAATTTAAAGAATATCAAAAATATTTCGGCGATCGGTTTGTTCGGCAACTAACAACACCACACTAAACATTTAAAATAATATATAAATATATATGTCTATATATATATATATATATATCTATTTTTTCTTATTTTAAATTAATTTTTTAATTTTTTTGATGATAAATTTTTACTTTTTCTACCAACTGTTTACTTTTTGACAGATGTATTGGAAATTTCCATTAAAAACGTAATCAGTGTTGCTAGTACTCACTTTGTGTTACAGAAACACTTTTTTCTTCCAGGTCAAGAAACGGTGGAATTTTTTGTTTTATGTTTTTCGCTGTGAAAACTTATCACTTTGAGTTACAGAAACGACCTACTGAGTAATTGAAATGAGTAGCCACCTAACGGCAATTCCTAAAAGTGAAAACAACAATTTTGCAGCATTTATTGTTTTTGTTTTTTTTTTTGCGATCGTATGATATTTCTTCTTAGTTTAGAGGAAGATTACTATAACCACAGGCAGGAAAAAGTATTTTTGGACGTAAAAATATCAAACTTTTTGCCATTTAAGTATTGTTTTTTAAAATAAGGTAAGTTATTCAAAATATGATTCGGTTATAAATTTTTTGCATTTGTTTTTATTGAAAATTTTCGCGATTTTTAAAGATGCCGAAGACTAAATTTCTTACCGACCCAGAAAAAATTCAAAGCAATTTTTTTCATGAACAACACTGCGTTCTAAAAGAGCAACTGCTAGAAAAATTAACCGTTCCGAATGCGAAATTCGCAATTTTCTAAAGAAAGGGCAAAATTATGGAGTTAAATAAAAACACATCGCACACCTTTTGCGAGCAGATGGTACTATACATTGGAAGATGACCAAAATGTACAACAATGACAAAACAGCACAATAAAGAAACCCGTTTAAAATTTGCTCGCAAATATATAAATTGGTCAGATGAGTTGAAAAAGTTGTATTTTTAGACGAAAAGAAATTTAATTTGGATGATCCCGATTCATATTCCTGCCACTGGCATGATCTGAGACATAACGAAGTTCGTATGTCTCAGCATTATGGTTTGGACAGCTTTTTTGCTTTTAGAAAAACCATAGTTTGTATTGTGACCACAAAAATGAGCTGTTAGAAGATGCTCTCATCACATTCATGGATGAAGAAATGGATAAAGATTGCAATTTCAGCAGGACAATGCCTCAATTTATGTTTCCAGGCCATTGAAATTGTGGTTTCATCAGCATAAACTAATCTGTTCGAATGGCCCACTTGCAGTCCGAAAACATAGCGCAAAAAGTTTACGCAGATAATGCCCAAAATGAAGCAATAATGACCATAGCAGAATTAAAGCTTAAAATTAAGCAAGTCTGGGATCAAATTGACCGTCATTTTTTAAATAAATTTGTGCAATCAATGTCGGATCGCATTTTGAAGTTGTAAAAAAAAAAACAAAAAAACGGATTATCGACGCATTACTTATGATAAAAAGTGCAATTATGTAAAACGAGTTTATAGGAAAACGTACATAAAAATTGGAAATAAGTATTCAAATTAAAGAAAAAATTATAAATAAATAAATAAATAATTTAAGTTTTTTTGTTTTTGACAATTTTTAATAACTTTTGTATTTCATCTTTTGAAAATGGTTTTTAAGTCGATACAATTTAAACTGATTTCGCAAAAGCTTTTGAAGTGTTCCTGTTCTGTTACTGTTATTAAAACTTTTTAAAATTGGATTTCACTCACAGATGCTAAGTTGGTTTCACTCCTACCTTACTGGAAGATACTCAGTTGTGTCCATTGATGGGAAAAGTTCTAAACCATTTATTCCGACCTCGGGCACACATCAAGGTAGCATCCTTGGTCCTCTTCTTTTCTTATTGCTTATTAATGTTATTAAAAACTGTTTAAAATTTTCAAAATCGTTGCTTTATGCTGATGATTTAAAGATCTTTAAATCTGTATTAAATAATAATGATATTTATGAACTTCAAAAAAACTTCTTTAGACTGGTTTTATTAAATGGATTCCCCTTTAATATTAAAAAATGTTATGTTATGACTTACCATAGGAGCAGACATATCTGGTCTTCTAATTATACTTTAAATAACACTTGTTTATCAACTGTTGATGAAATTCTAGATTTAGGAGTTTAATTTGACTTCAAACTTTAATTTTGTAGCCACTTGGATTACATCATGCCTAAGGCATGGTCTTTGTTCAGATTTGTTCGAAAAAATTCTAACAAATACTGTAATCATTACAATAAAAAAGCGATAGTGATCGTATTGAAAAAAATTAAAAAAAATATTAAATATACTTAAAATTTTCTAGCTCAGACCCGTTCGTCCTCCATCTTATAGTGATAAATATGCGTTACTTTCGATGGAAACATTCGCGTCTATAATACAAACTTCTGCTTCAAATTTCGTTTATAATATTGTTTGTGCTGTAATTGATTGTCCTAATTTGATTATATGTTAGATCTCTCAGATCGAGAGGGAAATAGTTTTTTATAGATCTTTATCATACTGATTATGCATTAAATAAACCTCTCTCTAGAGCAATGAGATTTTTTAGTAGTTATAGTATCCTTTTAGACGTTAATATACCTAACCCTGTCTTTAAAAATATTTTAAATAATTTATTTTAATGCAATTATAACTTAGCTTTACTACTAGCCTGTAAGGATAATATTGTATCCATAAACGAAATAAATAAAATGTTTTTACTGATTTAATCCACATGAAATAAATATGGAAAATTTTGAACCCAAATAGTCTAACATCGAAAACCCATAACTTTAAACTCGAGCTGACTTGTCAAAATCTTTTTAGGGTCTGTAAATAGCCATGGTTACTAATAGCCTTAAATTATCTCCTCATCTGGGAAAATATCTTCTTCTTCTTCTGTTATCCTTGACTCCCAGTGGAGCATAGGGCCATGGGAAAATATCGTTCACCCCTTATTTGGAGCATAGTGTAATTTATGTTTCAATGCATAACACTTAACACCTATTATTGCTTTAGACTTCTTTTAATTTTATATTATACTCTTACCTTTGTCAATGATGTCTCAATTTTATTGTTACTTTGTATCGGTGTTGACGGAATCGGAATTTTATTTCGCACAGTCAAGACCACAAAATTGTCCAAAAATTTTTATATATTACACAAAAATTCAGTTTTTATTAAAGAAAAAACTTTTATTAGAACAATTAAGAGTGTTACGTTCGGCTTTGCCGAATCTTATATACCCACCGTCAAGTTGTGTTTAATTTAGAAACATATCTCATATACAGGGTTATCCATTTTGCGGTTTCAAAGGTGAACGTAAATAAAAACCATATAAAATATTTTTTTCATGATATTATTATGTGTGAAACACAACATCATTTAAATGACCACCACGCGAAATGTTGCAAGCATTGAATTTTTTGAGGTAATTTTTGACCACTTTTTGACACATATTGGACGGTATTTCAGCCATTACTTGATGAATCTTGGTTTTTAAGTGCTCAAGAGATTTAAAAAAAAGATTTATATGAATAAACACTGTATTTCGCGTAGCCCCACAAAAAAGTCTAATGGTGTGAACGCGGCCAGGAAATGTCTCTTGCAATAAAGCAATATTCGCTCGAGTTGTCGAGTTGGCAACACCTTCTCTTACAGCAGCGATATTTTCATCGGAACAAGCGAAACGATGATGCACAGGCCTTACAATATTTGTAACCACTCCAGTCTCTTTAAAATTTCTTCACAATTGCTTGTTATAATCTCCTCATAAAGCACGATATGTGGCTGTTGCAGAATCACCATTTTTGTAGTATGTTTTGATAATTTTTATGCGTTGTGTGATACTTAAGCGATCTATTTTCTTAAATGTCAGACTTTCAACTGAAAAGAAAAAATATTGATTTAAGAACTTAGTTTGAAAGATGCCGAATTCCAGTCCTATACTTTTGAAACCACAAAATGGATAAGATATCTACGAGGGTGCAGCTAATTTGAAATGGGGACAAAATTAAAAAAAAAAATTGTTAAGCTGTTGGTAAAATATTTGGACTAAATTCGGTTGCTATAGCTTTATAATTCAACATTAAAAGTATTTAAGTTTCCCTAGTATTTACTTTGCGCGAAATTAGTATAGTTTTACATTAATAAGCTATTAAATACATTTCGATGAGCTTAATATGTAGATAGGATAGACATGTTGATAGTAATACGGCAGGTCCAGATATTTTGTTAAGAGTTCCTAATGCATCTACCGTATACAAAGTCTGGACTTACCATTGATTGATAGCTATCTAATTTCGTAGGTGCAATCTTAATATACTGAATGTATATCCAAATCTTTTTGATTGAAGTTATCAAAAGCGGATGTTATATAAATAAGAATTATAACTAAATGTTGACCGATTGTCACAAAATTTTACAACTGACATGTATTAATATAAAGCTTATTTATACAATTTAGTGGACATACATAGCTGTCATAATGTTTATAATTTAATAGCTTTTAGCTGGCGTTTGTGGCGTATGGTCAAATATAGACCGATTCCTATAAAATTTGATACACTGACTAATAGTTGCATTAAACTTTTCTGTTCTAGATTTAGTCGTGATATCTATTACAATTGTATTCAATTTATCAACATAAATTTGATTCTCAGGGCAGGGTTATTTGGGAGCTCTAACTAAATGTGAACCGATTTCGAACAAGAAAATATTGCCATAAGATCCTTAGCCGATGTTAGATTTAAAATCTTAGACACACCAAAAGGTAGCAATAGTTTTTGGTCTTTTTTGATTCAATTCGCAAACTTTTTTAGCAAATTTTTGATATCAGTCAAAAGGATTAAAGCTCAAATTTTCATTTTTCTTGGAAAAATAACCGAAAACTATCTCAAAAACATATCAGAAATCGAACGATTTGAAAACGATCGGTTTCCATCACATACCAGAATGTTTGTGCTGAAAATATGTACATTTTTTGTTTTTGTTGCATTATTTTTCATTGAAATAGTTTTTCTTTAAAAATATTCAAAAAATTTAAATTCTTCACCTTTCAGCTGGACAAATTTAATTTGAGCTTGACACTGGACAAGCACTAAAAAAGCTGGACAATCCAGTCGAATCCAGCCTGACTGGCAACCCTAGTTCTAATCGAAAAAAAACAAAGTATATGCATGACTGTGTATGACACGTACAAAAATTTGGAGATACACATAAATGTTATGAAAATAAAAATATATGTTGGTTACTTCGTGCTGTGTTCGTTTTCATTTATGTGACAGATTTTTATACTTATACAGAACTCTGATGACATTATTTTCATATTTACTAAATGATTTTCGTCTAATTTAGTGAGTTTTAACAAAAGAGTTAGTATGGTAGCTACGGCCAAATATGGACTGATTTGAACGAAATTTGGTAAAGTTATTTTTGGCCGAAATACAAAATCCAGGAACTTAGTGCTATGGGAGGTTACTTTAATAATGGACCGATTTTGACGAGCTTCAATAGCCATGGTCCCACTGCCAAAAGAATTGACCGTGGAAATTTATCTTTAGAATTGCGACATGTACTTTGATTATGGGTGTTCAGTAGGGTGCCAGTTTTTTTTTTCAAAGTTGGAATTTGTATGTGACCAACTCCCAGATTTGTTCGAAATGCTAAAAAAAACCTTGCAAATTTGAGGTCAATCGGATGGGGGAAAATCGTGCGCATGACCCGCCTAAAGTTCTGCAGCATGTAGAAACATTTTGAAGAAATCTAAAGAAACCCTTCAGTTTTCCTATATAACTGGGATGTCCTAACTTTGGCGTCAAGCACGCTTTCCCGATATCTGATCTGAATTTAACTTTGTATTTATTTGGATTAATTAGGTCAAATGCAACAAATTTTTGGTACAACGACATTCAGATTTATATATATATATTGCCAAGGCCGCGGAAAAGGGGAATTCAATGAAATTTTTTTTCTTATTATCTAGTGCTTTTGTAATTGTCATTTGTTTGTTTACAGTCCAAAGCCTCACAAAACAAAGAGAGTACATTTGTGAAGTATTAATATATCAAAATTTTTGAGCATCGGTTTCTATTTTATTTTATTTAATTTTTTCTTTACAACTTTATGAGAAAATAATTTCACTTAATATTGTTTTTGAAAGAATTTACGTACCTACTGAATAGTATAATCAAACATGAAGTGATGTTGTTTTTTTTATCCAATAAAAAATAAACAAATAAAAATTTTCAAGTAAATTTTAGTGTTTTATTTATTCACATTGGTCGTTTTTGCATGCCTCCTAAGTAAGAGAACTTTATGTGTTGTTCCAGTCTTTTTTTTGGTGACGTTCCAGTCTCGGATTTTTGCATCCAAAACAACTATAAATGCAATTTTTTAGAAATTTTTTGTGCGTAGAGTATTCTTTGATCTTTCACCTACGATATGTTAGAGGGAAACGTGTCCAGGTTTTTGAAAACATTACGAAATTTTGGAAAATGTTGTACAAGCTCTTAGACCACTTCTCTTTTAGTGTGACGTTCCAAAGTTACAGCCTGAGAATATATTTTAAATGAACAAAAGTTATCGCAACATTTTTACTTTGTTCATCAAATATACGTCGAAAATTGCGCAAACTGGTGACGTTCCAGCCCACGGCCTTGGCCATATATATATTTATATATAATAAATATATATATATATATATATATATATATATATATATATATATATATATATATATATATATATATATATATAGATATATATATATATATATATATATATATATATATATATATATAAATATATAAACAAATTTGGGGGGTACGTATACGTATAAATATATATATACCAGCTGCTTGTACCCGGCGATGCCCGGGTTGAGAGTAAAAAATTTTTACTTATTGCTGTGTTAACCATTTCTTTAAAAATTAACAATTATGAAATATTTTTTTTATTAATTTTTTATCTGAATCTTTTATTAATGTATTTGCATATTTATAATAATATAGTGATTGGCAGTACTCCACATTAATGTGTGCTTGCAATGGGCCCAAAAATGTCAAACAACATACAACACAGAACATTAATCATATTTTCAATATCCGTGCAGCCGTTTTCAGATTTTAGATAAATCAAAAAAAGAGGGCGTAAAAGTGGGCATTGTAAATTTTTCTTTATGTATAATCCTAACTTGGACTAAAAAAAACATGTAGAAAAAAATGTCCTGATCGGTCCAGCCGTTCTAAAGTGATGCAGTTTTAAAGAAAACGGGAATTTTTTCCCCATTTTTCGATTCCCAGGTCCTCCTTGGTCCATTTTCAAAAAATTCAAAAAGCGAAAAACTAAAGTATGAAAATATCCACATTTAAACCTTTAATTAATTTGGTTAAATCGTTTTGATCATCCATATTTGTAATTTTTATATTTGACTTATAGATTAAAAAAATAACATGGACTATTTTACCCACTGGTCACACCTTTACATACTGTAAAAATTTCAGAAAAATCGGTGTGCAGGGTCATTCATATTTGTCATTGTTAATATTTGGCTTATATACCCCTCCCATATAAGCCCATTTGAGATTCCAAAAAAAACATAGCCTTTTTTAACCACCGGTCACACCTTAATATACTATTAAAATTTCAGAAAAATCGGTCCGGTCGGTCATCTATATTTGTCATTTTTAATATATGAGTTATATGGCAGCGGTCACGCCCACTTGAGATTTAAGAAGAAGACCTTATCCATTAAAACCACTGGTCACATCTAACCATACTGTCAAAATTTCGGAAAAATCGGTCTGCAGGGTTATCCATATTTGTAATTTTAAATATTTGACTTATATGGGAGGGGCCATAGCCATTTGAGATTTCAAAAAAAAAACCTTGCCTATTTTAACCACCGGTTACACCATAGCATATTGCCTGAATTTCAGAAAAATCGGTCAGTTCGGTCATATTTGTAATTTTTATTATTTAACTTATATGAGGGAGACCTTGTCCATTTTAACCACTGGTCACACCATACCTCACTGTCAAAATTTTAGTAATGTTAGTATAACTTTATCTACATTTCGAAAATCATCAAAATCAATTTACCCAGTTATAAGTATTGTATTTATAACTGGGAAGGGGCGATTCCCTGCTCCGATCCTTTCAATTTTTTTCTGAAGTACGGCCATTGGTAATGAATTTACTTTTGTTAAGTTTGAAGTTTCAAACCTATTTGGGCCCTTTCTTGACCAAGTTTTGAAACAAAACATATCCTAAAACCACCTTAAGGAAATGTTCAATCTAATTTCAAATTTCAAAATTTGAAAATCGGTCGAACCGTTTAGGAGTTAACCTCTTTATATATATATATTTATTTATATATATATTATATATCTTATCTTATATTCTTAAACGAGCAATAATTGTATTTTTTGATATATATATATATATATATATATATATATATATATATATATATATATATATATATAGAATGACTATCTCGAAAACGGCTCTAACGATTTTGATAAAATTTGGACAGTGGCTATCTTTTTTGATGCATAGGTCGAAGAAGAAGGGACTTTTGGAACCTTTGCCTCTAAGAGGGTAAAAACGGGTAAAAAGGGGAAAAAATCGAAAACGTTATATCTCCTAAGGTAATAGGTATAGAAACAAAATTTAAACAGCTATGAAAATAAGCGGACAGGTGTTTGGTAATTTTTTGAAACTATGTCCGATAGGGGGTAAAAAAAGGTGAAAATTGTTTTTTTGGTACTTTTTTAACCCACTCTTATTTTTTAAACCAAAGAATATAGAAAGGAACTTCGTACAGCAGTCAATAGATGTGAAAGAAACATTAAACACGTATTTGGTACTTTTTTGATTTTGGGGCCAAAATGGGTAAAAAAGGGATAACATGATAACTTAACATATCAAAAAGTAATATGAATAAGAATTATGTTAACTGCGTTTTAATAAAATGTACCGAATTCAATTGGTACTAAAGAAGTTTGGTACTTCTACGCATACGGAGATTTTTGAAAGTAGGGGATAAAAAGGGGAAAAAATGAGTAATGTTATAGCTTTTAAACAAATGAATGTTTGTATGTATGTTCTTTATAGAATAGTAAACTGTGAATTTGATCTAGTAATGCTCTTTAGCGAAGATGTTGCGCATGAGTCGGCGAAGGCCTTTTATTTGTTGTAAATAATTTCCGACAGGTGGCGCTACTGAAAATTACTCAAAATCAATTTAATCGTAAGCTGTACATTTAATCATGCTATAATCTTTAACAAAGTTGTTGCGGATAAGCCGACGATGGTTTATTAATGGGAATGGCCAAAGTACGATAGGTGGCGCCATTGAAAATTACACAAAATTAATTAAATCGTAAACTGTGCATTTGATCATGTTATAATCATAAGCAAAGTTGTTACGCATAAGCAGACGAAGGTTTCTTAGTTGGTATGAACAACTTCAGGTGGCGCCACTGAAAACTACTCAAAATGAAATAAATCGTAAACTGTGCATTTGATCAAGCTATAATCTTTAGCTAAGTTGTTGCGCATGAGTCGACGGAGGTTTCTGTTGGTATGACCAATTTCCAAAATTTTTAAAATGAGTTAAACTGTAAACTATGCAAAATATGTGTTGATCGGACAAAATAAATAAAATAATTCAAAATTAACTAAATATTTGTATAATGTATTTCCTCTAAATTTATTTTATTACTTTATAAAATAAAATATATAAAAAAATTTAAAATTAGCCTAAAAATGCTTATCATAAAGCTCCGAGCAAGTCTCGGTCAACCAGGTACTAAATATATATATATATATATATATATATATATATATATATATATATATATATATATATATATATATATATATATATATATATTTTTAAATCGGTTAAGAAATGACAATTACATATCGTTTCAAGTGATTTATGAGTCTGAAGTGCCCTACTTTGGGTGCCGATTGTGCCACTCCGGTAAAAGCTAGGCTTTCCAGGTTCAAAACTTAACACTTCTGCTATATGCTTACTTACTTAAATGGCCTATAGTTACAACCTGTTTAGGTCAAAAGAAGAGTATATTCTCCAATTTCGTAGTTTTGAAAGATTTTCTTCTACTTGGTCTTCCCACCGAAGTTTTGGACGCCCTCTTCTACGAGTTTCTTCAGGACCATTATCATGGTACGTTGTTGACGCAGACTGGTCCAAAGATTTTTGTAGCATTTTCCACTCTGCCTGTGCATGTGCCCATGATTTAGCACCATACAATAACACAGATAGTATAAACGTTTTATAGAGAGTTATTTTTGTTGTTACGGAGAGGACTTTATTTCTTAGCTGCTTGCATCGATTGACACATATGATTCTACGTTTGATTTCAAAGCGTATATCGTTGTTGATGTTCACAGCGGTGCCAAGGTATACAAATTATTTTTCAACCTCGAAGCTATAGTTCTAAACGGACACATGTGATTCAATTCTACTGGTATGTCTGCCTGCAGAAATTATCAGTTTTGTTTTTGATTCGTTGATAGCTATTCTGCTATATGCACATACATTTATTTTAAAATCCGCCAAACAGTTCAGAAGTTGAGGACTTATTTCCATTATATTTTCCCCCGGCGAAACTGCTAAAGAGTTGACCTCAATTTTATTTAATTTTTTTGTATATTTTAAACCCCGGTGAGACAATTTTTAATTTGTTAAGCAAATTTTTTAAAAATATAAAAAATGAGTCTGCAACTAAAATTCTTTCACAAAAATCTTTATAACTCAAAAATCGCACAAATGCTCAAATCTTTTATATTGAGAGCATATTTTTTAATATTTCTAAAACATTTATCTAAACAAAATATAATTTTTTAAATGATCATATACCTAAAGTTTATGGTCCATTATAAAACTTTTAATAAAAACTATAATCAAATAATATATCAAAATTGCGCAAAAATAAAAATAAATATTGAACTTTGAACTCAGCAAAACAAAGTACACTGCAGTTAGTAATATAGAATTTACTTTCATATGGTACCAAATATTGTAAAGGTTAAAATTCATCTTTTAAATTAATCACAACTTTTGAAGGCTTTCACTCCAAAGTGTACCGTAATGTACAATATATCTAAAAAGCGCTAATCGTATGATTACTTTAGTTACAATACGATATCGAGAGTATAAATATATTTGAATGCTTCATTTTTAAAAAGTGTTAAACAACAAAAAATAAAAATCTAGTTTTTGGTTAATTAATGGTTTATGAAGGTAAATACATCATTTAGTGAAAACAATTTTGAATTTTTAGTTGTTACGTCCTTTTGAATTTTAAGTGTCTTTTAAAAATATAACAGTTCACATGAAATTTACAATGGTGATGTTTGTTTAGTTTCAAAACGTGTCAAATGCAAAAGTTTTATTATTTTTTAAAAGTATGTTAATATTAAAAAAAATATTTTATGTATACCAAAAAATTACAAATATCTATAACTTTCAGGGGAAAAAATATTAGATTTTTAAAGTTAATATCAAGGTTACTAGGAAGTTTTCTTTAATTTACTCAGAACTACGGAAATGCTATTAAACACCTTTTAGAAATAAACCATTCATTTGTAGTATAAAATAAATTCTTTAAAATTTTGAACCTCCTAGATTTAATTTTGCTTCATGAAAAAATATGTTATTCATTTTCATGGAAATTATTTGAACTTGTCTGGCTAATTTTTTAACAGTTTTTAGAGATATGTATGCATACTAGATTTATTTTTATAACGATTTCTTTAATATATATATATTTTTTTATTTTGAATATACTTGGTATATTTTTATAACTATATATGTATATATTATGTATGATAAATATAAATATTTTTGTTTGCATTTTATTTTTGTAGATTTTATATAGAGAGATGTTTAATTGTACACATATGTTATGTATGCAGTTTTATTGAAAACTGAATAAAATTATTTTATTCTAAGTGGACTTTTTTCCATTTTGTTTTCCCACTATATCACCATTATTCAGTTTAGTTTCGTCATGCTCATTATCTATATCATTTTTAGTTTCACATGTTAAAAATGACTGTGTCATAGAAATAACGTTATTATCATCAGTTTGGAAAGAATCCATAGTTGTTGCCAATAATTGGTCTTCTGGTTCCAACACATGTAAATCACTTCCACCTGTAGCGTTGCCTTCAAACATGTCCATTGTTATGTTGGCAATGGCCTGGCCATCATCACTAATGTTAAAAATTAAATCTTAAATTAAAGAAATTTTTAACAAAATTTGTTAATATTACCTATTTATTATAGCGTCATTTTTCGCTATACCTTCGCAAAGTTGTTCTACTTTTTCTGGTACTTTAGCTTGAAGTTTTTGCAACACATCTGAAAAAAAAATAATATATATAAGAATATATAGTTGACAAAGTTATGTATGATGATTTTGACGAGCCCCACTGAAATGATATAAAAACTTTTAAGAGGTATTGCTCTATCTAAGTGGTTCAGACTCCAAGGCGCTTAAATTTTAGATATGTGATTTAGACAGTCCCATGCATATAAGGCATTTTTTCGAATTTGGAAACGCATACCCTCTATTTTGATTTTTTTGATCCTAATAATCTATTGCCTTCGAATAAAATTTACCATTTTAGATAAGTATGAAATTTCAATTACTTGGATCAAACATATTAATTTCATAATCCTTAAGCTTAATTTAGTTAAAATGTTATTATTAAAAAAAAAATTACTGCTCAGTATATGGAAAATGTATACTGAGTTTTTTTTTCAAAATTGGATCAGCTTAACTGTTTCTCTTAATAAAATTTTATTAGTTTTGTAGCGAATTTCGAAAAACTTTAAAAGTAATAATTTAATATCAGGATTATGTTATTTATAAAAAAAAAACTTGATTTTAACCTTTTTGTCAAAACTTAGACCCTATATATGTTAATGGTTAAAATATATTTTTTAAATAAAAAAGTATCAAGAATGGTTTAAAATAATAACTTTTATGCATTTTAATCGAAACTTTAATTCATTAAGTTTCTAAACTTTAGGAATGGGTTAAAAGTATACAATGTCGAAATACATTTTCCTTTCTGGTCAAAATTATAAAAAAATTGTAAACTGGTTGACAAATTTATTCTACCCTAGGACCTATTGGTGAAGGGTATAACAACATTTATCGCTTACCATTATTTTCAATATTTTGCTGAGCTTCTTCTAGCACTTGCATGGTGTGTTCCTCGGCAATGCGTCGTATGGTATCAATGTCAAAACCACTTTGTTGTTGTGCTACATGATCGGCACCATCGCTAATAATATTTATATCGCTAACAATATCAGTTTTAGTTGGTGTCAAGATTTTCTGTTCATCTAAATCAATGCAAAAAAAAATAAAATGTGAATTTACAAAATATACAAACATATAAATATATGTATATCGTCACCTAAAATTCCTAAAACCGTAATCCTCAAAAATCGTTTTATGATAAAATCTAGTACACAAGGCTACAATTCGTGTTTTATACGTTCACAAATAATGACTTATACAAGAAATGAAAAAAAGTACAAATATCACAAAACATCGTCATAAAACTCAATAGACGTAGTTCACATTATTTGAAATATAGCAAACATTATTTATCATGAAAGACTTTTTTTGTTCCTTTTTTTCACGACAATATATGAACAAAAAAAATCGTGATTTTTAAATTTAATCATTTTTAATTTATAAGATTTTTGGTTCCCCTTTAAAATGACAATAATGTAGTTTTAGTATATTAAGGGACTAATTGGTAGGTAGCTTATGGAAGTAATTTTCGCAGATTGTGACAAGTATCTTAAGTTGTATTACAACCGTCTGGTGGAGGACTCTTCAGAAATCCTCGTACTGCAAGATACTCTAAATGGTTTAGCGCATGTTTATGAGCTATAACAATATTCAAACAACTGTTTCGGATATCCATCATAATTGGTTTCAGCTTACGAATTCCAGACGAACTGGAATTTGTTGACAGACGAACTGGAATTTGTTGGCAAACCTGTACCCACTTGCAAGCTCCTACTTAACGTTGCATAAGTCATAATCGGACGCTTTTAAAGTAAAAATAGCTGGAAGTTACTTTATTAGAATCCAGGGACCGAAATAACTGTTATTTTTTTAATTTTTTATTAAAAAAAATCAACCTGAATGAAATGTCAGAGAATAAAACCAAGTACACCATTTTTATAGTATTGGACCAAATTTTCATAAAATGCGATGCTTTTTAAAAATCTGATTTTAATTTTTTTAGAAAAAAACATAGCAGTTATTTTTAACTTTTATTTTTTCGAGCTAAAATAAAAGTTATTTTTTAACTTTTATTTTTTAGAGCAAAAATATCAGGTGTTTTTTACTTTTATTATTTCGAGCATGAATAAAAGTTATTTTTTGGCTTTTATTTTTGCGAGCACAACGCAAAAATAACTTTTATTTCTGCTCGAAAAATAAAAGTCAAAAATAACTGTTGTTTTTTATCGAAAAATAAAAGACAAAAAAAATAACTTTTATTTCTGCTCAAAAAAAATAAAAGTCAAAAAATAACTTTTATTTTCTGACTTTAACGATAAAAGTTATAACAGTTACGGTCCCTGTTAGAAACTGTTGTGGAGGAGATCTGCTAAAGTCAATATGACCGAGAAAAGAACTTTTTAAAACGATCCTTTTATAGTTCTTTTTAATTTTCCTCCTATTTGATACAAAAAGACCATATGCTTTTTTCACCATTGTACTCGTATGTATTTAAAAATTGTCACAATTTTGAAAATAACAAAATGGAAGATCAAAAAACTAGAAAAATTAATTGTACTTATTCAAATTACTTATAAAATATTTTAAAATAATTTAACTATTTCTTTAATAAAACTGTCCCATGCCTTGCTTTTCTCTTCGTTTTGAAATTAAGAAGTAAAAACATTGAACAATTACTGAAATTTGATATAAAAGAAAGAAGCTTACCTATTTGTTCATGTTTAATCTGTTGGTTCTGTATATCGTTCGTTATATCGTTTGGAACAACACTGGATAATGCTTTCTTTATAGCTTTTTCTTTAATTATTGGCATTTCAGTTACTTCAACAGCTTCAACTTTACTTTGGGTTGATAATGATGCTTCATTAATGAAATCGGCTATACCTTCTAATCCATCCTGGAATAGTTGCTTTTCAGCTTTCGTTCTTTCTATGTCGTCAGTAACGGGTTCAACATTGTCGATGCATATATTAACAATATCAATACGACCAATTTTTTTCAGAGCCTGCTGTAATTTGTTACCGGTAGCTTCGTTGCCCTGCAGACGTAGCCATAGACGTAACATAACCATTGCACGCTGATTTTGATTTTTTTCGCCCGCATATTCAGCATTGATAAGATCGATATCGGTCTCGGGTACACCCAATTCTTTGGCCAATGGCATCCAGTCATCCTCTAGCAATAGACATATATGCGACAGATCCATATCGGCCTTGTGAATTATTTCGTTAGTTTCAATTTGCACTTTACCGTTGTGATGTTTTATGTCACGTTCGTAATTGTACTTTTTCTTGTATTCGGCATTGATTTGATCGCGTTGGTTAAGACCTCGGTCTACAAAATTAATACTGTTGATGCTTCGCTGGCTACCAGCAGCAATATTTCCCTTATTGGAAGCCAAATCTATTCCGGTATCCTGTAGTGAGATATTGAGTGTGCAAATTGGTTGTTTGGGCGCTTCACCTTGCCCGGTTTTTGGCTCATTCATAAAGCTTATGCGTGCGAACGGTTCATCAGAATTTTTAACATGCACCATGAAGGAAAGTCGATTCTCACGGAAGGCTTGGAACTTAAGACTGAGTTGTTCGCCTGTTTTAAGAACAGGTACTAAATTACCACCAAATTCCAAATAAATGTCCTGATCCTCCAAGACCTCAACGTCGCGACTCTTGGCCACTTCTGTAAAGTTGTCTTGGTGCTCTAATGTTTTATCCTCTTTATCGTCGGTCATGCAAAATATCGAGAGTTTGGCTTCATTTGGAGAAATGCGCTTGGCAAATACAACAAATTTGGCTCGGAATGGAACAAGCGCCATGTAAGAGTATAGTTCGGAGGCCATGCGACTGGCTTCGGCAATATTGCGACAATCCATCAGCCAGAAGCGAGCTGACACTGTAGTAGTAAATGTCACGCTGTCCTTTACAAATGCTAGAGGCGTTGAACCGGTAACATCTTCCCAAATAGCCCGATTCTGACCTCCAGTAATAGAACACAGGAGACGTAATGTGGGCGCGTTGCCGGTGTATGGCGAATTCACCATACCCTGTGTACAAGCTTTAGGTGCTGGTATACTTAGTGTGATGGCTTTATGGAACTTACGGCGTCGTGGTTCAACCGTCACAACTGGTGACACAGCCACTCCTTGGCCAAGTAATTTGCAGCAACCATTTAAGTCAACTGGCTGTGCCTGAAGACCGACTCGAATTTTCTTTGTCAATGCATTTGGCGGAAATATTGCCTGAACCTGGGGTACGGCTTGTGATGACACTGTACCACCATCAGAGCCAATAGCATGTACCTCCTGTCGTATACGAGACACTACTGCAAAGAAGTGTGGAAAATTACGCGTCACAATTCGAATGATTCTATTTGTGCGTAAATCCTCCAAAGGACTTAGTTCGGTTTCCATCGTTTCTTGCAGAACCTCCAGTACCGACTCCTCCTTTTCGTAAAGTGTATGTTCCCGCCAGCTTTCGCCATTATCAGAACGCAATATTATAATTTCACGTTCCTTCTCACGTAACGAACCAAAATGTGGAACTTCCAGTATGACCGGCCTTAAATGTTACAAACAATCAATAATTAATTTAAATTCGAGTACGTATTGAAATTCTACTTAAACAGGAATGTTTGTAATTAATAAAACTTTATGTTCCTAGAAGAAATTTTAATGTATAATATAGTTAATCAACATACCCCAAAAATTTTGCCTCTACTGGTGATAATTCTAAAATTCTGCTAATCAAGGCCTCACCCTCCATTAGTGGTGGTGGATAATGCACACGATTTGGCTTAACATAACGACATGTGATTCTTGTCGGCTGAGAGCATGATTTAGGAGGTACAATTATACGAACACCGCTGTGACGACATCCGCGCATGGAACCACCACGAGCGTCTACCATAAATGAAACCAAGAACCTTTAAAAAACATCAGTTAATACTACTAATTAAATTGTACTAATAATTTTCTACACTTACCCTAAATGGACTGGTGGCTTAGTAATGGCCACATTATCTGATTTAAGAGCATACTGTTTGGAAATTTGGATGCTTTCATTGACTTCTCCTGAAAGAAAAATAAATTTGTTGAGTCAAAAAAGGCATTTAAAATTGCTTAATTTTTATAGAAGATATTAAGTAGATACGACTCTAATTTTTGAAAAGGTTGTAATAGTTTATTACCATATTTTTTTAATTAAATCCTTTATTAATGTATTTGCATATATATTTAATTGACTTTAGTTTTCGAGGGCGTAAAAGTGGGCATGGTAAATTTTTCTATATGTAGAATCCTAACTTGGACTAAAAAAACACATTTAAAAAGAAAAAATGTTTTCATTGGTCCAGCCCTCTCAAGAGATGCAATTTTAAAGAAAAGGAAATTTTATCCCCATTTTTCGATTCCCAGGTCCCAGTTGGTCCATTTTCAAAAAATTCAATAAGCGAAAAACTATCCTATAGTATGAAAATATCCACATTTAAAACTTTAATTAAATCGGTTAAATCGTTTTGATCTTATCATCCATATTTGTTATTTTTAATATTTGACTTATATGGGAGGGGTCATGCCCATTTGAGATTTCAAAAAAAAAAACGTAGCTTATTTAACCCACCGGTAACTCCTTATATACTGTCAAAAGTTAAGAAAAATCAGTCTGCTCGGTCATCCATATTTGAAATTTATTTCACTTATATGGAAGGGGACACGCCCACATGAGATTTCAAAAAAAACCTGGCCCGCCAGTCACACCTTAACGTACAGTCAAAATTTCAGAAAAATCGGTCCTCAGAGTCATCCATGTTTGTCATTTTTAATATTTAACTTATATGGGAGGGGCATCACCCACTTGAGACTTGAAAAAATCCCACCCTATTTTAACTACCGGTCACACCTTAACATATATGGGAGGGGCCACGCCCACTTGAGAATTAAAAAAACACTACCCTATTTTAACTACCGGTCACACCCTAACATACCGTCAAAACTTCAGAAAAATCGATTCGCTCGGTCATCTATATTTGTCATTTTTAATTTATGAGTTATATGGGAGGGGTAACGCCCAATTGAGATTTCTGAAAAAAACATTGCCTATTTTAACCTTCGCTCACATCTTACCATACTGTCAAAATTTCAGAAAAATCGGTCTGCTCGGTCATCTATATTTGTCATTTTTAATATATGAGTTATATGGGATGGGTCACGCCCACTAGAGATTTCTGGAATTTTGACAGTATAGTAAGATGTGACCATACTGTCAAAATTTCAGAAAAAGATAAAAAACAGGTCATTCATATTTGTCATTTTTAATATATGAGTTATATGGGAGGGGTCACGCTCACTTGAGATTTCAAAAAAAACTTAGAATTTTTTAGCACCGTTCACACCTTACAATACTGTCAAAATTTTAAACAAACCCGTCTGTTAGTTTCGGAAATCCTTTATAACAAACAACAGACGCGAACATTTTTTTATAGATATAGATAGATAACTTGAAATTACCAAATTTTAGCTATAAATTTTGTCATATAATTGCTATTATAATATTTAAAACATTGACTCTAGCTTCCATTGAGTCTTACTCAATGATTCTATATAAAAAAAAAATTGACCACACCTTCTTTTACTTTTTTCGATTTATCTAAAATCGGATAATGGCTGCATGAGTATGAGTAATTTTTCTTAAACGTTCGTAGTAATTCAATTTAAGATTTTACGGGAAACAAAGTTTGATAGTTGTTTGATGATTAATTGACTGACGACTTTGTAATAAATTTTAATTTAATTTTTTGTTTAAGGGCTGTTTGATGATTGATTACCGGTATTTGACGTTTGTTGTTTGACAATTGTTTTATCCCAGTAAGAACAATGTCAAACGTTTGATGATGACTTTTACATTTGATATTTAACGTTTTTTTTTTTTTCAACCTGAACAGATGTTTAAGATTCACATTTATTTTCAAGTAAAGGTTCATTTGAGAATAAACGATATTTTAATGAATGGCATTGCATTAAAAAAAAAATTCGTTATTTCTTTCGGATTTTTTATAATTAATCCATATTTGACTGTAGAACCTTACTTCAAAAAATTCACCAGAAATTATGGACCAATTAGCCGGTTTTATTTGTGATAGTCCCTCTACCGAAGCAAATGTCTCTACTAAATTTCATCAATTTGTTTTGATTAAAGTTTACATGGACAACCATACATCCACCTATTGAGGAGTAGCTTAAAAATTCAATAATATTCATATGCATATGTAAATTTTCTTTGTTTTATAAAACTTGTTTTACCTTACATTAAAAAAATGTTAAGCAAAAGGATTTACATATAATGCACTGATTTTAAAAACAAAATAAATAAACCCAAAAATATCAAAAATACAACGCCATTTCATTTATGTTCAACATGTAGATGATACCTTATTTGAAAAACCTTTGAGAATGAGTTTTCATAAGGATTTGATAATAAAGACATTTCTCAATTTGAGAATAAAGTCCCTTTTTTGTTGAGAACGATATTATTCTCAAATCAGTATCAAACGTTTGACCTTTAAAAAAACATTTATTTTCAAATCATCCTCAATTTGAGAATGAACCATTTTTCTTATTGGGATGATTGTTTGACAAACAATCAACAGTGGTTTACGGACGCTTTTTTTTGGAAATAATTCTGTAACTTGAACGACTAGAGATATTTGAATGAAAATTGGCAAGGGTAGTTAAAGAGCAATCGAGTTGATTTTTTTTTCTATAGAAAAACTTACTTTTTCTATAAAAAAACTTACTTTTTCTATAGAAAAACTTACTTTTTCTATAGAAAAACTTACTTTTTCTATAGAAAAACTTACTTTTTCTATAGAAAAACTTACTTTTTCTATAGAAAAACTTACTTTTTCTATAGAAAAACTTACTTTTTCTATAGAAAAACTTACTTTTTCTATAGAAAAACTTACTTTTTCTATAGAAAAACTTACTTTTTCTATAGAAAAACTTACTTTTTCTATAGAAAAACTTACTTTTTCTATAGAAAAACTTACTTTTTCTATAGAAAAACTTACTTTTTCTATAGAAAAACTTACTTTTTCTATAGAAAAACTTACTTTTTCTATAGAAAAACTTACTTTTTCTATAGAAAAACTTACTTTTTCTATAGAAAAACTTACTTTTTCTATAGAAAAACTTACTTTTTCTATAGAAAAACTTACTTTTTCTATAGAAAAACTTACTTTTTCTATAGAAAAACTTACTTTTTCTATAGAAAAACTTACTTTTTCTATAGAAAAACTTACTTTTTCTATAGAAAAACTTACTTTTTCTATAGAAAAACTTACTTTTTCTATAGAAAAACTTACTTTTTCTATAGAAAAACTTACTTTTTCTATAGAAAAACTTACTTTTTCTATAGAAAAACTTACTTTTTCTATAGAAAAACTTACTTTTTCTATAGAAAAACTTACTTTTTCTATAGAAAAACTTACTTTTTCTATAGAAAAACTTACTTTTTCTATAGAAAAACTTACTTTTTCTATAGAAAAACTTACTTTTTCTATAGAAAAACTTACTTTTTCTATAGAAAAACTTACTTTTTCTATAGAAAAACTTACTTTTTCTATAGAAAAACTTACTTTTTCTATAGAAAAACTTACTTTTTCTATAGAAAAACTTACTTTTTCTATAGAAAAACTTACTTTTTCTATAGAAAAACTTACTTTTTCTATAGAAAAACTTACTTTTTCTATAGAAAAACTTACTTTTTCTATAGAAAAACTTACTTTTTCTATAGAAAAACTTACTTTTTCTATAGAAAAACTTACTTTTTCTATAGAAAAACTTACTTTTTCTATAGAAAAACTTACTTTTTCCATAGAAAAACTTACTTTTTCTATAGAAAAACTTACTTTTTCTATAGAAAAACTTACTTTTTCTATAGAAAAACTTACTTTTTCTATAGAAAAACTTACTTTTTCTATAGAAAAACTTACTTTTTCTATAGAAAAACTTACTTTTTCTATAGAAAAACTTACTTTTTCTATAGAAAAACTTACTTTTTCTATAGAAAAACTTACTTTTTCTATAGAAAAACTTACTTTTTCTATAGAAAAACTTACTTTTTCTATAGAAAAACTTACTTTTTCTATAGAAAAACTTACTTTTTCTATAGAAAAACTTACTTTTTCTATAGAAAAACTTACTTTTTCTATAGAAAAACTTACTTTTTCTATAGAAAAACTTACTTTTTCTATAGAAAAACTTACTTTTTCTATAGAAAAACTTACTTTTTCTATAGAAAAACTTACTTTTTCTATAGAAAAACTTACTTTTTCTATAGAAAAACTTACTTTTTCTATAGAAAAACTTACTTTTTCTATAGAAAAACTTACTTTTTCTATAGAAAAACTTACTTTTTCTATAGAAAAACTTACTTTTTCTATAGAAAAACTTACTTTTTCTATAGAAAAACTTACTTTTTCTATAGAAAAACTTACTTTTTCTATAGAAAAACTTACTTTTTCTATAGAAAAACTTACTTTTTCTATAGAAAAACTTACATTTTCTATAGAAAAACTTACTTTTTCTATAGAAAAACTTACTTTTTCTATAGAAAAACTTACTTTTTCTATAGAAAAACTTATTTTAAGAGGGTTTATCATGTTTTTATTTTTAAAGAAAAAGTTTGTTTTCCTTAGAATATGTATTTTTTATTTAGAAAACGTTTTTTTTTCTTTAAAAAACGAGCTTTTACATAGAAAAAAATTTAAGTTTATTTTTATAATATAAACGTATTTTTTACTAAAAAAAATCAAATATTTTCTATAAAAACGGTTGAATGTTTAGCGTAAAAATAATTATTCTAACATTCAATCTCACAGTGTATCTGAAAACAACAATAACAAAAAATACAAAAAAATTAACAAAACTTATAACAGCCTCCACGCGTGTGCATCCGTCAAAGGTTGAATGACGACTAAATAAATGAAAATAAGAAAACTTCTGGCAAGCACTTGCTTCGCGGTGGTCGCGCCTGCCATAAATCCATTTATGAATGGATTGAAAAGAAATTTGAAACTTAAGTTCTCCTGAGAAGATCTACAAAAAACATGTGTAGGTTATCTCCTTTGGCTTTCGAGATATTTGAGTAAAAATAATTTTTGGGTTGATTTTTTACCTATTTTTTAAGCTTGTTTTGATCTGGTGGACGCATCTGAGGATCAACAATTTTTTAAGAATATTCTTTAAATTCTTAATAAAATCCTGATTAATGCTTGTGCAAGTTGGCTATAGATATCTTCTTTCGTTTTAAAGTAAAAATATTCAAAGTTGAAACATAAATAGAGATGGGTTTCTACCCGGTATTTACCCAGACAGTGGGTAAATACCCGGTAAATTCCGGGTTTATACCTTTTTTGTATTTTTTTTGGGTATTTAAAAAATATTTTAAAAGGTAAAACAGACAGATTTTATTGTCAATTTTTTATTTAAAAAAATAAAAAAAATATTAATATTCCAAAATAAACGGAAATAATTTACTAACTTGTGAAGAAACCAGCAACCACCACTAACATTGAATTATTTAAATTTTAGTCATGGGAAGACCGAAAAATGAAAAGATATGGAAGCATTTCAAATCAAGTGGCACAAAATCCGTTTTTTGCAGGTATTGCGGGCACGACCTATCTCCATCCGAATATATAATTGCGATGCAGTTCATTTCAAAATGGGGTCCGATTTAAATATAAATCCGATGGTGGATGTTGCAAATTATAAAGCTAGAGAGGGTATGTGGTCCAATAATTTTGTTTAGAGCTGCATAGAAGGAATATCTCCTTCTACTTGGTGGAAAAGCATTTGCGCATCAACGGAATTATACAGAATTGCTATTCGCATATTGACGGCCCCATGCACTTCGGCAGCTACCGAACGTTCTTTCAACACTCAAAGTTTTATTCACTCAAAAAAGCGCAACAGGTTAACTACAGAAAACGCCGGAAAGGTATCCTTTATAGCTCATAACTGGAATCTACAAAATAAAAACATACGTAAAAATAACTCTAAAAATGAAGTAGATGATATTTTATTTGAAGAATCACCATCCACCTCCTCAGGAATCACTAGCTCTTTTGATATCTATTTTGTCAGTGAAACGGACAGCGAAGAATTAAGCGATAATGACTTAATTTCGATTTCATTCATACTTATTTATGTGTAAAATATATGTATGTATATATAAAAATATATAAATAAATATGGTTTTATAATGTTAAAAATATTTTTCTTGTGTCGTTTTTTAATTTTGAGACATGAATTTTATCTGACATTTTAGTAATTTTTGATCTACAATGGACTTATTCACCAAATTTCGTATAATATTGTTTTTACCCTGTTTTTGGGTAAATACCCGGGTATTTTCCCATTTTTACCCAAATTACCCATTTTACCGGGTATTTACCAATTGGGTATTTACCCATTTCCCAACTCTAAACATAAACATTTTTTCAGTTTTTCCTTAAAAGATTTTTTTCACTAATTTGTTTGTTTTTAGAAGAAAACATAATGGGAATGCGAATAAAACAAATTTCTTGTCAATTGGGCCTTTGGTCCTCGCACATGACCACTCCAAAAAATGCCATTTTGTAAAAAAAAAATTTAGTTCAAACAAAAATTTTTCAAAAGGCAAAGCACCGATTTGAAAGCAATTATAATTTTTAGATTTTCTAACATATGGGCAAATCCGAAAAACATTAAACCAAGAACAAAATTTTAAAACTGTCAAAATCATGTATTTGTGTTTATAGAAAGATTTACCATATATTGATCCTTCAGAATATATTATGGATACAATTTTTGATTGGTCTCATCGTGAATGACAGGTCTTTATTTGTACCTATCTCGAATTTTTATAAATTTTTTAAAATAATAGGTTTCTTAAAAGTTCATAAAAATCGCAAAAACATCCAGTTAGGTATCAAGTTTCAGTAGGGGCTCAAAGTCTGCTTAATTTTATACAATTAGATGTAAAAGACCCCATCAAAAGTAATTGGAGTGATATAAATAACGTCAAGTAGCGTCCGTCACAGAAATAAAGGTTTTTTTAATTTGACTAGTGCAATTTTTCTTTTGATTTTTATAAAATCCAATATTTACGAACACATATCTGTTTTATTCATAAAGCAATAACACTGTCTATATCCACAGATTAAATTTAAGATATTAGGTGCTAAAAAATATACCGTGGGGCAAATTTGAAAAAATTTATTTTTTTTATTTTTGGGACACCCTAAGAGCTAGCCGCAGCATTCTTTCGACGAAAAATATGATGTAAAAAGTGTAAAACTTTAAATAAATATATGTATGTATACGTTTTGTGAAATATTAAATTTTGCCTAAAAATCGCATTCTAACCGCGAACATGAAAATGTTGGAGATGAAATCAGTGTAAAACTATTATTTACGCTGATTAACGAATCCTTAAAAAAATATGAAATATTAATTTTTCCTAATAAAAAATATTCAAGTAAAAACTGTATCGTCCGTCACGTATCGTCCGCAACAGTTCATTTACGGATTTTTGGTGAAACTGGAAAAATGTTTTATAAAAGCTGTTTTGTAATCCTCTGATTTTCAGCCGTTTTTTTAACAAAGCTTGAGTTTTTTGTGACTGTAAAAAAATTTTTTAACGGATCTCAAAACATTTCTTCATAAAATTGTATTAAGTATAATATTTTTAAGGTCTGTGCAAAAATTTTATAGAGCCCGGCTTTGAATCGGGTCATACGGGCTGTTTTCCTTAATACCTTATTTAGTTTTAGAGATTTTTGCGAAAAATTACAAAGTAATGTTAAAAAATTATATTACAATTTTTTAGAACGAACTTGGGACCTCTGGTATGCTAGGCGGATGACTAACCTGCTATACCACGGCGGTTCACACATTATTATTACAAAATATTAAAAAAAAATAAAAATTTAAAATAAAAGAAAAAGAAGCGACAAAAAACTTAAAATTCTGTAGAAAAATTGTGAAAATTAACAAAAAAACGGCCAATGAAGATGGATTAAACTAAAATTAAAGAAAATAAAACCTAATGCCAAAAACATAATTTTTAGTTTAAATTACGTTTAAACAACCAACGCTGGTGAACTAGAAGTCAAAAACTAGCCCAAAGTTACACTCTTGTTATTTAACTCCACGTCGTTGTAAAAACAATCGTTCAGAAATTTGTGATTTAATTTTATTTTTGCCAAAAATACGTTATCGGTCGTGTGTCCAAAACTTCTGAGTTTGAAATTTGTCGAAAATATCAGGAATTTCGGTTCAGATGACAGCACAGGTTCAGATGGTGTTGCTCATTTCGAAATATAAAAGGCTACTTTTCACTACACTACACTTTTCCTTTTATAGCCTAAATGATTACCAGACTACCACAGTAACTATACCTTGCATTCTTACTTTTTATTAAAATCAATAAAATATTTTATGTATTCAAGAGTATACGCATTTACATGAGTAGTGACATAGCTTTATATTCAGCGGTTTTCAGTTCAAATAATAAGCAAAACACATTTCCGTAGGGTATAAAAAATAAACTAAATACCTGAAAGTCAATTAAAATTTTAGTTAATATTAATTAAAAATGCTTAAATTCAAAGCGAGAACTCATTGCATTTTAAATTTATTTCGAAAAACTTATGAACTTTTTTTTGTTTTCAAAATAGCTTTTTTTTGAGTTATAACTCTATTTATGTAAACGAGTGATATGTAACTACATATAAATGTCTTCACATATTTATTGTAAATTTGAAAATAAATATAAATTATATTGTATTATAATTACCTTTATTTGAATCTCTCATGGCACAATTGGGATTATCTACATGATCCTGTTCCATGGTAATTGTTGTATCGTAGTTTTGATGATCCTGATCATTAGAGGTTTTTAAATCATCCGTAGCCATATATTTGTATTGATGATGATCTAAATGCTCGTCGCCACCTTCGTCTTCGGAATCGGAGAGAAAAGCTTCATGCATTAATTCTGGTGCCACAACTTTATATTTCTTCTCTTCCAAAACGCCAGTAACACTATTCGATATTGAAGTTTCGGTAACAACTTTTAAAGTTTCCACCGCAGTAACGTAACCCAAACTATTTGCAATGCTCAATGCGGTTTGGCCGTTCTAAAGGAACATAAACAAATAACGGAAAATTCGTGAATAATAAAATATTTTCTTTTTTAATGCTCTAACAAGAAAATTGTTAACAAAAAGTGTGTGCCTGTGTGTCTGTCTGTCTGTATGTTTATTTTCTTGTTGATGTCTAAAAATAAATTCAAATATAATGATGGAATTAGTTGTATTCCGTGTAGATTTTGTTGAATAAAAAACGGATAAATTTTGCAGTAAGATCTCATACACTCAAAAATGATGATGCCAGAGAAATTACTTTTATCCCTAGCATTTGCCATTATTGGTTGTATACAATACCAGCAGAACCCGTTCTGCGTTGCTGAAGTAGTTCAAAATTTGATGATTAATAACAAAAAAAATTGAGAAAAATATCAATCATTAATTTTGTTTTACCATATTCTGTATATTCTAACTCGATCTGTATAATTTTTTATGGTGATATAAACAGTGAATAAATTATAAATTAATTAAAAAACTAAATATAAGTGAAGGGTAACATAACGCAAATCCTATAATAATTTTAACAACTGAGGTCAAATATGTACCAATTGTCAACTTAAATAAAAAGTTAGTTTTGCCTACAAATATAAATTTGCTAAATTGGTTCATCTTACAAATATTTTTTCGAGTTTAATTTTACGACATTGGTCAGATGTAAACCGACATCTAGACGAATGGACATCATTAAATCGACTCAGCAAGTGATACTTAAAGGTGGCGGGCATCAAACTTAACTTTTAAATCAAGCATAGTTCGTAAAAAATTTCTTCTCTAAAAACAATCCTTATTAAACAATGGCACAGACTGGCATGAATGATTGTTATCTTTACTTCTAAGGTAATTCTTTATATATTACTACAACCCAATTTATATGGCAAGCCTTAATCCTTCACCATATGGCAATATCAAAAAAAAAAATATTCTTAAAGAAATGACTATGTGCTCGCTGCTCAATATTCCATGTACGCGCAGTTTTAGGCGCCACTTACTCGTATAACTGCGCTATGCCACGGAAACGTACCGTAATATTTTTTTATTTGTATGTAAATGTGTATGTGTATAGACAGATTTTTATATGAATTTCAAGTGTATTTTTTTGTTTATTTTATCTGAATTATCGGCAATATAGTTTTATTACTAAACATTTTTCTATTTGTGAAAATTAATAGTTGATAATGTTTATGTACAGAGTGCTTTAATTATTTATTCATAGAATGTACATATTTTTTTTAAGAGAAGTAACACTCAGTCAAATACTACCAAAACAATTGTTTGCTTTGTATTATTTAACACTGTAATTACACGTCATGTTTTTGAATTTAAAATAATTCAAATTCGTTTTACTTTGAGTAATTCTTACATGACTTCTGTATACCCTACACCATTATTAGACTGTCTCACGCTTATATGTAATTTTTTACATTCACCACCATAGGTGGAAAGGGTATATCGGGTTTGTGCTAACGCATAGAGATATTGACCTGAGACCCACTTTTTAGAAAAACAATCGACTCAGAACACTCCCTGAATTGTTTTAATGATGTCGTGCGGTTGGCTGGCCGGTTATATATGTAAGCTCGTTATCAATGTACAGATCTTAACTTTAAAGATAATTTAATGAAATTTAGCACAGGCTCATATTTAGTCCTAGGACGAACCTTTTTTTTGGCAAAATCGGATTACTATTTCGGGTACCTCCCATAGGGATGCCTTTCCGGAATAGAGTTTTTGGTCCTTTACAGCCACAAATTTAGCTGTATTTTAATAATATTATCCACAAATACTACTTATGGCAACCTTAATCAGTGTACCTAATGTTGTAGGAATCGGCCCACACTGACCACACTTCTAATACAAGACACATTCTCAAAAGAAGTTTAAATATCCATAAAAGCACAAAAACGCTAATAAATCTAAAGATAAATGTATTTTATTACTAAAACTTAGCACAGATAAATATTTTGTAAATATAAACCAATAAACAAAAGTTGGTAACAATCAATCCACAATTGGCCTTAGCTCCCATATCAGGCCCTTAGCCGGAAATGACACAAATCTACTTAAATCTCAAAAATTTGATAAAATAGCAGATTCTATATGTATGAATGTCTCTTAGACTTAATGAAAACTTGTTGAATTGTTTGTCCATATTTGACCTTAATAGTGAAGGGTATCATTGCTTGACCGACTATAGCTTTTCTTATATGTTTTTAGTTTAGTTACGCATAGCTCTCAGTTTATTTCCTTTTGATCCATAAATCGAAAAAACATTATTTTTGCTATCGTATAACCTTAACCTGTACCGCCTTAATGTGATGCATGTCCTTAGGATAAGATTGGAATTTCAAACCGTCTATTAATTTACTTGTTATATCTAAATTCTTTTGTTAAATTTTGTTCAAATATATACAAATTTATGTAGTTTTTTCATATTGAAAACAGATAATTTTTTTTCTTTATTTTCAAAGATTTTTAAACGGAATATTGACATTAGGTCTAAAAGTTCAGTTCTGAAAATTTGAAAAAAATCGCACAACGTTCTATGGCAGCGCATCTGGTTCAAAGTTTAAGAGCCCATTTGTATGGGGAAAATGGGTTATTTTTGGTTTTTGCGAAATTTCGACCAAAAATAAATAACTTTTAGGTAAAAAAATAATGGAATATAAAGGAGAACTAACACAGCTTTATTTCAAATAGTCAAATACATGAGTTGTTGCAATTTCCCCCGAAAATTCATGTTCCTGAAAACGCCCCTAAGGATATGCAATAATATTTTTTTGTTTGTAAATAAAGAAATTCCAATTTGGACATGATTCATCATTTAATGGCTTATTAACATTAAATAGTTCAGTTTTGTTAAAATTTAATAGAAGTTACTTAAGTTTTTTCATGTTGGAAAATAGAACATTTTTTTAAAATTTAAAAGATATTTTCAATCAAAATGCTAAAAACTAAATTATTTTTTCCAATATTTAGTTTTTTGTGTTGAAGAGACGTATATTAACCTTAAACAGACTCCGAATTATGACAAGAAAAATGTGGGTTATTTTATTCCCCATGTTTATTTAAGGTTAAAATATTTTTTAGTATACAAATTTTAGTCCTGGTACAAAGGATTACCTTTCCAGATTTTTGTCGTAATTTGCTACAAAATTTATAAATATCCGTGATTTTGCCATAAAAATTTAAAATTTACATATTTTCACATTTGTCCCCGGGAACGAAAAAGTTAAACTTCTACAATATCAAAAAAAAACTTTCTGTATACATTTTTTAACAGACTCAGCAATAATATTCATTATTATTTTATTTTAAAATGAACAAATGTAAATATTAATAAGGATCTTCTAAAATTATAAACAAAAATTGACCTTTTCGCGAAATTCGCGATTTCAAATCAAAGGTACGGTAAAGGGACGCCAATATCTTGGCCTAAACTTTTTTGAGTATTATTCTCTAAAATGTCTGTTTCAACAAACAGATAAGCAAAATCTAAATTTGTAATATTTGTTGAACAAATTTTCAAAATAAATAAAAAATGATTTCTAAAAATGACCTGAGAAAAATGTATCATTCCAACAGGAAAAAATCTAATTAATTCGATTAAATTTTAACAAAACTGAACTTTTAAATACAAACAAGCCATTAAATGATATATCATGTCAAACTTTGTAATTTCTTCATTTACAAAAAAAAAATGTTGGTGCATATCCTTTGGCGCGTTTTCGGGAACATGAATTTTTGGGGGAAAATTGCAATATCTCCAAAGCTACTTCATGGATTTTTGTCCTTTACTATTTGAAATAAAGCTGTGTTAGTTCTCATTAATATTCCATTATTTTTTTTATCTAAAAATTATTTATTTTTGGTCGAAGTTTCGCAAAAACAAAAATAACCAGTTTCTCCCCATACACGAACGTTGTCCGAATTGGCTCAAATTTTCACAACTGAACCTTTAGACCTTGTGTCATAATATTCCGTTGAAAAAGTCATAAAACTCGGACAAAAATTTTTTTTCATACAAAAAATTGTCGCCCTAATGGTACATATTTCTCAGGTCGGTTTCAAAATTTCTTTTTTGAATTTTTTGAAAATTTTGTTTGAGTTGAAATTTGTCTTAACAGTGTGTCAAATAAATAAATGATCATTATTTGAGTAGAAGCTTGTTAAATTTTAGTTTTACTTAAATTTAACAAATCTAGTTAGAATATTTTTATCAGCCTATGTAAAATGTGTTGTGAAGTTTTCTCATAATTGGACAATCTTATCCCTTTCTTTCTTGGGTCAGAGGTAAAAATTTGGATTTAAGAAAGATTAGAAAATTTCATGAAATTGGTACAAACATTTGTTTTGGTTAAGTTTTAAATGTATATTTTTTTGAACTAAATAAAAAAAAGCTGTGATTTTTTTGCACAAATAATTTTTGTATAAACTAAATTAAGATTGTTAAATTTTGGGACAATCGATCAAAATTAGCTCCCACATTAAACCTTCGACGGAAATATCTTAAATCTTGAGCAAATATTTGTATTATGATACAATTTAAGAAATATATGACCGACTGTAATACTTTTTTTTTATTTCACTTGCGGTCTGTACATATACATACATACATATGTATAATGAAATACAACTCACATTTCTTCAGTAAATAAAAAGAACTAGCTACTGTCAATTCGGACTTTTTTGTTCACAGTCGAGTGATTAAAAATTAAACTTTAAAGTGCAACATCATTACAGATTAGAGCAGTAGATGGGGTTGAATATTCACTTAGAAATATAACTACTAAATATTATAGAGCGATCTCTGTGGAAGCCTAAAATACGAGTATTGCCGACATGAAACGCAATAAGTTTTGGTAGAAGTGCACCAGCATCAATCTATCGAACGCCTTGAAAACGCCAAAAATTTACTTTGAAGTGGTTAAAATCTCTGGCAAAAAAAAAAATACTCCAATTTTTTTCCATACAAAAAAGTTTAACATTTTGCGGGCGTGTTCTCCTTATGCAATTTAAAAAAAATTTACACAGCATATTTTTATGTAACGTAAAACATTTCCGGGGGGAGTTACGGTTCAATTTCGCACTTTCGTTAAATAAGGTGCACCCTATTCTACAGTTTCTGGGATGTTATACAATTTTTCTGGTAGGTATTGTCGTATACACTTTCTTTTTGAAATTTTCAAAGCACCCCAAAATATTGATTTACGGGTAAAAACACGGTTTTTCATATCCGTATGCACTTATCACCCTGTAACTTAGGTAAATAGCAACCGTTTTTAGTTTTGTGTGGCAGATATTGAAAGAAGAAGCTTAGATGTTTTCATTTGTATATACATTCTTAAAATATACTTTAGATATTTTTACACCAAATTTATCGTTTTTCGGTTTTTCTTGGAAATTATCAACGGAATATAGTTCATTTAAAATATGTTTTTGATACATGTGTGTATTTTTACTCATTTAAAAAACTATATGCCGTTGAGAAGACCTAAGCTTCTTATGTAAGTCGGTTGGTATTAGTTACAAGATGATAAGTGCATACTGGTTTAAAAAACCGGGTTTTTACCCGTAATTCAAGATTTTTGGGAAGTTTTGAAAATTCCAAAAACAGAGTCTTGTTGCACTCGACAATACCTACCAGTAAAATAATAACATCCCAGAAGCTTTTACATAATTTTATTTGTCTCACCGAAGTTTTGATCGGAATCTTTAAAAATAATTATTGGTAAAAATTTATTGTTGTTTTAAGTGAATAAATCAGTCAATTTCATTCGGGTTTTAAACATTAACCCTCATTATATTGGATTTTAATTATATATTTGAAATCATAAAAAGCAGTGTTCCTATACAGAAATATTGCGTAACAACGTCCAGAAAATAAAATAATGAGGATAAAACCGGAAAAAATACATTTGGTGTAAAATATAAAGCAGGGACCGAAAATAACTGTTATTTTCGATTTTTTTATTAAAAAAGCAACCGCAAGGAAATGTCGGAATATAAAACTAAGTATACCATTTTGATAGTCTTGGACCAAATTTTCCTAAAATGCGATGATTTTTAAAAATCTGATTTTTATTTTTTAGAAAAAAAAAAATAACAGCTATTTTTTGATTTTTATTTTTTTGAGCAAAAATAACAGTTATTTTTAACTTTTATTTTTTCTAGCAAAAATAAAAGTTATTTTTAAACTTTTATTTTTTCGAGCAAAAATAACAGTTATTTTTAACTTTTACTATATCGATCATGAATAAAAGTTATTATTTGACTTTAATTTTTTCGAGCAGAAATAAAAGTTATTTTTTTACTTTTATTTTTTCGAGCAGAAATAAAAGTTATTCTTGTGTTTTCAACCCTAATTATGATTGCGAAACTCAACTCCATTATGCAAATTATTTTCACAGAAAAATTATCTTTGTTTGACAAAAATTTTCAATAAATTTATCATGAATTTAAACAAAAATAACTTTTATTTCTGCTCGAAAAATTAAAAGTAAAAAAATAACTTTTATTCATGCTCGAAATAATAAACGTCAAAAATAACTGTTTTGTTTTGCTTGAAAAAATAAAAGTCAAAAATAACTGTTATTTTTACTTTTTTATCGAAAAAATAAAAGTTTAAAAATAACTTTTATTTTCCAACTTTTATGATAAAAGTTATAACAGTAACGGTCCCTGATATATAGTATATTTTCAGAAACTATATACCATTCTTCTTTCAATATAATAAAATTAAAATCGGTTGGTATTTGTCTAAGCTATACAAAACCGCGTTTTATTCGTAATTCAAGACTTTTGGGTTGTTTTGAAAATTTCAAAGACAGGGTGTTGTTGTACTCGATAGTTCCTACCAGAAAATGGTATAACATCCCAGAAACTTTTAAATCATTTTATCGCATTATCATTTTGTCGCAGTGTGTAAAAGAAGATTGCACATTTTACTTTAGTTTTTATAGCCTTTTTTCTCAAAGAAGATAGCAATTTTACCTCGCAAAAGTATGTATAAAGCTAGTGTGACCACGGCTTCTGTTCCAAAGGTACTAGAATCTTAAAACATAGAAAATGCATAGAAAATATCACTGGTAAAAAATATTTGTCCGTTTGAAAATGTGGTTTAAAAAATTTAGAGATAATAGAAGTAAAGAAAATTCTATATCGAGATTATTCGTGGTAAACTGAAAAAATGATGGACACAATGGCAGAAGTAATAGGAAGAAACTTCAGAATACAAAAATTACAAAGTAAGACACGTTTTACCATTTTAAAACTTGTAATTACCAAATAGTTCAATTTTATTAATAAATAATCAAATTTACATATTTTTTTTCTACTGGAAAATGGTCCTTTTTAAGGACTGTTTCAAAACTCACTATTTAAGTTTTAGAAAATTTTGTAAAACAAATATATAGCATTTCAAAAGTTTTTATCGGTATGTTAAAACAGATTGATATAAAAATGAAATAAAACAAATGAGGTTGATTTCTGATACGGTTTCGCCATACCTGCGATTTGATATCGTTTTTTGGCATAATTTGAGTAGATGTATGGTAAATTTTACCTGAGTCTTATTTTAATAAAGCTTATACTGAATGTTATTTCTCAGTCTATGAAGAATGTCTATTAAAACTTTTTTTTGATATTGGGTAAGCTAAACCTTTTTTCATCGGGGTATTTTTATTTTTCGTGGCAAACTTGCGGAATGTTGTGAATTTAATGGCGAATTTTAATGAAAACTATATAAATAAAAAATATTTTTAGAAAGGTTTTATTGTTAAACAAGTAAAATTTACAATACAATACAATGCAATTTTTTTACATTTGACCCCAATAATCCAAATACAAAGTTTCATTCTGTTCTAATATCGGGAAAGCGTGCCGACTTGACGTCAGTTATATGGGAAAAAATTAGAATACATTTTTAAAAATGTGTTTAACAGCATTGTAC
This sequence comes from Stomorhina lunata, assembly GCA_933228675.1. Classification (NCBI taxonomy): domain Eukaryota; kingdom Metazoa; phylum Arthropoda; class Insecta; order Diptera; family Rhiniidae; genus Stomorhina; species Stomorhina lunata. The sequence goes on from OW121745.1 coordinate 8,867,831, forward strand.
TGAGAACTTAATGAGCTCTCCAACGAGATATATTACCTTAAAAACGTTGAAAACGTTCCTAATTATAAAGGGGTTTCCAAAATATTCTATATCCTTGTAGACGCCCTTGAGCATATGTAATAAAAAAAATTTATTATTTTTAAAAATTTTTAATAAGTTTTAATTATTTTACTTTCTTGAGACCATCAAATTATTCAAATATTTATTACATGTTTTTATTGTTATATTGCAATGAAAATTAAAAAAAATCGTTCATAGGCGCCTTTAAATACATTTTTGTACAAATTAACCCTATTGTATCCATGGAGTTCAAATAGTTCACATGCTTAGCTAATGAGTACGGTTAATTTGTATAAAAATGTAAGTCGTCTTTGAGACTTTGAACGATTTTTTTCAAATTTTCATTGAAATATTACAATAAAAATATATAATTTCTAATACTCCTTGTATTCATACCCATTGAAACAAAAATAATTTAAATTCTTCTTATAAAAGCTGCTTATATATAACAATTCGCATGCTTTTTATAACTTTGGTGAAAAATTAGTTTTTGTCAAAATCCTTTGATTTTAAGTCGAAGGTACGGCTAAGCCATTAGAGATATCGAACTATTTTTTTTTTCTTTTTATCGTCCTATTTTTTAAATTTTTAAAAAATTTCCTATAAAAAGAAAATTTTTCAAAAATTTCTATTAAACAATAAACTTTTGAAATATGTCCTATAAAAAGTAAATTTTCGAAAAAAATTCCTAAAAAAAGCAAATTTTTTTAAAATTTTTTATAAATAGTAAATTTTTTAAAATTTTCTTAAAAAGTAAATTTTCCCCTGATTATTTGAGGGTTAATTTCTAAAAAAATATGATAGAAAGAAGCTTTTGGAAGTATATTTTAGCACGCATAGTATACATATATAAGTAGTTATTTGTTAGTTTAAAACTAGAACCATTTTGAGCCTATGGGTACGCAAGGGTTAATTTTTATAAAAATGTAATTAATGGTTTTTTGAACGATTTGTTGATTTTTTATTCAAATATAATAATAAAAACATGTAGTTTTTAGTGCCTTTTTGAAAAAATTTAATGTTTTACAAATTTTACGTTTGATCCTGGTAATAATAGGGTTAATGACATCCGATTTCAACCAAAGTTCACATATATATTTCTACCCATCGAAACAATAATAATTATAGTTCTGTTTACAAAAACTGCATATATATAACAATTCACGTGCTTTTTTTGATAACTTTGTTGAAAAATTTGGTTTTTGTCCAAATCCTTTGACTTTAAATCGGAGGTACAGCTAAGCCGTTGGAGATATCGATCTTTGTACTAATCTGCAGGGTGTTTTTACTAATACCCTAATATTTTTTTTAGTTTTTTCGAATTCGTTTAAAAACTATTGAAAAAACCAAAAAAGCTGTTTTGAAACGGTATGAAAAAAATATATTTTTTTGTCCTATACAAAAGTGACTTAACGTTAGATAATTAAATATCTTGAGGTCTCAAAAAAGTAAAACCACTCAAACTTTTTAAAATTTATTAAAAATAATAATTTTTTTATTGAATATGTTCAGGAGCGTCTTCAAGGACGTAATATACTTTGGAAAACCCTTAATAATTAGGAAACTTTTCAGCCGATATTAATGGCTTATATCTCGTTAGAAAGCTCATTTTGTTATCTATATCATGCTGTTAAAAATGTATTTAAAAACATATTTTGAAGAAATCCCTCAGCTTTCACATATAACTGGGATGTTCAATCTTTGGCGTCAAGCCGACACGCTTTCCCGATATCTGATCTGAATGCAACTTTATATTTGAGTTGTTTGGGGTCAAATGTAACAAATTTGGGGTACGTCTTTTGGTACAACGACTTTCAGTTTTTCTGGGACACTCTAATGTAAATATAAAAATTAGATGTAGTTAGTTTGCTTTTAAACTACCTGTATATGTGACAGGGCATAGAGAATGGGACCTAAGGGGAAAAATAAGGTAAAAAATAATATTTGAATCTTTAAAATGGCTCTCCTGAACAAAAACGTTTTTACCCTTAGGTCTCTTTCTCTATGCGCTGTCACAGATATATGAATCAAATGTCGTTTGCTAGTAATATCTTCATATGAATATAAAACAAGCATGAGTGTTATATTAGGCTGTGTCAAATCTTATACATCTAACATCAAGTTGTGTTAAATTTAGAAACATATCTCATATATCTACGAGGATATATTAGCTAATTCAAATTCGAAAAAAAAATTTTACTCCAGCTTGTATTGTTAGTAAAATATTTGGACTAAATTCGATTGTAGTAGTTTTATAGTTCAACATTTAAGAGTATCTAAGTGGTTTCCCTAGTGTTTATTTTTAATATGTAGTTAGGATAAATATGTTGATAGTAATAGGCTGGTCCATATATTTGGTTAGGAGTTTCTAATTTATATACCGTTTATAAAAACTGGGCATGACATTGATTGATAACTTAGTATACTGAATATACTGAAAAATGGGATCTTATATATATAAGAACTATAGCCAAATGTTGACCAAATGTCACAAAATTTTATACACTGGATATTATATATTCATATAAAGCTTATTTATACAAAATGTTGTGGCCATAGCTTTCATAGATTTATATAAAAGCTATGGTAAAATATGGACCGATTCGTATTAAATTTGATATACTAACCAATAGTTGCATAAAACTTCTCTGTTCTATATTAAGTTGTCATAGCTATTACAATTGTATTCAATTTATCAGCATTAATGTGATTCCCGGTCGGGCTTATATGGTAGCTCTAACAAAACTTGAACCGATTTCGCCCATTTTAAATACACAACTTTTTCAAAATATCGAAAATACTTTTGTAAAATTTTGTAACTCTAGCTGTTTTTGTTTTTTTTTACGGAAATACAGACAGAATCAAGCCAAGACAGACGGAATCAAACCATCTATCTTTTTGGTATTTTTTTGTTTCCGTCAGTTTTTATATGGGAGCTATGGTGAAATGGTGACCGATTGTGACAAAATGCACACTGATTAGTATGGACATAAGACTTCTTGTACTAAATTCAGTGGCCATAGCTAGTATAGTTTATCATTTATTCGCATTTAAGTGTATTTTATGTGGAATTTAGGCTGTTTTCGTAAATGTTTTGTATGGAAGCTATGCGCTGCATTATGATCATGTAGAACTTCTCTGTGCCAAATTTTATCATTACATCTGTTAAAACTTGTGATTTATTAGCAAAGATTGGCCTATGCGAGGTTATACGGGAGCTATGGTCAAATGTAAAACTTTTTTTTCCAATTTCAATATCAACATTTTGAAAAATGAAGAATATTTTTCTCTTTTAACTTAGGCGTTATAATGCTTTCAACAGACAGACGTGCATCTCTCAATCATCTTAGAATTTCATAAGGATTCAGAATGTATATCCCTTTTGGTTTTTGAGCCGAGATCAATATACCCCCCATTATTTTTGATGGTGGGTATAATAACTAGTATGTCTATAAAACTAAGAGCCCGCACAAACCCTTAAACCTAAACACAGATCAACAGAACAATAATTCCAAATAATATTATATTATTTCCTAAGGACTCATCTCAATCTGTCCACTAATATTAAGACTTACTTACATGTGTTAGAGCATTTGGATTTGCCTTATGCCGCAGGAGCAAATTTATAATCATTACATCTGTTAAAACTTGTGATTTATTAGCAAAGATTGGCCTATGCGAGGTTATACGGGAGCTATGGTCAAATGTAAAACTTTTTCTTCCAATTTCAATATCAACATTTTGAAAAATAAAGAATATTTTTCTCTTTTAACTTAGGCGTTATAATGCTTTCAACAGACAGACGTGCATCTCTCAATCATCTTAGAATTTCATAAGGATTCAGAATGTATATCCCTTTTGGTTTTTGAGCCGAGATCAATATACCCCCCATTATTTTTGATGGTGGGTATAATAACTAGTATGTCTATAAAACTAAGAGCCCGCACAAACCCTTAAACCCAAACACAGATCAACAGAACAATAATTCCAAATAATATTATATTATTTCCTAAGGACTCATCTCAATCTGTCCACTAATATTAAGACTTACTTACATGTGTTAGAGCATTTGGATTTGCCTTATGCCGCAGGAGCAAATTTATAATCATTGTATGACCTTGTTGCGCTGCTTGGTGCAACGGGGTATAACCGACATTTGTAGACATTTCTATGTTTGCGTCATTTTGCAATAGAAATTTGACCATATTGATTTGACCATAATGAGCGGCAAAGTGCAAAGGCGAGTAACCTGTTTTCGTACGTTCCGATATATTGGCATTGTGTTGTAAAAGTAGTCGAGCAACTTCTGTTTTGTCTTCTTGGGCAGCTAGATGTAGAGGTGTCAAGCCATTTTTGGCAGCAACATTTGCATCTACGCCATGTTCCAATAACAATTGAACCATTTCCAAATGTCCTTCTTGGGCAGCCAAATGCAATGGCGAAAAGCCAGATTTACTGCGTGCATTAACATCGGCTCCATGTTGCAGCAAAGATTGAGCTATATCCATTTGATTCTTTTTGGCTGCAATATGTAAGGGACTATGTCCATTTCGGGCGCTCAATGACGGCAATGCACCATTCGCTAGCAAAAGTTGTACCACACGGGGATGATCGTAATGAGCAGCTACGTGCAGAGGTGTTACATCATTTCTACCTTGACAATTTACATCAACGCTCATCTGTAAAAGCAAAGTTACTACCTTTTCTTTGCCGTACTTGGCAGCCAGGTGAAGTGGAGAAAATCCTTTTTTAGTAACAGCATCTAATTTGGCATTATTTTCAATTAATATTTGCACTACTTCTTCTTGTCCTTCCTTAGCTGCAATGTGCAGAGGTGTGTAATTGTCCTTTGTGGTTGCATCAACATCTGCGCCATGCTGTAACATTAGCATTATTATATCAATGTTACCTAAACGAGAAGCTACATGCAGCGGTGTTTGACCTTCGCGAGCTCGAACATCGACCTGACCGCCATTACGTAATAAAATACGAATGATATCTGTTTGGTTGGCACGTGCAGCTAGGTGTAGGGGTGTTTCACCACGCACCGTAGGAGCATCAGGGTTGGCATCATGTTGCAACAAATATATAACAATGTTCATGCAGCCCATGAAACTTGCCACATGCAACGGTGTCAATCCAGATTCTGTGGTAGCTGATATGTTGCCTCCATGCTTTAATAGTAATTCAACAATTTTTATTCGATTTTTTTTACAAGCAATATGCAAAGGCGTGAAACCATTTAAAGCCCGAGCATTAGGGTCTGCCTTAGAATCTAAAAGTAACTTTGCAACACGAACGTTACCACAATGAGCCGCAACGTGTAAAGCGGTAAGGTAGTCTACAGTCACCTCGTCAACAGGGGCGTTGTGTTCCAGCAATATACGCGCTGCATTGTCGTGTTCGCCTTGAGCTGCCATATGTAAAGCGGCCAAACCATTTTTCGTCTTAGACAATATTGGTGCTTGATGATTTAGCAAAATTTCAATTACCTCCACATGTCCAGAACGGGATGCGCAATGCAACGGAGTTAGCCCGTCGCCTGTTGTTGCGTCAATGCGAGCATTTTCCTCTAGCAACAATTTCATTATATTGGTTTTCCCCCATTTACAGGCAACATGTAACGGCGTTATATTGTGTTTAGCCGTGAAATTTACATCAGCTCCATGCTCAATCAAGAGTTTCGCAACATCCACGTTTCCGTAATGAGCGGCTATATGCAAAGGAGTAAATCCAGACTTTGACACGATATCGGGATTTGATTCATGTTGAAGCAACATATTAGCTGCGGTAACATCATTTTTCTTAGCTGCAATATGCAAGGCGGGTAAGCGAACCTTGCCCCGAACATCACTTTCTAACAAGACCGCTACCACTTTGTCATGTCCCTGTTGCATAGCAACTGCTAATGGTGTGAAACCATCCTAAAATATTGAGACCTAATTAACAAACTGTTCAACAAAATATTTCATCAATTATTATAAGCATACCTCTGTCGCCAGCGAAGGATTTGCTCCCTTCGAAAGCAAAAATCTAACACAGGCATCATGATTTTCCTGAGCGGCCATATACAAAGGCGTAAATCCGTTTAATGATTGAATATTCACATTTGCATTGTATTGAATCAGTAATTTTATAACTTCCTTTTGTCCAGCCAAAGAAGAAATATGCAAAGCAGTATTTCCTTTTTTTGTCGCATTATCGACCCGTATACCGAGCCTTAAAAGCTCTGCAACAATATCAACATAGCCATCTTTAGCCGCCAGATGTAAAGCGTTTAAGCCATTCTATATATATAAAGAGAACCAAAATATTTTTTAATTTTATGTTTTTATTATAATCGTACATGTGTTTTCAAAAAAAATATATATTTTAACCAAGACAAATGTCTTACCGCATTGCAGGTGTTGATGTCTGTAATTTGGCCACTCTCTAAAAACTCCACAACTTTACTCAGTTCACCACTGCGAGCCGCCCTTAAAAATGATATTGTAACATCATTCTGAAATAAAAGAAGTTATATTATTAATTGTGATTATCCAATAAATGCATTTTAGCTAAGGACTATAAAGTTTCTAAAAGACGGCAACTTGCGGTCAAATTTATTGGTTTGGCGATATCTTAGGTATTTATAGACCGATTTTTAAAAAAGCTTGCTTTGCGGTGGGGTTTCCCAACATGAACATTGCCAAATCGATTCTTCTGACAATTGGTAATTATGTACTTGCCATCATGACTTAGACATCGAATGATTTAGTAAGTATGTAATTCGTATTAAAATATTTTAGCTTTTCATCACATTATTTGGTTACGAAAAATTTTACTGGGTTTTGCTAGGGAAACAGTACATCTTTAAAATTCGCTAGAAGGGACACTTCAAGTTGACATTAAGCAACCCAATCGGATTAACACCACTAATGGAAGTGTATAATGAAACCAACCATGACAGTATATTCATTAGCATTTCAGACAAACCCCCAAGAATACAAGAAATAAAGAACGTCATTAAAAGCCATAAACGCAACTAGGCCCTAAGTAATGACAAAATCTCAGCAGAGATGCTTTCGTGTGATGTTAAAGAATCAGCGAGACTGTTTCACCAATTTGTACGTAAAATATAGGAAAATAAACTCAGCCAACCTTCTGGAATAAAGGTATATTAGTCAAAATACCAAAAAATGGTGACTCTAAAGACTGCAGTAATGTTTGGAAATCTGGTCAATTATCAACAACAGCCAAGTAACAAATATACAACTCGAATGTCAAGCCCATCCTGTAGAAAAGCACAAATGCTTATGACAAATCATTAATACATGGTGGCCGAGAAGCATTAGTTCCATAGTGTCTCGAAGTTGACCTTCGGCAAATTTAAATTTTAATCCATAACTCCTCCGAAAGCATGCGAGCTGTAAAAAAAATTTCAACTAATTTTCAAGCATCAAGAGAAAAAAACTAAAAATATTGTTGCGTTTTTCTTTTCGTTTAAAAACGTGAAAGGAATTATTTTTGCAAACAACCGAAAACAAAATTAAAACACTTTATGTCGTTTTACAAAGTAATACTTTTATTAACTTAATCAGTTAATCACTTAAACCAGAGGTGCTCATTTCATACAGCAATTGATTATTGGCGACACCCACCACTTTGTTATGCTCTTTGAATTCAGTTGTCTTTCAGACGGCAAACATGACACATGCTTAGCGGATGCTTTGATTGTTTTTAAAAACAGTGAGTAACAAAATATGTTACCATTTCGTGATTAATAATGGATTTGGTAATCCTCAATGCCTTTTGTGTTTAAAAACACTTAAAGGGCACTGGGATTAGGTTATCAAAAGACTTTATAGTGTTTTTCATAGCGATATGAAAAAATATAATGAAGATGACAAAAATTAGATTTCTTCCGAAAAGAAAAATATATATTTGAAAAAATTTAAATAATAGATAAAAGAGAAAATACATAATGATTAAAAAATTGATTAGATTCTTTAAAATAAAAAATATTCTTCTATTTTAATTACAATTTTATCAAAACTTTTTCGTTAACTTTTGCGCTTTACTGTACCTTTAAATTTGTTTCATTTTCTCACCAATACAAAAGCATTTTGATTTTGGGCACCAATGACTTAAACCAGCGTTACCGTTATGCGACTAAAGTCGCAATTTGCGACTTTTTAGGTGGCCTGCGACGCAAGCTGCGACTTTTCTTCCATGGCCCTTTTTTGCCACTTTTTCGAGTTTTGTGCGACTTTTGACACCTTTTTAGAAAATTATTTAAAATTTGTATTTTTAGTCCATATTCAATATCTCAACTAAAATTCCCTAAAATTATTGTAACTTAAGTATAAATGCCATCATTTTGGTCTCAGTTTGCTATCTAAAACCATTAAAAGCAATATATTTTGCACGATTTTCAAAATCTTCATACAATTTTAGAAAAAAATATTTTTTGGTGCGCTTTTGCTTTTAGGTGTTAAATGGCAAAAATTCAGTTTACGAGGTAGTTTGGAATTTTTATACATATTTGTCATATGTTATATCAACATGGAGAACATAATTGAGATATATATCAAACGATGCATAACTGAAAGATCTACCAATCCTTATCTATTTTTTAGGAATTCATTGAGGGGCCGAAAAATATGCGAAAAAAATTTAAATGTGGCGAAAACGTGAAATTAAAATTTAGAGGGCAATGAATTCATCCCCCAAGTATGGTGTCTATATCATAAAATAACGACTGGGTCCAAATGAAACGAAAAAAGAAGACGAAATATGAAAAAAACATAAATGCTTCATTCGATGTTTTACGTTTTTGAAATTTGCATGCCAATTACGCTTAGAAGTGCAAAATTGCGCTAAGATTTTGCGTTCAATATACCTGTAGACTTAGGAGTTCAAATCTGTAATTAGATTTTCCGAACACTTTAGAGTACAAAAATTATTCGAGTTGAAAGTCGGTTTTATAGGAATTAAAACTGTTTGATTTTTGCCTATATATAATATCTTTTCAAGTATGAATTGTTTTATAGTCTTTTGTTCATTGTAAACCCTTATGTGTATGGCAAAAAAAAACACCTTTAAGAGAATGGCAAGGTACCCGGGTACCTATGTGGAAAAATTATTGTAAACAAACATTTTTGGAGCAAATAAATGCGTGATCTCGGAAAATAACTCTGAGAATTACAATGCACGTTTATTTATAGTAAATAGTAAATCTCAAGGTGAATTCAACGTGGCGGTTGTAAGAATACAAGTCCTGGCGAATATATATGTATACCATAAATTTGTATTAAGTAAATTAAGTTTCGTACTACAGGAAGATGTAGCCTCCAATTTTTCTACATTTGACTCCAATAATTCAAATACATGATATATAACCTTAAAATCGGTTGAAGACTTTTCTAATTATCAAAGGTTTTATAAAATATCCTATGTCCTTGAAGACTCTCCTGAGCATATGCTATAAAAAATTATTATTTTTAAAAAACTTTAAAAAGTTTGACTAGTTTTACTTTTTTAAGGCTTTAGGATATTTAAATACCCATTTTTGATGCAATGGGCTAACGATATGTCACTTCTGCACAGGACGAAAAAAAGTATTTTGTTCATACCGTTTTAAAAACTCCTTTTTTGGTTTTTTAAAATAGATTGTTAAACGAACTCGAAAAAAGTAAAAAAAAAGTTCCCGTTATAGTTAGAACCCCCTACAGATTACCACAAAGAAAGAACTAGAGCAATATCTTTAACGGCTTAGTCGTACCTGCGACTTAAAATCAAAGGATTTCGACAAAAACATAATTTTTCACCAAAGTTAAAAAAAGCACGTAAATTGTTATATATTAGCAGTTTTAATAAGCAGAACTGAAATTATGATTGTTACAACGGATAAAAATATATATTTTAGAATATTGGTTGAAATTGGATGTCACTAGCCCTTTTATAACCAGGGTCAAGAATAAAATTTGAAAAAAATTCGAAACTATGTATAAAACAAAGAAAATCGTGTAAATCTTGTTTCTACATAAATATTCATATATAAAATATTTATAACTAATCTGTCTAATTTTGCTTTAGTTATCTTTCAATAAAATTTTACTTTTTATTACAGTTTTGTCATATATAATGTATGAAGGTATCCGGGTACCTTGCCGTACGGTTACGTATATAAGATATAAATTGGACCACAGCGCCTATACAATATAATTTTTTAGCTTAAAAGTAATAATAATTTAAACTATTTCAATAGTTAGGAGTTCTCAAGAAGTTTGAGGTTTGTGAACCATCTGTTTCCATTAAAAAAGTTAAGATGAAAGTGCTAAAGGTACCGGGGTACCTTGGTATACACATAAGGGTTAAAAAAAATGTTATAAAAAAGTGTGCGACTTGAAAGCGACTTTTTTTGTAAAAAGCGACTATTTTTGCGACTTTTTCAAATTTGTCACCGGTAACGCTGACTTAAACACACTTCACAAAATTGCTTTACAAATATTCTTAGGCTCACTGTTCTCTTATACGCCTCAGCCTTTTATAGTAGAGAAGAGAGTTTCTAGCATTTTCTGCAGATTTAAACAAATAGCTGCTCTTGTCGATTACACTAACAATAAATAGCTTGCGAATGTTCATGCATGTTTCTACAAATTGTTGTACAAATAGATTATCTGAAGTTAGCAGCAACAGAGAGAGTGTAAATAAAGAGAAAAACGTTGCTCTATTCTTGCAGCAAAACATTAAGAGAAAAATGCTGTTCTGCTTATAGACCAGTGTTGCCACTTCAGGTGTAATTACACATATCATATGTAATTTTTATTTGCATGTGTAGCCGATGTGTAATTGGCTGCATGTGTAATTCATGTGTAATTTCAATTTTTGTCATTTTTGAGTACTAACAGTTTTCAAAACTCTCATTTTAAAAAATAAATTTATGTGCGTCCCATTCGAAATCGAAATAATGCATATAATGCAAACTTTTTATTCTAACTACATAAAAATGTATGTTTTAAAATCCCAGTGCTTATGGGAAATCAACCAATTCAAATTAAAATATATATGTTTATTAAAGAATATGATATATTGGTATTGCTGCTCATGAATCTTTGACCACAATCTCTAATTCGGGAAAAAAATTATACTACATGATTTTCGAGAATTTTATATTAGTCAAATTTAAACAATATTTAATTTAAGTGATGATATTTATTTAATTGCGGATATTGTTGATCCCGAAATTGCCCAAACTTTTCAACTTCAATCATTATATGTGACCTTTTCCGAGAAAAATAACCTAGTGTGTCAAAAAAGGGTTTAGAGTTACCGGTGGATTCTGATACCTAAAAGGGTATTATTATTTCATCTTATTCTAAGATGAAATAAGTTAGATTTCTAATAAAAATTTATTTGCCATAAAAACGTACAAAACGAACTTGGGAAAATCGATAAAAATGAGAAAAACATTAAAATTTTATTTTTTTAGTTTTTCATACAGTATGTGCCTTTTCTCGGTGAAGGTTATATATGTTATATATGTTTAACAATTCTTCAATGTCGATTTGCAAACTCTTGACATGTACTTTTCGATTTTGAAACTTTGGAGACAGAAGATTATTGGATAAAAGTTTTTGATTTAAAGAATTCCTTGGAGATAGATTGTTTCCTACTTTGAAAAATTTATCATTGGTGGACCAATTTTTGAACCTACACCAAAAATGTTAAACAAGAACTCGAAGATTTTCAATATAGTCGTTATGTATTTCATTTTGTTTATTTTTAAGCGCTAAGTAACGATTTGAAATAGTATACATTTATTGTTTTCTTATGAAATAAAAAAAACGAAGAATTTAAAAAGCTACAAATCATTTTTTTTTAATTTTTAACAATTAAATAAAATTAAATTCAAAACATGTTATTTTGAAAAAAAAAAAAAAATCATGTGTAATTCCTAATTTCATGTGTAATTTTGGCACGACCCATGTGTAATTTAACATTTGGTTGGTGGCAACACTGTTATAGACACAGACAGAACAACAACTACATCAACAGAAACATTTTAGAAAATTAGGGAAAGAATTATAAGTCGTGAACTTTGCACAATGGGCGGAAAACTTAAAAGTTCGTGACAATATCCATTTTTGGGAATTTTTTAAATCTTTTTAGGAATTCTGGAATTTCTGTTAAAAAAATACTCGTTTTCGAGTTTCAATTTCGGTAAATATTTTTATCAAATATGAAAGAGCACTTGTTATAAAATAAGAAAATGCAAAAACTTTGCCAAATTTGTCAACAAAAATTGCTAATTTTTAAAAGCTTGTAACTTTTTATTGTATTGGAATTTTTTAACGATTCTTTTTTTTTTTTTGTTTTGAAGTTCAACGTATTCGCTGTAAATATCACGCGAATTTACTTTTAGAACCTGAAGAATTCTTTTAGTTCTATTTCATTTAATCAATTCCTCTCACTGTTAAATTAAGAAAATAACAAAATAAATAATTTTCTTCATAAAGGCGCAAGACCAAATTAGATTTAAAATAAAGTCCAAAGTACCTACTTTAAGGCACATATAAAATTATCTGCAGAAATTTGCAGATATACAAACAAATATTGAGTGATGCCTCTAAATTTTTTAAAACTGCCGAAAATTAGTTTTTATTCTCATATTGATTCATATGAAATATATTCTTATTTTAAAATTAATAGAAATTTAAAAATAAAAAAAATAAATAAATAAAAAATTTTAAATTAAAAAAAATACCTTTTTATTATTTATTTTAAACATTCTCATGTGTACACACTGCTTTTTTACATTTTGATTATCCAAATCAAAAAATATCAGAAATAAATTTTTGCAGTTGTATGGGAGGTGGGAGTGGCAGTCGTCCAATATCGCCCATTTTTTGACAATGGTACATATTGGTCTGCTTACACCTTGTACCAAAATTCATAAGTCTAGATTTATTTTTTCCCCAGATATCAAATTCTGTCTCCCTAGAATGGCTAAATCTTACACTGCAATGCTTTAGCTGGCAACGTTGTCAGCCAAAAATTGTAAGTTTACACGATTGTAAGAAATTTTCTTACAATATTGTAAGATCTGACCATCGTATAGACAGAGCATTACTTGTTTTCGTTTATTAACGAAAAAATTAACAGCTGTGATCATATTATCACCCCAAAGATAAAGATAACATAATAGAGAGTTGGAAAAGAGGAGTACAAATTAGGAACGCAAATTGTAGTAGTATTCAATAAACATGTAAAAAATATATATATAAATAAATATATATATATATATATATATATATATATATATATATATATATATATATATATATATATATATAATATATATATATATATATATATATATATATATATTTAATGAAAAATTTTGCTAAAATTATGCTTTTTGCATGTGAAAAAAGTACAAAAGCATTGCACGAACCGTACTGTTAGAGGATTACGTGAGGGAATAAGAGTATTTATTGACTTGGCGGGTAACTCTGCGATAGAAGTAAGCAAAAATGACTTAAATTGTAGAGTTGTTAGTGTAAGCCAACGCACAGTGGGATGGTATAAAAATAGAATGGAAATAAGTCCGTAACTGCTGACCGTTGCACAGCTTTTTTTTTTAAATAACTTTTGAACTTTCAAAAACACTGGTCCATGAGGGGTCGGTAGAGTGATTGATGGACCTTCAAAGTTTGTCTCCATGAGTGTTCGACTTTTTTAAAAAATCGCCAAAAAAAATCTATGGATGGTTTGAAAAAATATTTAAGCTTAAGTTGTCCTTGACAAGATCTACAAAAAATACGCTTACATGTCTAGGTTATATTCTTCGGCTTTCGAGATATTTGGGTAAAAAGTAATTTTTTGGTTGATTTTTTACCTATTTTTTAAGCTATTTTTTAATCTTGCGGGCTCATTTAAGGTCCTAAAACTTCTTAAAAATACTCTTTCTATTTTCAACAAAATTTTGAATAATTGTGCAATTTATATATAGATATATTTTTTCGTTTAAAAGTTAAAAATCTTTAAAGTTAAAACATGAAAAAAATATCGAATTTTTTGGAGTTTTTCCCTAAAAGATTGCTATATTTTTTCACTTATAAACAAATATTTTTTTAATAAACATAAAAAGAGTTTTTAAAAGAAAACATACTGAGAATGTTTATAAAACAATTTTTTGGTCAACTTTTTTTTCTTTGATTTCAAATGTTTTTTTTTTCAACGGAATATGACACTAGTTCTAAAAGTTGGGATGCAAATAGGATGCAATTGTTGCCTGGGTTTCCTGCTAACAGGTTACAACTGTATTCAATTCCTAATCACACCTCCTCGTGGTACATCCTGGAAACCTGAGCAACCTAGTTGAAAATGCGGTAAACAACCCGAGTGGGATTCTAGGTCAGGGCCAACGTGAGAGAGAGTTATCTTGGAGCCATTCCGACGTATTTGGTCTAAGGGTCTAAGATAATTGTACTTGGTAAAGTACGAAACTTTAGCGTCTGTTCAACATGTTAGTTGCTGCTACAAGCGGGTGTCTGCCTGGGATCGAGCGGCTCGCTTTACAAACGTGGCTCTTGTCTTTGGACTCATCATCCATCGACTTAGCACTTACGATGTTTTAAGCATGGAAAGAATCAACATTACAGAATATACTACTCCAAGGGGTAATCATGCGAAAAATCCCCCTGCTACGGCAGCTGACACAATGATTTTGAAGGTACCTACTCTATGCAAGAACATCCTGATGAATGAAACCAATTGAGGCCCTATGCTCCACTGGGAATCAAGGATAACAGAAGAAGAAGGTCTAAAAGTTTAGTTCTGAATAATAAAAAACATTTAATCTTGCCAAAAATAATTATTTTCATGCTTTTTCATTAAAATTCGCTAATTATAACTTGATATTTCGTAATTTCGCTATGAAAATTTTAAGGAAATCCTAATTTTGACATTTGACCCCGGTGAAGAAAGGGTTAATTTTCTTCAATATTAAAAAACCTTTTAGCATAGGTTTTCCATAAACTAAGCAATAATATTAATATATTTATTTTTTTTTTTATTTAATATAAGTAAAATTTACCGAGCATCTACTAGAATTTGGCCCAAAAATTGTATGGATTTAAAATTTTTATGACTTCAAGGAAAGCTGCATTAGTTCACTTTTAGGTTCCATTGTATTTTCTTTTTTACAAATAAATACTTAATGGATGAAATGTAGCAAAAGCTGCAAATACTCTTATTTTTCCCCACACAAATGGGCTCAAAAACTCTGGGCCCGTTGCGCGGTCTCGTATCCTAAATATAAATCAATATATTTTGCACACTTCCGTTTAACATAATTTGGCCATATAATTTCACTATTAGAAGTCGATCAGAGACAAAAGTCAAAAAACGACCTACCCTAATACATAACTAAAAAATTTTATTGTGATATCTTTGCCCATGTCATATTTATCTACAGAATATCAAGGATTGAAATTATTTTCTTCAAAAAAGTAGCAAAATAATATTTTTTTGTTTAACGATACAAAGTGTAGAAAAATTAACTCACTTACAAAAAAATGTTACTTGGTGTTGATCTCCTGGTCTGTCCCGATCCAATGATACTAAACGCGTATATTAAGCTTTAATACATAGTCTTTAAAAGCTCTGAAAACTTTGACTCCCGTAGCATTTTTACGCTGAATAGGAGAGTAATGTGTGCATATAATGTTAAAAGTGCGTGAATTTTGACGAAATTTGAACCGTCACTAGAG
This sequence comes from Stomorhina lunata, assembly GCA_933228675.1. NCBI lineage: Eukaryota > Metazoa > Arthropoda > Insecta > Diptera > Rhiniidae > Stomorhina > Stomorhina lunata. The sequence goes on from OW121745.1 coordinate 8,883,649, forward strand.
AAGTGTTAAGCTTTTAGAGCAATGTTTAAAAACATATCCTTCAGTAGCACAGTGGGCCAAAGTTGCCCACCTCGGTTATGTAAAACCTTTGGGTCCGTATAACTTTCGTCAATTTGGTTCGATCCGAAAAATGTTGACATTTTCGAATACTTAAAATATTAAGAAACAACATGCTGACTATACTACCTTATCTCTTATAGTTTAAGAGATATTTGAATCCAAAAATTTCCTTTTGCATTTTTTTTGGCAAGTTATCTGGCCTTTTTTGTCTTATTTATTTTTTCTCGTACTACATAAAATCTTAAAATAAAAACTCTTCAAAGTTTGTGTACCGAAAAAAGCGTTAAAAAGATTTAGTTTCAGAGATATTTGAATTCAAAAATTTCTTTTTTCGTTTTTTGGCATGTCTTCTGGCCTTTTTGGGTTATTTATTATTTCTACTACTACGTACTACGTAAAATTTAAAAATCTAAAAAATTCTTCAAAAAAAGCTTTAAAATAAATTTTTTTCAAAAAAGTAACATTATTTTCTTTGTTTAAAAAAAAAATTTCAAAAGACACATTTCAAATTTTTTACGTTTTGTAAAATATTAGGCTATATTTCTAAAAATTTTGGACATGTACCCTACAACTAGCGGTGGTCTAAAATCAGCCATTTTTAAACAAAATTTGAGTTTTTACGACTGTAAAAAAAATTGATTATGGATGTCGAAACTATTCTTAAATAAATTGCATTAAGTATAATGTTCTTAAGGTCTGTGAAAAAATCCGAGAGGGCCGGACTATAATTGAGGTCACACGGCCCGACTTAAAAAAAAAACTAAAATTTTCGAAAAGCGTAGCGTACTGTTTTCAAAAATGTTAATTAAAATTTTAAAACTTGTTTCGTGAAACCAACGTGGACCAAAATTGAAATTCCCGTAAGCAATAGGTCTAATTCCAGAGACCCTGGTACTAACAACAAATAAACAATAAGTTATTTTTTTAAGTTAATTATAAACTTTGTGAAGTTTATAAATATGTTATATATTCAGAAATAATTTTTACAAAAAAAAACGGGGAAACTTGTTTATTTTTTAAATATTAACTTTAAGCACTTATACCTTTTTATATAGTAAAGCTTGTAATACACTTCTTGCTTGTAAAATATTTAAAATTTTATACTTTTTTGGAAACTTTAAATCAAAAAAACGGTTTATTTATAGATCAGATATTAGTAAAAAAATCGGTGCAGCATATGACAAAAATTTAAAATTTTATTTTTTGAAATCGAATATCTTTTAAACTGCAAGATAATATCAATTGGGGTGTAAGTGACCTCAATATAATTGAGATAAGGTCAAATGTTGAACAAGATATGATGCGGAGAATCGTTAGGCGCCCTATAGGGCAGACAAACGACAGCCTTAATCTGAATTAAAGCTCTTAATGCAAATTAACTTGTATATTTTCTCCATTGAAAACTACATTTCGTCTGTATATGATATTAGGAATTGTTTCCAGAGGACGAATGAAAGAGTTTTGCGTGTGACAATATTGATGATGTGAATCGCCGTGGTATAGCAGGTTAGTCATCTACCAAGCATACCAGAGGTCCCAAGTTCGATCCCCCACAAAAGGATATACATAAATATACTTGGACATCAAATCGATCATATTTGTATCCGACGGAGACAATCCGAGAAGACGATCTTTAGAGGACATACGATCTAAAAAAGGGCCACGAGCTGGTAGTGGCGGAAATAAAACTCCAATTGAATAAAGCTACAGTAAAAACATACGAAACGAAAACAAATTGTTTGACGTATCAAAACTAACAGATAACTCAACAAGAGTCAGAGTAGCAGACCTGCTTAGAGAAAGTGCTTCGACTCAAGCTAGTACATGTGATGACATAAATAGAAAGAAAACCGCAAAGGAATCTGGAATATATTTTGAAAATGCAGCGAATAAAACAACAATCGTAGCCGTCCGCACTATATCAACCAATGCTCCTACGTCGAAGAAATTATGTATCCAATTTTGAAACTAAAATGAAATAAAATACTGGGAGAGGATGGAATCCCACCGGAACTCCTACAATCAAACCTCAACATATTTCTATAATCTTTTATAACGTTAAAGGGATTGAATATATTTCAAACAAGACATACTCGGCTAAAAAATGGGTATACTATAGCTACGGTGACCATATTTTTATACTCATCGTTAAAAAGAATGGGGGGTATATTGAGATTGTCATTTCGTTTGTTTTTCCTTAATATTGGCTTAAAAACCAAAAGCGATATATATTCTGAATCCTTATGAAATTCTAAGACGATTGACGATGTCTGTCTTTCAATCTGTATGTTTGTCTGTCTATTTGTCTGCTGTCTGTTTGTTTGTCTGTCTATTTGTTCATCTGTTTGTTTGTCTGTCCGTCTGTTGAAATCACGATAACGCCTAAACAAAACACTGAAACTTAGTACAGACATTCAAAAAAAATCGGTTAACACTTGACCATATCTCCCATATAACCTCGCCTAGGCTAATCGCTTATTTGCTAAATAACATATACAGGGTGGCCCAGAAAGACCGAAGTGGTGTGAATTCCTTATAACTTTTTTATTATAATTTTTTTTTCTTTTCTTTTCAGTATTTTGTAAAGAAGACTTGGATAATTTATAATGGAGCAATACACAATTGAACAACGTGCCCAAATTGTTGAAATTTCCTTTTCAAATCAACGGTCCATTGTGTTGACTCAGCGTGCATACCGTCGTCAATTTAATGTGCGGGTTGCACCCTCTCAGTCAACAATAAACCGTCTGGTTGCAAATTTTCGAGAACAAGGAGCAGTAAGGAACCTTCCTGGTCCCGGCAGACACCGAACTGTCCACACGGCTGACAATATTCAAGTGGTACAGGAGAGTATTCGGGAGGATCCAGAAACATCAACCAGGAGACGTTCGTCACAACTGGGCCTCTCAAGAACGTCGCTGCAGCGAATTTTGCACACCATAGGATTGTTTCCATACAAAATTCAACTTGTCCAAGAATTGAAACCAACAGATTACCAGCAACGACTTGACTATGCAATTTATTTCCAGCAAAAAGCACAAGAGAATCCAAATTTTATTCATAACTTAATAATGAGTGACGAAGCCCATTTTCAATTAAATGGGTTCGTTAACAAGCAAAACTGTAGGATATGGGCTACGGAAAACCCGAGAGTACTTCATCAACGACAATTGCACCCAGTTAAGTGTACCGTTTGGTGCGGTGTTTCTTCAGAAAGGATCATTGGCCCATTTTTTTTGAAAATGAACAAGGTGTCGCCGTGCCAGCCGTGGAAAACCATCCGCAAATATGGTTCCAACAGGATGGAGCCACAGCGCACACTGCGAGGGCCACAATGACTCTTTTACGCGACATCTTTGGTAAAAGAATAATTTCTCGTAACAGCAATTTTAATTGGCCTCCGCGGTCCCCGGATTTAACCGCTCCAGACTGTTTTCTTTGGGGCTATTTAAAAGGAAAAGTTTATGTTAATAAGCCTAGGACTATTGAGGAGTTAAAAACCAATATTCGAGAAGAAATTAACAACATACCACCGGAAGTTTTGCGAAAGGTCATGGAAAATGTGTTGAAAAGAGCACATTTGTGCGAAGCAGAATATGGCCACCACTTGCGGGATATCATTTTTAATAACTAATCCAAAAATATTCCCCATAAATTTAATGTATTTAAAAAAAAAATTAAAAAAATATCTCTTAAATAAAAAGTTATAAGCAATTCACACCACTTCGGTCTTTCTAGGCCACCCTGTAGAAGTTTTACACAAGCGCTAGGCAGCATATACAATTTTATCGAAATAGGTCCACATTAAGCCACAGCTCCCACTTATGAAAACAGCCTAAATTTCACCAAAAATACACTTTAATGCCAATAAATCTAAAACTATAATAAATATACTACCATTAAAATAAGTACAAGGAAGTCTTACGTGAATGGCAGCCAGTGTGCAAAATTTTGTCACAATCGGTCACCATTTGACCATAGCTCCCATATAAAAAACTTACGGAAACACAAAATACCAAAATAAAAGGGAGCCTCTGTCTGTCTAGAGCTAGAGAGACAAAATTTTACAAAAGTATTTTCAATATGTTATAGAAGTTGTGTACTGAAAATGGGATAAATCAGTTCACATTTAGTTTTTTTTTTTTTTTTAATTTTGGTCCAAATATAGAACAGTAAAAAAAATACAGAACATTTTTACACCTTTTGCTAAATAATAATTTATACAAAACTGTACTCTATAATAAAGAACGTATGGTCACCGCAACATTTTAATGCTAAATGATTTTGTATAATATGTCATTATATTTGCGTATTTTGTAGAGTTTTTATATTAAAAGGTTTGATTTTTATTTAAGAAAATCCAACTACAAATTTTATTTAGAGCACTCTTTATAGCTCTTGAAGTTTTTAAGTCGACTTTAGCCGATTTTTTGAATTACCCATTTTTGAAACAAAATTTAGTTTTCTTTTTTCACAAAAATCAATATATAAATATATTGCTTGGTTTCTTATAAGGGACTTAGAGCGTGAAGCAGCGATGCCAACTCTACCACTTTTGTAGTAGATCTACTACTTTTGGATATCTCTCTACACTCTACCACTTTTTAAGTAGAATCTACCACTTTTTTAAGTTTTTTTCAAAATTGTGTTAAATCAATTTTTCGTTACCAAAAATGCAGCATTGAACACCTGTTTAAAAAATATATATATATTTTTTTAACATGTTCTTCTTTTTAGATTTATATCACTAAGACCGCAGCGAATTATATTATCAATGGAAGCTTTTAAGAAATATAACATTTAATTTCTCTCTAGAAGAATCTTGTTTCTAGGTGACAACAAACAAATAATCCCTTTGACACAAAAATTGCTTGTGCTTCCACATAGTAGTGCCAATGTTAAAAGGCTATTTCGGCAGTTAATTTAATAGGAATATACTTTCTACTAACAATCTTCAGGGAGTGTAAATGCTTATACTAACAGATGAACATTTTACATTATTTAGTAAACCATGTCATCTTTAAAGGATTCTATTAAAAAATTATCTTTTGTTAGATCTTGTATATTTTTGAAATTACATTCAATATGTACGTATATTTATTGATACATATTCAACACTATTTTTTAAACAAAACATTGAATAAAAGCGTAAATATGCTAACTTTAAAATTCTTTAAAAGCTTGAATAATAAAAGTGGTAGATCTACCACTTTTTGAAAATAAATTTTGTGGAATCTACTACTTTTTAATGTCGAATCTCCCACAAAGTAAAATTTTTGGTTGGCATCACGTGAAGAAACATTTTTTTTAAATTCGTATTTTTTTTTTAATATTAAGCGCTATAGCATAGCCATGACTTATTTGAAAAATAATATTCAATCCTTTTAACGAAATAAAAATTGTAGAAATACGTCGAAAACCAAAGTTATGCTTGTTTAAACTTGATATTCTAAGAAAACCCGTTTTTCCCTACATTTACCGTTATCAAACCAATTTTCGAAGTGACCTAAAAAACAAATGGTATTTTATTTTCCATGGACTCTAACAAAACAGAATTGGTACATGAGAACCCCTGAATACATTTTTTCTCAACTTTTGTATCATAGTGTAATCCACAGTATACTGGAATCATTGCCAAAATAGGTAAAAAAAAATTTCATCTAGAAATTGCAGAAGAAGATCAAAATGCTTTAATTTACAACATAAATACTTTAAACAATATCAAAGCGTGTTTTTAATACAATTTTTACATCTTTTACATCTACGTCTAAAGAATGCTTTTTAAAAAAGTACAAAACAAGTCCGTTTTGAAGAGGGATTAATTTCAGGGTCCAATTCGTATTTCTTTGGTACCTTTATTGGATAAAGAGAAAATATGTTATATATGTCATACCTTTTTCAACCCTTTAACGGACAAATATCTAAAAGAAATCCTAATGGAAGTACAAATTGCTAAAGGTACATAATGTACAATTTCATATCTCTAGCTTTAAAATGTTTGCCTGGGCAATGATGAACAGTTTACTCTTTAATGTAAAAAAATATATGAAGCTGATAATAACACATCAATTTTCAAAAAGACCTTTAAAGGACAAACATGAGAAGTGTTCAAGTTGACTTAACAAAAAAAACGTTCTGTTCTTAGAAATTTTGTTTCATTAAACATATTTCGTGCGTTGAAAATTACCTTCATTCATACCTCGACGACAATAAAATCGGGGTTTTGTACCTCTTTAAAACTTAGATCATTGTACTATTTGCGACTCTTTCTCTTCACTTCGTAACGTTTTACAAACAACCACAAATCGTTTAAGTTTCATGTGCTAAAACGGTTGTTTGGCTGAAACAATAAATTTTGTAGGCAATCTGGGAACTATGATTCATCGAGAATAAATTCAGTGGCTCGGCAGAAATGGTTTCTAATTTTATTAAACTGGGAATGAAAATGTTCATCCCAGTAAAATCATTCGATTAAACGCAAGTTGAAAACGTGGTTTAATCAGACGTTCAAGCATGCAGTTAGATCCAAAGAGGAAGCTTTTAAAAATTGACATAACAACCAAAATCCAGTTTCATGCGGATCAAATGACTTTAATAGCATTAAGATTAAAATTATTGCTTCTCATCGGAGCAATAAAAGTTTCAGGTAATTCGTAAACGAGTTAAGAGTAATGCTAGTTCTACAATTTTTCTCTTTTAAAGAAATGCCAAACATTCAAAGACCTGGGTAATAAAGCTAAGCTTTTACCAAGCAATAAAAATGCTGTTTAAGTGGGTAACAAAATTTGAACTAAATGTCAATCCATCAAAAACAGATTTGTTCAGATGAGCCATTTTAAAGATTTAAATATTAAATATTGTTTTTACCCTTAGGTCCCTATGAGCTGTCACATATGGTGATTTTAACGAAAAGAAGATTGTCTTCCTTAAATTCTCCAAAACTTAGAGGAAGATAATTAGAATTGTCGATAGAAGCCAAATTTCTAGGAGTAATATTTGATTACAAACTCAAACGGATATCAAAATTAACAGAAATGGGTCAGTGCTGTGGAGCTATGCACATATCAGAAACTTATATGTAAAACTTGGAGCCTTAATGCTCTAAACACATAGACAACAGCAAACAGCAATATGTCAAAAATAAAATCAATGTGTTTAAATGAAAACAATTTTTTTGACGACAGCGCAGCAGCACGACTGCACAACAGCATTTGCTGCTGCTGCCAACTTAGGCTAATTTCTATTTTGACAGGCAGCAACAAATAGATAAAGTATTGCCACTATGTATATAAATTAAAAAAAAATAAGAACAAAATTGTTTTTCAATATTTAGCATAAACGAACATTACAAAATTGAAGTAAAGGAAATTAATTTATTTGCCTTTTTTAGTTTTTCGTGATATTATTACGTTTTTGATTAATAACTTTAATTTGATTCATTATAAAATATACATGTGGCATCTCTAAAATTTGTATTGCTAAAATACTCAGCTGTTCATTATCATGTTTATAATGTTGTTGCTGCCTTCAAAATATTTATGAAGCTGACTTCATAACAGCATTTAAAGTTGACAGCATTTGAAGCCGTGAAGTTATGAAGTCTGCTGTCGTCTAAGTGTTTAGAGCTTAAGCCTCGACTAATTTACTGGTTATATAAAAACCATTGTAAAACCAATTCTTACAAATGATTCAATCGATTGATGACCTATTGTGGATACGAGTATAAAAGCAACGTTTGTTGAACGTGTAAATATAATTGTCGCACTGAGTATATCAGGAGCCAAAAGATCTACAGCTTGTGCTGAATCCTAGATATGATCCTCGCCATTTGCATATAAAAGGAATACCATTAAAGACACAAATTGGACTAAATTAAAGTGGTCGTATATAAATTAGAGAAGCAGTGCACTCCTCTCTAATAAATTAATTTGCTCATGTAGACACCAGAACAGACTATATAACACCATAAGTAAAATGGAATAAGGAAATTGTCTCAGTAATACTAATAATTAAATCGAAATATGGATAGGATCGAGGTTCAAAAAAAAAATAATTGGAACAGGTTGTCTTCTGAGATAAGTTTGACATATGATATAGCTTCAAAATAAATTATGAGTGCAGCATATTTCAAGCAGAAGTCGTTGCAGTATCTGAAACAGCAAGGTTAATATATTAAAGACCGATGTTTAAAACCTATATCACTATTTACATAGATAATCAAGCTACTATTAAGGCACTTTGTAATAGGAAAATTAGGTCTAATGTGGTCAGACGTTGCTGGTACAGGCCACAATAATATTCAAGCTAACGAAATTGCTGAGTAATTAGCCAGTACTGGAGCAGACATAATAATGATAATTTCCACGACAGCATTCCAATTGGAACAAGTGTACTTCTCTCAAACAATGAGCTGCATCCGATTCTATTTTTAGACTCATTGAAAGGGACCCACGTTTTAACTCCGGCTCCGAACGGCAAATGCATTAGTTAGAGAAGTTTTACATAGCCTAATACTCAATAACCAGTTACTAGCTTAGTTATGAGGTGAGCAGACATGTATAGAAGAAATATTTTTCAGGATGTATACAGAAGACATTTCGGCTCTTTCAGAACCTAAGTTATATGATGACTCTTGAAGACTAACTGCGAAAGTACCCACAAAAAAGCTATCCACCACTAAGTTTTAATGGTGCCACAATATTTTCTTAAACACGTCAGATGCTGATCCTTTATCCGAAAAGGACATAATAAAGTTTCCTGTTTCATATAACATGCCTCTTATAGGCTAAAAAATATTTTGTGTTTCTGAGATCTACGAGTAGATAGAGATAATAAATTTTCCATTGACGATAGACTTCCGCTTAAACTAACGCAAATCTCTGGTACCAACATTGAATCTGACAAGTTCACTACTTTTTTTGTAGCCTAATTAAATATTGTACTCCGTATCGCAACCATATTCATTAAAATCGTCCTCCATATCTTCTTCGTTAGTATCGCTTTCAAAATTTATCGATTCCATTTTTTTCTGATTTCTTGATCAAAAAGCGACGACAACTTTCGAATTTGTTTACTTTCCATATCCATTAACAACATTTTTTTAATATTATATAATATTAATTATCTCTTTAAATGTTCAACTTTAAATTTTACTAAAAAAAAAAATAGAGTATGAGAAAGAACAGGACCTTGCGGCACCCCTAAATTGATCTTGTACTTGTTTGATGAGATCCCATCTACAACAACTGTTACATTGCAATCCCTGAGAAAACTAAATATAAGTCGTGAGAAAGTATTATCTGCACTAAAACCAACAAGATTAGATATTTTGGTCAATTCTAAATGGTGGATATAGGACATAGGAATAAGTAACCACCAAAGACGGATTATTCTACATATATACTGAATTCAGAAAGTTTCAAATGTGGGTAGAAAAAATTACAAAATACAACTGTTGTTATTTTCCATGTCAAAAACTGATATAAATTTTTCATATGTTTTTGAAATGTTGTACCAAGGCACAAGCGCCGGTAATGTTAGTTTCATTTTACTGGTTTTATTTTTAACAAGTTTTTAAAATTTTTTGGGTCCAACTTCAGCTAAAATAATTTATTAAATAATTTTAATAAAATATTTATTAATTCATCCTAACAACAATTATCATAAGTTTTGCAAAGTTTTTTAACACAAAATAAATAATTAAATAGGCTTTCAAACATTAATAAATTTAATGTTCCCATCCTTGCATTTCATACATCGTTCAATGAGGTTTGATATCAGCGTTGCCAATGTTAATTTTAAAAGTTGTAAGAAACGAAATATTAAAAGTTCATAACTCCCTAACTAAAATACAGCAGACCAAAAATATTGTTTTACGATTAATTTTAAAAGAGCTATGATCAAAAAATCGTTGAAAAATTCGTTAAGGTAATAAAATAAATTGACTCCGATTTGACTTTTTAATTCAAAAAATTTAACAACACTGGGTAACATTTACAACATTATAGACATACGAGAAGGTGTTTACAAAGTGAAATGTCATTTAGCTACGATCTCCAACAATTTGACACTTTCTAAACTGATATAATGACAATGCGAGATGGCGTACATCGGCTCAAAGAAGAGATATACATTTACATCTGACATGGGCGAGAAATTTATTTGCTATAACTAGTTATAGGCAAATAAATTCTGCTGACACACATACACGACAAACAGCAATCGTAAAGAGCATAAAAATACTTTTACGCTCCAGATTTTTCACAAACTCTCAACAAAAAATGCAATCAATGAGAGCAATCAATGAGCGAGAACACAAAATTGAGTTTTTTTTAATTTTCTCTGCTGCTACTAGTAAAATTGCAAATTTGCATATGTGTTAGTGCCCACCGCTGATTTACATGCATTTTCAAAAAAAAATACTTTATTTTTAAATGAATTTGCATTTTTTAATTTAACTTATATTTAAATAGTTTATTTATCTCTTTGTATTCTAAGAGATTTCTTAATTTGTAAACTTTGTTGAACAAAATTTTCTTAAAATTAACAAATGAATTTTGAAACCGACTTGGGAAAAAATTTACTATTTTTCAATATAAACAACAGTATATAAATGCAATATGAATTATAATTGAATAAATTAAAACTATTTAGTACTTTAGAGTACTAAAATTATTTATTACGTCTTAGTTTGCAATATTATTTTTCTAAACAAATTTATTTGTTGCTTAAAAAAATTTTTTTATTTTCCAGTCACCAAATCATAAGTCGTCAAAATGTGCAATCACTAAATGTGGTCCAATTTTCTAAAATTCGGTACATAAAGCTTTTTTATTACCGAGTCAAATGAAAAATACATAAAGTGGTCGGCATATTTATTTTGACATATTAGTTGTTTTTCTTCTTTTTTATTTCTGGTCCAATGCAATTTTAGAACAATATTAGAACACAAAACACTTTTCACATTTTAATGTTTTTGTAATATTTTTTTAACTAAAAAGTCGAAAATTCAGTAAAAGGCATAAGTATTTTGACATGTTTTTGTAAAGCATATTAAAAAATTGGGGACTTCAAGGTCAACAAAAATTAATAAAATGTATCCACTTTTAGTATTTTAAACACTTTGGAGACGGTTTGGAGCGGAATTCATCAAATATTGAAAAAACTCCTTGGAAATCTCTTTCCAAGCTTTTGTGAAAGATTACAAAAACATTAAAAATATGAAAAGTTTTTGTGTTCTAATAAATTTTAACTTTTTTGACATATTTTTAATGACATTGAATCAGAAGTAAAAACAGGACAAAAATAACTGCTATGTCAAAATAAATATGCCGACCGCTGTACATACATACATACATAAATACATAGGTTCTAGTTTTATATACATTTTGATGACGCAATTAGTATTCATACCAAAAATCAAGTTTTACGAATACCAGTCATCTCTATTTTAACAACTAATCTTAATTTACTAAATATATCGCTATAGTTCTACAAAAAGAAACAATTCGGCTGAAGATCATTTAAAATTATTTGCATATATTAAAATGATGATGCAATATTCATATGTAAGTATAGGAATATTCATACAAAAATCGAGTTTTGTCAAAATATATGTTTATTATTCACTTATTGTTTGTTAAAGATTAAACACGGTGAAATATTAATTATTTAATATTTACTATTTATGTACATATTGGGGATTAAATCATAACTCATATTTAAATTGTTGATATGGAGTTTGACAGATGATAATACAATAACCTATAATTTTTTAAAATTACAACTTTTTAATTAGATTATCAACGTTAGCTACTACATTTTCATAAAGAAACCACCAACCTTTTACTTTTGAAAATTTTTTTTATTAATTATCTCAGACTCCATTACTTAGATTAGTTCGAATTTCCAAAAAAAAAGTAGTCCTTTGAACATTTGAGTTCAATCGGATAAGGGTGCCATGACCCGTCCAAAATTGGCAAAATGACAGATTTTTTTTAGTTTATTTGTCAATTACTTTTTCTTATGTATCTCCTAAGCTTAAGTTAGTGAAATCACCCACATAAATATATATATGAATAAATCCATGGTTTTTCGTTTATTTTTTTTTTTTTAATTAGTAGATATTAGAGATACAAAAAAAATGTGAGCTAAAGTTATTCCCCTGAGTTTGATCTATAAGTCTTACAAAGTAAAAAATCAGATATTTTTAGCTAGTCATGGGTACCCTTTCCCCTCATCCGAATGAGTACAAATTTTTAAGAAACTATTTTTTAGCAGTTCGGGTAAAAATATTGTTTTTAATAATAAAATACTTAGGCGCGTATTCAGAAATCGTTACTAAGGTCGAAATTAATTAAACAGATACTAAAAAATAGTTAACAGATAGTTACTGATCCTATTCATTAACATAGTAACAATGGCTGTAGAGAAAATAAAATGTCGATAATGCTGTGATCGATATAAACTGCAATTAAACAAAAAACTTTTGAAACTATCAAAAAACAATTTTTGACATGTAAAAAATTAATAGAAATTCGCAAAAAGTAATTTAAAGTTACAGTTTGTATAAAAATCAATTTAAAAAAGTTTTATACAACTAAAATTATTCAATAAATTGTTATCGCCCGAAACCACATCTCTTACTTATTTTATTTTGTTTGGGTGTTTTTTAGACATAAAAAATTGGAGAAAAGTTCAAAGATAATTGCAGCGTTTCCCACACATCATTACTTTTTTCATTATGTTATCGTCTAATAATATTTAAAAATATCCTAAACTTCTTTGCATTTCTTTATTTATTTTTTTTTCTTTTCACCTCAAATAATTTTCTTTTCAAATAATTTATGAAATCAATAAACTGTTTTTTGAATGTAAAGAGTGTCCCAACTAGAACGCAATTTTTAAATTTTAAATAAAACACAGATATTAAAAAAAAATTCGTAAAACTTTATTATATCGTTAAGTAGACAGAATGGGGTTATGTATGGAACAAGATATCGTGTAGATGGCCGCCACGGCTTTGCTGGCACACACGCGATCTTTTAATGAAATTTCCAGTGACCTTTTTGCATAAATGCTGCGGTATTCCAATAATGCAGCGTCCAATTTCCTCTTTTAAGGCTTAAGTCGTCGTCGGCGTATTTGCTTAAGCCATCGACTTCAAAAAACCCCAAAGAAAAAAATCTAAAAGTGTTAAATCGAACGATCTAGGCGGCCAATTCTGGTCACCAAAACGCGAAATAACACGGCCAGGGAATGACTGATGTAGCAATTGAATTGTTTCTCTGGCTGAATGACATCTGGCGCCGTCTTGTTGAAACCACATGCCCTCCACATTAATTTCTTCAATTATAGGCAAGAAAAAACTGGTTATCATTTCACGATACCGAGCACCCTTGACTGTTTGCGCTTGGCCTGCCTCATTTTCATAAAAAAAATCCAATAATTCCTCTAGCCCAAAAACCACACCACACAGTGACACGTTGTGGATGCATTTGCTTCTCGTGAATCCCTCGAGGATTTTCCTCACCTCAAATGCGACAATCAAGATGGAAATGGGCCTCGTCACTGAAGATGATTTTATTGGCAAAATCAGCATTTTCATGTTGTCTCTCCAATACCCGGCCATCTGCGCGATATCTTGTTCCAGACATAACCTCATTCTGTCTACTTTACGATATCATTTTTTATTTAAAATTTCAAAATTGCGTTCTAGTTGGGACACCCTTTATAAGTTAGTTAACATTTAGTTATAGCTTCACCCATAATTAAGTCTAAACTTTCGTATTCGCCTGTAAATAACTTAAAAATGCATTTAAAAAAGTTAGCACTTAGTAATAATTTGTGAATATGTGCCTTAATATTTATAAAAATAAATACTATTTTGTATTTGAATTAAAATTCGATAAAATATTTTTAATATTCCTTTATTTTGCTATGGAAAATTAAAAAAATACAAATTTTAATCTTTTACTCCAAGAAAGAAGGAGTTAAACTTTTACATTATTATTCACAGACTGAGCAAAAATATTTACTTTTATTAAAATTATGAAACAAAAATTACATTTTCGCGAAATTCTAAGATTTTAAATCGTGTCTACGGCGAGACAGTTCAAGATATCGACATAATTTTTGCTGAGTTTTATTTTCTATTTGTTTTGAACTGTAATTTATTTATTTGGGAAATCGTGCTGACTTGACTCCAAATTTGACATGCCAGTTATATGGGAAAAATTATGGGTTTCTTTAGATATTTTAAAAATTTATTTACTTAGAATATATTTTCAAAAAATTGTTTAATAGCATGGTACATATAACTAAATTATCTTTCCAACGAAATATAAAACCTATCCAATTTATAAAGGTTTTCTCTAAATATTTTACGTAATTGAAGACTTTCATAAGCATAAAGTCATTTCTGTAAAATGACTTTAAATTTGTTGGGACACTCTTATACAAGGTGCCCAAAAGTTCCTTATGGAGGAGCAAACAACAATACATTTAAAGAAAAATAAATTTTTATTTAATATTTTTGTTGTACTAAAGCATACTAAATCTACACTGATGATCGCCGTCGTTTATGCTTACGTATTTCGTATTGCTGGTGTTGGGTGCAGTATGTGAGTATTAATTTTACAAATTTTACAAAAACAAATGAGTACTAAGCGCATAGGGCTTGGTCAACCTTGCTCTAATACATATGAACATATGTATTAACGACTAAATTTGGAATAACTCACCTGTTTTGAATGTGGCTGTTGCTGCTGGGAATTTGCACTACTAAAATTGTTGTTGATGTTATTATTTTGGTGAAAATTTCGTTCGCTTGTCAGATTTGATGTTTTATCCATTTGTAAATTGTGATTTTGAGAATTAGTCTTCATTGAAGTCACAACGTTACCATTTTGCATTTCATCTAAAGTCATTGTTTTTTGCAGTTTCAAACTCGATATTTTTCAATGTTGTTTTCTTTATTTTTTGTAGTTAATAATTAATACAATATATTATCCTAAATGAGAAGAATAAAAAAAATTAATTAAAATTTTTATATTACATCATGTATCTAATACTTTTTTAAACACTTTTTATATGATCAATTATTAATTGTGAGAAGCATGCAACAAAACGCCCAATAAAATGAAAACTATTTAATTAAAAATATTGTGATTTTTTACATCTTGTCCAAAAAAGGCAAACACCAAAATCCTTTATGATTAATACTATTTGCTCTATTTGAAATAGTGTCTATTACATGAAAAAGGCTCAATTACAACGGGTACAAAGTCCTTGACTGTCCGGCCCAGTCACCCGATCTTAATCCCATGTTGTTTTAACTGCGATATTAATGGTAATATCGCAGAAGTGGCAGTCCTTGGCCTGAATCCTAAGATTTCCGAGTCGTTCCGGTACGAAGAACCGAATGACGTGGGAACCCCATCACACACCTCGGTAGCGTTCTTAAAATAGGTGTTGTCGGAACCCCTGGTAATTAAGATGAACTGAGAGCACATGTGGCTATGCTCTAAGTGATTATAAATATTTAGTAGAGAGTATGCCACGTCGTACAGTGATATTTCTTCATACAACGTAGTGCAAAAATAGACGGAGTGATCCTACAACGATGAAATGTTGCATACTTGTTTCAGTTCATTTTTCACCTATATTTCTTCTTAATGTACAAGTCGCACTTCTAAACAGAATTTAATAAAATTCAACATACGTCTGTTAATTAATATAAGAAAAAGGTGTACTAATATTGTTTATAGTCCGAATCCTAGGGGTACCTGCTTTGAAGTTAAGCCTAAACGACTGAAACAACGTTTGCTTTAATTATGCGTAATAAATTCAAATGACTTTTTTCAGAAAATTTAAGTTGTTCGTAATAAACATTAATTTGTTATAACCGTTGTTCGCTATAAGCGTACTGGACTGTATTGCGCTGTTTGGCGCGGATACTCCTAAGGGTCTAATTTGATACTGTAATCTTGGGCTTTTTTTTGAACCGCCGTGGTATAGCAGGTTAGTCATCCGCCTAGCATACCAGAGGCCCAAGTTCGATCCCTGGCCAGTTTCACTTGAAAAAATAAACTTTCAAAAAAAGCGGCGGTTCACCTCATAACTCAGCTAGCCACTGGTTATTGAGTATTAGGCTATGTAAAACTTCTCTAACTGCACTTGCCGTTCGGAGCCGGCGTTAAAACGTAGGTCCCTTTCAATGAGTCTAAAAATAGAATCGGATGCAGCTCATTGTCTGAGAGAAGTACCCCTTGTTCCAATTGGAATGTTGTCGGGGAATTATATATATATAATCTTGGGCTTTTATAAAAATTACAAAAAAATGTATGTTTTATCAAAAAATCCTAAAAAGAAGTTGATACTAAAAAATGAAAGTGTACACGTGTCCCACTATATGAAGCAGGTACTCCAAGAGGTCCTAATTGCTGCTGTAGTTTTGATGGTTTTCCTGAAGTCATTTTCTTTTTAATTTTGGACTTATGAAAATCAGTTCATTTACTTGGGAGATGTACGTGCATAATATAGCTCTGATATAGATTGAAAATCTATCTTAAACTAGGATCCAGTTTACATCGTATATTGCGTAAATATGAACTTTTCTAATATAGACCTGGTATTTATTTAAATTAATTAAAGAGCTATAAGAGCATAAGGCTTGCATAGATCGGAAGAACAATATATTTATTATAGCTAAATTATAACCACATTACGTAACTATTTAAGAACTTTTCCGATATAGCTACAATACATTAGTTACCATAAGTTTTTCCAATATAGACCTGATATCCATTTAAAAGCCTTATATCTCACGTATATATTTCAGTGATGGACAGCGCAATAACAATTTGTTGGCCATACATATGTCAACATGTCCTACCACGGCTGATTGCAAAAAACATAAATAATGTCCTTTGCTGATCTAAAACTAAGAGCGAGTACCCTTAGATCCTAAAGATTGTATAGATTGGCAAAACAATCACTCTCATATATTATTACCATATGTACAAAATGAATATATCCTTACAGATATAAGTGACAAGCTCCTTATCAATTCAGATATTAAAAACTAAAAACCCTAGGAACCTATCCTAAACAATTTTAAAATCTAAATCGGTTTGCTTAAATGATAAATATAACGATAATATTAATATTATTATATTAAAGAAATGAAAAAAATAATAAAAAAAAACAAATAAGAAAGCATTTGAGTCGCTTAAGCTCGACAAAAGGAAACCCTACTCCACTGAGTTCAAAAATTATAATATCTAAATCACAAAATCTAACTACGAGATTTATAATTCTTTGCAATTATAGTTTCTTTTTGTACAAAAATCCATAAAAAACATGCATTTGAAATTAAAAAATAAGCCTGGTGCAAGCAATTTGGTAGTCAAATACGGAAATAATACATTTATTGTCAACTTTTTAACAACTAACTACAAGCTGACTACAAAGTAATTCAGTAATGCAAACAACCTGGTTAAAGACCACAGAAGTAATCCATTTATATTTAATTTAGTAACAACTAACTTTAAGCTAACTACAAAGTCGTGCAGAATTTCGTGAATACTTGTGATCATGTTCTGTATCGTAGAAGTTGTTGTATTTTTTGCATTCATTGCTCGTCTGCCATTTTGTTGTTTTTTTTTCTTTTTAAGTGATAATATGTTTAGTTTTTAACAACTAACTCTAAGCTAACTTAAAGTAATTCCTTATTTCGTGAAATCTGACTATAGAATACTGACTATAAATTAACTACAAATAATCCAGTTTTAGTTGGCTAACTAAAATCTAATTTGAAGTTAGTTAAAAGGTCTTGTAGATACAGGTCCAAATGCCTTCCTGTATCTACTGTATTGAGAATGGAATCTTCCTAGCATTCCTTCTACTGTAAATCCCATGGCATGTATAAAAACAATTTCGAAAAGTTCACATCTCTAAGATTAAATTAACTTAAAAACTGTTCAACCGATCTTGCTGAAAATTTATTTTTATACTACCCAATAGGATGTTTCATCCAAATTTTAGCATCGATTTTAAAAGTTCGGTCACTTGACGTGATATGTTAAAAAATACATATATCGTCGTTGAAAATCCAAAACTGCGTAACAACACTTTTTCAAATTTTACAGGAAAAGCAAAAATTCAAATATATATTTTTTTTTAAATTCAAATATTTTATTTTCATATCATACCCCAAGTTTGATGATACGCATATTTGAATTTTGAAAATAGTGCACATGTTGAATTTTGAATTATTGATATAAAACCGTTATTTTTGGTCGTAAAAATCTAAAAATTGGTAGAGACATGTAAGACAACTTTACGAATCATAATCAATCAAAAACTCGATTTTGATTTTTTTGATGATACGCAGTTTTGGATTTTCAACGACGATATGTATAATAATATAATAGTAATGAAATATTTTAGTTATTTTGTTTTCTAAAGAATATTTTTAATAAAAATGTATAAAATAATAATAATATCAAAATATTTTTACACCTTCGATTTTATTTTGCCTTAAAGCAAGCTTCCAAACTTTATGTTTTAGATATTTTTATTTTTCATTAGAAAATAATTAGTTTTCTTCATTTCCTGTAAACTTTTAGTTTGTAGAGACGTGACCTTTTCGAATTTGACCATGCAATTTCAATTTGGATCATTTTATTCCCCATGTCTGTTGATGGTTAAAATATATATTTTTAACAAAATTTTTTTTTTATTTTGATCAAAATTCGCCACTAAATTCATAACATTTCGGAATTTTGCAATGAAAATTCAAATTTTGACCTTTGAAATCGATATCAAACAAAATTTGGTAGACATTCTTAATGGACTGAGGAATTATATTCAATATAAGCTTTATTAAGATTAAATCCAAGTAAAATTTACTATTCTCTAAATTCGACGATTTTAAATCGCAGTTACGGCGAAACCTATGGAAACTTTTGAAGTTTTTAATATTTTTTTAACAAAATTCCCTACAACTTAAAAAGTTAATAAAATTTAACTTTTTGGTACTTAGAAGTCTTAAAATAGTAAAACGTGTCTTACTTTGTAATTTCTACATTTCTAAATAAATTTTGTTGCTACATATCCTTAGGCATATTGAAAAGGACACGAATTTTATGACTCTAAAGATTTCAAAAAAAACCTACATTTAAAACAATGTGTTAACTGCAGCGATTTTTTAAAGATTTTGTTGGACTCACCAAAGTCTTCTTTAGAAAAAAAATAATTGACCATAAACTCTTTTGATTCTGAACTTTACTTTTGCAATACCATTTTTGAAGGGTATGGAGACTCGATATACCTGTTTTTATCATAAAAATAGTCAAACATTTTTTTTTAATTAAACATTTATTTTAAATCGTATATATATTCACACTTTTGCAATTATATAGCTTTTTTACAATATTTTATTTTAATATTTATTTAAGAACATTATTTTGTCAGTTAATTTTAACTTTTTCACAAAAATCACATTTTTAAATCGGGTATTCTTGGTATCAGTAGCATTAAGCTTTTTAATTATTGAATAAAACTAGTCACCCAAATGTAAAACAATTTCAAGCACTTTGTCATTGGTTTAACAACATCTGTTGTGTGTAAAATAACACTTTTATACAATTCACCCCCATAGGTGAAAAGGGTGTATTTAATTAGGCTGATGCTTGTAACGCATATAGTATACCGATCGACTCAGAGAAACTTTTTAAGATGAATATCGATGGAAGATTTTTCTTCTGCAAATAATATTTTTTCTAAAATGGTAAGATTTTTTACCAACAGCATATGACAACATTACTTGCAAGTAGCACTTGTTGTCATTGCGTTTGTTGTTTATAAAAGCCAAAACAATATAACGATATTGGTATGTCTGTCGGGGAAAAGTATTTAGATATGTGATCTAAAGTATAATGTTTTTACACATATCATATTGTTTATACGTTTAATAAGTTTCCATATATTTATATTAACCATATGACTTAAAACCAAATTGAATTTACAAATTTACATATTAAAAACCACTGACACTTAGAAGCTTTATTTAAAATAGAAATTGGATTTTAAACTAACAAATATTTTTTTTACTATATGTAGATTCGGCCAAGAAAACAATACAATAATATTGAAAACCTACGACTAAAATTCCAAAAAATCTAGATTTAAATTAATGCTTAAAATTACATGAAGAGTAAAAATATGGAAATTATTAAAACAAAACTAAAAACACATTAAAACGGCCAGAGAGAAGCGAATAGACAGACAATAATTCCTCGATTATGTTGTGCTAAATGGATGAGATCATTCATTCTGAAGTCATAGAGGGAAAGCACAAACAAGAATTAGATAATAAACAAAATTATATCTATTGGATTGTATTCTGTATTCTGACTACACATGAGTATTATACGCATACTTACTACAAACATACATACTACATATGAGAGAGGGTATACAAAATTGCGTCATCAATAGAGTTAATTATGCCTTTAAAATATTCAAAACGAAAATAAAAATTATAAAAAATGCGTATGTACATTCCCAAATATAAAACTACTGCTTTATGAGTATATTAATGTATGTACAATATATGCTAAACGATCCAAATAAGTCTACTATTGTAAATCACAACTCTAAACAATTTATAAGTACATATGTGTATATGTTTATATACAGTGAAGAACAAAATACTACATACACTCACTAAATATGTGAGAATTTAAACTGTAAATGCACAGAAATTTGTTTTTTTGTAGTAGGACCAAAATAGGATTAACCGGTATTGAGTTTAATTGATGTTTAACCAAATTTTGCAACAAAGCTTCGCTTATCTTGTCAATGCAGCGCCAAATTTAATTTTTCAGAGCGTCAGTTGTTTGTGATTTATTCATATGAAACCGGTTTTTAAATAACCCCAGAAAAAAATAGCCCAGCCGTGTTAAATCACAAGAACGAGGCGGCCAATGACGTCGCCAAATCGGGAAAATACGCGAGCGGGAAATTTTTCGTGCAATAACTGAATTGTTTGGCCTGCTCTGTGGCTAGCGACAATTTGGTTTTGTTTTATTGAAAAATTCGTTGCTTTTCGTTCAGTTTTTCAAACACAAACGTTTAACGCAAACATGGTTATAATTACCCAATCTTTTATTAAATAAATAACAACTCAATTCTTGGCATTTCATCATTTGACAGCCAATTTACCAACTAACCTCAAAAATTACCCACCCTTTCTTGGAGTAACATTAGCAACTTTCTAAAACTGAGGAAACTCATAAGGTGTAAAACAGACACTATTTATCTCAGAAACTAGACGAGATAGCCGAAAACGGATTGCAAATTTAAAAAAAATTAAGGTCGAAAACCTAAAGTGGCATCATAAAATTAAAATGTGTAAAATGGCGGATAGAGCACATAATCTCCTGCACGACTAACCATTTCGCGTACCTGTGATTCGAAACCGTCGAATTTCTATGAATTGTTAATTTTTAGTCATAATTTTAGTAGACCTCTGTTAAATTTCGCTTGTTTTCAATTTAAATTAAAATAAGAATGAATATTATTGCAGAGTCTATGACAAATATATACTAAAATGTTATTTTTTTGATAATCATCTATCAATGACGTCATTGTCTGACCGTTGTAAGACAACCATGTGTACAAAATATTAGGCTAATATCAAACAAGAGTGTGCAACATATTTAATATTAATTATTACAGTTATGTTATAGGCTTAGACATTTAAGAATAAAATGTATTCATGATATCAGCACGAAACCTAAATTAAAACAAAACAATTTATGGCAATATATGTATATTAACCAATATTATACACATGTATATTTACAAGTAATATCAGTTTTTAACAAATATTCGTTATTGAGAGGTGTGTTCGCTTTCGTGTCATATTGTCGTTTCGGCAATAACTGTAAATGTGTAATAGTTTCCGCTAAATAAATTAGTTTAATAAGAAATATATGTATGTTTAAATTTTCTTATTTAAAAAACGTAAGCCGGTGGCAATTTACTTGTAAAGATATGTATATGTGTTTAAGCGCATATCGTAACATTAAGTACACTTTACGTTTATTATTAGACATTAGTATGCCCATACATTCAGAAATTCCATTAATGACTTCAACTGATACACCTCTTTCGATCTTCAGCATTCACTCAAAAAATCATTATCTTCTTACTTAAGAACTGCACCAAGTATAACCTAAATGCATTATCACTATTCAAAAATTTTATACATTTTCTTAAGATTTAAGATATTTATGTCATTTTCAGCAGAGGATTTAATATGAGAGCTAGGATCAAATGTGAATTGATTGTTGCTACATTCGGATTTTTTTCACAAAACACATTTCTGTGCAACGTTTTAGCAAAAAACTTTAATTATCTTTAGATTTATAAGCGTCATTACAAACCCAGGGTATTAAACGCGTAGTTGACTTTTTGCAAGATAGATCAATTGCTCTACCTCTACATAACAGTTTTTCTGATACATCATCTTGTGTCTACAAATTTTATTATTATTATTTTCGGAATAGATTTTGAGCCTTTACAGGTACAAATATATTTGTATTTGACTGAATTTTTGCAAAAATGATATTAGAGTACCAAATGGAATCAGACCATACCCTTAAAAGTCACTTAAACCAAAAGAAAATCACAAAATCGCTTCTAAATTAAAAATGAAATTCTACAAAAATAAAGCAAGTTCTTGACGAATGATACCCGACTATTTGGGAAAAAATTGAGGTTCTATAAAGAACTCGTCTGCTTACGTTATATTACGTTGTGCTTTTTCTATTTTCAAATTGTTTTGTTACTAATATAAATCGATATGAAAAATTTTTTTTCAAATAAAATTTTTAATTAAAAATGAAAAGATAACTTTATTTTGTTTGTCAAAAAACTACCCAAAATATAACAATATATTTATTTGACATATTTTATGAATGGTGGGTAATTTGTGAGTTATTGAGGACTTCTATGCCTGTTTTGAATCAAAAGCAAGTATGTATGTAAATGACTTCCAGAGCGATCAATCTCTGAGCCAAAATTAAGGATTTTTTTGTGTTGGACCAACACTCAGGGGATGACACCTACATATGCACGTGCATTGTGATGGAACTAGGAAAATATGTTGTGGGAAGGAGGAAAGAGGGAGTAGTGTTTGTGGATATTCGATTTGAACCTTTGGATATCATAATTAGAGGGAAAGACTAATGCAGGAAGTTTATTCCACATTCGTGCTGTGCGGCTAAAAAACGATATAGTGCATCGTGCGATCCACTGGAAAATCGACCACAAATGGATGAGCCCTTGTTGAGTTGCGTGTACTACGAAGAAATGTTCAGGAACAAGATGAAGCACCGGCCCATACATGAGAGTTATATTCCATTTTCGGTCAGATATAAGTGGTATAGATATTAAGGAGATCAGTTGGAGTGAAGTATGTCGTACACCGATTTAGAAAGCCGAGACACTTGAATGCTTCTTTCAACACTTGAAAAACGTGATTAGTCCAACGGACATCACACTGAATTTTCATGCCAACAACATCAAGAGTTTCTGATTCCTCAATATTTATACCACCCACAATTACAGATGATGCGTTTATATGTTAACACACAACATTGGGTCTTTCGAGGGTTGAAATCGACCCTATTTAAACGACCCCAAGTGAATATTGTAGATAGGTCGGATTTAAGCGTATTTGGTTTGTCTCTTGGAATTGATCTCCAATATGCTTGGCCTATAGTTGAATGAATGCGAATGACAGATGTTGCTATTATCTGCAAAAGAGTAGAACCCTAGAAGTTTGACATAGAAGGTCATTTAGAAGAATCATAAATAGAGTAGGAGAAAGAACGGAGCCTTGTGGAACTAGTCGGACGATATCCCATATATAACAACTCTTATAGTGCGATCTCTGAGAAAGCTCGACATAAACCGAGAGAAATTGTTAGCTACACCAAAAGCAATAAGTTTTGAAAATATCATCTTCTACCTCTCTTTGGCCTTAACTTTCAGAAATAAATAACTCTTGTCTAGCACTTTAAGTCCACATAAATATATATTTAACAAAGAGGAACTCTTTGCTATGGCTCCTATTTTTTTCATCCGCATAAATGTTTGGAGGTATTTCTTCCAAACAAGTTCTAGTTCACTTCTAGTTCAGTTCTAGTTCAGTTCTAGTTCAGTTCTAGTTCAGTTCTAGTTCAGTTCTAGTTCAGTTCTAGTTCAGTTCTAGTTCAGTTCTAGTTCAGTTCTAGTTCAGTTCTAGTTCAGTTCTAGTTCAGTTCTAGTTCAGTTCTAGTTCAGTTCTAGTTCAGTTCTAGTTCAGTTCTAGTTCAGTTCTAGTTCAGTTCCAGTTCAGTTCTAGTTCAGTTCTAGTTCAGTTCTAGTTCAGTTCTAGTTCAGTTCTAGTTCAGTTCTAGTTCAGTTCTAGTTCAGTTCTAGTTCAGTTCTAGTTCAGTTCTAGTTCAGTTCTAGTTCAGTTCTAGTTCAGTTCTAGTTCAGTTCTAGTTCAGTTCTAGTTCAGTTCTAGTTCAGTTCTAGTTCAGTTCTAGTTCAGTTCTAGTTCAGTTCTAGTTCAGTTCTAGTTCAGTTCTAGTTCAGTTCTAGTTCAGTTCTAGTTCAGTTCTAGTTCAGTTCTAGTTCAGTTCTAGTTCAGTTCTAGTTCAGTTCTAGTTCAGTTCTAGTTCAGTTCTAGTTCAGTTCTAGTTCAGTTCTAGTTCAGTTCTAGTTCAGTTCTAGTTCAGTTCTAGTTCAGTTCTAGTTCAGTTCTAGTTCAGTTCTAGTTCAGTTCTAGTTCAGTTCTAGTTCAGTTCTAGTTCAGTTCTAGTTCAGTTCTAGTTCAGTTCTAGTTCAGTTCTAGTTCAGTTCTAGTTCAGTTCTAGTTCAGTTCTAGTTCAGTTCTAGTTCAGTTCTAGTTCAGTTCTAGTTCAGTTCTAGTTCAGTTCTAGTTCTAGTTCAGTTCTAGTTCAGTTCTAGTTCAGTTCTAGTTCAGTTCTAGTTCAGTTCTAGTTCAGTTCTAGTTCAGTTCTAGTTCAGTTCTAGTTCAGTTCTAGTTCAGTTCTAGTTCAGTTCTAGTTCAGTTCTAGTTCAGTTCTAGTTCAGTTCTAGTTCAGTTCTAGTTCAGTTCTAGTTCAGTTCTAGTTCAGTTCTAGTTCAGTTCTAGTTCAGTTCTAGTTCAGTTCTAGTTCAGTTCTAGTTCAGTTCTAGTTCAGTTCTAGTTCAGTTCTAGTTCAGTTCTAGTTCAGTTCTAGTTCAGTTCTAGTTCAGTTCTAGTTCAGTTCTAGTTCAGTTCTAGTTCAGTTCTAGTTCAGTTCTAGTTCAGTTCTAGTTCAGTTCTAGTTCAGTTCTAGTTCAGTTCTAGTTCAGTTCTAGTTCAGTTCTAGTTCAGTTCTAGTTCAGTTCTAGTTCAGTTCTAGTTCAGTTCTAGTTCAGTTCTAGTTCAGTTCTAGTTCAGTTCTAGTTCAGTTCTAGTTCAGTTCTAGTTCAGTTCTAGTTCAGTTCTAGTTCAGTTCTAGTTCAGTTCTAGTTCAGTTCTAGTTCAGTTCTAGTTCAGTTCTAGTTCAGTTCTAGTTCAGTTCTAGTTCAGTTCTAGTTCAGTTCTAGTTCAGTTCTAGTTCAGTTCTAGTTCAGTTCTAGTTCAGTTCTAGTTCAGTTCTAGTTCAGTTCTAGTTCAGTTCTAGTTCAGTTCTAGTTCAGTTCTAGTTCAGTTCTAGTTCAGTTCTAGTTCAGTTCTAGTTCAGTTCTAGTTCAGTTCTAGTTCAGTTCTAGTTCAGTTCTAGTTCAGTTCTAGTTCAGTTCTAGTTCAGTTCTAGTTCAGTTCTAGTTCAGTTCTAGTTCAGTTCTAGTTCAGTTCTAGTTCAGTTCTAGTTCAGTTCTAGTTCAGTTCTAGTTCAGTTCTAGTTCAGTTCTAGTTCAGTTCTAGTTCAGTTCTAGTTCAGTTCTAGTTCAGTTCTAGTTCAGTTCTAGTTCAGTTCTAGTTCAGTTCTAGTTCAGTTCTAGTTCAGTTCTAGTTCAGTTCTAGTTCAGTTCTAGTTCAGTTCTAGTTCAGTTCTAGTTCAGTTCTAGTTCAGTTCTAGTTCAGTTCTAGTTCAGTTCTAGTTCAGTTCTAGTTCAGTTCTAGTTCAGTTCTAGTTCAGTTCTAGTTCAGTTCTAGTTCAGTTCTAGTTCAGTTCTAGTTCAGTTCTAGTTCAGTTCTAGTTCAGTTCTAGTTCAGTTCTAGTTCAGTTCTAGTTCAGTTCTAGTTCAGTTCTAGTTCAGTTCTAGTTCAGTTCTAGTTCAGTTCTAGTTCAGTTCTAGTTCAGTTCTAGTTCAGTTCTAGTTCAGTTCTAGTTCAGTTCTAGTTCAGTTCTAGTTCAGTTCTAGTTCAGTTCTAGTTCAGTTCTAGTTCAGTTCTAGTTCAGTTCTAGTTCAGTTCTAGTTCAGTTCTAGTTCAGTTCTAGTTCAGTTCTAGTTCAGTTCTAGTTCAGTTCTAGTTCAGTTCTAGTTCAGTTCTAGTTCAGTTCTAGTTCAGTTCTAGTTCAGTTCTAGTTCAGTTCTAGTTCAGTTCTAGTTCAGTTCTAGTTCAGTTCTAGTTCAGTTCTAGTTCAGTTCTAGTTCAGTTCTAGTTCAGTTCTAGTTCAGTTCTAGTTCAGTTCTAGTTCAGTTCTAGTTCAGTTCTAGTTCAGTTCTAGTTCAGTTCTAGTTCAGTTCTAGTTCAGTTCTAGTTCAGTTCTAGTTCAGTTCTAGTTCAGTTCTAGTTCAGTTCTAGTTCAGTTCTAGTTCAGTTCTAGTTCAGTTCTAGTTCAGTTCTAGTTCAGTTCTAGTTCAGTTCTAGTTCAGTTCTAGTTCAGTTCTAGTTCAGTTCTAGTTCAGTTCTAGTTCAGTTCTAGTTCAGTTCTAGTTCAGTTCTAGTTCAGTTCTAGTTCAGTTCTAGTTCAGTTCTAGTTCAGTTCTAGTTCAGTTCTAGTTCAGTTCTAGTTCAGTTCTAGTTCAGTTCTAGTTCAGTTCTAGTTCAGTTCTAGTTCAGTTCTAGTTCAGTTCTAGTTCAGTTCTAGTTCAGTTCTAGTTCATGTTAAAAATTTAAATTTATTTATTATTAAGAATTATTAATTATTATCAAAAAATAGCAAAATTGTCAAATATTCAAAAAGAAAAATTATTCGCACTCCCAGTCTATTACATTTACTATTACATTAAATAATAAATGTTATTTAATGTTTTTGAATTATTAATTATTTTTTAATAAAATCTTTATTTAGCAAAAAAAAAAACTTCATAAATATTTTGGAAAAATTTTGAGTGAAAAAATGAAATTCTGTACGATTGATTTTTTCTTATCATGTGTCTTTGATGTAACATCATGTAAAATTGTCTTACAGAACGTCGAAAATTATATAAAGCTTTAATTTCTTACGATTTCACTCAACCAGAAATGACATACGCTTTACCCATAGAACGAACATTTTTGAATAAAACATTTTACAGAACGAAACCATAAATCTCGAGAGAAGAAATTTTCCTTCATATTTATCTTCAAGAATTAAAAAAAAAATGTGAATTTGTAGCATCATTAATACCAAATAATAGAATTCGACCGACAAAAGCATTTAAAATAGTTTTTTTTTTGCGCTTTTAAAACTGTCTTTTAATAAAATAAATTTAAAACAGTCTTCGTGCAAAAATAGCAATTGATTTATTATTAGTTGAGATTTAAAGTTGTTTAAATATTTTAGATATATTATTTTCACGTTAAAAGTAAAAAGAATACAGAATTTGTCAAACGAATTGCAAGAAGCTTTACTTTTGTAGAAGTTGAAGTTATGCCACTATTCATATAAATGAACGATAAATTGTACATATCTACATAAATGTACTCGTATATAATGTGTGTGAAGATAAATATACCGAGTTAAATATGTCTTTGGTACAGTTATAAAAAATATCGCATGCGATAAAAAAGTTTTCAGTATTTTTAATATGGATATTTTTACAGAAATTTTCAACATTTTAATAAATTTATATTACAAAATTGCAGTTATATTAAAAAATATCATCGAATTTACCTTTATATACAATAAAAGGCAAATTTAAATAGTTTTTGTCACATATTTAATATAAAAAGTTCTTAGTAAAAAAATGAGGCATATGAGTTTTCTGAGAGATTTGGCCACTGTGGCCAAACGCTAAGATGTCAACGCATAGGAGCTAGTGGAGAATAAAGGCAAGGAATAATACTATTAAACTACGTTAATGGTTTTTCCGAATTGTATTTGAGAGAAATTTTATACTTTGTTGAAAATATGACTTAGTCAAAAAAATTACATATGAGTTCTCTGAGGGAATTGGCCACTGTGGCCAAACGCTAAGATGTCAACGCATAGGAGCTAGTGGAGAATAAAGGCAAGGAATAATACTATTAAACTACGTTAATGGTTTTTCCGAATTGTATTTGAGAGAAATTTTATACTTTGTTGAAAATATGACTTAGTCAAAAAAATTACATATGAGTTCTCTGAGGGAATTGGCCACTGTGGCCAAACGCTAAGATGTCAATGAATAGGAGCTAGTGGGGAATAAAGGCAAGGAATAGTACTATTAAACTACGTTAATGGTTTTTTTCGAATTGTATTTGAGAGAAATTTTATACTTTGTTGAAAATATGACTTAGTCAAAAAAATTATATATGAGTTCTCTGAGGGAATTGGCCACTGTGGCCAAACGCTAAGATGTCAATGAATAGGAGCTAGTGGAGAATAAAGGCAAGGAATATTACTATTAAGCTGTGTTAATGGTTTTTCCGAATTGTATTTGAGAGAAATTTTATACTTTGTTGAAAATATGACTTAGTCAAAAAAATGTCATATGAGTTCTCTGAGGGATTTGGCCACTGTGGCCAAACGCTAAGATGTCAATGAATAGGAGCTAGTAGAGAATAAAGGCAAGGAATAATACTATTAAACTACGTTAATGGTTTTTCCGAATTGTATTTGAGAGAAATTTTATACTTTGTTGAAAATATGACTTAGTCAAAAAAATGTCATATGAGTTCTCTAAGGGATTTGGCCACTGTGGCCAAACGCTAAGATGTCAATGAATAGGAGTTAGTGGAAAATAAAGGCAAGGAATACTACTATTAAACTACTTTAATGGTTTTTCCGAATTGTATTTCAGAGAAATTTCATACGTTGTTGAAAATATGACTTAGTAAAAAAAATTACATATGAGTTCTCTGAGGGAATTGGCCACTGTGGCCAAACGCTAAGATGTCAATGAATATGAGCTAGTGGAAAATAAAGGCAAGGAATACTACTAATAAAATACGTTAATGGTTTTTCTGAATTGTATTTGAGAGAAATTTTATACTTTGTTGAAAATATGACTTAGTAAAAAAAATTATATATGAGTTCTCTGAGGGAATTGGCCACTGTGGCCAAACGCTAAGATGTCAATGAAAAGGAGCTAGTGGAAAATAAAGGCAAGGAATACTACTATTAAACTACTTTAATGGTTTTTCCGAATTGTATTTCAGAGAAATTTCATACGTTGTTGAAAATATGACTTAGTAAAAAAAATTACATATGAGTTCTCTGAGGGAATTGGCCACTGTGGCCAAACGCTAAGATGTCAATGAATGTGAGGTAGTGGAAAATAAAGGCAAGGAATAATACTATTAAACTACGTTAATGGTTTTTCCGAATTGTATTTGAGAGAAATTTTATACTTTGTTGAAAATATGACTTAGTCAAAAAAATGTCATATGAGTTCTCTGAGGGATTTGGCCACTGTGGCCAAACACTAAGATGTCAATGAATAGGAGCTAGTGGAGAATAAAGGCAAGGCATAATACTATTAAACTACGTTAATGGTTTTTCCGAATTGTATTTGAGAGAAATTTTATATTTTGTTGAAAATATGACTTAGTAAATAAAATTACATATGAGTTCTCTGAGGGAATTGCCCACTGTGGCCAAAGGCTAAGATATCAATGAATGTGAGGTAGTGGAAAATAAAGGCAAGGAATAATACTATTAAACTACGTTAATGGTTTTTCCGAATTGTATTTGAGAGAAATTTTATACTTTGTTGAAAATATGACTTAGTCAAAAAAATATCATATGAGTTCTCTGAGGGATTTGGCCACTGTGGCCAAACGCTAAGATGTCAATGAATAGGAGCTAGTAGAGAATAAAGGCAAGAAATAATACTATTAAACTACGTTAATGGTTTTTCCGAATTGTATTTGAGAGAAATTTTATACTTTGTTGAAAATATGACTTAGTCAAAAAAATGTCATATGAGTTCTCTAAGGGATTTGGCCACTGTGGCCAAACGCTAAGATGTCAATGAATAGGAGTTAGTGGAAAATAAAGGCAAGGAATACTACTATTAAACTACTTTAATGGTTTTTCCGAATTGTATTTCAGAGAAATTTCATACGTTGTTGAAAATATGACTTAGTAAAAAAAATTACATATGAGTTCTCTGAGGGAATTGGCCACTGTGGCCAAACGCTAAGATGTCAATGAATATGAGCTAGTGGAAAATAAAGGCAAGGAATACTACTAATAAAATACGTTAATGGTTTTTCTGAATTGTATTTGAGAGAAATTTGAGAGAAATTTTATACTTTGTTGAAAATATGACTTAATAAAAAAAATTATATATGAGTTCTCTGAGGGAATTGGCCACTGTGGCCAAACGCTAAGATGTCAATGAAAAGGAGCTAGTGGAAAATAAAGGCAAGGAATACTACTATTAAACTACTTTAATGGTTTTTCCGAATTGTATTTCAGAGAAATTTCATACGTTGTTGAAAATATGACTTAGTAAAAAAAATTACATATGAGTTCTCTGAGGGAATTGGCCACTGTGGCCAAACGCTAAGATGTCAATGAATGTGAGGTAGTGGAAAATAAAGGCAAGGAATAATACTATTAAACTACG
This sequence comes from Stomorhina lunata, assembly GCA_933228675.1. Lineage (NCBI taxonomy): Eukaryota > Metazoa > Arthropoda > Insecta > Diptera > Rhiniidae > Stomorhina > Stomorhina lunata. The sequence continues at coordinate 8,914,684 of OW121745.1, forward strand.
TTAATGGTTTTTCCGAATTGTATTTGAGAGAAATTTTATACTTTGTTGAAAATATGACTTAGTCAAAAAAATGTCATATGAGTTCTCTGAGGGATTTGGCCACTGTGGCCAAACACTAAGATGTCAATGAATAGGAGCTAGTGGAGAATAAAGGCAAGGCATAATACTATTAAACTACGTTAATGGTTTTTCCGAATTGTATTTGAGAGAAATTTTATATTTTGTTGAAAATATGACTTAGTAAATAAAATTACATATGAGTTCTCTGAGGGAATTGCCCACTGTGGCCAAAGGCTAAGATATCAATGAATGTGAGGTAGTGGAAAATAAAGGCAAGGAATAATACTATTAAACTACGTTAATGGTTTTTCCGAATTGTATTTGAGAGAAATTTTATACTTTGTTGAAAATATGACTTAGTCAAAAAAATATCATATGAGTTCTCTGAGGGATTTGGCCACTGTGGCCAAACGCTAAGATGTCAATGAATAGGAGCTAGTAGAGAATAAAGGCAAGAAATAATACTATTAAACTACGTTAATGGTTTTTCCGAATTGTATTTGAGAGAAATTTTATACTTTGTTGAAAATATGACTTAGTCAAAAAAATGTCATATGAGTTCTCTAAGGGATTTGGCCACTGTGGCCAAACGCTAAGATGTCAATGAATAGGAGTTAGTGGAAAATAAAGGCAAGGAATACTACTATTAAACTACTTTAATGGTTTTTCCGAATTGTATTTCAGAGAAATTTCATACGTTGTTGAAAATATGACTTAGTAAAAAAAATTACATATGAGTTCTCTGAGGGAATTGGCCACTGTGGCCAAACGCTAAGATGTCAATGAATATGAGCTAGTGGAAAATAAAGGCAAGGAATACTACTAATAAAATACGTTAATGGTTTTTCTGAATTGTATTTGAGAGAAATTTTATACTTTGTTGAAAATATGACTTAGTAAAAAAAATTATATATGAGTTCTCTGAGGGAATTGGCCACTGTGGCCAAACGCTAAGATGTCAATGAATAGGAGCTAGTGGAAAATAAAGGCAAGGAATACTACTAACAAAATACGTTAATGGTTTTTCTGAATTGTATTTGAGAGAAATTTTATACTTTGTTGAAAATATGACTTAGTCAAAAAAATTACATATGAGTTCTCTGAGGGAATTGGCCACTGTGGCCAACCGCTAAGATGTCAATGAATGTGAGGTAGTGGAAAATAAAGGCAAGGAATAATACTATTAAACTACGTTAATGGTTTTTCCGAATTGTGTTTGAGAGAAATTTTATACTTTGTTGAAAATATGACTTAGTCAAAAAAATGTCATATGAGTTCTCTGAGGGATTTGGCCACTGTGGCCAAACACTAAGATGTCAATGAATAGGAGCTAGTGGAGAATAAAGGCAAGGCATAATACTATTAAACTACGTTAATGGTTTTTCCGAATTGTATTTGAGAGAAATTTTATATTTTGTTGAAAATATGACTTAGTAAATAAAATTACATATGAGTTCTCTGAGGGAATTGCCCACTGTGGCCAAACGCTAAGATGTCAATGAATGTGAGGTAGTGGAAAATAAAGGCAAGGAATAATACTATTAAACTACGTTAATGGTTTTTCCGAATTGTATTTGAGAGAAATTTTATACTTTGTTGAAAATATGACTTAGTCAAAAAAATATCATATGAGTTCTCTGAGGGATTTGGCCACTGTGGCCAAACGCTAAGATGTCAATGAATAGGAGCTAGTAGAGAATAAAGGTAAGAAATAATACTATTAAACTACGTTAATGGTTTTTCCGAATTGTATTTGAGAGAAATTTTATACTTTGTTGAAAATATGACTTCGTCAAAAAAATGTCATATGAGTTCTCTAAGGGATTTGGCCACTGTGGCCAAACGCTAAGATGTCAATGAATGTGAGGTAGTGGAAAATAAAGGCGCAGAATAATACTATAAACTACGTTAATGGTTTTTCCGAATTGTATTTGAGAGAAATTTTATACTTTGTTTAAAATATGACTTAGTCAAAAAAATATCATATGAGTTCTCTGAGGGATTTGGCCACTGTGGCCAAACGCTAAGATGTCAATGAATGTGAGGTAGTGGAAAATAAAGGCAAGGAATAATACTATTAAACTACGTTAATGGTTTTTCCGAATTGTATTTGAGAGAAATTTTATACTTTGTTGAAAATATGACTTAGTCAAAAAAATGTCATATGAGTTCTCTGAGGGAATTGGCCACTGTGGCCAAACGCTAAGATGTCAATGAATAGGAGCTAGTGGAAAATAAAGGCAAGGAATACTACTAACAAAATACGTTAATGGTTTTTCTGAATTGTATTTGAGAGAAATTTTATACTTTGTTGAAAATATGACTTAGTCAAAAAAATTACATATGAGTTCTCTGAGGGAATTGGCCACTGTGGCCAACCGCTAAGATGTCAATGAATGTGAGGTAGTGGAAAATAAAGGCAAGGAATAATACTATTAAACTACGTTAATGGTTTTTCCGAATTGTGTTTGAGAGAAATTTTATACTTTGTTGAAAATATGACTTAGTCAAAAAAATGTCATATGAGTTCTCTGAGGGATTTGGCCACTGTGGCCAAACACTAAGATGTCAATGAATAGGAGCTAGTGGAGAATAAAGGCAAGGCATAATACTATTAAACTACGTTAATGGTTTTTCCGAATTGTATTTGAGAGAAATTTTATATTTTGTTGAAAATATGACTTAGTCAAAAAAATTACATATGAGTTCTCTGAGGGAATTGGCCACTGTGGCCAAACGCTAAGATGTCAATGAATGTGAGGTAGTGGAAAATAAAGGCAAGGAATAATACTATTAAACAATGTTAATGGTTTTGTATTATTAATTGCCTTTATTTTCCACTAACTCCTATTCATTGACATCTTAGCGTTTGGCCACAGTGGCCAAATCCCTTAGAGAACTCATATGACATTTTTTTGACTAAGTCATATTTTCAACAAAGTATAAAATTTCTCTCAAATACAATTCGGAAAAACCATTAACGTAGTTTAATAGTATTATTTCTTGCCTTTATTCTCTACTAGCTCCTATTCATTGACATCTTAGCGTTTGGCCACAGTGGCCAAATCCCTCAGAGAACTCATATGATATTTTTTTGACTAAGTCATATTTTCAACAAAGTATAAAATTTCTCTCAAATACAATTCGGAAAAACCATTAACGTAGTTTAATAGTATTATTCCTTGCCTTTATTTTCCACTACCTCACATTCATTGACATCTTAGCCTTTGGCCACAATGGGCAATTCCCTCAGAGAACTCATATGTAATTTTATTTACTAAGTCATATTTTCAACAAAATATAAAATTTCTCTCAAATACAATTCGGAAAAACCATTAACGTAGTTTAATAGTATTATTCTGCGCCTTTATTTTCCACTACCTCACATTCATTGACATCTTAGCGTTTGGCCACAGTGGCCAAATCCCTCAGAGAACTCATATGACATTTTTTTGACTAAGTCATATTTTCAACAAAGTATAAAATTTCTCTCAAATACAATTCGGAAAAACCATTAACGAAGTTTAATAGTATTATTCCTTGCCTTTATTTTCCACTACCTCACATTCATTGACATCTTAGCGTTTGGCCACAGTGGCCAAATCCCTCAGAGAACTCATATGATATTTTTTTGACTAAGTCATATTTTCAACAAAGTATAAAATTTCTCTCAAATACAATTTGGAAAAACCATTAACATTGTTTAATAGTATTATTCCTTGCCTTTATTTTCCACTACCTCACATTCATTGACATCTTAGCGTTTGGCCACAGTAGGCAATTCCCTCAGAGAACTCATATGACATTTTTTTGACTAAGTCATATTTTCAACAAAGTATAAAATTTCTCTCAAATACAATTCGGAAAAACCATTAACGTAGTTTAATAGTATTATTTCTTGCCTTTATTCTCTACTAGCTCCTATTCATTGACATCTTAGCGTTTGGCCACAGTGGCCAAATCCCTCAGAGAACTCATATGATATTTTTTTGACTAAGTCATATTTTCAACAAAGTATAAAATTTCTCTCAAATACAATTCGGAAAAACCATTAACGTAGTTTAATAGTATTATTCTGCGCCTTTATTTTCCACTACCTCACATTCATTGACATCTTAGCGTTTGGCCACAGTGGCCAATTCCCTCAGAGAACTCATATGTAATTTTTTTGACTAAGTCATATTTTCAACAAAGTATAAAATTTCTCTCAAATACAATTCAGAAAAACCATTAACGTATTTTATTAGTAGTATTCCTTGCCTTTATTTTCCACTAGCTCCTATTCATTGACATCTTAGCGTTTGGCCACAGTGGCCAATTCCCTCAGAGAACTCATATATAATTTTTTTTACTAAGTCATATTTTCAACAAAGTATAAAATTTCTCTCAAATACAATTCGGAAAAACCATTAACGTAGTTTAATAGTATTATTCCTTGCCTTTATTCTCTACTAGCTCCTATTCATTGACATCTTAGCGTTTGGCCACAGTGGCCAAATCCCTCAGAGAACTCATATGACATTTTTTTGACTAAGTCATATTTTCAACAAAGTATAAAATTTCTCTCAAATACAATTTGGAAAAACCATTAACATTGTTTAATAGTATTATTCCTTGCCTTTATTTTCCACTACCTCACATTCATTGACATCTTAGCGTTTGGCCACAGTAGGCAATTCCCTCAGAGAACTCATATGACATTTTTTTGACTAAGTCATATTTTCAACAAAGTATAAAATTTCTCTCAAATACAATTCGGAAAAACCATTAACGTAGTTTAATAGTATTATGCCTTGCCTTTATTCTCCACTAGCTCCTATTCATTGACATCTTAGCGTTTGGCCACAGTGGCCAAATCCCTCAGAGAACTCATATGACATTTTTTTGACTAAGTCATATTTTCAACAAAGTATAAAATTTCTCTCAAATACAATTCGGAAAAACCATTAACGTAGTTTAATAGTATTATTCCTTGCCTTTATTTTCCACTACCTCACATTCATTGACATCTTAGAGTTTGGCCACAGTGGCCAATTCCCTCAGAGAACTCATATGTAATTTTTTTGACTAAGTCATATTTTCAACAAAGTATAAAATTTCTCTCAAATACAATTCAGAAAAACCATTAACGTATTTTATTAGTAGCATTCCTTGCCTTTATTTTCCACTAGCTCCTATTCATTGACATCTTAGCGTTTGGCCACAGTGGCCAATTCCCTCAGAGAACTCATATATAATTTTTTTTACTAAGTCATATTTTCAACAAAGTATAAAATTTCTCTCAAATACAATTCAGAAAAACCATTAACGTATTTTATTAGTAGTATTCCTTGCCTTTATTTTCCACTACCTCACATTCATTGACATCTTAGCGTTTGGCCACAGTGGCCAATTCCCTCAGAGAACTCATATGTAATTTTTTTTACTAAGTCATATTTTCAACAACGTATAAAATTTCTCTCAAATACAATTCGGAAAAACCATTAAAGTAGTTTAATAGTAGTATTCCTTGCCTTTATTTTCCACTAACTCCTATTCATTGACATCTTAGCGTTTGGCCACAGTGGCCAAATCCCTTAGAGAACTCATATGACATTTTTTTGACTAAGTCATATTTTCAACAAAGTATAAAATTTCTCTCAAATACAATTCGGAAAAACCATTAACGTAGTTTAATAGTATTATTCCTTGCCTTTATTCTCTACTAGCTCCTATTCATTGACATCTTAGCGTTTGGCCACAGTGGCCAAATCCCTCAGAGAACTCATATGACATTTTTTTGACTAAGTCATATTTTCAACAAAGTATAAAATTTCTCTCAAATACAATTCGGAAAAACCATTAACACAGCTTAATAGTAATATTCCTTGCCTTTATTCTCCACTAGCTCCTATTCATTGACATCTTAGCGTTTGGCCACAGTGGCCAATTCCCTCGGAGAACTCATATATAATTTTTTTGACTAAGTCATATTTTCAACAAAGTATAAAATTTCTCTCAAATACAATTCGGAAAAACCATTAACGTAGTTTAATAGTATTATTCCTTGCCTTTGTTCCCCACTAGCTCCTATTCATTGACATCTTAGCGTTTGGCCACAGTGGCCAATTCCCTCAGAGAAGTCATATGTAATTTTTTTGACTAAGTCATATTTTCAACAAAGTATAAAATTTCTCTCAAATACAATTCGGAAAAACCATTAACGTAGTTTAATAGTATTATTCCTTGCCTTTATTCTCCACTAACTCCTATGCGTTGACATCTTAGCGTTTGGCCACAGTGGCCAAATCTCTCAGAAAACTCATATGCCTCATTTTTTTACTAAGAACTTTTTATATTAAATATGTGACAAAAACTATTTAAATTTGCCTTTTATTGTATATAAAGGTAAATTCGATGATATTTTTTAATATAACTGCAATTTTATAATATAAATTTATTAAAATGTTGAAAATTTCTGTAAAAATATCCATATTAAAAATACTGAAAACTTTTTTATAGCATGCGATATTTTTTATAACTATACCAAAGACATATTTAACTCGGTATATTTATCTTCACACACATTCGTATATACACAATTTCTAAGCTCTAATTGGACCATTAATACCTTATACTCGTAAATCAGTTGTTGTAATTGTATTTATTTTAGTAAAGGCTTTCTTCATTAATACAAGTTTAATGAATGTATTAATTAAATGTGCACGTATGTATGTTTGTGTGTACACATACGAGTGTACATTATAACACAGTGCAACACAAAAAGATATAACCATATACAGACACCTCTACTTGATAAAATACAAAAAAAGACCCGTGTCTCTAGAACATATGAACTTTCTAGGAATGATTGTTAATACCGCTCAGGTAGCCCCAAATAATTGGGGACCATACAAATTGCTAGACTTCGAGCAAAACTGGGAGACACTGGTCTTTAGTTTTTGTCTTTTACCAATTGGTGGTGTTTGTATATGTTTATATTTTCATGATTTAAAAAGTTACAAACAGTGTAATTTTACAAATACTCAATAAAGTCTACTTATTAGTAATAAAGTTTTTAATATTATGAAATTGTTAAAAAGTGTCATCATCACTCATACTCAAGATAAGTCCAAATATTTGATCTAACTGCTCCATTTGGACATTCACTGAGTTCTGCAACATTGCGGTCTCGATAAGAACGAATTATTTAAAACATGAAATTTTTGTTTATCCATTATTTAAAAATAACAAAAGTAGTGTTACTCATAGCACAATAACTCACAAACTAATATGTAGTTAGAATATCATGAAATTTTAACAGCTGTATTTTCAAGGTTAATTGCATTAGTGCGCCATTATAAGAAAACTCACAACTCAAATCACTTTCTGATTCAATTTTACGAAGTTAATCCATCCGGACGGCTATTAATGTAAAATTTGTTATTAAAGTACAGGTAGGTAGGTTTCTAAGTTGATGCAATTTGACACACATATTTGTTTTTTTAGTGGTAGTTCCTGCAGTTAATTTATATTTGGGTATATCCCAAATATAAATGACCGGAATTAGGATTTTAGCTTCTCACAGACACTTATAACAAACATGCTGGTGCTCAATATTGGGGTACTCGGTCAACATTGGATCCTACCGAAAATTATTTAAGTATATTTTGTGAAAATATGTGTATGATGATAAATTTAACCAAATATAAGTATTTATGCATTGAAAAGAAACTTCTAAAATTTGTTGACAATCGGTCCATATTTGACCTTAGCAGGTAATGGAGTTTGAAAAATATTTTGACATATGTAAACGGATCAAAATTGTTTTGGGAATTTTAATGTAACACTTTTTTTTCATTTAAAAAATTAGGAAAACAAAATTTTGTGCATGAATATTTCTTCAAAAATTTCCATCAGTTTTTTAATAGAAATATATATTATTAGGGAATGTATACTTTTTTTGTATCACTGTACATTTTAGTAAATTTAAAGTATTTGTAACAATATATTGTATTCATGTACATACATTTATATATGCCTACAAGCAATAAAAGCCCAAATCGAAAAAAATATTCTTAGAAAAACCACATTGAAACAAATTATTTAAGAGTTTGATTAATTACAATATTATAAAGTAGCCAAATAAGTCTTTTCACACTGACAATATTTGTTTAGTTTTTTGTCTTCACTAACATAGTATACGCTTAGTTATATTATGATCATGATAACATCATCCTTTACAATATTAACGTAGAGAAATAAGGATTTTTCCTAAACATGTAATGTTTTTGTTTTTTATAGAGTGCGATGGTATACATATAATAAATCAATTCTTTCTTAAGTCGACTTAAGCAATTGTAGTTTGAGGGCACATACATTTGTATGTATTTGCGTCTGTATGTTTAATGCATATGTTTCCCAGTAAGAAAATTATTTATTATCAATTTGAAATTAAATATTTGTTAAAAGGTCAAACGTTTGGTTCTGTATTTAATAAGGATTTGAGAATAATAGCGTACTTAACAAAAAGGGGAGTTTATTCTAAAATTGAAAAATTATCGTTTTCAAAGGTCTTTCAAATGTTGATATCTTCTATATGTAGAACATAAATAAAATAGAGTTGCATTGTTGACATATTTGAGTTTGTTGTTTAACCTACACCATCATGGCTGACCGTTTATTTTTAAGATAATTTGACGAATTTTGGTAGTACCTCCCATAGGTCTCTCTTTCCGGGACTTAAGTAGGGGTTACAGTTTTGTTGACAAAAATGAATTAAAAGAATGACGAATATAAAAATGCTATAACATTCATTTAATTTATCTTAAACATTAAAAAATTATTTTACCATAAAATTAATTTATTTTAAAGTTTGAAAAAAATTTTGAATAACATAATTTTTCAAATTATTCCCAAAACGTCTTAGGGTTTGAGAATAAACTTTATTACCAATTTGAGAAGCTATAATTTTTAAAATGTTTCTTCTTAAAATATCAAAAATTTGCAAACAAATTTAATCTCAAACATCTGATCAGGTTTGAAAAAGTTTAAGAAAAACGTTTGATATCTAATGTAAAATTCATCATATTTTTAAAACGTTTGACACTGTTCTTACTGGGTTATTATATATATGTTTGTACATACATGTATATATGGATATATAAGCATGTATGCATACTTGTAGTGTATATTAATTGGTAGCGATTTTAATCATAGTGATGATGATGCTTCTATTGCTTATTAGGATTTATATGAACAAAAAAACTTAGATACACAATAAATTGCTGAAACTGCAGTTGTTGTTGTTTTAGCAAAACAAAAAAAAAAAGCGAAATTTATTCACTGATTTACACTGTTTTTATGTGATCTGTTAATAATGTAATTTGAACATGATTTTTTTTTTTAATTATAGTATGTTTTGCACTTATTTCTCTTAAGGGATAAATTAATTTAAATATAATAATATATTTATTTATTATGATAAATTTTATTCTCAACTAACATTAGGATCAATAAATTTTTACGCAATGGGCGATTTTAATCCTTTTTATTGTATTTTTTATTTTTTTTGTTTGTAATGTAATTATTATCGTCATTTATTTTTGTTTATCGAGTTGCAATTCGCGTGTTGTAGAAACACAAACTAAATGTTAGAGTGTTATTGTTGCTCATTCTTTGCTTTTTGTTTTTAGCTTGGTTTGGCATTTCCATTTCTCAGGCGTTTCCGTACATTTAAATGTATCTTATATACTCATAAAAGTACACTCATACCATTAAAAACGCTCTCATACCTAAATGTGTATATGGGTTTGAATGTTTATGAATGTATGTATTTGCAATACATTTTCGTATACAAGTATTTATGTGTAAGCACGGCCGGAAATCAGAGTTGCTAAATTATTTAATATAACGAAGACAATGTTGCCACTCTAACCGACTTAACCCATTTTATACGGAACATAAGCAAGTGGATAAAACAATTTTACATTTCTGATTCTAAGTAATAATTTTCTTAATACAAGTTATATTACTCGTAGTGAAAATGTGTTTACACAAATTCGTTCATTAACTTGATAGTTTTTGATATGAATGCGTTGAAACAATGAAATATTCATAAAAAACGAATTGTACCTTCCCATCCACATGTTATTCTGTTCAAAAAATACTAAATGTACCATATGAAAAAAATAAAATGATTATACTGTTCCCAATGTATTATAGTCTGGCTTCACCGCCTTTACTAATTTAATGTTTTCAAATCTATAATTTGATATTATATTAACCGACTGCTTATTTATTATTTTAAATTATTTCTAAATTATTTTAAATAATTTTTTTATACTCATTGGAAGATTTTCGTAATTTTCGTAAAGTCTAATTATTTTCATAGCTTAACACAATGAAATTGAATTTTCCTTTTGAAAATTATATGTGCAAAATCTAGAAGAAAATTTTAGTTATTTTAAGATTAACGATCGTTTTTGTGATTTTCGTCGCATTTAAGTGACCAACGATTCGATCAGTCTTGCTGATCATTAATGGTGGTGTACTGTCATCGCTGCCAAATTTAAAGGTTTTTGGACTGCTGGTAAGATTTTAAGAGTTTTCTTGAAAAAATAAGATTTTTTGTAATTTTGTCAGATTTGTAAGATTTTTTCCACATAAAATTATGAAAAAACTTTCAACTTTATTTTTACTTCGTATATTTATAATTTAAAATATTTAAAACACTGATGATAGTTTAATTTCAAATTTTCAAAACTTTTTAAAACCATGGACAAAATGTTTTATTCCGTGATGCCGGTACTCAAATTAAAAGAATTTCAAACCTAGAGCTACATTGTTTTAACTAAATTAACTTTCTGTTATATTCAATTTAAAAAATCTCAAGAAATTTTTTTTTGTGAATTTTGAACCATAACATTTTTTTAATTCTCTTTTAAAAATTGATTTCTTGTATTTTTTTATGAATCATTTTTTTCAAAAAGAATATGAAATATTAAAAAAGTTATGAAAATTAAATTTAATATTTCGAATAGTTTACGAGATATAGACTAATTGAAAACCAGCTGTGATTTTTCTTCTACTAGATTTTGGGAGTCTCAATTGGTTCAAGATTAAGAAATTGGATTAAAAAATGTTCTGCTGTGTTATTTATTATTCAAATTAATTTTTGTTGTGTATTTTGTTTCAAAATAAAAACTAAACCTTGTCATTTTTTGTTTGTTTTTGGATTTTTTAACATTATTATGAAAATATGACAGGAAGGAATCGGTAGTGAATACCTCAAAAATAAATTTGGTAATAAGTTTTTGATTTTGGTTCAAATTATTGACGGAAGATTTTTCTTCTGAAAATAAGATTTTTTTGAAATGGTAAGATTTTTAACCAATAGCATATGGCAACGCTGTGTACCGTATAACAACACAACTCAACAACTTAGTTCAGTGAAGTCAAAAAACATATATTCCTGATATCCTAATTATTTCCTTTCAAAAGTAAAATAAATTAATAAATTTTTTTTAATAAATCTACTTATGCGCTATTTAATGATTAATATTAAAGTCGTAAGCAGTTAGGCCCGTCAGAATAAAATGGCTAATAAATTTTATCGTAAAAGTCGGAAAATAAGAATTATGTTTTGATCTTTATTCTTTCGAGCAGAAATATAAGTTATTTTTTTACTTTTATTTTTCGGGTGAAATTAACAGTTATTTTAAAATTTTGTTTTTTCGAACAGAAACAAAAGTTATGTTTTGACTTGTATTTTTTCGAGAAAAAATAAAATTTATTTTTGTTTTAATTAATGTTAATTCATGTATTAAAAGATATTAATTAAACAATTCTCTTAAGTTATTTATGTTAAAAAATAATGTGAATAAGTCTTGAAGGAATTTTTTAATAAATATTGAAAAAGATTTGGTAAGATTCGGCACAGCCGAATATAACACTCAATGAAAGACTCTAGTGTATAAATATGTATGTTTTACTTCCATACAAAATGTATGGAGTGCAATGTCTTTATATTATAAAGTCGTTGACTCAATGTTGCTGTTTTATAGCTAATATATCACAAATTAAATTTTTTTTATTTGGTTTTACTAAACATCTCAAAAAGTAAAATACTTTTTTTTAATGTTGCTATAATCCTTATTTGAGAGAAGAGTAATGAAATGGAAGATATGCTTTTTAATATATCATTGAGTTAAGGACATAATTGATTTCCCTATTTCTCCAATACATGATTTAATTTTGTAATTAAAAAAAATTAAAAAAACCTAATAACAGTATCAATATAAAAGGGGCATGTTTTAAAAAAAAATCTAAAAATTACTCGAGTAAATTTGTCCATTAACTTTATAAATATACGAGTATTTATATTTTTAATAAGAGGTAATACATACAACAAAAAAGTTGAACAATTCACAATAAAAAACATTTTTAATAAAAATTAATTACCCAGGCTCCCGCAAACTACTCTCTTCTGTCATCAAAATCGTTCCATAAACACTAAAAATATCGCCAAAACTCTACATTTGATGTGCCTAAAGTGCTCATTTGCTTAAAAAATACAATTGAAAAATGTATATTGAGCGAGTATGTCCAGAATTTTGATATATAATTCATGTCGGTGTAGATACTTTATATTTAGAAAACGGTATGAAAAAAAAATAAATATACTTAAAAGTAATTATTTTATACTAAGATAAAGTTGTTTTCATTTAAAAAAAATATATTTTAAACCTTAATAGAAATGGGGTCAAAAATGACCCAAATTTTTTTGGGCACTTTTTTCAGCAAACTTTGATCAAAAATCATTAATGTTATTATTTGACACCAAGATTAAATCTTTTATTATAAAAAACTATTTTAACCCCTTAAAGATATGGGAGCAAAAACTATCTACAAATTCTTTTGTCAGTTTTTCCAGCAACTTTTGATAAAAAGGAATTAAGTAAATATTTTTTGGACTAAGATTTATTAAAAAATATTACTCCTAAAAATGTATGGTATTGTCCCAAATTTGTTTTTGTCACTTTTAAGGATTAAAATAGGTTTTATAATAAAAAAAACTTAATCTTGGTGTCAAATAATAACATAAATGCTTTTTAACCAAAATTTCCTGAAAAATGTGCCAAAAAAAATGTTAGTCGTTTTTGACCCCATGTCTATTAAGGGTTAAAACATTATTTTTTTTTAAATAAAAACAACTTTATCCAAGTGTAAAATAATTACTTTTACAAAAATTTACATAAATTCAGTAGTAAATTAATAATATTATGTATTTAAAAAATCAAAAATATACAAAAAATCAAATTTTTCATCTTTGACCCCAGAAAAAAAGGGTTAAGTCTACCCAATTTAAAAAAAAGAACCTGTTTATATTTTCCATAGCATCGATAATTTTATTCCATATAAGCATTATTAAAATTAATATAAAAAAGATTTATGAAGCATTTACTCAGATTATGAGCAAAAAATTACTTTTTTGCAAAATTCGTCGAATTCGAAAATGGTTTGAGATATCGATTTTTATTATCTTTTTAACACATAGATGATAGAAATTAAAATTTGTAATATTTGTTTAACAAAATTTCAAAAAAAAAATGCGTTTTGTAACCCACCTGTGAAATATTACACATTTTCGAATATGAAAAAAACTAAGTAAATATTGTTATATTTTAACAAAATTAAGCTATGAAGTAGTTACAAGTCTTGAAATGATAAATAATGTCTTACTTTGCGAGTTTTTGTCCAAAGTATTTTTTCTAGCGGTTTATCCTTAGGCGTATTGTCAAGGACACGAATTTTTGGGGAAAATCGCAACAACTTCAAAACTGTTTTATGGATTTCAAATATTGATGACTTCAATTAAAGCTTCACTTTTAGATTCCATTATCTTTTCTCCCTTGAGTATTTCCCATTTTTACCCTGTTGTACCCATTTATCGTAAAAATACCGAACACGAGTTTAATATTATCAATTGTGATGCAAACTGAGTTTGTATGTTTATTGGTTCAATAGATACGTATCAGTTAGAAATGTATTAAAATGTAGTTTTTACCCTTTTTCATTATTAGTATCATTTACAAAAAAGTACCAAGAACGAGCCCCTTTTTTCTCGCTGTTTTAAATCCACTTTCAATTCTGTTTCTATCGATGTTAGTTTCGGTGATATAACTTTATTTTTTTTTCCCTCTTCTAGCCGATTTTAATCCCAAAACGGTCTTATTTGCAAAAAGTTCCGAATACGTGTTCCTTAATTTAAAGTGCTGGTTTTAGACCATTTTAGTTTTTGTTTCTATCACTTTTGTTTCAGAAGATATAATGTCACCGATTTTTTCCCCCTCAATTGAAAGAAGTATCAAACACGTGTTTTAGTTTTCTTCAATGCGAATCGACCGGTCAACAAATTATACTTCTGACTTCATAAGCTTAAAATATATTCATAATTTAAAACAAAAAACATGCCCATGAATATTTGCCCGTTTTTACCCTTTTGTACCCCTTTTGTACTTAAATATTTATACATATGTACTAAAAAAGTACCAAAATATATAGCTTTTACCCTTTTTCACCCTTAGTAGTGCCATCTTCAAAAAAGTACCCAATACGTGTTTTACCGTCTAAATTAAAAAAGTACCAAATACATATTTGATATTTTCTGATCCAAAATCCTAAATCCAAAAAGCACCAAACACGTATTTAATATTTTTTCTTGTTTACCGTCTCCGTTTTAAATTTTGTTTCTGTGTTGATTGGTTTAAAAGATGCGCATGGGTGAAAGATACCAATAATTTATTTTTACCCTTTGTATCCGCTATTTGTCAAACCTACCAAAAAGTAACAAACATGTGTCTTCTTATTTTTGTAGCTGAACGCAACGCAATTTCAGTTTTGGTGCATTTACGTTTGCTTCCGGAGATAGAGCATTATTTATTTTTCTCTTTTTTTACCCCCTTAGCGAATTTTCAAAAATCCCCTCTTGGTGGATCTATAATAATAGTTTCCACGACAACATTCCAATAGGAACAAGTGGTACTTCTCTCAGACAATGAGCTGCATCCGATTCTATATTTAGACTCATTGAAAGGGACCTACTTTTTAACTCCGGCTCCGAACGGCAAATGTATTAGTTAGAGAAGTTCTACATAGCCTAATACTCAATAACCAGTGGCTAGCTGAGTTATGAGGTGAACCGCCGCTTTTTTGAAAAATTATTTTTTTCAAATGAGTCGGCCGAGTTTTGACTTTGGGACCTCTGGAATGCTAGGCGGATGACTAACCTGCTATACCACAGCAGATCATAGTATATCTACGCATCGAAAAAGGTACCCGTTGTCAAAATTTAAGCTTCCTAGCTTTAGCCGTTTGGGCTGGGCAATGATAAGTCAGTCAATTAGTCAGACACTTTAGAGTTATATTGACTGCCCCTTGACTAAAAATAAATTAATGTGCCAATTTCGCGTCACTTTCGACCCTTTTGTATGATTATTTTTTTTTAAATCGCTTTTTGATAATTTTTAATCGCTCTTTGATCATTTATTAGTATTATTTACATTCGCTTTTGATTTCTTTTCGAGTCTGTTTCTATCCTTTTTAGTAGTTTTCGAATCGCTTTCTGATCACTCTTTCTGATCATTTATACGTCCTATTTACATTCGCTTTTGATTCTTTTTCGAGTCGTTTTCGCTCTTTTTCAGTAATTTTATGATCATTTTTGAATCGCTTTCTGGTCATTTATTAGTCTTATTAACATTCGTTTATGATTATTTTTTGAGTCGTCTATCAGTCATGGTATAATAGAATTAAAAAAAAACTGTATCACGTTAGTATGAATGTTAAGTAATAGAAAGAAAAATATTTAGTTTATATTCGTGTTATGTATGTAAATCTGACATTTAAGTTAATTTAATCTTTTTTTTTATAAAAAATAGTTCTTAAAATTAAAAGTTCAATAACAAAAACGTTTATGGAAACAAATTATTGAGAGACTAAAATATACTGTTTCGTTCTTGTTTTATTATTTGGCTGTTCACAAATTACGTAACGCTATTTTCGCAGATTTTTACCTCCCCCCTGTGTAAAATATATTTTAATAGAAATGCGCATACGAAATTCCTTCACTGTAAAAAGTTTAAAATTAAGTAATTTATAAACTTAGAAAATAAGTTAGTTGTTGGTGAATTGGTTAACAACACACACAAAGTTTTTCCCCATTCTCCTGTACTAAGGAATCAAAATGATTAAAATCTTGTATATCATTAAACGGTAGTTTTTGGGTGACGATTAGTTTGACAACTATTATACTATCGTAATGGTACTTTCGAGCACAAATTAGGCACAGATAGGACACTTAAAAAAAATAAGTCTGGCAACCAACCTGTCGTTTACCCTTTATTTGAAAAGAGATATCAAATGTTACTTTTTCATACTGTTGTCTCTTTTTAAATTCGGGGTAATGTTTGTTTACGTTTTAATAAAAAAAATCTTATAAGAAGCAGCAATATTAAGAAAAATTCTAATTTGCGCCAAAGTTAGAATTGTTTCTTCAATTTTGTTGCTTCATTCCAACAAACAAATACAGCAACATGTAAGTGTTAATAAATTATAGTTTTAAAATTATTATTAATAAATTTTATTTTCAGGTGCCGCAGATGCATTCATGGATGTGAGGACTTCAACACTATCCATCGTTTTCCGAAGAATCCAACCAGGTAAGTTATTGTGAAATTTTGTTTGTGGCCATTTAATTATATACATACATATAATGCGATTGTCTTCTGTTTGAAATTCTTTAATAGGTCTATTCGTTTACTTTCCAGTAAAACTCCAGTAAGCTGAGTATTTACTGAGTAAATGAACGAATTTACTCTCACCAAATCATTTGTACAAGAAAAGTAAACGAACAGAAAATTTGTAAAAATCCAGTAAGAAAATCAAAACAATAAGAAAAAAACAATAAAAAAGGCAATAAATAAATGACCTAAGCTTTTAATTTTTAATTAGTTATATACTTTTTAACTTTAATTTAGTTAATTTTATTTCTTTTACTTCAAATTTTTAACTTAATAAAAATTGCGGCAAATTTTCAACTGCCTGTTTTTCTTTTGTTTACGTTTTTTATTCATGTTGTTGTTGTTACTGAACTTTTACAAGCAAAAATTTTCCCCGTAACATTTTGCAAATACTCAGCAAATAAACTGTCACTTTTTCTCAAAAATTCTCTCTGTTTACATTTCCCCTCTTACTGAGTTTTGGGTAAACGAACGACTTTCCGTAATATTTTGTAATAATTTGTACAAATTTTAATGTAAACGAATGAATCTAATATTGGCTCAAAAAAGAAATGGGATATAAATTCTGAATCCTTATGAAATTCTAAGACGATTATGCTATGGTCATAGCATAGCTGTCTGTTGAAATCATGATAGGGATGACCGTCTGTCTGTCTGTCCGTATGTCTGTTGAAAGCGTGATGGGTCCTAAACAAAAGGAGCTAGGTCACTGAAACTTAGCAAAGAGATTTTCATTTCTTGGAAAATGTTGGTATTGAAATTGGGAGAAATTGGTTTACATTTGACAATTGCTTCGGTAAAACCTCGCTTATTTGCCAATAAATAACAAATTAAAACAACTATGATGAATAAAATTTGGTATATAAAAGTTTTATATACGCACTAGGAAACATATATTTCATCGAAACATCATCAACATCATTACCAACAACAGCATCTTCATCATCATCAACAGTTACCACCTCAAACAGTTTTTGATTATTTTGGTTGCAATAGTTATATTTGTGACCGGAAAAGGTCGAAAAAAATCACTTTTTCTTAAAGAAATTATACAATAAAAGAAATATATATTTTTTAAATAATACGCATAAGCAGAGCCATGTCCAAATTGAGGTTTTTCATCAAAAATAGTAAATTGAAACTATATGGAAAAAATTTAAAATAAATACTAAATTAATGATTTTTTCTTCCCTAGAGTTAGCTAAGGATACTTACCATTGATTCCGAGAAGATTTGCCCCAGCCCAAGCCAAAGTCCTACAGCAGTCCCAGGTCCAAATTCAGGTTTTTCATCAAAAAAGGTAAATTGAAACTATATGAAAAAAATTTAAAATAAATACTAAATCAATGATTTTTTCTTCCCTAGAGTTAGCTGAGGATACTTACCATTGATCCCGAGAAGATTTGCCCCAGTCCAAGCAACAGTCCTACAGCAGTCCCAGGTCCAAATTCAGGTTTTTAATTAAAAAAAGGTAAATTGAAACTATATGAAAAAAATTTAAAATAAATACTAAATCAATGATTTTTTCTTCCCTAGAGTTAGGTGAGGATACTTACCATTGATCCCGAGAAGATTTGCCCCAGTCCAAGCAACAGTCCTACAGCAGTCCCAGGTCCAAATTCAGGTTTTTCATAAAAAAAGGTAAATTGAAACTATATGAAAAAAATTTAAAATAAATATTAAATTAATGATTTTTTCTTTCCCAGAGTTAGCTAAGGATACTTACCATTGATCCCGAGAAGATTTGTCCCAACCCAAGCCAAAGTCCTAAAGCAGTGTCAGGTCCAAATTCAGGTTTTTATTCAAAAAAGGTAAATTGAATCTATATTAACTAATTTCATGTAAATACTAAATTAATGATTTTTTTCTTCCCTAGAGTTAGCTGAGGATGCTTACGATTGATCCTGAGAAGATTTGCCAAAGCCCAAGCCAAAGTCCTAAAGCAGTGTCAGGTCCAAATTCAGGTTTTTATTCAAAAAAGGTAAATTGAATCTATATGAATAAATTTAATATAAATACTAAATTATGATTTTGTTCTTTCCTAGAGTTAGTTGAGGAACCTTACGATTGATCCCGAGAAGATTTGCTCCAGTCGATGATGAAGTCCTTTAGCAGCGCTCATCCCTAAATTTATTTTTTTAGCTGGCCAAAAGATTAATTTAAAGATAAATAAAAAATATATAAGAAAAACCATTGTGCATTATTTTTTTCTATGATAGCTTAGTACTTACCATTGATTTAAGAAAAATTTTCCTAAATTCCTTTAAGAGTTTTGAAATCCACTTTTTATTATTCGGCTTCTTCCATTCAGTTGTATTTTTCATCAGATTCAATCTGATTAAAATTTTCACTTACTGTTTGAAAAAAAAACCTACTTCCATCTGCCGGCTACAACAACTTTTCGCTGCAATAGAAGAAACTTTTGTTACTGAAATATTCTTATAAATCCAAATATATAACTTCAAACACATTACTTACCTTTAAACGTTGCCTTTTTCCTTCGTTTAATAAGCAGCTTTTTACATTTTTGTGAACTTTTCATTCATAAAAACAAGGATTAAAATTTGTTGCCTCTAAAATTTTTTTACAAAAAGAAGCTGAAAAGAGAATTTTTAGTTTTAAAAATACACCTCTTAGCTTATAAATAACACATTGAATTTGCCACTTACCTGTTCCAATTTTATTTCTCTAATATTTTAAACACTATTTGTTTGATTATTTTTATATTTTAATTTATAATTTTAAAAAGAAAATTATTGTAAAATTTTCAACCCCCAATTGTTTTGTTTTGATTTTTTATCATATGGTAAATGTTGTACCATATAGCTGTTTTCACTAGCACATTGTTTTTAAGGCATGTAGTCTATTACTTGTTTTTCAGATAAAAGGGTTAAGATGGCGGCACAAACTGCTGTTAATCCACTTTTTGAAACGTCACAAGTAAGGTGTCTGCTTAGTTTGTGCTTTCGAGCTTTCAGTTTTGCCGTAACGACTTCTTCGGTCATTATAAAAAAAATCGGTTTGTTTCCTTTCTTAAACTCCTTTTAAATTATATAACTTCAAAGAAAGTATTTCCATGCGCAGATCCATAATTAACTTTTCAATGCTGTCAGATTGGGGGGAATAGATATTTTGCACTTGTTAGCCTATTTTTTTTTGCTAATGTTTTTATTTACATTTTTGCCAATATTTTTGCGAGGTTAATTTAAATTTATTAACCAAAAAAACATAACAAGCAGTTTTTAATCTTCTACCTGCTTAAAATACGATCATAAAACACTATATTACAAATTTTTTAAACACCACATCATGATCTATTTTTGATTAATCGTTTTACAATCTTTAAGATGTGTAGTTTTTAATAAATAACCGAAATAATAGTCGCATTTTAAACATCTGGAAATTAATTTGAGATATCTATGCAATATGTTGTTGTAACTCATTTAAGCGAATCATTGTCTAGTCTATTTTTGATCTTGTTAGTGACTAATCAGATTTTAATCGCCAAAAGTAATAAAAAAAGACTCGACAAGGTGATTTAAAAAAAATCTTCCAAATGCTAGCAGATTGCATTTTTATTATTATTTTTTTTTTCATATTTGACTTTTTTTTACTACAACGGGCGATTAAAACTGTAGAATATGCCATCATTCAAAAAAAAATGGTCCTTCGGTAGAAAATGGTACCCTAGATGCGACTAACTTGGGAGAATCTTTTATGAAAACCTTTTCAATTCGTTTTTGAGTCTTTTTCAACTAATTGTAATGGGTGTTTTTTTTAGAGGTATAGAACTTCGAATTGAAATAAAACACAAGAAAATCGTTTTAATGTCCATCAATTTGGCTCTATTGGAAGGATAATTTTATGCCATTAATCTTTAAATATGATTTCGGGCATGTGGCCGCCGCGGCTGGCTCGAATAAAGCCAATTCTACAGGTCCAATTTTCAACTACTTTTTCAAGCATATGGGGCCGTATGTTGGCAATAACGCCACGAATGTTGGCTTCCAAGTCCCCTAACGTTTCTGGTTTGTTGGCGTAGACGAGCGACTTCACATATCCCCAAAGAAAATAATCCAGTGGTGTCAAATCGCACGATCTTGGTGGCCAATTGACAGGTCCATTCCGCGAAATTATGCGCTCATCGAATGTTTCCTTCAATAAATCAATTGTGACGTGCGCTGTGTGGCATGTAGCGCCGTCTTGTTGGAACCACAACTCATCCACATTCATGCCATCCAATTGGGGAACAAAATAGTCGGTTATCATGGCTCTATACCGGTCTCCATTTATGGTAACTGACTCTCCAGCATTATTTCGGAAGAAGTATGGCCCAATGACTCCACCAGCCCATAGAGCTCGCCAAACAGTCAGTTTTTGTGGATGTAATGGCGTCTCAAGGGTCTCATGTGGATTCTCTTCACTCCAAATGCGGCAATTTTGCTTGTTGACGTAGCCATTCAACCAAAAATGAGCCTCATTACTGAACAAAATTTTGCGATGAAAATCAGCACCGAGATTAATCTCATTTTCGGCCCATACACCAAAATCACGACGCATTGCATGGTCTCGCGGCTTTAATTCTTGCACAAGCTGGATCTTGTAAGGTCGCAAGCCAAGATCTTTGCGCAAAATCTTCCATAAAGGTGATGGACAAAGCTCCAATTGCTGTGCACGGTGGCGAATCGATTCATTCGGGTCCTCTTCAACACTTTGCTCTACAGCGGCAATTGTTTCTTCGGTGCGCACTGTTCGACGTCGCTGCGGATGCGTATTATCACATAGAGTAAACGCAGTGCGAAAACAATCCATGGTTAACCGAATTAATTGCTCTGATGGACGATTATGTCGACCATAAAATGGACGGAGCTTGCGGTAAACTTCGCGAACTGAACCATTATTTTCGAAATAAATTTGCACGATTTGCAAGCGTTGTTCTTTTGTCAACCTTTTCATGATGAAATGGCAAACCAAACTAAATATTAATCACTTGACAGCTGACAAAATGGCCGCCAGTTAAAAAAGTGATGCCAACTTAAAGTTCTATACCTCAATAAAAAACACCCGATACTATTGAGTCTCTGGTTGTTAAAGAATCATCGTGCAATAACTTTTAAATCATTTTTAGAGTACTTTTCGAGCCATGTGACTCAATTACGATTATTTTTGCAGTTGTTAAAAAAAGTAACAATCAGTAACATCTGATTTTTATTTTTTCAATTGATATGCTTTTTATACCCACCATCAAAAAAAAGGGGTATATTGAGATTGTCATTCCGTTTGTAATTTCCTTAATATTGGCTCAACAATCAAAAACGATATATACTCTGAATCCTTATGAAATTCTAAAACGATTGAGCGATGTCCGTCTGTCTGTCTGTTGAAATCACGATAACGCCTAAACGAAAGGAGCTAGCTCACTGATACTTAGTAAAAACATTCTTCATCTCTGAGAAAATGTTGGTATTGAAATTGGGCAAAATCGGTTAACATTTAACCACAGCACCCGTATAATGCTTATTTGCTAATAAATAATAAACTATAATAGCTATGATGATAAAATTTGGTATACAGAAGTTTTGCATAAGCAGCACATAAAATTTCATCAAAATCGGTTCATATTTAGTCATAGCTCCCACACAAAAAACTTACGGAAACAGCCAAAATTTCATCTGAAATACACTTAAATGCCAATAAATATAAAACTAACTATTACTAACAGATATAGCCACTAAATTTAGCACTAGAAGGTCTTATCTCAATGCCAACGAGTGTGCAAAATTTTGTCACAATCGGTCACCATTTGACCATAGCTCCCATATAAAGAACTTACGGAAACACAAAAATACAAAAAGAAAAGGGGGTTTATGTCCGTCTGCCCGTCAGATAAAAGTGCGATAGCGCCTTAAAGAAAAGGGCTCCAGCAACAAAATTTTACAAAAGGAAGTCTTATATTTTCCAGCCAGTGTGCAAAATTTTGTTACAATCGGTTACTATTTGACCATAGCTTCCATATAAAAAACTTACGGAAACACAAAAAGAAAATACGGTTGATGTGCGTCTTTCTGTCAGAGAAAAGCGAGATAGTTCCTTAACTACAAGAGCTAGAGAGACAAAATTTAGCAAAAGTAATTTCGATATGCTGTAGAAATTATGTGCTAAAAATGGGTAAAATCGGTTCACATTTAGTTAGAGCTCCCATATAACCCTGCCCCAGGAATCATATTTATGCTGATAAATTGAATCAAATTGTAAAATCTATGACTACTAAATTTAGAACAGAGAAGTTTTATGCAACTTTCAGTCAGTATGTCAAATTTTATAGGAATCGGTCCATTTTTGACCATAGCTTTCATATAAAAACAATACCACATTTGGTAACCACTAAAATGCCACAAACGCCAGTTAAAAGCTATTAAATTATAAACTATGTATATGGCCACTAAATTTTGCACAAATAAACATTTGGCTATAGTTCTTATATATATAACATTCTCTTATTATATCAAATCAAAAAGATTTGGAGGTACATTCAGTATATTAAGATTGCATCTACGAAATTAAATAGCTATCAATCAATGTTAGGTCCAGACTTTGTACACGGTAGATGCATTAGGAACTCCAAACAAAATATATGAACCTGCCGTGCTGCTATCAACATGTTTATTTTACAACGAAATAGCTTATTAATGTAAAACTATGTTCGGTTATGGAACAGCATTTTGTCCAAGGTAAATACTTGGGAAACCACTTAGATACTTTTAAATGTTGAACTATACCACTGCAACCGAATTTAGTCCAAATATATTACCAACAATACCACATTTGGTCAACATTTTGAATTAGCTGCACTCTCGTACAACTTGATGGTGGGTATACAAGATTCGGCACAGCCGAATATAACACTTTTACTTGTTGTTATTGTATTTTTGAGAGTAAGTTTTAAAGCACAAGAGCGAATCTCCTTCAAATTTTTTAATCGCGCAGACGACAAATCATTTTTTGGTCTTCCGAACTAGTAAAAAAATACTATTTTTTGTGATTTTTCAAAAAATAATCTTCTAAATGCTGGGATTATAAATACAAATATCGCAGTTACTTATGTGCTATTACTTATGCATACATGTATGTGTAAAGCAAGGCAAATTCCCAAAATCCTAATAATAATTATTACATGGTTTTTGTATTCAGTTGGAGTACCAAACAATGGCATACATATTTAAGGGTTGTTTTTGCATTTTAAAATATTTTTTTAATAATAACGAAGAAAAAAGATGTCTAAATCTTGACCTTGAGTATGAAATTCTGAAGAAAAAATACAAACAACAACTAAAGTGAAAAGATACGGATAATTTATGAAATTTAAAATTTATATGTTATTTTTATCAAAAAATAACAAAATAGTTATTTTTATTTACATAGCTACATACATAAATATAAATGTAAACGTTTTTGTAATTTTCATTTTAATTAAATGGTCAAATTAGAAAAGTTTTCAGGAATTAAAAAGGGATATAATTTCTAATGAAGTAAAATATCTAAAAAATAAATTTAAGAAGCTTGCTTTAGAGCAAGTAAGAAATCGAAAGGTGCAAAAATATTTTGATATTATACCTATATGTTTTTTTACATATTTTAAGTCAATGAAATGTAACTTTTTGGAAATTAATTTCATTGAATATACAAATTTTGAAGAAAAATACATGTTAATTTATAAAGTTTTATAAAATATCATCTTTAGAAAATAAAGTAGGTAACTAAAAATTTCAAAACTATTATATTATTAAAAATATACATATGTATTCATTTTACATCAGAGGTGCTCATTTCATACAGCAATTGATTATTGGCGACACCCACCACTTTGTTATGCTCTTTGAATTCAGTTGTCTTTCAGACGGCAAACATGACACATGCTTGGCGGATGTTTTGCTTGTTTTTAAAAAAACAGTGAGTAACAAAAGATGTTACCATTTCGTGATAAATAATGGATTTGTGTTTAAAAACATTTAAAGGGCACTGGGATTATGTTATCAAAAGACATTATATGCAAAAATATAATGAAGATGACAAAAATTAGATTTCTTCCGAAAAGAAAAATATATATTTGAAAAAATTAAAATAATGGATAAAAGAGGAAATACATAATGATTAAAAATTTGATAAGATTCTTTAAAATAAAACATATTGTTCTTGTTTTTAATTACAATTTTATCAAAACTTTTTCGTTAACTTTTGCGTTTTACTGTACCTTTCAATTTTTTTCATTTTCTCACCAATACAAATCAATTTTGATTTTGGGCACCAATGGTTTACGTCAAGTGACCGATCTACCACTTTGGATGAACTCACACCAAGGTCAGTCCTACTGTAGTAGTTTAAAAACAAATTTTCAGCAAGATCGGTAGAATAGTTTTTTTTTAATTAAATCTTAGAGATGTGACCTTTTCGAAATTGTTTCTACACATGCCATGGGATTTACAGTAGAAGAAATGCTATTGGAGATGTGAATTTAACCTTTCGATTGAAGAAGTAATTTTAAAAATAAATTTGGTGTAATTTAAAAATTAAATTTTACGAGAACATTTTGTAAAATTTGGAACTCCAAAATCATGTTGTTCTTAAGAATATAAGTTATTGTCATCAGACCATTCGCCATTGTTTTTATTCCAAGACTTTATTACTTTGGGTATAGGCATTGCTGAGAACGCCAAGGGGCGGCGAATGGAATTAGCGAATTTGCTGCAAGAAATCATAAAATAGAAATATTAAAAGTAATTTTAGAAGAATACTTTAATGATCCACTTACATTTTCTTGGCACTTTCAAAACTATCCGTTTGTTTAACATCAGTATTTTTAGTTATATGTACCCCATTTTAAAATGTTTAAATAACTATACACAGCTCAAAAAGTTTTTTTTGTCTTTCAAAACTATTGCTCCTCTTCCTTTAAATTTTATATCTAAAGTAGTATTTCTTTCCATTTCAATGTCTTCAGAATGTCCTTGATTGGTGCATTCACCTGAAATTTTGTTTTAGAGATAACGACAAAAATGCATGAAGAAGATTAAACCTCCACTGTAAATTGATTTGTTTTAAAGGATGAATTTATGTTTTTTATTGTCATAATGTTCATTTGAAAAATGTTGTAATGTTCATTTGAAAAATGTTATAATGTTATAGTTTTAAAAAAGAAAACAATTGTGTAAATCACTTTTGCGTTAGTGAAATTTGTACATATGTATGTATACAGAAATTGTTAATTCAATGATGTTGACGTTTAGTTATAGAAAAGCAGAGAATTTAATAAAAATGTTTGTTTTAATACAGTAGCTCTAGTATTTTATTACCTATCAAAAATATCTTACCACATTCGGTATCATTTTCCTCAATGGCTATATTGTGAAGTACATACTTCTAAGGTAACAATTAATATTTTTGCGTTTTCGATATAGCTTCCAAACCCCAAAGCCTATGTTTTTAATTAATGACTCATTAAAAATGGGGGAGTCATGGGCGCTTCTTCTCTAGTTTGCTACAATATCCTTTATTTTAAATTTGGCATCACAAACAACCTATAAAAGATGAATAAATATGAACCTAATTATTTCTTGTTAGAACATTATAAATTACCTGGATATTCAGGGAATAGAATCTCTTTCTATTTATATAATACTGGTCCACATTTCAAAAATTGGCTGCACCCTCGGATAAATGATACTAAATTTAACACAATTTGATGACGGATATTTAAGATTCGGCACAGCCGAATATAATACTCTGACTTGTTAATTGTTGCATTTAAAAAAAAAGAAAAATATGAACATGTTGCATCAGTGAAAATCACCATTACTTTGGTAAGTTGTCCCTTAAAATCAATGTTGCCAGATAAACAAATGTAGTTGAAAATAGTTTGACATCTTCTCGTACACCTTTACAATGGCTATTTAAGTTACCCACACAGTGCTACCAAGTTTTATCATATTTGTGCCACATGTTTCCAGTAAGAATACAGGGATGTATTTTTGTAATACTGACATTCATCACAATAAAAAAACAACCTTTTCTTATATTTATTGATTTTTTTCCAAAAAAGGGATGCATTATAAATGTATCTACAAATTGATACTTTTTACCATGATACAAAGTATCTGGCAAATATCTGGTGTGCTAACGTGATGAATTTTAATCATGCTGAGAAAACAGCCATAAAAATGGAAAACCGTTAAGATAAAGCACTATATAGCATGTGTTGTGTTTGCATTTCATATCTAACTTGGCGGTTCACGATCAAGTTTTGTCTTTCAATTTTTAATACATTCACACTTTTTTACCAACACACTCATACTTTTAAAAATGAAACGAACTTGCTTTCAATATTTCTTTCAATAAAGTGTTTCAATTTACGTTCAAGAAAACAGATGATCACAATACTTTGAACTATTTTTGTTTTTATTTCTACAGTTAGTTTGGACTTTTTACAATTTTAACCATTTAATTGAAAAATAAAAAAATATTGCTGATTTCTTTTTGTTGATTGCATCTTGAAAATAAAATTGCTTACAAGTTACGTGCATCTTACGTCACAGCTCTCAATTTAAATAAATTTTAACAAGCAGTGTATGTGAAAATCTTGAAAGGAAAACTTGATAGTGTGTCTGCAGGGTTATAACAAAGCCAAACGAGAGCATTCATGTGCATTAAGGTAAGTTAAAACTTTGCCCTGACAGATGACAGTTTCAGCATTAGCAGTTGCTAGTAACTAGTTGCTTGTAAACATCTCTTTGTTTTATTTGTTTTTTGCATTTATTAAAAAAAACTTTATTTTTAAAACTTATGGCCTCGTTCCATAACACAAGTAAGTTCTTGACGAATGAGTTGGTACCCGACGATTTCGTAAGAAATTGAGGTTCTATAAAGAACTCGTCTCGCTTATGTTACGTTGTGCGTTTTCTCTTTTCAATTTATTTGGTTGTCACTATATCTCAATCAAAATTTTAAACAAATTTATTGTTTTAAGGCCAAATTTTATAAAATGAATAAAAAATAAATTATATACACAACTTACAACAAGATGATCAAGATTTCAAGGTTTGGGAAAGATATCTGAAGTAGCTGGAGTGAGCATTAGATTAATTCTACAAAGTGCATGTCCATCAGTATTTGGGAAAAACTCCTCACAAAAATCTTCAATTGGCTTTATTCCCGAATATTCAATTTCATCAAAATAAATATTCTTCCGCTCCACGAATGTGTGGCTCTAGTTAAATCGTACAATTTTTATTGCTTTTTGCTTTGAAACTAATTTTAACTATTAAGTATTTTTGTTTGCTGGGTAGTAATCTTATTTTTCACAAATAGATGGGAGCTACTAATCAGATTCTACTTTTGATACTGCCCAACAGATGGTGTTATTACTATTGCAATCGGTATGAAAATGGAAAATGACGGAAAAGTTTAACTAAACTCAAATTAATTTGTGGTCAATGTAAAATGAATATTAAAGGGCAGAATGATGATTATATAGAATGCGATAAATGGGAAAAAATGTACCATCTTCAATGTACTAAACTAGACAAACGTCAGTTTGATCATTTTGTAAAAAAAAAAGGGAGCGGTTTTTGAGTGTCATCTATGTGAAGGAGATTATGAAAGAAACATTAAAACTGAACTCTGTGAAATTAAAACAAAACTTAATAAGTTGGATCAGCTGTCTAAAATTCAATAATCAATTCAATTTATGGCAAAACAATATGATACAATTCTAAAGGGTGTTGCAGGAAATAAGAAAAAGTTACATGAACTTGAAAAGGAAAATCGATCTTTATGAAAGGAAATCGTTAATTTAAAATCATCTGTAAAGATTACTAATGATGAACGTGTAAAAAACAACTGTATTGTTAGAGGTTTATAAGTTAGCGAAGTCGTTACTGCCAAAGATTCTATTGTTGAGCTGTCGAAAGGTGTTGGTATTGCATTGGAACCACAATATGTTGATGATGTACTTTATTCAAAACAATAAAAGAAAGAATTCAAATTTGAAGAAGACTGTTGTTGTTAAATTTTCGTCAAGAGCTGCTAAGGATAAATTAATGGAAGCTAAACCAAAGTTAAAAGAAAGCCATAGTGATGTTTATATTTATGATTTCTTAAGCAAGGAAACATTACAGTTGCTTCAATATGCGAAAACGTTAAAACATGTCGGTTACAACCATGTTTATGCGAGGTATGGAAGAATTTACTACAAGAGGAGTGATATATCAAGGCCTCAAATTATTCATTCCGAAGATGATGTCGATCAAATATTGCTCAAAACTACTACTATGATGAATAGTATACGTTCAAGACTAGGGATGAAACGATACCGCCATGGTATCGATACTTTTACTCGATACAGTATCGGTTTCAATGTATCGATACCTACTCAGTATCGCAATAAAAGTATCGATACTTACTTGTATCGGTCAAAATAAACTTAATAAATATTGTCACTAGTGAATTCTTTATTCTCAAAAAATTTACACCCAAGAAGCTTTTTTCGTTTATGCATTCAGTCTATATATATTAAGCGTGACACAAAATGCAGATACAATTGATATCCTTTTAGAAAATTATATTTTTAAACTGTAATATTTGTCAAAAAGAATTTTTTAAAACGTGTAAAAGAAGGGACTTTATAATATGGCGCTAGCTCTTTCAGCAATCTTAAAAAACCTCATTCACGGACCTCATATTTCTCCTTATGAGATATAATATACACATAGATATATTTATATTGCTATATTTTGCGCCACCTTCTGAAAAACCAGATCCCCGGCCAGACCCACTTGAATAAAATAAATTTTCAAAAAAAACCTCATAACTCAGCTAGCCACGCATTTGTAATTCGAAGCCGGAGTTAAAACGTTGGTCTCTTTCAATGAGTCTATATTAGAATCGGATGCAGGGGTACTTCTCTCATTGTCTGAGAGAAGTACCCCTTGTTTCAATTGGAATTTTGTGGGAATTACGTTCGTACGTACCTCTGAAAAAAGAAACAATCTGCTTATAAATCAAATGTTTGTGTCATGTTTAATCTCGCCATTGCTCCAATATAGTCACAATTCAATAAAACCTAAACTTACCCCCTTATTCACTAAAACGCACGACGGTTTTGAAATTTTTCCATACAAAATTTTCTCAAACATCTCTTTTCCGTCCTTGTGAATCAGGTCCTTTATTTATAACAATTAATTTAATTTTTTAATTAATTAAAATTAAATTTTCTTTTGAACGACTCCGCGATTAATACTGTTTCTGTGTGTGTAATATGTAACGAGTACTTTTGACCGATACAAGTACTTTTTTACCGATATCTACTTGGTAGTTGGTGCTAAAGTATCGATACCAAAAGTAGTTGGTATCGAAGAAAAAGTATCGAGTAAGTACTTATATTTTCTCGTATCGTTTCATCCCTATTCACGACCAAAAACCCTTTTTTTAAATTGAATACAAGTAAAATTTACCGAGCATTTACTCGAATTTGTCCCAAAAATGTATATACAAACATATATATATATATATATATAATTCCCCGACAACATTCCAATTGGAACAAGGGGTACTTCTCTTAGACAATGAGCTGCATCCGACTCTATTTTTTTAGACTCAATGAAAAGGACCTACGTTTTAACTCCGGTTCCAAACGGCAAATATATTAGTTAGAGAAGTTTTACAAGTTTTTTAATTCTCAATAACCAGTGGCTAGCTGAGTTATGAGGTGAACCGCCGCTTTTTTGAAAATTTATTTTTTCAAGTGGGTCTGACCGGGGATTGAACTTGGCACCTTTTGTATGCTATACCACGACGGTTCACGATACAAAAATGTACATTTTCGCTAAATTCTTCAGTTAGAAATCGCAGGTACGGCGAAACGGTTCAAGATATCGACCTAAATTTGTAATATTTGTTGAACAAAATTTTCAAAAAATTAAAGAATGATTTTTGAAACCGACCTTAGAAAATGTACCATTTTCTAACATGAAAAAAACTAAGTAAATTTGATTATATTTAAACAAAACTGAACTATTTACTAGTGACAAGCCATTAAATGATAAATCATGTCTTACTTTAGAATTTCTTTATTTACAATATACATTTTTTGGTGCATATCCTTATTCGCGTTTTCAAGGACATGAATTTTCGGGGGAAAACTGCAAAACCTTTTAAACTACCTCATGGATTTTCGTCTTTCACTATTTGAAATAAAACTGTGATAGTTCTCTTTAATTTTCTTGTAAAAATTATTTATTCTTGGTGGTAAATTTTGCAAAAACAAAAAAATAACCCATTTTTCCCCATACAAATGGGCTCTTAAACTTTGAAGGCGACGGCGCCCATAGAACGTTGTCCAATTTGGCTCAAACTTTCAGATCTAAACTTTTAGACCTAGTGTCACAATATTCCGTAGAAAACATTTAAAATCAAAGGAACAAATTTTTCCTGTCACCCTAATGAGCTCACACACTCATAACTCTTTGGTGGTAGTTGGTGATACAAATATTGATATGTTAAACAGCCATTATTTACTGTCATGGACTTGTTACGAGACCTTCTACAAAAACTTCTATTAATCAGGTGTTCAGTGATGTTTTTGAAAAAATATCTGTTGATTCTATTGAATGCTCGCTAACTGATCATAATTTATTATCTTGTAAGATTCACTGTAAATATTTAAATTGAAATTGTGGATGATTCTTCAATATTAACTAATAATCTTATAAAATGTATCACTAATGCAGTTAATAAATCATCAAGTATGTCAAAATATAAAAAATCTTTGAGATTTGAAATTGAGCCATGGATGAGCAAAAATCTTCAGGCTTTAATATTGTCTAAACGAAAAATTTAAGCAAAACGAAGAAAATTTAAAAGGAATATGATGTTTTACTAAAAAGAGTGGGAAGAGTAATCAAGTTTGCTGTTAAATATGCTAGAGATAATTATTATTATTATAATTTAAATAAAATTAACGTGGACCCAAAAAAGACTTGGAGCTTTATAAACAGTACCCTTGGGAGAAATAGTAGAAAAGCTGTTTATTTAAGTACTACTGGAGGTGTTTTAATTTCTGATGATAATGTTAAAACAAACATGCTTAATCAATACTTTATTCAATCAGTTATTCAACTTAGACAACAAATACAAACATTTCCAGTGGATAACTGCAACTCATTAAGGACTTTTTCACAAACATCTATCTATTTAAATATCCAGCTAATTGGTTTAGACGATATGCTTAATGTCATTAATAGTTTAAGTTTAAAAAAATCCACTGGGTATGGGAATATTGCTCCGGAAACAATCTTTAAATGCAAGGACATAATTGCTCCAATTTTAACGCATATTTTTAATGTTATAATTCGATCATCATGTTATCCTGATTGTTTAAAGATAAGCAAAATTATTCCAATACCTAAAGTTCCAAATGCTGCTTTACTCGTACTTACTGAATTTCGACCGATTTCGTTACTATCTTCGATTGACAAAGTTTTTGAGAAAATATTCCGTGAAAAACTACTTACTTATTAATTAAATAATATCGAAAGTGAAATATTGAATGTAGAAAGTGGAGTGCCGGGAAGTTGCTTGGGACCTTTACTATTTTCAATTTATATAAATGATCTAGTAAATAAGAACTTTCTGGAAAATTATGCATGTTTGCAGATGACGTTTGTTTATTTTACCCATATAAATATGATATAGTTTTAAAAACATATATGGAACGAGATGTTGCGCTGATTATTGAATATGCTAGGCTTAATAAGTTAATACTAAACGCTAACAAAACTAAAATGATAAGATTCAGGCCTCATTCGTATATGATAAATAACAACTTCAGTATTTTCGTAGATGGAAATCAAATTTATTAAACTCATGAAGTAAATAACTTAGGAATAATTTTACAGAGCAATCTATCATGGAACTTGCACACAAATTACTTTAAACAAAAAATTTCACCTGCTATTGGAATTTTATACAAAATGAGAAGCAAACTGAATTTAAAAACTAAACTTTCATTTATCAAGCGCTGACTCAGAGCCATATCAACTATATGATTGCAGTTTATGGTTATAAAAAATACAAATGAATTAAAATCATTACAAGTTTTGCAAAATAAATCATTAAAACTTATTCATCATTTGCCATTACTCTATTCAACATTGACACTTTATAATGAAATTTGTAGACTGATAATGCCTATTTGTGCTCAATATAAATACAGATTATTAATATATGTATATGTTTAAATCTATTCATCTGATTGGATACCACACTATTGACTTTGTTCAAAATCAAACTGTTTTCAATACTAGAAGTCGAAGTTATTTTTATACCCCAAGATGCAGATTGGAAACAACAACGCAAAGGATTAAATACGCAGGAAGTCTAGAGTTTAACAGCTTGCCTATAAGATTAAAAACTATTAATGATATTTCAACTTTTAAAACAGAATTAAAAGAATATTTAATTAAAAATCTCGAAATGCTTTTAAGTAGATAATTTGTACATATTTCATCATTATTTCTAATGAATTTTGGTTTTATACTACATTTCTGTTAAACTAGTTGCCAAATAGTCTCAACAATGCCCATTGGGCGCTGAGACAACAAAATGAATTGTATTTTATAAGAAATTTAAATAAAAAAACTTTGTATAAAAAAAAACATTTTACAAATACTCACTTTTTCTCAAAAATTCTCTCTGTTTACATTTCCCCTCTCACTGAGTTTTGGGTAAACGAACGACTTTCCGTAATAATTTGTACAAATTTTAACGTAAACGAATGAATTTATTAACAGAAGTGGTATAATACTTTTAGTTCAACCAGACAAAACATTTTCAGAGAAAAATTTACTAAACCAAATTAAAAAACTAACACAAAGTTTAATGTAAAATTTCTTACAATTTTCTTTGAACGACACTTATTTCCATATCATTTGTATTTAAACACAAATTAACTTCAGAGCCACAAAAAATATTATCCAAGGGGATATGATTTTAATTAATTTTAATTTGTCCAAGATGTCTTGGACAAATGTAGCCTCTTTAAATTGTGGACGTATCATTGAGATTATCAAATGTAACAGAGTGTAATTTTTCAAATTAAATAGTGTCAAAAAAAGTGCGATCGTAACAACTTTTCCATCACTGTACACACATCGATGGCTTAGTATAAAAAAGGCCTAATTTGATTTTTTTGTTATTTTACAGGAGAAGGGAAAGAATTAATAAAATTCGTAAAATTTTAGATACAACAAAAATCTTAATTCAATTTTTAATAAAAAAAAGCAACACATTTTATAGTTTAAAAAATTGTATGTTGTATCTAAATTTGTTTTCTTCTCCTGTAAAGTAACAAAAAATCGAGTTAGGCCTTTTTTATATTAAGCCATCGATATAAACACGTATGTATGTATATAAGAATGTTAGAGTGTCTCAAAAAATTGAAATTCATTTTACAGAAAGAATATGGGGTTGCTTCAAATGTTTGAAAAAACTTCCACTTAGAATACATTTTCAAAAATGTGTTTAACAGGATGATACTAAGAACTAAATGGGGTTTCCAACGAGCTATATTACTTTAAAATCGGTTGAAAACTATTCATATTATTTTGGGGTTTCCAAAATATTCTACATCCTTGAAGACATATGCAGAAACAAAATTTATTATATTTAAAAATTTTTATAAGTTTGACTTTTTTACTTTTTTGAGACCTCAGAATATTTATATATCCATTTTGGTTACAGTGGCCTAACGTTAAGTCACTTTTGCATAGGTCGAAAAAAAATTTTTTTTTCATACCGTTTTCAAAATTAAACATAACAAACTCAAAAATACAGCGCCAATTTATGTTCCACATTTAGATGATATCCACATTTAGAAAACCTTTGAAATAAGGTTTGATAATGACTTGAAAATTAAGGCATTTCTCAATTTGAGGATAAAGTCCCCTTTGGTTGAAAATGCTATTATTCTCAAATCAGTATCAAACGTTTGGCCTATGAAAAAACATTTATTATCAAATCATCCTCAATTTGAGAATAAACCTTTTTTCTTACTGGGTGCAAACTACAGTTATGTATTTGGGTACGTCCAGATTCCGCTAATTTTCGGGACAAAACTAACAAAAATTGTAAAGTCTGCTGTCGTATATGTGTTTTTTACGCAGAGACAATAAGAATTTATAAGTATGTATATCAGAAACATCTCCAAACAAAAATAGTGCTCTCCTCTAATTTAAAGCATACAAATTTGGTGGGGCTGCCAGATTTGGGGTTTATTAGTCGCTGAAAGAAATTGGGAAACTTTGTTATTAAGTTTGCTATCTTAGAATCTTTATTGAGAATTCATATACCGCCAAAAATATTAACCTCTGAAATATGTTAACAGGTTGTGCTAATACAACAATTTATGAAGACTTAGGTTAATCTGAAGTTTTTGAAATACTGGATTACTAACTATATGCTAATATAAAAGTATTCTGTAGAATGATCATTTCTATAAATTTCGATGAAGTCTGTATATTTTTGGCAATAACCTCTATGCAATACAAATTTTTGTTTATGCTCCCATATAAGATGTATGTACATTGCGAAATAGAATTAATATTTTTTAGTTGACCCAGTAATGTATTTAAACCGATTTTTTTTTATCATATTAAATGCAATTTCCTTACAGTTATTTCATTTATATATAAGGGATTATTGGGCAAAGTCAATTTACATTTTGGGGAGGACGAACAAAAAGCATATGGCAACCCTAAATGCAGGTGGTGGTGGTTTAGTCAAATATAACATTTTTCTGGATTTATACTACAACTACTGTTGTCTTCCTAAACCTTTAACAGTTCATCATTAAACGTTTGCTGGTTAACAACAACATAAAATATAACTTATAGAAAATTAAAAAAAATAAATAAAATTTTATCCAGACATGTAAAAAATTATCAATTAAAAGTGAATAAAATTTTTGTACAAATTAACAAAATGTTCTTTCTTAAAAACATTTTTATGACCTTCACCACTATTTCTGAAAACTAGTCAAAATCGGTCCATTATTTCTGGTACCTCCCATAGGTCTCACTTTCCTTAATTGAGGCTTTGGATACAAATTTCAGTATATTTTTTATAAAATTTAAAACAAATACTGCTTATATTAATAAAAATCACTGTACCAAATTTTGTTGAATGGATCCATATTTGACCATAACTTCTTAACAAACTCTCCTGTCAAAGGTCACTAAATACTTATTGAAAAAGAAATTTTGTGTTAACAAAATTAAGCAAATATGTATTTGTATTTATGCAAGAAAAAAAGGCATTTGTACTTAGTGGTGAAGGGCATCATAAGGTCGGGCTTAACATTATATAGCACTTTTTTACTTGTCTTTTTTGTTTGTTTTTAAATAGAATTATAACTTTTTTGTTTGAGAACCTGAGTGATTTCGAATGAGTTCTATTTTTATTTTACACCAGTCCCACAGACCCTTTCTAACGTCAACAAAAAAATATAAAAACTATTCTTTGGGAAAATCAATAAAAATACAATAACTTCTGTGCAACGATATATCAAAATACATACATTGTGTTGCTAATAAGCGTTTTTGTATCGGTTATTACGTATTTAAATACTACATACAAAAGTTACTTATGAATGCTCTTTTGTATATTGTATATCTGCAGTCAAACTATAATTTAAAAAGTTTAAAAATTAGATATTCACATATGATTGATACCTTGCAGCTTTGAATTGTATACAACAGTTTATTAACACAACAAACATACAATGTAGTATTTTTACACTATTATCCAACTTATACTACGATACAAAAGCCTTGTAAATAGCGTAAATATGTTTTATATATTCTGTAAAAATTGCATCGACATACATGCGCAGACACTGACATCAGCTAAAAATTATTGGATGTACTAAGATTTTAAATGACAAATATATAAAATAAATGGAAAATATTAGTCCATTCTGTACAAGATTATTGATTTAATTCATAGTCCGCTTTCCTTTATTAACTCGTACCTATTCAAAAACAACATGGAACATTTGCTCATATGTAGTTCGATTGCTAAAAACCTGGCTTGAAATTTAATTTCCATGAAAGGAAGTTGTGTAAAATAGTTATGTTAAATTCGGCAATTTCCGGTACAACGAATTTGGCATTTTGAAGATATCTTCGGTGTTTATGGACATGCACTATAGCAACAAAATTTGATGAAAGTTTTCGCGATTTAAAAAAAATTGTTTTAGCTCCATCCCGGAAACACTTTAATGCTGATAAACCTAAAATTATAACTGACTAAAACGTTATGGTTTTTTTTGTAAACAAGAATTAGATTCATTCATTCTTATTTTTTTTAATTCATAAAAATTCTTTGATTACTTATTGTTAGTTCATGGTAAATGAAGATTCAATAAATAAATAAAACATGAACAAAAAAATAAAAATTCTATAAAATATAGTCTAAATATAGGGTTAAATAGAGCAGTATTAAATATATTTATATAATTGAATATTTGATAAACTAGAACATAGAAACTGAAAAAAAGTAAATTTCTTACCAAAAAGAGCGGGGGAAATTTGTCCCCCGATAATCTTTACATCAAGGTATATCTTTTAAACCTTTTAAAACCGACCTAGGACTCTATACAAATGAAATACTTATTGAGTGTTTCTTTAGAATTATTGAAATAGAAGAATTAGAAGAAGAACCATAAAACTTAATAACAGAAACGGTGAGAAAAAAGCTATATCAGAGCAGGGGTAGTTCCTTATTCCGCTAAAAACCCTTTATTATGTAACTTCTTAGATAAGTTTGGGAAAACATTAAGCAGGATAGGAGCGGAGGGGATTATTCAAGTATCTTATTTTATTTGGAATATTCACAATTTATCATTATGTCATGTTCGATTTTTTTTTAATTTGAAAGAAATAAAAAAAAATTTAATTAAAAAAATAATTTTTGGTAATACAACACAACCAATTTAATTTTATATTTTTAGATTATATTTTTCCTTTTTAGACAAAATTTAAAATTAATATAAGTTTGATTTGTGATCGTCAATTCTGATAACGACATTAAAATTATAATTAATGCTATATCAATATTATCAGTATCTTGATTAAAAATCTAATTGGTATATAGAAATCAACAATATATAAACTCCCGCCTCCAATGGATGTTCATAACAAAAATCAAGAGTTTCTGTATAAACATGTTGACGTAGAGGATGGATCAAATAATAAAGGTTTTGACAAGCGGTTGGGCAAAGAAAATTATTTAAAGATATACAATTATGGTAGTGATAGTGATGGATATACCAACTTAAATGACGAAAATAACAATAATAGTAATAAAAATCTAACCAGCGTCAATAGCAAATTCGATTGCAACAGCCGGATTGTTCACATAGAAATTAAAGCGAATGACAACAGCTGTTTAAATAATTGCAATCAAAACGAAATCTGCCAAAACCCACAGCCAAAAGCAGATTCAAATGGCCTGTATAGTCAATCTTTATTTCCATCATTCAACCAATATCCCCTAAACATCAACAATACTAACAAAACATGTAAGAAATTTATAAGTATGTAAACATATAAGTATAATTTAATATAATCAGATAATATTCTATATAAAAAATTTTTATAACACGTTAAAGGAAAGCAATAGAAAAATATGAAAAATCATACAAAACCTACAGATAAGTGTAAGTTTGTTTTTAATATTTAGGTGATAACATATGTCGGGAAGACGTACATGATATTATTGCAGAGGAAGTTGAAACTAATGTGGAATGTGACGATAACAATAGTGAAGAGAAATCAACTTTCATTACTGATGATGAGGCCCAACATGAACCTAATATAAATAATCAGCGAATTATATCAAAGAGAATCGAAGAAAATATTACACTTTCGAAAATAGAAACGACGACATCGCAACATTTAGGATCATATATCGAGCCAAAAACTATATCAGCAAACCAAGTTCAAAATATAAAACAGAATTTAAGTCAACGTTCACCTGTTGACGAGCTGGGAAAGCAAATTTTACATGGACAACAAATAAAAGTAAATAATCTTTTAGATGTGGCAGGAAGTCTGTGTGCAGGGCCCATGGGTGCTTTATGTGATATGGCCGCGTTTTCAAAATTGGACTCCAGCCCTTTGGGTGATCTAAAAGATTCCGAATTAAACAACCCGGATTTTCAACCCAAGAAGTATTATCATCCCCTTTACGCACACGGTGTTTGTCGGTGGCCTGGTTGTGAGTTGCCTCTTGATGATATGGTCAATTTTGTTAAGTAAGTATTTTGTAGTCTGTTCGATCTTAATGAAAATCATAAAAGGTTAAGGTAAGACAAGATCGAACGGTCTACGTTTTTTTTTTTTTTATTAATTTATTTTTAATTTAGAACCTTCAAAACAGCAGTGTCACAATTGGTGTGATGCTGTTCATCTTGTACAAATAAAACAGATAACAAAAACTGTTCACTCCAATTGTGATATTTTGCTAAAAAATATAATACAACCTAACCTAATTAATTTTATTTAAGCAATTCCTAGCCAGAAAATTCAAGAAGGCCATGTTGGAAAATCATCTATTTCTTATGAATAAAATTCTGACTACAAATCAAGATATTTGGTTACAGTGCCTAGTTTCTGTATTTCTAAAATAGAGTAATTTCTCACATCGAACAGGATGTGAAAATGTTTCAACTAACATTGCTTTTCGCATATTTTCACTGTTCGATATGAGAAATTACTTGATGCCAGAAATACTTTCCACAATATTGCTAGGGTTTCCTTTTATTGTTGGAGTTTGAGAAAAAAACGAATATGCATGTTGAATAAATCAACCGCTTCATGATATGATTTTGGACTATATTGAATTGAACGTTTTACGTTGTACCAATGATACAACCTAGAACGTTGATAAATGTCCAGTTTTGAGGAAAAACTGGTGACCATTCGATTCGAAATGCTTCGAGCCCGAATGAATTTTGTCTTGTATTGAAAACATATTTTTAAGCATTTCTTGTGACCAAATAACGAGATCATTTTTGCGATTGTTTTTGTTATTGTCATACAAAAATAGTATTTGCTATAGAAATGCTTTCACAGGAACTAGCCAATTTCAAACATAAAAGGAAACCTTCATATCATGCAATTGTAATAGAATTTTTTTCAATTGCATGTTTGGATTGAAACATTGCCAGTTAAAAAACAGAATTTTCTGCAGTTGGTATTTTCTACATACATACAAACATACACTCACTTGTATAAATATATATCCAAACATTAACACGATATGTAAATTGAAATAATATTACTACGAAAATCATTATATTTTAATAATTTTTTTTTTTAATTTAAAAGATTTAGTTTTTTTTAACAATATATTTACAAAGGGCCATCCACTAAATTTTTTAAACAAAATTTTGTTCATTTTTAACAAAATTTTTTTAAGTTTTTAGTAAAATTTGTTGGTTTTGTGGTTTTATTTAAATAGTTTAAGATGTAACAAAAAAAGGACTTTTTAAGTCCTTACAATAAGCTTTTGACCATATTTCTGTTTTGATGTTTCAGATCATTTTACAAATACCATATGGGATCAAAATATGGATGCGTTAAATAGTTTAAATTGTTAACGTAACAAAAGTAGCTAAAAAAATACATAATATTTTTAACAAATTACTATAAAGAAAATAATAAGTATACATTTTTTATTTACATACATATTTATTCGAGTGAGGTTGTATATGTATTTATGCCTTACCAGCTTAATTCTGCCAAAGTTGCTTTTAAAAGCTTAACTTTCCACATAAATGCAGTAACACAATTGATGGGATTTCGGTCATATTTTTACAAGAATAAAATAGCAAAAACTAGATACGTAATTTCGCTCCAATTGTGATACTTTACTCTTTTCAAAAATTTTATTATTTTTTCTTCCATTTGATGTACATATGCATGTATGTACCATCAAAAAATACATTTACATATTATTTATGTTATTATGTCTATATTTGTGCCTTTACTAAAGGCACGATTATGGACATTTTGAATAAAGAAATTACATATTCCGTATTTGACATTTTAATGAGAAAACTATTTTGTCTAAAATCTCAAATGTTTTAGAATTTTTGAAATATTTTTTAAAATAAATTATTAAAAATGGTTATTATTTTAAAATTTTTAATAAAACTTTTTAATAGCGTGTTATTCTTTCATATTATTTTGTTATTAAAGGTAAATATTATTATAAAATTATATATATATACATATGTTATATTATGACTAGCAGAACCCATTTCGTCATATTGAACCAAATTTAAATTTAGCACTTTTAAATAATTTACACATAAAATACGTAAGAATGTGCTATTATAGGTCAAGACCCCACTATTTAATATCCTTCTCCACCGAGGTCAGCCCAATTTTAATCATAACTAATTTTAACATTTTTCTTAACTCTTATACATAGTCATTTCTGAGCCTTATTTTCTGGGGGCTAATTCTCGCAGTCGATACCGTGCAAAATTTACTCAAAGTTGGATTTTTTTTAATTTTGGGATTCTCGCTATCGAGTAAGTTGTATCGAAATTTCTTATGATGGTACTCGATTGCGAGTGTACGATCGAGTGTAACTGTGCGAGTTTTATTCGATACCAAAATTGGTGTCGAAATTTTATTTTTAAATAGTTCGTTGGATAACAAGTGTTTATTTAAGATTTTAATTGTTATATTAATTAATTATTCGTATAGATTTTCGTACTTTCTTGAATTACTCCCTTTTTTGCACCTTTGTAAATGAGTTCCTACACAAACTCTAACAAATAACTTAATGGTTTATTGTTTTTGTTAAAAAGTACAAAATAATTATTCTTGTTTGAACGCTTTACAAGTGCCACAGCAGATTTTTAAAATTAACCACCTCCTAGAAGCTTGTACTTTTTCATACAAAATTCTTTTGTTTCCTCAAAACTATCGGAACTGAAATTTATAAATTTTGGATATAGCTTCATTTCCATTTCGAAAGTGCGCTTTGACTTATACCAATAATAAAATCGTTGCCGACAGTATTTTGAAAGCCTCCGGATGCCGGCCAATTGTATTTTTGCTGGTTCGGCAATTGTTAAATGTCCAGCAAATTCTAATCCTCAAGAATATGCTTCCTTGGAAACCTTTTTTAAACCTATAAAAATAAATTTTTATACGTAATTTGTACAAATCAAGGGGATGTATACTTACTCATTGTTTGGCAAGCCCAATGGATCACTTTATACTCGGATTTTCCTTCTAATTGCAATTGAGTGTGATCTCTAAGACTCTGATCACGAAGAATAAAATAATAAGTTTAATGTTATCGGGGAATTATATATATATACATATATATATATATTTATTTATATATATATATATATATATATATATATATATATGTATATATATATATATATATATATATATATATATATATATATATATATATATATATATATATATATATATATATATATATATATATATATATATATATATATATACATACTTTATTAAAAAATCAATTCGCTAGGTAACGAGTGCCATCATCAGAAAAACTCGCACAATCGAAATTAATTTCGATACGAATTTATTTCACAGCAACGACTTCTAGAAACAAAGGTATATTTACATATGTCATTTCTGTCAAATGCGAAAGGATTGCCATTTACTTTTTCCCACCGATTTCAGTTTAAAGAAAACATATCTTGGTATAGTTTTAGAGAAAATCATCAATTAATTTATTTTTGCAGAAATTAATTAAAATACAAATATGTATATTTCTGAGTCAAAATCTATTCTGGGAAAGCGTTCCAATGGCAGGCACAAAATAAGTATCTAATTAGGCCAAAACTGTTTATCTTAAATTCCTAATTTACATAAGCACTATTGCAAAAATATTTTTTACCAAATGCAACACAATCATATACTTTGTAATTGAATCGTATAATATAAGTATCAAATATACATGAGGAGCCGCGGAACAAAAGGTTATTTTTACATACTTTTTACATTTTGTTTTTTTTTTTTCTATTTTTGTAATATTTAGGTTGAAATTTTTCAAAAACAGTTGAGAAACCATAATAATTTTTTTAGTAATTAAATGGACATTAAAAAAGTTTTGCCAAACAAAAATTTCTTTTCTATTTTTTTTAAACAAAAGATTCTGTTTCCGTAGTAAGTTGGTTATATATTTCTTCTCCTATTCGTGTAGTTTTGGGTGTACCTTATTTTTTCGAAAGTGCGAAATTTAACCGTAACTCCCCTTAGAAATGTTTTAAATGTTTAAAAATTTTAACCGCTTAAAATAAAATTATTTAAATTAATTCGCGCAATTTAACAAGCATATACTTAAGTTATTACAAAAAATTCACATTTTCGCGAAATTCTTCGATTTTAAATTCTTTGCAGTTGCGGCGAAACGGTAAAAGACATCTCCCACTTGTTTGTTTTATAGTACTGGAAAGCAAAATTATTATTTCTAATATTTGTTGAACAAAGTTTTTAAAAAATTAAAAAATGATTTTGGAAACCGGTCTGAGAAAAAAATGTAATTTTCTAATATGAAATAAAAAACATGTAAATTATGT
The DNA here is from genome assembly GCA_933228675.1 of Stomorhina lunata. Taxonomy (NCBI): domain Eukaryota; kingdom Metazoa; phylum Arthropoda; class Insecta; order Diptera; family Rhiniidae; genus Stomorhina; species Stomorhina lunata. The sequence goes on from OW121745.1 coordinate 8,958,220, forward strand.
TATATTTTAACAAAACTCGACTATTTAGTACTTACAGATCATAGTATTGTAGATCATGTCTTACTTTGAAATTTACTTATCCTTAAGTTAATTTTTAATTATAATTCCAATAAAAAAAAAACAGTTTATTTCAGGGACTGAAAATAACGGGTATTTTTGAATTTTTAAATCAAAAAAGCAAGCATTAAAATTTATCTGTTCTGAAATTCAATAACACAGTTTTGATTCATTTGACCTAAATTTTAATTTTATCGTAAGCCTTTTATTTTTTTGATTTTTATTTTTTTGGTTAGAAATAACAGTTATTTTGCGACTTTTATTATTTTAGGCAAAAATAACAGTTATTTTTGCTTTATATTTTATCGCTCAAAATATACCGGGTATTTTTGATTTATAATTTTTTGCTTAATTTATACCGAGTATGTTTGATTTATATTATATCGCTCAAAGTATACCGGGTATTTTTGATTAATATTTTATTGCTCAATTCATATCGGGGATTTCTGTTTTATATTATATCGCTCAATTATAACGGGAATTTCTGATTTATATTATATCGCTCAAAATATACCGGGTATTTTTGATTTATATTTACGGTGACCATTTTTTTTAACCAAAATACAGAACAAAAATGTATTTTTTATAAAATATCAAGCATACTTTAAAAAATTGTTGTTTATTGATTTGCAAGATGTTTAGGTAAACACATACGCTAATGTATATTAATTTATCGGATATATCAAGCAAATGTTTTGCCAAGTTATCACATGGCTCATTAGTTTCTGATATTAATTTGTACTCATATTAAGACTACTAGCAAACATTTAAGTTGAAATTTTAATATATAAAATAACTTAGAATTTTTCTGAGCAATAAACAACAAAATACCCTTTCCATTAAAGAATTTAAAACAGGTAAACATAAACCAAATTCGACAACTTCAAAATATTTTTATGTAAAGCTTATATCGTTTCTTCAATTGTTCTGAAGAGGTGTAACTTTTAACAAGAGCTAATTCGTCAAATAATTCGGTGTCATTTATATTTAGCTCGTTTCTCTTCTCCATAATGTTAACACAACTGGATTCAACCTCAAGAGTTTCAAGTAGAAGAACCCATTTTCATACTAAAATTTCTTGGTAATCATTCTGTATAAAATTGGGCTGCCTTAGATTTGTCAAAATTCACATAACTTGTAGTCAATGGTCAAGGCTTATTGACTACAAGTTATACGGCTATTTCGGATAATATTTTTGGTATTTGACCATTGTTCTACGAAATAGAATAGTAAAAAACTACGTTTATTTAATTAAAATTTTGAGAAATTAAAATATAGTACAAATACAGAACAGTAGAAAAAATATAGAACATTTTTACACTTTTTTCTAAATAATAATTTATACAGAACATACCTCTCAAATATAGTACTGTACTCTATAATAGAGTACGTATGGCCACCGTATTTATATTATATCGCTCAAATTATACCGGGTATTTTTTATTTGTATTTTATCGCTCAATTCATACCGGGTAAGTTTGATTTTTATTATATCGCTCAATATGTGACGGTTATTTTGATATAATATTATATCAAGCAATGACTGCTTTTTATTTTGTGATTTAAATTTTTTTAAGCAATTTCTGAGCGATATCGTTTAAAATTGATTTTTTAGAGCAGGAATTTGATTTTTTTTATATAAAAATGGTAAATTTTGAAAATTTCCCACAAAAATCGTAAATTTTAAAAATTTACCGAAAAAATGGTAGATTTTGAAATTTTCCCATAAAAATGGTAAATTTTGAAAATTTCCCATAAAAATGGTAAATTTTGAAAATTTCCCATAAAAATGGTAAATTTTGAAAATTTCCCGAAAAAATGGTAAATTTTGAAAATTTTCCAAAAAATGGTAAATTTTGAAAATTTCCCGAAAAAATGGTAAATTTTGAATATTTCCTTAAAAATGCGAAGTTTTCAAAAATTTCCCATAAAAATGGGAAATTTTGAAAATTTCTCATAAAAATGGTAAATTTTGAAAATTTCCCATAAAAATGGGAAATTTTGAAAATTTCCCACAAAAATTGGAAATTTTGAAAATTTCCTATAAAAATGGTGAATTTGAAAATTTCCCATAAAAATGGTAAATTTTGAAAATTTTCCATAAAAATTGCAAATTTTGAAAATTTCCCATAAAAATGGTAAATTTTGAAAATTTTCCATAAAAATGTGAAATTTTGAAAATTTTCCCTAAAAATGTGAAATTTTGAAAATTTCCCATAAAAATGGGAAAATTTTAAAATTTTCCATATAAATGGGAAATTTTGAAAATTTCCCATAAAAATGGGAAGAGTTAAAAATCGTCCATAAAAATAAGAAATTTTTAAAAATGGGAAATTTTGAAAATTTCCCATAAAAGTGGGAAATTTTTAAAATATCACATTTAATGGGAAATTTTCAAAATTTTTAATTTTTATGGGAAATTTTCAAAATTTTCCATTTTTATGGGAAATTTTCAAAATTTCCCATTTTAATAGAAAATTTTCAAAATTTACCATTTTTTCGGTAAATTTTAAAAATTTCCCTTTTTATGGGAAATTTTCAAAATTTACCATTTTTAATGAAATTTTCAAAATTTCCCATTTTTATGGGAAATTTTCAAAATTTCCCGTTTTTGTGGGAAATTTTCAAAATTTACCATTTCTTCGGGAAATTTTTAAAATTTACCATTTTTTCGGTAAATTTTTAAAATTTACGATTTTTATGGGGAATTTTCAAAATTTACCATTTTATGGGAAATTTACAAAATTTACCATTTTATGGGAAATTTTCAAAATTTCCGATTTAAAAAAACAAATTCCTGCCCTAAAAAATCAATTTTAAAAGATATCGCTCAGAAATTGCTTAAAAAATTGAAATCACGAAATAAAAAGCAGTCATTGCTTTATATAATATTATATTAAAATAACCGTCACATATTGAGCGATATAATAAAAATCAAACTTACCCGGTATGAATTGAGCGATAAAATACAAATAAAAACTACCCGGTATAATTTGAGCGATATAATATAAATCAAAAATGCCCGGTATAATTTGAGCGATATAATATAAATCAGAAATACGCGATATGAATTGAGCAATAAAATATTAATCAAAAATACCCGGTATACTTTGAGCGATATAATATAAATCAAACATACTCGGTATAAATTGAGCAAAAAAATATAAATCAAAAATACCCGGTATAATTTGAGCGATAAAATATTAAGCAAAAATAACTGTTATTTTTGCCTGAAATAATAAAAGGCACAAAATAACTTTTATTTCTGATCAAAAAAATAAAAATCAAAAAGTAACCGTTATTTTCTGAGTTTTATTATAAAAGTCGTAACCGTTACAGTCCCTGGTTTATTTACTTTAAATTGATAAAGAAAGTCCATTTTAAAACTATTTTATGAATAACTGATTAGTGCTCTTACTAGAAACCAGTGTTTAGGGAAAAATGGCATCATAAACACTTTTTTTAACGAAATCATTACGTTGTGGTGCGAACGTCTACATACGAGCATATTTATACAGAAAATTCAAAATATATTTAGTATTTACAATTTTAATACACTCTATTGAAATAATTTGTGAGTTAACAAAATTCTATCCTTTGGGTGAAATTTAGAATCCAGTCCCATCTTCTACACTTCGGGTTTTTATACAGAAGCCTTTACGAGAAAAGTGACAGTATCCCAGTTCGACGCCTTTTCCCACTCTATAACAACAATTCTTGAGAGTTGCCCAACCAATAAAATTGTTATTGCTGGTGACTTTAAGGGCAATAAACTAAACTACTTGCTGCCCGTAGCCATCTTGAACAACTAGTGAACCCTAAAACTGGACTTCTTTCTATCTGCGCATCCCGAAAAATACGTTATTGGCATCTTGGACCCCTCGGCAATTCCGTCTATAGAGCTGCTTTTTCCTCGCCAGTTTAAAAAACGCTTTACCTGGGGCTGCATTCTTTCAGAATTTTAACTGGAGCTCTTTTTTTAAGACGACGACATTGACGCCATGACAAAAATGGTTGTAAATATTATAATTATAGGACGTATGAACCTTCTAAGAACACTTCGATTAAATCAAAACATAAATCTTGGCTTGATAGAACATTCGTGACTGCAGTTCAAATGAAAGAAGCTTCATTTGGAATGTGATTTAGAATCCTCATTTGTCAAAGTACTGAGCCACGAAAAGGCTCAACAGCGTTCTTACTTCGTAGTTAAGTTCTTACTTCTCCGCGGGACAGTAAACATTTTTGGTCATTCGTTAAGAGAGTGATATTTAATACTAGTTCATCTATTTTTACTCTCTTAAACGAGAGTAGTCTTCACTGACATCGGTTGACAAAGCTTATGTACTGGCCGAATTATTTTGCAAAATATTTAAACTTACTTGATAGCAATCAACCACTTCTAGAACTTCAGACAGTAACCGTATTCATGTCAAAAATTTTCTTTCGAGCCAGAGCAGTCGAAAGTGTATTATCGAATCTGAACATAAATAAATCTCCAGGTCCAGATAGCATTGTTTTTTAAACATTGATCTTTTTCGAAGCGTTCGATAGAGTATGACATGATGCATCTTTATCCAAACTCAACGCTTTTGGTGTCGGTCACAAAGAGTGATAAAAGAAGCAATGGAGATACGAAATATGCTATGCGCTCATATGTAGAAAATTTTAAAGCTTAATATATTAATGAAATACTATAAAAACATTAGCAGCATATTCGTGCCCAAACAGAAGTCATATTGAATAATGTTGAAAACCCCAGTTATTTCTAGTCCTATGTAATTGAAAAAATTTTAAATATTGAAAATAGTAAAAAATATTGTAATTTATTAGAAAACAAAAGACCTTTCACATTTTAAATGTTCTGTATAATTTGTTTTTAATTGAAACAAAAAAGGAAATTTCAGGATTTGACATATATTAACAGAGCGTATTTACAAAAATTGGGAACTTCAAGGTCACCAAAAATTAATAATAATTATTTAAGCTAATTAAAAATGTATCCTCCTTTAGCATTTAAAACTCCATTGAAATCTCTTTCCAAGCATTTGCGACCTCCATGATCCTTTTATCTTTTGTTCTTGCAATTTCACAGATCTATTTTACTTTCTGTATGACTACACGTTTTCTATTACATTAAAATCTGGACTTTAGGGATGCCAGTCCAGAGTTTGAATATCAGCCTCTGTTAGAAATTTTGTGATGATTTTGCTTTTATAACATGGAGCGTTATCCTGTTGGAAAATGAATGCTTCTCCGATTAATCTATCGTCGGAGGGAAATGCATATTTATTAAAATTTCTTAAATATTGATGTTGGCTCACGGAACAATCAGCAGGAACCATGTTCCCTACTCCACTATAAATACTTATATTCTTCTTCTTCTGTTATCCTTGACTCCCAGTGGAGCATAGGGCCTCAAATATGACACGCAAAATAGAAAGGCACCGGGTAAAACTCGGTTTTTTCAAAAGATTGAAATACTGTTTGTTTATCTTATTTTTTTACCCTTAGGTCCCTTTCTCATATATATATTTTCGGGTAAAATTATACACGGTAGAAAAAACTTAATTCAATAAAACTATATTTGTCGGCGTTAGAGGTCGCTAAATTAAGAAAATATTTTATATAATTTATGTAGAAATTTCTATTTATATTGTGAAAATTTATGAAAAATGCTATAAAAATTTGGTTTTAACAGATATTAATAAAATTTGTTTGTGCGTTATTGACATAAATTAATATAAAAATCAGTTAATTTGTATAACAAGTATTGCTGAGACAGCTTTGAAAATAAATGAAAAAAATTGTTATCAAATAAATATCTTTTTTTTTTATTTTAATGGATATTTTTTTAAAAGTAAGTTAATTAATTTTTATAAATTTTCGCCAGCAAAGAGCCATAGTCCAGTATTATCAATTAAAATAGGGCGATAAAAATATAGGCTATATTTTTTTGTGTCCAATTTTTACTTTTTTGTTTTAAATTGAATAAGAAACTTTTTGGTATTATTTGTGAGAAATAAATTATGTCAATTTGTTATTATCTTTTCAATTATAGGAATCAGAATCGATTTCGATTTTTAAAAAAGTGTGTTAATGGATTATAAAATTTTTATTTTTTTTAAGACCTTGGTCCTTTATCCTTACGATGATATAAAAACAAGTAAGAGATTTATATTCGGCTGTGCCGAATCTTGTATACCCACCATCAAGTTGTATGAGAGTGCAGCTAATTCAAAATGTTGACCAAATGTGGTATTGTTGGTAATATATTTGGAATAAACTCGGTTGCAGTGGTATAGTAACTATAGTTCAACATTTAAAAGTATCTAAGTGGTTTCCCAAGTATTTACCTTGGCATTTAAGTATATTTTAGGTGAAATTTTGGTTGTTTTCGTAAGTTTTTTGTATGGGAGCTATGACTAAATGTGAACCGATTTTGATGAAATTTTATATGCCTAGGGTTTATGCAAAACTTCTATATACCAAATTTTATCATCATAGCTATTATAGTTTGTTATTTATTAGCAAATAAGCAATTAACGTAGGCGAGGTTATACGGGAGTTATGGTCAAATGTTAACCGATTTTGCCCAATTTCAGAGATGAAGAATGTTTTTACTAAGTTTCAGTGAGCTAGCTCCTTTCGTTTAGGCGTTATCGTGATTTAAACAGACAGACGGACATCGCTCAATCGTCTTAGAATTTCATAAGGATTCAGAATATATATCGTTTTTGATTTTTGAGCCAATATTAAGGAAATTACAAACGGAATGACAATCTCAATATACCCCTCATTCTTTTTGATGGTGGGTATAATAATAACCCTTTTGGGGCGTACATTTTTCGTTGTCTTTGAACTGGTGAAAGTAGGTTGTTTTAACTTTATGTGTGATTAAAAACTATTAAATATATGTACATTAGGGTTATAACTTTTTGCAAAATTTAACGAATATCAAATTCTTCATCGCATATCCGTATAGGCAATGAAAAAATATTATGAAATGATATATTACTTTTTCGCGATCGTTAAAAAAGTTTCCACACCAAACGCGATAAAGTTTTAAATTTCAATTTTTCTCCTAAGTCTACAAAATTGACATTTAAGAAAAAAAAATAATTTTTTCTAATAATTGCATGAATATAACAAGATCTTTCCATTTGTATGAAAAAGGACGCAAAAAATCGCGATATTATTAAAATAATAATAAAAAAAATTTTGGCCAAAATTGTCTAAAAAAGTTATTTTTACTATCAGTATTAAATTGTCCATCTCGTGGTGGGATGAAGAAATTTTGTACAAAAAAAGTTATAGCCCTAATGTACGTATTATTGCATACATAAGTGAAAATGAGCTGGGGAACATTATTATGATTTAAAAGAAGGTTCAAGTATACAAGTATATAAATATATAAAATAAATATAAATAAAGAGTGAAATTATTTGGTGGTATCATACAATGTATAAGCACCTGGTTGACCGAGCCTTGCTTGGAGCTTTATGATAAGCATTTTGAGGCAATTTTTAAAATTTAGAGGAAATACATTGTACAAATATTCGGTTAACTTTAATTATTTTATTTATTTTGTCCGATCAACACATAGTTTGTATAGTTTACAGTATAACTCATTTTGAAAAATTTTGGAAATTGGTCATACCAACAGAAACCTCCGTCGACTCATGCGCAACAACATTGCTAAAGATTATAGCTTGATCAAGTGCACAGTTTACGATTTAATTCATTTTGAGTAGTTTTCAGTGGCGCCACCTGAAGTTGTTTATACAAGCTAAGAAACCTTCGTATGCTTATGAGTAACAACTTTGCTTATGATTATAACATGATCAAATGCACAGTTTACGATTTAATTAATTTTGAGTAATTTTCAGTGGCGCCACCTATCAGACTTTGGTCATTCCCAATAATAAACCTTCGTCGGCTTATCCGCAACAATTTTGCTAAAGATTATAGCATGATTATATGTACAGCTTACGATTAAATTGACTTTGAGTAATTTTCAGTAGCGCAACCTGTCGGAAATTATTCACACCAAATAAAAAGCCATCGCCGGCTCATGCGCTACAACTTTTCTAAAGATCATAGCATGATCAAATGTACAGTTTACGATTTAATTAATTTTCAGTGGCGCCACCTAACGGAAATTAGTCTTACCAACTTTAAAACCTTCGACGGCTTATCCGGAACATCTTCGCTAAAGAGCATAACATGATCAAATTCATAGTTTACTATTCTGTAAAGAACATACATACAGACAAACATTCATTTGTTTCAAAGTTATAACATTAATAATTTTTCCCCCCTTTTTATCCCCTAATTTCAAAAAGTTCCATATGCATATTTGGTACTTCTTGGGTACCAAATGAATTCGGCACATTTTATTAAAACGCTGTTAACATAATGTTCCTATTCATATTACTTTTTGAGATGTTAAGTTAAGGGATAAACTGATATCCCTTTTTTACCCATTTTGGCCCCAAAATCAAAAAAGTACCAAATACGTGTTCAATATTTCTTTCACATCTATTGACCGCAGTACAAAGTTTTTTCTATATTCTTTGGTTTAAAAAGAAGAGTGGGTTAAAAAAGTACCAAAAAAACTATTTTCACCCTTTTTTACCCCCTATCGGACATAGTTTCAAAAAAGTACCAAACACCTGTCCGCTTATTTTCATAGCTGTTTAAAACGTAATTTTAATTTTGTTTCTATACCAATTACTTTAGGAGATATAAAGTTTTCGATTTATCCTCTTTTTACCCGTTTTTACCCTTTTAGAGGCAAAGGTTCCAAAAGTCCTTTCTTCTTCGACCTATATATATATAAGATATAAGAACATATAAGATATAAGAACATATTTCTATAAAAATACATAACTTCAGTAATTTCGCTTAATTATTTACAGAAATGCAATAATAATAATCGTAAAAAATTATATTGTTTTATTAAAAATTTTGAAAAAAGTATATATGGCAGGTATGTTAATCCTGATGAAAATACTGATGAATCTGAGACACTATGGTTAGAATTGTGCATTTAAATAAATATTTTCAAAAAAGGATATATATATGGATATATATGGAAGGCATGCGACTACTTGCTGATATTTGCAAGAAAATTGTGATTACTTTTGATTGGTATTCACCAAGTTTGAAGGCTTTAGAACGAAAACTGCAGATTTTATAACATATTTTTAAAACAGGATATATGACAGCTATCTGATGCCTTAAACCAAAATTTCTAAAAAGTACTTTTTGTACTCTTTCTACTATTGTTCCTTCGTTCTATAAAATCAAATTACTGTGCGTTCGTATTGCGGTAACGATTCGGTGAGTTTGTTGGATTGTCTAAGTTTTCTTCTAAATCCGAACTGATGATTTGGAATGTATCCGCTTTCATCCAGAATTATAGTTATTTTGGTCACCAATAGTTTTTCAAAGAGCTTAGGCATATTTTATAGTAAACTATAAGGTCTATATGACTCTGCTTTTGAATCTTTTTCGGGCTTAGGAATCATGGTTATTAAAGAAACTTTTCATTCTGTGGTATAATATTTCAAGTATAAAATATCATTAAAAATAAATTAAATTGTTTTTAGTGCTATTAGTGCTAACTCTTGTAGCATTTTACTACAAATCTTGTCAAATTCTGGTACTTTGTTTGGGTTTAAATCTTGAATATTTTTAACGACCGGTTGAAGAGCGACGTGGTTGTTCCACGTCGCTCTTCAACCGGAGGAAATTCCACTATATTATTTGATGCATTGAGGATAAAAACGCATTTTAAGTGATTTGCAAACAGTTCACCATTCTCTAAGTCGCTTCTTGCAATGCCTCCATTCGCATTTCTTTGAGGAGGTTTACTCATGATAGGTCTTTTGTGATTTTTAGCAGCTCTCCATGACGGGGTTGCATCTATCCTTAAAGATAAGTTATCAGGAATTCATTTTTTGATTTTCTAAATGTTTCCTTACTAATTTTGTGCAATCTGTTAGATTGGGGGGATCGTTCGACATCGGCTGAATAAATTCTATTACACCTGTGAGATGTGGGGAATGAAACTTGTTGTGTGGGGGTGTGTATTCAGAGGGGTAATGCAGGATGTTGCTGGGGGGTAATACAGCATGTTGACTGTGGGATAAAGCACGGACGGACCACATGATGCCAAGCGGATACTGGAGCTTGTTGCCAGGGGTTTAGTGTAGCATGTTGTTCGGGGGGCAATGCAGTATGTCGACGAGTGGACTATGTAGCGTAATGCCTGTGGGGTAATACAGCATTATGCTAGTGTGATATTGTGACCTGTTGACGGGGTAAAAGTGGAAAATTTTGCCAGGGGGTGCTACCGAATTTCATGGAGTGGGTAATGTATACTGTTGTGGAGGGGCTGGTATAAAAAGTTGTCTGGGGGATACTGCAGCGTATTATCTGGGTGGGTGTTGTTTATTGATTAGAGGGTAATGTGGCGTGTATTCGAGGAAAAGCGTCTTGGTGGTGGTAAGATAGCATGTTGTAAACAGGAAAATGCCTAGGATGTAGAACATTGATTTTTAATACAGGAGTATCGAATTTCAAAAATATGTTTTTCACTCTATCCTAATACACAAAATAATCCAAAAAATAAACATCTTATATTTATTCTGAAATAAATTCTGGTTAATTTGGCTTATATATATATAATAATAGCAAATATTCAGAACTCTATCTCTAAGAACAAAAAAGTTATTAATTTTTGATCCTATAAGGACTAAAATTTTCACTGTAGTTAATATATTTGAATATTTATATTTACTTAAAACAGAAGTAAGGATGAAAATGTCATGTCTGATTTTGTTTTTTAATAAGTTTCTATGAATTGAATTAAAACAAATCTTTCATAAATAAAAAATTAGAAAAAACAAATAACAAACTTTTTTAAAATCATTTGGGGTAAAGAATTTTTTTTTAATTTCAATTTATGGTAATTTTTGGTTTAGGGTTGGTTATATGGAACATGGATGGGGGGATAAAGTAGGCTATTGTCGAATGTAGTGTAGCATGTTGTTACCTAGGGGGTAGTGTAGCATGTTGATGGGGAGAGATTCACAATGTTGTAATAGGGGTAAGGTAGCATGTTGTGTGGGGCTAGTTCCGTAAGTTGCCGGGGATTTAGTGACGCATGTTGACAGGGGGTTAATGTAGCATGTTGTTTTGGGGGGTAATGTAGCATTGTCAATTGCAGATTTATTCTAAAGTAAATATTATTGCTGCATATCGTTACGCATATTGAAAATGACACGATTTTTATAGGGAAAACTGCAATAACTCTAAAACTATTTATGACTCTCAGGAAAGCTGTTTTAGTTATCCTAAACCAAAACAAACTCATATTTATTTTCCATACAAATGGGTTCTAAATAAATATTCTGCGCGCTCATTGACCTAGGAAGACAAATTTTTTTTGAGTACCCTAGGATGTAGAGTAATAATATCGAATTTCAAAAATATGTTTTCGCTCTATCATAATATACAAAATAATGCAAAAACAAACATCTTGCATTTTTTCTGAAATAAATTCTGGTTGATTTAGCTCAAATTTTATAGAATAATAGCAAATATATTTAAGATTATTGGTGCAAAATTTCAGAACTCTATCTCTAGGAACAAAAAAGTTATAGATTTTTGATCCAATAGGGAGTATAATTTTCCACTGTAGGCCAGGTAGTAAATATATTCGAATATTTATAGCTTCTTAAAAAATAAGTACGGATAAAAATGTCAAGTTTGATTTTATTTTGTTCCGATTTTTATAATGTTTTAGCTGCCGGCGTTGCCCAGTAGGGTAGAAGGGGGAAGATTTGCCACTTTTTTTTAAGTTTTTATCACAAAGGGACCGCTTCTAGGACCCAAGTGAAGCTGACTAACATTGGCTGCCTGCCTAACCTAGGTTTCTTACCGTGAGAGTTATCATATTTTTTTTTTTGTTCTTTATAGGTACCTATATATGTTAGCTTTAAACTGTGTTGGTGCAGATTGCCTACGGCTTTTCTTCTTGTATCAAATTTGAAAAATAGCAAATTAACTGAAAGTGGCCAATGTGCCCCATCCATGGGGCACTTTTGCCAAAAAGTTTGGTACAAAAAAGAAGTAAATAAAATGTTATTATAAAGTAAATTTTTATTGATATAAAGCTTTAATTACAAAACAAACAAACAAACCAAAAAATTAATTCAAGTTCATTTCACATGGATAAATTAAACAAAACAGTAAAAAATTCAGAGATCAAAATTAAAATTATTGGGCCTCTGTTAACATTGTACTGTGACATATCAACATTAAAAAAAAAATGTTAAGATTTAAGATGGATTGGGCCTTGCAACCAAAATACGATATTCTTTTTAGGAATATTACAAATGTCGGGCTCAAAAAAATGTCGACGAGTTGCTTTGTTATATGTGTATAGCAAATGTGCCCCAGGTAGAGTCGTTAGATGTAAAGAACTATTTTTCACATAAGAAATAGATTTATTGATAAAAACTTAAAATATTTGTTCTCAACACTATATTGTTTACTAAACTAATGAATAATTTCTTAGGATAACAAAAAAAAACTAAGGAAAATATTACAAAAATACTTGTAGCAAAATATTTTTTCAGGATCAGCTGAAACAATAAATCATGCCTGACGTTTTAAATATGAAAGCTATAGCAGTCAAAATTTGAGATATAGAATATCAATTATAAAAGAATATAAAATCGATTACAGCATCAAAAAAGATAAGTTAGTTTTAAAGAAAATTAGTGGTGGCAAATGCGCCCCTATGGCAAATGATCCCCCTCCCACCCTACTTATGACGATTGCTTGATCCTTTTCCGAATTCTTTTGATCGTTGATATATAGACACACAATTATTTGTCTTTTATATATTATAATAAACTTGAATTATAAACATTGTTAATAGTAATCAAAGCTTTTTCATTTCTAAAACCACAATTCGTAAGTGCAAATAAATTTAATTAAATAAAGTCGTCATGGATTCTACACAGTTTAGTCAATATTTACAACAGCAACAAAAGTTTATTGGCTCAAATACAGCTACTAATGCAGCGCCATGATGAAAATACCGTGCAAAATTTAACACGTAAAAATGTCCAAAATAACGCTGTAAATACGGCGTTGTTGCCAAATTTCGAAATTTTCAACTCGTCAAAAGAGTCGTATAAGAACTACATAGAAAGATTCAAGAATTTTATTGAAATGAAAGGGATTGCAAGCAACAAGGAGTATTGTGCAAAACTCTTGTTGAACTCCATTGGAGCCAAGAATTTCAACATTATTATTATGATAACCTATTAGCTGTTCTGGAAGGACACTTATCGCCGAAGAAGAATGTGTTGGTGGCGCAACACCAATTTCTGTCTAAGTACCAAAAAGAAAACCAGTCAGTATCAGAGTTCGTGGCAACATTAAGAGCTGATATAAGCGTATGTGAGTTTGTGTCCCCATGTGCATGCAGGACATCAGTGGCTGACATATTCCTACGTGCCCAATTTATTAGAGGCTTAAATAACAACAATTTGAGGAACAACTACTACAATCAGAGTCAACAAAATTGGTGATATTGTGTCGAAGGCAATTGTTTTGAAGGCCGCAAAAGCAGATGCGAGGGAAATTATGTTAAAAACATCGTCAGCAGCGTCAGATGTAAACAAGGATTTAGTGCGTAACAAAATGCATAACAAAAATGAGTCCGGTGCAGAGAAAATCAACAAAAGAAAAACGTCGGTCAATTATCAGAAGTTGGGTGTAAAAGGGTAGTGTTTGCAGTGCGGACGAAATAATCATTTTGCGAAGGAGTGTCGATCAGATCGGAATAAACTGAAATGTACTGGGTGCAACAAGCAGGGACATGTCGTAAGGGTTTGTATTTCCACGTTACAGAAAAAGCTCTCAACTGGTAGAACATCACCAGCTCGAAGTTCAACAAATCATATACAAAACGTAGAACATGAAGGCTATGGCGTATACAACGTTGTGAATGTGCATCAAAACCATTCTGAGTAAAAGAGACACACAACAGTACTATGCTGAAATAAATATCGAAGGTAAACCCGTAAAATTTGATGTGGATTCTGGCTCAGGATATATTTTCTAACCCAGAAGTCAATTTAAAAAATTTAAATTTAATACGCCCTTACTTCCAACTAAAATTGTTTTCCGTTCATACACCCAAACAACATTTGTACCAGACGGTAAAATCGTAGTACGTGCAAAGTACAATTATGTTGAAATAACTGATGAAATATACATCGTGCGAGATTTCTGTTCCGCCTTGTTAGGCCGTTCTTGGATCAGAAAGTTGGGAATCGATTTAAATAATTTGGACGTCAGTGCAACGAGGGAAATTAATGACATTTATCAGGTGAGTGCAATGGATAAAATAGTTAAAGAATTTCCAGAGGTTTTCGAGCAAATGATAGGGTGCACCCCCCAGTATAAGACTTCATTAAAATTACGTGAAAATGTTATACCAAGGAGCGTACAATTCCATATTCATTGGTGCAACCCGTTGATAGCGAGTTGGATGAAAATCAAAAATTGCAAGTAGTGACTGGGGCTAGCCACTGTCGTTATACCCAAGGCGGACGGGGTGTTAGGCTTTGTGTGGATTACAAAGTAGGAGTAAATGAACGTCTGATAGATTCACACTATCCCATTTGAAGAATTGATATCTTCAATAGTCTTCGAGACTCTAATTTTTTTTGTAGAATTGAACTTTACAAGGCCTATTTACATATACCTGTAGATGAGAAGTCTGCAAACATACAGACAATATCTACCCATAGAGGCACATACAGGATGAATCGTTTATCGTTTGGTATTAAAACCGCTCCGTCGGAATTCAACAGAATCATCTCCGCGAAATACCGAAAACAGAATCCTATTTCAACGATATAATTTTCCATGGAAGTACTATGGAAGAGTGCATACAAAATCTGAAAGCCTGTTTGAATCGATTGAGAGAATTTGATCTACACCTCAATAGTGCGAAATGTTCATTTTTTCAAGAAAGCATAGAATTTTTAGGCCACGTCATAGAACATAATAAAATAAAAAAATCGCAATCGAAGGTGTCCGCAATCCTAAACATGCCCACTCCTAAAAACGCTGAAGACGTAAAACGGTTTTTATATATGATGACCTATTATTCACGCTTTATACCAAATATTTCTTCCGTAACTACACCCTTGAGACAACTTATAAAAATGGACCTCTGAGTGCGAAAAATCTTTTGTTATTCTAAAAAAAGAATTGGGCAGCGAACGTGAATTAAAAGTTCAATTAGCATGCGATGCAAGTCCGACATTGTCACACATTGTCGATGGTCATGAAAGGCCAATTGCCTATGCATCAAGGGCATTGACTCCAGCGGAGCTAAACTACTCACAGCTGGATAGAGAGGAGCTGTCAATCGTTTTTTCAGTGCAACACTTTTATGAGTATTTGTTTGCTCGTCGTTTTAAGCTCATAACTGATAACCAATCATGAGAATTTTTCACCATACAGCTAAACTACCACAGATGACTTAATCACGTCTGCAACGCTATGCCGTTTTTCTATCTGGATATAACTACGAAATAGAGCGCAAAAAGGGGGTTAAAAAAGCTAACGTAGATTGCTTATCACGGGCACCAGATTTTTCGTCATCTCTCAAAGAAAATGCAATTGGTCACGAAGTACATCTCATATGCAGCGCAAGTGTTCACCAAATTAGTAATTTTAAAATTAATTTTTCGTCACTCAAAGAGGGAACTTGCAAAGGCAAAGAATTAGTAGAAAATCTAAACAAATTACGTAATAAAAACAATTTTAAACCTAATGGAATCGAGTCCGAATACACCATAGACAGTGACGTCTTACAAGAACTTCATGCAATGCATCTTGGTATGACCAAGATGAAGCAACTTGCGTGTCGATATGTTTATTGGAAATCGATCGATAAAGATATTGAAAACCTAGTACGATCTGTGCAGTAACTCAAAGCTCCCCGGCAAAATCGGAAATACACAGATGGGAAGAGCCAGAAGAAAACTGGCAACGCATACATATAGATTATGCGGGCCCGTTCCAAGGCTACTATTTTTTAGTAGTAATAAACGCTAAGTCAAAGTGGGCCGAAGTAGGTATCTGTAAGTCAGCACCAACATCGTTTTCCACCATACAGATATTACAAAGTATATTTTCAAGGAATGGTTTTCTGAACGTATTAGTTTCCGATAATGCAACTATTTTCACAGGCCAAATAATGGAATTTTTGAAAAAATTCAGTGCCCCCGGGCACCCTGCTACTAACGGGTTAAAAGAACGGAACGTTCAGACACAAATTAACCACAATGCAGAAACAATTTCGATTCAAGAGAAAGTACAGGAAATACTTGTTAGATACCGTGCTACACCTCTAGCAAACAACAAAACACCATCGGAACTATATCTAGGCAGACAGATTCATATAAGACTGGAAGCTCTTATACCAGTCAAGTTCAGCAAAACTCAATTTCCAACTAGTATGGCAAGACAATCAGTCAACCGAGAGAGGGTACAAGCTCGTTACTACACAAACAACAAGTCAATTTGGAAACTTGGTACAATTACAAAAAAGCTTGGTAATCTCCTCTATATTTTAACGCTGGACGACGGCTTCTGTTTAAAAGACACATTAACCAGCTACGTTAAACTAAAGTGCAAACTCCGTCTTCAGATAATACACCCAGCGAACACCCGATAGCGAAAATCAGCAGAATTATGATGAGCCAAATATAGATCTAGTGGAAATATCCAGTAGCACGCCTAATGTAGTTGCACAACCATCTTCTGCAGCAGATAGTCAAATTTCCATTCCAAATAATCTTTTGCGGGCAATATCCAATCTTCCACAGCAAATAATCAGCTTTCTATCCCAAAACAACAGTCAGCTCCTAAATCTACGAGAAGTACACAATCTTCAACCGTTTGGCAACAACCCCCATCAAAATCTACGGCAATTGTACAACCTTCAACAGAATATCAACAACTTGGATCCACACGTAGCGCAAGTACACAACCTTCCACACCGAATGAACAACCCGCATACACATCTACTGAAATTGTACAACCGTCAACATCGAATCAACAATCTGCATCTATACCTAACTCAACACAAAAAGTATCATCTCGACAACATAGATCTACTAAGCATTTAATTATATTGTAGAGTCTGATTAGAATGCCCATTATTGCAACAATATTTATATACTAGAATTAAAATTAGTTTATAATAAGGGTGGGAGAATTGTCATAACATTTGATCTGGCAACTTTCGTCTAAACTTAAATAATCAGTACTTATTTTTCTGAATTCTTTTGATCGTTGCTATATAGACACACAATTATTTGTCTTTTTATATATTATAATAAACTTGATTTAAAAACCTTGTTAATCGTAATCAAAGCCTTTTCATTTCTAAAACCACGACATATATCAAACAACATACAAACGCGAACATTTTTGTATATTTATAGTTAATCAAAAAACTATCAAACAATTATCAAACAATCATAAAACAATCGTCAAATAGTAGTCAAATAACCGTCAAACAATCGTCAGTCAATCATTGAACAGTCGCCAGTCAATCATCAAAGATAGTCAAAAAATCATCAAACTACAGTCATAAAATCGCCAGATAATCGTGGAACAATTATCAAACAATCATTAAAAATCTCCAAACAGTCATCAGTCAATCAATCATCAAACAACTGTCAAACAGTCGTCAAACAACCATCAAATAATCATAAAAAATCTTCAAACAATCGTCAGTCAAACTTTTATCAAAGATTAATCAAAAGTCAACATGGTCAATTTTTCTTTATGTAGAAAGCATTTAGAAAAAAAAAAGCATTTAGAAAAAAAAGCATTTAGAAAAAAAAGCATTTAGAAAAAAAAGTCTTCATCGGTCCAGTAGTATGAAAATATCCACATTTAAAACTTTAATTAATTCGGTTAAATCGCTTTGATCTTATCATCCATATTTGGAAGGGGTCACGCCCACTTGAGATTTCAAAAAAAATCTTAGCCTATTTCACACATAACATACTGTCAAAATTTAGAAAAACCGGTCATCAATATTTGTTATTTTTAATATTTGAGGGGAGGGGGTACGCCCACTTGAGATTTCAAAAAAACCTGGCCTATTTTACACACCAGTCACACCTTACTATACTGTCTAAATTTCAGAAAAATCGATCGGCTCGGTCATCTATATTTGTCATTTTTAATATATGAGTTATATGGGACGGGTCACGTTCACTTGAGATATCAAAAAAAACTAGCCTATTTCAACCACTGGTTACACATTACTTTTAATATTTGACTTTTATGGGAGGCCTAATTTAACCAAAAATCGGTTCGCTAGTTTCGGAGATCATTCATATCAGACAACATACAGACAAACAAACAGACGCGAACATTTTTTTTGTGGATTTAAATTTATCTAGGTTTTGAAATTCAAATAATTTTTCTTTTTATAACCTATATACACCATAAAGTTTACTTAGCTTAAAAAAAGTTTAAAATTCTTGATATATTGGCATCAAAAATCAGTATTTAATCAGCATCATTATTAAATCGGCAGATAAGTGAAAATTTTTATTTTTTGAATTGCCACAAATATAAAAATATGAAAAATTTTTATAGTAATCGAAAATTATTTAAATTTTATAATTAGTTTCTATGAATTAAATTAATACAAATCTTTCATAAATCAAAAATTAGAAAAAAAAAATAACAAACTTTTTCAAAATTATTTGGGGTAAAGAAATTTTTTTTAATATCAATTTATGGTAATTTTGGGTTAAGATTAAAAAAAATGTTTCCAAAGTTTTTTATTTATAGCAAGTTTTTCGTTTTTAGAAAATATCGAATGTAAAATTGTTCAAACATTTTTGATTAGCTATGAAAAACACTTCAGGTTAAGACACTATGGTTAAATGCATAGCATAAATCGTAGGGTGGAATAAATGCAGCCTTAGTCTAAGGTCACATACAGCAGTTTTAGTTGCGCAACTTTTTCCGAATTTTCTTTTGAACTAGTTTATATGTCCACACACGGCAATTTCTTCAGCAATTTTTATGATTTGTTTTTTCATTTTATTTTCTTAAATATGACATTTACGGCTTTAGCCGAATAGAACCATAATAAAAGTACATGTGTATATAAAATAAATAAAAATGTGTGTACATAATTAAGCTTTGTAATTAAATAAACCGTGCTCTTAATTAAAACTTTTACACTAAAATAATTGTTTCTGTGGTTTAAATATCAAAACCATTTAATTTTGCGATAACTCAACTTGTAATGTTTCTTCACACAGCAAAAAGCAAAAGACTCAATGAAAAGAAATTGCATTACATTATTTAGTGAAAACAAATTTAAAAATTTTTCTCAGTGATGGAAAAATGAAGCTATATCTCGAAAGTTAGACCCAACCTAAAAAAGCGGTTAGTATACTGAATTAGATTTATCCGATTGTCGTTTTTTAAACTGTCACAGTAATCAATAAGAAAATCAAATTTGAATTTTTTAGTTGTTACGGCTTTTTGCATTTTAAGTGACGATATTTCTTATATATTATATGTATAATATATTATACATTTTTATATGTCAAGTATAAAAATGTATTGGTTGGATACCGTAAACTATACGATTTGAATTACTTACCCTGCAGCCACACGATCAAGTTTTCCAAGATTTTCACATACACTGCTTGTTAAAATTTATTAAAATTGAGAGCTGCGACGAAGGCTGCACGCAACTTGAAAGCTATTTTATTTTCAAGATGCAATCAACACGAAGAAATCAGCAGCAATATTGTTTATTTTTCAATTTTATGATTAAAATTGTAAAAAGACCAAACTAAAACTTATGACGGAAAAATATTTTTAGAAAGAAAAACAAAAAAAAAATCAGAGTATTGTGATCAGCTGTTTTCTTAAACGTAAAAACACTTTCATTTCATTTGTTTATTCATTTGTAATATGTGTAGCCTAATTGGCAATATAATTATATTACAAGTTTAATAACTATGAGAAAAATATTTAAATTAAAAACTAAAATAAATCTTAACCCTACGACTCCTCTAAAAAAACTTTCTTGAAAGAAATATTAAAGGCAAGATTGTTTCAATTTTTTAAAGTATGAGTGTATTGGTAAAAATGTTTGAATGTATTAAAATTTTAAAGGCAATTACTTCATTTTTACGACAATAGTTATATAAAATTTGGCAATTGTTTAAGGAACTCAGCCATAACTTCAAGAAAGCTCCATTTGGGGCGCACTTATCTGTAGATGAATAAATGTGTTCAACAGTATTTACAAGATAAGATAAATACAATTGGGGATTTAAACTATTTGTTATATGTGAAGTCTACAGTGGCCAGGGAAACAGATGTGCAACTGGCGAGCTTGACTTGGTGCAACATCCTAGTAGTCCGTGTTTGTATACCTATCAATAATAGGTTATAGGGTATTATAAGTTTGTGCATCAGTTTGTAATTTTTTTTATGAGTGATCGTAAACTCATAAAAGTTATACTGATCAACTCAGAATAGGCAGGCGATGTCCGTCTGTCTGTAAATCAAGTTTCTGAAGCCTTTGGAGTATGGACCTACTTGAGTTATATATCAGATTTAAGGAAATTCTTCCCCGATGAACCCTATTAAATTTCATCAAAATCGATCCATAAACAAACCGAGAAAAATTCAAAAAATTAGACGCAAATTTAAAAATTTTTGATTTAAAAACACAAAAAAGATTCTTCTGGTGTACGAATGATAATAAATTTTAAAGCACGCTGTAAAATTTGATGAAGCGCAAATTTCCCAAAGTACGTATTAGAGAAATTCTGTTAAAAAAATGGAGCACGGACAAACAAAAAATATATATCAGAAAAATTTTATCGAAAATTCAAAATCAATGTGTCTCAAATTTTCGTGTTTTAATTTTTTAATAGATTTTTTGGTATTGTGGCGTGTCTCAGATGTTTATGATCCGATTTTAATGAAATTTAAAAATGTGCATTTTTATTTGTATTTATTTTAAACATCCGTTCACCTTTGATTATTGCTTCCGTATAACTTCGCCTAAGGCAATCTCTTACTTGCTAATAAATGACACTATTATAATTAATTATATTATATACAATGATAAAATTTAGAACAAAGATATTGTACATAATCGTTATTCCGGATTTGTACATCGTTACCAGGCAGTGAACCAAATTTTGCAAAACATTGATCCACATTTGACTAAACTCTCATACTATCCGAATTAAACGATTAAGCACAACGAAAAGTATTTAAATGCTAATAAATGTAAAACTATATCCGTTATAAAACCAAATTTTGTGCAAAGAAGTTTTATGTATCAGATTTTAGGAAATCTTCCCGCGAACCACGCTATTTTATCAAAATCGGTCTATTAACACCTGAGATATCGCTAAGACACCAAAAATTAAGAAGTGATTTGGCCCTAAAATCGGTCAAAAATTTATATATTTTACTAGGAGCTTATGTACATCGTAAGAATATGTAGGCCTTGTATTAATTAATTAATTAAAGAGTCATCAGAAGTAAAGACTTGCACAGATCGGAAGAACAATACAGCTCTAAAATCTATTAAAAAGCAATATATTATATTAGGTTTCTGTGTACATTGTAAGAACATCTGATTCTTACTACATATACTCTTGTATATATTAACTAATTAATTTAAGAGTTATCAGAAGTAATGACTTGCACAGATTGGAAGAACAATACATTCCAAATATTGTTGATGAAGTATTCATTCTTATTAGTTAACTAACTTCGGATTTATAAGTATATCTTCAATTACTTCTTCGATAAAGGTATGATACGTTAGCAACTAATGATATTTATCCATTCAAAATGATGATCCTAAGGCTTGTATACATTGACAAAACAATTATTTCCAAAGCTTTGATCTAAATAGGTGCGCTAGCTTAACGTATTTAACTAATCAAGAACTTTTACTAAATGTATGATACCCTCTATGAACCAAATTTAAAATTTTGTTTGAATATTTTTTGGCTCATAAAGAGTTTTGGACCAGAATATAGAGGTTTTTAAAAAAGACGATAAAATTGGTTTTGTACTTTACCTTTCTACCACCATTGGCATAGCCGAATACCCACTCGTACTTATTTTCGATAGAAACTACACATCATTCCCTCTTATAGAACACCTTTCCAGTCACGGCATTTTGGCCTTATATTCTATGTACTATAGAAAGAACTTCGCGCTACGTCACTATAACAAGTTGAATCGTAATGTAACTGGCGCGCCAGTTACCATCGCGATGGTGTTGTTGCTTTCTACTTGCTTTTATACTATGAAGAACAACGAACAAAAATAATAAGACAGAGTTGTTTGTGTATTTCGTATTTTTAAGGGTGGATTAGTTGAACTTAGCGTAAGGCTGCCTTAACGGTCAACTTAACGTCTGACTTTTGAACAGTTATTGAACAACTTAACAACTTAAGACGTGCCATATGATTTAGACATAAACAATCAAAACAAAATATTTGCCGCTTGAACAATTTGCTAATTTGGACGGGCAATCATTTGCTTTACTAATAAAATTACTATTTCGTCGTTCATATTTCTATTTAGAAATTTTATTTCAAATTTTAGTTTTTTATTTTCCACTTGTAGTTTTATTTTTTTACTCGTTTGATTTGTTTATATTAATAATGAGATATACGAACGAGTAACAGTGATTTTAGATTTTTTTTAATCGCGGCTTTTTCGAATTTTATATTTATTAAAAAACAACGCCAATAGAACAATTTTGGGCTCTGTCGGATAGAAATCTTTTTTTTATATTGAAGTTTCTATACATAGGGTGGGGCATTTATGATGAGTGATCAAAAAGTTTAAAATTAAAAATTCTATAAACAAAGACTTTAAAATTTTGCCAAATTTCTTTTTTGTTTTGTAGTAAAACTTTATTGGTAAGAAGTAGAATATTAGTTTATTCATATTTATGACACGGCTGGCCTTACACTCATCCAATCTGACTATATTTCGAATGTATGTGGTAGTATCTCAGCAATGAAATCACAAATTTCGGCCTTAAAATGTTCAATTCTCTGAGGTTTGTCGTTTAAACAGAAAATAGATCAACAGTGTGAAATCACAGCTTGTAGCAGGATTATTGGCATTACCATTTCGGCTATAAAACTCATTACAGAACATAAAATTACCTTTTTTTTCTTAAAAAATTTATCAAATTGTATAAAAAAAACAGATAATTTATGGAATATATTGTATAAAAAATCAACTACAAACTTTGTTCATGCAAATTCTGCTATGACTTCAGTACAATTATAGAACTACAAATATTTTTTCGTTTTTACAATGTATTTTGCATTTAAGCGTCTTTCCATATCAACATGTTGGCAGCACTCCTGATTAATGTCACTTAAGAACTTAAGTATTTTCTATTTTCAACAGATTCAGATGTTAAGGTAAAGTGACAGCAGAATTCACTAACTGCTTTACACACAATAGTTACGATCAGCTGTGACGTTCCGTCGTACGCTAAGTACAACTAATCCATGCTTTAGTATTGGATGCTGTATGTGAGTATTGAAACACACAATCTATAACAAAATAAGCGCTTTTACAAAAAGAAATAAGTACCAAGCGCATAGGGCTTGGGCACACGTGGTGTAAAAATATTGGGCAATGTCTCTCTTATATATATATATATATATATATATATAAATATCAGCGTTACCGATGAAATGTAAATTGAACAAACAATGCATTAAAAGTAATATAATGGTATGAATACATATAAATTTCAGCATTGCCAATGCTGGCTGAATTATTTCATGTGTGTTTGTTGTTGTTTTCAAGAAATCTGAGCGACATCGTTGAAAGCAGCAAAGAATTGGATTATAGTGTTGTGTCTGTGAATATATGTTAAAAATGCGGTTGGTACTCGGCTCCTGAGTGCAATGTTGAGTAGGGCTGTTCTACAGTATAAAACATTCAATCTACACTATAAAACAAATGAAAAGAAATGAAAAATTTTATTATTTAAAAAAATTGAAAACGAAAAATTAAATAACATTGTATTTACTTCACCCACAAACAAATTGACCTACATTGAAACTATTTTTTTCAACTATCAAGGAAAAGAGCGCAGAGTCTCGAATCCGGAAGCTTGAGAAACACATTTTTCGTCTTAACAGTTGCCATTCGGACAAGACCATCATTGCCGGGGTGTGTTTCAGTGATCTTACCAATTAGCCATTGCGTGAAGTTAAAATCCTTTATGCGAATCTAGTCGTTTATTTCCATAGTGTTTAATTTTTGAGCCCACTTGGGACGTTTTTGTAGTTGATTTAAATATTCCTTTGACCACTGTTGATCTAAATGCTGCATGTGCTGCCATCCAAAAAATTATCAAATTGTATAAAAAAACAGATAATTTATGGAATATATTGTATAAAAAATCAAGTACAAACTTTGTTCATGCAAATTCTGCTATGACTTCAGTATAATTATAGAACTACAAATATTTTGCGTTTTTACAATGTATTTATATATATGTATTTATATATATATATATATATATATATATATATATATATGTATATATATATATATATATATATATATATATATATATATATATATATATATATATATATATATATATATATATATATATATATATATATATATATATATAAATATATATATATATATATATATATATAAATATATATATATATATCTGTGGCAATATGGAAGAGTAGCTTAAGTCGACATAAGAGAGAATTGAGTTAAGGCGTGAGCACATTCGCTTAAATGTGTTTAGTCCGTTTTAAAAAATTCGGGTTTTTGACAATGTTATATACGTTTACTTTTTAGCTTAAGTTTTTTGAATCAATAATGCATTGATCAGCGTTACCGTTATGCGACTAAAGTCGCAATTTGGACTTTTTCAGGTGGCCTGCGACGCAACCTGCGACTTTTCTTCCATGGCCCTTTTTTGAGAAGTCTTTTTGTACAATAAAAAACTAAAACAAATAAATTTTGGCGGCAGAGTCGATAGCCTTTCGACAACTCCCGCATAGCTACGTACAAATATTGGTTTTGTTCGTTTGTCATTATTTCATTAATATTTTACATTTATATTTCGAGCAAAAAGAAAGAGTATTAATGAAACTAAGCAGGTGAAACACCAGTTAAAATACAATCAAGTTATGAGTCAGAAGATGATGAAGTTTTCCAGCAATCCTCATGCTCTTCGAAAATACAGACAGTTTAAGGAAATATTCTAAGATATGGAAGTTGCATTAGTGAATGTAAAATCCGTTCCCATTAATGATTTTACTCGATGCGATAAGAATTTATGATGGTTAAAATAATAATTTCTAAAAATAATTTAAAAACCATTTTATTTTATTTAGTTTTATGTTGATTTGGACACAACTTTTGTCATTTTATGGTTATTTATACATGCTTTAACATTTGGTCCGTCAAATAGTTAATCCCTTAATTATTTTGGTGCGCTTCAGATCTAAGGTAAAGCTTTTTTAAAGAATAGTTTTAACACCATTCCTGACCAATTTTGTGCTCTATTCGCAATGTGCTTCAGTAAAATATTTTTAGATAAAACCTTTGTGGTTTTTTTGACAAACTTTTAATGCAAATCGTTATAAATGACATCGCTTTCATACCTTTTATGTGATTTGGTCTCAGTTTGTTATCTAATACTATTAAAAGCAGTATATACTTTTTTTTGCACGATTTTCAAAATCTTCATAAAATTTTAGCAATAAATGATGAGAAAAAATTAAAAAGTCGCGAAAACGTGCTTCAATTTTGGCAGCAATTAAGTAGTATTAGAAGTAACGAAATTAAAATTTAGAGAGCAATGGATTCATCCCCCAAGTATGGGGTCTATTTCATAAAACAACGACTTGAGTCCAAATGAAACAAAAGAAGAAGAAGACGAAATATGAAAAAAAGCGTAAATGCTTCGTTCGGTTTTTTTACGTTTTTGAAAAGCGTAAATGCTTCGTTCGGTTTTTTTACGTTTTTGAAATTTGCGTGCCAATTACGCAAAGAAGTGCAAACTTGCGCTACTAAGATTTTGTGTTCAATATACCTGAAGTCTTAGGAGTTCAAATCTGTAATTATATTTTCCGTACACCTAAGAGTACATAAATTATTCGAGTTGAAAGTCTTTTTCTTAGGAATTAAAACTGTTTGGTTTTTGCCTATATATCTTTTCAAGTATGAATTGTTTTATGGTTTTTTGTTCATTGTTTAAGTAAAAATGTATTAAAAAAAATGTGCGACATTTTTTTTTTTGTTGAGTGCTACTTTTTGTGCGACTTTTTTTTAAAAAAACCGACTTTTTTAAATTTGTCAGCGGTAACGCTGATGTACACATATTTTTGGGTACATATTCATATTTTTCTTTCAACATATAACGATTTCGCTTAACTTCACCTAAGCTGTATAAATGTTGTCCATAAAAATAAAAAGTCATTATTTTCAAACAACTTATGTTTACATAAAACTGCACAATATATACTTTTTATTTAAACAGAAACGCTTAAAGTTACTTAAGGTCCAGTTTAATGCAAATTTCAGTTTCAAAAAAGAGCTTAAGTAGAAAAAATGTATAACCTTCGAATTTAACAATATTTTTCTTAAATATTCATCCTTCTTCTCTAATAAACGTGATACCAACATATTAATTCATAAATTATTCTCAGAAATCAAGCAGAAGAAAAATTACACAAAATTGATGATATCTCAAAACTTCAGTTTTCGACTTAAGCTATTCTTCCATATTGCCACAGATATATATATATATATATATATATATATATATATATATATATATATATATATATATATAGATATATATATATATATATATATATATACGATTGATATTGACACTTATTAAGTTTTCATCTGCTCGTTCCGGTGTTAATGAATCTGGGTCAAATTCCTACTTGAGAAAAAGTGGACGTAAGTTGAGGCAATATTAAATTTGGCATAATAAGGTTGTTAGTTCCCCGTACATTGCAGACGAATTACTCACGACTCGAGATGTAATTTCATTGATTGACACCTGCTTCACAAATGCTGCCGAAGTTTGGTGCAGAAGGCGGACTGAAATGCCACTGAATTTGATGATTTGACGTCTGATTATAAATTCTAGCGTAGCTGTTCTGAAAAAGTGAAATGAAATGAGAAATGAGTTGTTTTACCACGACGTGAAGTAAAACGTTTAATTATGCCAAAAAAGATGCTATGGAGAGTTCTGTTATCGCTTCGAGGTGTATTTGATATTTAAAGATATAAATACTTTAATCCATCATTTATAAGATTTGGAGCAGCAACCTTTCCATATATTTGCATTGAATTGTTGCATATGGAAATAAAGGTTATCTTTCTAGGATTTACACAGAAAATATTTCAGTCAAATTGACTAAAATATTTGTTTTTTTTTAATATTTTTTGCACATACATCTAAACCTAAAAGTTGTTTAAGAAATATGTTCGTAGAATATATGCAGGTATGAGCCTACTCTAAAATGGTTTGATAACTTTCAAATCGAAATCGGTACTTGTGGAAGCACTTGGTAAGCCACTGACTTTCGAATATAGTTCTGATATATGGACGTTAAAAATGCATACATGAAATATAAACTCTTAAAGAATAGTTTGAATACCAAATATTATCGCTTAAGTATTCATCTATCCATTAACTTTAAAATTAAAAAATAAATACTTTTCCGATATTAATATTTTACATTAGTAACCATAAATTTTTCTAATATACATAGGTCTGATATCTAATCTAAAGTTTTATATCTGAGTACTTCCGTATACCCTTACATTCTAAGACTTGTATATATTGACAAAGCAATAACTCCCGAATATTATTGGCAAAGGTTAGATCCAAATCCGCTTAGAGTTTTAGATAACTAGCCAAGAACTTGTGTTATATCCATCATACGTAGTTAATGAATTTAATTATACATAAACAAGGAACAATATTTTCAAATATTATAGAAAAGGGACTCAACGGTTAAATAAATATAGATAAAGTGCATGTTTATTTACTTTACTTTATTTACTTAATTTTAATGTTGTAATATTTCGCACTTTCTTGTTGGGGTTGAATATTTTTCTCGCTGCTGCTTCTCACACACCAAGTTTTACATTAAATTTACTTTAAGACATTTAAGATTTTGGTTACTTTTTTCTCATTTGGTTATTTTTATCTGAAAATTTGGTTAAACATTATTTTTATCTGAAATAAACGTACAACTGACAATTTAGGGTAGCTAACTCTATTGATTTACTGGATTATCGTCGCAATGTAGGATGGGTTTTACTGTTCTATTGCTACTACAATAGGAAATGCTCTAAAGAAATTATAGGTCTTGTTCCCGAAATATTCACATTCTTACGTAATACTCTCATCAAAGAAGCGCAATGAGTATCCGAAAAATGAGTAGAGTTGAATCTTGATTCATAATTTCTTGTATTCATACAAATTCATACTCATATCCATTTATACTTATATCCATTCATATCCAAAGACGGAAATTTTATTTATATTTATATTCAGAAGCACTTACGACGTTTTTGATTTTGACTCTGCTCTACTTCATTTATACAGCCTATGCAAAACAAGTATAAATAACTCTCCAACATGAATACACCCTAAAGACGATCGTATTTGAAACAAGCATAAAAAATGGAAACCGAAATACTAATTTCGTCGTTTTGTATATACAGGCATACGTTTGTATATACAAACACGTGTAAATAGCAAAGAGAGAAGAGAATTGTTTTTTTTTACTCTCTGGTTTAAATTTCATTTTTGAATATTTTGTTTTCTTCTTGTATGGATGATCTGGATGATCCATAGTACTCTAAGTATTTTTTTGAATTCATGAATACAAATGGATAGTTTACAACTCATTCATATTTTGAGTTGTGTGAGTTTCGAATCAATTTGAGACTTATACTTGTTTCTAGCTGTATTTGTAAATCAACGTCGTAGTAAGTATGAGTAACTCTGGAATAGTTTTTTTAAAATGACGTGTAGCCACTTATACTCAAAAATTAATGAATCATTATAAGTGGCTTAGTATTGATCCATTGCGCTTCTCTGACTCTCACTTCAGTTGGAGATCAACCATTTGTGGTCAATTGGTCAGCTGATAGCACAAATATCCACAAACACTATTCTCTCTAACATCCTTTTCATAACCTTAATTTCGAAGTCTTTTGCATTGAAAAATCTAAATAATATCTTGTAACATTGATTTTGTTTAATTTTAGTCATCTTAAAACCGAACACTGTTTAGACGATCGATCAACCGCTCAGGCTCGAGTCCAAATGCAGGTTGTATCACAGTTGGAGATGCATCTACAAAAAGAACGTGATCGCTTACAGGCAATGATGCACCATTTATATTTAACTAAACATTTCGCAATGCCTGAGGAGTCACATGTAGGTATTTCATTAAATTATACTAAACGAAAGAAAAACCTTTGTATTTTAAATTATTTTTATACGTTTTAGATACGAAAATGTTTTATTTGAAAATCTGGCTATTTTCAAGTTTTTTATGGCAAGGGAAACTACTGTGTTTCGCATATGATAGTATATGTATTCTTTTCGGATTTTTAAACGATATTTGTAAAATCGACATAGATATTAGCTCAAATCCTCTTCGGATACAACGCATTGCTAATGTAAAACTATATGTCCTTTACAAACATAGCACAGTGGTTTACGGACGTTTTTTTTTTGGAAATAATTCTGTAACTTTTGAACGACTGGAGATATTTCAATAAAATTTGACATGGTGGTAGTCAAGGAGTTGGTTCGAGTTGGTTTTCAAAAGCTCTGTTCCATGGGGGTCGGGAGAGTGATTGATGGACCTTCAAAGTTGGTCACCTCGGGTGTTCGACTTTTTTAAAAATTCGCCAAAAATCCATTGATGTATGGATTGAAAAGAAATTTTAAACCTAAGTTTTCCTTGAGAAGATCTACAAAAAATATGCTTACATGTGTAGGTTATCTCCTTTGTGTGTCGAGATATTTGGGTAAAAAGGAATCTCTTAAACTATAAGAGATAAGGTAGTACAGTTAACATGTTTTTTTCTTAATTTTTTTAAGGAGTTTTTAGATTGGACCCATATGGGGAAATTTATACGGACCCAAAGGTTCTATATACCGGAGGTAAGCAACTTTGGCCCATTGTAGAGCCCACTGTGCTACCGACATATACGTTCTTAAACATTGATCTAAAAGCCTCACACCTCTTCTCTTTACGTTCCAAATTTTGTCAAAATCCGTCTAATAGTTTAGAAATTTTAGAGTTAATACCACTGTGCACCATTACCTTTAATTGCACACATTACTCTCCAATACTCCAATATTTAGCTTAAAAATGCTATGGGAGGCAAAGTTTTTAGAGCTTTTAAAGGCTATGTATTAAAGCTTGATATACGTGTTTAGTATCATTGGATTGGGAAAGACCAGTAGATGAACACCAAGTAAAATTTTTTTTAAGCGAGTTAACGTTTTTACACTTTGTATCGTAAAACAAAAAAATATTACTTTTCTACTTTTTTAAGGAAAATAATTTCAATATTTGATATTTTGTAGAAATTACATGGATAAAGATATCACAATAAAATTTTGTAATTATATAGACCAATAAGATCCAAAAGCAATAGATTAAAAAAAATTCCCAACTTTAACTGAAAAATTCCCCAATTCCCAACTCGGGAAAAAGTTGTTTCAAAAATGAATATTTTTACAAATATGACAACACTGGCTCTATTTGCAGCGCGTTTCAGAAAAAATCTTTTCTAATCAATAACAGATATGTCAGAAAATATAACCATTATAATTGTTTTTAAATCGGTGCTTTGCCTTTTGAGAAATTTTTGTTTAAACTAAATTTTTTTTTAGAAATTGGCATTTTTTGGAGAGGGCATGTGCGAGGACCAAAAGTCCAATTAGCAAGAAATATGTTTTATACGCATTCTCATTATGTTTTCTTTTAAAAACTTTAAAAATCTTTTTATGTTTCTCAACAAAATATTTTTGTATTATTGAAAAAATATAGCTATCTTTTAGGGAAAAACTCAAAAAAAAGCGAATTTTTTTTAAGTTTCAACATTGAATATTTTTAACTTTTAAACGAAAAAAGATATCTATAACCGACTTGCACAAAAATTATTCAGAATTTTATTACAAATTTAACTAATATTCTTAAAAAAATCAACCCAAAAATTCCTTTTTACCCAAATATCTCGAAGCCCAAAGGAGATAACCTACACATGTAAGCATATTTTTTGTAGATCTTCTCAAGGAAAACTTAAGTTTAAAATTTCTTTTTTTGGCGAAATTTTAAAAAAGTCGAAGTCGAACACCCGAGGTGACCAACTTTGAAGGTCCATCAATCACTCTCCCGACCCCTCATGGACCACGTCAAATTTCATTCAAATATCTCCAGTCGTTCAAAAGTTACAGAATTATTTCAAAAAAAGTGTCCGTAAACCACTGTGCATAGGTAAATTGGTAATTGGGTTTGTGTTGATGTTTGTAACGCATTTAAATCACTTTTCGAGTAGATTAAGTGCTGTCCATATGACTGGATATCTGGGTTGCTGACTGAACATTCATGTAAGTTTGTTTTCAAAGGATATTTAAAGATTATTTAATATAATTATTTCTGGTACATCCCATGGGACTGTCTTCCCGTGATTTTACAGCCACACATTTATATATTCGTATATATGTATGTATTTCATGAAAAATGCACCAAAATTTATAAACAATCAGTCCACATTTCACCATAGCTCATAAAATAATCGATGTCAGAAATGACGTATTATAAATATTCTTAAATATCGAGAAACTGTTGTTAAAAGACCTGTATTTACAACCTGTTAAGTTCAAAAGTGGAGCATATTTTAGAATTTCCTGCGCTCGATCTTGTGCGCATATTCTCTAATTTCGAAGGCCAAGCTTTGAAAGATTTTCTTCTACTTGGTGTTTCCATCGAAATTCTAAAATTATTAATTTTTTCATAGTAATTGTTTTTTCCGGGAGTGGGTTACTGGGCTGACGTCCTAACCCATAGTTTTACCAAAGGTAGAAAGGGTATTATAAGTTTGTGCTGATGTATGTAATGCATAGAAATATTTTTCTTATCTTTTAGTATACCAATATGCTGAGAATCACTTTCTTAGACGATTTAGCGATGTCAGTCCGTCCGTCTGGCTAAACGGCAGGCTGGACCACTATGTAAACCATGTAATCAAAGTACAGGTAGCAATTCTCAAGATAATTTGATGAAATTTGGCACAGATCATTTTTTTGATAGTGGGTCCATTAAAACGAATACTTCTTATTTGAACAAAAATCACTGTACCAAGTTTCGTTAAAATCGGTAAACATTTGAGCATAGCTCCCATACAAACTCTTCTGTCAAAAAAAAAAACACTAAAACGCTCGTAAATCTAAAGATAAAAAAACTGTAATCAACTTACCGATCGACGTAATCGGTCCACATTTGACCCCATATAAGTCCAAATGATGTATAAGTTCAAATGACGTAAAAAGCTTAAATATAAAAGTTTTGGGAAAATGTTTGTATGATGGCAAAATTTAGCAAATATTTGTCTTAATACACGAAAAAAAAAACACCTTTGACCTTAGTGGTGAAGGGTATCGTATGGTCTGGCTTGACCGACTATAGCACTTTCTTTTTTGTTTGTTTTTTTTTTTCGTATGAAAAAAATTATTAAAGAAATCTAACAGTACGTTTACACACGTAGGTGACTTGTTACAAGTTGTGTATACGTATTCTTCTGACAAGCAAGTAAAAAAATCACTGGCAATCAAAATCGCTTGCCAGTGAGCCTACAACTTGCAGAAGTATGATTGTGTTAGTAAAAAAATATAAATGTATTGAGCTTGCACTTGCATGTGTAAATGCCGTGTAAGACTTAAGAAAAAAAATGTTGGCCCATATTAAAGTAAAGGGTACACAATAGTCGAGCTTGACCGACTGCAGCCTTTTCTTATTTGTTTTAATTTTTTCATTTACAAGAAAGTGTTTTAATTAACGTTCAGGAAAACAGTTGATTACAATACTTTGAACAATTTTTTTGTTTTTATTTCTACAAATATTTTGCCGCCATAAGTTTTAGTTTGTTCTTTTTGCAATTTAAACCATTTAATTGAAAAGTAAAAATATATTCTGATTTCTTCTTGTTGATTGCATCTTGAAAATAAAATTGCTTTTAAGTTGCGTGCAGCCTACGAAAAAGCTCTCAATTTTAATAAATTTTAACAAGTAGTGTGTGTCAAAATTTTGAAAGGAAAACTGGATCGTGTGGCTGCAGGGTTAGGTACATATTTTGAAGTGAATGTTCTATCGAACTATGTAAATAACCTACTTAAGGTGTGTTTAGATAGTTTAGTTTTTATAATTAGGGATTATTTAAAGAATAAAAGTAACCGGTGGTTTTCTTGGATGTTTATGTGTCGAGTTTGAGTAATTTCAATTGAGTGCTGTCTAAGAGAGTTCTGAATTCTTATATAAAATTCATGTCGGTTATGCTGCAAACCTTATATCATTATTATTAAAGGGTATTTGAAAATATGGCATTAAAAAACATGAGATTTCCGCAAAAAAATGAAATCTGACAATTGCTCAAATATAAGTTTATTTAAATTAAACAGTTGGAACATTTTTTAATGAAATTGAAAATGTTTTATTTGTAAAAACAAGTCGTAACGGTTAAATTCAATATATAAATGGTTTTTTTTTCTTTAAGTGTGCAAAAATTTTAATAAATTATTAACTGTCCCTCTTATGTTTTATTAGGAGAATATTACACATATCCGTTATAAAAATGCTATTAGATCTGCGTCTTCCACACCGGATTTAAATAAAAGCAGTAATAGTAACGATGATTCTGATGGTGCAAATGATTTCCAAAACCTGCTGTTGAATACCGGTAACATAAGTGCCACAAGAAAAAGAGTTTGTGACAAAAGTCCATTGGCAATGGCAGGCGGTAAGTTCTGAATTATAAGAAATCCTTCTAGAAATTCTACAAATGTAACCTTTTTTACATTTTTTTAAATATATACCCAATTCAGAAAATGTCAAACGTGTTGTAGATTGTAGCTAAACGACATTTCACTTTGTGAATACCTTTTAGTATGGGTATAATTTATTTTTTACTTAACCGACTTTTTAAACGATTTTTCACTAATAGTTCTTTTAACAAGTAAGAGTGGTATATTCGGCTTTGCCGAATCTTGGATACCCTTCACCAATGGTGTTCCAAAAGTAAAGTACAAAATCGTAAGAATATATTGATAGTTATATAGTTTCTGATTACTGACTTAGTTGAGCCCCACTTAAATGCTTCATATGTATATTAATTTTCTTTTGTTCATACTAAATGTAATTCCTAGCAATATTTAGCTATGTCGGAAAACGAAAAGCTTTTCGGTGGCGTCATCATCTAGAATAGTTATGGACCCAAAGGTTTAGTTGGGCAGGTAGAGAATGCTTATTTAAGCCAGCCAGTAGCTTCGATATGTGTCTATTTTACGAACATGCTTCAAAATGTAGATGCCCTTAGATTTGTAAAAGCACATCGATTTGATGAATATTAAGTATTCTGGCATGCAACCCAAAAACACAGTGCCCAGTGAGGGTTGTGTACTTTAATTCATACGAATTATCCAACTAGTGAAAGTTCTTGATTAGTTATGTAAAACTTTGAAGTTAGCGGACCGATTTAGATCAAAGCTTTAACAATGATTGTTTGTAAATGTATACATGCCTTAGATACATACGTGAAATATATAGCTTTTGAGTGGATGGATATCAGCTTTGTCGGAAAAGTTATAGAAGATTTACTTATAAATCTGAAGTTAGTTAACTAATTAAGATGAATACTTCATCAATAATATTTGGGATGTATTGTTCTTCCGATCTGACCGATGGATGTGTGAAAAAAAAGGGAAAGTTTTGGACTAGTTCTTTGTGCAATTACAATGTGATTTAATTTATCAGCATTAAAGTGACTCCCGGTCGGGGTTATAAGGGATATTTCACTAAATTTAACCGAGTTCGCCCATTTTCAATGCCGAACTTTTCAAGTGATCAGAAATACTTTTGTCAAATGTTGTCCCTCTAGAAAGTTTATTTTAGGCGCTATCGCTCTGAATGTAGAACGTTTTTATTCTAAATATCATCATCGTATCTATTATAATTTGTCATTTATAAGCTACTAAGAGATTGCTTTAGGCGAAGTTATACAGGAGCAATTGTCAAACGTTAACGGATTTCTCCCAATTGCAATTAAAAAAATTTAATTTTCGTTGATATGTGAGATACATACATACTGCTGCATTTTTTGTACTTCCTAGGAAGATTACCTATAATTTGATATATAATACATTCTCAAATATTATCATAATGTTCAAAAGTCACATACAAAATTAAGATAAATGCAGTATGTCTGTCTGTCTGCTAAAATCAGATTTGTGGAGTTCCTGGAAGGTATGTTTGTGCAAAATAAATTTTTCAAAAGATTATAGGCTATCAATTTGAGTAAATTATTTTCTATGTAAATCCTAGAAAGATAATTCTCATCGATATACAACAATTCAATACAAAAAGTCACAAAAGTTCCATCGTATTTTGTTAAAAAATGTTATCTTGATTCTCGTCTCTTGGCGATATCTCTATTGCAATAAGTTATATCAGAACTGTACTGAGATGTATTTAATGTAAGTTCTGAAAATATTACCTACAATTTGATATATTATATATTAATATATGTATGATATAATGGTTTCACAATGTTCGAGGTCTGGCCACAAATTCATGTCATATGCAGTTTGTGGAGCTCCTGGAGAAAATACTGACATGAAATTATATACCATGTCTTAGAATTAAAATAAACACAGGAGATATTACTAAAACATCAGACTCACTGTTGCGCAAATTGCCAAACACTATATTTTTAGGAAATTTTCATCGATTGTAGGGTTTTGGAGATATTCCAGATGTTTTTGGACCGATTTTAATCAAAGTCTATAGCGTGTTGAGTAGGAAGATTTCCTAAAATCTGATATTAAATTATACATAAATATATTTGCTTTACAATGTTCAAAAGTCAGACCACTGATTTAAGATATACGAGTATAATGTATATACTGCTGAAATCAGATTTGTGAAGCTCCTCGGAAACACACCGACATAAATTATA
Source organism: Stomorhina lunata (assembly GCA_933228675.1). Lineage (NCBI taxonomy): Eukaryota > Metazoa > Arthropoda > Insecta > Diptera > Rhiniidae > Stomorhina > Stomorhina lunata. Next base: position 8,994,700 of record OW121745.1, read on the forward strand.
TATCAGGTTTTAGGATGTACTCCTCCAATACACACTATTAAATTTCATTAAAATCGGTCCGTAAATACCTGAGAAATTGCAAAAAAAAAATCAGATAAAGTTTTATCAAAAATTTTGAATTTGGCAATTTGCAATACATCGATTTTATTAATTTAAACATATCTTAGGTGTTTATTAACCAATATTCATGAAATTCAACAGCGTGCTTCACGGAAGAATTTCCTAAAGTCTGATATATAATTTATGTGGGCCCATTGTCAAGGAAAATTGTTTTTCTTATTTTTCAATTGTATTTTTTAAACAAATGAGCACTTTCGACAATTTGGGTAACATCAAATGTAGTGTTTTGGCGATATTTCGGGTGTTTATGGGCCGATTTTGGTGAAATTTAACAGAGGGCTTTGCTGGGGGACTCCATTATGAGTATGGTTTCTCTTTTCTTTCTGAAATCTACTTTTCAATGAAAAATTTTATATGTCACACATGAATTTTGGTATTTTGGTGAAATTTAATAGCGTTCTTTGTGGGAGGAGATACGCTGAAACAATACTTACAAAATGTAAACAAAATTTCTTAGACACGTACTTTGGTCAATATGATGTACATCATAAGTAGTGTTTTGGCGATATCTCAGTTGTTTATGGACCGCTTTTGACAAAATTTAATAACGTGCTTGGTGGGGGAATTTCCAAAAATCTGACATAAAATTTATGTATGTCGGTGCTAAAGGAGGATGGTTCTTTCTATTTCTACGTTTCATTTTTTCAACAAACATTCTCTAATGCGTACTTTGGGCAATTTGCGATACATCCAATTTAGTGTTTTGGCGATATCTCAGTTGTTTATGGATCGATTTTGATAAAATTTTACAGAGTGCTTTGGGGAACCATTTCCTACAATCTGATAATATATTATCACATATACCATATACCAGGAGTATCTTTTTTATCTTATTTAAAAGTGTGTTTCAATCAAAAATTTTCGTCTATATATATGGTATTTTTTCGATATTTTCGGTTTATAAACCGATTTTAATGAAATTTAATAGCGTTCTTTGCGGGAATTTCCTAAAATCTGGTATATAGTTTATGTAGGTCCATCCTCCAGGGGCTTCAGAAACTTGATTTCAACAGACAGACGGACAGACAGACAGACGGACATCGTTTAATCGAATTTCCTCCCGATTTTGAGTCGGTCGGTATAATTTTTATGGGGCCTACGATCACTAATAAAAAAATTACAAACGGATCCACAAACTTATAATACCCTTTCACCTATTAGTGAAGGGTATAAAAATTATAAAATTTGTCAATTTGCGTACATTGATATCTTTTGCTTTGGCGATATCTCGGTTATTGATCTACCGATTTTGATGAAATTCAATAGCGTGCTGCGTTGAATGATTTCCTAAAATTTGATATATAGTTCAAAAAAATTTTTTGAAAAAAACACAATTTTTTGACAAAATTATTTTTTTTTTTTAAATACAGTTTAAAAAAAAATTAAATTCTCATCGAATTTGGAATTTTGGCGATATCTCTGGTGCTTGTAGACCGATTTTGATGAAGTTTAATAGCATGCTGCAATGGAGTATTTTCTAATATCTGCTATATAATTTATATAATTGGAAATTTCTGTTCTGTTTTATAAATTATGCCCATCTGCGTACATCGATATCTTTTGCTTTCGCAATATCTCAGTTATTAATCTACCGATTTTGATTATATTCAATAGTGTGTTGCGTTGAATGATTTCTTAAAATTTGATTTACAGTTCAAATTTTTTTTTTTAATATAGTTTTTTGAAAAAACATAGTTATTTTAAAGATTCAGTTATTTAAAAAAAAATAATTCTCGTCGAATTTTGAATTTTGGCGATAACTCTGGTGTTTAAAGAAAATAAAAAAATATAATTTAGCATCGAATTTCGAGTTTTGGCTATATCTCAGTTGTAAGTAGAACAATATGTTGCAATTTAATAGTGTACTTCGTAGAACACTATTAACATCAAATACCTATACATATAAGTTATGTCAGTATGCCATCTAAAAGATCATCAAACTTGATTTCATCATACCGAAATATGTCTTTATTCATATCTTACGTAAGTGTTGTTGCCAAAAGTCTAATCTAAAACGGTCCGCTAAATATTCTCATTAAAGCAACCATTTAATCGGTCCGCTAACTTTAAAGATATATGCATTTAAATTTTCTGAAATTGTTTGTATTTTAATTCACCTCTAAAATGTTTTAAACCCAATATAAAATAAGGTTATTAACTAATTAAAGTATTATTCATATATCGCCCAAAAATTAAATGTATGAGGACATACATATATTTTGAAGCCGTGTTAATTAAAGAGATTTGAAACTTTTCCAGAACAGAAAATCAATATACATATATTTAGCATTTTTGTAGGACTCATCTAAATCAGTCTTCAGAAACATACATACTTGTAATTGACCAAAAACTCTTTCCATTCTGTACATTTCTTTTGTAACACCATTGGTGAAGGGTATTTAAGACTCGGCATAGCCGAACATAGCACTCTTACTTGTTTATTATAAAGTTCGAACGTTATCGTTATGTGTGAAACACTACATCATTTACATGACCAGCACGTGATTTGGATAATTTTTGACCATTTTTTGATACATATTGGGCGGTATTTCAGCCATAACTTGACGAATATGAAAAAAAGAGTCGAATGGTGTCTAAATGCATGATCTTGGTGGCCAGTTGATATCTCTACGACGAGAAATTATGCGGCCAGGAAATGTCTCTTGCAGTTAAGACATATTCGCTGAAGTTGTGTGATATGTGGCACCGTCTTGTTGAAACCACATATTCTCCAAGTCGTAATTTTCAATAATGTGCCGTAAGACAGTCCTAATTCACAATTCAGAACGACGAGGAATCGACACATTCGGGTCTTCGGCAACACTTTTACTTACAGCAGCGATATTTTCAGAATGAGCGAGACGATGATACACAGGCCTTACAATATTAGTAACCGCTCCAGTCTCTTCAAATTTCTTCACAATTTTGCCAATGGCTGGCGTAGTTGAACATAATCTCCAATTAAAGCACGATATATGGCTGTTGCAGAATCACCATTTTTGTAGTATGTTTGACAATTTTTATGCGTTGTGTGATACTTAAGCGATCCATTTTCGTCAATGTCAGACTTTCAACTGAAAATAAAAAAATTTTCTTAACAACTTAGTATGGCAGATGTCGAATTTTAGTCATATACTTTTGAAACCACGAAATGGATAACCCGATATTTCTTTACAAAATAAAATCTGTCAAAAGAACCCGAAAGACTTAGAAAGACAATTTTTAAAAATTATAATTTAACATCTCAACGTATTGTATATTTCTCGCACTCAGATTAATTTATTTGTATTATAGGTCTTCCGTACATGCTGGAAAGGGCAGGACTTGATGTGCAGCAAGGTAAACATAAAAGTAGTGAATAAACGCATATGTCAACACCCAATAGTAAAAATTTATGACAAAAAATAAAAATATTGTATTAATGTTTTATTTAGTGGAGTTGACGGTTGCATAAATATGTATATCTAAACAGTTAAATGTCTTTATATGTATTAAACTAAAACTAAAAACTAATTATATTTTTCCCTGAGTGTAGAAATACAGCGAAATCGAGAATTTTATAAAAATGCTGATGTAAGACCACCTTTTACATATGCATCGTTAATCAGACAAGTGAGTATATGAGTCCTAAGTGACAATTAGTGATAGCTGGTTTAAGTTTTGAATACTTTTACAATAATATTCTTTTCTTAAATTTACTTAAAGTCGATTATTGAGTCACCCGACAAGCAGTTGACATTAAATGAAATTTATAATTGGTTTCAAAATACATTTTGTTATTTTCGGCGTAATGCTGCAACCTGGAAGGTATTTATGTTTATTTATTATACAATTATATTAATGAAGGAATTAAAAAAAAAAAAAATAAATGCCAGTAGCATTAACATTTTATGCATTATTCTTTATAAATATGTATATCATTATTCTTTATAGATATGTATATTCTGTACCTCGTTTCTGTATTTGTCGCATCAAGTAATTTCTCACATCGAACAGTGAAAATATGCAAAAAGCAATGTTAGTTGCAACGATTAGTTGGCAACACACATTATTTTTATAACAATTTCACTGTTCGATGTGATAAATAACTCGATGCGAGAAATACAGAAACTAGGCACTGAGTTCTATTATAAGTCAGAGTGTTATACCGCCGCTTCTTTAAATTTTGATCTTCCGGAAAAAATGTAAGCTTATCTAATTTCGGAAAAATTAGCCTAAGCTTAATATTTATAATCTTTTTATTGATTAAAAGTTAACAGTTTCTCGAATTTTTACTATTCTAAATCAAGTTTTATTCTCTTACCACCAATTGATTTGGGAAACAGGCATTTTGTATATCAGTTAGATCACATTCATTTGTGGTCGATTGTCCAGTGGACAGAATAAAGCATAATAGACAAATTGGATTGAGCCAGTAGAAATTTTTCTTGCATCTTTTACATATCGGGAAATTTAATATCGGAAAACTCAAATCTAAAGTTCACGAACATTAATATTTATTTTTAAAATTTTATACATTATCTTCAAGACTGCTACCGAAATTTTTAAACAAGTTTAAATGGACAGAAAGCCAACAGGAAAAACATAGATAATTTTTTCTTTTCTTCGTAACTTAAAAATATATGAACATTATTTTGCATACTTCCGATTTAGAAATTTTATGTTGTTCTAGTTATGATAAAAGAAGTTAGTAAGGTGTAACCGTTCTCTCTTTTGTCAGCCATATTAACTTTCTGACGTTTGATCGCATTATTATTTTCTTTTTTCAAATTATGCTACCATACTACTTTTAAAAATCCCAGTTTCGGTTTGCTATTATACTATAAACGCAATCACGACTGCAGGCTACGGGCTACAACCTGTTAAAATTAGAATACATTCATTCAAATAGAAATCATATTTTTAAGCGTCGACATAGCCACACGCCCATAATTCTCATACTATAAAAGATCACACCAAAATCTATCTATAAGAACATATTTGAAGATACGTTTTTTAAATAAAATTTTGGTCAAAATAAAATTTTCAATCCCAAAAAGAAACTGAAGAAACTGTAACATAAATTATAAAAAATATGTTACACAAAAATACTTTAAATATATTATGACAAAACTGAATTGTCTCAAGTCTTTTTTTTTCCTTGTGCAGGATCCGCTAAACTTCATAAAATAAGTTTTAACGAAATGTTTACAACACATTACACATTATACGTTCAAAATTTCCTGATAATAATATTCCCATTTCTCACATGTGGCAACGACTTTTATAATTGTTTACAAAAAACAAATTTCAAATATTTCGCATTTACTTCAAAAATTTTTTTTGTAAGAGAGAACGGTTATACCTTACAATTTTTTGCCATGGTTCTAGTAGTATAAATGTAAAAACCAACCTTCTCAGAACATTTTGACGTACAAAGGCTATTTTTGTTGTTTACAAACCTTTTAAAGGGGATTAATTCAAAAGCAGTGAATCGATGAACTCAGATAGATTTTCGATGATATTATGGTCTTATTTCGCTGTAGGACGCAATCAGTTGTTGTTCTAAAAAACATGAATGCTATTGATGTTGTGTGAACTGATATTTTAAAATCGTTCTGTAGCTTTTAGTGAGATTTAGGTATCCTTAACAAACCCAAGAAATTAACATTCGGACTAGAAGCACTTCGAGGTCGCCTGAAAAACTTCATATTAACCCTTTAACGGACATAACGATCAGAATAGGATAAAATCTAGTTTTTATTTGTGGTGATTAACAATATAAAATAAAACAAAAAATTATTTTTTTGGTTGGTGGTTAAAATATTTCCTCTACCAGTTCTGAAAAAATAAATTTTGACAAAAAAAAAAACGGTTCACCTCATAACTCAGCTAGCCACTGGTTATTGAGTATTAGGCTATGTAAATTTTTCTTACTTGCCTTTCGGAGCCGGCGTTAAAACGTAGGTTCCTTTCAATGAGTCTAAAAAAAATATATAATCAGATGCAGCTCATTGTCTGAGAGAAGTACCCCTTGTTCCAATTGGAATGTTGTCGGGGAATTATATATACATATATAAACAGAAAATTTAAACCAAATAAAAGATAAAATATCAGTCAAAAGGATTAATGCCCAAATTTTCATTTTTCTGAGCAAATAACCGAAAGTTATTATTGAAATCGATAGATTTCAAAACGATCGATTTCCATTACAGTCCGGTATGTTTCATTTCTGAGATATTTAAAAAAGTTATTTATAATCTGGCAGTACAATTAAGAGGAAAGATAATTTAATCCTTTAAATTATTGTTTCCAAATCGAAAAATTAACTGCGACTGATAAGCTACCAATGAAGAAAAAGTTGGTGGGAAAATTATTCCCTCTAACTGTAAAAGAGTTAAAGTAATCGTTATTCCATTATTCGCTTTGATCGAATTCTAATACTGTAAAAAAATAGGTGTGTTTTAACTAATTTTTAAATATGTATTTGTTAAAAATAATTTTATTTTTCTCATTAGTGTGTTAAGGTAGAATCACACGGCGTTACAATTTTAAACTTTTGTCTTTGAACATGAACGAAACTATATATACATTAAACTAGAGATCAAGTATAGTAGAACTGATCTACTAAGTATTTTTAGCAAGATATAATTTTCCTTTTTAAAGGACTTTAAAGTTTTAATGACATACAATTTTATTTAAATAATTTTTTGTGTTAAAAAATAACACTCCAAAAAAGAAAAAATGTTCTTTAAAAATTTTATTCTTTTGTATCCTTTAACATTTTAAATGAAAAAAATAAAAAAATATTTATATTAAACGCCTATCTATCTTCTATCATGTGGCAAAGTTTCATCACGACATCTTTACTATTTATGTGTAAACTATGAGTTATATGTTTGAAACAATTTTATATTTGTAAAAATTAGGGGATTCCTATGTTTTTAAAGAAATTTTCTTACAATATTTATTTGCACCTTAATAATATTAAGTGCACATGAAACTATATTTCGATTAAAATTAAACACATCTATTATCCTTTTTGAAGGACACAAAAGTATTATTAATAAGGGAATTGCTCGTATATTAAGTTATTTTAAATTCATATTGTATATAATGGGTGTTTTTTTTAGAGGTATAGAATTTCGAATTGAAATAAAACACAAGAAAATCGTTTTAATGTCCATCAATTTGGCTTTATTGGAAGGATAATTTTATGCCATTAATGTTTAAATATGATTTCGGGCATGTGGCCGCCGCGGCTGGCTCGAATAAAGCCAATTCTACAGGTCCAATTTTCAACTACTTTTTCGAGCATATGGGGCCGTATGTTGGCAATAACGCCACGAATGTTGGCTTCCAAGTCCCCTAACGTTTCTGGTTTGTTAGCGTAGACGAGCGACTTCACATATCCCCAAAGAAAATAATCCAGTGGTGTGAAATCGCAGGATCTTGGTGGCCAATTGACAGGTCCATTCCGCAAAATTATGCGCTCATCGAATGTTTCCTTCAATAAATCAATTGTGACGTGCGCTGTGTGGCATGTAGCGCCGTCTTGTTGGAACCACAACTCATCCACATTCATGCCATCCAATTGGGGAACAAAATAGTCGGTTATCATGGCTCTATACCGGTCTCCATTTATGGTAACTGACTCTCCAGCATTATTTCGGAAGAAGTATGGCCCAATGACTCCACCAGCCCATAGAGCAAACCAAACAGTCAGTTTTTGTGGATTTAATGGCGTCTCAAGGGTCTCATGTGGATTCTCTTCACTCCAAATGCGGCAATTTTGCTTGTTGACGTAGCCATTCAACCAAAAATGAGCCTCATCACTGAACAAAATTTTGCGATGAAAATCAGCATCGAGATCAATCTCATTTTCGTCCCATACACCAAAATCACGACGCATTGCATGGTCTCGCGGCTTTAATTCTTGCACAAGCTGGATCTTGTAAGGTCGCAAGCCAAGATCTTTGCTCAAAATCTTCCATAAAGTTGATGGACAAAGCTCCAATTGCTCTGCACGGTGGCGAATCGATTCATTCGGGTCCTCTTCAACACTTTGCTCTACAGCGGCAATTGTTTCTTCGGTGCGCACTGTTCGACGTCGCTGCGGATGCGTATTATCACATAGAGTAAACGTAGTGCAAAAACGATCTATGGTTAACCGAATTAATTGCTCTGATGGACAATTATGTCGACCATAAAATGGACGGAGCTTGCGGTAAACTTCGCGAACTGAACCATTATTTTCGGAATAAATTTGCACGATTTGCAAGCGTTGTTCTTTTGTCAACCTGTTCATGATGAAATGGCAAACCAAACTAAATATTAATCACTTGACAGCTGACAAAATGGCCGCCAGTTAAAAAAGTGATGCCAACTTAAAGTTCTATACCTCAATAAAAAACACCCGATATTTAGTTGATCGAATATCGATGTTTATGGACCGTTTTTTGAAAATCTAATACATGATATATAATTTCATGTCAGTACACCACAAACGTGATATTAGATGAGCAAACTGCATATGATACTGTGTTGCGACTAACCAAAAGTTAAATCACACATAGATCATGCCAAAACTTTACATGAAATTAGGAATTACACATGTTTTTTTGCAATATAACATGTTTTTAATTTAATTTATTAGAACCTATAATCTTATTTTTTATTAATAAACATTTTTCTAAAAAAAATGATTTGTAGTTTTTTTTAATTAATAATTCATCGATTTTTTATTTCATAAAAATAACGCCTGAAAATAAAACATTAAATGCATATTTCAAATCAATTCTTAAAACTTAAAAGTAAATAAAATAAAAATGCATAACGATTATATTGAGATATTTTTTTTATTTATTTTTTGAGAAGGTTTAAAATTTGGTCCACCATTTCTGTGTATATCTTCTTTAATAAATATAACCGAAGAAATAGTTTAAGATGCCAATTTGTTTCTTAGATTTGTTTACAATTGTTTTAATTGCCGGTTAAATAAAAATGTAGTTCATTAATTTTTACAAGGTAAGAAACAATCTGTCTCCCAAGGAATTATTTAAGTCAAAAACCTTTATTTATCTAATAAACTTTAATAATTTAAAAATTGGTGTCATCGCCACTCATTATCAAGTGTTTGCAAATCGATTTTTAAGAATGGAAATCTGTTTTATTTAACAAATATAATGATTAAGGTTGAAAAGATTGAGCAATTTTGGGATCAACAATAGAGTTGTTCCGCTTATATAGCAAACATAAATATTTCTTGTATTCAGTTTAATGAACAAATGAAAAGTGTATTAAAAAATTGTTTCTTTATATAAATCGAAAATTATAATTAAAGAAAATATAATATAAGAATATAACAACAAATATAATTCAACTATATGACTTTTCTGCTCAGCAGACGACCGGCTTCTTTTGATAGTAGTATGTATTCATTCAGTAGTATTCATATATCATCAAAATAAATAAAAATGTATTTAAAATAATAATTATTTTTAATATTTTACTCAAGTTGTTCTTAAAATTTACAACAAAAATAGTTTTTGGCTTGTTTTTTTTTCTATTCTTCTTTGTGTTTTTCTCTTATTTTGACAAAGTTGCCACATAACTTTACCGTGGCTTAAACTAAGTTAGTGAATCACATAGTGGTTAGTGCAAACATCAAAATGTGTTGTTAATGGTAGAACCTTTTGAAAGTTTTAAAAGTTAGTGAATCGCACTACAGAGCTCCTACCAAAACGGGTTTTACTTTTTTTTTTTTAATTAAATAAGCGCTGTTATTTAAAATAAATACTGCATATAACGAACTATCACTAAAATTATATCTTGTCTTAATTTGACGAATTGCCTCTATCAAAAACTATCGACAATCTTGAAGCATATTTTTTTCATATTACAGTTGGCATAGCACAGTCCGATAGAGCATAAAAAACTATAAGGAAACATATTGTTACGTTTTTCCTTTAAAAACGTGGACGGAATTCTTTTTGCAAACAATAAAACAATAAAATTAAAACACTTTATGTAGTTTTACAAAGTAATACTTTTATTACCTTTAGAGTTAATCACTTAAAACACACTTTTACAAAAAAAAAAAACTGTAAACAAACTTCACAAAACTGCTTTACAAATATTCTTAGTCACACTGTTCTCTTATACGCGTTTTAATAAAAACTTTCCCCACAATACTCGTCCATCGGCCTTACATAGTAGAGAAGATAGTTTCTAGCAATTTCTGCAGACTTAAACAAGGAGCTGCTTTCGTTGATTACACTAACAATGTGTCTTCCCAGTAAGAAAAAAAAATATTCTCAAATTGAGGATGATTTTAAAATAAATCTTTTTTCAAAAGTCAAACGTTTGATACTTTGGGACTTAATTATCAAATTGAGAAATGCCTTTATTCTTAAATCAAACCTCATTCTCAAAGGTTTTTGAAATGTGGATATCATCTTCATGTGGAACATAAATAAAATGGCGTTGTATTTTTGATGTTTATGAGTTTGTTTATTTTGTTTTTGAAAACGGTGCATCTTATTTGAATCCTTTTGCTTAAAATATATGTAATTTTTTTATTGTTAGGTAAGAAAAATTAAGAAACAAAAAAATTTACTTATGCATATGAATATTATTGAATTTTTAATCTTTAATCGAAATAATTAGATGAAATTTAGTACAGACATTTGCTTTGGTAGAGGGACTATCACAATAAAAATTTTCGAATGTCCGTAATTTCGGGTCACTTTTTTTAAGCAAGGTTTTATTGTCAAATATGGATCAATTTTAAAAAAATCCGAAAGAAATAACGAATTTCTTTAAATGCAATACTATTCCATTTAAATATCTTAAACATTAATTTTTTTTAACATAAATTTTTTTTGAAGTTTGAAAAACATTAAAATATAGTTTGATATCAAATTTATATAACACCATTTTTCACATTATTCTTAAATCATCTTAGGGTTTGATAATGATTTGAAAATAACCTTTATTCTCAATTTGAGAAACTATCATTTTTCAAACGTTTATTCTCAAATGAACCCTCATTTGAAAATTAATGTGATTCTCAAACATCTGTTCAGGTTTGGAAAACAATTTGAAAAAAACGTTTAATATCAAATGTAAAAGTCATCATATTTCAAACGTTTGACACTGTTCTTATTGGGTTACCAAAGTTCGTGCATGTTCCAATACATTCTCTGATCAAGAATACACTCACACATACGTTATACAAACAGATTATCTAAAGGTAAGAGTAACAGAGAGAGAGAGAGAATGTAGATAAAAGAGAAAAATGTTGCTATACTCTTTACAGCACATAAGAGCAACATGTTCAGCGTTACCACTGACAAATTTGAAAAATTCGCAAAAAAAGTCGCACAAAAAGCCGCGCTCAACAAAAAAAAATCGCACATTTTTTTTATAACATTTTTACTTAAACAATGAACAAAAAACCATAAAACTTCATACTTGGAAAGATATTATATATATGCAAAAATCAAACAGTTTTAATTCCTAAGAAACCGACTTTCAACTCGAATAATTATTTCACTTCTGTTTGGTGGGGAATAATTTGGTTATTTATTGTTACTGGAGAACATGATTCCCTGCGTAACGTAAAGGTTATATAAATGCAACTCTTCGTTTACTTTTATTTTCCATTGTTTGAGCCATTTTTCTAAATATAATATATGGTTTTGCAAATGCCGAGATGATTTAAAAGGGGTTTCACTAATACTTAGAATGGCAGTATCATCTGTAAATGTGGATGTGATTGTATTTATGTTTGTAGGCATAACAGAAGTATATATAACATACAAGATTGGGCCTAATATGCTACCTTGGTGTTAGGGTTTGCAGTTCGGTTTTAACCAAAACCTCGGTTATGTGTATGTGACGGTATCTTTTATAACCTGGGACTCAGCCGTATTTTTGGAACGTGTAATTCCAAGTAAACGCAAGAAACCATTAAACAAAAGCTAATGGAGTTTAATATTTCACTTTCAAAATCAAATTTGGATCTGAAAGTTAATCACTTGCATTTCATTTCTCAAAGCGGGTTTACGTATAATAGGCCTTTTATGATTTTTAGCTGCTCGGTATAGCGAATAATCAGATTGCGAGGCTGCATCTAGTACTTCTAGATTTGTTTTTAAGGATTCATTTCTATGAGATTCTAGTAATTTTCTTTATAGTTTTGTACAATTCTGTAATCTATTTTTAGACCAATTATGAAGTTGCCATTCTCTTCTAGCTCTTCTTTTTCCGCCAAGAACCGTTCGACATCGGCAGATTAAATTCTACTGTACCTGACTTGTCGCCAGGGAAATGTAGCATATTGCCGAATGGGGAAATGAGGCACTACCTCCAGAGGCACTACCCCCAGACAACATGTCACACAAACCCCCCTCAACAAGATTCAATTTTTCCCTGGCACAGTGATCATCGTTCCCTCGACAACATACTACATTAGCCCCTAGTCAAGGGCTAATGTAGTATGTTGTCGAGGGAACGATGATCACTGTGCCAGGGAAAAATTGAATCTTGTTGAGGGGGGTTTGTGTGACATGTTGTCTGGGGGTAGTGTGGCATATTGCATTGGGTGTAATATGGCGTGTTGTCTGGGGGTTAAATCAGAATGTTGTTGGAGGGTAGAGTTGCCAGACACAAATCCTGAAAAAGGAAAAACAAGCTTGACAACCCAAAAATTAGCTGTACATTAATAATAAAAAACTTGCTTTAACAATTTACTTCGATCAATCTTTTAATTTTTAATAAACCAAATTGCGAATACCGTAATTAACCGAGAGAAAATGTGAAATCATCCGAGATGCAGCAGCTAATACATCTGAAACAATTTTTAACACCTACTCGCGTTTGTCGATGACATTGATATCATGGGACGCATATTTGACTGTCGCCTCTTTAATTATCGAGAAGGAATCTAATAAGATGGGTCTAGTTGTGAATAATTCAAAACAAAACTGCTGGTTTCTACAAGCAGGCAATCCTCAAGAATTGGACCACATGTGATCGTTGAGAACTATAGCTACGAGGTTGTTAAGGAATTTGTTTACCTTGGTGCCTCCGTCAATATAAATTACGATGCTATTTTTGCGTAAGCAGGCAGATAAGAAATAAAGCTCTCTATAAGAACTAAACGTGTTATTATATGATGTTGAATCATGGGAACTGGCACAGGCAGAAGGAGCTATTCTTGGAGTTTTTGAGAGGAAGATTCTACGAAAAATCTTTGGACCAGTTTGCATCAACAATGAATAACGATATTGAATAAACAATGAGCTGTATGAGTTATACAATGACATCTACATAATAAAACGCACCAAACTGCACCGGTTGTGTTGGCTAGGACATGTTGTGCGAATGTATGAAAATACTCCAGCAACAAAAGTATTCGAAAACAATTCTGAATGAACTCTTAAAAGAGGAAATGCGAAAATTCGATAGAAAGGCCAAGTAGAGGAAAATCTTTTAATGCATTAAACACATAGACAACAGCAGGCTACGGGCTACAACCTGTCAAAATTAGAATACATGCATTCAAATAGAAATAATTTTTTTAGAGTAGACACAGCTACACGACTACTGACCACCTTTGTAGCTGTAGCCAAAATTAAACTATTTTCTATTTTTGTTGGCGACAATAATAGATTTAGTGCTGTCAACACCATATAATATTGAAATAAATGAGCGATTTAAACCACTTGACTTTATTTACCATAAAGACAATGGTTAGAATTTATGTAAACAATTTACATACTTATCAAATATTTAAATATTTAATGTATATAATAATATCTAATAAAATATTATGTAAAAATTTATATTTATATAACTCTAACTCAATATAAGTAAAATTTTAAAAAGTTATTTTTCAAACTATCTAAATCACACGCTACGTGTGCTAGAGCTACGTAGTTCATGTTATATAAAAGCCCAGTATGTCCTTTATAAAATTCATTATATAAAAGAGCATACTTATATCTATATTGTTTAAAGATATGTGAATTTTTATAAAAAAAGTAGGTTTCAGAAATAAATTTATAGTATATTATAGCTCTTAATCCATTATAAAGAATATTATATAGAATATATAAGAATATACAAGATATTTTCAGTAGCTTTTGTTTGATACCAAAAAAGTTAATACCGGATATAAACTTCTAAAGTTATACCGTATTATTCTTGAAATCTAAAAAGCGCATAACTCTTAAACTATAAGAAATCACACCAAAATCTTTCTATATATTTTTTTTTGATATAGGCATACTATCAGGTACAGGAAAACTGTTGATTTCGGAGATGTATTAATAAAATGAATTTATGTCGTTTTTATTAAAAATTAAATTTTTATTTTGTCCATCTTATAAACGCGATATTGGCACCACTCATAAACAGGTGTTTCGAAATGTAGCTGCCATCTTAAATGTAGCTGCCGTCCCCAAAATAATTAAGTAGCTGACTATGAGGCGACGATTGCAGCCAACGACTTTTGTAGTCGGTGTTCGTAGGAATATGTATCATGTCGACATGCGGATAACGGAGCTTGTTGCGGATAACGGAGCATGTTGTCTGGGGGTTAATGAGGCATGTTGACTGGGGGCTAATGTAGAACGTTGTAGAGGGCATGATGTATCATTGGTTGATAATAAAGTATGTTGAAAAGTATGGGAAAATGTATCATGTTGCCGGAAGGAATATGTAGCATGGCGCCAGGGGGATAACGGAGCTTGCTGTCTGGAGGGTAATGTATCATACTGCCTTGGGTGTATTATATTATGTTGTCTGGGGTATAGAACAGGGTGTTGTCGGGGGGTTAATATGGCATATTGCTGGGGAGGCAATGGAGCAAGTTGTATGGGGGCTAATGTGACATGTTTCCGAGCATAAGGTATAGTACATTGGCAGGGGGTTAAACAGCCAGTTTAATATTATTTTCCAAATCTTTAATGATGAGATCGATATCTTTTGGTGTACGTAGAGGTATGTTTTCGGTGGAGTGAGTGCTTAGGTATTTCTTCAATTTGAGCCAATTTATTTTTGTACATGTCAATGAAATGTCTGCAGACGGAGATACAAAACCTTCCGAGTTGAAAAGTGTTATTATGGTAGGTGAATGGTCTGACGATAATAAAGAAGCCCAAATAGCTATGAATTTGCACGACTGTTCAAATTTTTTTCCTCCAGTTTCACTCTTATAAATGTGGTCAATAAAGTCATACCCCATATTTTGCGTTCATTTTCGAGTCGCAGCTTAGACGCGAACAAGCAGGCTTTAGCCTTAGGGTTATTATGGAACAATCTGTTGAATGGCGATCTCCCCTTTTTCTATTGTTTATTGATTTTAAACGTGCATTTGACACATTATAGGACATCGCTATTTGGGAAGTTTTAAGATGGGAAGGAGTCCCAGAAAAGATTATACGACTCTACAAAAAATCTATCCTTTTTTATCCATCAGTCACACCTTAACATGCTGTCAAAATTTCAGAAAAATCGGTCCTCTCAGTCACCTTTATTTGTCATTTTTTTAATATATGAGTTATATGGGAAGAGTCACGCCCACTTGAGATTTAAAAAAAACCTTGGCTATTTTAACCACCGATCACACCTTGCCATACTGTCAAAATTTCAGAAAATTAGGGCCACTCGGTCATCTATATTTGTCGTTTTTAATATATGAGTTATATGGGAGGGGTCACGCCCAGTTACAATTTCAAAAAAACCTAGCCTATTTTAACCACAGATCACACGTTACCATACTGTCAAAATTTCAGAAAAATCGGGCCGCTAGGTCATCCATATTTGTCATTTTCAATATTTTCAATATATGGGGGGTGTCACGCCCACTTGAGATTTCAGAAAAAAACCTAAGGAATTTAACCACCGGCCACACCTTACCACACTGTCTAAATTTCTGAAAAATCGGTCGGTTTGATCTTCTATATTTGTAGTTTTTAAAATCTGACTTATATGGGAGGGGTCACGCCCACTTGAGATTTCGAAAAAAATATGGCCTATAGTCACCACCAGCCACACAGTACTACACTGTCAAAATTTCGGTCCGCTAGTTTCGGAGATCCTTCCCAACAAACAGACGCGGACATTTTTTTTTTATGGATATAGTAGATAGATATAGTCGAAACATAAACAGATTAATAATCAATATTTTCAAAGTTCAATATTAGAGGAAAATATTCCTCTTATGTTAAGTCTTTTGTAATAAATGTTTCAGTTTTAAAAGCATGCGGAAACCCATTTTCTTACTTTTGTAAAAAAAATTATAAAACTAGAAGAACTTTTCATAGTCGCTGTAAAAGCAGGATTTAATCGAGATGTTATATTAATAAAAATTGTTTTCATATTTATGTTTTTATCTCGAAACGCATCGCCCAGATACATAAGAGGACCACATTTATCAATTGCGCGAGGGTAGTGTACCAAAAAATGATGCTTAGGTTTCAGATCACCGTAAAGTAGAATTTAAATTGATGATGTGTTTTAATTAAATTGTTCAACTCAAATAAATCGGAAGTAGAAAAACTAGAATTAAATAATAAATCTACTATTTCTATTTGCAACACCAATAGTTTCCAATGCTTTACATCCGGTGAAATTAAATCTCCTACCATAAGAAAATTTGTAATGCTCAAAACCTCACTAGCTGTCATTTTAAAGTTGTTCGATTAAAGTCGATCGATAAGGAGAGGCTGAGAAATATTTCCTATTTCAATATTTCCAAACTGAAAAAACTTTTTGCTGCTGTTAATAATGTCTAATGAAATAATTTTGTTATTTACGAACCCCAAGATTACGTTGCAAATATCATATACGCCGTGGTATAGCAGGTAAGTCATCCGCCTAGCATACCAGATGTCCCAAGTTCGATCCCTTCCCAGATAATCTTTCGATTTTATCAATAAAATACATATGGAATGAAAGCTGAGACTCCTACGATTCCAGAGGTGGTTTGGTTTTTCATGTGCGTTGCACCTATATTTTTATAATTTTTTCATAATTTTTAAGTTTCAAAAAATGGCTTTAGAAAAATAAATATCAAAAATTCATTTTTCAATAAAAATGCATGCAATTATATTTGTTTCATTCAGAAATGTAACAGAAAGAATACAAAAATCCTAAATTTAAATATTTATAACAACACTGCAAAAAAAATTTGAAGTTTTTAGAAAAAAATGCATTTTCAAAAAAAGATATTCAGCTTCGATGGACCCGAAAATATAGGCACATTAAAAAACTACTTTTATGAATCAATAATTTTCCGTTATATATACTAAAATATGAATAAACAAGTTTTGGTGTTTTTTATGCAAACTTTTGAAATACAAAGGTTTTAGAAATCATCCATATTTGATATTTTTATCAAAACTATAAGTTGATATTTTTAATATTTGAAAATGTATGATAATAGAAGCCAATGCATTACACGGTAATGAATACCAATGTTATTTCAATACCAATGGTTATGAGTGTTTTCAATACTTAAATACTAAAAAGTGCTTAATATATATAATATGTTATATTCTAAATGTTATATTTTAAAAAGGTTTGTGGCAACCCTAAATAATAAGACATTGGTTATATTTTATAAAAAGACTATCACGCTTTATCATTTTGAATGTGAAATGATAGATTGAAATTAAAAAAAAATTATTACTGAAATAAGGGAATTTTGGGTATTTAATTGTCCCCGCACCGGAAAAATAAAAGGGTTTCTAAAAGTGTTAATTCATTTTTGAAAATAGTAGGCCAAGGGAGATACGTGCAAAAAATGTAATTAAGCTAACATTACTCCTTCGACTTTTTTCCAGTTTTACTATGGGGACCGTTCACTGTGTGTCGTGGGAATTATATATAGATCCCTTCTAAAGCATTATGCATAATTTCAAAATTAATGTTATTTGTTTCGTGAAAGTATTTTAAAGCTGAATTTACTCATTTTTTTGAACACAATTTTTGTCCGGGAAAATTTTTTTGTATGTAGTTTGACAAAATATTTTCTATCTCTCTTAAAGAAAGCTGTCAAACTACATTTAAAAAAATTTTGTAAGGACAAAAATTTTGTTCGAACAAAATATGTGAATTCAGCTTAACTTATTAAAAATACAAACTGTTTTTGACACCTGTGTCTAAAAATTTATTGTTAAATAAGTCATCTTTGTACTGAATCCGAGTTCTTAGCAGTTTTTCGTTTTCTAAAACATCAATTTTAATTTGATCTTCAGTAGTTGTATATGCTCGACAGTAACGCTTGGCATTAAAGGAATGAAGAAGACCAGAAATTCTATTTACTCATAAACTATCTCCAACTAATACAAGGCTTAAAGTCTGATCAAATGTTTAAATTAATATCCCTCCTCCAATAATTTAAGCTCTTCAAGTAAATGGATGAAGGACGTTCTGTTTCCACAACATTTTAAATCTATATATATATATATAATTCCCCGACAACATTCCAATTGGAACAAGGGGTACTTCTCTCAGACAATGAGCTGCATCCGATTCTATTTTTAGACTCATTGAAAGGGACCTACGTTTTAACGCCGGCTCCGAACGGCAAATGCATTAGTTAGGGAAGTTTTACATAGCCTAATACTCAATAACCAGTGGCTAGCTGAGTTATGAGGTGAACCGCCGCTTTTTTTCAAATTTTTATTTTTTAAAGTGACTCTGGCCAGGGATCGAACTTGGGCCTCTGGTATGCTAGGCGGATGACTTACCTGCTATACCACGGCGGTACACATTTTAAATCTTTTGTAGATATAAAAGCAACATTAAAAATAAAATCAAGTTTTGAGAGTATTTATTGTGGAATAGTAAGGAAATTGTAATAACAACCGCAAATTAGAGCATTATTAATTTGAAAGTTATTAAAATATAAAACAATTAATTAACACTATTCAGACCAAGATGTTGTGTATACCTATTTCGACCAAAAGGTGTCTTTTGACACCTTAGCCAATTACCAATGGAAAACCTTTAAAAGTTACTCTTTTTTACATTTTGTTTATTTTTTTAACCGAAAATAATATATATTATTATTTATGACCTATATATATTTATTATTAAATGAACTATTGTTTTTCTTATTCAATACAACACTTTTTACAGGTGAATGGTTGGTCTTTTAAGCATTTGCCACACGAGTATTTTTTACACTGACAACAAATTGTAATGGCTCTATTACCGGAACAATACATTACTTGGCATTTTTTCACCCTTTTTGGAATGGAACTGATATGGCATGAAACAGCTGATGATATTGCCGTATTTGTTGTTCTCTCATTGTATTCTTTATATATATGAGGAACTATCACTCTCCCAACTGGAATAAGAAATCTCTCCGTGAAATGTCGTTTCTTTATAAAGAATCCATGCATTTATACCGATGAAATCAAGGACATTGAAAAACACGTGCATAGGCCATCTACGGCACTTACATTTTTATTGTTCTCGTTTTGGACATCCTTTAGGTTAGAAAATAAAATAAAAAATGAAAAAAAATTGAAGGAAAATTGCAAGAACTTTTTGAATTTCCATACCTAATAACAAAATTTAGTCGAAGTAATTACTCCAGAGCTTTCGTAATCAATTATTCTTATGACCAATCACTACAATGTGCAATAGTATAATGCTGTCTGCAAACAACAATCACACAAACAATAATATCGAAGATCACTTTTTCTAAGAAAATAGCGGTAAATTGAAAACAAATTGCCTGAACGTAAAGCCTTGTTCTAAAAATAAACAATGCAATAACAAATTCCAAGAAATAACGGTAGATTTTATATAAATTTTGGAATGCCATAACGTTCATAAGAATTCAAATGGTTATGAAAAAAGAGTTCATGGTTGAAAAGTGTAGTAAAATCTTTAAGGTGTCAAAAGACACCCTATGGTCGAAATAGGTATACCATGTATGTATCTTGAGTTTCAGGATGAGTACGAGTATAGTGATGCCACAAAATTATTTTAACAACTATTATATGAATTGTCAAAAAAAAAAAAAAATTGAAAAAATTATTCAACTTAAAAAATAATTTCAAGTCAAAGTTTGAAAAGGTGTCTTTTGACACCTTCGGTCGGGCCATTACAAAAATTAAAAATTAAAAAGTGCTTTCAATTTAAATTTTTATGGCATTGTTTGAATGCTAAGCATTGAACTATCGAGTGTAGGGTTTCACCGAAAAACTGTGTCAACAATTTTTTAAGAATTACAAAAGACTTAACTTTCATATAAATTCATTCATAATTATTCGATATTCCGATTTTATTTCCATGAATGGATCATTACAAAAGTTAAGAATACAGTCAATATCGTTTTGTAGTCCGGTAAATAACTTACAATTTGAATTGAAAATTATATTTCTGATTGTAGCTTGTATATTTTAAAACATATTTTCTTGACATGGTACTTTTTGAATATAGTTGCAGATATAAAGCTTAAGACTTTTTTTTAAATCTGCTATGGTTTGTTCTCTATTTATATGAAATCGTAAAATTGTGTCTGGCATTGTTACTATGATAGGTTCATCTGATAAAATGGGTTCATTTAACCTGTGTTTGTAAAGTGCAGAGAACTTATGTTTGAAAAAATGTGCTTACATTTATTTTGCTCGCATTGAAGTATAAATCTATTTGACATTAAATGCATGTGTTTTAAATGTATTATAAGCACATCAACATTATTAAATAACCGAAAACATCTGAAACATGTATACACATTATGACAATCGAAAAATTTACAAAATTCCATTTTTTCTATCATGTGTGTAAACAATGAAGTAAGATTTGAACTTTTTAAATCAAATTTTGAATCTTATTCATAAAAATAATGTTGGATAAACATCCATGCATTTTGCTGATCTTAAGATATTTTAGATTAAACACATAAAAGATTTTAAAGCATATGTCTAAACTTTTAATAACAGAATTTAGTTTGTACAAAGTTTCGTCAAAGTGAATTAAGATCGTATACCACAATTATAAACGGCTGTACAGTCAATTTATTATAATAGTATTTACCGATAAGTTCTTTTATTCGCCTTAAGTAATCGCTAATTGTTGTTAACTGCAATACGAAGCTCTCATTGGCATCTTTAATGGTGGCTTTATTTTTTGTATTTCCATCTGCACTAAATATTGCTGAAGGCAATATTAGAAGCATTGTAAAAATGTAGCATTGACAATCTAAAAAAAAAATAGTGTTATTTAATGAATTTAAGAAAAAGCCCATAATTTCTTGATTAGTTACGTAAAACTCCGAAGCTAGCGGATTTGGATCAAAGTTTTGGTAATGATTTTTTTGTCAATCTATACAAGCTTTAGGATGATAGGTTGTACACTCATTTCTTTGTCGGAAAAGTAATAAAATATTTACTTATATGTATATCTGAAGATAGTTGACTAATTTAGATAAATAGTTCATCAATAATGTTTGGGATGTATTGTTCTTCCGATCTGTGCTGTCTTGGCGATTTATCAGGTATTAATAGACTGATTTTGATAAATAAGAAGATTTACTCAAATCTGATATATAAAACTACTTATGGTAATTTGGTCTGATAATGGATATATTTTTACATTTATAAGCATTTAAATACTTTTCGTTGTGCTTAATCGTTTAATTCGAATTGTATGGGAGCTTTGATCTAATGTGGAGAATTATTGCAAAATTTAAATGCTATATAATATAAGATATATTATGGAATTGTGGTATTTTAGGTCAACATTAAGCGAAAACGGATAGCGATTGCATAGAAAATAGCCACTGTATGCTGACTGCTTTTATAATGTGATTTAATTTATCAGCATTAAAGTGATTCCCGGACGTGGTTATATGAAAGGTTTTACAAAATGTGAACCGAGTTCGCCCATTTTCAATACCGATCTTTTTTAAGAGATCAGAAATAGTTTTGTCAAATGTTGTCCCTCTAGAAAGTTTTTTTAGGCGCTATTGAGCTTTCCTCTAACGAAAAGACGAACAGAAAGAGCTATAGTCAAATGGTGACCGATTGAGAAAAAAATTTGCACACTAGCTGGTATTCACATAATTGTATTCTTGTGCTAAATTTAGTGGTCAAAGCTTATTCTCATTTAAGTGGCTTAGATGAAATTTATGCCATTAAGAGGTTTATATAGGAGGTATAACTAAATGTGAACCGAATTCCATGATATTTCAAATGCTAAATAACGATCATGCACAACGTCTTTATATTAACTTTAATCATCGGATCTATTAAAATTTATGAAGAGATTGTCTTAGGCAAAGTTGTACAATTGCTATTGTCAAAAGTGAACGGATTTCT
Organism: Stomorhina lunata; assembly: GCA_933228675.1. NCBI lineage: Eukaryota > Metazoa > Arthropoda > Insecta > Diptera > Rhiniidae > Stomorhina > Stomorhina lunata. Next base: position 9,017,151 of record OW121745.1, read on the forward strand.
CCCAAAATTTAGATTTTCGTTGATATGCATGATACATATGTAGATTCTGAACTTACCTGCATTTTATGTACTTCCTAGGAAGATTACCTATAGTTTGATATATATACTCAAAAATTATAAAAATGTTCAAAAGTCAGACACAAAATTAAGATAAATGCAGTGTGTCTGTCTGCTAAAATCAGGTTTGTGGAGCTCCTAAATGAATTTTACATTATATGTATCACAAATTACCGAATGCATCAGAATATAGCAATCCCCCCGCGAAGAACGCTATTAAATTTCATCAAAATAAACATCTGAGATATCGACAGACGGACGGACGGATGGACGCTAAATCGATTCTCCTGCCGATTCTGAGTCGATCCGTGCAATTATAATGCTATTCACGATCAGATTTGTATAGTTTATGAAGGGTATATATATCATATTTTAAGAAATCCTCCCGCAAAGGACGCTGTTAAATTTCATCACAATCGGTCTATAATCAGCCGAGATATAGCCAAAACACTACTTACAAAATTTAAACAAAATTTCTATGACACGTACTTTCGGCAATTTGCGGTACATAAAAATTAGTGTTTTGGCGATATCTCAGTTCTTTGTGGACCGCTTTTGATAAAATTTAATAACGTGCTTGGCAGTGGAATTCCTAAAATCTGATATAAAATTTATGTATGTCCGTGCTCCAGAAGGATGATTTTTCCTCTTTTTCTTTGGGAAATTAACCAATTATTTCTTCCACAATACTATCAAAGTATTTCTTTCTAAGTTTTGCCTTTGTTAACACGGAGTCTTCTAAAATTATTTTAATGAAGTCATCGCGTTGCTTATTAGTAAAACATGCCCTTTCATATTATTAATAATAATAAGTTGTTTTCCGACTGAGTTATTCTTTAAAAGTGTTGAAAGTGGCTACAATGCAGTGTATCATTAAATTTAATATAAAAATGCGATCAGGCTTGAGTTTATTTAAGCGTGAAGAAAAACTAAAAACAATATTTTTGAACTATGTGGATTGCAATTACTGTTCCACCACAGGAAGTCATCATCACAATAGGTAGTACTCAAAAACGACAAAAATTTTAATTACACCAGCCAATTACACATCGGCTATACATTAAAATTAAAAATACACATGATATGTGTAATTATACTCGATTTCAAGCTCCTCAATTGAGGCATAGGCTGATCATCTTAAGCAAGAGTGTTCAAGCCCTATGGGCTTGGTGCTCATTTGTTTTTGGAAAACGCTTAGCTATAGGCTGAGTGCAATCATCAGTGAAGATTTTTTGGTGATTTCTCCTAATATATATATACGCTTAATATTAGGAGAAATCACGCTTCGTTCAATGGTATTTTGCTATGAAGCGTGAACATATTTTGTTAATTACATTGTAATTGTTATCATAAAGCATGAATTAGTTGAACTTACCGTGAGTCCGCCTTAACGGAACGTCACAGTTAGTGAATTATGCTGTCACTTAACCTTAATGTCTGAATCTGTTGAAAATAGAAAATCCTTAAGTTCTTAGATGATATTAATCAAGAGTGTTGTCAATATGATGATATGGAAAGACGCTAAAATGAAAAATACATTGTAAAAACGCAAAATAATATTTGTAGTTTTATAATTATACTGCAATTATCGTATTATTTTAATGAATAATGGTTATAGTTAATTTTTAATACAATATATTAATAAATTATCTGTTTTTATACAATGCCAGAGTAAAATATATATTTGGTGATTTTTTTTACCAAAAAAGTTAATTTTATATTATTTATTGAGCCGAAAGTTTGATAGCCGAAGTGGTTATGACAATAGGCCTTTAAGTAGCTGTGATTTTGAGATGGCGCTGTTTTATTTTGACAAACCTGAAGATGTCATTGCTGAGTTACTACCACATACACTCTAACAAGTGTTCCAAAATTGGCCAGCTAGGAAAAGTTTATTGTAAGGCCACGACATCCACATGAATGAACTAATATTTTACTTCCAATCAGTAAAGTTTTACAAATAAATTTGCGTAATTTCAAAAGGTTTTTGTTTTATAGCGTTTTAACATTTAAAGTTTTTATTGACCCACCCTTAAATGTTCCACCCTATATAGACTTCTGTATAAAATATTAGACTTTTGTATAAAATGTATGTATTCGGCAGACTCCAATATTGCTGTTTATATGTTGTTATACCCTTCACCAATAGGTGAAAGGGTATTATAAGTTTGTGATTCCGTTTGTAATTTTTTTATTAGTGATCGTAGACCCCATAAAAATTATACCGATCGACTCAGAATCGGGAGGAGAATCGATTAAGCGATGTCCGTCTGTCTGTCTGTCTGTCCGTCCGTCTGTCTGTCTGTCTGTCTGTTGAAATCAAGTTTCTGAAGCCCCTGGAGGATGGACTTAAATAAATTATATATCAGATTTTAGGAAATTCTCCCGCAATGAACGCTATTAAATTTAATTAAAATCGATTTATAAACACCGAAAATATCGAAAAAATACCAAAAATTAGACGAAAATTTTAAAATTTTTGATTGAAACACACTTTTAAATAACAAGATAAAAATGATACTCCTGGTGTACATGTGATAATATGTTATATATCAGATTGTAGGAAATAGTTTCCCAAAGCACTCTGTAAAATTTTATCAAAATCGGTCCATAAACAACTGAGATATCGCCAAAACACTGAATTAAATGTATCGCAAATTGCCCAAAGTTCGCATTAGAGAATGTTTGTTGAAAAAATGAAATGTAGAAATAGGAAAAACCATCCTCCTTTAGCACGGACCTGCATAAATTTTATATCAGATTTTAGAAAATTCCCCCGCCAAGCACGTTATTAAATTTTATCAGAAGCGGTCCATAAACAATTGAGATATCGCCATAACACTACATTTGATGTACAGCAAATTGCCCAAAGTACGTGTCTAAGAAATTTTGTTTACATTTTGTAAGTATTGTTTTAGCGATATCTCAGGTGTTTATGGACCGATTGTGATGAAATTTGACATCGTTCTTTGTGTGAGGATTTTCTAAAATCTATACTCCACAAATCTGATTACCAATACCATTCAAATTGTACCGATCAACTCAGAATCGGCAGGAGAATCGATTTCGCGACCTCCGTCCGTCCGTCTGTTTGTTTGTCCGTCCGTCCGTCTGTTTTTTTGTCCGTCCGTCTACCTGTCTGTAATTTTTTCAGTTGTAGTCAAGTTTTTGGAGCTCCTGATTTGTCGATATCTCAGGTGTTTATTTTGATGAAATTTAATAGCGTCCTTCGCAGGGGATTACCTAAATCCTGATGCATTCGGTAATTTGTGGTAGATATAATTTAGCGTTTAAGCTATGGTGTTTTAATCGACAATGATAAAATTCAGGGTGGGACAATATCCTAAAATTTTGTGTAAAATCCAGGAGCTCCACAAATCTGATTTTAGCAATAATCTTAATTTTGTGTCTGACTTTTGAACACTATGATAACATTTGAGAATGTATTATATATCAAATTATAGGTAATCTTCCTAGGAAGTACAAAAATCCAGCTAACTACATGATATCCGTTCAAAACCTACATATGTATGTAAGTATCTCACATATCAACAAAAATTTAAATTTTTTAATTGCAATTGGGAGAAATCCGTTCACGTTTGACAATTGATCCCTTATAACTTCCCTAAGATACGATGATGACATTTAGTATTAAGACGTTGTACAATATTGATATTCAGGGCGATAGCGCCTAAAATAAACTTTCTAGAGGGACAACATTTGACAAAAGTATTTCTGATCTCTTGAAAAGTTCAATATTGAAAATGGGCGAGCTCTATTCACATTTAGTGAAATCTCCCATATAACCCCGACCGGGAATCGATTTAATGCTGATAAATTAAATCACATTAAAATTGCACAAGGAACTTGAGAAAAACTTTCCAAACATCCATCGGACAGATCGAAAGAACAATACATCCCAAATATTATTGATGAAGTGTTCATTTTAATTAATTAACTAACTTCAGATTAATAAGTAAATCTTTAATAACTTTTCCGACAAAGCTGTTATCCATCCATTCAAAAGCTATATATTTCACGTATGTATCTAAAACTAAGAGTGTATACCCTATAATTTTAAGGCTTATCATTGTTAAAGCCCAACCTAACCTTTGGGTGCATAACTATTCTAGATGATGACGCCACCGAAAAGCTTTTCTTTTTCCGACTCTTAATTTTAAAGACTCTTTGCATATAATACTAGTATAACCAAATTTTGCTAGGAATTACATTAAGTACTTTTGCAACGCCATTGGTGAAGGGTATCCAAGATTCGGCAAAGCCGAATATACCACTCTTACTTGTTTTTTAATAAAGATAAAATTTCAAAAAAGAAGCTTTTAAAAACAGATCTAAAAATCGCTGTAACTCTTTCGTATTTTTCACTACTAACAACACTGGACAATCAGCTGTTTAAATATAACAAATCTAAAAATATCAACAAGTTGAAAAAATACAAAAGTGAAAATAAAAATTTTAGAAATTTAATTAAAAAATAGTTAAAAAATGAACGACGAAAAACTCATTTTATTGGTACAGGCAAATTAATGCCTTTATAACAAGTATAGTGCCGGCTATAAATTAGCCGAGAAAAAAAAAAAAGAATTTGGAACGAGATTGCTCATCAAATGCAATTTCCAGGTAAGTTAAATTTTGTATTTGGTTCATATTTAATATAGTCTATATTACCTTTTTAATTATTTTTATTTCTTTTTATAGAGGATATGTATGTGAAAAGGTGGGCATGTCTGAGAGACAGATATGCCAAAGAAAAACGACTGGAATCCCTTCCTTCAGACAGTGGTTCTTCTTTTAGGACTCCATGGCCACTTATGGCCACAATGAATTTTCTGTCTCCGCATGTTATACCCCGGGCGTAAATAAAAACTGTACGTATACATACGCTTCTACATGTTTAATTTTTTATAAATCTAATTTTCAGCACACGTTGTTCATCAAACATAATGGAACCGCTGCAGCCATCGTTGCCTATCTTTTCACCATCACCACCTGAGCTATTTCAAAGTTCATCTGAGAGTTGTGAAGGCACATATGTGTCCACGCCCATTTCTTGTTCATCAGCAGCTACAAAAAGAAAAAAAACGAAGGAAATTGTGATGTGGACCAACATTTTATTGAAGCTGCAGAAGCATTCAAGAACTTTTGCAAATCAAAAGAAAAACCTAAGGAAGACGACAAGGATCCTCTTGTTGGTTTTGGAACAATTATTGTGGGCATGGATATTAAGTGATGGATATTAAGTTGGCAGGATATGAATGATAATTTTAATTTTTAATTATTTTTATTTTTTTTAATCCTTGTTTTATCCTTATTTTTTATTTTACTGTGAAAATGTGATGTTTATGAATTTATAGTTTTTATTGTTAAGTGTTTTTGTTTTTAAATTAGTAAATAATTTAATAATGTACTTTTTATGTGCAAATAAAAAAGACTGAATTAAAACTATATATGTATATCTATCTTCTCTATATCTATATCTTCTATATATATATATATATCTATATCTTCTAATGTGACTGACTGAGTGATTCATCATCGCCCAGTCCGAACAGCTTAAGCTAGAGAGCTGAAATTTTCACAGGGGGAATACTATATCGCACCCTAAATACAAAAGGGGCACAACTCAAAATATTAAAATTTTCAGGAGAGAAAAAAAACTGTTTCTGTAAAAATGATTGCAATATTTAAAGAAAATATTGTTCCATTATGAAAATATGCAATATTGAAGAAGGTTCTGCTATATTTTTTTCAACTTTATATTATACGGAGAAAAAACAATAAACATGTGTTTGGTAGAGTTGGGTTGTTCGTGAACGAACTAGTTCAATTGAACGATTCAGTTGTATGAACGAAGTGAACAAGTTCAGTAACTTTATTCTTTTTTATTCAACATTATTTCTATTCTTTATTCCTGCCAGTTCTTTCTATTTTGTTCTCTATTCTATTTATTCTTGTTATTCTAATTTGTTTTTGTTCATCATTCTCTGTCGAAGATTTTCTCTGCAAAGTATTTTTCTGTTAGACATTTGTCTATCATCTTTCGATAGAAAAATTTTTTTATAAAAAATTCTACAATTTTTTTTTTAAATTTTTCAATACATTTGAAACATTTTTCAACACATTGCTAAATGTTTGATACACATTCATTTGTTTGTTCTTCTGATATTGTTCATTTATACAGATTATACAGCTGTCATGTAGAAGTGAACGAACTGAACGAACTAGTTCTTTTTTTGATACTGAATGAAAATGAACAATCACTAAAAAGAACGATTATGCCCAACTCTAGTGTTTGGTACTTTTTTGATTTAGAGGGTAAAAAGGGGTAAAGACGGGAAAAAAATCTTGTTTGTTAATTTTTTTGTGTTCATTTTTCCTTATCTTTGTAGATCACAAGTTCGAAATAAAATTTATAGGGAAGTCGATTAATAAGTACAAAATACCAAACACGTATTTGGTACTTTTTTCAATTTAGGGGGTAAAAAGGGAAAAAGTTGATAACATTATATCTCCTAAGCCATAAGCGATAGAAGCGAAAATTAAATTGGTTTGAGATTCGCACTAAAAATTAAAGGACATTTGTTCGGTGCTTTTTTAAAATTCGGCCGCTTAGAGGTAAAACAGGGTAAAAAAGGGAAAAATTAGTAACATCATAGCTACGAAATCAACATCGATAGAAACACAGTTGAAATTAGATTTGGATCAGATAGAAAAATAAGGGGACACGTATTTGGTAATTTTATGAAAATGACACTAATAAGAGTAAAAACTATATTTTGGAACTTATCTTAACCCACATGTATCTTTTGAACAAATACACATAGAAACACAACCGATAGGTATTAAAAAAGTATGAAAGACGTGTTTGGTAATTTTGCGATTAATAGGGTACAAAAGGTTGAAAACGTTAAAATATTTAAGGGTTGGTTTTGTTGCTTTTAAACTATAAATATCTTTAAGGCTAATGAAGCCAGAAGTATAATTTATAGATGGATCGGTTAACAGTGAAGAAAAATAAAATACATATTTGGTACTTTTTATACTTTTTTTAATCCATATTTATACATATACATTTGAAGCAATAAATATAAAAACAAAATTTATACCGCTTTATATAATTCAAATTTTCCATACAAAATTCCTACAATAAACCTTTGATAATTTTATAATTGGTAAATAAGTTATCAGTTCGGACGATGAAGGTTTGAGTTTAAAGAACTATTTTTAAAATTAACTTGTAATGTAAATACAAATAAAGTTACACCATTCGGCTTTGAAATGGAATAGCACCCTCATTCGAAAAATAATCTGCTAATGTATCCCTCAATTCTATTGCTGTTTGAGCTGCTCTCCGAATGCATGTGGAGAATGAACGTAAAGGTCTATCGCCATTTGTTCGAATCTCATTTCTCCAGTTATATTCATGGATTGTACCATCTTAACTTTCTTGATCCGTATAGTCTTCGGGACAGTACCAACGTTTTTGATCATTAAGCATTATGAAATTATGAAACAAAAGTGTTATAGCCAATCTCTCCTCCGGACCAATTCTTTGTCTTTTTTTCGTTAATTGATTCCGAAATAATTTCAGCAAAAGATTAAACACATCGCGGCTCATTCTTGTGTTCTTAAAAAGCTGTTCCTCATCTAACTCCTTTATCTTTATAAAAACTTTGTGATTATATCCCGCTATTATATAATCCCAATTAATGGGTCGAACCTTCCATCTTCGTATGCGGCGCGGCCTTTTTGTCTTGAATTCTTTATACATTTTTAGTAATTTTAAAAAACTTAAACACAAAAAATGTCTTTGACATCCATTGTTTTTCTTTTTTGTGTATACAACAAACAAACTGTTCAGGCAACAAATAATTTGTTTTGTTTGTTTGTGTCAAAATCATATGACACGTCTTAAGTTAAGTTATTCAATAATTGTTCTAAAGTCAGACGTTAAGTTGGCCGTTAAGGCAGCCTCACGCTAAGTTCAACCAATTAATCAATGAGCGTTGAAACGTTTAAATGCAAGTCTTTCGCTTGCAATACAAATTTAAATTATCGAAAATCTAATCTGTTAAAGCACGCGGAAATGAAGATACATAAAAATGAAATGTAAAAAGAACAAATAAAATATAATTTTTTTTCAAAAAGAAATGCAGCTAATCGGTTGAGAAAGCCAAGAAAATATTCATTTGTTATGCTTTTTTTCACAGAGGTTAATTTGCCTTAGTAAATTCAGGTTCAAAATTCTTGAGATTTTTGTAGAGAATTTTTTTTTGAGCGTGTAGGGAAAACAACCCTTATATTTATTAGACTATATGGGTTACTTACTTTTAGGATTTTGTTTTTTTTATCTGTTTATTAAAATTTTGCAAAATTGTATAAATTTAAGGTGGTAGTGCCAATGTACGCTGCAAGTGGCTCTGGTCGGCAATCAGTTTAGTTTTCATCTTAAAAATGTTTGTGGTGGGCCAATGATTGCGGCATTTCAAAGTATCAAATATATATGTTTTTTAACTTCTTCAATTAATTTTTCATCGTCTACCGTACAAATTTTCTTTTGTCCTGTCAAGTTGAAAAGTAATTTTACTATTGTGTTGAACTGGGAGTTTTTCTGCCTAGGCTAGTGTTCCAAGGGTAATGAAAAGACCAGACCAGTTCAATTTTTAATTATAAAGAAATTTAGCTTCTTGCTGTTTTATTGCCAAAATATAAAGTAATATATATATATAATTCCCCGACAACATTCCAATTGGAACAAGGGGTACTTCTCTCAGACAATGAGCTGCATCCGATTTTATTTTTAGACTCAATGAGAATATAAAGTAATACAAAAACTTAAAACTAAAACCGAGAAGGTTGCTACCTGGACATAAGTTCAGTTATAAAAACTACAAAAGAAATTTAAGAGAAAATTAATAAAATAAAAGAGAATAAGAACAATAAAAGTAAATTGTAATTATATTACACTCAAAAAAAAAATAAATAGTTGAACTCGCTTCAACATACTCCCGGGGCAAGATGATGATTTTAGTCTTCCTTGTCACTTGCGGATTCTGTCCATGTTGTAGGAATATCCAAGATAGACCGGAAGTTGACCAATTCCTCTGGGAAGTAGCGATACATACCCAGTATGCCGAAATTGTTCGCTTCCTCTGGTTGAGTGAAGTTTCTCTCTTCAGTTTCCTCTGTGTGGCAGAACTCTTCAAAACTTGAGGACAAGGGGTTCCGTTCCTCTCGATGGAGAAGAGTGTGATGCTTGGCGTTGCAGAGCTTATTTGGGCCAAGTTGAAACTCAAACCTCTTGCGAGACGGACACCAGTACCGAATATGGTCGAAGGCCAAACAGTTCAGGCAATATCCTTTGTTAAGAATAGTTAGTCGTCTAATTGCGGGGCTCCATTCCTTAATTTTTTTGCAATATTTTAAAGGGTGGTTGCGCCCGCACATATGGCATTTTGGTTTTCCTGTCGTCTAGATTTTAGAGAAAAAAGAAACAAAAGAATATACATACAGTATAAGAAAAACATGTAGTGCAATTGAATTATTTTAGATTTTTAAGGTTTGTGGAAATTTGGTAGGCCTTGAATTTAAGAGGATTTAACTGCATTCTGGGTTGGAGAATGGTTATGTGTTGGTAATAAACATAATTTTACGATTGGACGTAAAATTGTGGCATTCTTAGTTAGTATTTCTGCAACTCGTATTTTATTATCACGTCCGTACGAGACTTTGGTAATACGGCCTAAAAGCCACTCAGTAGGTGGTAAAAAGTCTTCTTTGACTTTTTGCCACTTGAAGCAACGTTAAAGTTCAGTGATATATTCACTTTTCCATCTTCGTGCAAAGATATGTTGGAGAGCCTTTAATCTTTCCCATTGTTTCATGTATGATATATCCTTGATTAGTGGTTCAGCTGGTGCTTCAGGGAGAGCAACTATTGGGGCTCCACGTAGTAAATGTCCGGGTGTCAACGGTAAGACTTCATTAGGGCTTTCTGTTATTGGAGACAGGGGTCTTGAGTTCAAAACTGATTCAATCCGTACGAGAAGAGTACAAAATTCTTCGTAAGTGAATGAGAAATTTGCAGCGACTTTTTTCAAATGCGACTTCATACTTTTCACTGCCGCCTCCCAGAGGCCACCCATGTGGGTTGCATATGGTGGTATAAATGACCTGGTAAATCCGTGAGTAGAATATTTCTCTATTAAGGCTTTTCATTGTGACTTTTGAGAAGTGCCGTTATCGGAAAACATTATCTTAGGAAGACCTCTTCTTTCCGTAAATTGATCAAAGCATGCCAGGAATGCATCAGTGGAGAGATCTGAGCAACTTTCTAAGTGTACTGCACGGATGCAAAAACAAACGAATACAGCTACATATCCTTTGAGAATTTTAGCGTTTCTGAGGTGAGAGGCTTTAATGCTGAAGGGACCAGCAAAGTCGACTCCAGTATATGTAAATGACAGGGAAAAATTCACTCGTTCTTGGGGAAGTGCAGCCATTATTTGATTCTGGAACTTGTCTTATACTCTCTTATGCATTTTCGGATGAGGTTTTTTAATCTTGGAACATAAAATCCTTGTCTAATTGCTCGCAAAATGATGTGATGCTCAGAGTGAAGCAGGATACGACGCGTGAAGTTTGTAAAAAGTTTGGCAAGCTGGGATTTTTCGGGGAGAATTATAGGATGACGCTCTTCATAGTTTAAAGCTGAGTTGCTGAGCCTACAGCAACTCGCAAAATATCATTCCTATGAACAAAGGGGTTTAGACTTATCAGTCTACTTCTTTTGCTTAACGATTTTCTATTTATCAAACAGTTATATTCTTGACCAAAGTAGATCTTTTGCGCAATCGAAATAAGCCTTAGCTTCATATGATAAATTTCCTGCGAGGTAATAAATTTTTTTGAGGAAAATGGTTTCTTCAGAATTCGATTTATAAAGCGAAATCGATAGCAGAGGACTCGTAACGCTCGTTCAAAAGATGAGAATTCTTCAAGTAAATCCAAATCTATAAGTTGCAGGTGAAAGTTTGTGATCTTTTTGGTTTCTAAGTCGCTTGGGTCACGTGGTATTGGCCAAAGTGAATGTGGGAGTTTTAACCAGGTAGGCCCATGCCACCATAATAGATTTTCTGCAAGCTCCTGAGGGAAACAGCCGCGTGTGCCTAAGCCTGTCGGATAATCTTCAGTTTTTATGTGCTTCCAGTGTTGAGTACTAGCAATATCAATAATTTGTGCAACTCTGTTTGCGACAAAAGTTTTTAATGTGTTTGGTGGTTTCTGTAGCCATCCCAAAACTATCGAGGAATCTGTCCACAAGAATAATTCATAGGAGAATTGACAGTTCACGACCAGGTTTCTAATTAGTTTTGCAAGTAATAAAGCTCCGCACAACTCCAGCTTTGGGATTGTAGTCCTCTTAATAGGCGCTACCTTGGTTTTTGCAACTAGCAGATGACAACTTATCTCACCGTCTGGACTTTCTGCTCTAATGCAGATACAACAATATAAAACCTTCTCAGAAGCATCACTAAAACCATGGATCTGGATGCGGAAATGTGGTGAGAAACCTACCCATCTCGGTACCTTTACACTTGAAATAAATGGTAAATTCTTCAAAAATGAATTCCATTTTAAAAGTATTTGAGGACTTACTCCTTCGTCCCATCTGACTTTTGTTCCCACAACTCTTGCATAAGAACTTTAGCAATAATGACTACTGGACCGAGCCAGCCTAGAGGGTCAAACAATCTTGCTATTACTGACAAAATTTGTCTTTTTGTGGTGGAGGGTGGAATATCAATTGGTTCAACAGCATAGTAAAATGAATCCAATAGCGCGTACCAGCGTATGCCTAAAGTTTTTATAGTACTGGAATCGTCAAACTTCAAAAAATCTTCGTCCAGAAGATCCTCCCGGGGCAAATTCTCAAGTAGAGATTAATTATTGCGATCATTTTCTTTAAAGGGAATCCTGGAGATTTAAGGGCCCTTATAAGTTCATCTTGTTTGAGCTTCACTTCCTCAAGACTATGTCCACCGGACAGGATATCATCCACGTACACTTAATTTTTCAAAATAGAGGAAGCCAGGGGATATAAGGTTCTACAATCTTTGCTTAACTCAAGGAGAGTCCTGATTGCTAAAAATGGCGCGCAATTCACACCGAATGTCACTGTTTTCAATTGAAAGGAATTCACATACCCGTCTGCTTTGTCACGATACAAAATTCTTTGATAAAATTCTGCATCAAATCTGCTTGTAAAGTTGGGCCTTGGTATAAGACATCATTCAGGGAGAAACCGCTACCCGTCTTCTTTGACACGTTGAAAACCACTCGCACCTTCTTCGTCTTACTTTCAGGCTTTACAACGGCATGATGTGGTAGAAAAAATGATTAATGTTTTTGCTTTTGGGCTCATAATGTACAACGGGTTCCATGTGATCCAAGTCTATATATTCTTGGAGAACGTTTAGGTACTGAGCTTTCAGATCAGGGAACTTTTCCAAAGTTTTTTCCATCCTATGGTATTGAGCAAGAGCCATGTTTTTGGATGGACCCAAGAATATTTCATAAGGAAAGTTGTCTTTAAAGGGAAGCCGAACTACATATCGGCCATCAGCTTGACGCATTGTGGTTCGTTGAAAAAAGTCTTCACAATAAATATCGGTTTCGGACTCAATAACACATTTTTCTGCCTCTTCCAGCTCCCAAAATTTCCTTAATTGTTCATGAAGAAGCACATTCTCTGTAGGAGATGCAGTAGTATGGAACAATGATATTTCATTAATTTTCTCTGGTCCTGACAAATACCAGCCAAAATGAGACTTTCTGGCTTCTAAACAGTTTCCGATGTTGGATTTCATCCCATCTAAGTTTACAAACGGTAAATAATCACTACCAATAATCATATCTATGGCTGCCGGTTAAAAAAATAGGGATCAGCTAGACTAAGAGTTTTAAGTTGTTCTAAATTGTGAAATCGAATTGGCCTAGAGGGCAAGAAATGCGACAATTTTGGGATTACAATAGCTTTTATTTTTATTACGAAAACCGATTTTCAAGATTTAACAAACAACAACACATCTACCTTTGGAATTGCCTACAACTGTTCCCCCAAGTGGGCTTCTAGCGGCAAAGCAAGATTTTGTTGAAGACGTTTCGAAATGAAACTTGATTCGGATGCTGCATCCAATAAAGCACGAATTGTAAACATTTCTCCTAAATGTTCCACGTTAACTAAAGCTGTAGGTAAGATTGTAGTTCCCCTATGTTGAGAGAAATGACTTTGAATAAATTCCGAATTTTCATTGCTACCAGCTGTAGTTTGATTTGTTTGAAACATAGAAGCTGTAGTTTGATTTGTTTGAAACATAGAAGGTCTTCCGGACCCAGAAGGTCTTTCGTTATCCTGTCGAGATTGTTGAGAAGTCTTAGGGAAAGGAGCTTTGTTCGCCTTATCATGATCATCAATATGGAGCATCGAATGGTGCCGTTGGTCGCAAACGGAGCAATTTCTAGCACTTGGACATTTTGATTTAAAGTGACTAGTAGAAAAACAGTTCGCACAATATTTGTTGGAATATATAAACTTTATACGATCATTGACCGACAACGATTTAAAATATTTACAGAATTTCAACGGATGATTCTGCTTGCACTTTTTGCAACTAAAATTGTTGCTTGTTGATTCATTTTGGAAGTTAAAGGCCTTTGATTTTGAAGTGTTGTTTGCTTGGTGGTTTGATGACTTCCTCAAATTCGTAAAAGTTGCCAAAGTCTCAATTCTTTTGGATAGAAAATCACCAAGTTGTTGCCAGGTGGGCAGTTCCTTGTGATTACTCAAAGAGTCTTCTCAAGCACGAGAGGTTTCTTCGGGAAGCTTAGAGGTGCAAATATGCATAAGAAAGGGATCATTGCTAGCCACTGCTACTTGAAATGATTCTATAATTGATAACGCATCACTTACGGTATTCTTAAGTAATCGTAAAAATTTCAAAGTCTCAGCAGGAGGAGACTGAATGCCATAAGTCTTCTTGATTTGGTTGTTTATTAAAATTCGCTTATTCTCATATCGATTCTTTAAAGCCTTCCAAGCTAAATCAAAATTAGAATCTACCAACTCATAGTCCTTAATAAGTTGGTAAGCCTCCCTACTCGTCTTTGAATGTAGATAGTACAATTTATGAGCTGAAGCTACTGAGGGCTCATTTCCTACCACTGCCATGAACATGTACCTGAAAGCTGGCCATTCATCAAACCCTCCCTCAAAATGTTGAATTTCCACCGCCGGTAGTTTAAGAGAGGACTGACGCGCAACAATTTAATTTTTATCTGGAGCCATAGCCTTGATCATATCCCGTATCTTCGCCTTTAGCATTTGACACTGTTCGCTAGCATCTTCGTATTTGAGAGAAATATCATAAGCTATGTCAACCTCTTCCTTAACATGCTCATCGCCTACAATATATGCTTCATAGGTTTCTATCATTTTCGACCACCTTCTTTCTAATTCTATCTGCTTTACCTCTAATAACGAAAGCGTAAATGATTCTGCAGGAGTTTTCTCGAAATTTTTGCAAAAAGCCACCAGTTGCTGTATATCGTATTTACATTTCCTTTTCGAAGTCATTTTGATTTGTAACCACTTTAAAAAATATCAATTAAAATCTCTTTGAAGCAAAATTGCTCTCGCAAAATAATCAGTGAATTAATGTTAACAAGAAAAATTTTATTAACGAACTTAATCATATATGGACTCCACTGTATCATCAGAAACCACTGTACCATAAAATAATTCAAAAGAAACTTTGCCTCTTGCGAACAATAATTTTGATTGACATAAAAAATCCAAAAATGTTAATTCTATACCACCCTAATGTTGAATAAATTCCTTAAAAAAAAACGTTATTTATTTTTAATGTTGTTGTTTTATCACTTCTTACAGATTTGTGGTTTGTTTAAAAATTCTCAATGTTGTTGTTGTAAATGGATTTTAAGCTCAATTTTAAATATTTTCCTAATTTACCTTTCCCAAATTTCCGAATTATATAAAAAATTAATAATCCAAGGAACTCACCGTCTTTTTCTCCGAGAAATCGTACCGCAACCCTTTACTTTCAGCCATAACACACTTTTTTTCCTTTATTAAAAACTTAAACTTGTTTCTTTATTTTATTTATCCAAGAAGAATTTACTCCTTCCTCTGCTTTCGTTTTTGTTTTTCTTTTAATTTTAAAAATTCTATTATTTCTTTTATCACTTTTTTCTTTGTTTATATTTTACCAATATTTTTATTTTCTTATTTATTTTATAACTTTAATTTTTCTTATTTATTTTGTGATTTTCACTTTTAATTTAATAACTTGAATTTCGTTTTATGTTGACCGTTCTGCGTTTAAACAATTATGATTATTCTTTTCTTTTGCTTTATGTTCTATTTATTTTTTGCTTTTTGTTCTTTATGGCTTATCGTTGTTACTTTCTTTTCTATGCAAGAGAAGTAAGGGAACGATCGGAATTGCAATAAAGTAATTGGCGCAAAACTAGATAAGTTGCAGAGGGAAGAGTGTGACAGGTTTATTGTTACATGTAGTGATGTGATTGTGTTTTTTATATATCAGTGTTGGCACTTACGATTAGTGATGGTACCAAGCGGGATTTTTTTGAAATATTGAGGTTATGTTGATTTAAATAAATTATGAAGATTTTTGGAGTATTCTTTCGAGGATTTCGACTTCGTTACCTTATTTCGCACAGAATTTTTCACAATTGCACTAAATGTAATTAAAATACTGTACATACCCTATTATTTCCTTTTATATGATGACCAAGTATCATCTACAATTTTATCAAGGAGAGACTTTCCTGCTGGATTCACTGCCTTGCTGATTCTTCCTTTTTGTGCTAGGATGCTCCTGCATACGGATACGTCTTCTTCAGTAGAAAGGGATGCTGAATGAAGTTATGTCTTGGAAAGACCTCTTGTCTTTAGGAGTTGTTGTGTATGTTGTTACTGTAGAACAATCTATACATGCAATAAGTGGGCAAATTCCACTAATTCTTTCCAGCTCTAGCTCCTCTAGGACTCTTCGAAGGACCATATGTTGAACTGGGAGTTTTTCTGCCTAGGCTAGTGTTCCAAGGGTAATGAAAAGACCAGACCAGTTCAATTTTTAATTATAAAGAAATTTAGCTTCTTGCTGTTTTATTACCAAAATATAAAGTAATACAAAAACTTAAAACTAAAACCGAGAAGGTTGCTCCCTGAACATAAGTTCAGTTATAAAAACTATAAAAGAAATGTAGTTGAACAAAATACTTTATAATTTTAACAGAAAATTAATAAAATAAAAAAAATCAAGAATAAGAATAATAAAAGTAAATTGTAATTATATTACACTCAAAAAAAAAAAAAATAAATAGTTGAACTCGCTTCAACATATTGCAAGTTTAGTCAATTTTTTCTTTTTTTAGTTGTTTACTTTTGATCTGCCAAATTTCAAGCGGCAAATAAAAAGGGGAATAAAGTTCTACTTTTCATATGTGACCCGGTCTATGAAAAGGTGGCTTATGAATCAAGAACAAAATTTTGTTTTTAAGTCATAAGCCACCTGTTCCCTTTTTAATAGACCGGGTCACATATAAATGTTGTAAACAAACCGACATTTTATGCACTGGTAGTACTATGACCGTCTATAATCGCATGACGTGCACATTGGCCTCTAGCGTTTAGCTTTAGAAAACGCTCCTACATTTTATTTAAATTGTATAATATTTGAAAAAAGTTAAAATGGGATGCAAAAAAATATGAATCTTTTAGAGCTTATTTATGAACCATTCTGATATTATACTATATTACGCTTCAACCTCTAAAACAAAATCCGTGGGTTTTAATTTTTTTTATATTTTTTAGAATAGTTTTAACTACGAGAATTCTACAAGAGACATAGGACATTTCGAAACTAACGTGATTGATTTGCACATTAGCAATCTACCAGAAAAGAAACAAGTTTAAATGTTGTATGTATTTCCAAAATTAGCCAAAAAAATTTTTTCTGTTTCAAATACACATCGGGAAAAAAACTATATACAGTGCCTAGTTTCTGTATTTCTCGCATTGAGTAATTTCTCACATCGAACATTGAAAATATGCGAAAAGCAATGTTAGTTGAAACAACTTGTTGGCAACACACATTACTTTTTAACAATTTTCTGTTCGATGTGAGAAATTACTCGATGTGAGAACTACAGAAACTAGGTACAAGATTCAGTATGCTTTAACCTAAATGTCTGTACATTATAAGCATCTACACTTATGTCCTAAAAAAAGGAATTTTGATTTCATTCGATATAAGAGGATTCGACTTATTTAGTAAAGGTGGATGTAGCACTCTGGCTTGTTTTTTGATATACTCATAAGCTAAAAATAAGATAACATTTTGTCAAACTATATTCATTAAAATATATACTAACTCATAGCATGTGTTGTATGTATAGCATAAGTCGTTACTTTTGAATATTTTTCAGAAAGCTATACTGCACGTTTAGCGTGATAGCTACTAAATATATAAAAAAATTAAACAGTTGTTGCTATTTATCTTAATAAAGATCTCTATTTGTCGAAAATGTGTTGAAGACGAGAAAGTTTTTGATGGAAACAAAGCATTCAATGCATTTTTTTTTAATAGAGGCATAATCATTATTTTATCTGTGTAGTTGCATGTGCATGTAAAGATTTTTAGCAAGAATGTTTATAATTATGAAAGTAATTTCCGAAGATAAAATTTAATTAAAAGTAACTTAAATATGTGGAACATTGTATTAGAATGCAGTTAGACACAATTTGTCGTTACACAAATGTTTTATGAGGGTAGAAAATGTTAAGGGTGCCGTTTGGACAGTCGATGAGTTAGAATTTTATAAACGTCGACCGCAAAGATCAACGACTGCTGCTGCCGCTGCTGTTGTGTTTTCATCATCCTCTACATCATCTTCGTCAACATCCACGGCGAATGCAGCATCTTCCTCATCCTCAGTTGTTGGCTTAATTAATAACAGTAATGTTTTTGGTTTTAGGTATGTTTTTATCACCATCGTAAATGCTGGCAGCACTTGTAAATTAGTGTTGTTAATTCATTAACATTTTTTAAATACAGTTTTTTTACCTTATTGACTTTTTTATTCTTAATTACTTTTCAACTGGTAAGTGATATCAAGTCATTCTTTTCATTATTGAAGCCAATTCGCTGTTAATAAAATCAATTGATCTAAACAATAGCATCGTCTCTAAGGGTTCTAGGATCTATACCGTCACCATTTGGTTACAATTTAAAACCCAAAGTTGTATTTTGCATTTATATATTTCAATCAGTTGAATTTTATTAATAATTCAGAAATTTAGAAGACTTAAATGAATTGTATTCGGTACATATATTTCAAATCCAAAAATACAAGATACGATTAGTCGAAAATTTAGCATTATATGTATGTGTGTTCATATTTTGTCAGAAGTTGTATTTTATGTTTTTTTAGTTTTTCTCTCTGAAATTCTAAAAGCTTGACTGGGATGTATTATATTAAGTTATCATTTGTTTAGATAAGTAAAGGGCAGCATTATAACAAATTATATGTATGACAACAACAACTATTACCACTAGTGGTAGGAGAAATCAAATGGTGGTTGTTGTAACTGCGATATTATTGGTAATAACGAAGAAGTGGCAGTCCTTGTTGGAATCCTAAGATTTCCGAGTCGTTCCGGTACGAAGAACCGACCGCCGTGGGAACAAGAAATTAACCGAAATTAAATGGTGCCCTTCGCTGGTTTAGAACTACAAAACTGCATTCTTTTAAGCAGAGGCTTAGCAAAGCTCGATCTAACTAAAAGAAAAGTTTTTTTTCTAGTGAAATTTTAAATTTTTCGAACACCAGCTATCCATCGCCTATAAATTGCTCATTGCAGTGCAAATTTTTTTAAATTAATATATGTATATATATAAATAAATATATATATATATATATATATATATATATATATATATATATATATATATATATATATATATATATATATATATATATATATATATATATATATATATGTATATATATAAATATATATTATATATACAATAGGGTCCACCTTATATTACGAAAGTGCGAAACTGAACCGTATGTAGTCTAAAAATATGCTATGAATTTTTTTTTTTAAATTGCATAAGGGGAACACGTGCCGCATCCGCCCACAAAGTGTTAAACTTTATTGTATTGGAAAAATTGGGAGTATTTTTGGGTTTGCCCAAATTTTAACCACTTAGAATTAAACGATTTAAAACACTGGAATATAAAAGAGAACTAAAGTAGCTTTATTTTAAGTCTTTAAAAATACATAAATTAGTTTCGGAGTTATTGCAGTTTTTTCCCGAAAATTCGTGTCCTTGACGAAATGCCTAAGGATAAGTAAATTTCAAAGTAGAACATGATTTACAACTCTATGACCTATGAGTCCTAAATAGTTGAGTTTCGTTAAAATATAACTCAGTTTTTTTTATATTAGAAAATTATACTTTTTGATTTTTGAAATCGGAGAGGTTTGAAAAATTATTTTTTAATTTTTTAAAAATTTTGTCCAACAACCTGAAAAGCGGCTTTAGTTTTCTTTTATATTCCAGTATTTTTTACACCCTTCACCTCCATAGGTGGAAAGGGTATTATAAGTTTGTGCTGATGTATGTAATGCATATAAATATTTGTCTTAGACCCACCTAGAATCACTTTTTGAGTAGATTTGGCGATTTCCGTCCGTCCGTCTGGCTG
This sequence comes from Stomorhina lunata, assembly GCA_933228675.1. Lineage (NCBI taxonomy): Eukaryota > Metazoa > Arthropoda > Insecta > Diptera > Rhiniidae > Stomorhina > Stomorhina lunata. The sequence continues at coordinate 9,037,050 of OW121745.1, forward strand.
GCAATTTTAAAGATAACTTGATGAAATTTGGCACAGAGTGCTGATGGGACCATGGGTATTGAAAATCGCCAAAATCGGTCCATTATTTATGGTACCTCCCATAGGTCCCACTTCCCGGAATTGATGTATTGGCCACAAATATCAATATAAAATTTAAAACAAATACTGCTTATGTAAACTTAAATCACTACACCAAATTTCGTTGAAATCGGTCCACATTTGACTATAGCTCCCATACAAAACCTTTCTTAAAAACGCACTAAATGAGACAAAAATCACTAAAACGCTCGTAAATCCAAAGATAATGAGAATTTTAAGTTTATTTTTGCATACATAATTTTTGCAACAACTGTAATTAACTTGCTTAATTTCGAAATAATCTGTCCACATTTGACTCTAGCTCTCATATAAGTCCAAAATGACGGAAACAGCTTAAATATATAAGTTTTGAGAAAATGTTTGTATGATGGCAAAATTTAGCAAATATTTTTCTTTAAACAGAAAATATAGCACCTTTGATCTTAGTGGTAAAGGGTATCGTATGGTCGGGCTTGACCGACTTTAGCGCTTTCTTACTTGTTTTAAATAATCTAATTCTAAGTGGTTAAAATTTGGGCAATTTTTCCCATACAAAAAAGTTTAACAATTTGTGGGGAGAAGCGGCAACTTTGAAAAAAATAGAACATTTCTAGGGGGAGTTACGGTTCAATTTCTCACCTTGTAATATATAGTACAACCTAATATACAATAAATGATTCGTGATAATTGGCATGCATTGCAACCCACCGAAGTGTTGCAACCCACCCCACATTACTTCTACCATAATTAAATCGGAATGACTATCGCCTTTGAATATCTGTCAAAAAAAAATTGAAATCGGTTGGTATTTGTCTAAGTTACAGGGTGATAAGTGCACAAGGGTATTAGAAACCAGTTTTTACCACTAAGTCTAGATTTTTGCAGTGTTTTAAAAATTCCAAAAACAGAGTGTTGTTGTACTCGACGGTACCCAGAATAATGGTATTACATCCCAGAAACTTTACTTCATTTTATTTGTCACAGTGTGTAATTTATACATATTTAACCCTAAAATGGTAAACATATTCGACAGTTCCTTAATGGTAAACTTAGCTTGTAAGGCGTCTTTTATGAAAAATGCATTTATATTTTTTTTATAAATAACAAACATTTTGTAAAACAAAATGATAACATGTTCAATGAAAGTAGATTGATTTTTCTAAAGCTTAGCAATTTGATTATAGTTCAATGCGTACAACAAATAAACATAAAATTGTATTTTTCTTCAGAATTCTAAGCGTTTTTGTGAATTTCATCGCATGTATGTTACTTTTGACAAAATGCTTGTACAAGGCTCTGGACAAATATGAACCATTTTTAACAAAATTTCATACAGTGATATTATTTCTAAACTAAAAAATAGCTAGAACTTTTAGAACTTTATAGAAATAACACTTCCCTTCACAGGCTACTCAAATACGTATATTGTCTAGCAACACATCGGAATAAATCCAAGTATGTAGTAAACTTACTTACTTAAATGGCCTATATTTACAACCTGTTAAGGGCAAAGACAGAGCATATTTTATAAATCCTTGCGATTCGATCTTGTGGGCATATTCTTCAATTGCTTAGGTCAAGCTTTAAAAGATTTTGGATGTCCTGTTTTAACATCATTTATCATTATTTTTATTTTAAATGAAGCTTTTTCATAGTAATTGTTTATTTTCAGGAGTGGTTCTTATGGAAGAACTCGCGGCACATGTTAGCTAACTACATTAACGGGTGTTAACGTAGTTACCCACGAGTGTACACTTAGATAAAAGCAAGTGAACAGAAATAATCCATTGTTTACCATTTTAGGGTTAATCCAAATAATCCAAATAAGGTTAGAAGTGAGACCTTCCTAATTTTAGCTGTCATGAATTATAACCTTCTATGAGAAGTATTAGTTCTGTTGATACTATCATAACAGATTATTTTATATATTACTTCAGACTATTAAGTCGGGTCTAACTATAGATGTGTAGGTCTAATACACAACTATCGGACGTAATATTTGAGTTTTTGTAGAAATTGTAAGAGGTAAGCCCTTTTTCATACATTCTACAGTAATCGCTACACTGTTAAGTTTTGGTAGTTTTACATTCTCTGCCTAATACGTTCTGGTGTATAAAGTCTGCTCCTTGCCGCTAAGTAATATTGTACGTATTTAGTTTATTAGAAAGACTTGTATATTTATTTGCACTATCTATCATAAGGTTTGTTTAAGTTCTGTTACTGAAAAGAATGTCTTGTTAACTTACTTACCATAGTTTTAAACAATTTAAAATTTACTAATTAACTAACTAATATTTAGCGATATTTATCTTTACTTGTCTTTATGTATATGTAGTTTACATTTCAAAATATTTAATATGAATTTTTTTTTTTAAATTTTATACAAATTTAATTACTTTTTTCTCCGATTAAGACTTGTTACTAATATTTTTTTCTCAATCTAAATAACAAAGTAATGTAATGTTTTTTTAATAAATATTTACTTGTTTATATTAATTATTTCTAAAAAATGTTCTTACTTACTTTAATACAAAATTTCATTTTTATTATTGCATGAATACTCTAAATACTTATTTTAGCTAAAGTTAATAAATTTTATTTCTTTTCTGTCTCTTTTCTTTAATTTTATATAATTTGTTATATTAAAACTTCTATTAAAATTTTGATGTTAACAACCGGAAAAAAACGTTTATGCTTCCTAACTGGGTTATATTTTGTTCCAATACAAAACGCAATGCCCCTGATTGATAAAAAAAAACAATCGTTATAATTTAATAGAATGCGATACGCACAAATTTGTCATTGCATAAATGCTTTGTGCGTTATGAAGATGACTTTGGCTCCTTTTGGATGGTTGACGACAGTGAATTTATTAAAAGACGTCACTTGTCGAGAGGCCGTCCGCGCAAATATGAGCCGTCTTCATCGCCCAACTCAAACTCCCAACAGTTTAACATTACCGTTGCCTCAACGTCTAACGATGTAGTCGAAGGCGTTAGTATTGTCAATGATACAATTGCCACCACAAATTCAGATTCATCAACTGCTGATACCTCATCGCGGCAACGTTGTGGTGGCAACAACCGATTTGGCAATGGTAATGAAAACAATGGCGTTAACGACGACTACGATATCTGCGAAGTTAGCCAAAGAAGTCTAGCCAGGAATCAAAACCAAATGAATATTAGTAGTAAACAGTACTGTAGCTCAAAACAACGTCCTCCGATGCAAGGGCCTATTATTGGTATTGCAGTAAAAACTAATTTTAATTCGCTTATTGATCACAATCGAATTGCGAGTAAAACCCAAAATATCTGTGGCGGTGTAGCAGCTACAGGAAATAATCCTGGCGTCAGTGGCATTGGTGAAATTAACTCCGTTGGAAGCTTAGACGTTGATATCCATAATCAGCCTCTAAACGTTGCAAACACCAGTGTCGAATCAGACACCACAAGCGGTTATGATTTTCATACACAGTAAGCAAATAAATATTTATTATTTTGTATAATATTTTCCTTATATGAATGTTTTATACATGTAGTAATAGTTTTTAATTATTTTTTTTATATACGAGTATATACGAATAATTTAGTATTCGATCTATTCAAGTAAGTATAAAAGAACTATTTATTTAAGCAAAAGGTTTAAATTCGAGTTAAAAACTTTAAACTTCATACAAGTGAATTGTTTTATCAATGAACAAACGAACAAACATAAAAATAGTCGTAACGGGAGAATTAAATCTTGATATCCATATATACGTATGTATATAACATTCACATTTTGTACAGAAGACTTTTGGACAAAATGTGGTAGGATTGGTGCTAGGGAACTAGGGAACTTTGTCACTCTGTCTTATTAAATGAAGGATTATCTTTAAAATTTTTCAAGGTACTCCGACAATTTTAGAACTTCATCATAAGGTTTGTAGCGCCTGCAATACAATGGACACTGGCCATGTTAACTTGTTATCCATGAATAGATCGGAGCTGTTAAATTTGGTTTTCGTGCAGATTATATTTGTGGCAATATAATGGGTGTTTTTTTTTAAGGGTATAGAACTTCGAATTGAAATAAAACACAAGCAAATCGTTTTAATGTCGATCAATTTGGCTTTATTGGAAGGATAATTTTATGCCATTAATGTTTAAATATGATTTCGGGCATGCTGGCTCGAATAAAGCCAATTCTACAGGTCCAATTTTCAACAACTTTTTCGAGCATATGGGGCCGTATGTTGGCAATAACGCCACGAATGTTGGCTTCCAAGTCCCCTAACGTTTCTGGTTTGTTGGCGTAGACGAGCGACTTCACATATCCCCAAAGAAAATAATCCAGTGGTGTCAAATCGCACGATCTTGGTGGCCAATTGACAGGTCCATTCCGCGAAGTTATGCGCTCATCGAATGTTTCCTTCAATAAATCAATTGTGACGTGCGCTGTGTGGCATGTAGCGTCGTCTTGTTGGAACCACAACTCATCCACATTCATGCCATCCAATTGGGGAACAAAATAGTCGGTTATCATGGCTCTATACCGGTCTCCATTTATGGTAACTGACTCTCCAGCATTATTTCGGAAGAAGTATGGCCCAATGACTCCACCAGCCCATAGACAAAGCTCTAATTGCTGTGCATGGTGGCGAATCGATTCATTCGGGTCCTCTTCAACACTTTGCTCTACAGCGGCAATTGTTTCTTCGGTGCGCACTGTTCGACGTCGCTGCGGATGCGTATTATCACATAGAGTAAACGTAGTGCGAAAACGATCCATGGTTAACCGAATTAATTGCTCTGATGGACGATTATGTCGACCATAAAATGGACGGAGCTTGCGGTAAACTTCGCGAACTGAACCATTATTTTCGAAATAAATTTGCACGATTTGCAAGCGTTGTTCTTTTGTCAACCTGTTCATGATGAAATGGCAAACCAAACTAAATATTAATCACTTGACAGCTGACAAAATGGTCGCCAGTTAAAAAAGTGATGCCAACTTAAAGTTCTATACCTCAATAAAAAACACCCGATATAAGAGTAGCTCAAGTCGAAAATTTAAGTTTCGAGATGTTATCAATTTTGTGTAATTTTTCTTCTGCTTGATTTCTGGGAATAATTTATGAATTAATATATTGGTAACATGTTTATTAGAGAAGAAGGATGAATATTTAAATATTGTTAAATTCAGAAGATTTTACAATTTTTCTACTTAAGCGCTTTTTCGAAACTGTAATTTGCGTTGAACTGGACCTTAAGTAACTTAAGAGGTTCTGTTTAAATAAAAAATTATATATTGTGTAGTTTTATGTAAACATAAGTTGTTTAAATATACTGACTTTATTTTTTAATGGTCAACATTTATACAGCTTAAGTGAACGTTCAACGGTTAGCACCATTAAATTCAGCGAACTCTAATTAGCTTTACCCACTAGGTCTCCCTTTGGCCGGTTTTTATTTTCTAACTAGCACAGTGTTATTAATTGTTTTCGATTACTACTTATCGTAAAGTAATCTGTGGGTCGTTTCTGTAACTCAAAATGATAAGTTTTCACAGCGAATAGTATGAAACAAAAAATTTCACCGTTTCTCGACCTGGAAGAAAAAAGTGTTTTTGTAACATAAAGTGAGAGCTAGCAACACTGTTGTTGTTAGTTGCTGAACAACACGATCGCCGATATATATTAATGCATTTTTGATAATTGAAGTAATTTAAAATGGAAAATATTTGAATAAATAAACTGAAGCAATTAAATACATTTTATTTAATTATATGTTTTAATTATGTATTTGCTTTTACTTTTTAGTTCAAATGTTTTTTTTTTGCGCCTTTAATACGTGCGGATTGTTTTGACAGAAACAGTTTTACTCGCACATTTCCAATAAATTTGACGTAAGTTGTTGAATGACAGATAGTTCTCACAAAAATAAATTACAGAAACACTTGGGTGTTTTTTTTTTCTTCATTTTCATTGTTCCACTCGAATAATTTATCGATGCGAGAGTTACAGAAACTAGGCACTGGATTACTTCAGATTACAGAAAATAATCGAAAGTAATCAAAACATAATCCCACTACTTTAAAAGATTACATTTGATTCTTTTTGTAATACATATTTAAAAATAATTAAAAGTAATTGAAATATTTTTGATTACTGAAACTGAATATAATTGTAATGTAATCATTACTTCACCTTAAAAAAGGAATAAAATTGGTAATTATTACGATAACTAATCATAACTTAAAAGCTTTCATATAGATAGAGATAATTTAATTAAATCACAGATATTTTTTGGACCAAAATTTTTTAAAATAATTGCAGCACATTTTTTGGAATACAATACCAACAAACGTTTGATTAAACATCGCCTGTCTTAACATAATTCCAAATTTCTTTACAATCTATCTACAAGTAAACAGGCTAAGATCTCGAAATATTGTTGCAGTGAACTTTGTTTAATATATGACCTTAGTAGTAAAGGGCATCAAAGAGTCTGGTTTGACAGACTATATAACTTTCTTATGTGTTTATTGGGATCGAATAGTTTAGAAAATATCAAATTCAGATAAGCCGGACTATACCGAGCCATAACCGCAGAAAAGGCTTAGACAAATTGATTTTAGAATAAACCTTTTCAATATGAATTTTAAAATTTCAAATATGAATTTTTTATATACCACGGGCCATTAGTAATAATTCTTAGAAGTTCCATAGGACTATGTTGGTTTAGTTATTGAGTTTAGAATTTATACCAATGAGCCAGTTTATTTGGGTTGATTTTAGTTTTATTTGAATTATTTGAATTACTTCCATATAAGTAGATGCCTAGGTATTTCACTTCTGATTGGTGGGGAATAATTTTATTATTTATTTTAACTGAAGGGTATGATTCCCTTCGTAACGTAAAGGTTATATGAATACATTTTTGTTCATTTACTTTGATCCTCCATTGTTTCAGTTATTTTACTAATTGAAATATTTTGTTCTGCAAATGTCGAGGCCCTTCAAATTGGTTTTCATTTGTACTTAGAATGGCAGTATCATCTTCTATATTTGAAGGCCTGTCAGATGTATATATAATATATAGGATTGTGTCTAATATACTATCTTGGCGTACTCCAGATTCAGTAGAGATCTCTTTCTAAAAGCTTATATGTTTTTTAATGGAGAAAGTTTGTTTGTAAACTTATATGTCTATAAGACTCAACTTTTGAGTGAGTTTTCCTATCTTAGGAGATATTGATTTTTTCAAATCCAGGTGCGTTTTTTAAGTAATTTTGTGTAATTCCTTAATCTAACTTTAAATTGGGGGGATCTATGAAGTTGCCATTCTCTCCGAGCTCTTTTTTTCAGCCAAAAGCCGTTCGACGTCTGCAGAGTATATTCTATTACACTTTAATTGTTGAGGAGGTAATGTTGCTTATTGCCAATGGAAAAAAAAATATCTTGCCGGGGGGTTAATGTAGCATGTTGTCTCAGGATTAATGTCTGCAGGGTGATGGAGCATGCTATATAACCCTCATTTTTGGAGGGTTATAAATCATGTTGTATGGGGAGTAGTGCATTATGTTGGGGGTAGTGTACCGTGTTGTTGGGGGTAAAGAAGCATGTTGCCGGCGGGGGTAACATTTCATGATACCGACGAGCAAATATAATATGTAGCATGTGGTTTATTGGTTATTTGTGTAATTCCTTAATCTAACTTTAAATTGGGGGGATCTATGAAGTTTCCATTCTCTCCGAGCTCTTTTTTTCAGCCAAAAGCCGTTCGACGTCTGCAGAGTATATTCTATTACACTTTAATTGTTGAGGAGGTAATGTTGCTTATTGCCAATGGAATAAAATATCTTGCCGGGGGGTTAATGTAGCATGTTGTCTCGGGATTAATGTCTGGAGGGTGATGGAGCATGCTATATAACCCTCATTTTTGGAGGGTTATAAAGCATGTTGTATGGGGAGTAGTGCATTATGTTGGGGGTAGTGTACCATGTTGTTGGGGGTAAAGAAGCATGTTGCCGGCGGGGTTAACATTTCATGATACCGACGAGCAAATATAATATGTAGCATGTGGTTTATTGGTTATTTATATAGGGTGGAGCGAAAAAATAATTTTTTGAAATTCAATATACCTGGGCTAAAAATCGATACTCTACATCCTAAGGCGCTCATGGTCAAGTTTGACCAAGACGTTCCTGACGTCATGAGATGTGTCGCTTTCAAATGAGACCAATACTATATTGCGCGTCACATATAATGATCAATTACCTTTTTTACCAAACCAAAAGAGAATGACAGAACTAACTGTAATTCAAGACACTTAGATATCAACAGTTACAGCCCATATAAACAAAGAATATATTGGAATCAATATTGCTTGCGATCTAATTTGCCTCAACATTTTTTGTATATATTTTCCTGGTAGTGAAAGAACCTCTGATTTATTACCGATTTGTAGAAGGAGCATTCACAGATGACTCAGTATTAGAGTTATTGGAGGTTACACGATTTTAATATATTCACACTTTTTTATCAATACAATCGTACTTTTAAAAATTAAAACGAAGTTGTTTTTAATGTTTCAATTTACTTTTCGGGAAACAGCTGATCAGAATACTTTTGAACTGTTTTTAGTTTTTATTTTTCTACAAATATTTTGCCGCCATTGGAGTATTGCATCTTGAAAATAAAATAGCATTTAAATTGCTTGCAGCCTTCGTCACAGCTTTCAACTTTAATAAATTTTTACAAGAAGTGTGTGTGAAAATCTTAAAAGGAAACATGATACTAGGCGGATGAATAATAAAAAACACAATTATTTTCATGATTTTTATTAAAATTTGCTAATTGTTATTTGATATTTCGTAATCTTGCTATGAAAATTTTAAGGAAATCCAAATTTTGACGTTTGACCCCGGTGAAGAAAGGGTTAATATCTTCCAATATTAAAAAAACCCTTAAGCATAGGCTTTCCATAGACTAAGCAATAATATTAATTATTATTTTTTTTTGCTAAAATTTTTTTTTGGCCCAAAAATTTTAATTTTCGCGAAATTCTTAAATTTTAAGTCGCAGGAACGGCGAAACTGTTCAAGACATCTAGTTTTAATTTGTTTGAGTTTTATTCTCCCATTTATCTATTTTAATACACTGGTGAGTTAATTCTTAATTTGTAATATTTGTTGAACAAAATTTTCGAAAAATTAAAAAATGAAACCGACCTAAGAAAAATGTACCATTTTTCAACATAGAAACAACTTTGTAAATTCGATTATATTTAAGCAAAACTGAACTATTCAATACTAACGAGTCGTTTGATGGTAAATTATGTATAATTTTTAAATTTCTTTATTTACAACATAACATTTTTGGTGCATATCCTTAGGCGCGTTTTCAGGGGAAAAATGCAATGGGTTTTTGATTTTGACCATTTGAAATAAAGCTGTGTTAGTTTTCTTTAATATTCCATTATTTGTTCTTGTAAAAATTGTTTATTTTTGGAGATATCATATAATCGAAAGATATAAATATGTAATAAAAATCATGTTTTACTGTTTATAATTGTAAAAAAGTATATTTTAATAATAGAATATGGTTTCATATCTCAGCTTTTGTACTTGAGAAAATTGAGCCGGAAACTGGAAAACATTAAATTTTCTTTCGAAGATATTATATTATTCGAAAGTGTTGCGAAACACTATAAATTGAGTATTTTTTGTTAAGAAAATTTTAGGATATGTATGGCAAAATGCATGGTAAAAATAATAAAAATAACATATGGAAAATCGTATGTTCGCGAGCCGTAAATGCGCGACCGGAACTTAAGCCAATTAAGCAAAAACAAATACAGATATTTTATTTTCTAAATACTGGATTAATACACTTTTAAAATAAATTATTCACTCTTGAATATTCCCTTTCATTTCGCAAATTTTTATGTTTTACTACTGTCAGCCAAAATTGACTTCTATTTTGCGTACGTTCGGAACCACATGCTTATAACTATTTTAATGAAAACTTTAACTCAATGAAATTCATCTTTTACACAAAACATGGAGCTACCAAAATGTTATCGAATCGCAAAAAAATACTGGGAAAAGTTTTGTTCTCTATATTTTTCGTACATCAAAAAAGTACGAACGCACGTTCAGGACCCCAGCGAATGCTCTTGATCTTCATCTTTAACTTCGCTATCTGATCCGCTACATATGTCTTGCTGCCACGTCTGAATCTCTTCTAGATCGATGATTTCATCCATAGGTGCTTCCATGTCGTCTTAGTATTTTTGTTTTGAAATATTGAGTGAAATGTCTTCTTCCGCGTCGTTTTCTACCTCAAAACTCAAAATATTCTTTAAACACTTTTATTTTATGGATACATCAACCTTATTCCATGCGAAACTAAGGCTTATAACTGCATCTTTTATGCTCAACTTCTTCAAAATTTTTAAAGAATTTTCTCCATTTACAGCCTGTTTTTCGAAAATGAAAATATTGTTTCGTTCGTAAAAATAACGAAACGTAAATCAATTTGGTTTTTGTAAAATGAAATAAGTTCTAGTGAGTGACAACTTAAAAGCTTTCGTGTCTTAAGCTTTTTTTGGGTTTTTCTTAAACAAATTCATTCGTATAAAGCGAATGAAAACGTTAAAATTTCTCGATAACCAAAGGTCTTTCGTGTATGAAATAAAAACTAAGGGCCAGGTATATTTATTTGTGCAAAGTTTTAGTAAACAAATGCATTTATCTTTAGATTTATAAACGTTTTTGTGCATTCATGATTATTTTAGCTACTTTTGAGAATTTGTCTTGTATGGGAGGTATGGTCAAATATGGGTCGATTCCTACAAAATTAGGTACACTGATTAAGGTTATTATAGGTAATATTTGTGCTGCATATTATTGAAATATAACTAAATTAGTGGCTGTAAAGGACCTAAAACTCTATTTGGGGAAGGCATTCCTATTGAAGGTACCCGAAATAGTAAACCGATTTTGACCAAAAAGTATAGGGAAATTTCTTGGTCCAAAATATAAGCCTGTGTCAAAACAACTCAGGAAGTGATTCTGGGTCGATTGGTATAATTAAAGGTGGGTCTCAAAATATAAGCCTGTGTCAAAACAAATCAGGAAGTGATTCTGAGTCGATTGGTATACTTAAAGGTGGGTCTCAGAGCAATATTTCTATGCGTTACAAACATCAGCACAAACCCAATATACCCTTTCCACCTAATTTAATCGGGAACTGAGGGAGGCCGTTTAAAAACTTTAAAACAACTTGACTTGCAAATATATCAAATTTGCCATCTATCATCGGCAACTGCTCCAAAAGTTGCAGTGCATGGTTTGCCTAAACCTGTTATTATAAGTAAATTGTCCCCACGTGAACACAGTAAGAAGAACCCGTTCGAACGATGAAGTTATATTTGAGAAGGTTTCCTCATTTTCTTCACATTTATTAGTGGCCGCGAATGCCTCCCATCTATTTAGGCATCAACACCACAACCTATATCAACCAAAAAAGAAAAGAAAACAAAATAGCCAGGTAATGAAAGAATTGGTACTATTGAGGAAACAAGTAGCCACAAAGGAGGCAATTTTAGGTGTGATGCAGTCTCAGGATGTATCTGTGAAATTTCCAAAGCTGCAAAAACTATAGCTGATTTTATTAAATATTTAAAATAGATTTTAATTTGGTAATTGTGAATTTTTAAAATTAAAATTTAATTTTATTTTTTTTTTATTTTTATAAACAAAGGCAATTGACTGACAGGATTACCACCGACAAGCTACATGTTACATATAAAAAAGCTTGGATATTTCAAAATACATATATTGGCAATAATGTTTCCTTACGAAAGAAAAAAGCTCTTTTTATGTCAAAATTATATTGACGAAAGCTTTTAAACGTTTTAGAAAAACCTAAATTTGAGCTTAATCGTAAGCAAACGAAAACAAATGTGACAAGACTTTTGTTTTCGAAAAACAGGCTGTTAGTGACACTATTGATGCTAACAAAGCCAAACGTTTTGATCTGTTGGCTTGATCAACGGCGTTAGTTTTGGTGGTATCTAAACAACGATGTTTCTATTTATATAAAAATAAGTTATTTATTTCATTTGTATGCACACATTAGGCTTAATTCAGGGAAGAACTGATTTCTAATATAATTTAAAAGGTCTACTGTTGAAAGTTGTTCACATAATAGAGATGTATTTTAATATAAGCCTATAGGCTTTGTTCACTCACTCTTTAGAACCTCATGTGTTTAAATTTTGTGGTTCACTATTCTGGATGTTTTTATAACTGGATATTCAAATTGTTACGTTTAGAAAACGTGGAAGGAATTCTTTTTGCAAACAACCGTAATCAAATTAATTAAAACACTGTGTAGTTTTTCAAAGTAAACGTTTTATTAACTTAAGAATCACTTAAACACACTTTTCTAGGTGTACGACCTTCATTTTGGACCACGATCCTAAGTAGTTGTCACGAGGTGACCACGATCCTCAGTAGTTGTCATGGGCTTAGTACCGAATTTCAAGTCTGCGGGTAATCGCAGCTTGGTTCCATAAACGACTTTGGCATGGGTCTTGGACGTGGAGTCGTGAGCGGCTGTTCAATATGCCAGCAGAAACTTTTGCATGTGTTGATCTCAGTCTTTCTGATGCGTGCTGACAACCTTCCTTAGGTACTCTTCCAGCGTACGGTTAAGCCTTTCAACCATACCGTCAGACTGTGGATGTAGAGGTATAGTTTGCGTTTTTCTTATACCATACAACTCACACATTTCCCTGAACACCATGGATTCAAAATTTCTGCCTTGATCTGAGTGTAGTTCTAGTGGAACTCCATAGCGGCATATCCAGATGTTCACAAAGACGTCTATCACTGTTTAAGCTTCTTTGTTAGGTACTGAATCCACCTCCGGCCATTTGGTAAAATAGTCCATCACCACTAGCACATAACGATTACCAGCCTCGCTGCCACATCCATAGCTATCCGCTCAAAGGGAGCACCGAATTATACTGTTGTAGCTGGCCACGACTTCTTCTAACTGGATCCTTGGCTGCGATACAGTTTGGACAATTAGCAATCCAGTCAGTCACACTCTGAGGACAACCAACCCAGTAGAACCGCTGCTTTATTTTTTCTAGAGTCTTTATTACACCCAGGTGACCTCCACTAGGACCATCATGAAACTCTTTTGGTACTTCCTTTATCTTAGACGATGGCACTACGATCAAATTTTGCACTGTCATTCCATCGGCGCTCACCCAAGTGCAACATAAGCAACCGTCTATTATCTTCAGACTATCCCATAGAGCCCAATATGACTTCATCAGCGGACTTTCCTGCGATATTTCGTTACGGGTTGGCCTCTTGTTTTCTTCTTTGGCTTGCATTATTTTTCTCAGTACTGGATCGTTCCTCTGCACTACAGACCAATCTCCACTGGATTCTACACGCATTAGGCGAACATCAATAACTCCTTTGCTTCGGTCTTAGCGCAGTGCTTACACTCTACACTGCAAGGACGTCTAGAAAGGGCATCTGCATTCCCGTGATTTCGGCCTTTCCTGTGGTCGATCGGAAATCGTAGCTCTGTAGCCGTTCGATCCATCGTGCAAGCTGGCCTTCTGGTTGTTTGAACTGCAATAACCATCTGAGTGCGGAATGATCGGTCCTTAGTTGAAACTTCTGACCATACAGGTACTTATGGTAGTGCTTCCCACATTCTACTACTGCCAGGAGTTCTCGTCTTGTAACACAGTAGTTCCTTTCGGGCTTTGAAAGAGTTCGACTGTAGTAGCCAATCACTCGTTCTGTTCCATTCACCTCCTGTGAGAGCACACCTCCAATTCCGCATGCGCTTGCGTCGGTGTCAAGCACGAATTTCTCTCCGGCAACAGGATAGGTCAATATTGGTGCTGGGCAGATTAATGTTTTTAACCCCTTAAACGCTTGCTTCTGCTCAGTACCCCAATAGAACGGTCGAGACTTCTTGGTAAGCTCATGCAAACTTGCAGCCACGCTTGCGAAATTTGAAACAAATCGCCTGTAGTAAGTGCATAGCCCTAGGAAGCTGCGTAATTCGTGGAGATTTGTTGGTTGCGACCAGTCTTTGACAGCTCGTATTTTCCCCTCATCAGTCACCAAGTGCCCCAAGTATTTTACTTCTTTCCGGAACAACGCACATTTCTTAGCACTTAAGTTGTGACCAGCCTCCGCTATGCGTTTAAGGACTTCCTCCAGATTCTTCAAATGTTCATCGAAAGTTTTTCCCATGACGATGACGTCGTCAAGGTTCACCAAACAAGTTTTCCACTGAAGTCCTTTCAATACTCGTTCCATTAGCGGTTCGAAAATAGCGGGGGCGTTGCAGAATCTAAATGGCATAACGTTGAACTGACATTGCCCATTAATTGCACTAAACGCTGTTTTCTCTTTGTCTTTCTCTGAGATCTCCACCTGCCAGTAGCCGCTTTGAAGATCTAGCGTAGAGCGAAATCCACGCAAATACGGCTGCATGCTTCTTCAAAAATTGGTTTGCTTTATTTTTGTAGGACGGTGTCAAGCCTTCTACCTATTTCTCTACCTATTCCACCAGTTGCTGATGATCCTTGCTGGACATCTTAATAGGCTATGATTTCGTGTCGCAGTTAATAATTGCTTCAGTAACTGCGCATTGACCAATTTCCGAGTCAGGTTTAATAACTTTATCTTGGCAGCATAAGTTTAGAACTCTTACAGGGACTCTTCCGTTATTGCAGGGCTTCACTAGAGCTTTTACCGTTATGATGTCATTGTCGAGTTTTGATTCTACCACCCACAAACTGTGGTGGTAGCTTATGATGCTCGACAGCTATCAGTTTTCTAACATTTTGCTTGCTCTCGTAACCGACATCGAGGGGTATATCTTAATTTTTCCAAATCATTATTTTAGGCCCCAGATATAAACTAATGCTGTTCATTATCATAGAATCTGCACCGATTATTACTTCATCCACAATGTCGGCAACAATGAACACGTGGTTGATGTGCAGGTTGGCAATGGTTACTTTAGCACTTACTTTACCATAGACTGTCGCATGCTCTCAAGTTGCCGTTTAGTTGCCTTTTAGGGCCAAAATTAGTTTCAGAGCTTTCTAGTCGTTGTCCCATAGGTTCGTCTCGGCGACTGTTTCGAACTGGAACTTGAAGACAGTAAACGGTAGACTGCCATCAAAACTTGGTATTTTTGTTTTACCAGATGTGTCTTGAACAACTCGCACTGGACCTGCATGGTGTTGTATGTCTTTAAATTTCGCTTCCAGATCGCCAATCTTCTTCCCGACGTCAGCTAGTTCTTTGTCAAATTTGTTCTCATTGACTTTCGCTTCTAGATAGCCCATCTTCCTTCCGACGTCAGCCAGTTCTTTGTCAAATTTGATTTCAACGCCATAAATGCGATTGTTAATCATTTCCGAAATTTCCTGAAGTTGTTTATTTGTGGATCCAGAAATTTCTTGCAGTTTGTCTTCTATCCTTTCTAGAAGTTGTTCATTGTTGGTTTTTGTGGCTTCTTAAAGTTTCGTTTTCAAACCTGCTTGAAGTTTCTCGTTGTTGGTTTTGGCAGCTTCTTGAAGTTCCGTTCCAAACCTTCTTGAATCTCCGTTTTCATACCTGCAATCATGGTCCTCGTTTGCTTGTTGTTGATTTCTATCTTTTCCAACATCGTGGCTAACATTGAGTTTATATCAAGACTGCTAGTCATCGAACGGGTACTAACCTCCATTTCTTCTTTAGTCTCGAATTCGTAAATCGTAATGTCAATACCTTGGTTTTGGAGTTCGTCCCTGAGCCTACTTTGTCGTTCGACTTTAGTGCCAGCTGTTGGCATGTTCATCTTTCCCACTTCTGACATTAGCTGTTACGTTTTTCCTTTAAAAACGTTGAAGGAATTCTTTTTGCAAACAACCGTAATCAAATTAATTAAAGCACTTTATGTAGTTTTTCAAAGTAAACGTTTTATTAACATAAGAATCACTTAAACACATATTCGCAAAAACTGTAAACAAACTTCACAAAACTATTTTATAAATATTCTTAGTCACACTGTTTCTCTTATACGCGTTTGAAATAAAACTGTTCCCATAGTATTCGTCCATTGGCCTTATATAGTAGAGAAGAGAGTTTCTAGCAATTTCTGCAGATGTAAACAGCGTTGCCACGACAGAAATATTTCTATAACCAAATTTTCATATAAAAATAAGCAAATTGGGGAAATAGTAACCAAAATTTAAACGTCGATATCTTTAAAGTAAATTGAGTGTGAAATATATAGAAAAATGAGGACTTTTAATTCTATTAGAATCATTTAAGTGGTTTAATAACAACGATAACACTATGTAACAGTTTTTTTTTAACCAAACTGTTATGTAGGAAAGTGAGCATTGAACCACTTGTGTAAACGATAACACTACGTGTCAGATTTTTGACCAAATGAATATAATACAAACTCTCAACCAGTAGAACTCGGTTAGAAGATCATTTTACCATTTTTAAAATTTTCGATATACCCTCAAAATCGAAAGTTATCGATAAAAAACGATTTTTTGGACTTAACGGAGAAAAGAAGGCTTAACTGATTCATTTTTACATCGATTTTAAATTTTAAATTGTGTTTCGACAGAAAACAAAATAGGCTTTCACTTCTTAAAGACCTTTTCTTAACATGACCAATTTATCATAAAAATATTTTCCGCTGAAGTTAAAATTTTATTTTTTTTTTTTTCGATTTTTTCAACTTCGGAAGCTTTTTTTCGTAAAATTTATCAGAAGACCTAATATATTATGACTTAAAAAAAGTCATGGTTACCATTTTGTAAAACAAGAGTACTTTAATTAAAATCGGAAACATATTAACAGAGATATAACAATTTTTGTAAAAAAGGTGAATTCAGTTTTTTTTAACTTTTTTGGAAAGTAGTGAAATGGCGGTCGGATTATTATGGCATTCAGTGAGAAACTTCAAATAACAAAATTTAAGCCAAATCGAACTACGTTATCACGTGGCGCCCAGGCCATGAAGTTGAAAATTGCGTTTATAAGAAAAAATATGGCCAATTTTTTTAGTTCTTGCAAAATTAGTAAACATTTTAACAAAGTGTAAATATTGGGTCTGTTCGGAAATGCATCACTGCGCTGCATCACGACTTTTAGCGCTTGATAATAAGCTAACTGTGTTATTTTAATCCAAATTTTTAGAAGTAGAAAGCAGTGCTGCCCAAAAATATGTACGCCTAAATAGCGCATCATAGTATTTTATGCTGCAAAGTTTGCAACCGTGATGCAGTGCAGTGATACATTTCCGAATATACCCATTAATTCATAATGTAGACTCAATTAGCTTTCTATCTACGTAAGTAGCGTATAAATCGGCTAAGGATTTTTTGAGTTATCGGAAATTTTCATAGAAATTTTGGGTCCTTGAAGACATCTATTTGATTTTATGATATTTGTTGATGGAAAGCAAATTGGGTCTAAATTACAAATTAACATTCAGATCTTGTCAAAAAGTTAAGCTTATAGGTCAAAATTTGCAAAAACCGAAAAATTCCACATTTTTCTGGCCGGCACTCCTTGAAATTCGAGAACGGCAATAGAGGCATAAATTGAGACATGGACATTATGTCGTACTTCTTTGTTTCTATCCTTTTTTAACTTCATTCATAAGTGCGTATAAATATAAGTACTTATACGTATATAGTACGTTAATTAAACTGGCCCTTTTACAAAAAAAAAACTTATATTTTTTTTAATTCGCTGTTAATTTAAATTTAAATAATCTAGAAGTTGCTTAAAAAAATTCAAATCACAATATAAAAAGCAGTCATTGCTTGATATAATATTATATCAAAATAACCGTCACATTTTGAGCGATATAATAAAAATCAATCTTACCCGGTATGAATTGAGCGACAAAATATAAATAAAAAATACCCGGTATAATTTCAGCGATATAATATAAATCAAAACAAGTAAGAAAGCGCTATAGTCGGTCAAGCCGACCATACGATACCCTTCACCACTAAGGTCAAAGGTGTTATTTTTCCTGTGTAAAGACAAATATTTGCTAAATTTTGCCATCATACAAACATTTTCTCAAAACTTATATATTCAACCTGTTTCCGTTATTTGGACTTATATGAGAGCTGGGGTCAAATGTAGACCGATTATCTCGAAATTTGGCAGATTGATTAAAGTTGTTACAAAAATTATGTATGCA
This sequence comes from Stomorhina lunata, assembly GCA_933228675.1. Classification (NCBI taxonomy): domain Eukaryota; kingdom Metazoa; phylum Arthropoda; class Insecta; order Diptera; family Rhiniidae; genus Stomorhina; species Stomorhina lunata. The sequence continues at coordinate 9,055,393 of OW121745.1, forward strand.
AAAAATAAACTCACAATTTTCATTATCTTTAGATTTACGAGCGTTTTAGTGATTTTTTGTCTCATTTAGTGCGTTTTTAAAGAAGAATTTGTATGGGAGCTATGGTCAAATGTGGACCGATTTCAACGAAATTTGGTACAGTGATTTTAGTTGACAGAAGCAGTATTTGTTTTAAATTTCATGAACAAATATTGATATTTGTGGCCAATATAGCAATTCCGGGAAGTGGAACCTATGGGAGGTACCATAAATAATGGACCGATTTTGACCAATTTCAATAACCATGGTCCCATTATCAAGAAAATGATCTGTGCCAAATTTCATCAAATTATCTTTAGAATTGCGACCTGTAGTTTGATTATAAGGTTCACATGGGGGTCCAGCCAGCCAGCCGTCCAGCCAGACGGACGGACATCGCTAAATCGACTCAGAAAGTGATTCTAAGCCTATTGGTATACTAAAAGGTGGGTCTAAGACAAATATTTCTATGCGTTACAAACATCAGCACAAACTTATAATACCCTTTCCACCTATGGTGGTGATATTAAATATTCGGTACAATTTGAGCGATATATTATAAATCAAAAATACCAGGTTTAATTTGAGCGATATATTATAAATCAAAAATACCCGGTATAATTTGAGCAATATAATATAAATCAGAAATACCCGTTATAATTGAGCGATATAATATAAATCAAAAATATCCGGTATGAATTGAGCAATAAAATACAAATCAAAAATACCCGGTATAAATTGAGCAAAAAAATATAAATCAAAAATACCCGGTATAATTTGATCGATAAAATATAAAGCAAAAATAACTGTTATTTTTTGTCTAAAATAATAAAAGTCACAAAATAACTGTTATTTCTAACCAAAAAAATAAAAGGCTTACGATAAAATTAAAATTTAGGCCAAACGAATCAAAACTGTGTTATTGAATTTCAGAACAGATAAATTTTAATGCTTGCTTTTTTGATTTAAAAATTCAAAAATACCCGTTATTTTCAGTCCCTGCTTATAAGCCGTGAACTTTGCAGAATGGAACGGATAAGCTTAAAATTCGTCACAATATATTCGAGCGGTTACTGTATTAGTTATTTGTATTGAAGCATTCATTTTTTGTATTCAATGACAACATATTAAACTAGTTTGAAAGCTTATTATACCATAAAATTCATTTTCGTTGGCACCAGAGAAGCGCAATGGATCAATACTAAGCCACTTATAACACAGGGCAACAGCAAAAATGTGCTCGAGTAACCACTATATAGATTTGATGTTTCATGGTTACCTTAGTACAAAAATGGTAAAATTTTTAAATTTTATGGCAAGATTTTTTTTTTAAATTGCAATTTTTTTAGACGTTTTTTTAAATATTTAATGATAACTCAAAAACTACTAGTCCGATATTATTAAAATAAAATCAGAAAAATTAAGATTTACATAGCCTTTGATTCGTCTATATATCAATAGTATCAGAGTTATAATAAAACATTTAAGAAAAAAATATATGGTATCTTTCCTCCATTGTCCGAATATCTTGGTGAAATCGTTCGCCCTGTTCTTCACTTAAGTCTCCTAGATTTTCAGGAAAACGATCTAAGTGACTGTGAAGGTAATGTAACTTGATGCTCATGTTGCATCCAAGATTCTGGAAGTGAGTTAACATCTCTTCAACGTGCGCCCAAAACAGTATTTCGCGTACTTGTTTTGCCATACATTTCTCATTAATCCAAAACACTTTGGCAGTACCTAGATATTGTATAGTGGTTTCAAAAGCATCTAATTTTTTTATTTTGTTGCGTTGTGTAATAGGAAGATATCAGTCAATTTTAGCGAAATTTTATATATTATTGTTTACTTGTAAAAGTTAAAGTTAAAAATGAAAAAAATAAAAAATTTAAACTAAGTAAAATGTTTTTGTAAATTGTCTTCGGCAAGTCCTCAAGGTCATGTAATGGGCAGTGAAAATTGTAATAACTCAAAAACTGTTTAACCGATTTTAAAGACATGTAGCTTATTGGAAAAATCATTGCGCACTAAGAACCAGAATCCACTTTTTTGCAAAAGGGGGAATAAATAGCTTTAATTTTGCAAAAACTGAAAATTTGTCAATTTTTTTTCGATTTACACGCTATTTTTCAGATTTTGGGCCTATGCGCTACGTGTTAACGTTGTCCAATTCGACTAAAATTTTGTGGGTTGAAGTTTCTCACCAAATCTCACAATAATCCAACATGCACCCCTTGAAATTGGAAAATTTATTTTTTTCATACATTTGAAAACTCGCTATAATGCGTATATCAAGCAAAAAACTAAAATTTTGTGAAAATGAGCGAATTCACTAAATTGTGAATAAATTCGAAACAATTCAATCGATTTTTATAGTCGATATCTCATTTTGTTGCTATTATATGATAAAATAAAATACTAAATCTGGTTTTTTGCCGTTTTCGATTTTTTATGATTTTTTTAAAACAAATTTTTGCCATTTTTACGTAAAATATATTTTTTTCTTAAGTTTTTTATTATAACTCCGATACTATTGATCCGATTGAAACGAATTAAAGGCTATGTAAATCTTAATTTTTCTGATTTTATTTTAATAATATCGGACTAGTAGTTTTTGAGTTATCATTAATTATTTGAAGAAACGCCTAAAAAAATTGCAATTTAAAAAATTAAAAAAAAATCTTGCCATAGAATTTAAAAATTTTACCATTTTTGTACAAAGGTAGTCATGATGCATCAACTATCATCATTGTATAGTGGTTTTAAGAGCACATGAAACTTTTTTTATTTTGTTGTGCTGTGTAATGATTCATTCTTTTTAGAGTATAAGTGACTACACGTAGAGATGGACAAGGGTAAATACCTAAATGGTAAATTGGGTATTAAGAGGTAAATACCCAGGTATTTACCCAAGCACTTGGTTATTTACCCAAAATGTGGGTATAAATCAAAATAAAAAAAAAATAAAACAATAAACTGTGGGTGCTAAGGGGACGTTCAGAAGCAGCTGAAGTACAGGGAGCTGTTAAAATTCGAACATCTAATTTGCTTTATTGCGTACTTCCACAAATTTCTTTCCTCTAATTTACTGGAGAAATTTCATCCAAACAAAAGTTTTGGCCCAAAAATAATTTCTGGCCTTGTAATTGACAAAATCTGCCATTACATTTTTGTTTTGCGCCTGTGACATTGTCTAAATGAATTCCAATGCAGGAGGTACCTCAGATAAATTCGAAAATATTATGAGTTTACGTAACAACGAGTATTTGTTCAAATGAGTATTTACCTGAAATTAGATAAATACCCGGAAAAATAGGTAAATACCCAGCGTTAGGTAAATACCCAGGTCTAAACCCAACTCTAACTACACGTCATTTAAAAAAACTATCCAGAGTTACTCATTCTTACTACGACATTGATTTACAAATACAGCTAGAAACAAGTATAAGTCGCAAATTGATTCGAAACTCACACAACTCAAAATATGAATGATTTATAAACTATCCATTTGTATTCATAAATTCAAAAAATACTATCCCAACAAACCAATTTAGAAGCAAATTTTAAATTAGTTGTAGAACAAACTTATCATATGAGTTTTTCTATAACTTTTTATATGCATGTTTGATACATGCTTAGAATGATAACAATTTATCCTCAACGATTTGCGCTTTGCAGCCTCAACAAACTTCATGGCATAGCCAAGTAAAGACATTTAATCATCCGGATTTGAACTCGCCCATCTTTGTCCCATCCTTATGAAGGTCCGTATCAGGTTGTAGAAAGGAGTGACAAGTTTTTCGAAATTAAGATAAACAACAAAGAAGGTAACATATCGATCGATAGACTTAAACCTGCTTACATTGCTGATGAATCGAGTACAATAAATAGTAACTTAGAACCTTAACCTTATCGAACGCTCGATCTTCAACAACTCAACAGACGAATCCTAAAAAGGTCGTGAAGTGAGACTCCTGGTCGTGAAGTGAGACTCTCAGACAATGAGCTGCATCCGATTCTATTTTTAGACTCATTAAACTTTTTTTAATCTAGGGTTTCTGAAATCACTACGTTAGCACCACATAAAGAAAAACGGAACATTCTTCTAAAAATCTTTAATTTGTATCAACAAGTTTTTCACTACTTTCTTGTAAAATTAATTTAATTATTTAATTTAATTATAATTAATCAGTAATTAGTATTAGTTTTAGTTATTACTTTTATTGACGATGTCAAGAGTCGTTAAATATATATATATATATATATATATATATATACTGGTGGTCAGCTACGTAGGGACAAATAATTCTTGTGCCCTTACAGGACGTTTTTAAGCTATTTATAAACCCTAGGAAAAAATTTTCAACACATATTAAATTCTTTAACTTAAATTGTCTTTATTAATAAAAAAAGTAAATAAAATAACAACAACTCTTTATTACTATGAACAAAAAACGCAATATTTCACTTTTTTGTATGGACATATACAAAAGGACAACATATATATATATATATATATATATATATATATATATATATATATATATATATATATATATATATATATATATATATATATATATATATATACACTGGTGGTCAGCTACGTAGGGACAAATAATTCTTGTGCCCTTACAGGACGTTTTTAAGCTATTTATAAACCCTAGGAAAAAAATTCAACACATATTAAATTCTTTAACTTAAATTGTCTTTATTAATAAAAAAAAAGTAAATAAAATAACAACAACTCTTTATTACTATGAACAAAAAACGCAATATTTCACTTTTTTGTATGGACATATACAAAAGGACAACATAACTTATTTTCAGATTTTTAAAAATTTCCACTTAAAATCAATTCAATTCATTAAAAATCCACAATCAAAATTAATATTTCCTTGGAAAGCCTTTAGATTTTATAACATCACTGCATCTCCTTGGAAGACTTTCAACTAAAGTTCGGCATCTTTCAATAGGAATATTTTTCCATATTTTCTCAATATTCCGAAACAATTCGTCTCCATTTTTATTGGTTTTCTTCTCCAACGCTCGTTCGACATCTGCCCAAAGGTTTTCTATCGGGTTTAGATCTGGACTTTGTGCAGGCCAGTCTAAAACCTCGATATTTTCCGAAGAAAGCCACTGTTTTACGCGCCTAGCACAATGCTTTGGATCGTTGTCCTGCATGAAAATAAAATATTCGGGCATATTTTCATCAGCATAAGGCTTCATTGTATTTTCCAGAATGCTCTTGTACAGGTTTTGGTCCATACGTTCAGAAACGCTACAAATATGACCAACACCGTACCAGGAAAATGCCGCCCAAACCATAATGTTTCCTCCACCATGCTTTACAGTCTTTAAAGTATAGCGAGGATTGAGTTCTTGGTTTGGTGGACGTCGGACATACTTTTTGCCGTCCGAGCCGAATAAATTAAACTTAGATTCATCACTCCAAAGTATTTTTTTCCAATATTCCAGCGGTTTATTAAGATGGTTCTTTGCGAACTGTAAACGTCTTTTCAAGTTTTTCTTTGACACATTTGGTTTTTTTTTTGGCAATGCAACCTCGCAGCCCATTTTCGAGAAGTCGACGTCTGACAGTCCGATTGGATATTTTTTGAGCTAATTGTCCAGCAATTTCATTATTTATTTGTCTGGAACTCATAAAAGGATTAGTTTTGCTTATTTTACCAATTAAACGGTCTTCACGTTTTGTGGTCTTTTTCGCTCTGGGCTTTCTTTTTTTGTTTTCTATGGTCCCATTTTGTTTATAATGTTGAATTGCGTTGTGAACCATCGTTTTCGAACAAATGAGATCTTCCGCTATCGCACGGACAGATTTTTTTTCATGGAAATACTTCCAAAGTATTCGTTTACGGAAATCTGGAGTACATGGTTTCTGGCGAGGCATTTCTAAATATTTTTTATCAATTAGGAATTTTACAATACTTTTTTTATCACAAAAAAATTTAATTACCAGTTATTTTATATGTTTTATGCACAATTTTAACAGATATGTTAAATGTCCTTAACTATATGACCAACCGAATTCCTATGAGAATTCAACTTGTACAACATTTTTAATTACAAAAATAAAGTCACATGGCAAAAGTTATTTATTTAAGACAATTTCCCGTTATAGTTTACAGTGAGTTAAAAAATTGTTTAAATTAAAAGAAATGTATTGTAAATTTTAGATTTTTTGACGATAAGAATGTTGTCCCTAAATAGCTGACCACCAGTGTATATATATAATAATGAATATTTTTGCTCAGTGTGGGAAGAATATATGCGGAAAAGCTTTTGTAATATTATAAAAGTTTAACATTAAGAAATGTAAATTTTCGATCATAATTTGATCATGTACTTATTAAATTGTACCCAAGTTCAATTTTAGTAAAATTAATAAAACTCTTATTTATTTCTTTTGTGAACCAGAAACGAAATTGTATAATAATATTTGTTGAACTAAATATATATATATATGTATATATATATATATATATATATATATAATATATATATATATATATATATATATATATATATATATATATATATATATATATATATATATATATATATATATATATATATATATATATATTTTAATACACCGATTAACAAAATTTTCAAAAAATTTAAAAATGCGTTTTGAAACCAAGTCTTAAAATGAGAAATAATGTCTTTTTATTTTGTCAAAAGTAGTTTTTTCTAGCGGCGTATTGATAACTTTAATTAAAGCTGCATTAGCTCACTTTTAGATTCCATTATCGTTTCTCTTAAAAATAAATTGTAAATGGACGAAAAGTAGCAAAAACTGCAAATACTCTTAGTTTTTCCCATACAACAAATGGGCTCAAAATCTTTGGGCCTAAAAATAAATCAATAATATTTTGCACACTTCCGATTGACATAATTTGGCCACATAATTTCACTATTGGAAGTCGATCTGAGACAAAAGGTAAAAAACGACCCACCCAAATGTATATATATATATATATATATATATATATATATATATATATATATATATATATATATATATATATATATATATATATATATATATATATATATATATATATATATATATATATATATATAAATATATATATATATATACATAAATATATATATATATATATATATACATAAATATATATACATAAGGGTGGAAGGCTGATCCAATTGGAACAAGGGGTACTTCTCTCAGAAAATGAGCTGCATCCGATTCTATTTTTAGACTCATTGAAAGGGACCTACGTTTTAACGCCGACTCCGAACGGCAAATGCATTAGTTAGAGAAGTTTTTCGTAGCCTAATACTCAATAACCAGTGGCTAGCTGAGTTATTAGGTGAACCGCCGCTTTTTTGAAAATTTATTTTTTTTAAGTGAGTCCGGCCAGGGATCGAACTTGGGCCTCTGGTATGCTAGGCGGATGACTAACCTGCTATACCACGGCGGTTCACCACGGTGGTTAGGCAAGGGAAAAATTTATTCAACCACGAAGTAAATTATATTTCCTCCCCATTTTTGGAATCCACAGAAAAACTAATAAATTGTATCTTTCCCAATATGGAAAGTAACTAAAATATACACAATGGTTATGAGTACCAAAATTATTTGCTCCCAAACATATTGATGTCAATTCCATTAGCACTTAAATTCTGAGTAAAATACAAGGAAGAGAAACAACATTTAAATCTATCGATACAACGACAAATGAAGAAGTTGTAGTCAACTATCCTCTTGAATTCATTAGATATGACAGACTTTCTCCCTCAATAAAGGCTGGTGTCTCAATATTTTATTACATTGATTTACCTCGATTGTGCAATGGTAACCGAGTTCTGCAGTAAAAAAATTATGAACAACTTAATCGAGGCTACCATCATTACTGGAAAGTATAAGGGAACAGATATGCTGATACCACGCATCCCCTTGATATCTTCAGAAATTTAAAAGACTGCAATTCCCTATCCACGTTGCTTTTGCGATGGCATTAAATAAATGTTAGGTCCAATTTTGCAAGTTTGTGAAATAAATTTAAGTTGGAGGCAGCAATTTTGTTAACCTTCTACAATATAAATCTTTTCGTATATTAACTTATCCCTGACAATTACACGAATATTGTATAGCTAATTACTTAAGCCGTTAGCCATAGTTGCTAGTGTTTCAAATTTTAATTATAATCTAAAATTTTTAATTTTAAATAAATAAATAATAAATAAAATTTAAGTTATTCAAGTTTTTTACATAAATAAAGCAGTATTTATTTATGTACGAGCCCGGAGGAAGAACCAAAAATGATGTGTGTATCCTAAGGCATTAGAATATTTTCTTAGTTTATAGTAAAAATTTAGATTAAGCATGATATTAAAAAAAAAAGATATTAATAAAAATTTAAATAAAATAATTAAAATATTGCAAAACTGTTAATAATTTTTCTAGAATGGGGTAACACAGCAATAAGTAAAAATAAGTAAACATTTTATGATCAACCAGAGCAAAGCCGGATTAAAGTAGCTATTTAACTTTCATACGTTCCTCAAAATAATTTACAGTACAGTCCTTCGGGTGAAAAATTACCCTATGCAATTTTTAGTGATTTTGTAACGAAAATATGGGATTTTTATACAAAATATGCATTTTTATGTTGCCGCAAATAAATTTTTCACAATTTGCACATAATGAATAAGCCTTCCTATCGTTCTTCGGTCAAAGTTCACATCTGAAACCTAAAGTAATTTTTCCCATTTGATGACGTAGATGGGTCATCGCTTGACTGACGTATAGTTTTCATCAGCGATATTGCCGAATATGACCTTGGCAAAGAAGGTCGCATTTAAATTTCTCTTTTAACCAATTCCATTCCCAGTTAGTGAAGCAATAACTTTCTTTTGTGCAGTTTTCCTTTATTCTAACGGTCTTATGCTAAAAAATTTAACTACGATTGGTAAACTAAAGTTAAGCAAAATTCCTTAAAGTATTATCCTAAAACGATTGTAAGCTTAACAAACCGATGTTAATCTTTTGTTAACATCAAATAATTTAAAGTAGCTGTCTACATATGTAATTTAAAGCTACGTTAAATATTTTACTGTATTTACAAATAATATTTTGTGAAAACTTTTAAAGAAAATATTTAAGTTTTCAGACTTATCTAATAAAAATAATGTTTTTGCTAAATTTCGTTATCATATTTTTTGTAATTTGCTATTTTTTTAATCATATAAAAGGTTTCAGGGGGTGGTAAATTTATAAAATCTAATTTCCATTATATTTCATACTCTATTTTAGATATGTATTTCATACTAAAATCAAACTTTTCAAAGAAATTGATAAAACAAATTCTAATTTTTAACAAAAAATTCGTGTTTTCAACAAAAAACAGACATCGGTCAATGAAATTTACAAAAAACATTATAGTGATGTATATATACTCAACATGAGTTAAATATACTCGATTTTTAAATAATCGGTTTAAACCCTTAATAAAAATTTGTCTATTTATTATTTTACTGTATTATAAATGTGTTTAGTTTATGCTTTTATGTAATATAAACATAATTTTACATTAAGAAAAGAAGAAAAATGTTATTTTATATTAAAAACATACAAAACATTATTTAGAAATTCGACTACCCGGAGGAAACAATGAATAATTAATTCGTTGTTTTGTATATTTAACTATAAAGAGACAAGAGAGAATGACGATGTTGCCAGCATTAACATGTAAAATTGACTTGATGTATTCATTAGAACTGTTTTTGGATACTATTTTTTAACAATCGTTAAGGCTAGCAACTTAAAGTATTTGGTAACTAACGTGTTCTTTAAGCAATATTTAAGATTTTTTAAGCATAAGACCGTAAATGTTGTTCATTTCCTGGCACAAAATGTACGTATTAAGTGCTTATATGTCAATCATATAATAAAAGAATGCTTGGGCCCTCGACAAATTTTCTTTTTACCGTATAAGTATTTGCTAGCTGATCTAAGGTATCTATCCCGGCTTTAGTTTAAAATTGTAAAATCTCTGGAAATTAATGTCTTTCATTAAGTAAAGATCTGTCATGATGAAGAGTACTGAAAGCATTCACAATTTTATATTTCTTTGACATGTATTGTACTAGTTAAATTTTGTCATTGAAAAACAACATGCTGAAGAAAACCGCACGCTTGATTTTTGCAAAAACGTTTTATTGGACCGAACTGTGCCCAGAATAGTGTTTTTTCTCTTTTGCAACTGAAAAAAAAAATTGTCACATGTTATATTTCGTCCTTTTAAATCTTTGATAAGGTATTAATTTTCAGCCTTTAGTTTGACATAACTAATACAGTGGAATACGGTTATAACAATCTCCCGGGGACCAAGCAGTTTTGTTAGTTATAGCCGAATTACGTTATAACCGGACTAAATTATTTCTTTATCCAAAATTAAATTTAATGATAAAATTATCCAAAAATTTCTACTTATATAAAAAACTCAAATAAAATTTTAGTTCATTTAAAATAAAAATACAATAAAAATTTAAAGATGTTTTAAAAACTTTATAAATAATATTATATCTACATGTACTTTAGGGTGACAATTTTTTGTATTCCAAAAATCATTTTCCTATTTTTGGAATCTTATAACTTTTTCTACGGAATATTTTGGCCAAAAAAAATTCCGCACCAAATTAAATATCTAAAGCTCCTCAAAAAATTATTTTTTTTTATTTCCATAATATCGCAATTTTTTTTGCGCCCTTCTTCATACAAATGGAAAGATGTTGTTATATTCATGCAATTTAGGAAAAAATTAAATTAAAATTTAAAACTTAATCGCGTTTTGTGCAGAAACTTTTTTAACATCATTTTTAATACATCATTTCTTAATATTCTTTCAATGTCTGTGTGGCTATGCGATGAAGAATATGATATTCGCAAAAATTATAGAAAGTTATATCCCTAATGTATATATTCTTCATTATTATTTGTAAGGAACATTCGTTTTATATTTAAGTTTTAAAGAACATTTCTGTTAAGCATAAAACTAGTTGTCAACTAGTCTCAACAACGTCCATTGGGCGCTGAGACAACAAAGTGAACTGTATTTTATAAGAAATGTAAATAAAAACTTTTTACAAAAAATGAATTCTTACCAATGGCCTTGCTTTAAAAATAATGAAACGGGTCAGACAAGAGAGAGCTACCTAAATCCGATTATGGTATAAAAAGGTAACAACTTTTTTTACTATAAAAAAACCAAGATATGTTTTTATAAAAAAAAAGTATATCTATAATATTAATACGCAAGCACCCATTTATTATCCTTTTACGCTTTAATTATACACTCATTTCTGGAAAATGTTATACCATTTGAAAGGTATTTTTCCGTAGATCAGACGAATCTATATTTTATTTAAATCGGTTCAGTTTTAAAAATCGGTTTGGTATTTAAAAATCTTACTAACACAATAAAGAAAACTCACATGCAAATTTGAGTTATTTGAATTATTTGAAGTTAAACTTTTATGGAATTTTGTTTTTTGGGTTGGTTTATAAATATTGTGTTAAAAAATTAAATAATATTGCAGTTAAGGTCACGCATGAGATCATTAAGAGCTATTTTACAATGAATTTTTTTTTAAGAGTCACAGTTGGATAAGAACATTGTGACTTATACCCAAAAAGGATGTTACCGAGTAAAAATACAGTCTTTTGAAGGAAAGTTTATAATAATTACAGATTATTATCAAGAAAACGAATTAAATGATCGGTCTGAATCAAATGTAAATTCAAAACTGATTAATGTTTAGAAAATGCTATAATATCAGGAAGGAATATTGAAAGGCAAATCTTGCATTGCGACTGGAATGGTTTAAAACTGTAAGCTTTTACAGATTCCAAGTACTTCGTGGTTCTCGCGGTTAATTATACAGTAAAATGATAATAAATTTGAAATATTAGGATCTTTGTTAAAAAGTTAAATAAGACCTTGATTTCTCTATCATTTTTGTAAGTCCGTTAGTAACGCTTACAAGTTTATCTGTTCATCACTTCACAAAGCATTTTGACATCGATAACGCAAGATGTTTTGATAAGAGCTACTAAGTCTAACACTTGTTCCTTTTCATTCACTTCTGAAGATGCAAAAACGGTTTATTATGGAATATCTTGAATCAGTAAACTCTTCGAGAGCTACACAATTTTGAATTATAGTTTTGCTAATTTGGCCAATTCGACGCTCTGTTATATGGAGTGACATAGAAATCAATGAGATTAATTTCTCCACATATCCGTTTAGCCCGGGCAATTTTAAAAACTTGCTACATCGACACTGTCATTTTTGACTTAAAGCTCTGATTGTATGAGTTTTCTTTTTATAGAGGAGTAGCACTCAGGCAAATACTGCCTATACAATTGCATATGGAGTATATACGAATTGGGTAACCTTATTTGGAAAGGGGATGGTAAAGAAGAGAAAGGTATATCTATTTTTAGAACAGTGAAGTTGCGCCACTTGTTGTTATTTAGACGCATTTTTTTGTTTTACAGCCAATTTTATTTATTTTTCGTAGACGGCGTGTTATTGCTGTAGTCTTACTGCCGACGGAAGATGCTGTGGTAATTAATAATTTTAATTCTGTTATCATTGACTCCCAGTGGAGCATAGGACCTTAAATTTAATATAAATTAATAATTACAGAAATTGTTTTTGCCGAGACCGGGGATCGAACTCAGGCTCAATGTAATATTACGTGCTAACCAACTAAGCCACAGCACGGGAAATTTGTATTCACAATGAACTAGATGATGGTCGATTGTGTCGACCGCAGGATACGCTAGTTAACCTTATTTTATAATCAGAAATTTAATTACAAACACGTAGTCGGTCAAGGTCGCCTATATGATACCCCTCATTACTAAGGTCAAATATGGAGCAACAATTTAATAAGTCTTAGAGATATACATATGTATGTGTGTGTTTTTTTTTTTCAAAATATCGAGATTTAAGTAGATTTATGTCAATTCCGACTGAGATCCTGATATGGGAACTAGGGTAAATTTTGGATCGATTGTTAGCAAATTTCGGTTATCGGTTTATATTTACAAAATATTTATCTTTATATTCTTATATAAGCGTTTTCATGCTTTTCTGGATATTTAAAAGACTTTAGAGAATGTGTCTTGTATGTGAGGTATGGTCAGATATAGGTCCATTCCTTTAAAATTAGGTACACTGATTTCCGCTAATATAATGATGCTAAATATTATTAAAAATTCAATTAAAGGACCAAAAACTGTATTTCGGGAAGGCATCTTTATGGGGGTTACCCGAAATAGTAATCCGTATAGGGATCATTCTTGGACCAAAATATGAGTCTGTGCTAAATATTATCAAAATATCTTTAACATTACGACCTGTACTTTTATAAGAAGCTTACACTCATAGAAAAATTGAACACATTTGTGTTTAAAATCACACCATTCGGGGTCTATAGTGAATTTGCACCGTATGTTTACAAATTGAAAACGAATGTATTTAATATTGCTTCTCAAAATGTATACTTTCAATACCGAACGTTGACTTTTCGTTACCATTAAGTCCTTCTTGTACTTTAGATAAAAGAGACATCGCTTCTTCATCAATTCCAAACTGTAACAAAAGGATTTATGTTTATAGTACCTGGGCGACCGAGCCTTGCTCGGAGCTTTATGATAAGCATTTCGAGGCAAATTTTAAAGTTTTCATATATTTTATAAAATACTAACCAACTAAAATAAATCTAGAGAAAAGACAAATATCCAATTAATTTTGAATAATTTTATTCTTTTTGTCCTATCAACACATGATCAAATGCATAGTTTAATATAAACAATTTTGGAAATTGGTCATAAAGACTTATAAACCTCCGTCGACTCATGTGCAAGAACTTTGTTAAAGATGATAGCCTGATGATTTAATTCATTGTTAGTAATTTTCAGTAGCGCCACCTGTCGAAAATTCTCCATACCAACAAAAAAAAAACCTGCGTCGGCTCATGTGCAACAACTTTGCTAAAGATCATTGCATGATCAAATGCACAGCCTACGATTTAATTCACTTTGTATAATTTTCAGTGGCGCCGAAAATTGTTCATACCAACTAAGAAACCTTTATCGGCTCATGAGCAACAACTTTGCTAAAGATCATAGCCTGTTCAATTGCACAGTTTTTGATTTAATTCATTTTAAGTAATTTTCAGTGGCGCCACCTGTCGGATATTGTTCATGCCATTTAAAAAACCTTCACCGGCTCATTTGTAACAACCTCGCTAAAGATCATAGCATGATCAAATGCACAGTTTACGATTTGATTCATTTAGAGAAATTTTCAGTGGCGCCACCTATTGGGAATTAGTGATACCAACTTAAAAATATTCGTCGTTCCATGCGCAACAACTTTAGCTAAAGATTATTGGATGAGCATAACATGGTTAAATGCATAGTTTACCATTCTATAAAGGACATACAGACAGAAACACATTCATTTGTTTAAAAGTTATAACATTACCAATTTTTTCCCAGTTTTCCTCTAATTTCTAAAAAGTTACATATGCATATTTGGTACTTGGTATCAATTGAATTTGGTACTTTTTATAAAAACGCAGTTAACATATTGTTCCTTTTCATATTGCTTCATGAGGTGTTAAGTTATCATTTTAACCCTTGCTTACCCATTTCGGCGCCTGAAATCGAAAAAGTACCAAATACGTGTTCAATATTTTTCTCCCAATTATTGATTGCGTTACAAAATTATTTTCTATATTGTTTCGTTCAAAAGATAAGAGTGGCTTAAAAATGGTACCAAAAAAACTATGTTCACCCTTTTTTACCCCCTATCGGGCATAGATTGAAAAAAGGACCAAACACCTGTCCACTTATTTTAACAGCTATTCAAAACATAATTTAAATTTTGTTTTTATGCCTATTACTTTAGTAGATATAGCATTTTCGATTTTTTCCCCTTTTTACCCGTTTTTACTCTCTTAGAGACAAAGGTTCCAAAAGTCCCTTCTTACTCGACCTATGCATCAAGAAAGGTGGGTACCTTGTCCAAATTTTATCAAAATCGTTAGAGCCATTTTCGAGATAGCCATTATATATATATATATATATATATATATATATATATATATATATATATATATATACATACAATTATTGCTCGTTTAAGATTTAAGATAAGATAAGAAGAAAAGATTCATAAGTTTTGTTGGATAAATTCATTAATCTTACCTCCGACTTAAAAAAAAAAATTCTCTAAACCCTCATAGTGAAACGGCATTTTCATTTTTTTATGATTTTCCAGGACTTAAAGGTTACTTCTGCTTCTAACTATTTCTAATGTAACTTGGCATCGTCTACTGACGCCTTGTTCTGCATTTCCTCGTACTCATTAACTTTATCTGGCTATGACTTTAGACTCTAAAGTCATAGCCAGATAAAGTTTAGAGACACGTGTCGGAAGATGACTAAATAACATATGTTTCAAGGTTGTAAACCAATGTTGGGCAAAGTCTCTCTGATTTGGGTAGAAAGTTTGTGCTGATATATGTAAAGCTTAGAAATATACATAATTTCGAGACAATCAGTACACTTAATAGCTTAATTATATAAGTCTTGAGAAAATGTTTGTATGATGACAAAGTTTAGCAAAGATGCAAGAAAAACAAACAACAAAAGTGATGGATGGTATCATATGGTCGGTTTTAACCGACTATAGCACTTCATTATTTGTTTTTTTTTTTTAAATTTAATGTTGTTATATATGTATAAGTATATTATTCTAAAACAGCTGATAAGGTAAGTAAATTGAAATGATCTCGTGCAACAATTTTGTATTTTTCTCTCGCAACAATTTTGTATTTTATATTTTTTCAATAAAATTTAAATCAATAATTCCGTGGAAAAAGGGTATATTATATAATAACTAATTCCTGAGGAAATAACAAAATCGTGTTTTTGAATTATTACAAAATAACAATTTTTTATCTTTACAAATATTTAACTTTTTTATTACTTCCTACATAATTTTATTTTTTTATTGTATCATATAGAAATTTATATTATTACATTTATTAATAATGAAGCATGTTTCGTTCTCTTTTTTCTTAAAATTTATTACATATGTATGTTGCGAAATTTATTATTTTTTTAATTTTGACGAGTATCGGTCGAATTAATTGATATCTATATATATAAAAGTTAAAGGGTCCATGTATATAACAAATAAATTGTTAATTATGTTTTCAGGACCGAATTGTCTTTCAAAATTACAAATGATTTTAAAGTATGCCAACGAACTGTAAAAGAGGAGAGTTCAGTTAGATAAGTTGGAAGCAATGTCCAATGTCAACTCTTAACCATAATTAACCATTATGTCCTCAAATCAATTTGTTCATCTCAACACCACTTGTTAATTTATTTTTAATAAAAGAATTCTTAAATAATGGCTTAAGACCTCATAAAGTATATATCGCGTAATTTTTACACAATTTTCTTTTTGCCAATACGGGTTTTCGTAGCTAAGCTGTTTTCGTGAAAAATGTTTCTGTCAGCTAGTTCTATAATTTTGCTGTGAATCAATTCACAAACGAAGAACGCTTGCAGATTACTGAATTTTATTACTAAATGTCTTTTTTTTACCGAAAAGTTTTGTTTAAGGAAGTGCATTTGCATCCTGAATTCGGATTATTTGTCACTGACATTATTGGAAGGAAGAAACGAACAAGAAACAGGATCATAGATGAGGGAGAAACGAACAGGGATGATTACTATTTTTGTTTGCTTATTAAAACTACATATCTTAATGGAAGATATTTTCACGAATTTTAAATTTTTCCGCCCCTTGTGCAAAGTTTACTGCTCATAATTCTTCCCCTCGATTTCTAGAATGTTTCTGTTGGTGTTATTCTGTTTGTGTCTTAAGCAGGCCCGACCAGATAATCTATTTGTACAACGTATGGGTGAGTGTGTTCTTGATCATGTCAGAATATATTGGAACATACATGAACATTCGTAAGCCGCATTGTTAGTGTACCTCTGTGTGTAAAAAATGCTAGAAACTCCCTTCTCTACTATATATAAGGATGACGAACTGAAATCGTGGAAGAGTTTTAATTGAGACGCGTATAAAAGCAGTAACACTGAAAATATTTGAAAAGCAACAAGCTTTTGTTTACACTGTAAACTTTACAGTTATGTAATTTGTGTTTAAAGTGAAGTAACTCTAAAAGTTAATAAAACAATGACTTTGCAAAACAACATAAAGTTTTTTAATTTGAAAGTGCTGCGAATTAATTTGTCAATTGAGTGACAAAGGGGATAGTAAAGAGGTGAAAAGTTTATATTGTTCAAGACTGTAATTACACGTCAAGATTTTAGGGTCGCTGATTTTAAAAATCCCAAAAGGTGAATACGTTTGTTTTTAGAGATTATATTTTTTCAGATTATATTTAAAACCATTTCTTACAAATTATTGCCATCGTTGATAATGAACTTAAAGCATTCAGTAGTATCAAAATCCACTTGTTTTCAACAAATCCAATAACATCACAAAAAATATTCCGGCATATTGGATCCAATACCAGAAAATCCCCTTACAAACGATTTCGAGCTATTAAAGCGTTCAGACCTTTCAAAATTAAATTTTAAGGACAGTCCTTCTTTAACAATGTATTTTAAACAAAATTAAAAAATAGTATCAAATTTATATACTGTCCTTTTTTTCGTTCAAAAAAAAGTTTTTGGTTCATAGCAGTGTGGCCATTTTGTCATTTTTGAGGCTATATTTTTACTTTTAATTTAGCTGCAAATTTTCCATTTTGCAGTTAGCATTTTTACCATTTTTCAATTAAATATTTAGCATTTTTAGCATTATTTATTTTATTTAAAATATTTATTTATTTATTTATTTATTTATTGAAATAAGTATTCTTAATTTCAAAATCTACCACAATTTTTTATTAATTACACATTCAAATCTGTAACCCCGGCAATAATGTGGATGGAAATTGAAATATGTCATCACATTGTTTATGTGTCATTATTACGGGGCTTATTCTACCCTTTACCACCATTGGTTTAAAGGGTATTATAAGTTTGTGCTGATGTATGTTACGCGTAGAAATATGTCTTAGAATAGACTAGGTAATATCGGGATGTTGGACACCAAGTTTCTAATTGGTCCTTATTTGGTAAAACCAGACTTATCTTGGACCTCAAATGAGGACACTGACCTCCTCGTGGTATCACCTGGTTAACACCTGCTAAAGTAGTGAGCCAACAGGTGCAACGCGTTTTCTCATGAGAAATATAAAAATATGGGTTAGGACAGCGTGTTGGTAACCCACTCCTGAAAAAACAATTACTATGAAAAAGATTAAATTATAATAGTGAAAACGGACATCTTAATGTAAAAAGAGGAAAAAAACAAGTTGGTTTGAGTATTTGTGAAATAAGTCGTGTTTTTTCTTACCGTCCAGACTTCTTCTTTGATATCTGTTTTAAGCTGTTGTTTTATCCCAAAAATCCGAAAATATTGATGGGATACCTTAGATGAATTGCTGTAGATGTTGTGAAGTGAATGCGTTTTAATTTTCATCCTTTATTTAATGTTAAAATTCTTACAAAATATCAATTTTCTTCAAATTTTATTGGAAACTTAAATTTTGTTAAAGTCACTCAACCAACGAGATTGGAAAATAAAAATAAATAAAAACATCAACAGCTGATTCGTGCAGTTTGCAATTGTTACCAGAGCAAAAGTATTAACAGATTAAAGTGTTGCCAGAAAAGGAATATCGCCAGACCAGTACCCCAACCGTTGAACGAAAACGCAAAGTGCGAAAAGAAAATGTTTAATTACTTCTCCTGAACCAACACAATCAGTTGGCAATATTTCGTTTAATGAGCTTTTAAATTTTAATACCATGTCGTTGCTATTAGATGAAAAATTGAAGTGATTTCTTAGAAGTAAAGGAGTATGTGCAAGATGTAAAATCAGCTCATCGACACTTTAAAGATGGATAGAGCCGAAATTGAAGCTGTCAGAAAAGTTTTTGAGAAGAATGATAAAATGACAGTAATGGTTGAGATGAAGACAGATAAAATGGTTTTGGAAGTGCTGAAGCGGACTAAATACCTAAAAGGAACTTCAATATTTATTGAACGTGACCTGTGCTTTGATCGTCAAAGGGACAAAAAAGTAATGATCCAACTGAAAAGCGATATTCAGGAGATTGCGAAGACTAAAAAAGTTGGTGTGAGAAACGATAAACTGAACGTAGACGGTAATTTTTTTCTTGGAAAAATTAATGGCCTAAGCAATAAATATCTTCACCATGGTTTCTTTGAGTACTTGATTCAAGTACTGGAAACTCACGTTGAGGACATAAATATACCTAATTATACAACGAGATTCAGAAATTTTAATTTATTGTGGAAACCTGCCATACGTAATAGTATTCACGGGAGAGCGATTGGTGGCATTGTCTGTGGAGTTAGAAAAGATCTAGCTGATGGTGGAGTAACTTATACTTACAATACATACAATGATATACATAAAATTACAATTATATCTAGTTATTTAGAAATTTCAATCTTACCAACTTATCTCAGAGGAATGAACTGGAATCAGGATTTAGAGAACATAAAATCATTTTTCGAAGTAAATGAAGTAGTAAACCCAATTCTAATAGGAGATCTTAATGCAAGAACTGGTGAAGAGCAACAGGCTCTAGATGATGTAATAGAGGCAATATTTCGAGCTGGATTAGAAAATCAAAAGATAAAGTTCTAAATTCTTATGGAAAATAAATTAATGGAATTCTGTAATAATTACGGTCTAGTAATAACGAATGGAAGAACCGCAGGTGATAAAGAAGGCAGTTTGACTTTTCTGGGCAATATGGGCAGCTCGGTCAACGAAATTTGTGCCGTGTCGATGGATGTTTTGAGTTATATTTTAGGTTTTGAGGTTGAACAGCAAATATAGTCAGACCATCTGCCCATTAAATTCAGTTTTCCCATTTTTAGAACACAAAATCCTACAGAAAAAATTAAATTGTTACCTTAATTGAAATGGAAAGCAAATTATATCCAGAAACTTAATTCAAATCTTACGAATCTATTAGACACAAAAGCATCTTTAGATTTGGTCGATATAACTAACCTAATTGTAGAATCGTACGGAAGGTCAAGTGTTAAGGATAAAGGTGTTCAACCAAGGAATAAATGGTTCGATAGAGATTGCATCAAAGCTAGAGAAAAGTCAAAGAGGTTATTAAAAAGTAACTTCTTTATAACTTCTTCCCCAGGATGAACAAAAGTACCTTCAATGCAAAAGTGCATACAAAAAATTGTGCAACAATAAAAAGAAGGTTTATATGAACCTAATAGAACGAAAAATAAACACTGTATCAGATAGTAAACAGTGGTGGTCCTTAGCAAAGGAAATTAGTCATCAAGAGGGTTTGACTGTAGGAAGTATTAATGGAACCAAATTTAGACAATATTTTATATGTCTGCTTAATCCCCCAGTATGCTCCGCAGAAATACATTATGCCCCAAATTTAAATATGGAGCATGAATTGGACATGACGTTCACGGTAGAGGAAATAAAAAACCAGTTGAAAAAGGCTAAACCAAATAAGGCACCGGGAGAGGACAGAATACCATACGAGTTTTTTATCAATGCTAGCAATGACTACCTGGAAGTTATAGCGGATGTCTTCACCCAAGTCTTAAATGGCCAGAGTTCATATGATGTCTTCAAAACAAGTATTATCTTTCCAATATATAAAAAAGGTGATGTTAATCAGGAAAATAACTATCGTGGCATCTCTCTTTTATGAATTGTAAAACAAAAATTATGATGGGTATGCTAAACGAAAGGATTACCAACTGGGTAAATAAAAACCAAATATTTAATGAATTTCAGGCGGGTTTTCGGAAGGGTTATTCCACGATTTACAATGTCTACAACTTATCCGCTATTGTGAACATAAAGTTTTCCGAGAAGAAGAAAGTATACGCTTTTTTTGTGGACTTTTAGGCGGCATTTGATAGAGTTCCAAGGAGCCTCTTAATATATAAACTACATCAAATGGGACTATCTACAAAGGTTGTTAACTTTGTTGTTAACAATATTTATCGTCACACAAAATCTGCTGTATGGACGGGAGCTGAATTAACGGACAGTTTTGAAACGTTGTCAGGTGTAAAGCAGGGTTGTTTGCTTTCACCACTTCTTTTTACCCTATACTTAAATGATCTCCACCATCAGTTAGGAGGAGGTTTGTTTGTAGATGATTTGAATGCTCGAGTACTTATGTATGCTGACGATATTGTCATTTTGGCTGATGATGTGAACGTCTTACAGGAAATGATAACTAAGCTAGAGTGTAACTGTTGTACATGGGGCATGGAAGTTAATCTTGCAAAATCTGATATAATGATATTTAGGAGGGGAGGTATAGTCGCACCCAGAGAACAGTGAACATTTAATGGACTAAAGGTAACAATTGTACCAAAGTATAAATACTTGGGAATAATACTCACCCCAAAAATGTCCCTTACAAAGCACGTATTGGAAAAAATTAAACTGCTAAAACATGTTTAAAGATGACATGGAAAACTTTCATTGGAAAAAGAGACATAAGTCTGAAAGCTAAATGGATGATGATCCTTGCCGTCTGCAGATCGATTCAATCGTACGGATCTCAAATATGGGGTAACTCTTGGTTCGAGGAAGTTGACATCTTACAAAGATACTTTACAAAGCGTGTTTTGAAATTAAGAGATAATATGCTAAACTATATCTTAATGTTAGAGACAGGACAGGAGGAGGGGCATTATTATACATATTGCTTACATTTAAAATATATACTGAAGACCATATTCGAATATAACAACAATCGCCTTCCTCATTTACTATCAAAAATAAAAGTACAAAGGAAAATTTATTGGTTTGATGACCTAATAAATAAATTTTTGAAGCATGGTATTGACATTGAGCAAATAAACATGAAAAATGGAAATCTAGTCTGGAAAACTAAATGTGTGGAATTAGTAACGAGAATGAAGGCAGAAAGCTACCAAAATCACTTAACAAAGCACAACAGAGCCAATCAAGAATCTACCAATACCTTGATCACTCAAAAGGATTGACTTATTGTAATGAACACTATAACCAAACACAAATAGGTTATATAATAGGTTATATAAGGAAATCAATATCGGCAAGGTGATGATAGGCTATTCTCCATGTGTAATCTAGGGGAAATTGAGTCCACGCAGCACTTTATCGGAAAATGTCCGGTGCTTAATTTTATAAGGATGAAATACTTCAAACGTTTATGGCTTAATGAGGATGAAATAGTAAGCATTCTAAGTGGTGCAGATGAGAGTTGGCTAGGACTTTATAAATATATAAAGCTGAAAAATACAGATATATCTTAATTAGGGAATTTAATTATTAAATTATATGTAAATGTAAAAAACCAATTACCGGCTAACGGTTTACATTTTAAAACCAAGCCGTATTCTTCTTAAAAAAAAAATTGTTAAAACTAATACTAAACTCAATTATTGTAACGATTTTGAAAAAATAAAGAAGAAATTTATCTATTTATCTTATCTATGTAAAAAGAGGACGTCCGAAACTTCGATGGAAAGACTAAGTAGAAGAAAATCGTTCAAAGATTGGCCACGAAATTGGAAAATAGCGAGAAAGATCGAATTAGATAGAATTTTAAAACAAACAGGTTTAACAGGTTGTAAATATAGGCCATTTAAGTAAATAATACACTTAGAATCTTTACGGCTGCTAGGTCGCAATTCTAAAGATAGTTTTTTCACAGGCAATTCTTTTGGTAGTGGGGCGGACCATGCCTATTGAAGTTAGTCAAAATCGGTCCATTATTAAGGGTACCCCCCATAGGTACAAATTCCCGGAATTTGTATTTTGGCCACAAATATCAGAATATTTTCATGAAATTTAAAACAAATCAATTTTCTTTAAAATCGGTCCATATTTGACCATATTGACTATACAAACTCTTTCGTTAAAACTCACTTAATGAGACGAAAATCAATTAAATTATCGTAAATCTGATAATAACAATTCTGAGTTTATTTATTGCATACGCAATTTCTGTAAAAACTGGAATCATTATTTATTGTATCTTCATTTATTTACTATGAACTAACAATAGTTAATCAAATCTTAAAATCTAAACTGCTTAATTATGGAAGTCCATTTGTAACTTCATAATTCTTTGCGTAGTAGGATTTTTTACATTATTAAAATCCATGTTGCTTAGCTGCTGTACAGGTCGCTAGTATCCCTCCTTCTGAGTCGGATATGGTGACATGCCAATTTATTGATATAATTTACAATTTACGCTTCGCTATTTCTGTTTTAACCAACCACGGGGCGCCAGAAATTATTGTTAAAAGTTTAATTTGCCGCCTTTAGTATTTTCTCAATATTTGAGTCTGAGGCAGTGCCCCACAATTGAATTCTGTAACACCATATTGGTTTAATGATAGAATTGTATAGAAGAAGTTTGCAATTTAGGCTAAGCTTAGAATTCTTACCAATTAGCCAGTTAAGTTGGGCTGACTTTAGTTTAATTTGGATAAATTTGACATCTATGTGACTCTTCCATATAAGCCGTCGATCTAAGTAAATACACAGGTATTTCATTTCTGATTGTTGGGGGATAGTTAGGTTATTAATTTTAACAGGAGGGCACGAGTCTCTGCGCAATATAAATGTGATATTCACTTTTATCTTCCATTGGTTTAGCCATTTCTATTTGAAGTATGTGGTTCTGTAAATTCCTAGATGCTTCAACTGGGTTTTCATTCATTCTTCACAGACTGAGCAAAAATATTCATTATCACTTTTATTAAAATTGAACTTTAGTACAATTTAACAAGCATATAATCAAATTATGACCGAAAAATGGAATTTTCGCGAAATACTAAGATTTCAAATCGTAGGTACGGCGACACCATTTTGTATGTGTTTTATTTTTTTTTGTTTCTTTTATGAACCTGAAACGATCATTTATAATTTGTAACATTTGTTGCACAAAATTTTAAAAAAATCAAATTTTCAAGGGATTATTTTTTTAGCATTTCGAACAAATCTGGGGGTTGGAAGCATACAAATTCCAACTTTGAAAAATAACTGGCACTCTAATGTATATGGACAAAAATTAAATAGTTTTAATTTTCAGTATTAAAAAAACTTTTTGATCGCACACTTTTTTTTGGGTTCTATTAAGAAAGCTTAGTAAATGTAAAATCCGTTCGCGTTTATGATTTTACTCGATGCGCGAAGATGTTATTACGGTTAAAACAAAAATTTCTAAAAAAAAAAATAAAAACTATTTTATTTTTATTAGTTTTATGTTGATTTTGACACAACTTATATATTTTCAGGTGTTCTGTCGTTCCATGGTATTATGGTAATTTATATATGCCTTAAGACGAAGAAATAATGCAATTATGCAAGTGAAAAAAATATTTTTTAACAATATTTTTTTATTTTTTTAACAGCGATTTTCGCGAAATTGGTCAAAATGTGAGTCTTAGTAAAATTCTGCTGCCTTGACTTATGGACAAATTTAATTTAAAAGAATTTTTTATTTTAATATAATTTTTAATAGGTGCATACCTTTTTAAAATATAAAATTCTTATTTGGCCCGTCAAATCGTTAATCCTTATAATATTTTGGTGCGCTTTAGATCTAAGGTAAAGCTTTTTTTAAGAATAGTTTTAAGACCATAATTCGGGATGTACTTCATTAAAATGTTTTTAGAAAAAACCTTCGCGTTCTCAGTTAATAAAAAGATTTTTGACAAACTCTTGATGCAAATAGGTTATAAATGACATCGCTCTTATGCCTTATGTGATTTTGTCTTAGTTTGCAATCTAAAACCATTTAAACCAATATGCCCTTTTTTGCACGATTTTCAAAATCTTCATAATATTTTAGCAAACAATGATTTTTTGGTGCGCTTTTGCTTTTAGGTGCTAAATGGCAAAAAACTCTGTTG
Organism: Stomorhina lunata; assembly: GCA_933228675.1. Lineage (NCBI taxonomy): Eukaryota > Metazoa > Arthropoda > Insecta > Diptera > Rhiniidae > Stomorhina > Stomorhina lunata. The sequence goes on from OW121745.1 coordinate 9,080,522, forward strand.
ACGCGGTAGTTTGGAAATTTTCATTTATATTTGCGAGTGTGCTCCAAGAAAAACCGGTATTTTGAAAAATTTACGCTCAAGTTGTCCTCATTTACACCTGTTGTATGTTATACCTATATAGAGCACATTAACGAGATATATATCAAACGATGAGAAATTGAAAGATCTACAAATCGTTATATATTTTTTTGGCGGCCAAAAATATTCGAAAAAAATTAAAAAGTGGTGAAAACGATCTTTAAATTTTGGCAGCCATTAAGTAGTATTAGAAGTGACAAAATTAAAATTTAGAGAGAAGTGAATTTATCACCTAAGTGTGGTGTCTATTTCAAAGAACAACGACTTTTGTCCAAATATTAAAACGAATGCAGAAGATGAATAAATATGAAGAAATAGTTGTATGCTTCAATCGAGTTTTTAACGTTTATTTAGATTTGCATGCCAATTACGTTTAGAAGCGCAAATTTGCGCCACTAAGATATTGTTTTCAGTATACAGAAGTTTTTGCGAGTTCAAGATCTGTAATTAGATTTTCAGAACTCCTAAGGGTACAAAAGTTATTCGAGTTGAAAGTCGGTTTCAAAGGAATAAAAACTGTTTGATTTTAGCCCATATGTCTATTATATTTGTAAATTAAACCTAAATGACATACTTTGTCAAATGCTTGTGAAACATCAGTGAAGAGAGCAGAGCAATATTTTTTTTCTTCAAAAGCATTTCAAATTGCAGTTACAAGTCTACGTGTTTGTTTAATGCTTTCTTCTAAAACCGAACTGATGATTGGGAATGTATCCGATTTCATCTAAAATTTGCTTTAATTTGGTAACTAACAATTTTTCAAATAGCTTTGACATATTAAATAGAAGACTTATAGGTCAATAGGACTCTACTTTTTAGTGATTTTTATCTGGATTAGGAACCATAGTGATTAATGAAACGTTCCATTCTTGAGGATATTATTTTCGATGTAAGATTGCATTAAAAATATATGTTATTATCCTTATTGCTACTTAGGGGAGTTCCTTTAACATTTTATTGCTCACTTTGTTAAATTCAGGTGCTTTTTGGGGTTTAAGTCAAGAATAGATTTTATAACCTCCCGAGTCTCAAACCTAATCATTGTTCTACGTTGCTATACCACAGGGGGTAACTCCATTATGTCAATTGATAAGTAGGGGTTAAATACATTTTTCAAGTAGCTTACAAACAGATTACCTTTCTCTGAGTAGCTTCTTGCCCAGCCTCCACTCGTAGTTCTTAAAGGTGGTTTACGAATGACAGGACTTTTATAGCTTTTAGCAGCACGTCATAATGAATAATCCGATTGTGGGGTCGCATCTAGTTCTGTTAGATAAGTTTCCAGAGAATCAGCGCTTTAGGATTCCAGTAATTTCCTAAGAGATTTTATGCTATTTCGGAATCTGTTTTTAGATTGGGAGGATCTATGAATTTGTCATTCTCTTCGAGCTATTCTTTTTTCAGTCAAAAGCCGTTCGACGTCGGCAGAGTATATTCTATTACACCCGACTTGTCGGGAAGGGAATGCAGTATATTGTAGGGGATTGTTACCGGGGGATCTATGCAGCATATTATCTGGGTTTAATGTAGAATGTTGTAGGGATGATGTAGCATATTGCCAGGGCATGATGATTGGGGGGTAATGTATCATGGGGGGATTAGCGAAGCTTGTTGTGGGGGTGTAATGTGGCATATTGCTGGTGGTTAAAGCGGATGTAGCATATAGCTAGGGGACTAAAGTAGCGTAATTATTGGGGGGTACTGTAGCATGTTGCGGGAGATTAGCAGAGCTTGTTGTGGGGGTGTATTGAGGCATATTGCCGGTGGTTAAAGCGAAATTTCGTATGGGGGATGGTGTGACATGTTGCCGGGGGGATAATGTAGCATGTCGTCTTAAGGGTAGTATGGTATTTTGTTCACGGTTGGTATTGTTGGTTGTTGTGGGGTTGTAATGAAGCATATTGTATTGTGGATTGTGTAGCAAGTTCCTGGGGGTTGGGTATCAGATATTATTGTGGGTGATGTGGCTTGATTCAAGGTGTAAATGTCATGCCTGAGAGTTGATGTTGCATGTTGCCAGTAAGGGGATGTGGCATGTTGACTCGGGATTACTGTAGCATGTTTGTAGCGAAGATATCTAATAGAGAGATCTATGTCTTCCGGTGTATGTAGCGATGTTTTCTGTGCAGTGAGTGCTGAGGTGTTTCTTGTTTTTAAGCGAGCTTGTTTTTGTGCCTGTCATTGCGGGCTTTATGAGGGTTATGATGGTTGGCGAATGGTCCGAGGAAAGTTACAAAGAAGATTCAACTTGGATCATTTCCCTTCTGATACTTTTCGTTACTCCGAAATCAATAACAAACGGGATTTTATTTGGGTCACTAGGCCAATAAGTGGGATGACCGCTTGATATAACCTAGTTTTGAGGTAGAATCAAGCAACACACGACCTTTAGGGGTAATCAGTCGCGATCCCCAGAATGTGTGCTTTGCATTATAATCTACAGCTGCCAAAAAGCGGGGTCAAAGTGATTTGAAGAATTTGCTATGGTCCTCAGAAATTGAGAACCTTGGGGGGGGGGGGAATATATTGAAGATATCACTAAGTTACGACAAAAATCGTTTAGACAAATGAAAGATGCTTGAAAATAATCTTCACAATAATCGCACAATAAATAGTGCTTGATACGTTCTTTTATAAGAACAGCCGAGCCACCGCATGCTCTACCTCTTGGGTCCTTAGTATCAAATCCTGAAAAAGCTGGACATAAGGAAAAAAATGTTATCGTTGAGGAGAACTATAGTTACGAGGTTGTAAAAGAATTTGTTTTCCTTGGTACCGACATACATTTCGAAATCAAACGTAGAATCATGCTTGCCGACAGATCGTCGTGCGGGAATTTATGTGCTCTAAATTAAAAAAAAAATAATTCTTAACCTTTAAGCTGGACAAATTTAAACTTAGCTTGACACTGGACAATCACTAAAAAAGCTGGACAATCCAGTCGAATCCAGCCTGACTGGCAACCCTAATCATAGAGTACGTAACCATCTAGTTGAAATAAACTTTTTGCAGTTAAATAGGTTTCCGAATCCAGCATAATGTCGATATGTTTATCGTTAAGGAAACATTCAATTTCGTTTTTATGTTGGCGAATGCCGTTTTTCTTATTTAGAATAGCTTGCAATAGCATTTTAACCATTTCTTGCATCATGCTACTCATTGTGTTAGTGAAATTGTTTACTGACTGCACTAGGTAGCTAATTGTGGACTCTAGCCTGCTGAAGTTCAAGTTTGCATTTTCAGTATTTGAATCAAAGTTTGGTCTGAGGTTTGAATTTGTTTTTGGCGACGGATTGTCAGATGTACTTGTTGCTTTCAAAACGTTTGCTTAGGAATTTTTGTTAGAATAAGATGTTGTAATCTGTGGGTACTGTGGAATAATTACTGGCCTAGCGGGGATTTTATTTTGCTTTCTCACAAATGATTTTTTAACAAACGAGTAAAAGGGGCATCCTCTGTGATTTGCAGTGTGATTTCCACCACAATTGGTACATTTTTATGTTTTTGTTGTTTTAAGGTTTATTACATTGTTCGGATCCATGTAATTCCCCGCATATAACACAAATAGGGGGTAATTTGCAGTAAGTCCTAGAGTGTCCGAATTCCTGGAAAGTTGAACACTGAATTGGACCTTTTCTCTTGTATGGCTCATCAACTGTTATTTTACGGTGCAGTATGTACTTTAAACTGTACAAAGGATGTGGTTCATTTTTCTTCAATTAAATATCACCTGGTTCTAGTTATACTCGAAACATAGGTTGGGGGATAATTTCTCTATTTCCAATGTTGGTCACATGTTTAACTTTTAACCCACTTTTTTGTAAGCAATCTTTTATTGCCCTTAATGACTACTTGTAGATCTTTGCTGCATTTTAATTGGTACGTGTAAAGGCTTTTATTGCGGAGTTTGAATTCATAAGGTAGAACCTTAGGCAGTCCGTAAAACCAAACAACCTCATCACCCGTGTCATCAATTGGGACTAATTTTTTGTTATAATATTCACCAACGCTGTTGTCAGCTCCTACAGACAATAGTAGCCCAACCACACCGTCACCAAAAACACTACCCATAATAGTGTCCAACAAGGGACTACTATTAAGTATTAAGACTATTAAGTCAATTTTACCCATACAGTTGCGTAGTGAAGTTAAAGCATTGATTAAGGATCCAACTTCTGGCAGCCGAGCCCGGTTTTTAAAAATCATTAAGGGTCAACAATACTAAATTACCATATCATAGACGGGTATAGTCAAAGTAGTATGACTACATTCTTAGGCCTCAAAGAGAGGGGAGGCAGAGAACATATTTCTGTTTCCAACGACATTTAAGCGCAATGGCAACATATTGCCAGACCGCTGCAAAATCTGTACTAGGATTTCAAACCCTTTTTCCTAAAAGCTCTTAGTATGGGGAGGAGAGCCGCTATGTTACTGCTGAGAAATATACAGCCTAGAGGCCAACTCTGCAGTCAGTAGTTACGCGTCGAACTTAAGATAAATACCGAGAGAAAAGGAGGGAAGACGAAACGCCTATTCCGTAGATAAAAGAAAGAAATGGAGAGACGTGTGTTTGAGGGAATTAAGATGTGTAAGAGTCAAAATCAATTGCGTAAATTCGACCAACATGTTAAACAACAATTGTTTCTTCTCCTGTAAGGAAGACCAAGGAAATCTTGTGACAGATACAGAAAACATAATGAAACTATGAAAGGAGCACTTTTGAAAATTGGTGGTATGAAATGTATATATATATATATATATATATATATATATAATTCCCCGACAACATTCCAATTAGAACAAGAGCTACTTCTCTCAGACAATGCATCCGATTCTATTTTTTTAGACTCATTGAAAGGGATGTACGTTTTAACGCCGGCTCCGAACGGCACATGCATTAGTTAGAGAAGTTTTACTTAGTGTAATACTCAATAACCAATGGCTAGCTGAGTTATGAGGTGAACCGCCGCTATTTTGGACATTTATTTTTTCAAGTGAGTCTTGCCAGTGATCGAACTTGGGCCTCTGGTATGCTAGGCGGATGACTAACCTGCTATACCACGGCGGTTCATGCTATGTAAGAACAATCTAAGTATATTAAATGTATCTCCAAATCTTTTTGATTGTAGATATAACAAGTAAGAGTTACATATGTTTACAATCGGCGGTGCCAAATCTTATATTCCCACCAGAGAAGCGCATACTCATTGCATGAGTAGAGTTGAATCAAAAGTTGTAAATTCTTGTAGTCATACGCAATCAAACTTTACTTATAAAAACTTATATAGATTCGTATGCAAAGATATTTATTTAATATATTAATTACTGTAATTAAAGGGAAAAAAGAGTACTAGCTACTGAGGCTTTCGACTCGTTGTGTATATAAAAATATGCTAATATAAAATATATGTTTATGTTATTTACAATGAGATATAAAAGTTTTTTACAATGAAATGAAATATTTACATTTTTTTCAATAAGTTGCAATTTAGAATAAATTTAAAAATTAATTTAATGTTGTTTGAAGATAAGTCTTTTAAGCAGTCCAACGGTTTTGTGTTGCCAAATATGTTGCGTCTCTGGTTTTGGTATGATGAACATTTATCAAGCAGGTGAGTGATGGTGATTCGAGTGTTACATGTTTAGCATCTCGGGGGTGTGGTTCTTTCAAAAAGATGTTTGTGTGTTAGTAGACTGTGACCGATTCTCATTGTAACGATTAGATTTGAGATTTTTCGTGAGCAAGAAATTGGGTAATTTGGTTTGCTTTTTAGAAGGTTAACATTTTTGTAGTTATGTTGATACTCAGACCAGTTGAGATTTGTGTGGTTTTCAAAAAAAGAGCGGGATAGCTTTAACATATTTCACAACTTGGGAAGGAATACAGGGGTTGGTTTCTTGCTTCCGCGGCTGCGGAGTCAGCATATTCGTTACCAGGAATACCAATATATAACGGAATCCACATAATTTTAATTTTGTTACAGTTTTAAATGCAGCAGTTTCTTATGTGATTTACTACAGGAGAGTCGTACTGAGAATTTTTAACAGCCATAATTGTAGATAAACTGTCAGTACATATGATATACTTAGAAGAATCGTGGAGAGAAAAATCAACTGGTTTTGATATTGCTGTAGCTTCAGCAGTAAAGTTAGAACAGTAGTTTTCTATGTGTCCATTACAAATAACATTTTCGTGCACCACCGCAAACATTGTAAAATTTAAAGTTTTTGAACCATCTGTGTATATTAATTTCCAACCAAGATTCATAAAATAACTGCTTAGGTTATAAAAGTGCTGTTTATATATTGAAGGTGATGTTGATAATTTTGGGAGCTTGCTTATTGAATCAATGAAGATAGATTTGTTTAGAAGCCAGGGTGGTTCGGATGGAGTTTTTATATATTTTGGTTGAGTTGTGAAGCCTATATCACGGGAATATTCTATGCATCTAATCATCGTAGATTTAAGTTTCGGCATTCTTCTTCGATTTAGAATTTTAGATACTTCTTGGAGTATAATTTTATTCCTACACAACATTAATTTTGGAATGAGCTTGCATGTAAGAGACAGAGTTCTGTCATCGGTTGAGGGAAAACAAGATTCAGCTAATATAGTTTTGATGGGACTTGTACGAAAAGCTCCAATACTTCGCTTAACAGCTGCGTGGTAGGGTGCTTGAATACGTTTTATTTTAGAAGGCGCACACCATCCATATATGGGGAAAGCAAAGTCTATTTTTGAAAGCATTATGGATCTAGTAATGTTAAGCATTGTTGAAATGTAGATCATAAAGTGTTTTGAGTTGAGAAATTTTATAATATTGAGTCTGGAGTTTAGGTTCTTTCTAAGTTGTAGGCAGTGATCTTTAAATGTGAATCTTTTGTCAAACAAAACACATAAAATTTTAAGATTTCCAACATGTTTTATTTTTAAATTTTTGTACACGATATCGAAAGTATTGCAATTTTGTTTTCTGCAAATATTTAGTAATTTGCATTTATCGACAGATAGTTTTGCGCTTGATATAGATCCCCAGTCATCAATTTCCTTAAGAATATTTAGAAATATTTCGCGGACTCTGTCATTATCATTGTGTTTTGTGAATAAAACAGCATCATCAGCATAGATATTGCATGTTCAATATGTTTATGTCTATAAATTATTTTACTTAGTTGATTAAAAGCTATAATAAATAAGACAACAGATAAAGGTGAACCCTGTGGTATTCCATTGTGAAGAGGAGAGGTTATTGATACCGTGCTGTTAATTTTTACTTTAAATTTCCGGTTACTTAAAAAGTTTTTGATGAAGAAATACATTTCTTTGCAAATTTGCCATTCCATTAGTTGCTGTAGAATAACATGATTACCAATCCGGTCAAAAGCTTTTTCAAAATCGGTGGAAAGAATATTTATATGATTTTTTCTAGACTATGCATTGCTTATGAAGTGTTGCAAATATAAATGGACGTCGTCAGTGCCCTGTTTTTTCATGAAAGCCACTTGGATTGGCGAAATAAAATTATTTATTTTTAAAAACCACATTAATCGTCTCGCTATAATCTTTTCTAAGTGAAATAGGTCTATAACCGTCGACAATGTAAATATCTTTATTTAGTTGCGGAATTGGTACTATCGTAGCTATTTTCCATGCCTGTGGATATACGCCGGTTGAAAATATATTGTTGTAGAGTTTGAGAATGTGCTGTTTAGTTGGATAATTTAAATTTTTTAACATTGGATAAGATATGCGATCTTCACCTGGTGTTTTACCTCTTGCAGAATGTAAAGCGTCTTAAAGTTCGGTCATGTTTATTGGTATTTGAATTTTATGAGCATAAGCATTAATGGAGTTTGGATTATATTGGTTTTTTATGGCACTATGTTTATTGAATTGAAAAATTGTAGAAAAGTTATTGTCAACTGATTCGTCAGACCAGCGTTTTACAAAACAGTTTGCGATATCAATTGAGGATGATAGTACCTCAGGGCCATTACGAATAAAATTGATGGAGTTAGATGTTTTACCGCCCGTTATCCTTTTAATGTCTGACCATATTTTTTGTGTTGTGGAAAGGGGACTGATGGATGATGTAAATTTTTGTAAACTAGCGGCTTTACTTTCTTTAACCGTCTTTCTAAAAAGAGCGTTCCATTTTTTGTATAAAATAAGGTTTGATTCAGTTCTAGTTTGTTTAAAATTATGCCATAGTTTTTGTTTTTTATTTCTTAAGAGTTCCAGCTGAGAGCTCCACCAAACCAAACGGGGTTTATATTTTTTTTTTTGGATTGCGGTATACTTTGATTGGCAGCTGTCCTTATACATTTTACCGTGAAGGCAGCTTGTTGGTTTATATTTGTAAATTGTTGATGTTGATATCGCAAATACTCTGGAACTTAGGCCAATTTGCGAGTTCGGTTTTGTATTTGGGTTTATGTTTAATTGTAGTAGAATTATCATTCTTCTCAAATTCGATTAAAATAGGAAAGTGGTCACTTCCATGAAGATTTGGAAGAGCTTTCCACGAGCAAAAGGGAACGAGCTCTGGTGAACAGATTGACATTTGTCAAAGTCATTGTTTATGGGTGTTATTGTGTTATGGGTGGAAAAGTGGGTTGGAGGCCATTGTTTAGAAGGATTAAATTGTCATTTATTAAAAAAAATTCAATAATTTTTCCTCTAGTATTGGAGATGTCAGTTGATATTGATATTAATGATTCTTTTTTAATGAATACTTTTGTTGCCGACTGTATGAAAAAAAAGTAAGAAAATAACTTAAAAATCGACCGTTCAACGCAAGTGTTAGTCGAAGACTGATGCAAATATAGAAATTCTATTTATATCTATGTATATTCAGAAGCATGTGCAATGTTTTTGATTCTGACTCTGCTTTACTTCATATATACAGCCTATGCAAAAAAAGTGTTAATAAATCTCCAAGCATGTTTTTATATTACGTAGAACATTTTTGGGGCAGTTACGGTTTAATTTCGCACTTTCGTAATATACTGAGTAGTATTTGTGTCATAGTTTATAATTTATAAACGTTTCGTGGCATTTTAGTAGTGATTTTTATATGAATGCAATGGTTTAATGTAGACCGATTTTACACACTACCTGATAACCATAAATTTTATTACTATTTAACTTGTTTCCGAGGAAGGATTTTTATGGAAGCTATAGTCAAATGTGGACCTATTTTCAAATAATTTCACACGCTCTGTGACAGTTATAAAAACTGGTCTGTGAACCGATTTCTCCCAATTTTAATACCGAACTTTGAAAAAAAATCAGGAATAAATAAAATAAATTTATAATTTGTTGAACAAAATTTTCAAAAAATAAAAAAATGATTTTTGAAACCGCCCTGAGAAAAAAAGTACTCACAGGGCATAGAATTGTAAATCATGTCTTACTTTAAAATTTTTTTCTAAAGTATTAATTTAATTATTTACAACCAAAGTAAAAAATCAGATATTTTGCAAATTTTGGGCACGCTTTCGCCCTACCCGATTGAGCTCAAATTTTCAAGCGATTATTTTTTTTTAGCATTTCAAACAAATTTGGGGGTTAGCCGCATACAAATTCCAACTTTGAAAAAAAAAATCGGTATAACTGTCCATGTTAGCCAGCAGATGCCCGTCCTGCTGGCTAACATGGACAGTTATACCGATTTAGAATGTGATAGGTGCTGGTCACACTAATGTGCTGTTTATAGAACACAATCAGCTGATGATTGTGTGAAATTTGAATGTGTTTTGTTTTTGTAACAAAAACAAAATACATGTAAATTTCTCTCAATCGGCAGCTGATTGTGTTATATAAACAGCACATAATATTTGTATTGGATGTAGAACAAGAAATAGAAATAATGCGCCTGCATAACAAAAGATGATGCAACTCTAGTGTATTTAAAATAAGCATATGTAGAAGTGCAATTACAGTATTGAACAAGTAAGAAAGCACTATAGTCGGTCAAGCCCGACCATACGATACCCTTCACCACTAAGGTCAAAGGTGTTATTTTTCCTGTATAAAGACAAATATTTGCTAAATTTTGCCATCATAAAAACATTTTCTCAAAACTTATATATTCATTTGGACTTATATGAAAGCTAGGGTCAAATGTGGACTGATTATCTCGAAATTTGGCAAATTGATCACAGTTGTTACAAAAATTATGTATGCAAAAAACAAACTCAAAATTTTTATTATCTTTAGATTTACGAGCGTTTTAGTGATTTTTTGTCCCATTTAGTGCGTTTTTAAAGAAGAGTTTGTATGGGAGCTATGGTCAAATGTGGACCGATTTTAACGAAATTTGGTACAGTGATTTTCGTAAGCAGTATTTGTTTTAAATTTCATGAAAAATATTGATATTTGTGGCCAATATATCAATTCCGGGATGTGGGACCTATGGGAGGTACCATAAATAATGGACCAATTTTGACCAATTTCAATAGCCATGGTCCCATTATTAAAAAAAAAATATCTGTGCCAAATTTCATCAAATTATCTTTAGAATTGCGACCTGTAGTTTGATTACAAGGTTTACATGGGGGTCCAGCCAGACAGACGGACGGACGGACATCGCTAAATCGACTCAGAAAGTGATTCTAAGCCTATTGGTATACTAAAAGGTCTAAGACAAATATTTCTATGCGTTACATACATCAGCACAAACTTATAATATCCTTTCCACCTAAGGTGGTGAAGGGTATAATTATATATAGATTTATCGTTCTTCTCTACAATCACCTTTACAAAGATGGTAACCCAATTCGTATTTTACTGAGTGTTACTTCTCTTAAAAAGACTAATTCAAATCGGTCCGCTAACATTATGCGTGGTAAACTATGAACTTTTGCGAAAAGAAATACATCGTGAAAAAACATAAATATTATGAAGACGTCCGCAATCTTAAAAAATACATATATACAAACATACACAACATATTCTCACGATGCTTTTTAATTTATGAAATTTTAAATATCTCTACCGTCAACATGTTTCAGATACAGGTCACATCAAAAACTTAAATGTCAACATACCTACTCTTAAGTCCCATGGTCATTATAAACCTGAAACTTGCACAGACAGTTAATAACTCATATCATTTCTGTAGGGCTCACCTAAATCAGTCAACCTATGTATTTACATAATCCAAAAACCATAAACTCTTTTAATTCTCCTCTTTGTCTTTTAAAAAAACATTGGCGAAGTTCATAAAATAATTTTTTGACACTTTTTAAAAAACTTCTTACCGGAAAATAAAAACTCTACCCCAAATACTGTCAATATAGACTTGTAATAATAACAAATTGCAGCAAGTACATACATTGTTTTCAAAATTTAAGACCAACCGACGCTCCACGAAATTTGAAAAGTAGTAAAAAGTTATCTTTATATGAAAATAAAATATAATAAGAAAAGCATTAATATTAAATATATAATTAAATTTCTTGAAACAGAAGCATATCGAATGAGGACATGTTAAATTCACCAACTGGGGGTAAAACCAACAACGGAAGATATTCACCGAATATACAGGTAATTATTTTTCTGGATGCATTTATTTCAGCATATGAAAACAAACGAAACAAAAAATTTGAATTTGTTTTGCAAAGCAGAGATAAAATACAGGCAAAGCCGGGTATAACAAATCCCGATTTAACAAAAATTGAATATAACGAACGCTATAATTTTTTCCATTGAATGCAAATTTAATACACGATAATAAAAAATAGTACAAAATTTGCATAAATTTAAACATTTTATAAATGAGTAATTGAAAATCAAGCAAAAAGAGAGTAAAAAAAACAAGTAAAAAGTATGTATGTCTGTCGAGCTGTGCAAAAAATAAACATCAAATTGTCGTTTTCGTAAGATTTTGACCGATTCCAACGAAAATTTCTTACAGTGAATTTTGACTCTAAAAGAAATATTTCCTCTCTTTTATAAATATACTAAAATTTGAGGCCAAAATCTAAATTTCGGGAAGCCAGACTAATGAAAGGTTCCTGAAATTAAGAACTGATTTCAGTATTGCAGTCTCACTATAAAATAGATGTCTGTACTAACTTTCATGAAATTATCTAAAAAACTGTGATTTTGATAACAAGATGAAAAGCCTGAACAGCAATCGAACGAACTGACATCGTTAAATCGACTCAGTTATTGATTACGAGAAGATTAGTATACTTATAGAGTATACAAACTTTGCGATATAACGAATATTTCTGTATTACGAACGAGCCTGACATTATATCTTTCGTTATACCGGGAGTTGCCTGTGCAAATAATCATAATATATTTGCCAATATGATTTATATATTATTTGTACACAATCGAAACACGAATATTATTTAAACTTACTCAGCTAGAAAGAAAAGCAAAGGGAGTAAACCCGAAAAACATAGAACAAAAACATTGCGCAAATATTTGCTGAGTGATTTGATCTTTCTGGAATGTATTAAACACATAAAAAACAGCAGGCTACACGAACACCGAATACAATAGTGGTTGGCTACAATTGTCGCCTCGTAGTCAGCTACTTTATTATTTTCTTAATCAGCATTTCATCTACATCCATATTACCACATCTATATGCTAATAAGCATTATTATTAATAAATAAAACAAAAATAATAATAAACTTACCAAATAAAATAAAAACCAATCGATTAAATTAAAATGAAAATATTTAAAATATCGACAGCTGATTATCAGTGATGCCAATATCGTGCTTATAAGGTGGACAAAATAATATAAAATAAATAAACTCATTTTATTAATTAATGTTGGATTTGTTTTCATTTAAAAAAAACAATTTTCTTCCGCTAGAGGACACTTTAATTTTCATGTACAATTAAAAAATTATAAAATATATTTCATATTCTATTAACATTACTCATGTGTACTCAAAAAAATTTGATTTTGTCATACTGTGTTATATGCTTTATATATACAAATATTCAATTAGTATGTAAATTGTTTATAAAAATTTTCTTCTTCGGTAAATAAAATTAAGTGGTTTAAATAGCTCATTTATTTCAAATATTCTATGAAAAATATAAATTAGTTTAATTTTGGCTGTGTCGACACAAAAATAATCATTTCCATTTGACTGCATTTTGACAATTTGTAGCCCGTAGCCTGCTGTTGTCTATGTGTTTAATGCATAAGTAAAACTAAAGAGAACAAAAAAAACGTAGGCAGAGTTTTTCAACTAAATGCTTTTGATATTAATTTTTACGAGTTTCATTAATGATCGGTACATTTACGAAATTTGGCTTAAGCCAAAACGAATTATTCGTTCAAACATTTCTGAGACTGCTTTTACTTAAACGCTGTGATGCCAACCAAAAATTTTACTTTGTGGGAGATTCGACATTAAAAAGTAGTAGATTCCACAAACTTTATTTTCAAAAAGTGATAGATCTACCACTTTTATTATTCAAGCTTTTAAAGAATTTTAAAGTTAGAATATTGCCGCTTTTATTCAATGTTTTGTTTAAAAAAATAGTGTTGTATATGTATCAATAAATATACATACATATTGAATGTAATTTGAAAAATAAACAAGTGCTTATAAAAGATAATTTTTATTCGAATCCTTAAAAGAATACATGGTTTTACTAAACAATTTAAAATGTTCATCTGTTGGTGTAAGCATTTACACTCCCTGAAGAGTGTTAGTAGAAAGTTTATTCCTATTAGAATTTTTAAGTAAATCAACTGCCGAAATAGCCTTTTGACATTGGCACTACTATGTGGAAGCACAAGCAATTTTTGTGTCAAAGGGAGCATTTGTTCTTTATCACCTTTATTATTCTAGAAACATGATGCCAGATATTTTCAACACGTTTGTATAATTTCTTCTAAAGAGAAATGGAATGTTATATTTCTTAAAGACTTCCATTCCTAATAAAATTCGCTGCGGTCTTAGGAGCATAAATCTAAAAAACAGAACATATTACAAAAAATATATACATATTTTTGAAATGTTGCATTTTTGGTAACGAAAAATTGATTTAACACAATTTTGAAAAAACTTAAAAAAGTAGTAGATTCTACTAAAAAAATGTGGTAGAGTATAGAAAGATACCCAAAAGTAGTAGATCTACTACAAAAGTGGTAGAGTTGGCATCGCTGCTTAAACGTACGATTGGTATAAAGCAAAGAAGAAGAGCGTAAATAATATTGTTTTTTTGCTCTTTTATTTTTAAATGAATTTGTTTTGTTCATGAAACAAAATGATTGAAGTAAAACTGAATCTGTCTCTACATTCTACAAATGTTCGCGAAAGGTTTCGTTTCTATTTACACATTGATTTATTTTAATACATTACATCAAATATCATTTCTTTTGTACTCGTTATTCCCAAAATAATGAATTGACAAAATAAAGTTTGAACATGTGCATTTAAGGGTTAAGGCGGAATGGAAATAGGATGTTACGAAATACAGATTTTATTTTAAGACACGTTATAATTGTGTTTATTTTTGGGTTTGGAAATTCGATTCTCCTGTATTAAAAATCGATGCTCTACAAAATAAAGTACACAGAAATAAATTGTCTTCCTAGGTCAATGTTCTGAGGGGGCGGACATGACCTTGTTTTTTAGGACCTATTTGTATGAGAAAAATTAAATTTAAATAATAGACAAAACTAAGGATACATCGGGTTTTGATAGCGACAGTAATCTATAAGAGCATAAGTCTGGAATTAATACATACATACATAAACAGATTCCCACCTATCATTTGCGAAATTTGATGGTTCCCTCGCATTATACATATTTCATATATAATTAGAACAGTGGTCGCATTTTAAATTATATGGAACGAAATAACCTTAAACCCTTTACCGTTTTGAGAACATTACAAGATGTAATGTTGTACTTATTTAATGGCCAAAAAAGTTATTTTAAACTTTTAAAACATTAAAATAATATAGCACTTAAAAGTGTACATACACTCATAGAAAAATTGAACACTTCTGTGTTTAAGATCACACCATTCGGGGTCAATAGTGAATTAACACCGTATGTTTACAAATTGAAATGGAATGTTTTCAATACTGCAACACAAAATGTATACCGCATTTGTACCAGTTCAATACCGTAGGGTATTGAGTTGAAAACCCTTCTTTTTCAAATTGTAAACATACGGTGATGATATGAAAATACTTTGTTTTCAATTTCACTCGAAATTTTTATACCAACTGGGTTGAATTGAAAACATATTGTTTTGAATTTTAAAACACACCGTTGTCAAATGGAAAACTCTTTGTTTGCGATTGAATAACTTTTATTTGCATTCTGAAAAAGAGACTGACACTTTATAAAAACATTTACAAATGACTTCAAATCCTATAAGTAATAAAACATGACATATTTCTATATGAATTATTCTAAATCCAATATTTTAGCTTTGACAACATAACATATGAGTGTGAGAAGACCCTTTTTGTACTTTTGATGGAAGAGACATCTCCTCTCCAAAAGAACAAAAGAATTTGTGTTGGATAAAATCATTAATCTTACCTTCGACTTCTTCCAAACATGGTGGCACGGCTCCGTAAAGTCCTCTTTTTTAGTACCTCAAGGACTCCTGCTTCTAATTATTAATAATTTGTCGTCTCCAACACCTCGTTCACCAAAGCTTTATCTGGCTATGACTTTAGAGACACGTGTCGGTAAATGACTAAGTAACATATGTTTTCTGGCTGTAAACGCATGTTTTCAATTATAAAACCGGCGGTATCAAAAATATATATAACATTTGTTTTCAATTTGACAACGACCAGTGACGATTTTGCAACGTCATTTTTCTATGAGTGTACGTTCATAAAAGTACTTGAATGGTTCTGAAGTGATTATACTTTTTAAATTGGCTATAGTTTAACTTTAAAAGTGATTTTCTGAAATATATAAGAATGGCTATTAATGAAACATTTAAAACAATTGTAATAGATATTCTATTCAACGGGAATTCCCGGGAAATTAAACAAATATTTCCCTCTTTCCCGCGAAATGAATAAGTCCGGAAAAAGAAAAACTCTAGTCAGAAACTAGCGCATTTTGAGATATAGCTAAAACAATATGCACAATATTGTGATTTTGATGACTTTCTTGATAAAATTAATTTATTCAATTTGTTTGTGGACTTGAATACGAAAAAGTACAACAACGGTTATTAAGTAAAGTTGACTTAAGAAAATTCCAAAAAACAATAGAATTATCAAATACAGTTTAATTAACAACTAACGTAGCATTGATAAAAGAAGATGAAAACTTTAATGGTTTAAAGAAAAAATTGTTGGAATATCAAAAAAGAGGAGTGCAATCAGATCAACAAAGCAGAAGCGCAGTCAAAACAACTCAAATGGTAGCTACAACAAACAAATAGGTAACATGATGCAAAATTAGAATGAAGGGAGGACAACCGAAAACTAAGAGTTTAAAAGAAGAAGAAAACGAAAAGAAAAAGAAATAATCTTTAGTCACACTTTACTACTAAAATGAATTTGATGTAATTAAGCTAAAAGTTATCTTTATAACCCGGGTCTGCATACAACAAGCATTATTTTTAAATTGTTTAACGAATAACGAAAACCTCTTACTGTTTCCAGTAGCAAAATTATTTTAGTATGAATACGTTGCTCTCACAGAGTATGACAATATCAGCGCATTACTTATACAGATCAAGCTTAAATAGCTGCCTGCTTAGGCTGAAATAGCATCGGTTGACAATTTCGTTTAATTTAGAAACTTATGTCGTTATTTATATTGACAGCTGTACAAAGGTAAACAAATTCTTTTACAACCTCGAAGCTAAAGTTCTCAACGATTACATGTGGTCTAATTCTAGTGGACTGTCTGCTTGTAGAAACCATTAGTTTTGTTTTTGATTCATTGACAACTAAACCCATTTTTATTGAATCCTTCTCAATACTTGAAAAGATGGCAGAAAGTTCCAGTTGTGTTAACTGCAGCATTTTGCAAGATTTTCTCTAACGAAATATTAAATATATCGCATGATAAACTATCGCCTTGCCTGAATCCCCGTTTAGTTATGAAGGACTCTGATAGGTTCTTACCTATTTTAAATGATGAGGTTGTATTAGTTAATTACATCCTGCATAACCTTATTAGCTTCGTTGGGATGCCAAACTTAAATATTACTTTAAACAAATTCATTCGTATCGGGCTGTAAAAGCAGTTTTGTAGAAAACAAAGAGATGATATGTGTCTATTTGTTTCTCTTGAATAAATTTTATTTGTGTTAATTTTTAAAAAATGAATAATGAATATTTTAGCTGTGTCCATGAAAAATCTATGCTGACTATTTGTATTGGAAAAACGAATTTCGACAAAAATGCGTAACAAATCGAAACTGGTCAATATTTTACGTTAGCTGTTTTCTAAACTATATAGGGAATAAAGTTGTTCTTTAAAGAAAATTTATATATTTAATCAAATTTGATTGTGGGTACATATGCTTTGGCAAGGCTGAATATAAGACTTATATTCGTTTTTGATTAAGATTTTTAATTAAAACTACTTTACTTATTTTAAGCGTGAAAAATTAGTTACTGTTAACAATTTTGTTTTCAAATATAATGGCGCATATTCAGAAATCTTAACCAAAGTCGAAATTAGTTAAATAAATACTAAAAAAAGTATATGATTACAGATTCTATTCACAAATCGTAACTAACTGTAACGGCTCTCAGCTGATAAATGAAATGCACACAAACTGCAGTTAAACAAAAATCTTTCTAAACTATCAAGTGTTTAAATGGGTTCAATGCTGGTTTAAAAAATACTTTAAGCTTTTGAAGAAAATCGAATTCAAGATGTGTTTCTTGAATTCGCGATCAAATATCCTTTATATATCTCATTGGTATTATACATCAATGTGACTTACTCTGCTTTATAAATGAAAATACCACAAATAGAAGCGCTTGTTTTTTGAATTCAATATCTAAAATTCGCCCGCTCGCTAAAATCGACTAAAACGGCTATGACAACCAAATTTTGGATAGATACTTTTTATATTTATATAAAAAAATATTTGATTGAGTTATTTATTTTTAGAACATGTGGTCTTTTGGATCTGCGTTAAGTGATGAAGCCAACTCTTCAGAATTCTCTTGTATAAATAATGATCGTTATCGCAATTTTGTGACGGGATTACATTTACAATCACTGACGCACCGTCATCAACATTTTCATCAACTTAAATCATCATCTGAACGAGTTCACCAAAAACCTCAACAGCAGCAAAATATCCGCAACAGCATTTCTAACCAGCAACATGATGTCAGGTTTGCAACTCAAAAATGATTAGAAGCTGATCCAAAAAAAAAATGAATATGCATTAAATCGTCTCTTTTAGACATATGTTTCAATCATTCTTTGAAAAAGAAATCTTATTATTCCGAAAAACCCACATGAGGAGCCTTTTTAAATTATATAAATTTTGGCGTCTCTTTAAAAAACATGTAGTATTTCTATAAAATAACTTGCAACCAAATAGGTTAATCTAGCCATCTTTTTATTTTTTTATTGAAAAACACATAACATTAAATGACATATCATCCATCAAAAAACGAAATAATTTAAACTGAGTTACTTTACTAAGTTTCAGTATTGTCCTCAGGAAATTTTTGTTATTATCCTGAGTTGAATTTTAACTAAGATTTTACGTTTTTTACGATTGTCAATGTATACAAGCCTTAGAATTATAAGGTATACACTCTTAGTTTTAGATACATACGTGAAATATATAGCTTTTAAATAAATGGATATCAGCTTTGGCGGAAAATTTAATGAAGATTTACTCATTAATCTGAAGTTAGTTAACTAATTAAGATAAATACTTCAACAATAATATTTGGGATGTATTGTTCTTTCGATCTGTCCGATGGATGTGTGGAAAGTTTTGCTCTAGTTCTTTGCGCAATTATAATGTGATTTAATTTATCAGCATTAAAGTGATTCCCGGTCGGGAATATATGGGAGATAACAGTAAATGTGAACCGAGCTCGCCCATTTTCAATACCAAACTTTTCAAGAGATCAGAAATACTTTTGTAAAATGTTGTCCCTCTAGAAAGTTTCTTTTAGGCGTTATCGCCCTGAATAATGATATTGTACAACGTCTTTATACTAAATGTCATCATTGTTTCTATTATAATAGATATGATGATGACATTTAGTATAAAGATAATTATAATTTGTAATTTATTAGCTACTAAGACATTGCCTTAGGCGAAGTTATACGGGAGCAATTGTCAAACGTAAACGGATTGCTCGCAATTGCAATTAAAAAAATTTAAATTTTCGTTGATAAATATGGGAGATACTTACATACATATGTAGGTTTTGAACGGATATCATGTACTTAGCTGCATTTTTGTACTTCCTAGGAAGATTGCCTATAATTTGATATATAATACATACTCAAATGCTATCATAATGTTCAAAAGTCAGACACAAAATTAAGATAAATGCAGTGTGTCTGTCTGCTAAAATCAGATTTGTGGAGCTCCTGGAAGGTATACCCATATGCATTTTACACAAAATTTTAGAATATCGTCCCACCCTGAATTTCATCGTTGTCGATCAAAACACCTGAAATATCGCTTAAACACTAAATTATATCTACCACAAATTACCGAGTGCATCAGAATTAAGGTAATCCGCTGCGAAGAGCGCTATTAAATTTGATCAAAATAAACATCTAAAATATCGACAAAACAGGAGCTCCAAAAACTTGACTACAACAGAAAAAAGGACAGACAGGTAGACGGATGGACGGACAGACAGGTAGACGGACGGACGGACAAACAGACGGACTTTGCGAAATCGATTCTCCTGCAGATTCTGAGTCGATCGGTACAATTTGAATGGTATTCATAATCAGATTTGTGGAGTTTATATATCAGATTTTAGGAAATCCTCACACAAAGAACGCTGTCAAATTTCATCAAAATCGGTCCATAAACACCTGAGACATCGCTGAAACAATACTTACAAAATGTAAACAAAATTTCTTAGGCACTTACTTTGGGCAATTTGCTGTACATCACAAGTAGTGTTTTGGCGATATCTCAGTTGTTTATGGACCGCTTTTGATAAAATTTAATTATGTGCTTGGCGGGGGAATTTCCTAAAATCTGATAAAATAATGATATGTATGTCCGTGCTCCAGGAGTATGGTTTTTCCTATTTCTGCATTTCATTTTTTCAACAAACATTCTCTAACGCGTACTTTGGGCAATTTGCGATACATCAAATTCAGTGTTTTGGCGATATCTCAGTTGTTTATGGACCGATTTTGATTAAATTTTACAGTGTGCTGGAAAACTATTCCCTACAATCTGATATATAACATATTATCACATGTACACCAGGAGTATATTTTATCTCTTGTTATTTAAAAGTGTATTTCAATCAAAAATTTTTCGTCTAATTTTTGGTATTTTTTCGATATTTTCGGTGTTTATAAACCGATTTTAATGAAATTTAATAGCGTTCATTGCGGGACAATTTCCTAAAATCTGATATATAATTTATATAAGTCCATCCTCCAGGGGCTTCAGAAACTTGATTTCAACAGACAGACGGACGGACAGACAGACGGACATCGCTTAATCGATTCTCCTCCCGATTCTGAGTCGATCGGTATAATTTTTATGGGGTCTACGATCACTAATAAAAAATTACAAACGGAATCACAAACTTATAATACCCTTTCACCTATTGGTGAAGGGTATAAAAATACTTAATGCTGACTGTTAAGACATAAACGTTTAACATATGTAGAATGTTGGTTCGTTTGAAATTATGCATGGTATGAATATTGAGAAATCAGAAACTGTTGACGGTGTGGGTAAAGGAGTTGGACATTTTTTATTTAAAATTTTTCTGTAGAAAAATATTTTTATTTATAATTAATTTGAGTTCTTTGTTCTCTCGAACAGTATATTTAGAATATTTTGTTTTTCTTGAGTTGAAACAATTAGTGCAATACACATTATTTTTTTATCAGAAACCAGTGCCTAGTTTCTGTATTTCTCGCATCGAGTAATTTCTCACATCGAACAGTAAAATTTAAAAAAAAGTAATGTTTGTTGCCAACTAATTGTTTTAACTAACATTGCTTTTCGCATATTTTGACTGTTCGATATGAGAAATTACTCGATGCGAGATATACATTTTAACCTTAAACAGACATGGGGACAAAATGGCCCAAAGTCTCCATTGTTGTTTATATTTGTTCGTTTAATAAAAGAATTATTTTTATGCGTTTTATTCAAAATTCGTTAATAAATAAATTCTTAAATTTTAGTAATTTTGCCATTCAAATTAAAAAATCTGAATTTAACCTTAATTATCTATCTGTTTAGAATATTTCAAGCTCATGAATATGATTTTGTATCGAAGAGTATGATTTTGGATCAAAGAGTATGCTTACAAATGCTGCATCGTTTGCGAAAGTAGATGTGTATGTTACAACATTGGGTGACATATCTGCTGTAAAGATAGTATATAAAAAAGGGCCTAGTATACTACCCTGTGGAACTCCAGCAGAAATTCTTCTAGGGAAATGTATTCCTTTTCCTGATGAGGAAATGAAAAATTCCTTATTTTATTATGTGTAAGTGCCACCACATGGTCTTCCACTTGGATGTTTTGAATCGTATGTTAAATACCCATTTACTCTAAATCAATTCTTGTCCATGCAGGAAATGTTCAACTTCTTTTTTGTGTCGTTTACTTTTCAACGGATTAATTTTCTTTCCAGCAAAATTTGAATAATCATGCTTTGATTTCCCATTATCTCCTGGAACATATTTTGCATGTAGACATGAAATTATTAATTTTTTCAATAATCTTCTCAATAGAGCTTTAAATTTCTTTATTTTGAATTGACGGACCCTCTTTGACCCTCTTTGAGCATTAGAGAAATTCAGTGTGCTGTGAACTGATGTTTGAGCGAACTGAAATAGTAGATAGCGATGTGAAATAAGAACTCTGGTATTGAGTAGCATTAGGTCTACGCTATTAGGAAGCATGTTATGTAAAACACTGGGCAACCACGGTAGTTACCAGTATGAATCTGTCCACAATTACTGCACTTTTTTATTGTAGAATCTGTTTTGGGGTTAGGACAATGGAATTCTTATGTATTCTATGGCATACTACTTACTGTTGGCAATTTTGACATTGAGGAGGATCTCTGCATTTGATTGGCTATTCTACAGTAGTTTTGCGACTAAGCAAATATCTTAAATTGAAGATGTGGTGAATTTAACCCTTTTTGAGTTGGGAAGAATTGAACGATATTTCGACTCTAAAAAATGGGTGAGGAATTTTAGCGTTCGACTTCAAGAACACTATCAATACTTTTAGTAACTACATTCAGGTCCTTTGCACTTTTAGTTGAAATGTATAGTAACTTTTGTTCTTTGAATCAAAATAATCAACCACTTTTGTGTAATTCTTTTCCAATTAGATTTGGATTTTAGTTTCATGCATAAAACATTCACACCGTCTAAGTGAATTTTTAACCTAGGGGTTAATGGAAGGGCAGATATGAGTTAATTTAAATATATTTGCTTATTTTGTTGAAAATAAAAGCAAATTTGTGGCTTTGGAGGAATTAAAACTATATTCCGTGAAAAACGTTTTCTGTGAGGTTCCCCAAAGTTATGGTAAATAAATAATTCGTCCCAAGTTTTATGGAATTACATTAAAATTGGGGAGAAAGAAGTGTATAAGTAAAACGGAAAAAGCAACCCTTAGTAAGACTATGTCAAGAATAGCATAAGGTAAAGTGTTCTCACTATCCTTAGTAAATCACTTAAGTCGACTCGTAGATTATCGCTTTAACCCCACTGTCATCGCAGTGGCCTCCACATGGTGCTCCCTGGGTCGACCTCATACAAGGCGGAGCGAATTCGAGCGACTGTCTAGCATGTCCGAATGGCCATTATCTTGGCGTCTCGGGAAGTAAGCGATCTCGCTAAGTTTCCTACTGACTATTAATCAAGCTAGGCTGGTGGCTTAGCTGGCAGCTGGGAGCAATAGACCAATCACCTACTCTCTTCGAAAATTAAAAGATTACTGAAACCAATGCAAATGTAAATATAAATACCAACCCAAACCCCTTGATGACGACTATTGAAATGATAAAAGGTTACGAATTGGATTTTGGAATGTGCGAGGTATGCTAGAGCCAACAAAGCTTCAAATCAAGAAAGATTTTATCAATTATAACATACTCTTATTGCGACTGAGTGAAGTACGCTGGTCAGATAGTGGTGAACGGTTTAACCCTCGTTTATGCTGGTAAAGCAAGATCGAGTGGTGTTGGATTACTTTTATCCAAAGAATCAAGAAGGAAAAAGCTGGTCACAACCACTATAATTCAAAGCCACTAATGAATGAGCAGGGTAATTTAATCTACTCCAAAGATCCACAGATGAAATTATGGGAAGGTTATTACAAAAAATTAGTGTCAGTCAATTCGGCTAAACTCTGTAAAATATGTGTCAATTTGTGTTGCTCACATTTAGGTATTGCCAGATAATATTTACTAAATTGCTTAAAATAAATACATCCCAGAGAATATAAAAGGAAATAAATGCTAATAAATAAACAAAAATAAAAACATCAAAAAGCAGTTATTTAAAAAATGTGTAAAAAATCTATTAATAGCAGCACTTTTTTTGGATTATTCCAAAGATAGTGAGGGTGAGCAAATAGATCGCAGGCAACTACGTGATAAGCACAATGTCCTGGAGCTGCCCACGAGCCAGTAAGTACATAATAACAAATATAAATGTTTACATATGCAAATTATAATTGCGTAAAAAATTTTTAAAAAATATATTGAACTAGAATTGTGGCGAATTTCCGAATTTCTAAGGAAATTTTCCGAATGCTTCTGCAAAAGATGTAATCAACCAGCACATCGCACTACAGAAGCAGCTACGTGAGGACGTAAAATAAGCAATTGTTTTGCGACAGCAAGTAAATCCTAAGTTTGCAGAATTATTTCTGAATGTTACATTTTTTTTGAGGAATCTATTTGTGACGAATTTATTAAAATGTCCACCCTGAAGATAAGCATTTAGTAAAAAAGTTTTACAAAGTAATTATATTTTATATAAATCCAATTTTAAAATATTTATTTTTTTAAGGTTTGATAACAAATAACAAATTGATCCTGGTACCAACCATGACGCATTTGTTTGGGAGAACAGCGCTATTAATCAACACTTCAAGACAATTTCGAAAATGGCCAAAGATGAATACGAAAGGCGATACAATAAAATACACACAACTACACGGAATGGAGTGCTAAAAATGTGCAAAGACAGAAGGAGGAGGCGGACGTTGTGATGGGCGAAATCGAAGAGGATCAAATGAAATTAGAAGATGTATTGCCATAAGCTTATAAAAATAAAAAATCAATTAAATTTTTACAAAAATAAATAAGAGGGAACTAATACATGATACTCGTATATATAACCATATTATCTATATATATAAAACTCTAACGTGACTGACTGACTGACTCATCATCGCCCCGCCCAAAACGGCTAAAGCTAGGGAGCTGAAATTTTTGAAATTTTAAAGTATAGATCCACTAAGAAGGGATTTTTGGAAATTCAGCCTCTATGGGGGTAAAAAAGGGAAAAATTAGTAATTCTGTATCTCCGAAAGTAAACGTCATAGGACCAAAATTGAACTTGAGTTGGGGTCAGATACAAATTCACGTGTTTGGTACTTTTTGGCAGAAGGGACAAAAAGGGTAAAACTAAAATTTTGGTACTTTTTTCAACACATGTGTATCTTTTGAACCAATCAACATAGTAAGAAAATTCAATACGGAGAAGGTAAAGCAGAAAAAATATTAGACACGTGTTTGGTACTTTTTTGATTTAGAGTGCAAAAAGGGGTAAACACGGGGAAAAAAATTTAGGGTAGGTCCATTTTTTTCTTTGTATTTCACTTGAACCAATAAAGGTAGAAATAAAATTTATAGGGAGGTCGATTGCCAAGTACAAAATATCAAATAAGTATTTGGTACCTTTTTTCACTTTAAAGGGTAAAAAAGGGAAAATCGGTAACATTATATCTCCTAAACCAAAAGCGAAAGAAGCGAAGATTAAGTTGGTTTGAGATTAGCACTAAAAATTAAGGGACACGTGTTCTTTATTTTTTTGAAATTCGGCGCCTAGGGGGTAAAACAGGGTAGAAAAGGGAGAAATTAGTAACATCATATCTCCGAAACCAATATAGATAGACACAAAGTTGAAACTGCATTTGAATCGGATAGGAAAATAAGGGGACACGTGTTTGGTACTTTTTTGGAAATGGCACTAAACAGGACAAAAAAGGATAAAAACTATATTTTGGTACATTTTTTAACCCATATGTATCTTTTGAACTAATAAACAGGAATATAATTTATATCGAAACCTATAGATATTAGAAAACAATTAAATACCTCTTAGAAGGTAAAACAGGGTAGAAAAGGAAGAATTTGGTAACATCATAGAAAAAAAGTTGAAATTGCATTTGAACCGGCTAGGAAAATAAGGGGACATGTGTTTGGTACTTTTTTGGAAATGGCAATAAACAGGACAAAAAAGGGTAAAAGCAATATTTTAGTACTTTTTAACTCATATGTATCTTTTAAAATAATAAACATAGAAACATAATTTATATTGCAACCAATAGATATTAAAAAAACAATTAAATACGTATTTGGTACTTTTGCGATTATTGGAGTACAAAAGGGTAAAAAAGAAAAAATATCCTACCCTTAAATATTTTTGCTTTTTAGCTATGGATATCTTTTAGGCTAATGAAGCCAGAAGTATAGTTTATTGACTGGTCGATTGATATTAAAAAAAACTAAATTACCTGTTTGATACTTTTTTTAATGTTGGGGGTAAAAATCGGTAAAGTATATCTTCTAAACCAAAAGTGATAGAAACAAAAACTAATTTGGTTTGAGGTTGGCACTTAAAATTAAGGGACACGTGTTCGGTACTTTTTTGAAATATGACCTCTTAGAATACAGGGTAGAAAAGGGAGAAATTAGTAACATCATATCTCCGAAACTAATCGGTAACGTAATATCTTCTAAATCAAAAGTGATAGAAACAAAAATGAAATTGGTCTATGATCAGCACTAAAAATTAAGGGACACGGGTTCGGTAATTTTTTTTAATTTGGCCGCTTTTGGGTAAAACAGGTTAGAAAATGGATAAATTAGTATCATCATATTTTCGAAACCAACATAGATAAAATCAAAGTTGAAGTTGAATTTTGATCGGCTAGAAAAACAAGGGGACATGTGTTTGTGAAATGAAATGGCACTAATAAGGGTGAAAAAGGGTAAAAACTATATTTTGGTACTTTTTTAACCCATATGTATCTTTTGAACTTATAAACATAAAGACTCACTTTATGTTCAAAAGGTGAAAACGGAAAATATTCAAAAGTAGGTGTTTTGTTTTTTTTTTTTTTTTTGTTTTGACTATGAGAAGTATAATTAGAGACGTGTCGATTCTCATTGAAAAAAATTAAAATAAGTGTTTGGAACTTTTAAAGGGATAAAAAAAGGGAAAAACCGCTGACATTATATCTTCTAAACCAAAAGTGGTAGAAACAAACATTAAAATGGTCTAAGATCAGCACTTAAAATTAAGGGATAAGTATTCAGTACTTTTTGCAAATTTAACAGTTTTGGGGTTAAATTAGGGTAGAAAATGGAAATATTAGTTTTATCTCCGAAACTAACATCGATAGAAACAAAATTTAAATTAAAAATAAAAAAATCACGTTTTTAGTACTTTTCGTAAATGAGGTAAAAATAGGGAATAAAAAGGATAAAAACAAAATGTTTGTACTTTTTTGACCCATATATAACTTATGAATCAATTATTATAGAAACAAAATGTATACCACAAACGATAAATATCAAAAACTTATGAAATACATGTTTGGTACTTTTTCGACCAATGGGGTAGAAAAATACAAAAACGGGTCAAAAATTTAAAGATAGGTTTTTTCTTTTTAAACTATGCATATTGTTTAAATCAATGATAATTTATGGTGTTTGGTACTTTTTTCAATTCAGGGGTTCATAAAAGAAAAACGAAAAACCTTAACAAAAATGGAGTTAAGATCAGCAATAAAAATATCAGAACACGTATTCGGTATTATTAAAATTTAGGGAAACTTTTGTAATATGTATATTCAAAATCAAAAGCGAAAAGAACAAGATTGAAATTGGGTTAGCAATCAGAATTAGATCAGCTACGAAAATAAGGGAGGCGTGATAAGTACTTTTTTGAAAATGGCACCAGTAGATGGTAGGTACTTATTTTGATGTATGTCAAAATTAAATTTATATCGGAATCTTAATTTTTTAATTGTAACTTTGTCAATTCAAATTGTACCGCTAACGAAGTAGCGTGTTATAAAGCCAGAATTCATATAAAATGGGTATGTTTTGAAAAAATTCTTGAAAAAACCTAACTAACCGAACTAAAGTGAAATTCAAAATTTTGAAGAAATCAAAAAATTGTATTTACTAGGAGAATTTCATCAAAATTGGAGATAAAAAAATCGAAAAGAATCAAAATAGCTTCCGAGACAATACAATAAATCCATTATCTCTTGATTTTGACCTAATCTTTAAAAAAGGAGTAGGGTAGAAGGGGGAGCATTTGCCACTTTTTTTTAATTGCTCTAGGTTTCTTACCGGGAGTGTTATCACAATTTTTTTGTTCTTCATAGGTACCTATATATGTTAGCTTTAAACTGTGTTGGTTCAGATTACCTACGGCTTTTCTTTATGTATTAAATTTTAAAAATAGCAAGCTAAAAGTGGCCAATGTGCCCCATCCATGGGGCACATTTGCCAATAAGTTGGGTATAAAAAAGAAGTAAAAATATTGTTGTAATAAAGTAAATTTTTATTTCTATAAAGCTTTAATATACAAAACAAACAAACCAAAAAATCAATTCAAGTTCATTTCACATGGATAAATTAAACATAAAATAAACATTGTACTGTGACATATCAACATTAAAAAAAAATGTTAAGATGGATTGGACCTTGCAACCAAAATACGATATCCTTTTAAGGGATATTAAGAATGTTGGGCTCAAAAAAATGTCGACGAGTAGCTTTGTTATATATGCATGGCAAATGTGCCCCAGGTAGAGTCCTTAGATGTAAAGAACAATTTTTCACATAAAAAATAGATTTATTGATAAAAACTTAAAATATTTGTTCTCAATACTATATTGTTTATTAAACTAATGAAAAATTTCTTAGGATAACAAAAAACTAAGGAAAATATTACAAAAATACTTGTAGCAAAATATTTTTTCAGGATCTGCTAAAACAATAAATCACGCCTGATGTTTTAAATCTGAAAGCTACAGCAGTATATAAAATCGATTACAGCATCAAAAAAGATAAGTTAGTTTTCAAGAAAATTAGTAGTGGCAATTGCGCCCCTATGGCAAATGGTCCCCCTCCCAAAATTAAGTTGGGGTGTCTCGGGGTTTTTATGTGTCATTTTGACGTACTTACTGTGTAGTCTTTCTATAAAAGTACTTTTCCTTCGGTTATTTCCTTTTTGGATTATTAATCACTATGTTTTTATCCCAAGCTCTTTACAAAGTATGTTATCCGAAAATGGCTCTTGTTGACATCACACGTGACCATACCTAATATAGAGCATCGATTTTTAACAAATTAGAATCGAATAAATTAAATTCTTTTAACTGCACCTTAATATACATATGTATGTTAAAAAAAGATTTTTTATGTGTAAAAATATAAAATATTGGTGTTACAAAATTAAAAACTTTTGTGTATAACTCATCTATACATCTAACCGTATAACTATATTTTGTTTTATGATTTTTCATTGCACTAACAAAATTATGTTAAAGTATTTCTTCTTCTGTTATCCTTGACTCCCAGTGGAGCATAGGGCCTCAACCATCCTTTGATATCGGACTCTATTGTTACATCATTCCATGAATAGTTTGCTCTTGTAACTCCTCATAAATTGCCGGCCGCTTCTTTGTAGATTCCCACGAAGCGCTTGTCGAGCAATGTTAGTATTTGGCCTTCGAAGTGTGTGGCCTATCCACCGCCATTTTCGTTGACATACCTCTGTGGAAGCAGGGATTTGTCGCATTAAGTAGATCTTCATTTCCTATGCGATTCGGCCACCATATATTAAGAATTTGCCTTAAGTATTTGTTTGTAAAGGTTTGCAGTCGTTTATCGATGGCATTTGTACGTTTCCATGTTTCGCAGCCATAATACAGGATGGACTTGACATTCGAGTTGTACATTCGTAACTTAGCTGTTGTTCATATTTGCCGAGATTTCCAAACAGCTCTAAAAATGCCGAATGCAGATTTTGCCTTATTAATACTCGATTTAATAACCTCGTCTGCGCCACCTTTCTTAGTTACTAAACTCAAGGTAATTAAAGGTATCTAAACGTCCAATAACATCGTTATCTACATTAATGTGTGTCAACGGGTTTGCGCCATAGCCTCCGGGCATAATCCTTGTCTTGGAAGTATTAATTTCCAGACCAGCTATACGAGATTCAGCCGTAATAGCGGTAATATTCTCTTAAGGTGGCCAGAGCTTTGGCTTAGAAGACATACGTCATCGGCATATCCAAGTCCTCAAACATATATTATTACCTATAATTTTTATTCTCGTCATCGACAACATCACGAGGATAAAAATTTATAGGTGATAATATATATTCTTGCCTTACTCCTTGTCGGCATAATACGATTTTTCTAAAATTCTCCACAGATAGCTTCTATTGACTCGACAGTATCAATAGAAGCTATCTGTGAAGCCTTCACAAAGTCGATAAACGCTATGTAAATGGGAGTGCGGAATTCATTACATTGCTCTAATACTATTCTTACTGTGTTGATTAGATTAACACAAGAACGTTTTCTCTAAACCCAAACTGATTTTCTCGGAGTGTAGAGGAAACTGCGTCGGATATCCTGTTAAAAAAATACACGACTTAATATTTTGCTCGGTATTGGGACACCTGTTATACCCCTGTAGTTATTGCAGTCTTTGGGGTCACTCTTTTTTGGTATTTTGACTAGTATACCATCATTCCAGGATGTTTCCGTTCTTTCCATATTTTACGCACAAATGGGTGCCACAATCTCGACTATCCTTTAACATCACATAAAACCATCTCCGGTGAAATATTGTCATTGCCCGGGGCCTTGTTGCGTTCAAGGATTTTAATAACGTTCTTCACTTCTTGTATTGTTGCGGACTGTCAGAAATTCCACTGAATATACTGTCGTGGTTGGTTTCATTATGCACTTCTGCCAGCGGTGTTAATCCAATAGGGTTGTTAAGTGTTGTCTTGAAGTGTTCCGTCCAGCGTATTAGTTGTTCACCCGGAGTTAAAAGGAATGTGCCACTACTACTCAAGATGGGACTGTTAGTGTAAGTAGGTTTGCCACACAACGCCCTTGATATATTCGCCTGCTCGTCTACCCACATTCTCTTGTCCCTTCTTGCAGACTTCTTTATTTAATTGTATAGATCACGATATGTTGCACTGAGGGCTCTATCATCTCCGTTTTCATTAAGCATTGTTATACCCTTCACCACCATAGGTGGAAAGGGTATTATATGTTTGTGCTGATGTATGTAACGCATAGAAATATTTGTCTTAGACCCACCTTTTAGTATACCAATAGGAATCACTATCTGAGTCGATTTAGCAATGTCCGTCCGTCCGTCTGGCTGGCTGGCTGGACTCCCATGACCCCCAGGTCGCAATTCTAAATATAATTTAATGAAATTTAGCACAGATCATTTTTTTTTTGATAATGGGGCCATGGCTATTGAAATTGGTCAAAATCGGTCCATTATTTACGGTACCTCCCATAGGTCCCACTTTCCGGAATTGATATATTGGCCACAAATATCAATATTTTTTCAAGAAATTTAAAACAAATACGCTTATGTAAACTTAAATCACTGTACCAAATTTCGTTGAAGTCGGTCCACATTTGACTATAGCTCCCATACAAACTCTTCTTTAACAATGCACTAAATGAGACAAAAAACTTTAAAACGCTCGTAAATCTAAAGATAGTCAGAATTTTAAGTTTATTTTTTGCATACATAAGTTTTGTAACAACTGTAATCAATTTGCCAAATTTCGAGATAATTGGTCCACATTTGACCCTAGCTCTCATATAAGTCCAAATGACGGAAACAGCTTAAGCAAACAAATGCTTAAGTTTTGAGAAAATGTTTGTATGATGTCAAAATTGAGCAAATATTTGTCTTTATACAGGAAAAATAACACCTTTGACCTTAGCGGTGAAGTATGGTCGGGCTTGACCGACTATAGCACTTTCTTACTTGTTTAATTAATGTTTAAGAAACAAACTTTTGAGTGATTACATTCATTAAGGATCGGCAAAAACAACCGAAATATTCAATATTGATTTTCTGGACAAATTGTTCGAAATGGGTGAATCATGCTTCAAATAACTCTCAGTAAAATTTATTTTGCCCGGACAAAAATTTTGTTCTAAGAAAATGGGTGAATTCACCTTTACTTGGTTTTGTGAATATAAAGCTTTGTAAAATGTATTTCCCATGCACATTTTCACATCTTTTTTGATCTCCTAAAAACATATAAAAGAATGTAACTGATATTGTTGGTGCAACGAAAATGAAAACTAATATACAAAATGTTCATGTGTGAACGTGAACGCAGGTTTCAAAGAATCTTGAGGAAAAACTGATCAAATAAACCTGATGTGTGTGAGATGACACTATATTTTTACGAGCATGAAATATGACGAATGCTTAAAATAAAAAAATTATTGCAAGTTTATTTTTTTAAGTTGTTAGTACACAGCACACATAACAAGTTCCTACCATGGGAGTGTGACCGTTTTTGTCCTCTGTTTGAAAATGAGGTATATAAGATATTGCAGTTTCAATGTTTAAGATACACAACTATAATACATTAAGATACATGACAATGAATCTATTTTTGTATTCTTAGCGCGTTGCTGTTTTTGAAACTAAAATTTTTTCAAATTGTACGTCATCTGACGGAAAAATTTACCTTTTGATTTTTATACCCTTCACCACCTGACTGGCTTGACGGCTGGCTGGCTGGACCCCATGTAAACCATGTAATCAAACTACAGGTCGCAATTCTAAAGATAGTTTGATGAAATTTGGCACAGATAATTTTCTGATAGTGGGACCATGGCTATTGAAATTCGTCGAAATCGGTCCATTATTTATGGTACCTCCCATAGGTCCCACTTCCCGGAATTGATATTTTGGCCACAAAAATCAATATTTTTTCATGAAATTTAAAACATATACTGCTTATGTAAACCAAAATTGATGTACCAAATTTCGTTGAAATCGGTCCACCTTTGACCATAGCTGTAATCAATTTGCCAAGTTTCGAGATAATCGGTCCACATTTGACCCTAGCTCTCATATACGTCCAAATGACGGAAACAGCTTGAATATATAAGTTTTGAGAAAATGTTTGTATGAAAGCAAAATTTAGCAAATATTTGTCTTTATACAGGGAAAAGAGCATATTTTACCTTAGTGGTGAAGGGTATTGACCGACTATAGCACTTTCTTACTAGTTTTAATTTTTTTTTTTGAGTGAAACTAGAAAAAGCTTTAAAAATTTTGGTTCGTATATGAAATGTATAGACGAAAGTAAATGTCAAATTAGGCAATTACAAAATTCTAATCGTCTGGGAAGCAAAAAATACGTTTATTTATTTTATTAGTTTAGGACCAGCACTCAGTTTATGAATCCTACTTATGCAATCCATTGTGCTGGAACTAGGAAAAGGTTATGGAAGGGGGATAGGCGGAGTAGTGCTTGTGGACATAGTGTAAATACGATAGCTGTCATATTTTACAATTTAATAGCTTTTAACTGACCTTTGTGGCATTTTAGTGGTTTTTGTGAGCAGTTTTTATATGAAAGCTATAGTCAAATATGGACAATTTTATATACTGACCAATAGTTGCATTAAACCTCACTGTTTTAATTTAATTAAGTCATACCTATTACAATTGGATTTAATTCATCAGCATTAATGTGATTCCCAGGACATGGTTATATGGGAGGTCTAACTAAATGTGAACCGATTTCGATATCTTTTATATGGGAGCTATGATCAAATGGTGACCGATTGTGACAAAATTTTGCACACTATCTGGCATTGACATAAAACTTCCTATTTAGTGGCCATAGCTATTATAGTTTATCATTTATCGGCATTTAAGTGGAATTTAGGCTTTTTTCGTAAGTGTTTTGTATAAGAGCTATGGCTGGATGTAAACCGATTTCGATTGCTACCTAGTGCTAATGCAAAACTTCTAAATACCAAATTTAATCATCATAGCATTTGTCATTTATTAGCAAATAAGCGATTATACTAGTCGAGGTTATAATGGGGTTATGGTCAAATGTGAACCGATTTTGCCCAATTTCCCAGAAATAATGAATATCTTTGCCAAGTTTAAGTAACCTTGCTCCTTTCGCTTAGACGTTATCGTGCTTTCAGTAACCTTGCTCCTTTCGCTTAGACGTTATCGTGCTTTCAACAAACAGACGGACATCGCTCCATCGTCTTAAAATTTCATAAGGATTATGAATATATTTGAGTCAATATTATATTATCTCAATATACCCCTCATTCTTTTTGATGTTGGGTATGAAAATCAGGGTAGAACTGTACTTTTTTTTTGGTACATTTTAAACCTGATTGGCAAAAGGAGTCTATCTGTTCTCGAGAATTCTGAGTAACATTGTTTGAAAGCGTTAATTTATAATGAAAAAGTGTTGGTAAATGCAAATAAAAATGTTAGAGTAGTTGATACACCACAATACCCCCACCTAGCTATCAACTAACGATATCTAAATGGAAATCGGACATTACGTCCCGATGAAGCTACTTGTTCTTGTCTTTTGGAGTCATCTTCGACTTCATCATCTTCAATAGTTAGAGGATTCTTGACATCGCTATTGTGTTATATGTTACTATCGGAATCATATTGTAGTTCATCGCTGGTATTGTGTTGTTGACTATTATCGGACTGAGGCTGTAGCTCATATCAGTTATTGTGTTGCGACATTGCTGCTAAATATAGTGCATCATCATTGGAAATGTATGCGGCCTTAAGTCGATCGATTGATATTTTTGATTCGAGTTGATTCATTTTAACAACAAAATTATTTTCGTTCTTGCGCAGCACTTCGTAAGGTCCCTCGTAACTAGGCTCTAGAGGAGAGCGTATCTGGTCAACTCTAACAAATACGAATTTATAATCCTTTAAGGCTGGATGTATAAAATGTTGTTAAACACCATGTCCCTGTGGTTTTGTTAAAGGAAGTGCTTTACGAAGGGATTTAGCAAACACTGTCTCGGTAGTAGTATTTTTACGTGGTACTAGCAGTTCACCAGGAATTCTCAAAGAAGATCCGAAGATTATTTCTGCTGGACTTAACCCAATTTCACTTTTGATGGCTGCGCGCATGCCGAGCAATATTAGCAGAATGGCCGAACTTTAGTTGTTTGGGTCAGAACATTTTATAGCAGCCTTTAACGTTTGGAGCCATCACTGTATCATCCCGTTGGACTACGGTACGCCGTGGAGGAGGATCTCCATCAATTCTTTAAAAATATCTGACTCGAACTGGCGTCCTAAGTCAGTAGTTATACGTAAAGGGATTCTATAAATGGATATCCGACCACTGATCAATGCGTTAGCAATATTCTGTGCTGTTATATCAACCACAGTATTCAGCTGACTTCAACCGATTTTTTCTATATATAGTTTTAATACATATCTCAGGCAAAAAATACTGATTTTTCATTGTCAGATTCTTCTCTATAAAATGGCATTATTAGATTTTTGAACAGTGATAGTCAAAAAATGCCTTTTTTGCAGCAGAAATACCATAGTGTGTCGGGGTCACCAATTTGTATCGTGTTCAGTTCAATATTTATTTAACTTAAAAACTTATAAAATTACATTTAATTAATAAAATATAAAAAAGTAAAAATAGGATCGCAAAATGCGTCTGTCTGCTCTCGAAAATTGTAAGTAACGGTGCTGGTAAATCAAAATAAAAATGTTAGAGTAGTTGATACAGCACAATTTCATTCAAAATCTTTTAAAAATAACCAGAAACAAGCTCGATTGTCTAGTAGCAGCAGAGAAGAGTAAAAAAACTCTGTATTATGTTCTCGCTTCATCATTTTTGTTTCAAAGCGATTGGTTGTATTTTTTGGTGAGAGTTTGTAAAAAATCTGGATGCGTAAAAATATTTGTATGCTCTTTACAATTGTTGTGTGTCGTATATAAATGTCAGTAGAATTTATTTGCCTATAACTAATTTAACATTTCTCGCCTATGACAGATACAGATAAATCTCGTATTAAGTGTTCGTATGATGTAGAAATTTAACTAAGATATTTTTTTTAATAAGAATAGGTCGATAAAGAATAAAGTATTTTTTTTGCTTAGAAAATTGTATAATTTAATTTAAAAAGTGGGTATAGGACCATTTTCATTTACTCGATTTTACCATTTCAATTTCAATTGGAAGATGAAAGTTCCTTAAATACAAGACTTCATTCAATTCATTTTTAATGTAAAATTTCTTAAAACAAGATTAACCACATATTTAAAATTTTCTTACCAGATTCCGAACACGTTACATACATAAATCTAAAAGATCAATAAAATCTAGATGAAATAAGATTTATACATTTCGTTTTTATATTTGAAACACTTCGTTTTACATTTAGAATCAAGAAAGTAATTTTCCATCCCTGGTAAAAACCATCCATCGCACAGTGGTTCAGAATCGTTTTTCATTGGCCAAAACTCTGTAACTTTTTAACTATTAAAGATTTTTTAGTTAATCAATAGATTTTTCTTTAATCAATAGATAACATCTGTAGCTTTTTCAAGTGTAGGTTTTATTAAGATCGGTACAGTGGTTCTTAAGAAATTTAAGCTTGAAATTCAATTTTCGATGTTTTTCTTTTTTATTTTGTTTCAAATCTGCCAAGCCATAAATAGATTGTAGATAAATAAAATAATATTTAATATACTTTATTGCACTCAAATGTTAAATGCAAATTATAATTATTGTTTATTTGGCTGGAATATTTCTTGTAAATATTTTATATTCTGCTCTGTATTACTGCTGTCCTGTAGCAGTGCTTTAACTTCGGCACTTAGGTCCGAAGGATTTACTTTCCATTGACTTCGAATGCTAGAGATGAATGGATCTGACGTTGCTAATAATATGTGAAATAAGTCTTCATTTGTAGAACTTCATGACGTTTTTCTGGTATTATGTTCTCTGTAAAATCTGTAATCCTTATTTCTTTTTTCCTGGGCTTCCTCTGATAAATCTCCAGTTGGTAATAGATGGTGCTTAATGACATCTTCTCCATGATAAAGAACTTTGTGCACTGTTGCTGACATATTTCTATAATTGTATTTGGATCTATATATAGCAACAGTTTCCTTTAGGATCACAATGGACCAGAAGGTCTTCGAGTGTAGATGCCACTCCCCTGGCATCACCTTTTCGACCTAACCTAACAGTTTCCTTGACATAATCACCAAATTTTTTAGCATTAATTTGTTCATTGCACGCAAGTACTTCAGTAATTGTTTTAAATCTTGAAATAAGATCTATATCAACACCTGTTATATCAGATGTAGTTTCGGGATCCAAAAAGAATCTTCTTGCGGTATTGCCATCGTTTGTATTGCCTGATCCTTGTTTTGGTTGATCTATAATAAACCCGTGTTTGAGAAATGCATCATGAACTTGTTTCTTTTTCAATTTTCTTTTCTCTTTGTTGGTGTCATTGTTTCTTACTGATCCTGAAGATCCGAAGTTCAAATCATAGCTAATTTTCAGTATGTGTTCCATAAATCTTATTCTCGTATGTAGCGGTGATAATCCAAATTCAAATGTATCAATACTATCTAGTGACTTTGTAGGTTCTTGGTTTAACTGACTTGATGTTGCTTTACATATAATACAGCTGGATGAAGCTTTTGTATCAGTCAAAGCCTGGGCAGTTTTTCCGTCAATCATTGAAAGTATTAATTGATAATTCAATTTAATAGTATGTTCATCTATCTCTAACTCTAATGGCTTTAGTGTTGAAGTTTGAGCTCTGATGTCACTTATTTCATTCTTAATGGTATAATGAGTTTCCTTTTTAAATTCACATTTTATTGGTCTGCAGTACTTCGTGGACGATGGAGTATGATTTTTCCAAATAAAATTTGTTTGCATTGTGCTGGACGAAGGTTCCGAGTCTTCTAAGTTCTCTATTAATCGCAATGGCACAAATGACACCATGAACATATCTGTGTCAGAAATATCTTCACAAAAAAATTGTTTATATTGTTTTTGTTCTGAAGATCCATCGCATCCCCATTTACAAAAAAGAGTAAAATTGCAGTTTCCATGTTTTTTTAAATCACTTCGTTTAAGTGATTGCAGCAACCTTTCAGCTGTATGATCAAGTAGAGTTTGCAGCTGTACCTGTGCAGAAATTGGTGTGATTTTCATAGATTCCTTTGGAGGATAGCACTCCTTTTTAGCTGCAATTATATGATGATATGACGGGTATAAATTTAAGCCTTTTTCGATCGCACGCAATCTGAGTTGAGTATTCTGGTGTTTTGTTAGCTTTAAATCCAGAAATAATGCAAGTGCTTCCTCGTTTGTAAACTGTTTTTCCTCTTTTGGTGTTGGAATGCTTTTAAGAACCCGTTTTGTTCTCAATGGACTAGCAGAAAGGACTTTCTGAATGATATCCACTTTCGCTAATTGTTTTTCTGATCGAAGTTTATGCAGAAAACTATCTTTAATGCTTTCACATCCGATTTCTTCATTTAAATTCTTCAGTTTTCGTCTCTTAGATCTATCGCTACAGTTATCTAGCGGTTTATGTGGTCTTCCACAACTCCCAACATTTGTTATTTCTGAAATGACCTGGATACGGAGTTCACCTTCTAACCAATTCGCAAAGCGCTTGTAAAATTTACTTTTACTAAAGTCAACTTCCTTGTAGTATCTATTCAATGTTTTGGACAATTTTAACTGTTAAAATTCATTCTGTACTTTACTGAAAGAAATTTTAAAGGTTTTTCCCTATAATGTTTAGCAGGTAATTGAAAAATCTGTGCAAAATGCAATATTTTCAAAATTCTTTGAAAAATTCAGGAAAGTTTTTTTTTAAGATACCAACCATTTGAATAAATATTTAAACCACTAATAACTTTCCTCTTATTAAGATAACTATCTGCAGTTTGTATTTAGGACAGTGAATGATTTCTAAAGCAAATTTACTAGCAATTTTGATAGAATTTTGCTTGTAAAAATGTTGAGTATTTTCATTAAAATAAAAAAAGTGTTCTACGGGCGGGTCCGGGCGGGTGCAAAAGTATATATAGGCTTAAAGGGAACACTCTTGGCTTTCTTTAGGTGGTTTCCATTTTTGTTTCCATTTTTCCCTTTAAAAGTTATACACTACTAAACTTGAAATTTTATGAGTACATGGTGATTTTAAATTTATTACATAACACCTTAACTACAAATTATACAGGGTGCGCAAATACCATTTGTTAAAACCAACCACCCAATATAACAAAGGAAACCGCAGCCCATTAGCATTAATAGTTTTCAAGAAATCGCAATTAATATGAGATCAAAAATTACAATTTTACTTTCATTTCTAAATTAACTAAAATTACATGTCTTTAGCAGCATGCCACGCCCACTACAGCGAATATTTTGACCAAATTTTTTGGCCACCTTAGTTTTGATATGTTTTCTTTCTGATGGTGTACAAATTTTAAAAATCTATGTCAACAAAAAA
The DNA here is from genome assembly GCA_933228675.1 of Stomorhina lunata. Lineage (NCBI taxonomy): Eukaryota > Metazoa > Arthropoda > Insecta > Diptera > Rhiniidae > Stomorhina > Stomorhina lunata. The sequence goes on from OW121745.1 coordinate 9,119,651, forward strand.
TATAGGTTTTGGCCAATGAAATTTGATTCTGGACCACCGTGCATCGTTCAGTTGAGCTTAAGATATCAATAAAGCAGGATGATAACTCTTTGTTAAAATAAAAACAAAATATACAAAATAAAACACCAATTCAAAAAATGAAATATATGGTTCGAGAGACCAAAAAATCTATTGTCCAACAGTGTTGCCACAACCAAATTTATTTTGTAATCATTATTTCACATAAAAGTAAAAAAGAGAATTTTATAGAAAATTTTTCGATAAAAAGTTTCATAAGAAAAGTGTTGATAAAATAATTTTTTGATAAAATATGTTTCACTTTTAGCAATACTATACCAAACTCAGAAATCGTAAAACTTCACGGTTCTAAAGTCCGTTAAGACAATTTTCAATAATATTTGATAAATATTGTTCCTTCTTTATGTATAATTAAACTCATTAAGTAGTATTCTGGCCTTGATATTTAAAAGGTATGCATTTTTAATGTTCTGATATATTAGAAAGTCCAACCAAGTTCATCTCCCAAGTAAGGGGACCGATTTCGATGGGTTCTTCTTTAACAATTTTTGAAATGTATCCTTTATCGAACCATTTCAGAGTATGCTCGTAACTGACATATAGTCTACGAACATATTGATGTATTTAATGTATGTTCGGAAAAGATTACCTACAATTTGATATATAATATTTTAATAGCATACATAAAATTGTTTCACATCTGATATCGCGTTTGTGAAGTACATGGAATGAGTACTGATATGAAATGATATATCATGTTTTATAATTAAAATAAAAAACGGAGATATCACAAAAACAACAGACTCGCAAATTGCCGAAAACTATATTTTTTGAAAAAATATATTTTGAATTTTATATCGCATTTAAGAACATTTTCCTACTCAGCACGCTACTAAATTTAATTAAAATCGGTTCATAAGCCCGATTTTTATCAAATTTAATAGCGTGCTGAGTAGGAAGATTTCCTTAAATCTGATATGGAATTATACAGGCCAGTCATACATAAATATATTTCCTGTTCAAAAGTCAGACCACTGATTTCAGATATACGAGTATAAAATATCTTCGTCCGCTGAAATCAGGTTTGTAAAGCTCCTCGGAAACACACCGACACACAGTGGTTTAGTTGGTCACCTCGGGTGTTAGACTTTTTTTAAAAATTCGCCAAAAAACCATTAATGGATGGATTAAAAAGAAATTTTAAACTTATGTTGTCCTTGAGAAGATCAAAAAATACGTTTACATGTTTTGGTTATCTCCTTTGGCTTTCTAGATATTTGTGTAAAATGGAGTTTTTGGGTTGATTTTTTACCTATTTTTTAAGCTTTTTTTAATCTGGTGGACGCATCTGAGGACCAAACATTTTTTAAGAATATTTGTTAAATTTTTAGTAAAATTCTGAATAGTTTTTATATCTTCATTCGTTTAAAAGTTAAAAATATTGAAAGTTGAAAAATAAAAAATATCGTTTTTTTTAGAAAATATTTTTATTTCACTAATAAAAAAAATATTTTTTTAAGAAACATCAAAATTTTTAAAACAAAACATAATGAGAATGCTTATAAAATACATTTGTTATCAATTGGGCTTTTGGTTCTAGCACATGCCCTCTCCAAAAAATGCCACAAAAATTAGTTAAAACAAAAATTTCTCAAAAGGAAAAGCACCGATGTAAAAAGAATTACTATGTTTATATTTTCTTACATATCTGTTATTGATTGGAAAAGTTTTTTTTAAATACTCTGCAAATAGAGTCAGTGTTGCCATTTTTGTAAAAAAAAACTAATTTTTGTAAACCCTTTTTTTCCGAGTTAGGAGTTGGGGAATTCTTCAGATAAAAATTTTAGTATATTGCTTTGAGATCTTATTGGTCTACATAACTACAAAATTTCATTGTGATATCTTTATCCATGTCATTTCTACAGAATATCAAAGATTGAAATTATTTTCCTTAAAAAAGTTGAACAATAATTTTTTGTTTTATTTAGATTTTTACTTGTGTTAATCTCCTGGTATTTCCCGATCCAATGATGCTAAACGCGTATATCAAGCTTTTACACATAGCATTTAAAAGCTCTGAAAACTTTGCCTCCCATAGCGAAAATACGAAATTTCGAACGTCAATAGATCAATGTTTAAGAAAGTATCTGTCGATAGCACATTGGGCTCTACAGTGTGCCAAATTTGCCTACCTCAGGTATGTAAAACTTTTGGGTCCGTATAACTTTCGCCAATTTGGTCCTATCCAAAAGATTTTACATTTTCGAAAACTTCAATCAATACAAGCTTTAGGATGATAGGTTATACACTCTTAGTTTAAGATACAGACGTGAGATATATAGCTTTCGAATGGATAAATAAATATTAGGTCTACATTAGAGGCTAACGTATCATTTGTCGGAAAAGTAATTAAATATTTATTATATATTTGAAGTTAGTTGACAAATTTATGAGAATATTTCATCAATAATATCCGATCAGTGCAAGTGTTAACTTCTGATGACTCTTTAATTAATTAATTAATACAACGCCTACGTGTTCTTACGATGTACATAAGCTCCTAATCGTTTAATTCGGATTGTATTAGAGCTTTGATCAAATGTGGAAAAATTATTGCAAAATTTAAATGCTATATAATATAAGACATATTATGGAATTGTGGTATTTGAAGGTTAGGTCAAGCAAAAACGGATAGCTATTGAATGGAAATTAGCCACAGTATGCTGACTGCTATTATAATGTGATTTAATTTATCAGCATTAAAGTGGTTCCCAGTCGGAGTTATATGGAAGCTTTCACTATATGTGAACCGAGTTCGCCCATTATCAATACCGAACTTTTTCAAGAGATCAGAAATTCTTTTGTCAATTGTCGTCCCTATATAAAGTTTTTTAGGCGCTTTCGATCCTTTCTCTAACGGACAGTCAAACAGAAAGAGCTATAGCTAAATGGTGACCCATAGAGAGAAAAGTTTGCACACTGGCTGGTATTCACATACTGGTATTCTTGTGTTAAATTTTCTTCTTCTTCTGTTATCCTTGACTCCCCGTGGAGCATAGGGCCTGAACCATCCTTTTATATCGAACTCTATTGCGAGATATTAGGCATACATCATTCCATAAATAATTTGTTGCTTGTAACTCCGCATCAATTGACCTTCTCCACGATCTAGCAGGTGCACCAACAAGACGGCCGCTTCCTTGTAGATTCCAACGAAGCGCTTGTCGAGCAATGTTGGTATTTGGCCTTCGAAGTGTGTGGCGTATCCACCGCCATTTCCGCTGACATACCTCTGTAGAAGCAGGGATTTGGTTTGTCGCATTAAGTAGACCTTCATTTCCTAAAGATATCTACACACCCAATAACCCCGTTATCCACATTGGTGTGTGTTAACGGGTTTGCGCCATAGCCTCCGGGCATAATCTTTGTCTTGGAAATATTAATTTTCAGACCACCTATACGAGATCCAGCAGTGATAGCGTTAGTATTCTGTTGAAGGTGGCCAGACCTTTGGCTTAGAAGACATACGTAATCGGCATATTCCAAGTCCTCAAGTTGTTTAAAGGGTGTCCATTGGATACCACGTCTACCATTTAGAGCAGTGCTGATTATGTTGTCGATGACGAGGATAAAAAGTATAGGTGATAAGATAAATCTTTGCCTTACTCCAGTAGTAACATCGAACGGATCTGATAATTTACCCTTGTGTACGACTCGACATTAAAAACCAACGTACATTTTTTTTTTTAGGGCCAGCGCTCTGGGAATGACCCCTACTTATGCTATGCATTGTGTTCGAACTAGGAAAATAGGTTGTGGGAAGGAGGAAAGAGGGAGTAGTGTTTGTGGACATTAGATTTGAATTTTCCTATATTGCAACTGTCAGGAAAAACTTCTGCGGGAAGTGAGTTCCACATACGTACTGTGCGGCTAAAGAACGAATTTTGTCAATAGTGTGTTGTTCGGTCCACTGGACAATCAACCACAAATGCATGTGATCTAACGGATTGACGTGTGCTGCGTAAGAATCTTCGGGTTTCGGGAATGAGGTCCCTGATAGAGTTAGAACATATTCCAAAGTAGTACCGATAGAACAGTGTTATACAACCCACATTGCGGCGGTGCTCCAGTGAGTCAATAGAGTTGGATACCCTACTGTCACCGATTAGCACTTTCACCCTCCCCTGTACGCGGTCGAGAAGCTCTAAAATAAACTTTGAAGCACCGACCCATACATGAGAGTTGTATTCCATTTTTGGTCGGATAAAGATGATGTAAATTTTAAGGAGATCAGTTGGAGTGAAGTATTTCTTACACCGTTTTAGAAAACCTAGGCACTTGGATGCTTCTTTCGACACTTGAAAAATGTGCTTAGTCCAACGGACATCACATTGAATTCTCATGCCCAGAACATCAAGAGCATCTGATTCCTGAATATTTACACCATCCATGGATACAGATGAAGTAACATGATCTGCCGTGCGTTTATGCGTAAGCATACAACACTGGGTCTTGCGTGCATTAAAGTCGACTCTATTTACACGTCCCCATTTGGAAACGGTTTCGAGATCGCAATTTAATGATTCATTCATGTTTTGTCTCATAGGCACAATCTGCGGAAGATCCGGTTTATGATTAAATGAATACGAATGGTCGTCAATGAATATAAGAAATAGAGTAGGAGAAAGAACAGAGCCTTGCGGTACCCCTGAATTGATCTTGAACTCGTTTGATGAGAACCCATCTACAACAACTCTTATAGTGCGATCCCTGAGAAAGGCATTACCGACACCAAAAGCAACAAGTTTTGATAAAAGTGCACCATGCCACACTCTATCGAACACCTTGGAAATATCAAGAGCCACAAATTTACTTTCGCCAAAATGGTGAATGGAACGGCACCATTTTTCTGATAGAAATGCTAGTAAGTCCTCCGTAGAGCGTCCCCTACGAAAACCATACTGGCGGTCGCTTAGTAAGTTGTAAGGCTCTAAATATTTAACCAAATGGTAATTTACCATACTCTCCATTACTTTGGAAAGTGCTGAACAAATCGCTATTGGTCCGTAGTTTTCAGGGTTGTTAGCCTCGCCCTTTTTAGGGATTGACGTTACATTAGCAACCTTCCAACACACAGGAAATTCACCGGCATGAGCGTCGAAGAGCACTGCTTCAATACCAGCGTTGGAATACCATCCGGCCCTGAAGACTTGTTTATGTTGAGATTCGATAAAACCCTCTTAACTGCACGAGCTCGAAAAAATATCGTTGGCATAGTTACAGATACCCTTTCAAGCCCTGGCAGTGTTTGGTCGCTTTCCGGCAAGCGTGAATTACTTGCAAATAATTCAGCTAGAAGGTTGGCTTTATCAACCGGGTTGGTAAATGCTTGGTCATCCTTTAAAAGAGTAGGAATTAAAGAACTAGCACTGTTCTTAACTCTTTTAACGAATGACCAAAACTCTTGCTGCCCCGAGGAGCATCCAGAACTTTAGTAAGAAGACGCTGCTCGTACAGAGCTTTTTCGCGCCTTAATACTTTAGCACACAAACGTCTCGCCTGTTTGCGTAGCAAATCATTAACTGAACTTTGGATATTTCGCCAGTTTCTGAAATTTGACGTAAATCGGAGTGCGGGATTCATTACATTGCTCTAGTACTATTCTTACTGTGCTCATTAGATCAACACAAAAATGGTTTTCTCTAAGCCCAAACTGATTTTCGCGAAGTGTAGAGTTATTTCAGTCTTTGAGGTCACCCTTTTTTGGTATTTTGACTAGTATACCCTCATTCCAGGAGGTTGGCAAAGCACTTTCTTCCAATATTTTACGCACAAATGGGTGCCACAAGCTCGATGATCCTTTAACATCACATAAAAGCATCTCCGCTGAGATATTGTCATTGTCCGGGGCCTTGCTGCGTTTAAGGCTTTTAATAGCGTTCTTCACTTCTTGTATTGTTGGCGGAGTGTCAGAGATTCCATGTCATGGTTGGTTTCATTATGCACTTCAGTCAGTGGTGTTAATCTGATAGGGTTGTTAAGTGTTGACTTGAAGTGTTCCATCCAGCGTATTAGTTGTTCATCCGAAGTTGAAAGGAGTGTGCCACTACTACTCAAGGGACTGTTAGTGTAAGTAGGTTTGCCACACAACGCCCTTGATATGTTATACAAGGTCTTCATATCGCTTTTTCTTGCAGCTGACTCAGCATGGCTCGCTTGCTCATCTATCCACATTCTATTCTCCCTTCTTGCAGACTTATTTATTTTAATGGATAGATCACGATATGTTGCACTGAGGGCTTCATCATTTCCATTTTCATTGTATTTTTTAAGGTTCTACGTTGTTCTACCAAGTCCAATGTTGCCTGTGTTATCCAGATTTTTCCTTTTGTGATCTTTAAATCCTAGGGTTTGTTGACCAACTTCATTGTTTGTTGGTGTGACACACCTGGAAATTCCATTAATACTGGCACCGTTGTTGTTTATTACATCTGGAAGCCGATTCCTTATGGAAGAAATAAAGGCCTTCCGATGACTTTCTGATTCCAGTTTCCCTACATCTACTTTCCGATCTGCTTTCTCCGTGTCAGACTTAGAGCCGCAAACTTTTGTCGAATTTCACTTATTACTAAATGATGGTCGCTATTTATATCTGCTCCGCGCCTCAAGCGTACATCAAGTAAAGATGATCGCTACTTAGAGTTGTTTAAAATAAGGTCGATTTGATTCTTAGTGATGCCATTCTGCGAAATCCAGTGCCACCCACAGCAAGATTTTTGCAAGATAGCTCGATCCTATATTAGGTTTTACAGTCCAATTTCTTCCGATACAATTGGTTTTATTCATCAGGATGTTCTTGCATAGATTAGGCTCCAAAATCCTTGTGCCAGCTGCCGTAGCGGGGGGATTTCTCGCATGTTTACCCCTTGGAGTAGTATATTCTGTAATGTTGTTTCTTTCCATGCTTAAAACATCGTAAGTGCTAAGTCGATGGATGATGAGTCCAAGGACAAGATCCACGTTTGTAAAGCGAGCCGCTCGATCCGAGACAGAAGCCCGCTTGTAGCCGCAACTAACATGTTGAACAGACGCTACAGTTTCGTACTTTACCAAGTACAATTATCTTAGACCAAATACATCGGAATGGCTCCAAGATAACTCCCTCTCACGTTGGCCCTGACCTAGAATGCCACTCCGGTTGTTTACCGCATCTTCAACTATGTTGCTCAGGTTTCCAGGATGTACCACGAGGAGGTGTGAGTAGGAATTGAATACAGTTCTTACCTGTTAGCAGGAAACCATTAACATCCCTAAATTTAGTAATAATTATTTATTCTTATTTAAGTGGCTTTTAAATGGAAAGCTAAAAAAACTTGATTTCAACAGAAATACGGACTTACAGACGGACAGAGAGGCATCGCTAATCGATTCTCCTGACGATTCTGAGTCGATCGGTATGATGTTAATAGTATCTACGATCAGATCAAATTTCATCACAATCGGTCTATAAACACCTCACACATCGCCGAAACACTGCGTATGCTGAAAAATTTTGTTGAAAAAATACAAATAAAAAACTCATGCTGCTAGAGATGTAGATGGAAATTAACTATGCTCTTGGTTGACCACTGACTTTCTATATTATTAGAAAGTTCATCTCTCTAAGTGGACCGATTTCGATGGATTCTTCATGAACAATATTTGAAAGTTATTTTTTATCGAACCATTTTAGAGTAGGCTGGTAACTGCATATATTCTACGAACATATTGCTTAAACAACTATTAGGTTTAGATGTATGTGCTAAATATATTTTCAAAAGGATATTGGGCTGTCAATTTGACTAAATTATTTTCTGTGTAAATCCTAGAAAGATTACCCTCATTTCAATATACAACAGCTCAATACAAATCAAGTCACAAAAGTATTTTATGACAAATGTTATCTTGATTGGCGATATCTCTATTTTGATGTGTTAGAACTCAAAACTGTACTGAGATGTATTGAATGTAAGTTCTGAAAAGATTAACTATGCTAAGGGTATTATAAGTTTGTGCATCCGTTTGTAATTTTTTTTGTTAGTGACCCCATAAAAATTATACCGATCGACTCAGAATCGGGAGGAGAATCTATTAAGCGATGTCCGTCTGTCTGTTGAAATCAAGTTGCTGAAGCCCCTGGAGGATGGACTTATATAAATAATATATCAGATTTTAGGAAATTCTACCTCAATGAATGCTATTAAATTTCATCAAAACCGGTTTATAAACCCCCGAAATATCGAAAAAATACCAAAAATTATACGAAAATTTTAAATTTTTTTACCGAAAAACACTTTTAAATAACAAGAGATCACGGACATACATAAATTTTATATCAGATTTAGAAAGTTGCCCCGCCAATCAATTTATTAAATTTTATCAAAAGCGCTCCATAAACAACTGAGATATCGCCAACACTACTTTTGATATAGGGTAAGAGGGGGACCATTTGCCATAGGGGCGCATTTGACACCACTAATTTTCTTGAAAACTAATTTATCTTTTATTGATGCTGTAATCGATTTTATATTCATTTATAATTGATATTCTATATCTCAAATTTTGACTGCTGTAGCTTTCATATTTAAAACATCAGGCGTGATTTCCTTTTTTAGCAGATCCTGAAAAAATATTTTGCTACAAGTAGTTTTGTAATATTTTCCTTAGTTTTTTGTTATCCTAAGAAATTATTCATTAGTTTAATAAACAATATAGTATTGAGAACAAATAATTTAAACTTTTTTCAATAAATCTATTTCTTATGTGAAAAATTGTTCTTTTCATCTAAGGACTCTACCTGGGGCACATTTGCCATACATATATAACAAAGCTACTCGTCGACATTTTTTTGAGCCCGACATTCGTAATACCCTAAAAAGGATATCGTATTTTGGTTGCAAGGTCCAATCCATCTTCCATCTTAACATTTTTTTTTAATGTTGATATGTCACAGTACAATGTTAACAGAGGTCCAATAGTTTAAATTTTGATCTCTGATTTTTTTACTGTTTTATTTAATTTATCCATGTGAAATGAACTTGCATTAATTTTTTGGTTTGTTTGTTTTGTATATTAAAGCTTTATAGAAATAAAAATGTACTTTACTACAACAATTTTTTTACTTCTTTTTTGCACCCAACTTATTGGCAAATGTGCCCCATGGATGGGGCACATTGGCCACTTTTAGTTAATTTGCTATTTTTTAAATTTAATACATAAAGAAAAGCCGTAGGCAATCTGAACCAATACAGTTTAAAGCTAACATATATAGGTACCTATGAAGAACAAAAAAATTGTGATAACTCTCCCGGTAAGAAACCTAGAGCACTTTAAAAAAAAAGTGGCAAATGCTCCCCCTTCTACCCTACAGCAAATTGCCGAAAGTACGTGTCTAAGAAATTTTGTTTACATTTTGTAAGTATTGTTTCAGCGATATCTCAAATGTTAATGGATGGATATGATGAAATTTGACAGCGTTCTTTGTGGGAGGATTTCCTAAAATCTGATATATAAACTCCACAAATCTGATTATGAATACCATTCAAATTATACCGATCGACTCAGAATCGGCAGGAGAATCGATTTCCCAACGTTCGTCCGTCTGTCCGTCCGTCTGTCTGTCTACCTGTCTGTCCGTTTGTCTGTTGTAGTCAAGCTATTGGAACTTCTGTTTTTTCGATATCTCAGATGTTTATTTTGATGAAATTTAATAGCGTTCTTCGCAGGGGATTACCTAAATTCTGATGTACGCGGTAATTTGTGGTATATATAATTTAGTCTTTAAGCGATATTTCGATATCTTAAAATTTTATGTAAAATGCATGTGGGTATACCTTCCAGGAGCTCCACAAATCTGATTTTAGCAGACAGACACACTGCATTTATTTTAAATTTTTTGTCTGACTTTTGAACATTATGATAATATTTGAGAATGAATTATTTATCAAATTATATGTAATCTTCCTAGGAAGTACGAAAAATGCAGCTAAGTACATAATTTGCGTTCAAAGCCTACATATGTATGTATTTCACATATAAACGAAAATTTAATTTTTTTAATTGCAATTGAGAGAAATCCGTTCACGTTAGACCATTGCTCCCGTATACCTTCGCTTAAGGCAATCTTTTAGTAGCTAATAAATGACAAATTATAACAGATACGATGATGACATTTAGTATAAAGACGTTGTACAACATCGTTATTCAGCGCGATAGCGCCTAAATTAAACTTTCTAGATGGACAACATTTGACAAAAGTATTTCTGATCTCCTGAAAAGTTCGGTATTGAAAATGGGCGAACTCGATTCACATTTCGTGAAATCTCTCATATAACCCCGACCGGGAATCACTTTAATGCTGATAAATTAAATCACATTATAATTGCACAAAGAACTAGAGCAAAACTTTCCACACTTCCATCGGACAGATCGGAAGAATAATACACACCCAAATATTATTGTCTAAATATTCATCTTAATAAGTTAACTAACTTCAGATTAATAAGTAAATCTTCAATAACTTTTCCGACAAAACTGATATCGTGCCATTCAAAAGCTATATATTTCACGTATGTATCTAAAACTAAACTATAATTCTAAGGCAAAATTCTAAGGCATAATTGACAAAACAATCATTGTTAAAGCTTTGATCTAAATCGGTCCGCTAACTTCAGAGTTTTACATAAATAAACAAGAGCTTTTACTAGTTGGATGATTCGTACAAAATAAAGTACACAACCCTCACTGGGCACTGCGTTTTTGGGTTACATGCCAGAATACTTAATCTTCATCAAATCGATGTGCTAAGGGCATCTGCATTTTAAAGCATCTTTTCTGCATGGTTTATCTGGTCTATCGAACTTTATTAAATGTTCGTAAAATAGACACATATCGTCGTGCGGGAGTTTATGTGCTCTATCCGCCATTTTACACATTTTGTGTTAATGATACTTTAGGTTTTCGAGCCTAAATTTTTCAAATCTGTAATCCGTTTTCGGCTATCTCGTCTAGTTTCTGAGATAAATAGTGTCTGTTTTGTTCTATATCCATCCAAACAGATTTTTTTTTGCTGTTTTGTCCTATACGCCAAATTTATGGTATAAAAAGACACAAAATTCTTGTATAGTTTTTTTTTAGAAAAATTAAGTTAAAACTTTAAGATCGATTTTCTCAAAATGCATTTTTGGCGTATATAGCACATAAACTCCCGCACGACGATATATCGAAGCTACTGGCTGGCTTAAATAAGCATTCTCTGCTTGTAGTCTAGTAATCATTATCTTTCACAAAGGGGCCACTAGATGATGACGCCACCGAAAAGCTTTTCGTTTTCCGACTCTTAATTTTAAAGACTCTGCATATAATACTATAATACATTTAGTATGAACAATAAATTCTTACGATTTTGTACTTTACTTCTGGAACACCATTGGTGAAGGGTATCCAAGATTTGGCAAAGCCAAATATATCAGTCTTACATGTTTTTATATTAGGGGGATTCTGCAATATTTCATTGAACGTAACTCGTGCTTCGCGGAAGAATTTCCTAAAGACTGATATATAATTTATGTAGGCCGATCGTCAGGGAAAATTGTTTTTCTTATTTTTCGATTATATTTTTTAAACAAATGAGCACTTTCGGCAATTTGGCGAACATCAGATGTAGTGTTTTGGCAATATTTCAGGTGTTTATGGGCCGATTTTCATGAAATTTAACAGAGAACTTTGCTATATTTCCTATAATATGATATATAATTTATGGTTAGTCCATCATGAGTATAATTTTTCTTTTCTATTTGAAATCTACTTTCAATGAAAATTTTATATGTCACACATAAATTTTGGTATTTTGGCGATAACTCAAGCGTTTTTTAACCGATTTTAATGAAATTTCATAAAATATGATATACAATTTATGTCGATACACTCTCTAGCAGCCTCACAAACTTGATTTCAACAGACAGACAGACGGACAGACAGACTTATAAATTTTGTGGGGTCTGCGACAAATAATTAAAAAATTACAAACTGAATGACAAACTTATAATACCCTTTCACATATTGGTGAAGGGTATAATAAAGATCAAGTGAGCGTAACCATTGTAAATCGAGAATTTTAATTAATTATAAAAATAAATTGTGATTTAAAAACTACCGCGAAATGTCTTCACTTAATGGACGAATTCCATTACTTACTGGAAATAATTATGGAACCTGGAAACCACAAATGGAACCATAAAGCAAGATTGTTTCAGTTTGTGTTGAGTAAATTAAGAAGACCGGAGGTTTGTGAAAAATCTCAACATCCGTCAGAAGAGGAAAGACGTGTATATCAAAAAACGTTGGATTATCAACGTGAATTCGATGATTTGGAAATGGATGCTCGATCGGAGATTATAATTGCAATTGAACCAAATATTGTAAGAATGGTAAACAAATTCAAAAAAGCATCTGAAATGTGGAAGAACCTTCAAGAAACATATGATCGTAAATCAACCAGGCAAAGCCGAAAATTTCCGTAAGTTGCTTAGTTTAAAAATGCAATCTAATGAAACAATATCAGATTATTTAATAAATTTTGATGTGTGTATTTCATGTTTATCCGAAATGGATGTAATACTGGATAAAAGTTTACTAGTTGTCATTCTACTTGATCAATACAAAGAAGTGCGTGCTCCTTTTGATACATCAAATGAATTTCTCTCATTGAATGTCACAAGATCAAGATTACTGGAAATTGGAGATAAATCTGAAGATAAAGTAAATGAGCAAAGTGCGTTAAAGGTAAACAAGTGGAAAACGAAACAATTTAAATATAATAAAGGAAAAGAACCAGGTATGTCCGAAAATGCGTTTCCTGACAAACGTCATAAATCAAAAGGGACATAAAGCTAAAGACTGTAGATTCAGAGTGGACAATCAGGTTGCAAAGGAAATATGTATCGTAGTAGACAGTACCCAAAGTTGCAATAAAGTAAAAAATAGGGCCATAAACACCTGAGCGATTGCAAATAAAATTGACAAATATTCATTATATATAATTTATGTGGACCCATCGTCCAGGAAAATGTTTTTTTTTTCAATTGTATTTTTTAAATAAATGAGCACTTTGGGCAATTTAGGGAACATCAAATGTAGTGTTTTGGGAGTATTTCAGGTGTTTACGGGCCGATGTTGATTAAATTTATCAGAGTACTTCGATGGAGGATTTACTTTAATATGATATATAAATTATGAAGGCCATTCTATCATGAGTATGGGGTTTCTTTTAATTTTGAAATGTGTTTTTCAGGTATTTTTCAACCGAATTTCATAAAATCTGATATACAATTTATGTCGATACACTCCCTAGCAGCTCCATAAACTTCATTTCAACAGACAGACGGACAGACTGATAGACAGACGGACAATTTATACCGTTTCACCTATTGGTGAAGGGTATAAAAAATGATTTAGACACATATGTTACGGGTATTAAAAAAAATATTTTAATAAAAATGCAATGTATTTGTTTAAATTAAAAAAAAAATTATTTGGCGTTTCATTTCATATTCACAAATTGATAAAATAGTAAGTACTTATATATTTTTTACTTTTTAAACAAATCTGATTTATTCGGCAATGTCGAATTTTCTTTACTAAGATCAACGCTTGCATAAGAATTATTACTAACAAATAACTACAATACTAAAGTTAACTGTAATCATAAATAAATTATATAAAGTCAAGAGCGTTAATGACAGACTGAAAATTCACTGCAACACTAGAGAGCTAACATTTTTTTATAGGTAAGATAAGAAGGGATTTTTGGAAATTCGTCCTACGAAATTAATAGTGATGAAAACAAATTTTATTAAAATCGGAAACAAAAATAAGAAGACAAATGTTTAGCACTTTTTCGAAAATGGGACAAATAGGGAATGGACAAGGGTAAAAATTATGGTACTTTTTTGAATTCACCTGTATCTTTAAAGCCAATAAACATGGAGACCAAATTTATACCGCAATCTTTAAACACCAAAAATCCAAAGGTTAAAAACGGAAAAAAATCAAAGGATGTTTGTTGTTGTTAAACTTTTTATATCTTTTAAACCAATGAGCCAGATATATGAATAATTAATACAGAGGTCGATTGGCATTGAAGAAGCGACAAATATGTGTTTGATACTTTTTTTAAATTGAGGGGGTCTAAAGCAAAATTTGGCAACTAACTTAATTGGCCTATATTTACAACCTGTTAATGTCAAAGGCCGAACTGCTGTTTAATGTGTTTAACTATGTCGATGTCAGCGTTAAGCTCATACAGCTCATGGATCATTCGATGTCGATATTCATTGCTAAAGCAGACTGGCACAAAGATTTCTCGCAGAATCTTCCTCTAAAAACCTCCAAGAATAGCTTGATCTGCCTGTGCAAGTGCCCAGAATTCAGCACCATATAACACTGGCAGTATAAGAGTTTTATAGGACGTAATTTAAATAGTTGCCTGCTTAGTCCAAAATAGTATCGGTTGGCAGGTATGATTCTATGTTTCATTTCGAAACTTATGTCCTTATTTATGTTGACGACGGTACCAATTTAAACAGATTATTTTACAACCTCAAAGCTATAGTTCTCAACGATCACATGTGGTCCAATTCTTGTGTTATGCGGATAAACTATCACATTGCCTGAAATCTCGTTTAGTTATGAAGGACTCCGATAAACTCTTACCTATTTTAACTGATGATGTTGTATTCAGTGATGCCAACCAAAAATTTTACTTTGTGGGAGTTTTGACAATAAAAAGTAGTAGATTCTACAAAATTTACTTTGAAAAAGTGGTATTACTGCCACTATTATTAAAGCTTTTTAAGAATTTTAAAGTTAGAATATTTATGTTTTTTTTTTTAAATAGTGTTGAATATGTATCAATAAATTATATACATATTTAATGTAATTTGAAAAATAAACAAGAGCTTTCTTCTTATCCTTAAAAGAATGCACAGTCTTACTAAATAATTTAAAATGTTCAACTATTGGTGTAAGTTGCTCAGCATTTGCACTTATATTAGAAGTTTTAAGTAAATTAACTGCCGAAAATAGACCTTCAACATTGGCACTACTATGTGGAAGCATCAAAGGGAACATTTGTTCGTTGTCTCTTTTCTTCTAGAGAGAAAGGAAATTTCTCAAAGCCTCCATTCCTAATCTAATTCGCGGCCTGAGGGACATAATTCTAAAAGAAAAACGTTACAAAAATGTTGCGTTTTTTGTAAGAGAAAAAATTATTTAACACAATTTTTAAAAAGTGGTAGATTTTACTTAAAAAGTTGTAGTATAGTCCAGTTATTTTTATATATATTTTGTTTAGTTTTTGATGTTATTTATTTGAATTAAATTTTATTAACAAAAATAATTATAAAAACATTTTTAACATAAGAAAATTATAAAACAACAAATTATACAACAACAAGTATATAAACAAGTAAGAATAATAAAATTACGTCACTATAGTAGAGTGTAGATGGAAGATACCTAAAAGTGGTAGATCTACTACAAAAGTGGTAGAGTTGGCATCGCTTGTTGTATTAACTAATACAGATATTAACTAATACATCATCCTGCAAAACCTTAATAGCGTCGTAGGGGTGCCAAACTCAGACATTGCCTTAAACAACTTCGTTAGTATCAAGCTGTCAAAAGCAGCTTTGTAGTCCATGAAGAGATGATAAGTGTCTATTTGTTTTTCTTGGGTCTTGTCCAGGATTTGACGTAGTGTGAAGATCTGGTCAGTGGTATATTTACCTGGTCTGAAGTCACATTGAAAGGCTTTAGCCTTTCACACAGTATGGATCTTATATGCAATTGAAAGGAGGCTTATACCTCCATAATTAGCACAAAAGCCTTTATCACATCTTTTGTCCAAAAAACACTGAGACTGCAATCGTCTGACATCAGTTTTTCTGTACATATGGTTTCTATAATCTGGGACATACGACTTGCAAACTCATCACTTCTGGCCTTAAAAGCACTGCTGGCTAACCATCGGTATCCGCAGTTTTGTTATTTTTAGTTAAGTTTTTTCAATTCTAACATCATTTTGGTTTGGTGTGGACATATAACATCGTCATCATTGATTTGTTCAAGAGTTTCATCTTGGTCGCTCTCATTTGATACCAAGCAATAATTTGCAAAAGTGCTCCTTTCATAGTTTCAGTAAGCTTTTAGCATCTGTTGTCAGGTTTCCTTAATCGTCCTTACAGAAGAAAATACAATTGTTAAAACCATCCGTTTGGTTTTTCAGTTGTTGATAAAATTTACGCACTTCTCAGTTTCCTCGAACACACGTCTCTCCATTTCATTTTTTTTCTTCGGATTATCCGTTTCCCTCTTTCTCTGTCGATATCTTTCTAAAGTTCCACGAGTAATTACTGACTGCAAAGTTTTCCAAACAGCATTTTTCTCAGCAGCGGCACTCCTCGTTATACCAAGAGTTTTTATTAAGAGAGCTTTGAAACCCTAATACAGATTTTGCAGCAGTTTTCATGGAGTAGCCATAAAGTGCTGATATCGTTGGAACTAAAAATAGTTTCTCCGAGTAATTGAATTGTTCGTTGCGAGTAATCGGTGGCAATTTGAAAAAAAAACTTTGTGATGTTAAATTGTCTTTGCGCTTCTGTTTGTATTTTTCTTGACATATGTGACGTGTTCTCACCTTGGCTGAAACAAGATAATACACTTGGTGTGTACCTTCCGTCAACTACAATATGGTTTATTTAATTTTTTGTTATTTGATCGGGAGACACCTATGTCGCTTTGTGTATTTCAAGGTGTTCAAAACCCGGTGAAACAGTGTGCTCAAAACAACATTCGCGACAAATCTTTGAGTTGAAAACACCCAGTTTTATGTTGACGTCATTGTTGGGCAGCTATCGTAAGCTTGCTCGAGTTGTTTATAAATGTCTTCTTTTAAATTTTAACCTTTCTCATCTGCCTCTGTTTTCTAAAACGGTCCAAGAGATACTTCACTTCATCTGATCTCCTTACTATTTACACCATCCATATCATACCGAAAATGGAATACAACTCTTGTGTATATGTCGCAATTTTAGAGCTTCTCGGCCGAGTACAGGAGAGGGCAAAAGTGCTCATCGGTGACAGTAGGGTACAAAACTCTATGGCAATGTGCGTTGTGTCTCACTGTTCTATCGTTACTACTTTAGAATGTTCTCTAACGAAATTAGGGAACTTGTTTCCGTAACTAGGAATTTTTTACGTAATAAACGTCATTCTGTTTGAGCTCATATCCTCCCTCCCATAACCTATTTCCTAGTTCCAACACAATGCATCTCATAAGGGGTCAATAGTGCTGGGCCTAAATTAAAAAAAAAGCCTTAAACTACATAAGGATACCTGACAGATACCCTTCTTCATATTTACCTGATGTTACCAGTATTTTGTGCCAAAAATATTTCCAAAAAAAAAACATAAAACAGCAATTATTATATATTTTGGGTTATACAAATTCTAGTATATGAAGTTCGGTTTGAGAAGTATTAAAAGTTCTCGATTTCGTATTTGCTTATATAGACTAAAAATCAATAGCATCGAAATTTGGGAAACATAAATTTCAGCAAATGCTGTTTTGGAGCAACTGAACTAAACTTTTTAGGTCACAGATATTGATAAAGGTATAAGACGTCTGAAAAAAGGTAAACGCGGTACGAAATTAAAAAAAAAAAATGGGAATGATAAATTTGTAACGCCCTTTTATCCCTAACGCTACTAAAAAACAACAAATTTTACAACAGGTAATTCTGATGTTATAAAGTGGACTCCTGATTTTGATAACGCCTTCGAAGCTTACAAAAAACAATCGTGAGAATGCTACACTTTTACACGGCTGCAAATGCAAGACTGACACTCACAACTGATGCTTCTGGATGGGGTAGGTAGGACTTTCATAGTCAACATTTCTACTCAAAAAAACCTATATCCTATTAGTTCATACGATCGGAAATTAACAGCAATTCAACATTTTAAATATGCACTCGATGGTAGAGAGTTCGTCGTCTTCACTGGCGATATCGTCGTCTTTAAGAAGGGCCCGTCAGTTAGATTTCATAGGGATTTTATTGCTTTTATGTACTAAATAATTTTGTTTCATTAAAATATAATGAAATTTATTCTTTTGGATTATTATTTTTGTTAAAAAAAAAATATTCCTACTGGCTAAAATTTCGCTGAAACCAAAAATACTAATATGGGTTTAAAAACTATTATAACAATATTCCGATATGAACCCCTCAAATCTTATATATCAACGAATTTTAGTTCAATTCGAAATCGCTGTACGTACACAAAAAAAACTGCAATTGGTCAACTCATTAAAAAATGCTTAAATGGCAATAATGCTATAAATGCATACATACATAATTCCCACGCCATTCCAATTGGAACAAGGGTTACTACTCTTAGAAAATGATGCAGCTCATTGTCTATTTTTAGACTCATTGAAAGGGACCTATGTTTTAACTCCGGCTCTGAGCGGCAAATGCGTTAGTTAGAGAAGTATTACATAGCCTAATTTTCAATAACCAGTGGCTAGCTGAGTTATGAGGTAAACGCTTTTTTATACCAATAGGTGAAAAGGTATTAAAAGTTTGTCATTCAGTTTGTTTTTTTTATTATTCGTCTTAGACCCCGTTAAAATTATACCGATCGATTCAGAATCAGGAGAGTCGATTTAGCCATGTCCGTCTGTCTGTCTGTTGAAATCAAGTTCCTGGTGTGTGTACCCAAACGAATTATACAATAGTTTTTAGGAAATTTCCCTACGCAGCACGCCATTTAATTTTAGATTTTAGAAAATACTCCAACGCAACTTGCTATTAAATTTTATCAAAATCGGTCCATAAACACCCAAAATATCGCTAAAATACTAAACTTCGATGGCGAATTTTAATTTTTTTTTTAAATGCGATTTTTAATAAATTTTTTTTTTTAATTCTCATCAAATTTTGAATTTTGGCGATACCTCTGGTGTTTATAAACCGATTTTGATAAAATTTAACAACATGTTGCCCTGGACTATTTTCTAAAATCTGATATATAATAAAAAAAAAATTTTAAAAATACTGTTTTTTAAACAAAAAAAAAAAAATTTAAATCTGTCAATTTGTGTACATCGATATTCTTTGCTCTGGCGATATCTCGGTTATTGATCTACCGATTTTGATGAAATTCAATATTGTGCTGCGTTAAATGATTTCCTAAAATTTGATATACAGTTCAAAAAACTTTAAATTGTAATGTACCTATTTTGATCATATATAATATCGTTTTGCTTTGGAGGTTTTTTTAAGATCTGATATATAATTCATATCGGTATAATATCCGCAAATTGTGGAATTTTAAACAAAAATACAAATTAAAAAATACAATTTAAAAGAAAATACAAAATTTTAATTTAGCATCGAATTTCTAGTTTTGGCTATATCTCAGTTGTAAGTAGAACTATATGATGAAATTTAATAGTGTACTTCGTAGAACACTATTAACATCTAATACATATACATATAAGTTATGTTGCCATTGCCATCTAGAAGGTCATTAAACTTGATTGCAGCATACCGAAATATGTCTTAAATAAGTGACTTTTAAACATTATGATGGCCTTTATTCATATCTTGCGTAAGTGTTGTTACCAAAAGCCTAATCTAAATAGGTCCGCTAAATAATCTCATTAAAGAAACCATTTAATTGGTCCTCTAACTTTAAAGATATATGCATTTAAATACAAGGTGCGAAATGTTACAATGTTGTGTAATTTCTAAAATTGTATGTATTTCAATCTACCTCCAATATTTATTATTTACTAATTAAAGTATAATTCATATATCGCCCAAAAATTAAATTAATGGGAACATACATACATTTAAAAGCTGTGTAAATTATCGAGATTTGAAACTTTCTCAGATCAGAAAATCAATATACATTTATTAGTATTTTTGTAGGACTCACCTAAATCAGTCTTCAGAAACATATATACTTGTATTTGACCAAAAACTCTTTCATTTCTGTACTTTACTTTTGTAACACCATTGGTGAAGGGTATTTAAGGTTCGGCATAGCCGAATATAGCATTCTTACTTATTTAAATGTAAATACAAAAATTTATATATCTCAGTTATTGATCTACCGATTTTGATTAAATTCAATAGTGTGCTGCGTTGAATGATTTCCTAAAATATGATATACAGTTCAAAAAACTTTTTATTTTTTTTTTAAACATAGTTTTTTGGAAAAACATAAAGCCTAACCACAGACCATTTGAAGTCGACTTTAAGCCGAAAAACTCGACATTATTTTGAAAGTCTTACCACAAAATAAATTTTAAATTAAATTTGTAAACTTCATTTTAAAAACTTAAAAAACCTTTTTTTCTTTTGAATGTTTTTAATTTTGTGATCCGCTGGAAAAAATGTTAAGTCATTAGATATATTTTAAAGTTAATTTCTTTAAAACGGAGTGGGGTCATATATTATATTTATTATTATATTTATTTTTTTCAAAAAAAAAACCTGACCTAGTTTACACCTTAACATACTTTATATTTGTCATTTTTAATATATGAGTTATATGTCACGCCCACTTGAAGTTTGAGACAAATCGGTCGGTTTGATCATCCATATTTGTATGTTTTAAAATCTTACTTATATGGGAGGGGTCACGCCCACTTGAGATTTGAAAAAAAATCTAGCCTATTTTAACCACCGATCACACCTTACCATACTGTCAAAATTTCAGAAAAATCGGGCCGCTCGGTCATCCGTATTTGTCATTTTTAATATATGAGTTATATGGGAGGGGTAACGCCAACTTGAGATTTCAGAAAAAACCCTATTCTATTTTAACTGCCGATCACACCTTACTCCACTGCCTAAATTTCAGAAAAATCGGTCGGTTTGATCATCCATATTTGTATGTTTTAAAATCTGACTTATATGGGAGGGGTCACGCACACTTGAGATTTGAAAAAAAAAATTTGGCTTATTTTATCCTCCGGTCACACCTTAACATACTGTAAAAATTTCAGAAAAATTGGACCTCTCGGTTGCCTATATTTGTCATTTTTAATATATGAGTTATATGGGAGGGGTCACGCCCACTTGAGATTTGAAAAAAAATCTAGCCTATTTTAACCACCGATCACACCTTACCATACTGTCAAAATTTCAGAAAAATCGGGCCGCTCGGTCATCCGTATTTGTCATTTTTTATATATGAGTTATATGGGAGGGGTAACGCCAACTTGAGATTTCAGAAAAAACCCTATTCTATTTTAACTGCCGATCACGCCTTACTCCACTGCCTAAATTTCAGAAAAATCGGTCGGTTTGATCATCCATATTTGTATGTTTTAAAATCTGACTTATCTGGGAGGGGTCACGCACACTTGAGATTTGAAAAAAAAAAATTTGGCTTATTTTATCCTCCGGTCACACCTTAACATACTGTAAAAATTTCAGAAAAATTGGACCTCTCGGTTGCCTATATTTGTCATTTTTAATATATGAGTTATATGGGAGGGGTCACACCCACTTGAGATTTCGAAAAACAAATTTTGCCTATAGTCACCACCGGCCACACCATACTACACTGTAAAAATTTCAGAAAAATCGGTCAGCTAGTTCGGAGATCCTTCCCAACAAACAACATACAAACAGACGCGGACATTTTTTTATAGATATAGATTTCTATTAATTGAAGAAAGCTTTTGTAATATTTAAATGTATTTGTTTAAAAATATTTATAAAGGCTTATTTTAAAAATTTCTTGTGGTTCAAAAAATTACTTTAAAATAAAGTCGATTTTACATAAAATCGACTTTAAAATTTTGTGGTTTTGTGGTTAGGCTGAAAAATATAGTTATTAAAAAACAAATAAAATCAATTCTGATCGAATTTTGAATTTTGGCGATATCTCTGGTTTATGAACTTATTTTGATCAAATTTAATAACATGCTGTGTTGGAGTATTTTCTAATTTTAATTGGAGTATTTGCTATTCTAAACTATAAATAAAAAACTTCAAAGTGTCCGACTGACTCATCATCGCCCAGCCCAAACGGCTGGCTAGGAAGCATTTAAAATTTTGAAAGCTTTACAATTTTGACAGCGTGTACCTCTTTCTAAGTACAGATCCACTAAGAAGGAATTCTTGAAATTCGGCCGCTAAGGGGGGAAAAAGGGGTAAAAAAGGGAAAAATCAGTTATGTTCTATCTCTTCAACTAAACTCGATAGGACTAAAATTGAAATTGCGTTGGGATCAGCTACAAAACTAAGAAGACAGATTTGACAAATAGGGCGTAAAAGGAGTCAAAATAAATTGTTGGTACTTTTTTAAACCCACGTGTATCTTTTAAACCAATCAACATAGAAACAAAATTTAAAACGAAGACGGTGAACACGAAAAAAATATCCAACACGTGTTTGGTACTTTTTTGATTAAGGGGGTAAAAAGGGGAAACAATATTTAGGGTACATTCATTCTTCCTTATCTTTGTGTATAAAGCTAGAAACAAAATTTATAGGGAAGTCGGTCGCCAAGTACAAAATATCAAACACGTATTTGGCACTTTTTTCAATTTAGAGGGTAAAGGAGGGAAAAATCGGTAACTTTATATCTCCTTAACTTAAAGCGATAAAAGCAAAAATTAAATTGGTTTAAGATTTATATTAAAAATTAAGGGATACGTGTTCGGTACTTTTTGGAAATTCGACCTCTTAGAAGGTAAAACAGGGTAGAAAAGGGAGAAATTAGTAACATCATATCTCCAAATCCAACATCGATATAAACAAAGTTGAAATTGGATTTTTTTAGAAAAAGAAGAGAACACGTGTTTGGTACTTTTTGGAAATGGCACTGATAAGGGCCAAAAAGGGAAAAAGCAATATTTTGGTACTTTTTTTTAACCCATATGTATCTTTTGAACTAAAAAATATAAAAATATAATTTATATCTCAACCAATAGGTATGAAAAAACTATTAAAGAAGGGTAGAAAAAGGAAAAATATTCAGGAGTAGGTTTTTTGCTTTTTAACTATGAATATATTTTAGGCTAATCAAGCCAGAAGTATAATTAATTGACTGACTGATTGACATTGAAGAAAAATAAAATAAGTATTTGAGACTTTTTTTTTAATTTTGGGGGTAAAAATCGGTAAAAATATATCTTCCAAGCCAAGAGTGTATAATTTACAGATGGCTCGATTCATATTGAAAAGTATAAGACAAGTGTTTGGTACTTTTTTTAATTTTGTGGGTAAAAATCGGTAACGTAATATCCTTTTAATCAAAAGCGATATAAACAAACATTAAATTAGTCTGGAATCAGCATTCAAAATTAAGGGACACAGGTTCAGTCATTTTTAAAATTCGGCCGCTTAAAGGTAAAACAGGGTAGAAAAGGGAGAAATTAGTAACATCATACCTTCGAAACCAACATCGATATAGACAAAGTTGAAATTGGATTTGGATCGGCTAAACAAATATGTGGACACGTGCTTGGTGCTTTTTGAAAATGGCACTAATGTCAATAATAAAAGGTAAAAACTATATTTTGGTACTTTTTTTTTAGCCCATATGTATCTTTTGAACTAATAAACATAGAAACATAATTTAGAATGCAACCTATAGGTATTAAAAAACTATTAAACTTGTATTTGGTACTTTTGCGATTAATGAGGTACAAAAGGGTAAAAAAGGGATAATATTCAAGGGTAGGTTTTTTGCTTTTTTGGCTAATGAAGCCAGAAGTATAATTTATTGACTGGTCGATTAACATTGAAGATAAAAGTTTTGGGGGTAAAAATCGGTGAAAATATATCTTCAAAACCAAAAGTGATAGAAACAAAAATTAAATTGGTCTGAGATCAGCACTTAAAATTAAGGGAAACGTGTTCGGTACTTTTTGCAAATTCGGCAGTTTTGGGGTGGGAACAATTAGTAACGTCATACCTCCGAAACTAGAGGCGATAAGAACAAAGTTGAAATTTGCTTCGGATCGGCTAAAAAACTATATGTTGGTACTTTTTTTTAACCCGTACGTATCTTTTAAAATAATAAACAAACAAACAAACATCACAATCGATAAGTAATAAAGAATTATTAGACACGTAAAAGTACGAAAGTACTTTTACAATAAATAAGGTACAAAAAGATAAAAACGAGAAAATATTTAAGGGTAGGTTTTTTGTTTTTCATTTAAGCTAATGGATCCAGAAGTGTAATTTACAGACGGGTCGATTCATATTAAAAAAGTATAAGACACATGTTTGATACTTTGTTTAATTTTGGGGGTAAAAAGGGAAAAAACAGTAAAGTAATACTTCTAAACCGAAAGTGATAGAACAAAAATTAAATTAATTTGGAATCAGCACTAAAAATTTACGAACATGGGTTCGGTAATTTTTTTAAATTCGGCCGCTTAGGGGTAAAACTGGGTAGAAAATAGAGAAATTAGTGAAATTAGTTGAAATTGAATTTGGATCGTCTAGCAAAATAAGGGGATACATGTTTGGTACTTTTTTGGAAATGGAACTAATAAAGGAGAAAAAGAGTAAAAACTATATTTTGGTACTTCTTTAACCCTATACGTATCTTTTGAACTAATAAACTAAGAGACTCAATTTACATCAAAATTGATAAGTACTAAATTAACATTAAACACGTGCTTGGTACTTTAACAAAATAGTAAAAACGGGTAAATATTCAAGGCAAGCTTTTTTAACTATGAATATCATTTAATCTAATCAAGACGTGTAGATTCACATTGAAGAATTATAAAACACGTGTTTGGTTCCTTTTTTAATTTTTGGAGTAAAAAGGGGAAAAATCAGCAACGTAATATCTTCTAAACCAAAAGTGATAGAAACAAAAATTAAATTGGTCTGAGATCAACACTAAAATTAAGGGAACGGGTTCGGTTATTTTTTAAAATGGGTAAAACAGGTAGAAAATGGATAAATTAGTAGCATATCTCCGAAACCAACACAGATAAAAACAAAGTTTTAGTTGGATAGGCTGGAAAAATATGGCGACATGTGCTTGGTACTTTTTTGGAAATAGCGCTAATAAGGGTGCAAAAGGGTAAAAACTATATTTTGGTACTTTTTTAACCCATAAGTATCTTTTAACCACCGCCGTGGTATAGCAGGTTAGTCATCCGCCTAGCATACCAGAGGCCCAAGTTCGATCCCTGGTCAGACTCACTTGAAAAAATAAATTTTCAAAAAGCGGCGGTTCACCTCATAACTCAGCTAGCCACTGGTTAATGAGTATTAGGCTATGTAAAACTTCTCTAACTAATGCATTTGCCGTTCGGAGCCGGCGTTAAAACGTAGGTCCCTTTTAATGAGTCTAAAAATAGAATCGGATGCAGCTCATTGTCTGAGAGAAGTACCCCTTGTTCCAATTGGAATGTTGTCGGGGAATTATATATATATATATATATATATATATATATATATATATATATATATATATATATATATGTAAATATATATATATATATATATATAAGTATCTTTTAATCTAATAAACATAGAGACTCACTTTATGACACAATCAATTAGTATTCAAAAAATATTAAACAAGTGCTTGGTACTTTTACATTAAATGGGTTCCAAAAGGGTGAAAACGGGAAAATATTCAAGGGTAGGTTTTTTGTTTTTTAACTATGAAGTATAATTTAGAGACGCGGCGATTCACATTGAAGAAAACTAAAATAAGTGTTTAGTACTGTTTTCAAATAAGGGGGTAAAAAACTGAAAAATCGATGACATATATATTCTAACAGAAAAGTGATATAAACAAACACTAAAATGGTCTAAGATCAGCACTTTAAATTAAGAGACAAGTATTCGGTACTTTTTGCAAATTAAACCAATTAAGGGTTAAAATAGGAAAGAAAAATTAGTAAACTTATATCTCCGAAACTCACATCGATAGAAACAAAATTTAAATTGGATTTAGATCGACAAAGTTTACAAAGAGATTAATTTAGTTTATTTAAATATAAAATCAAATTATAATTATAATAATAATAATAATTTCCACGACAACATTCCAATTGGAAAAAGTATTATTTTTATATTTTTAGACTCATTGACAGTGACCTACGTTTTAACTCCGGCTCCGAACGGCAAATGCATTAGTTAGAGAAGTTTTACATAGCCTAATACTCATTAACCAGTGGCTAGCTGAGTTATAAGGTGAACCGCTTGTTTTATTTTTTTTTTCAACTGGATCTGGCCAGAAATCAAACTTTGGACCTCTGGTATGCTAGGCGGATGACTAGCATGGACATGTTAAGAGATAATTGATTTAAAAGAATTTTTGTATAATTTCTTTTTGTACAGTTTTTTTTTTAATTATTTTCTTTTTCATAATGTGAAACCAAGACTTCAAAAAAAGTTAAATTACTTCTTACACGAGAATACCTGCATATTTTTATTTTACTTTTGTATCAGAATGAAGATCTTAACTATTTTATAACGAACTTTTATTTAGCGTTAAAGCTCGTTATAAGAGATTTATACTGTATTAAGATAACAGCATTATTTTTCTTCAACAGATCAATACATCAACACCAAGGCTACCACATCTGTCAAACAATCCAAGATGAGCAACATCAAAAACTACTTCCGAATCAACATAATAATAGTCAGGATATTTTTGGTGTCAACGCCATTCTAAGCAATTCTGAAAAATATTTCAGTGAGTGTTTTAACGACGATGAGATCTACAAACAGCACCAACAATTTGGAATCAAACACAATCATCATCCACAACATGCCTCTCGAACTGATTTATTGTCAGAAGAAATGTGTAACCACATATATATACAACATCACAACGGACATGAAGATGATCTTAAATATTCCTTGCCTTATAAAACGATTTATAATTTAGAAAGACAGACCATCGACCGATCCTGTATTAATACAAACAAACGTTTATCAGAAGTTCAGAGTAATACAAACTTAAGTAAGTTTGCAAACACAATTGATCGAGATTCTGGAACAATAGGTTGTGATCGAGAAGAAATTCAACGGAAACGTAAAAAGAATCAAATTCCTTCAGCAGATTACGATGATATAGAAATCAAAGCAGAAGCTGATTCAGAACCAGAACTAAGAAACATTGACGTTCCATTGCGTACCAAGTCATACTAACAGAAGTTTTTAGAATAAATGGAGTATTTGACATTCGAAACGTGTTTTTATTACAAAGTTTTTCACAAGCTACCACTTTGCTTCTTATTGATTCAAAGGACGTGTCTCTTCATTTTCAAATATTTCAATACAAATATATTCACAAGGATATCACTATTACAATCATAAAAAATATGCAAATGTCACTTTTGCAAGAATATTTTATTAGATTTTAAAAAGGATGGGTTCTGCATAATTTGAGTCGGAAAAAGTTATTGTGTGGAATTTTAGATAAATGTAAAATTTTCTTTCTAAAATCCAACTCTGTAATGCGGAGATAAAAATATTTTAAATATGTTTAGGTAGTGACAACTTAGAAAAATTTAATTAAATAAATAGTGCTTTAAAGTAAAATATAAATTAAAAAGGAATTACTTTCAGAAAAGGTTATAGCATCCGTATTAAATATATAACTCAAACTGAGAAGAAAAAGATATAATAAAATATTGAACGAGAATATATACATAATAAAAATTAACAACAATGACCTTAAATTCGTTTAATTAAATACGAGAAGTAGAATATTTACACAACATAATTGCTTAAGGTTACTGTGGTAGATTAACATCAAAGAATATTTTTTTTATTGAAATCTGAAGTGAAATTTAAAAGCCGAATACAACAAAAGTAAGGCTGAATCTAACATACCCTTTATCAATGCAATAACTACTTTCAATCTCAATAAATTCTATGCTAAACAAGTAAGAAAGTGCTAAAATCGGTCGCCCAACCAAATGATACACTTCTCTACTGAGGTCAAATATCCTTTCCTTGCATTAAGGCATAATGTTTTCATCATAGAATACCATTCAGTTTGTAGTTAGAGATGCGTACGATACATCGATGTTTTAGAAACATTTTCGCATGTAATATGATCAAATTATAAATATAGTAACAAACTATTGATAATTTAAAAATGTAACGTTATTGGTCAAAAGTCTGTATCTTCTAAGCCAGTGGTTTCCACGAGCTACTGCTCCGCGGCCCAACCAAACTTTTCTGCCAAATATTCATATTAAGTAAAAAACAAGTAAGAGTGTTATATTCCTCTGTGCTGAATCTTATATACCCATTATCAAGTTGTGTTATATTTATAAACATATCTCATATATCTACGAGGCTAATTCAAAATGTGGACCAAATTCGAAAAAACATTTTAGGCTAGTTGGTATTGTTGGTTGCAGTATCTTTATAGTTCAATATTTAAAAGTATCTAAGTGGTTTCCCTATTATTTTCTTTGCACAAAATTTGATCTCATAACCGGGTATAGTTTAGCATTAAAAATCTGTTAAATACTTTTCGTTTAGCTAATTATTTAGTTAGGATAAACATGTTGATAGTAATACGATAGGTCCATGTATTTTGTTAGGAGTTCCTAATGCATCTACCGTATATAAAGTCTAGACATTGATAAATAGCTATCTAATTTCATTGGTTCAATCTTAAGATGCTGAATATACCTCCTAATCTTTTTGATTGTAGATATAAAAAAGGGATGTTATATATATAAGAATTATAGCCAAATGTTGACCGATTGTAACAAAACTTTACACACTGACTTGTATTTATATAGAGCTTATTCCTGCAATTTAGTGGTCATAGTTTCTAATTTAATAGCTTTTAACTGGATTTTGTTACATTTTTGTTTGGTTTCCGGGAGTGTTTTTTATATGAAAGCTGTAGTCAAATATAAGCCGATTCCTAAAAAATTTGACATACTGACCAATAGTTGCATAAAACTTCCATATTCTTAATTTAGTCGTCATAGGTATTACAATTGTGTTAAATTTATCAGCATTAATCTGTTTCTCGGGGCGGGGTTATATAGGAGCTCTAACTAAATGTGAACCGATTTTGTCTATTTTCAATACAAAACTTTCTCAAGATATCAAAAATACTTTTGTAAAATTTTGTCATTTTAGCTCTTTTCGTTAAGGCGCAATCGCGCTTTTATCTGACGGATAGACGGACATAAACCCCCTTTTATTTTTGTGTTTCCGTAAATTTTTTATATGGGAGCTATGGTCAAATGGTGACTGATTGTGACAAAATTTTGCACACTGGCTAGCATTGACATAAGACTTCCTTGTTCTAAATTTAGTGGCCAAAGCTATTATAGATTATGATTTATTGGCATTTAAGTGTATTTTAGGTGGAATTTAGGCTGTTTCCGTAAGTTTTTTGTATGGGAGCTATAATCAAATGTGAACCGATTTGAATGAAATTTTATGTGCTAGCTAGTTCTTATATAAAACTTCTGTATACCAAATTTTGTTATCATAGCTTTTATACCACAGTACAACAGGAAAAATCAGCCTCAACAATTCCAACGGCAAATGAAAGTAGACTATTAAGTTAACAGAACTGCCAAAGGGTTTTGAAAAGTTAGCTCGAATTTCATTTTTATGACCTTTTGAAGTTGCTCCTTTTTATTATAAAAAATATTAATATTACAGTCCATTTATGCTTTTAAATAATTTTTTTAGATTTTAAGATTAAAAAACACACCTTTCATATTAAATTTAATTAACTTAAGTCAAACTTTCACATTGTTTTAAACTTTCATTAACCACACCATCTCCGAATTGGATGAAATGTAGTATATACATTCTCATAGGTCATATAATTTTTAGCGTTCTTTAAAAATTTTAATTTCGCTTTGGTTAAGATTTTATTGTGGTCAAAAGTTCATTTTTTTTAAACATGCCCACTATATAGTCATATTTATTTTGATAAGGTTATCAGATTTTTTTAAAACTAAGCTCATATTACAGAGTATGTTCTTTGTTATACCCTTCACCAATAGGTGTCCGTCTGTCTGTTGAAATCAAGTTTGTGGAGCTCCTGGCGGATGTACCCAGACGAATTATATAAATATTGCTTTAAAAAAAAATTCTAAAATTTGTCAATTTGCGTACATCGATATATTTTGCTTTGGCGATATGTTAGTGATTGATCTACCGATTTTGATGAAATTCAATAGTGTGTTGCATTAAATGATTTCCTAAAATTTGATATACAGTTCAAAAAAGTTTTTTTTTTTATATCCTTCACCAATAGGTGAAAGGAAATTATAAGATTCTCATTCAGTTTGTAATTTTTTCATTATTTGTCGCAGACCCCAAAATTTATACCGATCGACTCAGAATCGGCAGGAGAATCTGTCTGTCTGTTGAAATCAAGTTTGTGAAGCTGCTAAAGAGTGTATCGACATAAATTATATATCAGATTTTATGAAATTTTCCTATTAAATTTTTAAATTTCATCAAAATCGGTTGAAAAACGCCTGAGATATCGCCAAAATACCAAAATTTATGTGTGCAAAATTATGTATGCTAGTACATTTCAGATGGACTAGCCTTCGTAAATTATATATTCAAGGAAATCCTCTCGCAAAGTTTTCTGTTAAATTTCATCAATATCGGCCCATAAACACCTGAAATATCGCCAAATCTCTACATTTAATGATCCCCAAATTGCCGAAAGTGCCCATTTGTCTAAATAATACAATTGAAAAATAAGAAAACCAATTTTTCTGGAAAATGGGCCTACATAAATTATATATCAAACTTTAGGAAATTCTTTCGCTAAGCACGCTATTAAATTTTATGAATATTGGTCAATAATCACCTTAGATATGGTTAAAATAGTAAAATCGATGTATTGCAAATTGCCAAATTCAAAATTTTTGAGAAAACTTTAATTGATTTTTTTTTGCAATTTCTCAGGTGTTATGAACCGATTTTAATGAAATTTAATAGTGTGTATTAAGGGAGTACGTCCTTAAACCTGATATATAATTTGTTTCGGTGTATTTTCGAGGAGCTTCACAAACCTGATTTCTGCAGACAAATACACTTTATACTCGTATATCTTATATCAGTGGTTTGACTTTCGAAGATTGTACATAGGAATTTTAGATGCCTAATAAAAAGATATATGAGGACAAATGTGATTTTGGGGACTTTCGCCAACAATTTTGAAACAGTATCGAAAGTAAGTAAAAGAAGTTTTCGAAAGTAAAAAGTTTATTGTTATTTGCTTTAAATCAAACTATGTTAAAGTTTGGAACCAATGACAACAAAATTTCACATTGGTGGATTGCTAATCAAAAATAAAAAAAAATCTGAAATAGATTTAACGATAAATAAATAAATTACATAAAGGAAACACTAGATTAAATAAATATAATCTTAATTAAATGCTAAAATTTAATAAAAGGAGGTTTAAGGTGCTCACTAGAGTGGTTCGAAAAAAATTTGAGTCAGTCACCCCCTAGGATTAAAGACAATGTAAAAATATTTCTAAAAAATATTTTTTTATTTTTTACAACGCCTTCAAAATAATAATCAAATCGAGTAAAAATCTAGTTTTTAAAAGTTTTGACTATAAATTGACGTGGTAGTACAAAACTATCAAATAGAGAAATGTAGGCCTTACAGAGCCGCGAACATCGACATATAAAATGTTATGATCGGACTTAAAATGGCGACACAGTGAACAAAATACTAAAAGGGCGGTATTTATAGGCGTGGTAAAAAAATAAAAAAATATTTTTTGGAATTGTTTTAACATTATCTTTAATCCTAGGAGGTGACTGACACAACTTTTTTTTTTTTTTGTATGGAAGGCGAACCGCTCTAGTTCTCACCTTACCGAAGAATTGCCCGTGCAGTCTAAGAAGGCAGCATACAGTCTGTCGTCATGATGTAGAGATCTGGTCTGAAGTCTGTAAAGAAAATATAAATTATTAGAAATATACACAGCAAAACTTTTCATTATCAAATAATGAGTTGAACAGCTAAACTACTTACTCATTCACTGTTTAAGTCATTACATTAACATGGGGATGTCATTGGAGGCAAGTACTTACCAATTGCAGAAAAGTAATGAATTGGGAAAGCAATTGGAAAACAACAGCAAAAACTTTTGTTGTTGTTGTTTTATTTAAAAAAAGCATATTTCTAAACGAAATACAATTTTTTTTTGTATGATCCCATGGGGGCTCGAACCCAAACCCCTACGACTCACTTTGGGGCGAAAGCCTTCAATAATGGCGATTAATTCAAAAGATGAACTTTAACTTTCACAACCATGTTTGGTACCATATGAAAGTAGATAAAATTCTACATCACTAACTACAAAAATAAAAGTTCTTGGTAGTTTATTTTATTTACAGTGTGTGTTCAAAGTTAAAAATTTTTGTTATTTTTGCGCGAATTGATTAAAAGAAAAAATTTTGTTATTTCAAGTGATTATAGTTTTTATTAAAACTTTTATAAGTAAAAGTTTTTTAATGGAACCGTTAACTTCAGGTACATGAGCATTTAAAAAGATATTTTTTATTTAAATAAATGTTTTAAAAATATTTAAAAAATAAAAAAATAAATTACTCTAAAAATTTGGTAATTTTAATATATACATTGAGTTTCAACAATTTTGCGGATGAGTGCAGGAAAAAATGATTATATGGTCTTAAAATATAGTATTTTAGCTAATAAATCCCAAAATATTTTGTTGCGCGTTTGTGCGATTTTTGAGTTATGGAAGTTTTTGTGAATGAATTCTAGTTGCCGACAGGTCGGTTTCAAAACACATTTTTTATATTTTCGAAAACTTTACTTAGAAAATATAAGAATATAAAAATTATTTCACCGGTAATTAAAAATATACAACTAGGAAAATAAAATTATTGAAAAACGGAGGTCAATTCTTTAACAGTTTCGCCGTACCAACGCTTTTAATTC
This sequence comes from Stomorhina lunata, assembly GCA_933228675.1. Lineage (NCBI taxonomy): Eukaryota > Metazoa > Arthropoda > Insecta > Diptera > Rhiniidae > Stomorhina > Stomorhina lunata. Next base: position 9,152,716 of record OW121745.1, read on the forward strand.
GCCGATTTTCGGCGAAAAATTTAATTTTTTGGTCTTTATTTTACAAGTGCTTACTAAATTCAATTTTGGTAAAACTATTAATCAATATTATTGCTCAGAATATAAAAAATTTATAGTGAGTCTTTTTTTCAAATTGGATAATTTTAACCCTTTCTTTCCCATGGCAAAGCTCAAATTTTTGATTTTTTATTTTTCATGGTAATATAACAATAATCAAATAATTATTTTTATGAAATTAATGATACAAATAATTATTTTTATATGATTTTCCGAAATTCACTAATAAATTCTTAAATTTCCCTAATTTTGTCATAAAAAACTAAAAAATCCAAATTTTTACTTTTGAGCCCGGGAAAGAAAGGGTTAATGTCATACAATTTCGAAAAAACATCTAGCATACATTCTCTATATACTGGACAATAATATGCATTAAGATATTGTTTAATTTGAACATAAGTGAAATTTACCAAGCACCTCCTCAAATTATGATCAACAAATTACATTTCCGCGAAATTTTAAAAGTATGATGATTATGTAGTAAATATTGCTTTTATAAATAACTAAATGAAGAAAATAAAGAAGCTTTATATTTTTTAATGTTTATTTTCTGAAATGTTTGGTTTGTGTTTACAAATATTTAAAAATAAAAACTAATAATACTTTCTGATGTGACTTTTTTGAGTAAAATCTTTGGAGTTATGAATTTTGAAAAAAACGTATTTTTTGTTAAAACTAAACATAAACAAATATTTAATATTTATTTATTTTATTTATTTAAACAAAAAAAAAAAATATTTTTTCTAAAGACACATAAAATATGCTCTAATTTACAATTTAATTTATTAATTTATCGTTTTTAATTCCAAAATTACAGCAAAAATAGTCAAATAAGACCATTTTATCCAAAATAGAAAAAAGCCCATAAAAGGTTAACAATTTATGTTTTTTCAAAATTTGTTCTTTTAAATATTGGGCTTTTATGTATTTATTAATATTTATCATTAAAAAATAACAATATTTTAAAATTATGACTTTTATGAATTAATCGCCACTTTCTGTACCATTCACCCCACTGTGCGACTGCTAGGCGGAGACTCTTCCACTGACCTACTTCATATGTTAAAAACTTAGCAGCTTATAATTAATATATACAATTTTTACATTTAGATCCAAAATCATGTGAAAATAACTTTGTTTTCCCTGTTTTTTTTTTTGCTTTGTTGTAATTTTTGGAAAAATATTTCTATATGATTTTTTTTAAACGTTTAGTAATAGTAAACAATAAAGAAGTTTTTTTTTTAATTATTTTAAAACTTAAACAATTTAAATCTTATTTTTTGTATAAGTTTTTATATAACATTGACTCTTACTTACTTTAATGGCCTATAGTTACAACCTGACAAGGTCAAAGTTCGAGCATATTTTAGACTTTCGTGGACTTTGATCTTGTGCAAATATTCTACAATTTTATAGGCCAAGCTTTGAAAAATGTTCCTCTTCTTGGTCTTTCCATTGAAGTTTCGGACGTCTCCTTCTAAGATTAGTTGGTGGGACATTTTTATTCTAATTTTATCCTCTTTATAGTAATTGTTTTTTCCAAGAGTGGGTTACTAGCCCGTAGTCCTAACCCATTTTTATCGATTTTATGGAACATCTCTCGGTACATGTTCCTCGGGTGATAACACGAGGAGGTCAGTGTCCACAGTTGAGATAAAGGATGACCAAGATATGTCTGGGCTTACCAAGTTAATACCAGTCAGAACCGTGTTTGGTATCCAACATCCCCTACATAATCAAAATTGACTCATGATTGTAATTTTTCATTAACGTGTGTTAGTTTTCCAATTTCTTTTACAGAAGGTAATATTTAAGTTCTTAAAATTCAAAAATCATTAAAAAGACTTTTTTTAAAAAAAAAAATTTAAAAAAAAATTGTTGGTCTTGGTGGGATTCGAACCCGGGCCATTCAGTTCAAATTACCATTTTAATTACAAATAAGTACATCTGTAATAACTTATTAGTTATTCGGAGTGTATGTTGTAGTCATTACAAGGTAACCAGTTACCAGAGTACTTGCTATTACCAAAGTTTTGCTGGGTAGCGATAAAAGATTTTTTAAAATCTTTCAGATCTTGTGAGAATATGAAGTCTTATTATCATAGACAAAGTTTTTTTTTAAACTTACTTGGTTTAAATGTTAGTGGAAGGATCACACAAGCTTCGTAATAGTGTTCTCCGTTAATAATGAGTGTTTTAAATAATTAGGAAAATCACATTTATTTTAGTTGAGAACTTTTGGATTCGGCTTTAGCGTTATCGGATAAAAAACTTTAGTTGCAGGAAAAACCAATTGTTGGATTGGAGCAGAAGATATAAAATAGCTAACGAAAAAATGGAGTCAAAAATATTACAAATAGTATAAAATATTGTAATTTATTAGAAAACAAAAGACCTTTCACGTTTTAAATATTTTGTATAATTTTTTTTTTTGTTAATTGAAACAAAAAAAGGAAGTTTTAGGATGTGGCATAAGTATTTTGACATGTTTTTAGAGAGCGTATTTAAAAAAATTGGGAACTTTAAGGTCAACAAAACTTAATAATAATTATTTAAATTAATCGAAAATGTATCCTACTTTAGCATTTAAAACTTTTTGGTGATGGTTCGGAACAAAATCCGCCAAGAACTGTAGAAACTCCATTGAAGTCTATTTCTAAGCATTTGCGACCTCAATAACCGTTTTATCTTTTGTTCTTTTTAAATCTGCAGATCTGTTTTGCTTTCTGTATGACTACAAATTTTCTATAAGATAAAAAACTGGACTTTGGGGAAGCCAATCCAGAGTTTTGAACACCAGCCTCTGTTATAAATTTTGCTATCGTTTTGCTCTTATGCTTCATTTGTTCGGGTTCTTCCTTGTTTAAATAATATGCAAGAAACTACTAATTGGAATAAGTCAATTTTAGCCGAAAACTAAAAATATCACAAAAATTGATGAAGAAATAGAAGCGGAAGCTTAAAGGTAAGGTTTAGCTTCGTGTATGGTTAAACTTCATGAGGATTAAACGATATTGATAGCATGTCGTCTCATAGTCGGTATAGCAAACCGGAATAAATAAGGATATTACAAGTTCTTTAAGCTCAAGTATAAAATCTAAACTCGAGAGGAAGACCAAGAGATTTTTTTTTAAAAAATAATCTCAATCAAAATATACCAACAGATTTGGAATCTTGATTTTCAACGTAAATAACTGATAAAATGCTGATTGACAATAGCTTACCACAGGCCATTAATTATAATAAGAAATTTTAACGTTGAACGTAAAAAAATCTTAATTTCAGTTAACAAATGAAGAAAAACAAAACACATACATATCTATTAAAGAAATAATGATAAGTGTAAATTTAAACAAAGTACAACAAATAAAACAAACTTGATAGCAACAACAAACAGAATAAAAACAACTTACAAATATACGTTGATAAAGTATTTGCACAATATCATCTTCCAAGTTGTCACACAAAAACAGCAGCGTTGGTCTATAACATCGACACCAACAACGACACCAATAACATCGACACCAATCAGCTTTATTATCAGGAACATTGGCGACCAAATCACTATTGACACCACCATCTATATCATCCACGGCAGCAACCACGACGATAGCGACATCAACTTCGTCGCATACGCAAATATTACAAAAGTTTTATTGCAATGCGAACTAAACATTTCATTGTGATTCTCTGGTGTCAGATGTGGGGTTTGCATTTCTGTTATTTGATGTTGGGCCTGATTTTCACCCAATGGATCGTCATAGACATAGCAACAATTTACTATTGTCGTAACCATTTGCTGTTGAATCTGTTGTGTATTCTGCTGCTGCTGTTGTTGATGTTTTACTAACATTTCTTTCTTGGGGAAAGACTGCGAGCAAGTGTCATACTCAAAGACATTGCCCTGGTGCTGTTTAGCATGTGTTGTGGCCATCTCACATGTCTCAAAACGCAAAGCACACAGGGGACATTTAAATGGTTTCGATTTAACTCAGGCCATATGTTTACGCATGTGCTTATCAAATGTTGGCTTGTCGGTCGACTTAAACTGACAATGATTACATGGGGAGAGCTGTGTGGTACCAGTAGTACACGGAGATGCTTGTGCAGTAACAGCAGTTATAGGATCTGCAGCTGAAGCAGCATTTTGCAGAGTCGTTGTACATGTTACGACCACATTCGTAATATGATTGACAGAGCACATATTTTATCCATGTGTATATTGTGTTCAAGAACCATATGCTGTTTCATGGCTCCAAAATTGGAAAAGATTTTCTTGCAGTTTTTACATTGGAAATTTTGATGTTGGCATGTTTCATAACGCGTATTAAAAAGACGCATGTCGGATGTTTTATATTCACACCTAAGCATTTGTATATTTTTTTGTCTTATGTTGAAGTGTCTGGGTACCAGCCGATCGTTGTTGTAATTTGTTAGAGATTGTGTGGATATTTTCATTTGTTGTACTGCGCTAACTGCTGCTCCACTATTCAATTTTTGCAATTTATTTGGAGGAGCTTGTAATGTGGCTGATGAAGATACATTGTTTGTAACATTGGTAGCACTAGAAATTGTTGGTGTAGTGCTTACAACTGCATTAACAATACCACCACTTTCATCATTTTAACCATATTTTTTATGCAACAAATTTATTAGATTTGTTCGCATACGTTCGATATCAGTCTCCAGACGATCCAAATACTTAATGAGATTTGTACAGCGTGAAGAAACAACGTCTTCAACACTACGATAACCATAATGGCATCACAAGCCAATTGACCAATTTTATTGGGAATATGCTCTAAGTTACAATAATTATTAAATTAACAAATATAAAAAATTTCTTACCTACCACACTGCTCTTCTTCTGTGCTTTTTCCTCGAGTTGTTTTCGACATTTCACCTCCTCCTGTACCGAACAATGATGTCAATATAGCGGTTTTTTTATAATCATAGTGATTTTTGTTACAGGACTGTATTTACTGCCAGTATTACCATGAAGGTTTTGTTATTGTTACTAGGGGTATTCACTTATATTTTCCCTCCCATTCAGAATCAACGGATTGACTTCCGGAGTAATTAGGTTTCTCGTGTCCCCTGACGGGTTAAGGTTTTCCCCTAAAAATAAGAAGAACAATAGGCAGTACTGAAACATCTGTTCAGGGGGCAGGCCGAAGAAATTTGTGGAATGGGAAAACTGAAAAAGAAGATGTCAGCCAGGAAGACAAATGGCGGAAGGAACGGGGAGGAATAAGGTAGGGATAGAAGAAGTCCGGTTGGGAGATGGTGAAAGTGATGTGTTGTGAAATGGGTTTTGCTTTATTTTATTAAGAAAAATACATTTATTTAGAAAAACATAAAAATAAAAGGAAAATACACAGAATTTAAACAAATTACACCCGATTAAAAAAAAATTAAAAACCTAAAAAAATAAACCTAAAATACACACAATTTGAACACAAAATACACTCAATTTAAACACAAAATACACAGATTTTTAAAATTATGAAAGATTATACAAAACACACAAAAGTCAAATTATAAAATATAAACACCAATTGGAAGAAAAGGAAGGTTTTCGGTGCCAGCACATAATACATGAAACAAACAGGACATAATAAACTGACAAGACGAAATAGAGGTTTTAGTGTCATGCTGATCCATATTTTTTTTGGAAAGTTTTTTAGGGTTGCGTTTAGAGCAGCCCTACTGCCTTGACTGAATCCGATCTTCGTAGGAGTGCATAAATTAAAAACACATCTGACGCACATCTGACAGGACAGGACAAAAAAAATTACATTTTTATCAGTTTGGCAATGAATTAATCATCATGGAATAAATAATCCAGGCAAGAGAGTGAATCTTAAACTGTAGGGGTGAATATTTAGGGGTAGGTTCGATCACAGGCCGAGAAACTGCCATAGAAGAAGGTGGGCAGGCCATTGCTGCAGTCCATCAGCTGCAGGCCAAATAAGTAGGATGTCGCGAAACTGGGCCAAATGTTGGAGTGAGGAACTTTAGTGTCTTGCAGGAGAAAAACTATTTGTAATTTTGGAGCTAAATTAGTGTTGTAGCAATATAAAATACAATGAAAATTATTCCTATTTGGAGTAGGAAAATGGAGCTTTATTGGAAATTACTTTTCTCTTCAAGAGCTGTATTAAGAAGAAGGAAAAAATCTTATTAGGCTAAAAACGGAAACTTCATCTTAGACCTCCTAGCCTATTTGACAATTAAATTAATTACAAAGGGACAGCAATATTCTTAAAGATATCAGCAATTTTATTTATTAAAACTTGCGACTCATTTGCAGCTCAAAATCAACAACAGTATTCAACATCACTTCTCTTCGCAAGTTTAGCTACAAGGAGTCGAAAGTCTCAGATTTAGTTTTTTTCAGAAATTAACGACTTTTATTCGAAAAGTAAACAAAAAAGGTTTATTTTTTAAAACAAAGAGAAATTCTTTGTCAATCACAATATTAATTAATGCTAAAGCCAGGATAAGGTCGTTTAACATTAACATGATCTTTAAATCTTAATGTTTGTTGATCAACCTCATTATACGTTTGAGTGACATACCTAGACATTTTTATTTTTACTAGCGTCGTTGTTTTTTATAACATCTGGAAGCCGATTCCTTATGGAAGGCATTTCGATGTCTTTCTAATTCCTACCTCAATTTTAAGATCGGTTTTTGCCGAGTTAGACCCTAGAGTCGCAACCTTTAATTGAACTTTAAAAATAACTAATTGATTGTCGATGTTAATGTTTGCTCCGCGTACATCAAGTAAGTATAGCGGCCACTTATGGTGAATTCTTTTCTTAAGAGATATGTACCCTTAATGTTGTATTATAACTGTATACATTTTTTTTGGTTTTACCAGTTCCCTTATGCATTAAACACATGGACAACAGTAGACTACGGGCTACAAGCCGTCAAAATTAGAATACACGCATTAAAATAGGAATCTTCTTTTTTTTTAGAGCCGACACAGCTACACGACTACAGACCACCGTTATAGCTGTAGCTAAAATTAAACTAATTTATATTTTTGTTGGCGACAATAATACATTTATTGCTGCTTACATAAAAAAATTAGTAAATAAAAGAGCGATTAAAAACGTCAAATGTTGTTTATCAAAAATAACATAAAGAATACGATAAAAAATATTTTGTTATAACCGTATTTGACTGTCTTAAAAGAACAAGTTTTAAATTAAAATTGTTTCGATTTTTTATTACAAATTATTTCATATTTCATTATACATTTGTAAATCGTGACTACCTAATTTATGTCATATTAGCATCACTGAAAAATACATTAAATTGACAAACAGCTGTGATTATTTTGTATTTAAATTGAAAATTTTTATTTCGGTCAGAGTTTAAACTATTTGGTAAGTTTTTGATTTAGTATATTTTATTTGTTTTTAATTTTAATTACTTCAGAAAAAAGTATGAGTTTGGATGAAATTTTAATTGAGCAAGTGCGCAGTCGTACAATTTTATATGACCTAAACCATCCGGATTACAAGAATTTGCGAAAAAAAAGAATACGCTTGGAGAGATGTTGGTGCAGCTACAAAAATTAATGGTAAGTTTAAATAATTCACAATTATGTTTATTTGTAATGATTGTTGTATTTTAACAGAAGTGGAGTGGAGTGGTAAGAAGCGCTGGAAAGGGCTCAGTGGTAGTGCTGCGGAAACACCCAAAAGAAGGTGGAAGTACTTCGAGGCGATGTCATTTTTGGATAACGTCGCAAGCGCCAGGAGGTAAGTAATAAAAATTTTGTAAAATTATGTAAAATTAATGTCTATGTTGTTATATTTTTAGTACTGTTGGAAACTTTTTAAATGACCTTAGTCGAATTTATTGATTTAGATTCTAATGGTAGCTTATCTGGTGCTTCACCGTATTCAACACTACCGGAAAAGAAGGTAAGCTTGTAAAATTTAGTTTCAAGGTGATTATTGAATCAACTATTGTACATTTATTTCTAGAGAAAACAGAGCGACAAATTTAAAGATTTTCTAGATTTAGCTGCAACAGTGTTAATAAAACTTAAGTCAAAATTCCAAAAGTCGCAAAATTTTTACTTTTCAATGCTGTTGCTTTCCTCCACTTTTTAAAATTTCAAATTGTTTCAATTTTAACTTTTGCAAAAACACGAAAGCGAAATCAAAAGTCAAAGAGAAAAGTTATTTCTAAACAGTCGTACAAAACATAAAACATTAATCGGGTTGAAATTTACAACTTCGTCAACTTTTGATTTTAATAAGTAACAAAAGCAATGTCAAAAGCAGCGCCTTCGTTTCCAAAAGTTTTATTCAGTCGCTGTTGAATGGTTTTCGTTGTTTTGATTTGTTTTATTCTGAGTAGGTAAAAGCAGACAAATATTTTTTAATTTCTCTAACTTTTTTGACACAAACATACTCACTCACCTATAGCCGTTGTATTTATTTTTTTAAAACAGAGAAACAGGTACCCTGTAGGAAATGTCAATAGTGATTCACTATTGATGATAATGTACATAGTATGTATGCACAATAAACATTTAAGTTAAATAATTTAACATGGGGTCAGCGTTGCACAGTGGGTTGAAAAATATTTTATGGGAAATAATTAAACAATTTCTGTAAATTTTTTGGGATTGTGGATTTAGTGGTTCCAAAATATGTATACGGTTCTCATATCCTAATAAGAATTCCTTAATAGTTGGACAAAAACCTCAAAATATAGTTCGATAAAAAAAGTTAATCAGCAATTTAATTTTCTTTTTCTTTTTTTATTAAAAATAAATAACTAAAAAGTAAAAATTCCATTTTGGTATCACTCAACTCAACTCAGTCGACTGCCAGTCGTCTCAACTCAGTCGTCTGCCAGTCGATCCAACTTTCACTCAACCAAATTATTTTTTCTTATAGCGGAACTTAGCGTTTTTTAGTTCCGCAATTATTTTGGTTGAGTGACAGTTGAGTCGACTGGCAGACGACCAAACTGAGTTGAGTTGAGAACGGCAATAAGCGCAAATTTTGGATGACAATGTCTCTAATCATTGTGTGTTAAAAAGTGTAAGAAGTGAAAAAATAGACCCATCCTAAATAGTTACCATTAATAGTATAACAAACATTTTAATTTTATTTTCTGTGATAAAATACAAACAAAATAGAAATCATATAAAAAATTAAGAAAATCATTACTTTTTTTGAATTTCAAACAAAAATTTTAGCTCAAAATAAGAATATTTGAAAATTAAAGAATTAAAAAAACTAAACAAAATTAGGAGATTCATAAAGTCATAATAACAAAATCGTTAACTTGGCACTTTGATCCATAAGTCTACCCCTTATTCATAAAAGACTAAACTTTTAAAAACTTTGACTTATATTTATATGACTTATAAATTCCAAAATAATTTTTGACTTAATATTAAAGCACAAAAATATTGAATTCAATATTTCAAATTTAAAAAAAATGAACTATTAAATAAATTAAGAAATGAAATAAATTTTTCTATAGAAAATTTTTTAAATAAAATTTTTCTGTAGAAAATTTTTGATATAAAATTTTTCTATAAAAAATTTTCGATATAAAATTTTTCTATAGAAAATTTTTGAAATAAAACTTTTCTTAGAAAATTTTCGATAAAAAATTTTCTATGAAAAATTTTCGAAATAAAATTTTTTTAATAGAAAATTTACGATATAAAATTATTCTAAAGAAAATTTTCAATATAAAATTTTTCTATAAAAAATGTTCTATAAAAAAATTTCGTTATAACATTTTCTATAAAAAATTTTCGATATTAAATTTTTCTATAGTAAATTTTCGTTATAAAATTTTTCTATAAAAAATTTTCGATATAAAATTTTTCTAAAGAAAATTTAAGATATAAAATTTTTGTACAGAAAATTTTAGATATAAAATTTTTCTTTAGAAAATTTTCAAATTTTTCTATAGAAAATTTTAGACATAAAATTTTTCGGTCCACATTTGACCATAGCTCCCATACAAACTCTTCTGTCAAAACGCACTAAATAAGGCAAAAATCACTAAAACACTCGTAAATCTGAAGATAATGAGAATTCTGATCATTTTTTGCATACATAATTTTTGTATAAACCGTAATCAACTTGCTTAATTTCAAGGTAATCGGTCCATATTTGACCCTAGGCCCCATATAAGCCAAAATGACAAAAACAGCTTAATATAAAAGTTTTGAGAAAATGTTTGTATGCTGGCAAAATTTAGCAAATATTTGTCTTTATACAGGAAAAGTACACCTTTGACCATAGTGGTGAAGGGTATCGTATGGTCGGGCTTGACCGACTATAGCACTTTCTTACTTGTTTGGGTACGATCTAGGAAAGTTTTTATCGTTATAATTTTTTTTTTAGAAAATAGATAACGATATTTTGGTTTATGTAGGCTTAGTGCTATATGAAATATACTAGGTCTGCAAGATGTGCAAGGTTTACTAAATCGAAGAAATCACTGTGTGCAACCAGTTACCTAATTATATAAAAAAGACAATTGGCTATTCGCAGAACAAGCGCTAGTGCTACCTTCACTATTGACATTTCCTACAGGGAACACAGGCATGTAGACGAATTTCGTCATCTTATTTACACATGCATTTACCGATCATACACACAAATATATACTATGTAGATGTGTTTACGCAGAAAAACAAAAAAGTGAGCATCCGAAATGCAATAACTTTTCTGTATTTGAAAGTTATGACTTACAACTTTCAAACACAAAAAAGTTCTTCAGCTCGACTGCTCGTGACTTTCAAAAGCAACGAGGCTGCTTATGTTTTTACTTTTGGCACTCTTTAAAAGAAAGGCAAAATCAAAATTCAAATTTTTAAAACAACCACTGCCAAGTGTTTTTCTCAACTGTCTGTCATTCGTTTCTTTGTTTAGCTTCGGATGGAACTTTTGTTAATTTTAGAAAGAAAAGCGAAAGCAAAATCCAAGTAAAGAGAAGTTGTAGCAGTTTTGCGAACGCTGAGCTGCAACGAGCATAAATAAAACTTGCGACTCATTTGCAGCTCAAAATCAACAACAGGATTCCAACATCACTTCTCTTCGCAAGTTTAGCTACAAGAGAAGCCAATATGCCTCCAAACATCTTAAATAGAATAGAGTCGAAAGTCTCAGCTTTAGTTTTTTCGGAAATTAACAACTTTTATTCGACGGTGGAAAAGTAAACAAAAAAGGTTTATTTATTTAGCTAGTGCCTTATTATACCCTTCACATTGATGGGTTTAGATGTATTTATCATTTTTTCATTTATTAATATGTATATATGTACATAAACACATACATACATACATACATACATATATACTTACATACATACATACATAGATACATACATGCATGCATACATACATACATACATACATACATACATACATACATACATACATACATACATACGTACGTACGTACGTACATACATACATACATACATACATACATACACACATACATACATACATACATACATACATACATACATACATACATACATACATACATACATACATACATACATACATAAATACATACATACATACATACATACATACATAAATACATACATACATACATACATGCATACATACATAAATACATACATACATAAATACATACATACATACATACATACATACATACATACATACATACATACATACATACATACATACATACATACATACTTATACATACATATATACATACATACATACATACATACATACATACATACATACATACATACATACATACATACATACATACATACATACATACATACATACATACATACATACATACATACATACATACATACATACATACATACATACATACATACATACATACATACATACATACATACATACATACATACATACATACATACATATATACATGTAATATAGTATAAATAAATAAATATTAGTATTATTTTTGTTTTGTTTAAAAAAAGAATTGTTATGTTTATTTTATTAAAGATATGTTTGTTAACAATAATTATTTTGAAAAAAGTCTTTAAATCAGGGATGACCAAAGAGAGGAATGTGATTGTATTTGTGAGCGAAAGAGAGCATACACAGGCAGAAGCAAGAATTGACATAAATTTGGTTGTTTATTTCTATTTTGTTTCAGTTACCGCTGAACCAGCGTGAAATGAACATGCGGAGGAGTATTGATCTTTTTTTTGTTGTTTTTATGTAAACAAAAATTATTTTCTTTTGCTTCTATAAAGAAAACATAACTTTTTAGAAATGTATATTCAGCATAGTATATTTTTTTAAAAATACAATATAAAAAACTTACTTTTTCTATAGAAAAACTTACTTTTTCTATAGAAAAACTTACTTTTTCTATAGAAAAACTTACTTTTTCTATAGAAAATCTTACTTTTTCTATAGAAAATCTTACTTTTTCTATAGAAAAACTTACTTTTTCTATAGAAAAACTTACTTTTTCTATAGAAAAACTTACTTTTTCTATAGAAAAACTTACTTTTTCTATAGAAAAACTTACTTTTTCTATAGAAAAACTTACTTTTTCTATAGAAAAACTTACTTTTTCTATAGAAAAACTTACTTTTTCTATAGAAAAACTTACTTTTTCTATAGAAAAACTTACTTTTTCTATAGAAAAACTTACTTTTTCTATAGAAAAACTTACTTTTTCTATAGAAAAACTTACTTTTTCTATAGAAAAACTTACTTTTTCTATAGAAAAACTTACTTTTTCTATAGAAAAACTTACTTTTTCTATAGAAAAACATACTTTTTCTATAGAAAACTTACTTTTTCTATAGAAAAACTTACTTTTTCTATAGAAAAACTTACTTTTTCTATAGAAAAACTTACTTTTTCTATAGAAAAACTTACTTTTTCTATAGAAAAACTAACTTTTTCTATAGAAAAACTTACTTTTTCTATAGAAAAACTTACTTTTTCTATAGAAAAACTTACTTTTTCTATAGAAAAACTTAATTTTTCTTTAGAAAAACTTACTTTTTCTATAGAAAAACTTACTTTCTATTTTTTACTAAAAAATCAAAGATTTTCTATAAAAACGATTGAATGTTTAGCGTAAAAATAATTATTCTAACATTCAATCTCACAGTGTATCTGAAAAAAACAATAACAAAAAATACAAAAAAATTAACGAAACTTATAACAGCCTCCACTCGTGTGCATCCGTCAAAGGTTGAATGACGACTAAATAAATGAGAATAAGAAATCTTCTGGCAAGCACTTGCTTAGCGGTGGTCGCGCCTGCTTTAAATTTATCACGAAGTTGGAATGCAGTTGTCGATGAGCGATTAGCTGCTCTGGGTATATACGATGGTAGACAATTTATCTGCTCGCTCAACTCCTGAATGCCATTTGATCCGACAAGTTCGGCCATAAAGTATTTCTTATCTTTTTGGTGCATCAAAAAGTTATGTCAAACCACGGTCGCTAAAACAACTTGATCTGCATTTTTTGGGCACATGTTCATTGTTATGTTCAAAATCCTCCACCTGTTAGCTAAAATTTTAAATGTATTTTTAATGTGGACCCGCGCTTTAGACAATATCATATTAAATTTATCCTTATCGTCCGATAAGTTACGTCCGGGATATGGTCGCATTAAAATAGTAAGGGAAATTTGTAGCAGTTCCAGGTAAATTTTAAGAGCCAGGAATTTCTAAAGTCCCATTTAACAGCTGACGTCCAAACTCGCCACCATCACTCTGGCTGCCTAAAGCACCGACATCAACGTACGTGGAAACGTAATCAGCATCGCTGCTGCCATTGCTTAAATTAATGTTACGGCTAAGCGTGTTTCTGCATCTATGGCTTTTCTATTTGAAAATCGCTCCAGCCTTTCTTTTAATAGAGACAAAAATAAATTAAAACTATTAATGTTCATGCGAAAGGCCTTAAAAAATGTTCTTCGTCCATTTGTTTTAATTGAAAAACACAGGTTTGGTAAAAACCTTCTTCCTCACGGGATAAGTTCACCGGACGAACCCACCATCTCCGATGGTTTCTCTGAATGTTAAAGGCCTCGTGTATGAAAGCAGCTATATGAGTTATTTTAGCAATATTTTTTACAAAATTTTCAGCCATTGTTTTGATATTTCACGCTGTTTACAAATTAAAATTTTAACAATTAATATGAAAACCAAACTTCAATATCAGCTGTTCATACTGTTGTTTGCAAAATTTTTAAGTAGTTAGCTACACGACGACAATTGTAGTCAACGTCATTTGTAGACGGTGTTTATGTAGCCTGCTGTTGTTTATTTATTTAATGCATTAAATAGAGTTAAATTTTTTGCAAGTAGAAACAAAATTAAATTTTCTTCGTTTGCCATTTAATTAATGATGTATGTAAATGACCGATTTAATTCACTTGGTGTTTCTAATAATTCCCTATTGAAAATTTCTTTAGCGTCCATTTTATTCTGAATTTATTAACATTTTTGTTTAAATTAAATTTAAATTCTAAAACAAATATGTACACACAAAAATTAACTAATCAAAAAAGCTCACATTTTTATATAAGAGTAACAGTATAGTTGTAAAAAAGTATTTTATTTGCATGTCCTCGTCGTGTCAGTGTGGAAAGTATTACATTTTCCCACGTTTTTGATACAAAATATTTTTCATAATATTTTGCATCAAACAACAACATGATGAATTTTAAAAAGGTTGTACATTTTTTTGAAAGAACACGAAGAATTTTACAATGTTGCATGAGTGTTACATTTTTTTAGAAAAGAAATCACCATTAGAACTTATCAAAAGGGAATAATCCTACTGAAGAAACAGATTATTCATGATTAATTTACTTTAGATTTAAGATTTGTTAACTTATTGTTAGTTCATTAACAAATGAAGATTATATAAATAAAAAAAAAAATATGAAAAAATTATCAAATTGGCTCTTAGTAACGCAGTTCGACGATATCCAAGTTATTTAATTTTGAAATGAGGAAAAATAGTGCCGTGCCACTTCTCTATTAGCGTTCCTTACCACAACACCGTGGTTACCACTGTAATTTTCCAAACCGGTATTGTTTAAACTTACCTTGGCGTTAAAGTCGCCAAGTATGATTGTAATATTAGTTGTCCAACTGTTAGTGAATCTAAAATTAATCTTTATCGTTTTTAGATTGGATTTTAGTTGAGGCGTAGACATTCATAATTATCTCAGCCTCTCACTGATAGGATATCATACTATCATGGCCTTAGCCATTCTTTTAGATATCAGAAACCTCCCCTTTTCTCCTTTCCTGTCCATCTTGTTTTTTGCACCTTCAACAAATCAATTTTAAAACAACATTTCACTGAACGTTAAGACCCAGAGTCACAATATCTGTACCTGTACTCAAACAAATTCCCATATTACAGATTCACACTCTAAAATATATTCTAAAAATACAACTCTGCTTAATTTTTTGCCATGATAATAGTTATGTGTGTTCAGGCATAAGTATTCTAGTTTACAACACTAAAGGATGCTAAACCCGATACGCGGTTCTTCCTAGTAAATATAAAGGTAGTTAGTTAATCTGATTACTACTTTATAATACTGATTTTATCTCATCAAAACATTCTATAATACACGCAGGAAAGCCGCAAAAATTTAGCTCGGCCGTGAGACGAAAATGTTATCTTAACGGAATATATATTCTATTATACCCTGCAATTACCCGAACGAGAGCTGAAGCATTTTTCTCGTCGAAAAGGAATTAGCACAATGAATTATGAATTATTATTTATAACATCCCCCAGTTTGCTGACCGAGAGAGTAGTAAGCCGATACCTTACAGTTAGCTGATTGTGATCCGAAGTTTTTTTTCTCCGACTTTTTATTCCAATAAAGCCTATGCCAACACCTACAGAAGATATCAAGCCGATCTTTGAAAGCAAAATGTATTAAAGAAAGCAGATCTTAAACTATTCTTAATTCAAATAGGGCTTCAAATCAACTAAAATCATGGTCAATATCCATGCAAATTGAAAGGTAAGAAGTAAACACATTTACCTATATTACCAAAAATTTATTTATATCCTTTATTTTCAGATAAATATACAAATCATCTTAAATCTGCACCTATATATTAATTAAAACAATTGGATATCAATATTAATATATATTTTAATAATTTCCAGTTATATTTTAATAATTTCCAGTTATTTAAACTATTAAATTTAATAAAATTGAAATTATAAATATCCTTATTTTTATGTCTTATTTTTTAACATTTAAAAACTGCATTGAGCAAATAAACAATTAAAAATTTTGGTTTTAAAAATATTGTTTAGTTTGTTATTTAAAATGTTTTAATATTAAAGTTACAGGTATGGTATAACTAACGTTTTTCAATAAATAATAAATTAATCTAAATTTAAATTAAATAAATTATTCTAAAATGTATATAAAACTAAAACAAGTAAGAGTTTTATATTCGGCTGTGCTGAATCTTATATGCTAACTAGAGTGAAGCAAAAACCATTTTTTTAATTCTATTCTCCTGTAGTGGGATTCAACAGCTTTTAAAACTTTCAAAAGGTTTTACCATTAACCACACATTTTGATGTCTGCATTAAACACTATGTGATTCAATAACTTATCTTTTGCCACGGTAAAGTTGTGTTGCAACTTTGTAAAAATAGGTTCACTTTTTTAGTAATAAATTTAAGTTTGATGCTCTAAAGACAATTCATGAATAAAATTGTGATGTACTTTTTCTGAAAGGACGAATAGTTTAGATAAAAAGTGCAAATAAAGAAAGATTGACAGTTGAAATATATGCCTCTTTTTGTAATTGGTGCTGAAAAATATGAATTATTTTTGCGTCACTTGAATAGGTTCGCTAAATAAATTTCAGTTTTGTGGTTATTTGTGGAAATTTTGAGCACAAAATAGCTAAGCATTTAATAAAATAGAACTCTAGAAGTATTTTCTATCAGTTTTATTTTAATTTGGTCCATGATAATTAATAGGATATGGAAGAGAAGACAAACATTGATGACAGCAGAGATTAAGGCCTCTACTTCCGTGAAAATTCTACAAAAAATTAAAAACATAACTGCGTTACTTCTTGAGTGAATCATTAATTCACTCAAGAAGTAACAAAATATGAAAAAAACCCTAAGCGAAAGCAAACTTTGGCCCAAAGATTCACCATACACCAAAATTATAGTGATTTTATTTTAGTTTAAAAATCGGAGAAAAAATTGGTTTCAGTGGTAGTATTTGGTGGTCAGAGCTATTATAGTTTATTATTTATTCTCATTCAAGTGGCCTTAAGATGTTTAAGCCATTAAGAGGTTTATATAGGAGGTATGACTAAATGAACAAAATTCCATGGTATTTCGAATGCTGAATAACTATAATTTACATCGTATCTATTATAATTTGTCATTTAATAGCAATTAAGAGATTCCCTTAGCCGAAGTTAAATGATCAAACATGAACTGATTTCTCCCAATTACAATCCCAAAATTTAGATGTACTTAGTTGCATTTTATGTACTTCCTAGGAAGATTACCTATAATTTGATATATAACATACTCAAATATTATCATAATGTTCAAAAGTCAGTTAAACACTAAATTATATGTACCACAAATTACCGAATGCATCATAATTTAGGTAATCACCTGCGAAGCTATTAAAATTCTATTTCATCAAAATAAACATCTGAGATATCGACAAAACAGGAGCTCCAAAAACTTGACTTCAACAGACATACGGACAAACAGACAGAAGGACGTCGCTAAATCGATTCTCCTGCCGATTTTGAGTCGATCGGTACAATTTTAATGGTATTTGCAATCAGATTTGTGGAGTTTATCAGGTTTTAGATTTAATAGCGTTCATTGAGGGAGAATTTCCTAAAATCTGATATATAATTTATGTAGGTCTATCCTCCAGGGGCTTCAGAAACTTGATTTCAACAGACAGACGGACGGGCATCGCTTAATCGATTATCCTTCTGATTCTGAGTCGATCGGTATAATTTTTGGGGTCTACGATCACTAAACAAACGGATGCACAAACTTGTAATACCCTTACGCCTATTGGTGAAGGGTATAAAAATGTTATCTTGATTCTGGTCTCTAGGCGATATCTTTATTGTAATGATGTTATATCAGAACTGTAATGACAGACCGCAAATTCATGTCATATGCAGTTTGCTCATCTGATATCGGGTTTGTGGAGCTCCTGGAAGGAGTACTGACATCAAAATTTATATCATGTTTATCAGGAGATATTACTAAAACAACAGACTCACTGAAATCGGTTAAAAATCTATATATTTTACTAGGAGCTTATATACATCGTAAGAACATGTAGGCCTTGTTTTAATTAATTAAAGAGTCATCATAAGTTAAGACTTGCACAGATCGGAAAAACAATGAACTATTCTTCTAAATTAGTCAACTATCTTTAGATATACATATCGTCGCCCCGAAGTTATCTTCACGTATATCACAAAATCGAAAAAATTGAGATAAGACCATTTTCTTGTATCTTTTATTTAGATCTATCGATCTACTTGATCGCCATGTGCCTACCTTTTATAGTTACGGAGATATTATGAATGCACTTTGTTGTATATCCACCTTTCGTAAAAAGTTATTGCGTTATCTTAACGTATGTAACATTTTTGTGGATATACAATAAAAAACATATGAAATTTGACAAGTACAACATTTTTGCGTTATCTTCACGTAAGTACAATAATTATTGGTATTTGAAGGCGATACAACACAAAATATATGAACAAATGCAATTTAGAAATCTTGAGTTATCTTCACGTATTCGCAAGCAAAATATATATTGAAAAGTAGATTTGTAAAATATATAATTTTGAATTTATTTCATTTATGACTGTTCTGGACATGGGTTTCTATTGTTTATATAATTAGATAGAAATTAATGACTTTTTTTAGGAATTCACTTTATTACAAAAGAAATTAAAATTAACTTAAAAAATACTATTTAAAAATATATTTTTACAGAAATATTTATCATACGAAAAAATTAATTCTTGGTAGAAAATTAGCTAAATTTGATTTATTTATTTTTTTTCTACACACTATATATACATATACTTACATATAATCACATAAAAGACGCAATTGCGTATCACAATTTTTTAGAAATTTTAAGTAGTCCAAAAAATCACAATAAAATGGAGACTACTTCTTAAGTTTAATTACAGTTTAGTCCAGGCTTTAAAATCTTGCAAATAGTTTACATATTATTACTTAAAATACAATAAAAGAATAGGAAGGTTTCTTAAGAGTAAAATTAAAAGGTATCCTAAGAGTAAAATTTCTGATGTAAGTACTTAGAACTAAGTACGTAATTTAAGAGTTTTTAATTTATATTATTAATTCTGCATAATTTTAAAACTCTTACTTCTTTATCTTAGCATTTATCCAATCATTATTGAAATGATAAGGTACGTATTTCGTGTGAAAATTTGATTTATATGGATAGAGCAGTCATAGTATTTTTTTATATATTTAAATCTCACTGCAAAGTTTTTGTATAACAGGAGAAATTTTAAGTATATTTCCTCTCAGAAAAACTATGAATTGATATTTAGTATAATAGATTTTAGATTTTTTTTCTTAAAAAATCATAATATTATGTGGGTACATACGTGAAGATAACTTAAAAAAATTGTTTGTACCAACATTTTCACGTATATGACATATATTAATAAATGTTTAATAAAATGTGTCCTTTACGGCAAATTGTGAAAATTTCTTTAGAGACAAAAATGCCAATAACTCGGAAATATTCTTCAATGGCCTTGAATATTTTTAACCGATTTGATAAAGAACTTCATGGACTACAACTGATAAAAATATTGGAACACATTTTTCGAGTAAATTCTTCTGCAACTAATGTCAAATCTTTAAGTACAATTTCCCAAAAAAAAATTTTTTGCACTTACGTGAAGATAACTCCGGGGCGACGATATGTGTAAGTATTTTATTACTTTTCCGACAAAGCAATGATACGTTGGCAACTAATTTAGAGCTGATATTTATCCATTCAAAAGCTATATATCTGACATGTATATCTAAAACTAAGAGTGCATAACCTATCAGTCTAAGGCTTGTATAGATTGACAAAACAATTGCCAAAACTTTGATTCAAATCGGTCCGCTAGCTTCAGAGTTTTACGTAACTAATCAAGAACTTCTATATATATGATGCGTTCGAATTAAAGTACACCAAATTTAAAATTTTTGTTTGAATATATTTTGGTTCATAAAGAGTTTTTTTCTCTTACCCAAAAAATATAAATTTTAAATATAATAACTGCAATGTTTGAGGCAAAGTTTAGTAATCAGAAACTATAGAATTAACAATAAACTCTTTTGATTTTATACTTTAATTTTGGACCACCACTGGTGAAGAGTAACCAAGATTCAGCATAGTCGAATATACCACTCACAGGCTGAAGTTATATTATACATATTTATATGCTGCATAAAATTGTTTTTTGTACGTTAATCGTTATAGTAATAATCTGAAATATATATCGTTTTACTAAATTTTTTTATTAATAAATTTAAAAAAAATTCAGGTATATTGTCGAAAAAATGTTTACAAAAATTTAGCTGTGTTTTTTAGCTCTGTAAAAGATTTTTTAGCATTTCGTCTCATTGTCGGTATAGCAAACTGGAACAGTTTCCTGCAGCAACGCCAGAAAAATAAAACGGAATTACCATATAGAACTACACCCCAGAAACTTTCAAGGAAACGGGTACCACCGCCCGAAAATTCCTTATAGGAAGAAAAAAACAAAAGCGGATTTGTAATTAAAAAAGGATATTACAAGTTCTTTAAGCTCAAGCATAAAATCTAAACTCGAGAGGAAGGCCAAGAGAATTTTTTTAAAATATAATCTCAATCAAAATATACCAACAGATTTGGAATCTTAATTTTCAACGTAAATAACTGATAAGATACCTATCCGGAAGATTTTGCTGATTGACAATAGCTTACAAAAGGCCAATAATTATAATAAGAAATTTCAACATTGAACGAAAATACGCTAAAAGAATAATAATCACAAAAAAATCTTAATTTTAGTGAACAAATGAAGAAAAACAAAACACATACATATCTATTAAAGAAATAATGCTAAGTGTAAATGTAAACAAACTATTTACAACAAACAAAACAAACTTGATAGCAACAACAAACAGAATAAAAACAACTTACAAACATACGTATGATAAAGTACTTGCAAAATATCATCTTCCAAGTTGTCATACAAAAACAGCAGCGTTGGTATATAACATCGACACCAACAACTGATAGATCATCAGCTTTATTATCAGGAACATTGGCTACCAAATCACTATTTATAAAACCATCATTATCATCCACGGTAGCAACCACGACGATAGCGACATCAACTTCGTCGCATACGCAAATATTACAAAAGTTTTATTGCAATGCGAACTAAACATTTCATTGTGATTCACTGGTGTCAGATGTGGGGTTTGCATTTCTGTTATTTGATGTTGGCCCTGATTTTCACCCAATGCATCGTCACAGACATAGCAACGATTTACTGTTGTCGTAACCATTTGCTGCTGAACTTGTTGCTGTTGAATCTGTTGTGTATTCTGCTGCTGCTGCTGTTGTTGATGTTTTACTAACATTTCTTTCTTGGGGAAAGACTGCGAGCAAGTGCCATACTCAAAGATATTGCCCTGGTGCTGTTTAGCATGTGTTGTGGCCGTCTCACGTGCCTCAAAACGCAAAGCACACAGGGGACATTTAAATGGTTTCGATTTAATTCCGGCCATATGTTTACGCATGTTGGCTTGTCAGTCGACTTAAACTGACAATGATTACATGGGTAGAGCTGTGTGGTACCGGTAGTACACGGAGATGCTTGAGCAGTAACATCAGTTATAAGATCTGCAGCTGAAGCAGCATTTTGCAGAGTCGTTGTACTTGTTACGACCACATTCGTACTATGGTTGACAGAGTACATATATTATCCATGGGTATATTGTGTTCACGAACCATAGGTTTGTTTCTTTACTTTCTGGATGAGCTCCTGCAAATGAGAGTCATTTATCAGTTACTCTCTCAAACAGCAGAACTTACACAGAAATACGGGAACACAAAACGCCAAAATTGAAGTCCACAACTGATTTAAGTTAAAAGTATTGAAACAAACGTTCTTAAAACCGTTAAATACATTTTAGTTTTCCTGAATTTAATTTTTAATAACAATTTTTTAAATTTTTTGTTTGTTTTTAATTGATAAATATTTTTTTGAAAATTTTTAAATGTTTGCCAGGGAAAATTGTTCTGTCGAAAACATGTAAGTTATTGTAAAGAGAAAATTTTAAAATTTTCTCAAATTCGTTCTCAATTACATTTTTTTCAAGTACAGGAACGCTTAATTGTAATATCTGATTAAAACTTGTACAATATTGTACAGTATTGGTAGTTCTGGAACACAGCTCATATGCTGTTTCATGGCTCCAAAGTTGGGAAAGATTTTATTGCATGTAAAAACATTGGAAATTTTGATGTTGGCTTATTTCATAACGCGTTTTAAAGAGACGCATGTCGGATGTTTTATATTCACACGTAAGCATTTGTATATATATATTTTTTTTGGTCTTATGTTGAAGTGTCTGGGTACCAGCCGATCGTTGTTGTAATTTGTTAGAGATTGTGTGGATATTTTCATTTGTTGTACTGCGCTAACTGCTATTGCACTATTCAATTTTTGCAATTTATTTGGAGGAGCTTGTAATGTGGCTGATGAAAACACATTGTTTGTAACATTGGTTGCACTAGAAATTGTTGGTGTAGTGCCGGCAACTGCCGTGTTAGCATTAACAATACCAGCACTTTCATTATTTTAATCATATTTTTTATGCAACAAATTTATTAGATTTGTTCGCACACGTTCGATATCATTCTCCAGACGATCCAAATAATTCATGAGATTTGTACAGCATGAAGAAACAACGTCTTCAACACTACGATATTCATAATGGCATCAACAACCAATTGACCAATTTTATTGGGAATATGCTCGAAGTTACAATAATTATTAAATTAACATATATAAAAAATGTCTTACCTACCACACTGCTCTTCTTTGCTTTTCCCACGAGTTGTTTTTGACATTTCACCTCCTCCTGTACCGAACAATGATGTCAATATAGCGGTTTTTTATAATCATAGTGATTTTTGTTACAGGGCTGTATTTACGGCCAGTATTACCATGAAGGTTTTGTTATTGTTACTAAAGGTATTCACTTATATTTTACCTCCCATTCAGAATCAACGGATTGACTTTCGGAGTAGTTAGATTTGTCGTGTCCCCCTGACGGGTTAAGGTTTTCCCCTAAAAATAAGAAGAACAATAGGCAACACTGAAACATCTGTCCTGGGGACAGGCCGAGGAATTTTGTGGAATGGGAAAACTGAAAAAGAAGATGTCAGCCAGGAAGACAAATGGCGGAAGGAACGGAGAGGAATAAGGTAGGGATATGGTGAAATTGGATGGTGAAAGTGATGTGTTGTGAAATGGGTTTTGCTTTATTTTATTAAGAAAAATACATTTATTTAGAAAAACATAAAAATAAAAGGAAAATACACAGAATTTAAACAAAAAAGGAAACACTTAATCTGAAAACAATAGGCACCCAACATAAATTACAACCGATTTAAACAAAAAAATTACAAACCTAAAAAAATTAAACCTAAAATACACACAATTTAAACACATATTACACACAATTTGAACACAAAATACACTCAATTTAAAAGCAAGACACACAGAATTTTAAAAATATAAAAAATTATACAAAACACACAAAAGTCAAATTAAATACAAAAATACACAACATTATACTACTACACATATAAACACCAATTGAAAGAAAAGGAAGGTTTTCGGTGCCACCACATAATACATGAAGCAAACAGGGCATAATAAACTGACAAGATGAAAGTGTCGTGCTGAGTCATATTTTTTTTATTGGGAAGTTAGGGTTGCGTTTAGAGCTGCCCGACTGCCTAGACTGAATCCGATCTTCGTAGGAGTACATAGATTAAAAACATATATGGCAGTAATGAAACTAATCTTCTGACGCACATTTGACAGGACAAGAAAAATTAAATTTTTATCAGTTTGGCAATGAATTAATCATCATGGAATAAATAATCCAGGCAAGTGAGTGGATCTTAAACTGTAGGGGTGAATATTTAGGGGCAGGTTCGATCACAGGCCGAGAACCTGCCATAAAAGAAGGTGGGCAGGCCATTGCAGCAGTCCATCAGCTGCAGGCCAAAGAAGTAGGATAACTAGGGAAAAGAAGAAAATTCCAAAATTAGAAACATTTTGAGAATAGAGAATTTTTGTACCTCCCTTTTTTGATCAGCAATTTGTGGATAGCTGGATTGGTGGACTTTACGCCCTCTACCGGCTTAGCCTGTGTTGCAGCAATATGAAATACAATGACAATTATTACTACTTGGAGTAGGAAAATAGAGCTTTATTGGAAATTACTTTTCTCTTCAAGAGCTGTATTAAGAAGAAGGAAAAAATATTATTAGGCTAAAAACGGTAACTTCATCTTAGACCTCCTAGCCGAATTGACAATTAAATTAATTACAAAGGGACAGCAATATTCTCAAAGACATCAGCAATTTTATTTATTAAAACAAAGAGAAATTCTTTGTCAATCACAATATTAATGCTAAAGCCAGGATAAGGCCTTTTAACATTAACATGATCTTTAAATCTTAATGTTTGTTGATCTACCTCATTATACGTTGACATACCTAGAAATTTTATTATTAATAGCGTCGTTATTTTTTATGACATCTGGAAGCCGATTCCTTATGAAAGGCATTTCGACAATTCCTACCTCAATTTTAAGATCGGCTTCTGCGGAGTTACACCCTACAGTCGCAACCTTTAATCGAACTTTACAAATAACTAAATGATTGTCGATGTTTATGTCTGCTAAAGCGACTTATTTTGTTACCATTTTCGAAAAGATTAGGCTTCAGGGATGCGTGTAAACTATATTTGGAATAATTTTGAGCATGCACCCTATAGCTAGTGGTGGTCGAAAATTAGCAATTTTTGGAAAAAATTTATTTTTTTGTAACTGTAAAAATTTTTGATTATAGATTTTAAAACTTTTCTTCATTAAATTATATATTAAAGAAATAATGCTAAGTGTAAATGTAAACAAACTACAACAAATAAAACAAACTTGATAGCAACAACAAACAGAATAAAAACAACTTACAAACATACGTATGATAAAGTATTTGCAAAATATCATCTTCCAAGTTGTCACACAAAAACAGCAGCATTGGTCTATAACATCGACACCAACAACTGATAGATCATCAGCTTTATTATCAGGAACATTGGCGACGAAATCACTATTGACACCACCATCATTATCATCCACGGCAGCAACCACGACGTTAGCTACATCAACTTCGTCGCATACGCAAATATTACAAAAGTTTTATGCGAACTAAACATTTCATTGTGATTCTCTGGTGTCAGATGTGGGGTTTGCATTTCTGTTATTTGATGTTGGGCCTGATTTTCACCCAATGCATCGTCACAGACATACCAACGATTACCTGTTGTCGTAACCATTTGCTGCTGCTGCTGAACTTGTTGCTGTTGAATCTGTTGTCTATTCTGCTGCTGTTGTTGATGTTTTACTAACATTTCTTTCTTGGGGAAAGACTGCGAGCAAGTGCCATACTCAAAGACATTGCCCTGGTGCTGTTTAGCATGTGTTGTGGCCGTCTCTCAAAGCACACAGGCGACATTTAAATGGTTTCGATTTAACTCCGGCCATATGTTTACGCTTGATGGCTTGTAGGTCGACTTAAACTGACAATGATTACATGGGTAGAGCTGTGTGGTACCGGTAGTACGCGGAGATGCTTGTGCAGTAACATCAGTTGTAGGATCTGCAGCTGAAGCAGCATTTTACGGAGTCGTTGTACTTGTTACGACCACAATCGTACCATGATTGACAGAGCACATATATTATCCATGGGTATATTGTGTTCACGAGCTATATGCTGTTTCATGGCTCCAAAGTTGGAAAAGATTTTCTTGCAGTTTTTTTTTGCATCTTGTATTATTTATTGTATCTTCATTTACTATGAACTAACAATAAGTTATCAAATCTTAAAATCTAAACTGCTCAATTATGGAAGTCCATTTGTTACTTCATAATTCTTTGCGTGAGTAGGACTTTTTACATTAGTAAAATCCATGTTGCTTAGCTGCTGTACAGGTCGCTAGTATCCTTCTTCTGAGTCGGATATGGTCGCGACCGTTTAGAATATTTCGAGCTAGTGGGTTTGGGTGACATGCCAGATTATTGATATCATTTATAACATGCTTCGCTATTTCTGTTTTAACCAACGGAATTTCAAGGTCTTTGTGTAAGTTGCAGTTTTTAAGGTACCACGGGGCGCCAGTAATTATTCTTAAAAGTTTATTTTGTCGTCTTTGTATTTTCTCAATATTTGACTCTGAGACAGTGGCCCACAATTGAACTCCGTAACACCACATTGGTTTAATTATAGAGTTGTATAGAAGAACTTTGCAATCTAGACTAAGCTTAGAATTTTTACCAATTAGCCAGTTAATTTGGGCAGACTTTAGTTTAATTTGGGTCAAGTTGGCATCTATGTGACTCTTCCACGTAAGCCGTCGATCCAAATGAATACCTAGGTATTTCACCTCTGTTTGTTGGGGGATACCTTGGTTATTAATTTTTAACAGGAGGGCACGAGTCTCTGCGCAATGGTGATATGAATGCTTTTTTGTTCGTTCACTTTTATCTTCCATTGGTTTAGCCATTTTTCTATTTGCAATATGTGGTTCTGTAAATTCCTAGATGGCAGTAAGTCAAGAATATATTTTATAACCTCCCGAGTCTTAAACCTAATCGTTGTTCTACGTTGCTGTACAGAAGAGGGTAACTCCATTATGTCATTTGATAAGTTGGGGGTAAATACATTTTTCAAGTGGTTCACAAGCAGATTACATTTTTCTGAGTCGCTTCCTGCCCAGCCTCCACTTGTAGTTCTCAATGGTGGTTTACGAATTACAGGACTTTTATAGCTTTTAGTAGCACGCCATAATGAATAGTCCGATTGTGGGTTCGCATCCAGCTCTTTTAGATAAGTTTCCAGAGATTCAGTTCTTTGGGATTCTAGTAATTTCCTAAGTGATTTTATACAATTTCGGAATCTGTTTTTAGTTTGCCATTCTCTTCGAGCTCTTCTTTTTTCAGCCAAAAGCCGACATCGGCAGAGTATATTCTATTACACCTGACTTGTCGGGAAGGGAATGTAGCATGTTGTAGGGGGTTGCAACGTAGCATGTTACCGCGGGAGTTATGCAGTATTTTGGGGGGGTTACTGTAGCGTGTTGTAGGGGAGATGATGTAGCATATTTCCAGGGGGGCTAAAATAGCATGATTATTGGAAGGTAGTGTAGCATGTTGCGGGGGATTAGCAAAGCTTCTTTGATGGGTATAATGTGGCATATTGCCGGCTGTTAAAGCAGATGTAGCATATTGCCAGGGGGCTAAAGTAGCATGATGATTGGGGGATAATGTAGAATTTTGGGGGAGATTAGCGAAGCTTGTTGTGGGGGGTAATATGGCATATTTCCGGGGGTTAAGGCAGAGTTTCGTATGGGGGATTGTGTGACATGTTGCTGGTGGGATAATGAAGTATGTCGTCTGGGAGGTAGTATGGTATCCTGTTCACGGTTGGTACTGTTGGTTCTTGTTTGGTTGTAATGAAGCATATTGTATTGAGGGTTGTATATCAAGTTCCTTGGGGATTGGGTATTAGGTGTTATTGTGGGTGAAGTGGATTGCTGCAAAGGGTAAATGTCATGACATAGAGGTGATGTTGCATGTTGACAGTGAGGGGATGTCGCATGTTGTCTGGGGAGTACTGTAGCATGTTTAACAGCCAATTTGAGATTATTTTCAAGATATCTAATAGAGAGATCTATGTCTTCCGGTGTATGCAGCGGTATGTTTTCTGTGCAGTGCGTGCTGATGTATTTCTTGTATTTAAGCCTGCCATTGCTATGTCTATAGTCGGGGATACGGTTTCTTCCGGCTTTAAGAGGGTTACGATGGTTGGCGAATGGTCCAAGGAAAGTTCCAAGGAAGATTCAACTTGGATGATTTCCCTTCTGATACTTTTCGTTACTCCGAAATCGATAACATCCGGGATTTTATTTGGGTCACTAGGCCAATAAGTGGGATGACCGCTTGATGTTACGTCCAAACCTTATTTTGAGATAGAATCAAGCAACATACAACCTTTAGGGGTAATCAGTCGCGGTCCTCAGAATGTGTGCCTTGAATTGTAATCTCCTGCTGCCAAAAAGCGGGGTCCAAGTGATTTAAAGAATTTACTATATTGGTCCTCAGAGATTGAGAACCTTGGGGGGGGATATATTGAAGATATCACTAAGTAACGTCAAAAAAATCTTTTAGACAAATTGTAGTTGGTTGAAGATAATCTTCACAATAATTGCACAATAAATAGTGCTTGATACGTTCTTTTATAAGAATAGCCGACCCGCCGAATGCTCTACCTCTTGGGTCCTTGGTATCATAGAGTACGTAACCATCTATTTTAAATAAACTTTTTGCAGTTAAATGCGTTTCCGAAACCAGCATAATGTCGATTTGTTTATCGTTAAGAAAATATTCAATTTCGTTTTTATGTTGGCGAATGCCGTTTGCATTCCAAAAGCATATTTTCATGCAGTTCATGGCTTATTTAGAATGGCTTGCAATAGCATTGATTGCATTTTAACCATTTCTTGCATCATGCTACGCATTGTGTTAGTAAAATTATTTATTGACTGCACTAGGGAGCTAATTGTGGACTCTAGCCTGCTGAAGTTCACGTTTGCATTTTCAGAACTTGAATCAATGTTTGGTCTGGGGTTATAATTTGTTTTTGGCGAAGGATTACTTTTTGCTTTTAAAATGTTTACATAGGAATTTTTGTTTGAATTGGATGCTGTAATCTGTGGGAACTGTGGAATAATTACTGGTTGAGCGGGGACTATATTTTGCTTTCTCACAAATGATTTTTTAACAAAAGAGTAAACAGGGCATCCTCTGTAATTTGCATTGTGGTTTCCACCAGAATTGCAGTTTTTACATTGGATAACGCGTATTAAAGAAACGCATGTCGGATGTTTTATATTCACACGTAAGCTTTTATATTTTTTTGGTCTTATGTTGAAGTGTTTGGTACCAGCCGATCTTCGTTGTAATTTGTTAGAGATTGTGTGGATATTTTCATTTGTTGTACTGCGCTAACTGCTGCTCCACTATTTAATTTTTGCAATTTATTTGGAGGAGCTTGTAATGTGGCTGATGAACATTGGTTGCACTAGAAATTGTTGGTGTAGTGCCTGCAACTGCCGTGTTAGCATTAACAATACCACCACTGTCATCATTTTAACCATATATTTTATGCAACAAATTTATTACATTTGTTCGCACACGTTCGACATCATTCTACAGACGATCCAAATAATTCATGAGATTTATACAGCGTGAACAAACAACGTCTTCAACACTACGATAACCATAATGGCATCACCAACCAATTGACCAATTTTATTGGGAATATGCTCTAAGTTACAATAATTATTAAATTAACATATATAAAAAATGTCTTACCTACCACGCTGCTCTTCTTCGTTGCTTTTCCCTCTAATTGTTTTTGACATTCCACCTCCTTCTGTACCGAACAATGATGTCAATATAGCGGTTTTTTATAATCATAGTGATTTTTGTTACAGGACTGTATTTACGGCCAGTATTACCATGAAGGTTTTGTTATTGTTACTAGGGGTATTCACTTATATTTTCCCTCCCATTCAGAATCAACGGATTGACTTCCGGAGTAGTTAGGTTTCTCGTGTCCCCCTGACGGGTTAAGGTTTTCCCCCAAAAAGAAGAAGAACAATAGGCAATACTGAAACATCTGTTCAGGGGGCAGGACGAGGAATTTGGTGGAATGTGAATTGGTGGTCCTTACGCCCTCTACCGGTTTAGCCTGGCGCAATTACATTAAAATCCCCCGCAAGTACAGATTTTATCGTTGCCAGTCCAAAAATCCACAATGTTGGCTATTAATATAGCAGCAAATATAATTTTGTGACACAATTTAAACAAGTAAGAGTAGTATATTCGGCTATGCCGAACCTTAAATACCCTTCACCAATGGTGTTACACAAGTAATGTACAGAAATAAAAGAGTTTTTGGTCAATTACAAGTATGTATGTTTCTGAAGACTGATTTAGGTGAGTCTTACAAAAATACTAATATATGTATATTGATTTTTTGATCTGAGAATGTTTCAAATCTCGATAA
The DNA here is from genome assembly GCA_933228675.1 of Stomorhina lunata. NCBI lineage: Eukaryota > Metazoa > Arthropoda > Insecta > Diptera > Rhiniidae > Stomorhina > Stomorhina lunata. Next base: position 9,183,303 of record OW121745.1, read on the forward strand.
TTAACACGGCTTTTAAATGTGTGTACAGTTTGTCAAGAATTTGTTTGCATTCAAAAAAAAATATTGAAAATGCAATTCAAATTTAGAAAAATAAACATCAAATCGTTTAAATTTGTTTCTTTTGTTGAACACATACCGTTAATGTAACTGTTTACTACAAAAAGTCGTAAAAAAATTGAAATAATTACATGCATTGCAACAACAACAATAAAAAAAGAAATATACCCAATTTTAAAGGCGTCAAATAAATGTTTGCGCAATGAGTAAAAATAACACCAAATGTTCTTATTTACCGTTATATTTTTGATTTTATAATGTTTTTTAATGGTTGGATTAAAGTTATAAAAAGTATTGCAAAAAAAAATTGTGCATTAGTTGTCCTTAATTTAAAAAAATGTCTGGAAAATTAATTTCGAAAGGCGTTATTCGTATTTGCATGAAAATAAGGGCAAATCCGCCAGGGAAATTGCTAAAATGTTCTCCCGTATGCTTAGGTCATCAGACCCCGTACTGAAAATGAAGGAATATTGGAATTAAAAGGGTAACCATGCGGCCCAAAATAATATACAATATGAATTAAAAGTAAAATTATTAAAACCATCTGGAAAAAGTGGCACTCCAGCACAAGGGACTTACCTCCTAAGTGAAAAATGATCATGGGCTATGTGTATCCCAAAAAGTAATCCGAAATATACCGGTAAGCCTGAAATATTCATCTACAGTGGCTAGGAAAAGTATACTGCTATCAACACAAAATATTAAAAATCTCTTCAAGTTTGCTACAGGGCACTTAACTCGGCTTCCAAACTTTTGGGGATCCATCATGATAATACAACATCATATGAATAGAGAAAAAAATGTACCCCAATACTAATTCGAAGTGCGAAATACATAGCATGAAGTGATTTTGAATATTTTATATTGAAAGAAGTAGATTTTTTCTGGCCACTGTAGATAAATACCTCGGTTTTACCTGTATATTTCGGATTGCTCCTTGGGATACACTTAGCCCATGACCATTTTTCACTTCAGACTTAAGCCCCTAGTGCTATAGTGCCGCTTTTCCTAGAAGGTTTTAATAACTTTACTTTAAATTTGTATTGTTTTATATTTGTTACCTTTAATGTTGTTGTTACCCTTTTAATTCCAATATTTCTTCACTTTTAGCACGGGATATGATGTCCTAACCATTCGGGAGAATATTTTAGCGATTTCCCTGGCGGATTTGCCCTAATAGTGATGGAAATACGCTAATTCTATAACGCCTTACGAAATTAATTTTGCAGGCATTTTTTATACCCTTCACCACCATAGGTGGAAAGGATATTATAAGTTTGTGCTGATGTATGTAACGCATAGAAATATTCGTCTTAGACCCATCTTTTAGTATACCAATAGGCTTAGAATCACTATCAGAGTCGATTTAGCGATGAATGTCCGTTCGTCTGGCTAGACCCCCATGTAAACCTTGTAATCAAACTACAGGTCGCAGTTCTAAAGATAATTTGATGAAATTTGGCACAGATAATTTTTTTGATAATGGGACCATGGCTATTGAAATTCGTCAAAATCGGTCCATTATTTATGGTACCTCCCATAGGTCCCACTTCCCGGAATTGATATATTGGCCACAAAAATCAATATTTTTCATTTCGTTGAAATCGGTCCACATTTGACCATAGCTCCTATACAAATTTTTTTTCAAAACAAACTAAATGAGACAAAATTCACTAAAACGCTCGTAAATCCGCATATTAATGGTAACAACTGTAATAAATTTGCTAAATTAATATAGTATATAATATAGATAATCGGTCCACATTTGACCCTAGCTCTCATATAAGTCCAAATGATGGAAACAGCAAAATATGGCAAAATTTAGCAAATATTAGTCTCTACACAGGAAAAATAACACCTTTGACCTTAGTGGTGAAGGTTATCGTATGGTCGGGCTTGACCAGCTATAGCACTTTCTTACTTGTTTTTAATATAGGACAACTAATGCACACAGTTTTTTACAATACTTTTTATAACTTTAATTTCATTGGATAACACTCATAAAACATCATAAAATAAAAAATATAACGGTAAATAAGAACATTTGGAGTTATTTTTACTCATTGTGCAAACATTTATTTGACGCCTTTTTAATTGGGTATATTTCTTTTTTTATTGTTGTTGTTGCAATGCATGTATTTATTTAATTTTTTACGACTTTTTGTAGTAAACAGTTACATTAACGGTATGTGTTAAACAAAAGAAACAAATTTAAACGATTTGATGTTTATTTTTCTAAATTTAAATTGCATTTAATTTTTTTTAATGCAAACAATTACTTGACAAACTGTATGTCCTTATACATTTAATTTTTGGGCGATATATGAATAATACTTTAATTAGTGAATAACCTTGTTTTATATTGGGTCTAAAACATTTTGGAGGTAGATTGAAATACAAACAATTTCAGAAATTACACAACATTGTAACATTTTGCACCTTCTATTTAAATCCATTTATCTTAAAAGTTAGAAGACCGATTAAATGGTTACTTTAATGAGAATATTTAGCGGACCTATTAAGATTAGACCTTTGGCAACGACACTTACGTAAGATATAAATAATGGCCATCATAATGTTCAAAAGTCACTTATTTAAGACATATGTACGTCGGTATGCTAAAATCAAGTTTAATGAGTTTCTAGATGGCATACCGACATAACTTATACATATGTATAGGTATTAGATGTTAATAGCGTTTTACTAAGTACACTATTAAATTGCAACATATAGTTCTACTTACAACTGAGATATACCCAAAACTCGATATTCGATGCTAAATTAAAATTTTTTATTTTCTTTTAAATCGTATTTTTTTAATTTGTATAAAAACCTTCTTTTTGTTTAAAATTCCACAATTTACGGATATTATACTGATATGAATTATATATCAGATCTCAGAAAATCCTCCAAAAGCAAAACGATATTATATATGATCATAGGAGATATGATCATATGAGATATGATCATATTATGAGATATTGCCAAAACTATAAATTCGTTGTCCCGAAAATTACCAAATTTATTTTTTTTAACTGTGTATTAAAAATAACTTTTTTGAAATGCATATCAAATTTAAGGAAATCATTTAATGCAACACACTACTGAATTTCATCAAAATCGGTAGATCAATTACTGAGATATCGCCAAAGCAAAAGATACCGATGTACGAAAATTGACAAATTTTAGAAATTTTTTTTTTTTTAATATCGTAATATATATCAGATTTTAGAAAATACTCCAAGGCAGCATTGTATTAAATTTTCTCAAAATTGGTCTATAAACACCAGGGATATCGCCAAAACTCAAAATTCGATGAGAATTTATAAAAATCAGTAGATCAACAACCGAGATATCGCTAAAGCAAAAGATATCGATGTACGCAAATTGGCAAATTTTAGAAAACATTTTTTAAAAAACAATTTTTTTTTAATTTCGAATTATATATCAGATTTTAGAAAATACTGCATTGAAGCATGCTATCAAATTTCATCAAAATCTATAAACACCAGAGATATCGCCAAAATTCAAAATTCGATGAGAATTTATAAATTTTTTTTTTAAAAACTGTATTTAAAAAAGAAATTTAAAATTCGTCATCGAAGTTTAGTATTTTAGCGATATCTCGGGTGTTTATAGACCGATTTTAGAAATTAAATAGCGTGCTGCGTAGGGAAATTTTCTAAAATCTGGTGTATAATTCGTCTGGGTACATCCACCAGGAGCTCCACAAACTTGGTTTCAACAGACAGACAGACGGACCGACAGACAGACGGACCTGGCTAAATCGAATCTCCTGCCGATTCTGAGTCGATCGGTATAATTTTTATGGGGTCTTAGACGAATAAGGAAACTGATTGACAAACTTATAATACCCTTTCATCTATTGGTGAAGGGTATAAAAACATACAGATCAAATCTTAATGTTTCCTTTAAAATCCGGATCGACTGGGCCAAATGTTGGAGTGACCACAATGAATTACTATTTATAATATCCCCCAGTTAGCTGACCGAGAGAGTAGTAAGCCGATACCTTATAGTTAACTAATTGTGATCCGAAGTTTTTTCTCTCCGACTTTTTACTCCAATAAAGCCTATGCCAAGATCTAAAGAAGATATCAAGCCGATCTTTGAAAGCAAAATGTATTAAAGAAAGCAGACCTTAAACTATTCTTAATTCAACTAGTACTTCAAATCAACTAAAATCGTCAATATCCATACAAATTGAAAGGTAAGAAGTAAACACATTTACCTATATTACCAAAAATTTATTTATATCCTTTATTTTCAGATAAATATACAAATCATCTTAAATCTGCACCTATATATTAATTAAAACAATTGGATATCAATATTAATATATATTATAATAATTTCCAGTTATATTTTAATAATTTCCAGTTATTTAAACTATTAAATTTAATAAAATTGAAATTATAAATATCCTTATTTTTATGTCTTATTTTTTAACATTTAAAAACTGCATTGAGCAAATAAACAATTAAAAATTTTGGTTTTAAAAATATTGTTTAGTTTGTTATTTAAAATGTTTTAATATTAAAGTTACAGGTATGGTATAACTAACGTTTTTCAATAAATAATAAATTAATCTAAATTTAAATTAAATAAATTATTCTGAAATGTATATAAAACTAAAACAAGTAAGAGTTTTATATTCGGCTGTGCTGAATCTTATATGCTAACTAGAGTGGAGCAAAAAACATTTTTTTAATTCTATTCTCCTGTAGTGGGATTCAACAGCTTTTAAAACTTTCAAAAGGTTTTACCATTAACCACACATTTTGATGTCTGCATTTAACACTTTGTGATTCAATAACTTATCTTTAACCACGGTAAAACAACAGACTCACTAAAATCGGCTAAAAATCTATATATATTTCACTAGGAGCTTATGTACATCGTAAGAACATAAGGCCTTGGTTTAATTAATTAAAGAGTTATCATAAGTTATGACTCGCACAGATCAGAAGAACAATAAGTAAGTTAAGACTCACACAGATCAGATGAACAATACATCCCAAACATTATTGATGAACTATTCATCTAAATTAGTCAACTATATTAAGATATACATTTGAGTAAATATTTTATTACTTTTCCGACAAAGCATTGATACGTTAGCAACTTATTTAGACCTGATATTTATCCATTTAAAAGCTATATATCTCACATAGATACATATGTATAACCTATCAGCCTAAAGCTTGTATAGATTGACAAAACAATCACTGCCAAAACTTTGATCCAAATCGGTCCGCTAGCTTTAGAGTTTTATGTAACTAATCAAGAACTTCTACTATATATATGACACGTTCGAATTAAAGTAAACCAAATTTAAAATTTTTTTTTGAATATTTGTTGGTTCATAGAGAGTTTTGCGGCATACCTTTAATTTTTTTCTTTTCACCCGAAAAATGTAAATCTTAAATATTATAACGCCAATGTTTGAGGTAAAGTTTAGTAATCAGTTTTTTTTTAGAAAAATGAGCCGGGCTCTATCTGATTTTGCCACAGAGCCTACGAACTTTATACTTAATATAATTTAATAAAGAAAAGTTTTAAAATCGATAATCAAAATTTTTTACAGTTACAAAAACTCAATTTTTTTTTGCAAAAATTGCTGATTTTCGACCACTACTGGTTATAGGCTGCATGTCAAGCAATTGGCAAAATTGTGAAGAAATTTGAATAGACTGGAGCGGTTACCAATATTGTAAGGCCTGTGCATCATCGCTTCGCTCGTTTCGCTGAAAATGTCGCTGTAAGTGAATGCGAATGCGAATGCGTCGATTCCTTGTCGTTCTCAGGAATTAGGACTGTCTTACCGCACATTATGGTATCTACATCTACATCCATATAATGTCTAGCTCACACAACAACGTGGAATGGGTGCTTGAACAACAGGCGGTGGACGGCGATTTTTCGAACAAAATTTTCTTTAGTGATGAAGCACATTTCTCACTCTGTGGGTATGTTAATAAACAAAATTGTGGTATTCGGAGTTTTAAAAATCTTCAAGTAATTGAAGAGAGTCCATTATATACAGAAAGAGTCACTGTTTGTTACGCTCTTTGGTCCGAAGGTGTGATTGGACCCTACTTCTTCAAAAATGACGATGGAACGACTGTCACCGCGCGTTCGATGCGTTAGGGTCATACGATAACCGATTTTTTTAACTGCTATTGTCAAAAAAATCGCTTCGCTCGTTTCACTGAAAATGTCGCTGTAAGTGAATGCGAATGCGTCGATTCCTTGTCGTTCTCAGGAATTAGGACTGTCTTACTGCACATTATGGTATCTACATCTACATCCATATAATGTCTAGCTCACACAACAACGTGGAATGGGTGCTTGAACAACAGGCGGTGGACGGCGATTTTTCGAACAAAATTTTCTTTAGTGATGAAGCACATTTCTCACTCTGTGGGTATGTTAATAAACAAAATTGTGGTATTTGGAGTTTTAAAAATCTTCAAGTAATTGAAGAGAGTTCATTATATACAGAAAGAGTCACTGTTTGTTACGCTCTTTGGTCCGAAGGTGTGATTGGACCCTACTTCTTCAAAAATGACGATGGAACGACTGTCACCGCGCGTTCGATGCGTTAGGGTCATACGATAACCGATTTTTTTGACTGCTATTGAAGAATACGACTTGGAGAATATGTGCTTTCAATACCGCCCAATATGTGTCAAAAAGTGGTTGAAAATTACCTCAAAAGAATCAATGCTTGCAAAATTTCACGTGGTGGTCATTTAAATGATGTAAGACTGTCTCGATTGAAATTGATACTTAGATTTTGGTCAATAAAATTGAAACACTCAGTTTAATTTTAGAAGATACAGTTGTTGCCTGGGTTTCCAGCTAACAGATAATAACTGTATTCGATTCCTACTCGCACCCCCTCGGTTAACATCCTGGAAATCTGTGCCACCTAGTTGAAGACGCGGTTAGCAACCCGAGTGGGATTCTAGGTCAGGGCTAACGTGAGGGGGAGTTATCTTGGAGCCATTCCGAGAAAGAATAAAGTTTGCAACATGGAACGTATGCACCCTATACGAAACGGAAATTAGAACAACTAAGACGAGAAATGTTACGTTATAAAATGGATTTGTTGGCGGTGAAAGAAGCAAGATGGACAGGGCAAGGGGAGATACGGAAAGAAAATACTGTGTTTTTTTACTTCGGCCGCCCGGAAGGCGATGAGCATAGTAGGGGTGTGGGATTCCTAATATCGAAAAAATAGCTAAGTCCATGATAGCGTGGTATCCTATCATTAAGAGGCTCATGGCAATCAAAACTAATGCTCGCAATTTCATAATTATCAATGTCTACGCTCCGACTGAAATCCAATTGGAAAATGATAAAGATAAATTTTATGATTTACTAAGCAGTTGGATGAACAGCAATGTACATAACTGTGATATTACTGTGATACTTGGCAACTTTAACGCCAAGGTAGGTTCAAACAGTATCGGTTTGTAACGTTATATTGGTAAACACGGTGTCGGAGTAAGAAACGATAATGGAGAAAGGATTATCGAGCTAAAAATAATCTTGTTGTGGGTGGCACTATTTTCCCTCATAAATTATTGCATAAAATAACCTGGATTTCGCAGAATGGCATCACTAAGAATCAAATCGAACATATTTTAATAAACTCTAAGTGGCGATCATCTTTACTTGATATACGCTTGAGGGGCGGAGCAGATATAAATAGCGACCATCATTTGGTAATAAGTAAAATTCGACTAAAGGTTGCGGCTCTGAGGTCTGATACGGAGAAAGCAGATCGGAAAATAGATGTAGGGAAACTAGAATCAGAAAGTCATCGGAAGGTCTTTATTTCTTCCATAAGGAATCGGCTTCCAGATGTAATAAGCAACAACGGTGCCAGTATTAATGAAATTTCCAGGCGTGTCACACTAACATACAATGAAGTTGGTCAACAAACCCTAGGATTTAAAGATCACAAAAGGAAAAATCTGGATAACATAGGCAACATAGAACAACGTAGAACCTTAAAATAAACAATGCTAAATGAAAACGGAAATGATGAAGCCCTTAGTGCAACATATCGTGATCTATCCATTAAAAAAAATAAGTCTTCAAGAAGGGACAATAGAATGTGGATAGATGAGCAAGCGAGCCAAGCTAAGTCAGCTGCAAGAAAAGGCGATATAAAGACCTTGTATAACATATCAAAGGCGTTGTGTGGCAAACCTACTTACAACAACAGTCCAATCTTGAGTAGTAGTGGCACACCCCTTTCAACTCCGGATAAACAACTAATACGCTGGATGAAACACTTCAAGTCAACACTTAACAACCCTATCAGATTAACACCACTGACTGAAGTGTATAATGAATGTCCCAGTTTACATTGTACAACTTTTGTCGTTGCAATTCTTAGTTTGTTGGAAAATAGGGGGAGTAAAATACTAGGGGAAGAGAGAAACTAAAAGTAGTACACATATGCATGTACTCTTGCAATTCGTTTATTCCCCAATTCGTAATTTTAATCGTGAAGTTAGCTGCAAGTATATTTTGACACTTGTTTTATTTTCTTATTCATGAGTGCTCACGTTCAAGTGGCTTTATTTTCAATTGAATTAAATATAAAATTAAAAATATTCAAGAAACTCACTTACTAATTGGTATTTATCAATATCCATTACGAAATACAATTTCTTTTACACGAAAAATACTTGTTTGAGCACAAATCTATTGTTTTTTTACCACACGAATATACTTAAAAAAGAAAATGTCAAAAATTATGTACCTATGCATACGTCAATAAAAAATATCGGCGACAAAAATCGTACAATTTAAACGCAAATGCAATTTTAAAGAAAGAACGACAAAAATCGCAGCGATAAAGATTGTACAATGTAAACTGGGACAAACCAACCATGACGTGGAATCTCTGACACTCCGCCAACAATACAAGAAGTGAAGTGAAGCTATTAAAAGCGTTAAACGCAACAAGGCCCCGGACAATGACAATATCTAAGCGGAGATGCTTTTATGTGATGTTGAAAGATCATCGAGTTTGTGACACCCATTTGTGCGTAAAATATAATAAGAAAGTGCTCTGCCAACCTCCTGAAATGTACGTTGATTTTTATGTCGAGTCCTACACAAGGTTAAATTATCAGATTCGTTCGATGTTACTACTGGAGTAAGGCAAGGATATATCTTACCACCTACACTTTTTATTCTCGTCATCGACAACATAATCCGCACCGCTCTAAATGGTAGACGTGGTATCCAATGGACACCCTTGAGGACTTGGAATATGCCGCTTACGTATGTCTTCTAAGCCAAAGGTCTGGCCACCTTTAACAGAATACTAACGCTATCACTGCTGGATCTCGTATAGATGGTCTGGAAATTAATATTTCCAAGACAAAGATTATGCCCGGAGGCTATGGCGCAAACCCGTTGATACACATCAATGTGGATAACGAGGTTATTGGATGTGTAGATACCTTTAATTATCTGGGAAGTTTAGTAACTACAAAAGGTGGCGCAAACGAGAATATTAAATCTCGTATTAATAAGGCTAAATCTGCATTTGGCATTCTTCAAGCTATTTGGAATTCTCGGCAAATATCAACAACAACTAAGTTACGAATATACATACAACTCGAATGTCAAGATTATCCTGTGTTATGGCTGCAAAACGTGGAAATGCACAAATACTATCGATAAACGACTGCAAACCTTTACATACAACAAGCAAATGCTTAAGGCAAATCCTTAATATACGGTGGCCGAATCGCATAGGAAATGAAGGTCTTCTTAATGCGACAAACCAAATCCCTGCTTCCACAGAGGTATGTCTACGGAAGTCGCGGTGGATTGGTCACACACTTCGAAGGCCAAATACCAACATTGCTCTACAAGCGCTTCGTTGGAATCCACAAGAAAGCGGCCGTCGTCTTGATGCACCTGAATAAGGCGAACTTCTCTATTAGTTGATTCAAGAAAGAACTCTATTAATTTTTATTTAAATCCGTAGACTCCTAGAGGTACTTCGTAAATCTCAAGATAATGTAATTTAAACTAATATTAGGATTAATACCTGCAACTTGATTGAAAATTTAAGCCTGAAGATATGCAATGCTTTTTTATTATAAATAATATACCTTACTTCTTTTTACTAAATTTTGATTTTTTCAAAAGATTGACAAAAGTTGCTAAAATATTTAGCTAATTCGAAAGAAAAGCCTTTTGCTTTTATTTCATTATACTGAGTGCACGGAGGTAAACCGAGCTAACTGACTTTTTGTCCAATGAAAACAGCCAATGCTGAATTTTATGGGACAATTTTGATGCGCTTATATCTCCCACACTACGTATGTAATAAACTTGTTTTTCTTTTGTTTCTTCCATATTGCCACAGATATATACAGCTATGGACATATAAATGGCACATTTTACTAAAAATTCTTTCCTCTGCTACAATATCGTTAAAATTATTAATAAATTTAAGTTTTTTGTTTTTTATTACGGTTTATTATGTATTTTTAATGTTGATATAAACTTAACTTGAAACTCATTCATAAAAAAGAAAAAAATTATAATTAAACAAAAACACAACTAAAATGGGCTGGACACATAAATGGCACAACCTATAAATAAGAGAAAAAAAATATATTTTAATATTAAATTTGTTGGTTTTTTGTACGCAAAAGTATTTTACCGTTAGTATTTAGTGCTATAGCCTTTATTTTTGATCACAGCTTCGCATCTACGACCCATACTTTCCACGATGTCTTTACATTTTGTCTTGGGTATGGCATACCAAGCTTCCTGTGTGGCCGCCCATAGATCATCCATATTTTTGTAATTTTTTTTGCGATTTTAAACTTTTACTTGGTTCCAAAGATTCTCTATTGGGTTTAAGTCAGGGCTCTGCGCCGGCCAGTCCAAAACGTCGATATTTTCTGCACTAAACCAATCTTTTAATAGTTTGGAGGAGTGCTTTGGGTCATTGTCCTGCATGAACTTCCACTTAATTGGCATGGAATCGAAGGTATATGGCTCCATATGTTTTTTTAAAATGTCTAGATACTGAAACTTGTCCATTTTGCCATTAATCTTTACAAGCGGACCTATGCCATGCCAAGAAAATGCACCCCATACCATAATGCTTCCTACACCGTGCTTTACCGTCCTCTGAGTGAACCGGTGATTATATTCTTGTCCTTTCGGACGATGAACGAAGGTTCTGCCATCTGGTCCTATTCTATTAATTTTAGTTTCGTCACTCTACAACACGTTTTTCCAAAAATTTATGGTTTTTTCTTTATTGGATCTGGCAAAGGCTAGTCGTTTTGAAATATTTTTTTTTTTGAAAGAAGTGGCTTTTTTCTAGAAATGCGCCCAAACAAATTTGCCTCATTTAATATTCTTCTGACAAGCCTGCTGGATATATCCAGGTTCATAGATTCGTTGATTTCGGATGCTATCTGCCGGGATGACTTAAATGGATCAGCCTTCGCCATTCGGACTATAGCACCATCCGTAAGCACATTTGTTTTGAGTCCTAGGCTTCCGACTTTTGATCTTAATCAGTATCTCGGGATAATCTTTGCATGATTTAATTGCATTGTAGACTTTTTTTCTAGAAATTTTTATTATTTCAGAAATTTCTGCCACTTTTTTTCCATCTTGATGCATTTTCCATATGATTCTCCTTTCCTCTGTTGTGGTGTGTTTTCCCGATCTCATTTTTAATAACTTTTCACTATTATTAATTAACTACGCAAAATATCAAGTTATTTAAATAAAACACACGCGAGAACTGCCTACGTTAAATAAATTGTGCCATTTATATGTCCACTTAAATCTACATTCTTTGAGCAAAAAATTATAACGGCAAATTTTTAGCAGAATTTAGCGGAACATTTGAGTGTTGTTGAGATGAATATTCTTACAACAACAATCAGGAGACATAAAACTTAAATTTTTTTAAGTTATTAATAAGAAAATACTTAAATTTTGTGCCATTTATATGTCCATAGCTGTATATATATATATATATATATATATATATATATATATATATATATATATATATATATATATATATATATATATATATATATATATATATATATATATATATATATATCTGTGGCAATATGGAAGAGTAGCTTAAGTCGACATAAGATAGAATTGAGTTAAGGTGTTTATTGCATTACAGAAGCAAAAAAAACTCGGTTTTTTATCAACGTTATGAACGTTTACTTTTTAGCTTAAGTTTTTTGAATCAATAATGCATTGACCAAAACAACTTATGTACATATAATTTTTTGTGCATATTCATATTTATCTTTTATCATATAACAATTTCGCTTAACTTCACTTAAGCTGTAAAATGTTGACCTTGAAAAAATAAAGTCATTATTTTCAAACAATATATGTTTACATAAAAAAACAGAACCGCTTAAAGTTACTTAAGGTCCAGTTCCACGCAACTTTCAGTTTTTGCTTAACACCTTTCATCAAGTTTTGTACACGTCTTTAATTTACTGTAGCATACGATTTTGCCACATATTTTGAAATACTCTTTCGTTTTTGCACACCCGTTTAGTATTCTTTAAATATCTTTTCATTAATGCCCAAAATTTTTCAATTGGGCGAAATGATGTTAGTTTTTACTGAGAGAGCTTTATTTCTAGTCAACAAAAATATGATACGTATCTATTTGTTTTTCTCGGGTCTTCTTCAGGATTTGACGTAAAGTAAAGATCTGGTTAGTGGTTGATTTAGCTTTCCTTGGATTATCTCTAAAATATGGTTTTGAAAGCGTATTTGGTGTTCAATATCCTTGTATGTCTGGTAAAAACAAATCTTTATCTCAATTAATATATGCGCAAAGAGAAAGGCATTTAGCATAACTTTGGTCAGAAGTAAAAGATAATCAGTCGGCAGACGGGCAGCGCTGCATTTCCGGTTCGGCAGCTATCGGCCGTAGGCCATGATTATGTTTAGCCATGAACTAGGAAAATGCAGCGCTGACCCTCTGCCGACTGAGAGTCGTCGGTACAATGTGTTTTAGTTTTACCATGCAAGTTTCACGTGATCAAATACTGTATATTATTTTTTGTATATAAATAGTTGCAATATTTAAAAAGAATTAAATAACTGTCGAAGACAGCAGTGCTGTTCATATTGTTACAGTCCATAAAATATAACTAATAATTATGAGTCAAAAAGTGAATACAAAAAAAGTGACGATGAGGGAACCACTGATTTCCAGTGGCGAATCCGAAGATTCTTTGGGAGGTGAAATTCCGTCAGAACAACAACCAAAGGAAGTTATTCTTGGATTTTTTAAGAGGAAGATTCTACTTAAAATCGTTGGACCAATTTGCATCAACAATGAATATCGACATTGAATAAACAATTAGCTGTATGAGTTTTACGTTGACATCGACATAGTAAAACGCATCAAACAGCACCGACTGCGTTGGTTGGAACATGTTGTGCAAATGTATAAAAATACTCCAGCAACAAAAGTATTCGAAAACGATCTAGAATGAACTCGTAAAAGAGGACGTCCGAAAATTCGGTGGAAAGACCAAGTAGAGGAAAATCTTTCAATGGGGAAATTTGATAGAGGGTAATTTTATTACAAAATGAACTTGATCAAGCAAAATCAACGCATAAATCACTTAAGTAAAAAAGAAAAAAATACACTTTTGCAAAAGTTTTTATTGCGTACTTCTTCATAAAAATAGTTTTTCTTAAATAATATTAAAAAAATTTCAATTCTTCACCTTTCAGCTTAACAAATTTAATTTTAGCTTGACACGGGACAAGCACTAAAAAAGCTGGACAGTCCAGTCGAATCCAGCCTAACTGGCTGGATACCCTAAGGGTATGTTTTTGTTAAACTCATAACTAAAAATACTTGCTCTACAAAGGCATTGCTTGTAGGAACCGCTAACATATTCAAAACTGCATGTCCAAGTTCTTTATAGTGATGTTTACAGGCAACATCTTCAAATTTGTAAACTTTTAGCCAAAATTCAGTTAAGTTTGACTGCATTTTTTCGAATATGATATTCCAATTTGTAAAATAAAGTTTATTCCATTGAGTTTCGTAGACATCAATTGTTTAAAACATCTTTAGTAGCACACTGAATTTTGGTTGAGATATTGGTTTTATACATTTTTGAATGTTAAAGTATTTGTTGCTTGAAAATATTTAAATTATCTTTTAAATGTAATACCATTCAAATTAATATTTTTTTTATATAATTTAAACAAATGTACCTTTCTCGACTTGACAGCTAAAAGTTTGGTAGTTCTTTTTCGAATTCTGACCAGTAATCGGATGCAATGTTTATATGATGAAACAAATCATCCTTTAGTACAAAATATTTTTCTTTATTAATAAAATATGTTAAAATCTCCCCAAAAAATCCTTAACAAATTTGAATGAAACAATTTTGAATGAATTTGAAAGCACCAAACCAAATTTTTTCGTCTTTTTGAAGATATAATATCCCCTTTTAGGCCAAAACCCCAAATCAGCCAGCCCTGTTTACGCATGTTCCAATACATTCTCACATGATCAAGAACTCACTCCCCTAACAGCAACAGAGAGAGACCGTCGATAGATAAAAGAGCAAAATGTTGCGCTGCTCTTTACAGCAAATAAGAGAAAAATGTTGCTCTGCTTATAGTCATAAACAGAACAACAGCAACAGAAACATTCTAGAAAATGAGGGGAAGAATTATAAGCAGTGAGCTTTGCATAGTGGGGCGAATAAATAGAAAATTCGTGACAATATATTTAAAAAAAGAGGAACTCTCCCAATCACTCCTACTGGTGTCTTTTAGCAATAATCAGTGTGGCCATTTTGGCATTTTTGTGGCTAGATTTAGCATTTTTATTTTTAATTTAGCTGCAAATTTTAAATTTTGCAGTTAGCATTATTTTTAGCATTTTTCGATTATAAATTTAGCATTTTTTAGCATTCTTTTTTATATTGAAAATATTTATTTACTCAAATAAGTAATCTTAATTTCAAAACCCATACAATTTTTTGTTGATTACACATTTAAATATGTAACCCTGGCAATAAAGTGAATGGAAATGGCATTACATTGTTTATGTATCAAAAAAAAAAAAAATAACTTGCTACAACAGCCGAAGCGTACAATTGGCACTACAGATATCATTCTTTTAGTACAGTTTTAACCGTACGGTACTTATGTGTGTAACGCATAGAAATATTAGTCTTAGATCCAAAAGACTTAGATTCACTTCCTCAGTCGATTTTAAGAAGACTTTTCGTCTGGACGGCTGGCTGAAAACTAAGGCTATAACTTTTTCACACTTTTTGTGAATATTAAAAACGGCATAGCTAGTCGTGTAGAGCATTAAAAGTTATTAAGAAAAATATTATATTTTTTTTCGGATCATAAAAAAGTTCAAACGAGTTGAAGTTTGAAAACATCCATTTTTATCTCACGGAAATTAAAAAAACTGTATATAATCGTATGCGTATCACTTAAATGCTGTTTGTGAATCTACAGACTATGTTCACGAAATGTTAAATTTATTAGCTATTAAAAGAGCTTTAAAAATACACTATTTTCAATCAGAATTCAAAAATAAAGGATCTAAAAAATCATAAAATATGGAAACTTTTATTTTAATAAGAAAGCATGAAAATTGTTGCGCATTTGTATATTGTTAAATTGTGTTGTTTATCTGAAGTAATAAAATATGTTTGTCTTTCAAGAATTTTTTTTTTCGCAAATAGCCGGAGAAATGTATTTTCATTAATACAACATTCTTGGCCACCCCGTGGTACTATGACAAAAATTTGGTTGTAGCCCAACTGAACATTCACGAAAACCTTATAATCTAACACAAACAATTATTTTGATCGTGGGACCTTCTTCTTCTTCTGTTATCCTTGACTCCCAGTGGAGCATAGGGCCTCATAGGGACCATGGCATTGAAATTCGTAAAAATCGGTCACTTATTTAAGGTACCTCCCAAAGGTCTCACTTCCCGGAATTTATATTCTGGCCATAAATATCAGACTATTTTAATGAAATTTAAAACAAATACTGATTATGTATACCGAAATCACTTAAATGCTCTGAAGATAATGACAGTTTTGAGTTTAGTTGTTGCATACGCAATTTATTCAAAAACTGGTAGCAAATGGCAAAATTTCGTACATTAATGTATATAAATATTCTTCAATAAATATTCTGTTACTTTTTAATCAGTTTGTTTCATTAAAATGATGTGGAATAAGTGCTTATAGGGAAGAATTATGAAAAATAAACCATTTATAAAGATATAATAACCAAAGTAACGAAAAATAATACAATTAAAATGTTAGCATTATTTTTTGGCAGTTTAGGTTTTTGTTTAGCATTTTCTAGCATTAATTTAAAGCCGATTTAGCTGTAAAATATTTTTAGATATGGCCAGAAAACTGGCAATAATAGCCAGAAAAAGAAATTTTAGCATTAACTTCCTATGTTTGTCCCCTACACAATTACTTCAGGTGTCATATTTCCGTATTAACGTTTGGGATCAGTACTTCCTCACGAGGTTTTATGATGAAATTAATAACAAGTAAGCGAATCTTGGATACCCTTCACCAATGGTGGTCCAAAAGTAAAGTACAAAATCAAAAGAGTTTATTGTTAATTCTATAATTTCTGATTACTAAACTTTACCTCAAACATTGGCGTTATAATATTTAATATTAACATTTTTCGGGTGAAAAAAAAAAATTAAAGGTATGCCGCAAAACTCTAAAGCTAGTTTTGGCAATGATTGTTTTGTCAATCTATACAAGCTTTAGGATGATATGTTATACACTCTTAGTTTTAGATACATATGTGGGATATATAGCTTTTGAATGGATAAAAATCAGGTCTAAATTAGTTGCTAACGTATCATTGCTTTGTCGGAAAAGTTATAAAATATTTACTTACATACATATCTGAATATAGTTGACTAATTTAGATGAATAGTTCATGAATAATGTTTGGGGATATATTGTTCCTCCGATCTGTGTAAGTCTTAACTTATGATGACTCTTTAATTAATTGAAAGGCATACATGTTCTTACGATGTACATAAGCTACTAGTAAAATATATAGATTTTTAACCGATTTTAGATTTTACTTCTAAATTTTGATGTCTTGGCGATATATAAGGTGTTAATAGACTGATTTTTATAAATAGGAAGATTTACTCAAATCTAATATATAACTACTTTTGCTAATTTGGTCTCATATCGGGTAAGTTTTACATTTAAATACTTTTCGTTGTGCTTAATCGTTTAATTCGGATTGAATGAGAGCTTTGATATAATTTGGAAAAATTATTACAAATTTTAAATGCTATATAATATAAGTTATTTTATCTTCAAATACTACAACTTGAAAGTAAGGTCAACATTAAGCGAAAACGGATACCGATTACATAGAAAATAGCTACTGTATGCTGACTGTTATTATAATGTGATTTTATTTATCAGCATTAAAGAGATTCCCGGACGGGGTTACATGAAAGCTATCACTAAATGTGAACCGAGTTCGCCCATACTCAATACTGAACTTCTTCAAGAGATCAGAAATACTTTTGTCGAATGCTGTCCCTCTAGAAAGTTTTTTTAGGCGCTATCGAGCTATCCTCTAACGAAAAGACGAACAAAAAGAGCTATAGTAAAATGGTAACCGA
Source organism: Stomorhina lunata (assembly GCA_933228675.1). NCBI lineage: Eukaryota > Metazoa > Arthropoda > Insecta > Diptera > Rhiniidae > Stomorhina > Stomorhina lunata. The sequence goes on from OW121745.1 coordinate 9,201,121, forward strand.
TTGAGAAAAAATTTTGCACACTGGCTGATATTCACATATTCTAAATTTAGTGATAATTATTTATTCTCATTAAAGTTGCTTTTAGATGGAATTTAAGCCATTAAGAGGATAATATAAGAGGTATGACTAAATGTGAACCGAATTCCATGATATTTCGAATGCTGAATAACGATCATGCATATCATATTCTAAGCAGCATTTAATGTACTGTCTAGGAAGATTACTTATAATTTGATATACATACTTAATATTAACATAATAATCAAAAGCAGTCTGCTGAAATCGGATTTGTGGAGCTTCTGGAGGGTATACCGACATGAATTTTATATTAAATTTTAGGATATCGTCCCACCATTGAATTTCAACATCGTCTATCAAAACACCTGAAATATCGTTTAAACACTTAATTACACTGCTCTGCAGCCAAATCCTCCTTTTAATAAAACTATGTGGACTACATGGATTTTGATGCGCTAAACTCAGATCCGTTGTCGGTTTTTTTCCATCAGATCTGGATTTTTTTATGGGCGTGGCAAATTTTCCCCTTAAATTAGTCAGGTAAGGAGACCTATTTCGTCCTAACTCGAGAACGATTCATTCGATTTTCAAAATTAAAAGACTTGAAGATGCATAACAAAATTGCATTTATTTTAGTCTAATAAAATTTTTCTGTATCTCTTATCGTTTTGTAGTTATTTAGAAATTAATGGAGAAAGAAGAGCGAAGAACGCAATTAAATTTCATAAAAATCGGTTCATAAACATCTGAGCTATTGACGAAACAAGAGCTCCACACATGGACAGACAGACGGAAAGACCGACATTGCTAAATCGTTTCTCCTGCCGCTTCTGAGTTGTTCAGTATAATTTAATGGTATTTACGATCAGATTTGTGGAGTTTCTGAGGGGTATATACATATATCATATCATATACATATATATCAGATTTTTGGAAATCCTCCCGCAAAGGACGCTGACAAATTTCATCATAACCTCAGAATTTAGGAACTGTTTAAGATTTGTTAACTATTGTTAGTTCATTAGCAAATGAAGATTCAAAAAATAAAAAAAGAAGAAAAAAATATATATCATATTTTAGGAAGATTTCCCGCAAAGGACGCTGCCAAATTTCATTACAATCGAACAATAAACACCTGAGATATTGCCGAAACACTACGTGCGCTAAAAGTACGTATTTTGCTTAAAAAAATACAAATAAAAAACCCATGCTGCTGGAGCACGAACCTACATTAATTGTACACCGGAATTAAGGAACTCTTTCCGCTAATCACGCTTTCAAATTTCATCAAAATCGGATCATAAACATCTGAGATATCGATTTTAATAATTTGATATATAATTTATGTATGTCAGTGCACTAGAAGAATAGTTTTTCTTATTTCTTTAGAGTATTTCTAAACAATTTGCAATTTCCGCAATTTGCGGTGCATTAATATTAGTGTTTTGGCGATATTTCAGTTATTTATAGACCGCTTTTCATAAAATTTTATAACGTGCTTCGCGGAGGAGTTTCCTAAAATTTGATATATAATTTATGTATGTCCGTGCTTCAGAAGGATGGCTTTTCCTATTTCTTAATTGCATTTTTTCAACAAAGTTTCTCTAATACGTGCTTTGGGCAATTTGCCCTAAATCAAATTTAGTGTTTTGGCGATATCTCAGTTGCTTATGGACCGATTTTGATAAAATTTTACAGCGATCTTGGGGGAACCATTTCCCAAAATCTAAAATATATTATATTATCACTCGTACGCCAGAAGTATATTTTTTTCTCTACAAACGTTGCGCAGCCCTGATTAGTTGACGCTGTTGTTGCAGATCAGCTGTTGCTACTTGTTTGTTGCTCATTTTGTTTGAAATTTTGAACGTTAAAACATTGTAAAAATGGAGAAGTATATAATAATTTTAATATAAAATAATAATAATTAATATATAGTAAATTGAATCTACCTCTATCCTTTAAACTTATTAAATTAACATAAGACATAAATAAATAAAAAAAAATATCAACATCAGCCATTATTATGTTGCATGATTTTGATGTGTTTGCGCAACATATGTTTGATTGTTAATTTTTTGAACATCTGACGTTTGCAGTGTTGCCAGCTGATGCAATTTTGAATATGTTGCGCAACATTTGCAGCGCAATGTTGCATTTTTGAAAACGCCCACTGTTTTATGGATTACAAATATTTGTGACTTCAAGGAAAACTGCATTAGCAAACTTTTAGATACGATTACCTCTTCTTTTAAAAATAAATCGTAAATGGACGAAATATAGCAAAAACTGCAAATACTCCCATTTTTCTCCATACAAATAGGCTCATAAACTTTGGACCCGTTGCGCGGGCTAGTATCCTAAAAATAAATCAATAATATTTTGCACACTTCCGATTTATATAATTTGGTCAAATAATTTCACTATTAGTAGCGATCAGAGACAAAAGTCAAAAAACAATTTAGAAGAAAAACCAACATGTAACATTTCATCTGGAATGGCAAAGGTACTTCGACAATACAAAAAATTTATTTGGGATGAATGCACAATGACTTACAAAATAGCATTGGAGGCTTTAGATCGAACTTTATGAGATTTGTATGCTATTCAACAACCATTTGGAGCTCTTATATTGTTATCTGGTGACTTCAGACAAACGTTGCCGGTCATAGCAAAATCAACACCAGCAGATGAATTAAACGCATGCTTAAAAGCATCATATTTATGGCGGTTTGTTAAAAAGTTACGTCTAAGTGAAAATATGCGTCTAAAAATAAAAAAACGATGAATCATCTAATATATTTACAAAGCAATTGTTGACATTGAAAATGGAAAAATTCCCGTTGACAATGCAACAGATTAATAGCATTTCCTGAAAAATTTGGTGTTTTTTGTAAAGAAACAAATGATTTGATTTCAAATGTGTATCCAAATATTTTAGATAATGTTGGCATCACTGTTACTAATGTCAACAAGAGTCAAAGAGAAAAAGTCAATTACAATCTGGCAGAAGAGTTGTGACCGTGAACGCGTACAAATATCTTTAGGATGTAAGAACGTAGATTTAGTTTAAATAAATACTTTTAATAAATAAAAATGTTTATGTTGTTTCATTAAAACACAACATAATTGTGGCGACGAGGATTTTTTTCGTTTTCAAAAAAAAAAAAAATAAAACAATTGTCGCAGAAATATTTTCAATTACAACAATATTTTAAAATGTCCGAAAAGTGCATTGAAACTTTAACCAAACTTTTACAAAATCACGATGTTCTACTTAAACAACTGGTGCAGCAAAATGGCAGCAATATCATAACCTCAAATACGGCATTCGATCTGTCAGCCCAAATTGCAGAATTTTGCTACGACGCAGACTCAGGAGTTTTCTTTGAATCATGGTATAGTAGATACGAGCAACTTTTCAAAGAGGATGGCAAAGATCTGGATGACTCCACAAAAGTCAGAATTCTGTTGCGCAAAATTCATACCTCAAACTATGAGAAGTACTCCAATTTAATTTTGCCAAAATCGACTAATGATTTTACGTTTGATGAAACTGTGAAAAAGCTAACCGAACTCTTTGGTCCAAAAAAGTCTCTGTTTCATCGCCGGTATGAGTGCCTCCAGCTTGAAAAAAACGACGTAGAAGACTGTGAAAAAGCTAACCGAACTCTTTGGTCCAAAAAAGTCTCTGTTTCATCGCCGGTATGAGTGCCTCCAGCTTGAGAAAAACGACGTAGAAGATTTTACCACATATGGAAGTAATGTTAACAAATTGAGTGAAGGGTTGGAGCTAACAAAAATATCAGCCGATGAATTCAAAAGTTTGATCTTCATACTTGGTTTAAGGTCATCACGCGACAAAGATGTTCGTACTCGTCTACTATCAAAACTAAACGATGGCACACTCATTGGAATTGATAAACTTATAGCCGAATGTCAAATGCTCATCAATTTAAAATCAGACGCCAATTTAATTGAAAAGCCGAGTACATCAAAGGCCGCTGTCAACTCAGTCAAACAGACACGGTTCGTCAAAAGAAATCCTACAAATCCACACCACGGGCAATCGCAAAATTGCAAATCATCTGACAAATCATATAGATCTCCTAACAAACCACGCACACCATGTTGGGCATGTGGCGGAATGCACTATATGAAGGATTGTCAGTACAAAAATCACAAGTGCAACCAATGCTGCCGGGTTGGGCATAAGGAAGGATATTGTGGCTGTTTCCCCAGCAAACAGCCAAGCAAGATAAGTACCACTTCAAAATTTAATCGTGACAAAAATTCTGTCAAAGAAATTTCTGTTAATAGTGTAGGTGGCATACAAAACAAGCGGAAGTTCATCACCGTGCTTATAAATGGCGTCGATGTCACTCTTCAAATCGACTGCGGGTCAGATATCACAATCATTTCTTTCTCAATGTGGGAACATATTGGTAAACCTGAACTATCAAAGCCCACATCAACAGCTCATAATGCAGATAAACGTCGTCTTAACATAACTGGTCAATTTGAATGTGATATTAGTTTCAGAAATGTCATCAAAACTGGAATATGTTACGTGGCTGGTGACATAAACCTTCTAGGAATAGACTTTATTGAAAAATTCAATTTATGGGATGTTCCTCTTCGTGAAGTTTGCAACCATATCACACAAGACAGCTTATCTACACACTCAGTCGTATCGCAGTTCAGTGAGTTGTTTAATGGAGATTTGGGTCTATGTACTAAGACGAAAGTAAAAGGTGCAAAACCTGTCTTCAGACAAAAACGACCAATCGCATATGCAGCTCTACCACTCGTAGACGAAGAACTACAACGCCTCCAAAATTTAGGAATTATTACCGCCGTTGAATTTTCCGATTGGGCGGCTCCTATCGTCGTCATCAAAAAGAAAGAGGGCAACGTCAGAATCTGTGCAGATTACTCAACAGGTTTGAATGAGGCACTCCAACCAAATCAATTTCCACTTCCATTACCAGAAGAAATTTTTGCGAAAATTGGAAATGGTAAGGTTTTCAGTCATATCGACCTTTCCGATGCATTTCTTCAAGTCGAGGTTGAAGAAGATTCCCGTAAGATGCTCACAATCAACACGCATCGAGGACTTTTTACTTTCAATCGACTACCACCTGGTATAAAATCTGCTCCAGGAGCGTTTCAATAGATAATGTCAACCATGGTCGGTGATTTAGAAGGTGTTGCAGCATACATGGACGACATCATTGTCTCAGGCACAAGCGAAGCAGATCATGATCTACATTTGAAAAACGTTCTCGAGCGCATAAAAGATTTTGGATTCATTCTCAAACAAGAAAAATGTAAGTTTGGCATGCGATCTGTTCGATATCTAGGTCAGGTCATAGATAAGGATGGACTTCGCCCAGACCCAGCTAAGGTAGAGGCCATAACAAACATGCCGCCACCAACTGACTTGGCGACCCTACAGTCATATCTGGGTGCTATAAATTACTACGGCAAGTATATCAAGAACATACATGAGCTCCGCAGACCAATGGATGCACTTCTCCGTAAAAATGCAGTTTGGAACTGGACAACAGATTGTCAGCGATCTTTCAACAAATTCAAAGAAATTCTGAAATTCTGATTTACTCCTCACGCATTTTGATCCAAATCTTGATATCGTCGTAGCTGCCGACGCCTCCAAATCCGGAGTCGGGGCAGTCATTTATCACCGGTACGACGACAAGTCTGTCAAAGCAATTTGCCATGCTTCAAGGTCATTGACAAAAGCCGAGCAGGGCTATGGATTTACTCTGCAAACCGATCATAAACCACTTTTATCGATTTTTGGTTCAAAGAAAGGCATTCCGGTATACACTGCAAATCGTTTGCAGAGATGGGCACTCACAATCAAAATGTATGATTTTAACATCGAATACATATCAACAAACAATTTTGGTTACACTGACGTACTTTCTCGTCTAATAAACGAGTATGCTACGCCAGATGAAGAATTCGTCATCGCTTCAGTTCAAATAGAACACGATATTGACCAAGTTCAAGAAGACATAATCCGGAAATTGCCAGTGACACACACCATGATTCAACGTGCCACACAACAATCAGATGTATTGCAGACAGTCATTCAACATGTTCAAACTGGCTGGCCATCATCTGCCAATAAAATAGACGACACAGATGTCCGCAGCTTTCATAAACACAAAGACAGTCTCTACATTTCAAACGAGTGTCTAATGTATGGAGAAAGACTGGTTATACCACGTAAGTACAGAAACCGTATTTTAACACAGCTCCACAAAGGGCATCAAGGTATGCAACGGATGGAGTCTATTGCAAGAGCCTATGTTTTTTGGCCAGGAATAGATGCAGAAATCGAGGAACTGGTTAAGAACTGTAATAAATGCGCCAGTGTTGCCAAATCACCATCTATTACTCAATTGAAATCATGGACAACACCATCTGGTCCATGGCAACGTTTGCACATCGACTACGCAGGTCCGATTGACAGTACGTATTTTCTCGTTGTTGTAGACGCCTACTCGAAGTGGCCAGAAGTTATTGCAACTACATCCACCACAGCAACTAAAACGTTACAATTGCTAAAAAATATTTTCGCTAGGTTTGGCCTTCCGAAAACTATAGTTTCAGACAATGGAACGCAATTTGCTTCAGTACAATTTAAATTATTTTGTGATCAAAATGGAATTGAACACATCCAAACGGCCCCATATCACCCACAATCCAATGGCCAGTCTGAACGGTTCGTGGATACACTTAAGAGATCACTCAGGAAAAATCAAGGGGAAGGAGGCCTAGAGAATGCTCTCCAACTGTTCTTGTCTACTTACCGCTCCACACCAAATCATAGCATTAACAAATCACCAGCTGACCTTATGTTGGGATGGAAATTCAGAATTCCCTTAGACTTGCTGAAGCCAGATGTCCATCATACTAAACAAGATGATGAACGCCAACAAAAACAAAATAAACAATTCAATGATTATCATAAAGCAAAAGATCGTCAGTTTATGGTCGGAGACACAGTTGATGTTAAAGTCTATCACTTTAACAAGTTTAAATGGTCAGCAGGTACAATTAAAGAACGTATTGGGAAGGTAATGTACCGTATTTTACTACATGAGTCCAATAGGGCTATCAGATCTCATGCAAATCAAATGCAATTGCGACCCAGAAAAGTACCTGCCAAAGAAGGAGTTTCGTCACTACCATTAGATGTTTTGTTCCATGAATCAAATCAACACTCATTACCACAACCTCAAAATTTGTCACAAGAACAATTGCCACAACAACAAACACCTCAGCCAATTACTAACAACCAAGAGACTGATGAAAACGTACCCACCCCAAGAAGATCCGCTAGAGAGCGAAGACATCCTCCTAGGTTCAGAGACTTTGTTTTTTAAAGAGGGAGATGTTGGCATCACTGTTACTAATGTCAACAAGAGTCAAAGAGAAAAAGTCAATTACAATCTGGCAGAAGAGTTGTGACCGTGAACGCGTACAAATATCTTTAGAATGTAAGAACGTAGATTTAGTTTAAATAAATACTTTTAATAAATAAAAATGTTTATGTTGTTTCATTAAAACACAACAGATAATATTACCAAACACCAATGGTTAAGTGATCGCGCTATATTAGCTGCAAAAAAATAAAAACGTTGATGATATAAACATAAGTATTCAAAATAAAATTTATGGAAAATAAAATTTAAATATAAGTCAATGGATGTCGTAGAAGATCACGAAGAAGCTGTAAATTATCCACTTGATGTTCCTGGTATGACACCCCATGTATTAGAGCTTAAAGTAGGTGTTCCAATTATTTTTTTACGGAACCTCAATCAGCCACGCTTTGTAATGGCACACGGTTGGTTGTCAAAAGATTGTCAAAAAATATTGTTGAAGCTACAATAATAGTTGGAAAGTCAAAGGTGAAAACGTGTTAATTCCGCGAATCCCAATCACTTCGAGAGACATGCCATTCAAATTTAAACGGGTAGAGTTCTCAGTGAGATAAGCATTTGCCATAAGTAAAAATAAATCTCAAGGACAAACGCTGAAGGATTGTGGATTACATTTAGAAAATCCATGTTTTTTACATGGTCATGGCCATTATCATTATTTATTTTAACAAAGGAAAATAAAACAAAAAATGTAGTTTATTAAAGAGCATTACAATAAATATTATTTTTTAATAAAATTATTTATTCTTTATTTTAATTTATTTTCTAAAGTTCTTAAACCTGGGAAGTTTATCTACAATTTAATATATAATTATTATATGTTATAAATAAAGAGCCATCACAATATTCGAAAGTCAAACCACTAATTTATGACATATTTCGGTATCCTGAAATTGGTTGATGAGCTCTTAAATCACATAACTTATAGTATATTATATGTTAACAGAGTTCTACTAATTACATTATTACATTTCAACATATAGTTCTACTAACATCCGAGATATGGCCAAAACTCGAAATTCTATGCCTTATTAAAAATTTTTTGTTTTCTTTGTATAAAATTCGTCAATTTGTTTTAAATGTCTCAATTTGCCTATAATATACCGACATGAATTATATATCAGATCTTAGAAAATCCTCCAAAGCAAAACGATATTAAATATCATCATAATACGAGTAGATGACCCGCAAATTGCCGAATTTAAATTTTTTTTGATAAAAAACTATATTAAAAAAAATTGTTTGAATTGTTTATCAAATTGACAAATTTTATAATTTTTTTTTTTAACAAACAGTATTTAAAATTATATATCAGAGTTTAGAAAATACTCCAACGCAGCACGCTATTAAATTACATCAAAATCGGCCTATAAACTCCAAAGATATCGCCAAAATTCTAAACTAGATGATAATTAAAAAAAATTAATTCGTCATCGAAGTTTAGTATTTTGGCGATATTTTAGGCGTTTATGGTCCGATTTTAATGAAATTTAATAGCGTGCTGCTTAGAAAAAAATATGATGTATAATTCGTCTGGGTACACCCATTCCACACTCCACAAATTTGATTTTAACTAAATGGACTCTACTGGTGATTCTGAGTCTATCGGTATATAATAAATGGTGTCTAAGAAGAATAATGAAAAAATTACAAACTAAATGAAAAACTTATAATTCCCTTCACCTATTGGTGAAGGTCATAAAAATATACTTTTTTAATAAAACATGATGATTATCAAAATTATTTTTCGATCCTGAGGAAATGGTCATATACAGTTATATACAGTAGATAATTGTCTGACAGTTACCAAACATATTATGTTAACTTTGAAACATAAAAAAGGGATTTTTCAGCCTCTTGAACCACTGTGCGGGCCTAGAAACCTATGTAGAAAAAAGAACAATTATTTATCTATGTTCCATTTAGGGTAAAAGTAAATATAGGGTATAAGTACCTGAATGTAAATTTTAAGCTATCAGAGATCCGTCATTAATGGAGAATAATTCTGTGCACCTCTTCTATGCAAAGCTCAAATTAAGTAATAGTCTCAAAGTTAGGGGCTATAACCGCTTTTGAAATATGATCATCAATCTTTTATGTGTTTAGCCAGCTATCACATACAAATGTCGAGGAAATTATGGATTTGATTAGGCTAGGATTTAAATTGCCCTGGTATACTTCATTAATAGTCCAGGTAATTGATTCATAATAACCTGGACTATTAATGTTGGTACAAAAGTCCTCGTCATTGCCGTTTGAATCACAGTTGAAGAAGATGTTGTGGCTAATGATCGTCTTGGGAATAGTTGGTGGCTCATCTCTATTAGGACTGGGTGTTGGGACCTGTAAAGAAGGATGTGGTATTTACCATTGCACTTGATGCACCGAGCTTTGTTTGTGAATTTGGTAATTAAATGGTTGGTGGCCAAGCACAATAATGAAGGTAGTACAGCAGTTTTATACATCTCTAATAAGTTCATCTTCAAAAACCTCTTGCAGGCAGATATACTATGGTCTGCCTGACAAATGCCGCATTCATAATGCCGTTCATAGTTATGGGTTCTTCGGGTTACTTCTTCTTTTTCGATTTTGATGATAACGTTGGCGATCACCACGGCCTTTATTATTTGGTGCCATTTTCTATTTCAAGTTAAACGAGAGAAATGTTAAAAGTGGATTGGTAAATAGTTTAAATGGGTTAGAATGAAATGAGTCAATTAAATATTATGATTAGTTAATGAAATAAAGTTAGTGTCATTTGGGTTATGGTTTGTGTGAAAAAGCTAAGAAGTGGGTAGAATGACAATTTTAGTTATTGATCGGATAAGAGTTTCTGTCGAAGTTCGTAAGTTAACAACTCTAGTTTTATTATTCGTTTGGGCTTAAATTGTATCGTCTAATCCATGTCAAGTTTTGCATCGTCTAATCCATGTCAAGTTTTGCAAACCATTCATTTCTACAACAGGTCCATTTAACTGTTTAATGAATTTCTGATGATCTTTTTTAGCAATTGACTTGCTCCATTAAAATTTGCCCAATTTTGGAGAAAATGGGGGCAATCCCGCCTCAAAAAAAAAATCTAGCTATGCTGCAAATTTTGTCCACCCAAGCCTTTATGGGTTGGGTGGACAAAATTGGTTATCTTTCCGAATACAAGAAACAAAATCCAATTCACAGCAAAAAAAAAATATACGGTTTGAGAAAACAAAGAAATATAATCTCAACACAATTATTTTTGAAAATATTTAGTCATGGCAACACTGTTCTAGATTTTATTTCTCTGTTCTCTCAAACCGTATATTTTTTGCTATAAATTTGATTTTGTTTTTTGTATTTTTTGTTTTTGTCTATTCTTTTCTTTAATAAAGCGGAACCAACCGACTTTGTTAACATTTAAATCTTAATTAAATGCTAGTGATAATTATTTTTACGAGTTACATTAATGATCAACTCATGCGCGAGTCGTGCGCTACTCATGTGAAATATATTTTAGAGTGGCATATAAAATTTACTGTTCATTTTTTAGTTGATCGTGAAATGTGTAGAAAAAGTTTATTCTTGGCAACACGAGTAGGAGATGAATGTACAAGAAAAGTGTGTTGATACTCATGACTGTTTGCGAAATGTTTAAAAATAGGATTTTTTGAACATGAGTAAATGTGTGAAATTAGTGTTCAAATCCTTTCAATGCTTACAAGTCTTGAAGTGGTAAAAAAAGTCTTAATTTTCCATATTTTGTATTTAATGTATTTTTTTTTCTACATATCCTTCGGAATATCATCAAGGACACAAATTTTCGTGAGAAAATTGCAGTAATTCCAAAACAACACCATGGTTATTTTATTTTTATGACTTTAATAAGAGTTGTTTTAGATTCTATTATCTTTTTTGTAAAAATAAATCATTGTTGGTTTAAATTTCTCTATCCATACAAATAGGTCCATAATTCCTGCTATGATGACGGCACGGGTTTCCGTGGTCCTAGGTCCATTAAATTCATTTACAGCAGTTTTGGCACCATTCGGAAATTAGAGGGTATGCGTTTCAAAAAAATAACTTTTATTTTTTCAGGACACTCTAATGTATATACTTACATATGTACTTCCTATATTTATATTTAAGTCTGCTTCAATAAAATTCTTTGTTTTATTAGTTGATTATTAAATTGATTTATTTATAATAACTTAAAATAAAAATAAAAAACTGGCAGTATATATTTACAAAAAATTAAGTCACATACTAAATAACTTCAAAGGTTTTTATTAATATTTATTGGTGTAAATCTTAATATGAGGGGTATGGTAAATTTAATTTTAATGGAAATCCATTTACATATATTTAAAATCATTGGTATTTTACAATCTATATAACAAGGGAAATAAAAAAGTGCTATTTCTCTAAAAATGTTAAAACAATTATCAGTATTAAAAAATACGTTATATTATTCGATTTTACTTTTTTCAATGATTCTTTTACCACATACAAAAAATTTGAATTTTTTAATTTTAATTATCAGCGTTGCAACGCGTCGACTCTAAAAAATATTAAAGGTTAGAAAAAATAAGTATTTCTCGCAAACAAGTTTGAGGTTTTGATTAATCATTTTACGCAAAGAAAATATCTCAGAAAGAAACCAATTTTTGTTAAAACAATTGTCACAAGAAAATAACTTATATTGGATTTGCCTTTAAGTATATCGATAGACTCTGAATCACTTTCTGAGTCGATAAAACGATGTCCGCACGTTAAGCTGGGTGTCCAAGTAAGTTTATTATCGAAGTGCAGGTCGCAATCAAATTTGTCATTACAATTTTTTTGGTATGATCTCTTCACTTCCATGAGACAGCATTCCCGCAATAGGATTTTTTGCCATTTACAGAATTATAATTTATTTCACAATTTATACATATTTGGCCCTAGATCCCGCATCAGATGCACTGACAGAAATAATGTATACTTAAGTCTCAAAAAATTTTTGCTGTAATTTGTAAGTGCTATGGACTTGACTGACGATAGCCTAACCTTACTTGTTTTATGCTGGATCCTAATATTTTTTAACTAGCCACCAGAGGATTCACAAAAAAATCTACTTGTTTACTTATTTAAAATATTTAAAAGATTCCGAACATATTTTAGAAACGTATCAAAGCATTAAGTAATGATAAATTTTGCGTAAAATTTATGCAGGATTTAAAAACGATAATAATCTATGGTATCACTTGACACATGCTACAATTGACACAGAAGTTAATTGTAACATCCATATATTTGATAGTTATATGTGGGTTCCTACTTACCATATGGAAATTCTAGTTTTAACGGCAAAGTGACCCATCCATACTCCTATAGTCTTACATAAAATACTCAGTCCAGTCTTATATAAACCTACTATTATTTTTGGGACCTGTTAAAAAATCGTTGATGTCTTGCCATGGTTCTTTTTTACGTATCTCCAAAATTAAAGCCAATTTGAAAAAACTACAATAATTACAAAAAGATTCAGGAGATCAAAATTATTTTCGTTTTTAGTCTTTTTTTTAACAGAAATTTTAGAAAGTTTTTAACGGACATTTTAGTTACAAAATAGAAGTCGAAAGTTAAAATCATACACGTCAAAAAACAAGTGGAAAGTGTTATAGTTAGTCAAGCCCAACCATGTGAAACCCTTTACCACTGAGGTCAAATGTCTTTTATTTTACACTCATTTTTTCATTTAAGCTATTTTTTCATTTAAGCTATACTAAACTTATATGATTAAATCTCAATTCCGTAAAGCCACCTATGGAAGAACCAAAAAAAATAGCCCGATTTTAGTTTTTGTTCAATAGCAGTATTAAACAATTTTCTGTGCCAAATTTTATCAAATTATTTTTAAAATTGCGAACTGTGCTTTGATTACAAGCTTTGCGTTGGGGTCCAGACGAACGGACTGACTGACATTGTTAAATCGAAAGGAAATTACTATAAGTCTGTTGTTATATTTAAGACCAATATTTCTATGCGCTACATAAATCAGCATAACTTATATTGCCCTTATGATGGTTATAAAAATTTACCATTAATAATTTAGACAGAACCGCACCATCAGTCAATTTCAGAAATAATTTACATATACCAAAAAAAAAAAAATGAGTAGAAAGTTTTTAGGAAAAGAACTGTAAGTGGTTTAAATTTGTTAAATTTTGTTAGACTTGACTTGAGGAACCTCTTCTACTAGAAGAAGCTCTTCTTCTGTCTGCCACAAAACTTTTGTGGTTTTGAATAAGTCGGTTACATATTACTTGCTTATATATGGAAACAAATTAAATTTAAACTATATAACATATTGTTTATATGAAAAATTTTATATTGTTTATTGTCAAAGAATTTTAAAATTACATGGCACTTGCTGAAGAATATCTTTATGTATATACAAAAGTAAAAGGGCCCATGTATGTAACCACATAATTTAGAGACGGCCGGAACGACTTGGCAGATTTTTTCTAGTAATGTTGGAAATTTTCGAGAGATGCCTTGTAAAAAACATAAATTATAAAATTCTTGACGTGAAGAACTTACGCTATATTTTCACTTCGCATTTTTCTAAGTCACAGTATTTCTGAACAGTTAGACTACAACTGACAAAAAAGTAAGCAATCATTTTATCAAATATCGACTGTATTATCCAAAGCCATATCGACAGCATTACTTAAATTTTTTTTTTAATTATTTTCAAACATTCGTTGGCCCGCTTCTAATATCATAGAAAAATAAATAACTTTGTAATGAATTTTTGCTAAACCAAAATTTTGCGTATATTAACCACTCGCAAGTAAATGTAATGAGGTAATTGGAGATATGATTCTTAAGTGTGTAAAATATGCTTCATAAGTAATTTTCGACTTTTAAATTTAATTTAAGTTTAAAGTGTAATAAATGTTTAAGTAAAATAAAAGATATAGATGTGGGTGCTGTGGCTTAGTTGGTTAGCACGTCGACTACTAAGCATAATATCACATTAAGCCTGGGTTTGATCCCTGGTCTCGGCAACATCAATTCCTGTAATTATTAATTTCTATTAAAATTATTAATAACCACAGCATCTTCCGTCGGCGGTTAGCCTACAGCAATAACACGCCGTCGACGATAAATAAATAAAATTGGCTGTAGAACAAAAAAGCTTAAACAAATGCGTCTAAATAAAAACAAATGGAGCAACTTCACTGTCCAAAAAAATATAAGATATGATGTGCAATTACAGTGTTGAATAATTATAAAGCTTTATCTCTCCCTTTCACCACCTTTCGCTTCTATACTATCCCATTTCCAAAGAAGGTAACCCAATTCGTTTATACTCGATATACAATTGTATATGCAGTATTTGCCTGAGTGTTACTACTGTTCTCAATCTGTACAGCTTCTAACCTGACTGCAATACCATAGTGTTAAAAGTATTGGTCATTGTTGTTTAGTTAATCGAGAATTGTTCTGTAATGCGCTGTCTAGTAGAACTTTGAAATTTGTTTGTGCCGCATAAACCACAACACACTATCAGGCAAGTTGTGGATTATGTGATTTGAAGCCATTTTTGAAACAACGTGATTTTAAATCAATTAACTATTTCAATGACAATTTCAAATCACTTGCTTTTTCTGTATATTAGCGCATATTCAATTTCACTTTATTCATAATCTGTAAGACAAGAATGGCCAAATTGATTACATATTCACAAATCATTACTAAGTGCTAACTTTTTCAAATGCCTATTTAAGTTATTCACAGACGAAAGTACGAAAGTTTAAGACTTAATTATAGATGAAGCTATAACTTAATATAAACTAACTTATACATACAAAAAACATCTGATTGATTCCATAAATTATTCGAAAAGAAAAAAATTTGAGGTGAAAACAAAAAAAATAAAGAATTGAAAAGAACTTAAAGAGATTTCCAAATATTATTAGACTATATTATCGTGAGAAAAGTAATAATCTTTGAACTTTTGATAATTATAATCTTTGAACTTTTCTCCAATTTTTTGTGTCTAAAAACATACAAACAATGGTTTTTATACAAATTGTAACTTTTTGAGAATTTCTATTAATTTTTTACATGACAAAAATAGTTTTAAAAGTTTTTTGTTTAATTGCAGTTTATATCGATCACAGTATTATCGACATTTTATTTTCTCTACAGCCATTGTACATGGTTGAATTTCTTTTATTAGCTGACAGCCGTTACTACGTTAATTACAATTTAAAAATTAAGATACGAGCGTTGAGGTTTTCAGAGCGAACTTTTAAAGTGCTTTCTCTGAGAAGTGTATATTAGCGTGTATTTATCTTGCGAGAGATTGAAATCTACAGATTTCGTTAAAACTAACAAATAACTTAATAAAGTTAACAAACTAAATTTTTATTTTGAAAAAGGACCCAGAAGCAGTTAACATATCTAAAAACCGTGCCCAAACTAGGCCAAATCCTCAGCAAACTTATAACGTTGCTAAGGAAGTGGCAGAGATAAAGGCTATTATGAAGACAGTGACTGGTGAGTCCTCAAAAATAAAAATGTTACTTTCGAAAGAAAAACTGTTTATGCCAATTCAAATAAGGAAGCGAGCGAGGAAGAATGTTGTAGCTTGATATGTTTTGATCAAGAAAGTTTGTATTATTCCATGACTAATCAACCTCTCTGTAGTTCGTGTATACAGCCCTGTTCACCAGCTTTTTGGACAGATACTTGTCTAGATAGTTACGATCACCAATCAATCAATGACATACATATATTAAAAGCAAGTACGATTTTTGAATTTGCTAATGGAGCTGAGGTGAAGTGTACAAATGGATATGATTTTTCAAAGTGTTGTGCAAGCAAAGGACCTAGCTATGGATTCACAATAGGATCATTTAAAGATAAGTGGTGTGTATGCAACCAAATAGAACCAGGCTTTGTAGGGTGGACGAGTTATTATAGGTTCATGTGGACAAAGGCAACAACTGCACCTCTTACTATGTACTATAATGTAACTCACAATTTGCATGAATGCAAATATGCATGAATGCAAATATACATGAATAAGTAGTAAACAAAACATTTAGAGCGACACACTTTAGAGTATCGAATTATGATTTTGTAGACACAAACAATATTTCAAGTCGAAACATTGAATGACTTTGATTTGAAATATTTTAAATATCAATTTTATTGAAATCGAAAGGGATAGAAATAAGATAATGTAAGCTAAAAGAAATAAGAACTATGGAAACATTTAGTATATAAGCTGAATAAAATTAATAATAAAGGCTCTTTCTGATTTTATACATTAAACTGGCAACATCTGCCTGAGTATTTAATTAAATAATCAAAAATTGCTTCTGCAGTTCATTTGAACGCCTACCGTTTAGCTGAATCCCCTTTCAGCTGTTAAAAATAAATATAAGGGCTATAGACAAAAATAATATCCTTAAACAAAAACTCCTTACATGGCGATCCTGCAGACCTACCTATATGAGTCTTCTGATCCTGCGGTCAATCCTACAAAAGATTTTTAACTAAATTGTCCTGTTCTTTACCGGGTTCCCATGGAATATTCCCAGAATATTTAAACGCTGGGAGAAGTATTTCGAGAACAAGTTGCGGGAAAAACAACAAGAAGAGTACGTTCCAATTGCTTTACAACCAGAAACTAATCCACCAGTGTACAAGCCGTTGCCCACAACAACAGGTCCGAGAGCAATATCTATAGAAGAATATAAAAAGCGTACAAGTTATAAGAAATATACCGAAAACCTCAACCTACTGAGAAAAAACAGAAAAAGAAGAGGGCTGGAAAAAAAGTTCCAGAGGAGGAAAAACATCGCATTACTGTACCGCGATTCGACAATATCAACATCAAAGAGCAAAGAAAGATAAAGAATGAAATAAAAAACATAAGAAAAAATAAGTAACAGAAGAGTGTAGTGTGTTGGTCACACTCATCCACAGTTGGTCACAATATTCCAACTATTTAAAATAACAATTTGATTCCTCCAATATAAAAAGTGAAAACTTAATTGCACTGACATACATACATATTGTATCGTCAAGAATTTGGAAGGAATCAGGTTGCACAAAATTGAATTTGATGATTTGAAGTTTTGCGATCATACATTTCATAATAACAAATACTTACAATATGGATATTATTTATTATGAATAAAATTTTAGTATAAATAGCTGTAAGAATTGTTGAATAAAATCAGAATCTTCTCTCAGATAATGAAATCTTAAACGCCTATTTGATAAGGCGCAGTGTATTAGAATGCGCCGATCAGCGATTTTCTAGTGAAGCTGATCCGCTATCGACGATTGGAGCGTCGAAGCTTAACATACCGGCTGTATTTGCCGATTATTTGACAGGCTTTACCGAGAGGATTACCCCTCCAGGCGATAGAGTACTGTTTAACTTACCAGCCCTTGGAACTCCACGGCCTCGCCTAGCCGCTGTAGCGGCAGTACCATCACATGGGAACGTACAAGGTCGACCCGCAATACCTGTCTTGTCGGGCGGTTCCCTTGGCGTTGTTGATGATGACAGTCACAACGCTTATGAATGCTACGTCACACGAAGACTGGTAGAAGAAACACTGCGTGTGAATACCATGGGTGGCCGAAATCCGGTGGATTGGATTCTATTCCCGGACGGGTCCTACCCAGGCGGTGGCGTCTTTAATAAAAATTTATTAGGATACTACATTCCCGAAATACTGGAGCCCAAAGCCTTGAACACTCTTCAAGGACTTACTTTTAGCGAATACGGAATGGCTGGAAGACTAGCCCACTCTCTGGAAGTAATGGATAGGGTATCATCTGACCTGGAGGGCTTTGCTAAAATTCTTACTAATTTCTAGCTTTTACTTTTAAGAAAAATTATTATAAAAAGAGGAAAAAACCAAGTAATAAAGACACTTGTAATTAAACCATCAAAATAAGAACACATTAGATCTATTTAACTGGCGCCCAATGGAAAATAAAGAAAAAAATCAAAAAGCCCTTAAGCAGTGCAAAAATTGATTTTTTTCAAAAGCCCTAAAGTAGTGCAGTACTCCTAAACAAATTAAATTAAGTGTTTTAAAGTGTCAAGCTCCTGTAGGAGGGATTCAACGCGGAACAAAGTGTGTCAAGAGGGAACCCTAAAAAAAACTGAAAAGGACAAGTTCCCCGACACCACCGCTGATAAATTAAAGAATAAAAAATGTTAAAAATAAGAACTTGAAGAAATATAGATTATTTAAAAACAGTATATGAAGTGAATAATACAAAATAAAAATTTTAAAAATAAGAAGCTGAAGAAATATAAATTATTTTAAAGCAGTATATGAAGTGAATAATACAAAATAAAGATTAACATTGCAAAAATACCGATTATAACGAGACACAAATAAGAAATTTGAAAGAAATATTAATTAAACAAAATTAGCATTACCAAATAAAGAAGACCAGGAAATAAAACAACATCAGGAAAATCATCAAGAAAATCATCAAGATGGAAAGGCAACTAATATTACTGGCTTTAACTCTTACGGCAGTTACATCGGAAACTCAAATTCACAATCGAAACTAGTGACTGGAGTTTTCAAAACATTACTAACATCGACTTGGAGCAATATGACAAAATACTAGCTACCCTGAAGGATACCATAGATAAAGACGTTACAAGAAAAGACGCAAACTACCATTTCCTCATGCACGAATTAAACTCAGCAAATAAAATTCTCAACGAATTGAGACCCAGACGTTCGGCAAGGGCTATAGACGCAATCGGCACCGCATGGAAATGGATCGCGGGAACGCCTGTCCATGAAGACTTCCAAATCCTTTCGGATCAAACAAAAAGCTTACTAAGAAATAACCAGAACCAGATAGTCATTAATAAGGTAATCGAGGACCGACTTCAGATAATTACAAACATGACGAATACAATACTTAATATAATTTTAATTACTTAGTATAATTTTAATTCCTAGTGAAGTTTCACGACACTACTGTCAGAATAGAGGACAAAACCTACTTTAGTAAAGAGAAAACCATGGCTAGGCCAATACCAGCTATGGTCCAAAACACAAATCAAGTATCCTCCTATGAAGAAATTCTATCTCTGAAAATGCTAAAGGACCTTCATATTAATAATCTAGAAGAAATACGTAACTTGACTCACAAAAGGAAACACCCATAACACCACCAGCTAAACCAGCCAGGTCAATAACTTAACCTTCATAAGGTCTTCGGGTCAAATTTGACCCATTTTCGTAGAAAATTTGAATTTTTTCTTTGACCACGGGGTTTAGTTTTAGATATTTCATGACTTTTATTTAATTTTATTTGTTAACAACTAGGTCCGGCTTTTATAAAAAAAATTTTGTCAAAAAAAGGGTCTACAAAATTTTTTACGGTTAAGGTCTTCGGGTCAAATTTGACCCAACACAAAATCGTCGAGTTTTCTTACGGAAAATTTTGTTAAAATGATTAACTTTTGCATAAATTGTCACGACATTCTCTAATGAATGCGCTGCATAACACCCAAAACCTAAATAAAAGCTTCAAGTGTTGCTAAAATACGTAACGCTACGCAGACGGTTTTATTTAGGTTCGCCTGTAAGTCCCTAATACGTTTTCAAAAATCTGGCAGCACTAAAATTTAAAGCCTATATATCTGTCTCTTTTCTTCTTTCCATTCTTCCTGAACGTTATTGATATGAAAAAGGGGAATCCCCATATAAAAAGAAGAGATAATTTTCTTACCGCAGAATTGTTTTCAGTCATATAATTAACACCGAACTGATAAGACATACCAACGTCATAAAGTGTCGAAGCTGCATATTTTTTGTAGGAAAATGAATGACAGTGAGATAGAATATATGCTAAATGAGTTATCGGATGAAGAGGAAATCTCTTCAGAATATGAAGATAATTTCTAAATAATAATAATTTGAAATTGATGTAGATTCAACTGAAACAATGACGTCAAAAGTCGGTGGAATACGATATTTCAAAGAACCTCTTACAAGTAGTCAAGGAAGAGTCCGATCCGAGAACATTATTAGCATGACACCAGGTTTGACCCGTTACTCTTGTTCAAGAATCACAGATGAAGAAATTTCCAGCTTTCAATTGTTTTTCCCACCGCCTGTGATGAACATTATTTTGAAATATACCAATAAAGAAGGTAAATGTGTATTTGGTGATGATTGGATGATCCAGCTAACACTTCTGTTAGCTGGAGTATTTAGATCAAATAATGAAAACATGGAAAGTTTATGGGACTCTGAAAAAGGAAGGCCAATTTTTAGAGCAATTATGCCACTGAAACGATCTTTCTAGAGTGATAAGATTTGACAACAAGGATACTCGTAGTGAACGACGAATTTTAGATAAGTTTGCACCGATACGGGAGTTATGGAATACGTGGGTTGAAATGTTTCCCAAACTTTACAATCCATACCCAGATGTGACAGTAGATGAGCAATTAGTCTTGTACAGAGGAAGGTGTTCATTCCGGCAGTATATACCATCAAAGCCAGCTAAGTATGGTATCAAATTTTGGGTAATCAAATCTATTTTTATAAGTACCTACATATTTTTAAAGAAATTTGAAAATATTTTTATTTATTTTGTTTTTTTTTTTTCTTTAATACTTGAATTATTTCTGTAAAACATGTGAAAATTAATAACCAAATCTAATTTTATAAGTATTTTTATTTATTTTGCTTTTTTTTTCTTTAATACTTGAATTTTTCTTTGTTTAAAAAACATATTTGTAAGTATTTAATAAACAAAACATAGAGCTTTAATATTTCAGTCAAAGCTTAAAACAAAACACTGGCTTTTAAAATAAAATTTTTCTAAAAAAAACCTATTTTTGTATTGGATTTTCTGACTGGGTCAAATTTGACCCAAAGACCGGAAACGTAGGTAAGATTTGAGGACCTCATGAAGGTTAAATATCATTGACCCATTTAATATTACTTAATTACACTTTCAAATTTAATTTTATTGTACTTCATTGTTTTATTCCTAGAATTAATAAAAGCATTTTTATATTTTATTTCTTGTAATTAGGTCATACTTAAACTGTCCAAAAACTTCCTACAATTATTCTTAGAATTAATTATTCTTTGAATTTTAATATTTTATGTTATGCATTGTAATCAATTAAATACTATAAATAATAGAACTTAATAAACTTGTAATCATCAATTAACCAAAAATCAAATCAAACGCTGTTTTTTTTATCCAACTACCGGATCAACAACGTAAGTGGCGCAGTCGTCGGCGTGATCTACAGTGCAACAAAAGAATCCTGACAAAAAAATTGCGAGGGTATATAGCAAATAGTAAGGAAAAAAAGTCAAAAGGCTATTAAAAATCTGTGTAGGAATATCACAGACAGTGGACAAAAATCCTTCATGACTGGTGCGTGTCAACGCTTTAAGACCGCAAGAACCGGAAAGCTCCTGCAACGGGATCATCAATCATCGAGGATGAACCTAACCATTGCGTTAGGCTGCCTGTAAGTGAATTGAACATTTTCTGTGTAGTGTAAAAAATAATATAAAGTAATGCAAATAATTGAACATATAGATATTGAGTCAGAAATTGAAAGGACATTATTGTATAAGTTATCGTGAGCTAAATACACTACACGAGCCTCTTGGTCATCATAATTCATAAGTTGGCTGCAAACATTCACACGAGCTGTTAACTTATAAATACGTTCACCTAGTTCTTGTCAGCTGAATAAACAAATATTCTACACAATGGAAACGTAAGCAGAGTAACGGCAGTGCGGCTTAATGTGGTGGCCTTAGTTTTAAGTAAGAAATAATGTAAAGTTCAGTTATCAACTCACCTTGAAGAATAAAACAATAAACCGATTAATTTGTATTAAATATAATTGGCGCAGTCAAAGGAGTTTATTCTTAAGAATAAACTAAAAGAACTTACAAATTTATTCCTAAGAATAAATCAAAGGAGTTATTCATAAAAACAAAATAAATTCTGTTTTATTTTTTTATCTATGAAAAATATTTAAATTAAATCAAATAATTTAAAATTTCTTTACTTAAAAAAAAGCAAATAAGGCAGTTGCAGGAGGTGATAGTTCGCCAAGAACAGATGCTGCTACAACAGCAACCGCTGCAGGATTCGTTCTCAATGAAGGACATTTTGCAGCAATTCCGGCAATTACGTTGCTTGAATGAAGGGCATAATGTAATGGCGTTCATCAATTCGGTGGAAGCCGTATTTTCTCTGTGCCCACCGAATAATCCGCAACTAAAGGACCTGGCGATGGCAATAATAGTGAATGAAAAGCTAACAGGAGAAGAAGCAAATTATGCTAGGGAAATTGGAAACAATCCTACATGGGATGAGGTGAGAGACACACTCATCTTACAATATAAACCAAAGACGACCTATGCTGAGGTGTTCAACAGATGCAGAAGTATGACCGTAAGTAATTTAAGAGAATTGTTTGATAAGTTTAAGAAGGCTAAGTTTGAAATTAACGAAATATATCAATATGATAATGAAAAGCCCGACTTGTATGCACCACATTGTATCGACAGACATTTAGTGAATATACAGACGGAAAAGATAGACATACCCTTAAGACACCACGCAGATATTACAAATATGTTAGGAGAGATTTACACTAAATTTACACAAATTCAGGCCCTAGACGATCCGAGAGGTATCTACTTTAAATTTAGAAAATTCGATTGACATTAGCCATTTAAACAATGAAGAGAAAATTGAAATAAAAAAAATATTGCATGAATTTGACGTTGTATTTTATACATTATAGTAGAACACGAGTAATTACAAAAACAGATATCCTCAAATCTATGAAAAAGAGGTAGAACGTCAAATTAATGAAATGTTGAAACAAACATAATAAAAGATAGTAACTCGCCTTATAATAGTCCTCTTTTGATTGTTCCAAAGAAAATGGACAACTCAGGTAAGACAAAATGGCGTCTGGTCGTGGATTATAGACTTTTAAATGACAATACGATGAGAAATTTCCAATTCCTAACTTGAACAGTATACTAGATAAGCTGGGAAGATCGCAATACTTTACAACACTCGATATGGCAAAAGGTTTTTATCAGATTAAGGTGAATAAGAAAGATCGAGCCAAAACAGCTTTCTCGACACAATTCGGACAAAGAACGCCCCATAAACATTCCAGAGGTTGATAAACTCAGTCCTAAGACAGTATATCAACAAAATATACGTCGATATAGTAGTGTTTGGAACGTCACTAGAAGAGCATATCTGTAATTTAAAACTCATTTTGAAAACGCTCAGGCAAGCAAACCTAAAAGTCCAACCCGACAAATGTGACTTTCTTAAGAAAGAAACCTTATTTTTAGGGCATGTTTTGACAGCGGATGGCGTCAAACCAGATGGGCAAAAGATCGATATAATCCAAAACTTAAAATTACCAGTCACTCAGAAACAGATAAAATCCTTTTTGGGTATGACGGGTTTTTATAGGAAATTTTTCAAGGACTATGTTAGCATAGCATCCCCAATGATACAATTTATTACATATACGCCTTTGAAAAATTAAAAGATTTCGTGACACAATCCTCTTTCTTAAGATACCCAGATTTCACAAAAAAATTCAAATTGATAACGGATGCAAGTAACCTCGCTCTTGGCTTATGCAAGTTAACAACGCTATGAATTTTTGTAAATTTGTTCTGAATTAATTTGGATTAAATTTCATAATTTTATTTGGTCAATGCTCCGATTATTTTATGACAAATACTTGATCAGCATTTAATTTTATTGTCTTTTTATTGTAATTATTTGATTGGCTAATTTATGAAAAATTTTATGAAGTTTCTATATGATTAGTCAGCTATTATTTTAATTATTGAAAATTTAATTTTGAAAATTTAATTTTGAAAATTTAAATTTAAATTTGAAAATTTAATTTTGAGTAAATTTACTTCAATAAATCACTCTATGTCGAATCACCTAACTGAGCAGTTTAAGTTGTGGAAGAGGTTCATAGAACCGGTAAAAAACCAAAATTACTCAGAAATTAACTTGCATCTAGAACATTAAATAAACATGAATGTAAATATTCTACGGTTGAAAAGGAATTACTGGCCATAGTCTGGGCCGTGAAATATTTCAGACCTTATTTATACGGTCGAGAATTCGATCAACAAACAGATCATCAGCCACTTAGATGGCTACATGCTAAATTTGCTGGCAATTATATAAATCCAAGGCTTCAAAGATGGATCCTACAATTAGGCGAATATAATGCCAGAATAGAATATATCAAAGGAAAAGAAAATAAAATTGCAGACTTTTTAAGTCAAATAAGTTCCGACTACTTGGAAATAAATTGTCTAAACGACATTACTCAACCCGAAGCAGATAGAGAAAGTTCTCTAGATGTGGGAACAATTCACTCGCAAGAAGAAGAACAAACTGGCCTACACTAACTACAATTGTAAATAGATTCCAGCAACAGATAATTTTCCAGAACACAAAGCGCAAAGAATATGAGAGTGTTCAACCATAAATGACTGTAAATAGACAAGGACGACATACAAAAAAATCTCGTGACAACATTAATTTCAAAATACTTTTCAGAAGGTAAGGTTGCAGTGTATTCAGAAATAAATGATCAAGAATACAATAAACTGCAGTAGGCAATAATAAGAGAATTTAGTAGAGGTGGTTTGGGATTTGTTAAGTGTTCATATTTCGCTGATGACATTCTTAATGAAGATGAACTCCGTAAGCAGATTGCACTGTTTTATAAAAAAGAAACTGGGCATGCTGGTATAGTGGCAACATACGAAGGAATTAAAAGCTAAATTTATAATCCTATATAATCATATGATCATTAACAATTGCGATATATGTACTGGTGGAAAATACGATAGAAGGCCTATAAGAAAAGAGTTTGCTTTAACAGCAACACCAAAGGGTAAAGTAAACAGTAAACAAGCTTTCATAATTTTCATAGACAAATTCACGAAACATGCAATATGTTTCGTGAAGTAGAACTTTGGTTTCAAAGATAACAGAATTTCTCTCCATAAAGGGAAAAGTAAAAAAAAACGTATTTGATAACGAATTTAATAATGCTAATGTTAAAGACTTCTTAACAAAAGAAGGTATCGAATTTCATTTCACAAAACCTAGTAGCCATACAGGCAATGCGGATATTGAAAGATTGAATAATACAATAACTGAAAAAATACGAACCCTAAATATTGAGGAAAAATACCAATTATAGAACAAATGAATAAGGCTATTTATCATTATAATAATACGTATCACAGTACTATAAAGTGTACACCATTTGCTGTAGAAAATAATGAGGTAAAGAAGGATGATATTTACTATAATCTAAAAGTTCGTAAGGAAAATAAAATTGCAAAGGCAAACAGAAAAAGAGAAAAGTACGTTGAGAATAGGGAAGAGGGCTACATAAAAAATTACAGAAGTGTAAGGCACAAAGAACAACCTAAATTTAGAAAACAAAGGTTAGAAAACATTCATGTGTCAAATATCAAAAGACCTTTCAAGTTTTCGGAGCTACATAATGATGATAATGACGTCAATAGTATAGATAAAATAAACCGTAGTGAGGATGATGATATTGACTTCGAATATCTGACTAAACGTTTTGAGGAACTTAAAAAACAATTTAGAAAATGAAATCTTTTTTTCTCAACAAATCAAATATAAGATTTATGCCGAAGAAAAACTTCTACAATTTCCAGATCCTCATAACAATAATCCTATTATCAACAATACACTTAACGGGATCGACTCTAATAGTTTAGACACTAACGAATGAAAATGGATATGCATCTATCGACATGTTTGAGACGGAAATCATTAATGCAACAAAAATAATTTTGCACCTCATAAAACCACAGGATATTCAAAATATACTGATTACCATGGAAAAAGACATGTTGTTATTGGGAGATGAATATAGAACTCTAATGGAAAGTGAGATCCAAACTGCTAAAGCAAAGTTGAAGTCAATAATTCCAAGGCAGAATTGAAAAAGACGTGGACTCATAAATGTGGTGGGATCTGCACAAAAATGGTTGTTTGGACTTATGGACGACGAGGACCGGGAAAATATTCTTTAACATCTAGAGTTAACCAATGCTAATAATCACAACATATTTGAAGCCACAAATAAACTAATAATTATCAACGACCACTTTCAAAAAAGTATTAAAGTATCTAAAAATACCATAGAAGAAGATAGACAAAAAATAGAAAACTCAATTAACAGTTTACACAAGTCATATGACAATGTTTCTGATAGCTTGCACTTTCATAGCCTCATTATAAAATTAAAAATGTTGGAAGAAAAGATAGATCAGATTCAGGACAATATAGCATCAGCAAAATATAACTTATTCCACCCTTCAATACTGACGGCCGAGGAAATAGAAATGAACGACATTGATTTTTATAAATTCAAACTTATAAAAATGGGAGTGCTAACTTACAGAAACGATACAATAGTATTGGCGATAAAAATTCCAGACAGTTACGTTCATACAACGGTTAAGTTAATTACACCATTACCAAATAAAGACAATTTTGAAATAGACCAAAACAGAGAACTTGTAGTAGAAATAGACGATATCAATTATACATACGAACAAGACACATTGTGCAAAGACTTAAGAAAAAGTAAAAACTGTATCTTTTATAATAATTGTCACTGGATTCGAAACAACAAAACAAGAATTGAATTACTTGCCGACGACACGATTTTGATTGTTAATGCAAAGGATATAGAAACAAACCATGATTGTAACAGTAAACAAATATTACAATTGAATAATAATTATATACTTACATTTAATCATTGTACAATAAATATTGAAAATAGTATCTATTCAAATAAAATATTAGAGTTTAATCAAAAATTTGCGGACAAAAAATGTTTTCCTTATTCTTTTTTCCAATATGTAGTGATCTGTCATCTGACTACTCCTAAGACTGCAACTCTGTTATTAGCTTTAAGTAACAACTCTGTTATTAGCTTTAAGTAACAACTCTGTTTTTATAGGAAATGCAACCAAGTTTGGTTTAGCATATCCGGTGCATTATATTTTCGAGACTAAAAGAATAAACACGTGAAATTTACTTGAAAGTCTTTTTAAATTCGCTCTTTATAAAATCAGATGTGGGGTACAACTGGTGTACCAGCGTTTAAGAAAAACTAATAAAAAAAAATTAAAGGATGCAGAAAATTAAGATGGATTTGCGACCAAGTCGCCAAGCACTAGTAAGTGCACTTGCTGCAGCCGGCGTAGATTTCCCCGAGTCGGCCACACTAAGTCAGCTTAAAGGGTTATATGAGACCATTCCAAAAGGGGAAGATGATGAATATTTGGCTAAAAATAACCCATTAGTAGAAATTGGAACGAATAATCCAGAATTGCAGATATCCAATGATGCCTCAGCTGCCGGTAATATTTTAGACAATTTACAGGTTCCTTGTGCCAACGTTCTTTCTGTAAATTCGTCTGCTAATGAAGCCGCGGCTATTGAACTACCTGCTGACAAAGTTTCTGATGCGCCTGCTGACAACGTGCCCGCTGACAACGTGCCCGCTGTTAAATGTTTATCTACATTCATGACTGCCGTAAACGTGCCCGATGTCAGCCATTTTTCTAAAAATGTGCCCGAAGCCTCAAATGCTGGTGTTTCTGCTGCTGAGGACGAACTTAAAAATTTACAACTGCGCTTGGAAATGTTAAAAGTGCAACAACAAATACGGGCATTGGAGGAAAGTTTACAATCAACGCCCTCCGGCCTTCGTCATATTGATTTAGCAGAGCTTGACGCTGCTGTACCGCTGTTTAGTGGGGATGACCACTATGATGTAAAAAAATGGTTTACTGTATTCGAAGATTACGCAAATTCAGCTGCGTACACTGAAAAAGAAAAGTGTGTTGGAGTTCGTCGCCGGTTGGGTGGAACGGCCAAGCAGCACGTCATTAACATCGGACTGCTAGACTACAAGGATTTGAAGGCAAGTTTAGAAGCGTTGTTTAATCGAAAAGTGTCTAAACATGAAATATACGAAAAACTGCGGTTAAGAAAAACAAAACCCAATGAATCATGTATTGGTTACGTAGTGGCGATGCAGTCTATTGCTTTGCAAGCTGAAATAGAGGAAAGAGAATTGGTCGACTTCATCATCGATGGCATTCCAGATAATTCGAATGCTATTACTCGTCTTTATGGTGCCAGAACTATAAATGAATTGATTGACCGCATGGATAGCTACGAACCGAAACGTCAACAGGCACGGATCGCAGCGACTAGAGCCATCAACGCTACAGCGATCAACAAATCGAAAACGGCTGAGGCTAAAACACCTGAAACTGAAGTCCGCTGTTACAATTGCTCTCAGTTTGGCCACTACCAGAGCAAATGTCCAAAACCAAAGCGTCCAGCCAACTCATGTTTTGTTTGTGCTGAAGTAGGACATTTCCATCAGAACTGTCCTAAAAAGAAAGGGTTCGCTGCTGCAATACATGATGCCGATGCTGCTGTAGATGCATTCCAAACGGTAAGTGTTGCCTTCATTAAACAAAATAAGCGCACTGAGGTAATGAAATTTTTTTCTCTGTTTGACACCGGTAGCCCTATTAGCTGTATAAGAAAGTCCCTGGTACCGTTTTTAATTGAAGATGAAAAAATACTGACTTCATATCGGGGTATAGGAAATAAGAAAATAAGTATGTTCGGTCGTGTTCAATGTGAAATTTTTTTCGGAAACAAAAAAGTTAACCATGAATTTTTAATTTTGCCAGATGACGAAGCTGTTGTACCATGTCTAATTGGGCGTGATCTTTTATCAAAATTAAATATACAATTACGCCAAATAAGGCTGTGTTATGCTAAAGATAAACTTGTAAAAATGAATTTTAAAAATATAAATAAAAAACCAAATAGAAAAACAATCAGTGCGCTTATGTCGTTTAATTTATACAGAGTTCCCCAAGAAGTAGTAAAGATTCCAATCAGGGAGGATAATTTAAATTTTTTAAGTATATTACCATTTTATGTAAATAGTAGTGAAAATGAAAATGATAAAATGACTAAATGTAACAATAATTGTAAATGGTTAACAGAGTTCTCAAACGAAAATAAAACAGTTGTTTCCGAATTGGTAGAATCTGCTGATGATTTAAGTGATTTAGAAATTACTGAAGAAAACGGGGAATGTGAAGAGTTAATGGAAATAGTTTGTCTGGTAGAGACTGAAAATGAATTGGATGTCGATTGCAAATTAAGCTCAGTGGATTCTCTTTCTTTAAAGTCGGTTATTGAGAGTAACTATTTAAACGATATAGATAGTCTTAAGAAACCAACAGATTATAGTATGAAAATAAGATTAGTTAATGACGTACCAGTATATAGCGGTCCTCGTCGACTTTCATATCGCGAGCGATGCGAGGTAAAAGTAAAACTAGAGCAATTATTGCAGGGGGGTATAATACGTCCAAGCGATTCACCATATGCATCTCCGATTGTGTTGGTAAAAAGGAAAAACGGAGATCTGAGAATGTGCGTCGATTACCGATCATTAAATAAGATCACGTTGAAAGATAATTACCCTTTGCCTATTATTGAAGACTGTTTGGATTACTTAGGTAATAAAAAGTTTTTTACAACTCTTGACCTGGAAAATAGTTTCCACCAAGTGCCGATGCATGAGGATTCAATTAAGTACACCGCGTTTGTTACTCCGCTAGGACAATTTGAATATTGTTACATGCCTTTTGGGCTTAAAAATGCAGGAGCCGTTTTTCAGCGTTTTATAACTAAGGTACTAAAGGAATTTATTGATGCTGGGAAAATAGTTGTGTATCTAGACGATATTAGTATAGCTACAAAAACATTTGAGGAACATTTACATATTTTGGCTGAGGTGTTAAGTGCATTAAAAGAGGCTGGGTTAAAGTTGAACTTAAGGAAATGCAAATTCGCGTATCGTGAACTGGACTATTTAGGTTATCGAGTTAATGAAAATGGTATACGTCCTAATAATGATCACATTAAAACTATCCAGGAGTTCCCAGTGCCAGCAGATCACGACGAGGTAGAAAGATGTTTAGGGTTGTTTTCATTCTTCCGTCGGTTTGTTGTTGATTTCTCTAGAATTGCAAGACCGTTAACGGACTTAAAAAAGAATAAAGTTTTTGCTTGGACAAATGAATGTGAAAAGGCTTTCTTTACTTTAAAGCAAAAATTGGTTAGTGGTCCTGTGCTAGCTGTATATAGTCCCCTTCGCGAGACAGAGCTACATACTGACGCCAGTGCAAGAGGCTTCGGAGCCGTACTTTTGCAAAGACAAGAAGACAATAAGTTCCATCCGGTTGCATACTATTCAAAGTGTACTTCAGAAGCTGAATCTAGGTATCATAGTTTTGAGTTGGAAACGCTTGCGATTATATATGCCTTAAAGCGGTTTCGAGTATATTTGGAGGGAATTTCATTTACAATAGTTACTGATTGCAACTCACTTGCGCTGACTTTGAGTAAAAAACTGATAAACCCGAGAATAGCAAGATGGGCATTAGAGTTGGAAAATTATGACTACACTATTCGACATCGTAGAGGCGAATTAATGTCTCACGTTGATGCATTAAGTCGTGCACCCTTTATTGCTATGATTGATGGAAGTGATATTGATATTAATATACAGGTTACGCAAACGAGGGACACGAATATACAAGCTATTCGAAGCAAGTTGGAAACAGGAGACTTGGATGATTATGTGTTAGACAACGGGTTAGTTTTTAGATTAGGCGCTAGAGGACAAATGCAATTATTTGTTCCTGCTGAATTAGAAGAAAACATTATGCGGCTAACTCATGAGAAATACGGTCATGTGGGTATTGAAAAATGTATGAAGCAAATAAAAAAATACTATTGGTTTCCAAATATGCGAGATAAGTTGAACAAATTTATACGAAATTGTCTTAAGTGCATCTTTAACTCAGCCCCACACAGAAAAAATGAAAGAAATTTGTATAATATAGACAAAAAACCTATTCCGTTTGACACACTGCATATTGACCACTTTGGCCCTTTGCCATCAATAAAATCAAAGCGAAAGCATATTTTAGTAGTGGTTGATGCGTTCACAAAATTTACAAAATTGTATGCGGTCAATGCCCCAGGGACAAAGGAAGCGTGCTGCGCATTAAAAAAGTATTTTGAAAACTATAGCAGGCCACGGCGAATAATTAGTGACCGCGGAACATGTTTTACGTCTAACGAATTCAATTCATTTTTGTCAGAGCGCAACATTGTGCACGTAAAAACTTCTGTAGCGTCGCCTCAGTCAAATGGTCAAGTGGAGAGAGTAAATAGAGATTTAAGGGCTATGTTGTCTAAATTATCAGAACACATGGAACACTCCGATTGGGTTGATAAACTGACCAAGGTAGAATTTGCTATTAATAATACAGTTCACAGTGCAACAGGGCATTCACCAAGTAGGTTGTTGTTTGGAGTAGAACAAAGAGGCGAAATAGTCGATGAACTGACAGAACATTTGCAAGATATGTACACTGAAAGAGAAGATCTGAGTTTAGTTAGGGAAGAAGCATCAGAATCCATTGAGAAGTCTCAATCAAACAACCTGAAATATTTTAACGAGCGTCACAAACCAGCCAAGTTATTCGCGGTGGGAGACCTAGTAGTCTTAAAAAATGTCGACACATCAGCTGGTGTAAACAAAAAATTAATACCAAAATATCGTGGACCATATGTGATTCGGAAACAGTTGAGTAATGATCGTTATGAAATATCTGATGTAGAAAATTATCAAATTACACAAATGCCGTATAAAGGCACAGTTGATTCTAGTCGCTTAAGAAAATGGTTAGAACCTAGGGATTATGATAATGTCTTATGGAACTCTGAAGGCAACACTAGCGAATATGAGGATTATGAGTTTTTAGATGAAGATCTTTTGGAACAAGATTGACAATCGAGGTCGATTGTATTGTCAGATCGGCCGAGATTGTAGTGATCTGTCATCTGACTACTCCTAAGACTGCAACTCTGTTATTAGCTTTAAGTAACAACTCTGTTATTAGCTTTAAGTAACAACTCTGTTATTAGCTTTAAGTAACAACTCTGTTTTTATAGGAAATGCAACCAAGTTTGGTTTAGCATATCCGGTGCATTATATTTTCGAGACTAAAAGAATAAACACGTGAAATTTACTTGAAAGTCTTTTTAAATTCGCTCTTTATAAATAGTATCTTTTTATTGGCAATTTTTAATATGTTTTTCTTTTAAACGTTTTAAATATATTTTTCTATTCTTTTAGTCTGCACTTTTTATTGTCACTACATTTCCGGGTTCAGCAAACTTATAAGTTATTGAACCAGGAATTAAAATGCTTTGTAAACAATACCACAATTATTAAATTTTGCAAGAGTAAGCTTTGCTTTATTTGTTCATTCGCACATTCGTTTCTTTAGTCGTAAGCATTTTATGTAAAATTTTAATTTATAAATTCATTCTTTAACAAATAAAAAAAATAGTTCTAACTAATAAATAAGTGTTTTAATTAAAAACATCTTAACTTATATATTAGGCGCGAGTTATGGAAACACCCATACCACCAACTAAACCATCAAGAGCAACAACCCAATATTGAACCATTTATTTATTATTAACTTGTTACCTACATATTGTAATTATGCAAACTATTCAATTTTATTTTCATTTTATTTCCTAAAGTTGTTCCAAGAATTAATATTTTTGTATTTTTCAACTTCCTAGAATTATTCTGGGAATTAGTATAAGCACTTTTATAAATTGTAAAACTATAAATAAGAAAAATCAATAAACAATTAATCAATTTGACATTCAACACTTAAATAATAAAGTTGTTTTTTTTATTACACTTCCCGGTGATAAATGTAATTGGCGCAGTCGGAAGCCGCAGTTTACGATTAAAAGTAAAAACACTTATCCTAATCGGTGCGTGTTGACACTTTAAAACTGCTAGAACCTTTTCCAGTAAAATTAAGGACTATGAAGGACAGAAACTAAGAATAAATTCGAGGGAATATCGAAGACAAATCTGGAAATCCTTTCCTTTACAACCAGCAAGTCAAGGTCTGTGAGGGAATATCACAATAACTTAGACTAACTTCGAGAGAATATCTGAGGAAACAAAATCTGGTAAAATTGGAAAGATGATTACAATAATCTTGATTGGGATACCGTCCGTACTTTCTCAAACCGTAGACATACAAAAAATATAAGAACAACAAACAGTAGTTAGATTTCGATTAGGACCTGCAAGAATAATCACTAACCACAATAATCTCATACACATCGTCAACCTTGATGAATATGCAAATACTGTTAAAAAAATACAAGACACTATCTCAGCCTTCGAAAGTACCCACAGAACTACAAGCTTCACAAAAGTTACAAGGCTGAAACTTAAAGAACTGGAAAACAAACTATACACACTCATGCCCTTTAATAGATATAAACGTGGACTCGTTAACGGATTAGGGACAGCAATAAAATTCATAACAGGCAACATGGATACAAATACAAAACTTAAAA
Source organism: Stomorhina lunata (assembly GCA_933228675.1). Taxonomy (NCBI): domain Eukaryota; kingdom Metazoa; phylum Arthropoda; class Insecta; order Diptera; family Rhiniidae; genus Stomorhina; species Stomorhina lunata. The sequence continues at coordinate 9,235,266 of OW121745.1, forward strand.
AATAGTACAGCACACATTGAAACTATACTGACAAATCAAGACCAAATTAACACAAAAATGCAGGAAAGACTAAAAAACGTCACTGAACACATAAATAAAGAACAGGACAAAATAGAAAACTACATCAACAAGCTCACAAAGAATATTTTGAAAGATGACATTCTTTTTGAACTCCAATACATAAGCCAAATTGTTTATAACATAGACCTTTTAAACAGTCACCTCGAAAGTATTGCTGAATCAATTGTTCTAGCAAAATTAAATGTAATTTCCAAGTTCATATTAAGCACTACAGAATTAAATCAAATATACGATTACATGGAAAATCAGTTAATAAAAACTAATTCCAAAGAACAAATATATGAACTGCTTGGACTCCAAACATACTACAATAATTCAAAGATTATATTTAATGTACAATTACCAGTTGTATCAGACGAAAATTATGAACTTTTCCAAAAATCGAGAATTCATATTATTGTAATAATTCCCCATACACTGAATACACAACTAATTCCACGTGCATAGCGCAAGTTATAAACAACAAAAAGGCACTGTGCGATCTAGAAGACGTTGGAAATAAAAAATTAATTACCCAACCTGAACCAAACTATATTCTCTTCATCAACACTAATGAAAATGTAACATCCACTTGCAACAACGAAACCTATAACATTAAAGGCACGATTCTATTGTACTATAAAAATTGCTCAATCAATATAAATGGCAAAATTTATAAGGACAGTCCCATATCCTACAAAGACGAAATTTTTCCACCAATTTTAACCTATTCTGAAGTTAACGCAAAAACCATAACTGACAAATTAAGCCTTACTAAACTAAAAACCTTTCAAATATAAAACAATAAGATGACATCAAGAAATAGCAATATTATAATAACCTTAATAACCTGTTTTTTGAGCATAATATTCTCTGCAGCCCTCATTTCCATCGCAAAGAAGAAGAAGACGCAAAGAAGAAGAGTTTATACCGAATTTTACTTCCAACGTTTCAGCCCCCTACGCTTTCCTTGTGGCCTTCACTTTATTCTAAGGGGGGAGGAGTTATGGAAACACCCATACCACCAACTAAACCATCAAGAGCAACAACCCAATATTGAACCATTTATTTATTATTAACTTATTACCTACATTGTAATTATGCAAACTATTCAATTTAATTTTATTTCCTAAAGTTGTTCCAAGAATTAATATTTTTGTAAACTAATTTAACTTTTTAATTAATTGGTCATATTTAATCATGTCTTGTATTTTTCAACGTCCTAGAATTATTCTGGGAATTAGTATAAGCACTTTTATAAATTGTAAGACTATAAATAAGAAAAACCAATAAACAATCAATTTGACATTCAACACTTAAATAATAAAGTTGTTTTTTTTATTACACTTTCCGGTGATAAATGTAATTCGCGGGTCATGCCACAAGAAATGCAGAAGAATTTATTGTACCTGAAGTTGTGTTAAAGTTGAGTGATATGCATATCAATGCTGCTGAGGCAACATGCCCTAACAGTGAGATTCAAAACTTGGTGCGTACATATTCATGACTTAGTCCATCTTCATGTAGACCTGATGTCGACTTATATTGAAAATCCCACTAATGTAGTGCCGGATTATATAGGGTGGCGCATAAGTAACGTTAAGATTTGATCAGTGAATACATTTTTTAATTTAAGTCTTTTTTTTCGTCTCTTTACAGAATTAACTAAATAATGCTTGGGAAATTTATGATGGAAGGGCTTAGCACAGAACAAAGAACCAAAGTTGTTCAATTTTACTTTGAAAGTCAGCATTCGATTATTCAGACACAAAGATCATATCGAAATTTCTTTCATGTTCGAAATGCTCCTAGCGCTCCAACAATTTACCGATTGGTTCAGCGTTTTGGGCAACAAGGGGCTGTCTGTGATCTTCCGCGTGCTGGAAGACCTCGTGCAGTTCGAAATGAAGTGAGCATTGCTCGAGTGCAATCAAGTATTGAGGAAAACCCCGAAACTTCCACCAGGCGACGTTCTCAGCAGTTAGGGATGTCTAGGCGGTCTTTGCAAAGAATTTTACATATGTTACATCTTTTCCCATATAAGATGCAATTGGTTCACGAGTTAAAACCAAATGATGCACAAGAACGCATTCAATATAGTCGCCGTTTTCAAGAATTGTGCCTAGAAAACAACGAGTTTATTCACAAACTCATAATGAGCGATGAGGCTCATTTTCACCTAAATGGTCACGTGAATAAACAAAATTGCAGAATATGGGGCAGCGAAAATCCAAGAATAATTGTTGAAGATCAAATGCACGCACTTAGATGCACAGTATGGTGTGGAATAACTTCAGAGAGGATCATTGGACCATATTTTTTCGAAAACGACGAAGGAGTTGCGATTAATGTGGACGGCATTCAATACCGGGAAATGATTGAAAATTTGTTAAGGCCAGCGGTGCAGAACTATCCAGATTTGTGGTTCCAACAAGATGGAGCCACAGCTCACACAGCTCGTCCAACTATGGCTATCCTGCGCGAAATTTTTGGCAGTCGAATAATATCACGTTTTTCTGATTTTAAGTGGCCACCACGTTCGCCTGATTTAACGGCTCCCAATTTTTTTCTTTGGGGTTACCTAAAGGGTAAGGTATATGCCAATAAGCCTAGAACCATCCAACAACTTAAGGCCAATATCCGAGAAGAAGTGGGGGCGCTGGGACCTGAAATTCTAAGAAAAGTTATGGAAAATGCTTTGGAAAGAGCACGTCAGGTAGAATCAAACAATGGGCCACATTTGAAAGATATTATCTTTAAAACATAATGTGAACATATTTCCAAACTATATTCAAAATTTTAATAAATGCCAACGTTAAATAAAAGCAGAAAGAAAAGAGTTATACATTGAATAAATCTTAACGTTAGTTATGCGCCACCCTATATGACAAAATTGGAACTGACGAAGAATAGAGAATATGATAGAGTGAAATGGTGTTTGAGGCCTTTCTATCCAAAAGAGAAAAAGAATGATATGCTAATAGCGGAACTGGAGCTAATGTTGTAGGAACAGGCGAGATTTACAACAGATACAAAACTTATGTCAAAGAGACGACTCTAGAAGAGCTAAAGAGAATATAAGTTAACACAAATTTAATCAATTATAAATACATTCAAACTGACGACTTTGCATTATTGTTAAATTTATTTAAGTTCATTTAACTATTTGTAATATGAGTAAGCTATTTTGTTTGCAATACACACTTTTGTATTATTAGCACTTATAATTAACAATAATTAAGTCTGGGTTATTCTATGCAATTTAGGTTTTATGATTAAGCATTTTTTATACTTTAAATTACCATTTTTTTAATAAAGAAATTCAGTCGCAGTCAAGTACTTGAATCGTGTGTTTTATTTTTTTAACAAAGAATAAACTAACTTATATGAGCAATCACAAGTAAGTTTTATAAGTGTCAAAGACCCTTATGATGTGGTCGTGCAAAGGAAATTGGACAGCTATTTTCAATTGTTGGCTGAAGCAATGAGTGTGTCAGACTTAAATAATACTGTTTCGATTGACGACATAGAAGAACACAGGTTGGTAAATCAAAGTTTACCGTTGATAACAGTTGGGCTGGAAGGATTGGGGGTTGCTTTTGTGTTAATAGACAGGTTGATGGATAGGCACACCGCAAGATATGTAAGTTAACGCGAAATTAGTTCATTAACCTCAGTGAAATAATTTAATTTTTTTAATTTCTTTTCCATTATTTTTTCTTCGAAATTTAAATGATGAGGTCGTTAAACTGGTGCTTGCATTAAGAAATGCAAACACATCAGTTGTTAACTTTTCCTCAAAGTTAACGCGAAAAAAATTGAAAAATCAATAATTTTAAGTTTAATTTTAAGTATAAAAGCTAATACAAAAATTGTAATGTTTGCTTCTGATTTTAATTATTCAATAAAACGGTAGTCCGCGGTGCTTTTGATAAGCACGCGAGTTACGTCCAATGAAATATTGCAGAATCCCCCTAATATAAAAATAAACTATAAAGAATAAAGCACATTAAGTGCAATAAACTTTTAATTTTGTAATCCAGGAAATTAACGAAAACAAAGAATAAGCATTTTCTTCATTTAAACTTAAAAAATCTTTGTTTTCGTTATTAACCTAATTAAACCTATTTTTATGTACTAAGCATTTTGCAATTTATATTTTTTGTGAATTATTTTATTTATTGAGTAATCTCTTTATCTTTGTAGTTTCTATTTTTTTATTATTTTACGTATTGTGTAAGCATTTTATATTTTCTTTGTATTTCTAAAAATCAATAAAGTAAAGTTGGCTTGAAAAAGAGTCAGTCTAGAAACTAGGAAACAAGAAAGAACAACATCTTTCCTTAATTGGAGCAGTCGGTTAAAACAAATCCATGGATATATTCTTAAGAATATTCTTACTTGGTCACGGCTATAGTTAAATAAAGGTGTTTTTAGATATTCTAAAGAATATCTTTTTCGTGAAGTGTTCATATGCAAAATTATACCCTTTTGAGAAAAGAAAAGTTTAATATCACAATGCCTTAAGATATGGAGAGGACCCAAACTCCTCAGTATAAACCATATTTTAACATGTTAGAAGATATGTTAAATGCATCAAAAACATTACCATCGGATCCAACATCAGCATCAACTTCAGTGCCAACAGAAGCATCATGTGGCCCGATCCCTATTTCAATTCTTTTCAAGGAAGTGGATAGAATAACTGTTTTTACTGCAAATGACAGAGATTACGATGTCTCATCATTTATCAACGAAGTAGAGTTATTTCTAAAAATCTTCCAAGGTATCGAGATGGAGAACTATATTTATTTTCGGTGCATCCTTAAGAAAATTCAAGGAGAAACAGCTAACATAGTTCGAGGATTGAGTGATAAGTCATGGGAAAAAGTGAAAGTGAACTACTAAAAGTATTTGGCATCAAAGAAAGTTACACCCAACTATACCACAAAACTTTATCAACAAGAAACAATGATGTAAGTCATTTATATAATAATTTAAAAGTTATATTAGATAAGTTAACCCATTTGGCGCCGGTGTACTCATTTGAATACAGCTAAACAATTGCATATATTTTAAAAACTTTAAAATTTTCGTAAATTTTTTGCATTTCTATGTTAAAAGAAAGCTACAACATTTAATAAAATAAAAAAAAATGGTAAATTGTACCTCAACTTTCAAAAACGAACAGCTAGAATGACAGAAAGTTTGTGTCGAGAGATAAGTTCAGTTTTCACCATTTTTCAGTTTGTACAATATCACTGTTTTCTTTTCAGTTTTATTAATCTGAAAAAGAACATTTCTCTGTATAAAATAACCAAGCAACAAATAATCTGCTAACTATTTTTACAAAGATACACAATTTCAAATACAACTGTACTTAGTTGGGTACAGCGGCAGAATCCATATAAAAATTGTGGCAACACTGTTATAGAAATACTAAAGCATACTTATCGGCTCTTCCACATTTGTAAGAAGGGGAATCCCAAAATATAAATATTTCAATTATACTTGTTGTGCTTGATTTGAATAAAGTTATTAAGTGTTTATAGTTAGCACGGATAAGTTGTGTTGTGGTTATATTTTTAAAGTAAAAAATTTTATAATGAATACTAAACGTTTTAAAGTTCTCAATAATTTCAACGGATTAGAAGAAGCTGTTAACGCAATATTGGAAGAGAGTGATAGCGATTCGTTACATGATTTTGCAATTATTCCACCGGAACCGAGTGTATTGAGAGACGAAGAGGAAGGTGATGATGGAGATTTAGAAGCTGACAACGTGCCTAGAGATGTGCCAGGTAACATTGAGGTATTTAGATGCCACAACAATAGCATTTTAAATGATGATAGCGATGACGAACCGTTGGTCGAAAAGGTAAAGCGAAGCCGAAATCATCTACCAGCTTGGCGCAAGTGTTCACCAACATACTCTTCAACATCTCGGGTATCGCCTGATGTATTCGCCAGGCAAGAAAGTGTAAAGAATTTGTTCGGTAATCTCAACCCAGTACAAGTATTCGAGAAAATATTTGATGAAGAAGTCTCTAGCTTGATTATTAGCAACACAGTTTTATATGCTAGTCAAAATAATAGACATAACTTCAAACTTGACCCCATCGTTCTGATACTATCTGGATATCACAAATTGCCCAGAGAGGATTTATACTGGTCTTACGACGAGGATGTTGGCATAGAGATGGTATCAAAATCACTTTCCAGACAAAAATATCGTGATATCAAAAAGAATATTCATCTTGCTAACAATGACGAAGCTGCCACCACCAGAGACAAAATGTTTAAAATTCGGCCATTTGCTGATATTGTTATGAAAAAATGTCTGCAGTGGGGAATATTGCACGAGCACATTTCAATCGATGAGTCGATGGTGAAATATTTTGGCCATCACCCAGCTAAGCAGTTCATACGGGGAAAACCAGTGCGATTTGGCTTTAAAAATTGGGTAGCAGCCAGTTCTACCAGATATTGCTACACCTTCGATTTTTATTGTGGAAAATCGGAGGAAAATTCTACTGATCCTTTAGGATCTAGAGTAGTGAAGAAGTTGCTTACCAAAATGGAAACTGACCCAAAATCGCACCAAGTATTTTTCGATAATTTTTTACTAGTTATAATCTCATGGTGGAACTCAAGGAGAAAGGATTTCGTGCTACTGGAACTATTAGGGAGAATAGAACTAAAAAGTGTCCATTAAGAAGTTCTAAAGAAATGAAAAAAGAAGAGCGAGCATCGTATGATTATAGGTTTGACAAACAAAATGAAATACTTTTGGTAAAATGGAAAGACAATAGTGTATGTACAATGGCAACGAATTATGACACTATAGAGCCAGCAGGAACTGTTAAACGTTGGTCTGCTTCACAAAGACAAAAAATTGATGTCAGTATTCCAAAATTATTTCAGTCCTATAATAAACATATGGGAGGAGTTGATGAATTAGACCAGTCTATTTCACTCTACAGAATAGCCATTCGTGGTAAAAAATGGTGGTGGGTTTTGTTTACCTATATAATAGATATGGTCATTTCAAATGCTTGGAGATTATATGTAATGACTCACAGCGATAATATGGACCAACTTTTATTCAGACGTTCCATTGCAAGGTACTACTTACGCCAAAACGTGCAAACAAAAGCTCGACCTTCATCTTCATTGGTACTGGGGTTACAACAGGATGGCAGAGGTCACTACCCCCAAAAAATAGAAAAACAGCTAAGATGTGTTTTATGTCATGCAAGAGTTCGCTGGCAATGCAAAAAATGTTTAAAAATAAGGATATGATGCTATACGAAACCGAACATAAAGAAGAAATATTGTGCCAAATAAATACATTAAAATTACAAATTAGAAAAAAGAAAAGAACTGTAAGAAAGAACAAAAAACAAACATAAAAAAGCAGAATAATAAAATAAAATAAAGACAATATATTTTTTTTTAATAAAATGAATAAATTAATTTTAATAATATTGTTAACGTTATTAATTTTTTCCATCATAGCATACTTATTGATTCTATGGGTAAAATTAAGCATTATTGACGATATAGATAATGGATTGATAAAGATTCAAAATCAATTTAATAATATTGTACGCACAAAAGATAATTTTTCCTTTTGGTAAAATAAGTAAACTAAAGGATTTATACCACAAACTCATAGGTTGGATAATTTTTGCTATTATAATAACACCAAGATTATAGTATTAGATTTAAAAATATTGAAACTAGTAAAATTAATAATAAGAGACCTGTAAATGCCAAGAAATCATTAAGTAGACCATACACTGTAGAAACAATAGATGAGAAAATTTTAGAAGTCCAAGACATACAAAGGAATATTAAAGAACAATTAACTGACAAGTTGGAGGGGGAAGAAAGGAATACAATATTAGAAAAACTATTTGTACATGAAAGGGAAGCTTTAGATTTGTTGGAACAGCATAGGGAAAAGAAAAAGAGTCAATCAAAAAATACAACAATGGCGAATTTGGATCTTAATGAGTTGTCCACAATCACAAAATTGATACCAAAATTTAGCGGTAAACCCAATGAACTAAATGATTTCATTACAAATATTATATTTTGAAAATATATATTTGAATATACATATTTTGAACCGGCAAACTACAAACATCAGTCGTTTCATTTTTAATTGATCACACAAGGCAGGAATAGTAATGTTGCAAAAAACCCTAAAGCCTGGGGGTAAGATGTTATTAAAATTCACGGGTTATTTAAAGGGAGGACATAACATATTGAAAAATTTATTGGAACATTTCGAGAAATTCAGAGCTGTCAAAGTGGGAACTAGCTCGTTATTCAGTACAGAGTTCTACATACAGGATATAGCCCCAACAAACCACAAAGAAAGGTCGATTACGTAATTGGAGAGGCAATGTACAATCAACTTTACTTTGCTAGAAATGTTTGGTATCACCGTAAAGATTACCACATAAAAAGGAGAACTGATTGGTTAGCTCCTGCAAAACAAGGAATGGCTTATAAGTTTGATATAATGTCTAAAGATAGACCTGCTGTGCTTGAGTATGAATTGGAAATTTGTGGCAATGTGTTAAATTAAATTAAACATACAAGATGTCGTGTTCACATTTTTAAAATTAACAGTACCGATAATGACCTATGTTCCTGTGGAGTCAGCCGATTATTTGTTTTTTAATTGCCCAAACATAGACCATAGGCTCAGGATAGCCTTCATACATAAACTCAATCAACTTGACGACGGGACATTGGTCATAAAAGATATTTTGAAATCCAATAATATTGAAGTCTTTAAAGAACTTTTTAATTTCAGTAAAAACTGCAATTTCAGAATATAAAATTTAAAAAAATGTCAAATCAAGAATTTCCCTCTTTCCTATTTTCTCATCTCATTTACTTTCTTTCTGCTTACTTTTTATGTATATTGTCTCCTCTCCCCTCTTGTTTCTTTTACTTTTCTTTTGTATGTATATGTTTTTGTATATGTATTATCTATGTTTCTAATCTGTTTGTATTGTCTACAAATGATTATGTATGTTTAATATCCATTATGTGTTCAATAATTTCTCTTTTACTTCTTTCCTCTCCTCTAAATACGTATTTTCTAACTTTGCCTTCAACATATTGTGATAAAAAATGTTTCTTTAGTTTATAAGTTTTTATGTACAAATTTTATAGCTATTAAGTTAAAAAAGAATTTTAAGGAAAAAACAAAACGAAAAAAAAATTTGATAAATGAAAACAGAAAAAAGAGATAATACAAGAATAAAATAAAGAAATCACGAAATAAGCAAAAACTACACCATGGACCCTGTGTCTCAAGTTGTTTTTTCCCCTCACCATATTGCTCTATGCTGAGTAATAAAAGAAGAAGAATTACAATTTATGAATAGCATCAGTAACTATCTGTTTAACTGATTAATTTCGACTTTAATAACGATTTCTGAATATGCGCCATTATGTTTTAAAACTTATTCTTAACAGCTTAATTTGATAATTTCATTTGAGCTTTATTAAATTTGTTTAAAAATTAGTTTTTTTTTTAATAATGATTAAAAAATGGCTCCGTAATTTATTTTTTCCTTAAGCTCTAAACACTTAGACGACAGCAGACTTCATAACTTCATGGCCTCCAATGGTGTCAACTTTAAATGCTGTTCTGAAGTCAGCTTCATAAATAATTTGAAGGCAGCAACAACATTATAAACATGATAATGAACAGCTGAGTATTTTAGCAATACAGATTTTAGAGATGCCACATGTATATTTTATAATGAATCTAATTAAAGTTATTAATCAAAAACGTAATAATATCACGAAAAACTAAAAAAGACAAATAAATTAATTTCCTTTACTTCAATTTTGTAATGTTCGTTTATGCTAAATATTAAAAAAAATTCTTTGTTCTTATTGTTTTTAATTTATATACATAGTGACAATACTTTATCTGTTTGTTGCAGCAGCAGCAAATGCTGTTGTGCAGTCGTGCTGCTGCGCTGTCGTCAAAAAAAAAATGTTTTCATTTAAACACATGGATTTTATTATTGACATATTGCTGTTTGCTGTCTGCTGTTGTCTATGTGTTTAGAGCATTAGCTTTCAGCTGTACAAGGACAAATAATTTATATTTATTTTTTCTCTAAATGCATCCCGCAAATAAAACTTGTTTGTTTATTTAATTGTTTCTTACTCAATTAGGGCCATCAAAGCTGTTGCTCCAGGCATTTTACTTATTATTGTATCGCATGTTTGAATTAATTGTTAACAAAGTAAAAATTAACTGTTTTCCGTTATTTCGAATAATTAAAATCACGCTGAAAAATGTAAATCAAGTGATTTCCACAACAGATTTAAATCAAAAGCGTTATTTTAAAATCATATGAGGCTTACAATCACAATGATTTTAGAACATGCCTGTATGTGTGAAAAGTCCAGAGCAATAGTTCCGCTTACGGTGATGAACCCATTTATAAATTTGTTTCTGACAAACCGTACAATGGTCAAAGGATTTGAAGAAGCCTGGCCGAATAGGACTGTTTCGATGGACAAAAATGTTTAAATAATTGTACATACATGGATTGATGGAGTCGATAAATTGACAGTTCTTGGAGCTGTACTAGTTCAGGGTCATTTCGGCTGTTGTAAAAACGTTGTTAGTGCTGTCGTTTGTAACGCATAGATATATTAGTATTTTACCCATCTTTAAGTACAAATAGACTTAAAAAATTATATAAATTAACAAAAATCTCTAAGTAAAAAAAAATGCATAGATATGTCTCCAAGAGTTAGGAAAACATTTTAAAGTCGTTGGTGCATAATTGATTTAGCAGTAAAGTCAAATTGCAGTCGGTCTTGACCTACATAGCATTTTCTTACTTGTTTTCTTTCAATTTCTGCAGAACGTACAAACAAATTTAATTTACTTCATCATTTTGTTAAAACAAATGTATAAAAAACCAAACCTATTATTTTTAGTAAACTATGAGAAGTATTGCATGGAAGTGAGAAAATACATTAAAAAAAATAGAAAGGAATTCCAACGAACAATATAACAATAAAGGTTTTATATACTGATAATTTTTATCATATACCATTACAAATTTCATATTATTATCCAATAAATTTAATTAAATTGATTGTATAAATTTTTAAACTTATGTAGTTAAAATTTCATGAGTTTTTAACATTTATTGGATGTACATGTCTATATTAGATAATAGTGTACTAAATTACGGATTATACAAGCATTTTTGTATCGCATTTAAAAATATTACTTTTATAATTTAGCTGTTAAAACTTAAATGTATTTTTCTTTATGTCATATATGTATAAATTATAGAAAAAAGAACAAAATCATTTAAAATAGCTTTAGAAAATAATATGTTAAACTAGTGTATTTAGCTATGTCGAATCTATTACACCCTTCACATATTGAAATTCCTATAAAAATTCTAAGTATGAATTTAAATAAAATTATTTTTCATTAAATCATGTTGATAAAAGTGACTTGCGAAAATTAAAATATACTGACTAGTTTGAAAGTTTTTTTTTGCCGACGGAGGATTTAAATTTATTTTTTCGAACCCAATTTTTCTCTGTTTTGACAGTTTATATAGCAATGTTTGTACATAAAAAAGTTAAATTAATTTTAAATATAGGAAGCAAAAGCATAATTTTTGTCATATTTTACTGATTTACTATTAAACAGCAAAAAATATCCGATGTGTATGAAGGTGTGTTGTATTATGCTGGTGCTAAATTATTTTCAAAAATTGGATAAGGACATATTATAGTTTAAGATGTACCACGTTCTGGAAGCCCGGTTAAAGCTGATGAAGCCATGATAAAGGACTTAGTTGATACAAATTGGCGAATTAGAGCAATTGAATTCGGCGAGAGGCTAAATTGTTCGAATTTAACAGTTTAGCGTTGACATCTGTGAATTGCTTCTCAAACGTAAGACAAATTTTTAATTTCCACTGGTGTAGAAAAATAGGTTGTTTATAAGCAATAGTTTATTTTTAGCATTTACGGAAGTTTAATGTCAAAGGCTGGACAAACTGCATGAACTTGAAAAAAGCCAAGAACTATCTTCCACCTAGATAATGCAATTATACAACTTTGATTATATTAGTTTGAATGTAGAGACAAAAATTGATTTTATTGTTTGATAGCAAAAGCTTTATGATATATACAATGCGTCTTCAACGCATTTACATATGTCGTTACTGAAATATCCGCAAAGGACCGTCATTTACAGATTAGGAAAGGTGTTAGTTGCGGACTACTTATCGCGAGCACAACTTTGTGATGAGGAAGAGTTAGAAGGTATATGTATCAGGTATAATTAACATAATCAAAGAATTGGTTGTTTATTGAAAGAGAATTTCAATTACTATCGGAATATTTTGTATGAGGATTAACACTACATTCGAATTTGTAAGTTTATTTTATTTATTGTAAAAAAAATGTTGTTTATTTCCCCAACTAAATTTCTTTCTCAAATATCCAATAACCCATTTTAAACAAAATATTCGTTTCCTTTATTGTACAAGCCTGTTCCATTTTTATTTTATAGAATGATCTTAAAATTTAGCGAAGAACTTAGATAGTGCGCCGCTTTCATGCTTTAGAGTCCGTAATAAAAACTTTTTGAGAAGATGTCGCACATTTGTCACCGAGCCACACAGTGACTTTTTCCACTTTTAGCTGGCGAAAATCAATAACTATGGTATAAAAAGAGTTATCGGAATAAAATTTGGTACGACACATAAGAGGTAGCATGTGCAAAAAATGGGGATCCGCGTGAGAAATATAACTACTGTATTGTCTTTAAGTTGTACTAACAATATTTTTTAATCCACTTAACAGAGATATTCTTCAATTTTAATCAAAAAAATTTTTTTTTATTTTTTTTTTTTAATATAATTAAAAACAAATCTTCCATTCTTTAAAAACTTTAGGTTTTATTAAAAATTAAAGAACAAAAGAATGGAATATGATTTTTTTTTAAACGAAAATATTTTAAAAGAAACGATTTTTCCGTATAAATTCTATGAACTGTTTTCGAATTTCGGTTTTCCATAAAAACGTGTTTTTCATAAGAAAATTATACTCGAAAATTAGAGCCAAATCGGCAAAACTAATGTCACTTTCGGTTTAAGCAGACAAAAGTTATCTAGATTTTGTTAACAAATTCCGTTTTTTTGACCTGTGATATCTATCTATTTCTCTCTATCTAAAAAGCCGAAAGTAGCAGGTTATAGCAGCTATTTTTTTTTATTTTAAAACTCTCAGAAAGTAACAAAGCTGCAACTTGGCGGACAATTTGTATGCACGCTTTTAAATAGTTTGCGTATTCTTTTTATTTTTCACTTTTTACCGATTTTTTCTTTAACTTTTTTACCAATTATATATCATAAACAATATTATTTAAAGCACATCTAGTATCAAGAATTTATAATTATATTATATATTATTTCCATACAAAAACTTTTACAACAGCAACAATTTCACTAAAATTGCAAATCTGCAAAATATATTATTTCAAATATTCTATTACTAAACTTTTTAGAACCGTTTTATTCATTGTTATTGTTTTGTTGTTATTGTCAACACATTTTTAAATCAAACATACTTTCGACTTAACTTTTTCGAATTTATGCCCACCTAAAAGGGTAGTAAGTCACAGTGTGCAAGGGTAGAGTCATTTGAATTCAATTATTTCAAAAACTTTACAATCTAGTTTCAAATGTTTTGACCGCCACTGTATTAGAATATTTTGAAGAAATTTTGTTCACCTTTGAGTCGATTGTTGTCGAGTTAAGAGGATTTCAAATAAAGAACTCATTTAAAAAATGTATGTTTACTTTTTAAGTTACATACATCTACTTTCATATTGGCCGTTTCAGTAATTATTTTAATATGGTAATGTCATTAGATGTACTTCCTATATAAGATGACAGTTATATAAAACACGAAATTACAAACATTTGTAGTTTCTCTATAAATAAATTTATACGGGAATTAAACTAACATACTAAAGACCACCATGAAGTGTCTTCCACATTTCACATTGTGTAATCGAAAAGAAAGTATTTGAGTTAGTTTATTTTTCTTTTGAACTAAAATTGTATGACATTAAAAGCCCGAGTTTAAACCCTAGCCAAGTTAAAATTTTTTTAATTATTTTTTTTTTTCATTTAAAAAATTTAAATCTTATTTTTTGGTTCGCAACTTTTTTTTATGAATTTAAGGTAGGATTAGCCAACTTTAACGTAAGGTTTCCTCACCGTATAACTAAAAGTTTGACATTAGTACAATTAAAGAACTAAAAACGTGCTATATAATTTTGACATGAACATTCTGAAAAACGGACGAACATCGTTAAAACGACTCAGAAAATTATTAAGAGTCTAAATACTTCAAACCGAGCTTTTTTACTTTTTTGGCTCTGCCGAATACATCATTATGCATTCAGATAAGTATATGCCAAAGATCATAGTAATAATTGTTACAACAAAAAATGTTATAACAAGTTCCTACTTGTTACTTTTGTTCCAAACGAGTAAATTAATCACCAAATCACCAAAACAGAAATTGTTACTTTTGTTAGCTGATTGAGTAACAGTTTTTTTGGGTCAGATAACAATTGTTACTTTTGTTACTCGGCATATAACAATTGTTACTTCTTGTTACTTGGGCAGATAACAATTGTTACTTTTGTTCAAACATATAACAACTGATTTCATACATGCGGTAAAGATATTGTTTAGGTGTAGGAAGTTTTTTTTGTCATTTTTTCTACGAAATTTGGAATATTATGAGACAAGGAGTTAGACTTTCAGAATAATACAAGTTTAAGTAAGTCTTGCACAGTGGGCTCTACAGTAGGTCAAAGTCAACCACATCGGGTGTATAAAAAGCAACTTATATTTTGGAAAAACTAAAAATTTCCTCAGGATGATTTCAATTCGATTTTGAAATTTTTAGAAATTATGCTGAACAAATTTATTTATCTTTTATTTTATTATCCAAAATTTTATTACCAAAAAATTTAATTTTTTGATTTATTAAATAAATCCAAAAACAAATAAATTTATTTGCATTGAATATTTAAAGATGGAAAAAAATGTATAATATTGTATGAAATAAATAAATTGTATTCTTGATTTTTTGGTTAGAGTGAAATAAGTCAAGACAAAAAGTTTAAATAGGAATTATGTTTGAAATGAAGTTATTGAAAAACTATTAATTTTTTAATATTAAAAAAAATCAAATGATATTTATGCCAGTATTATTAAAATATAATAAATTGTGATATTTTTGATTAGAATGCAAAATATTGGGTTCAAAAATAGTTTTCTTTTAAATTTATTCTATATTAGGAATAATAACGCTGTGCTAGTCGCCAATTTTAATAAGGCACCTTGCTGGTAGATCTTATTCGAATACGCTAAATTCAATGGTATTAACGGTTTTTCGAAGTTAGCGCGATTTAAAATTTGCTAAGCTACAAAAAAATTATTTTTGTTGTTTTGGGATAAGTTTAAACTTAAATCAATTCAACTCTGTTGAACAAACACAAGATTACATGAAACTCTTATTTTTCTTTTTTAAATCAGTTTTTTTTTTTTTGAAAAATCAATACAAAATTATAAAAATACAGTAATTGTTATTTGCGCAAAATAATTTTTGCGAAATTTTGTTTTGTTTACAAATGACCACGTTTTAATAATTTTGTATTTATTTTTCGAGAAAAAAATATATTTTTGGAGAAAAAACAAGAATTTCATACAATCTTGTGATTATTCAACACTGTTAAATGAACTAAGAAATTAATTTTATTTAAAAATTCATGAAATATAATATCAAGTACTCATAGTTAGTTACAAGGAATAAATAACGAAAAGTAAATGGAATTAAATAAGCAAGAAGCTTAATTATTACAAGAAACTTTAATAATTAAACACGCGATATGGTTAACTTTGACCTACTGTAGAACCCACTGTGCAAGACCTACTTAAACTTTTAAACATTATTCTGGAAGCCTAACTCCTCGTCTCATGGTATTCAAAATCCGCCCAGAAGTTTTGAAGTTATTAAATTAATAACAAAAAACTTCCTACAATCTATTCTTTTTGATAAATTTTATACCTTAACAAAATCTTTACTGCATGTATGAAATTTAACAAAAACTACATACATGTATCAGTTGTTATCTGTTTGAGAAACAAAAGCAACAAGAAGTAACAATTGTTATATGCCCAAGTAACAATTGTTATCTGCCATGTAACAAAAATTAAAAATTGTTATCTGCCCAAGTTACAAAAGTAACAAGAAAAACCAAAGTAACAAGAAGTAACAACTTATATCTACTCATTTACAGAGAATAACAACAATAACCAATAACAGAAACGAGAAACTACGCACCAATACTCACCAAAACTAGAAACTGAATACAATTGTTAAAAACTGGTGTACCAATGCACGTCTTTAGTATATACATCTATATATAATGCAATATATTACGTTTTAGTGAGTTTCTTTATGAGTCAATCACTTTTTCACGGTTTAATTAATTTTTAAATACATATATATAGTGTTTTAATTGAAGACAGAATTATACACCCAGGGTGCTGTAGGCTATGTTTTATTACAATGTGTTGTCCGAATGTGTTCGTATAAATAGTGGGACGTATAGGGAAGTATTTATCATCGAGTTTTTAAAAAAACTAAAACAGTTACAAACTTAAATAAATTCTTACCTATCTCCGGAGCTTTGGAAGCCACCATTTAACAAATTTTTATTAATAACAAATGTAATGATCTTTCTTCGAAAATAAAATTCTTTGTGTGTACTAGAAATGTACACTACTCGGCATAATTATTAAATATTTTTATTTTCGGTCCTATGCAATTAAAACAATAAATTAAAAATATTGAAAATAGTATAAAATATTGTAATTTATTTATTTATTGTATTTATAGCATAAGTATTTTGACATGTTTTTAGAGAGCGTATTTAAAAAATACGGAATTTCAAGGTCAACAAAAATTAATAATATTTATTTAAATCAATCAAAAATGTATCCTCCTTTAGCATTTAATACTTTTTGGTTCTGGTTTGGGACATAATCCGCCAAGAACTGTAGAAACTCTATTGAAGTCTATTTCCAAGCATTTGCGACCTCAATAACCGTTTTATCTTTTGTTCTTTATAAATCTGCAGATCTGTATTGCTTTCTGTATGACTACAAACTTTCTATAACATACAAAACTGAACTTTGGGGAAGCCAATACACAGTTTTGAACACCATCCACTGTTACAAATTTTGTGATCATTTTGCTCTTATGACATGGAGCATTATCCTGTTGGAAAATTAATGGTTCTCCGATCAATTTATCGCCGGAGAGAAATTAATATTCATTCAATACTCTTAAATATTGATGATGGCTTATGGAACCATCAACAGGAACCAGGAACCAAATACGCTCTCTAAAAACATGTCAAAATACTTATGCCACATCCTGAAATTTACTTTTTTAGTTTCATTTAAAAAAAAAATATATACAAAACATTTAAAATGTGAAAGGTCTTTTGTTTTCTAATAAATTACAATATTTTATACTATTTTCAATATTTTAAATTTATTTTTTTTATTGCATAGGACCGGAAAAAAAGAAAAACAACTGGTATGTCAAAATAATTATGCCGAGTAGTGTATTTATAATAGTAAACAAAGTATTTCTAGATCTACGTACGTACGTTTTGCATGAAATTTTCAAGATAAAAAATTTTAAGTTAAAGGTCCTCAATCTAAATAACTATACACTTTATACAGTTCTAGATTAATACTGTAGAAATTACAAACGGAATGTCATTCAAGGCAAAGGGTATAATAGTGAAATACTGAATTTAATATGTGAAAACATAATCTGTTTGATTATGATTATTTTTATTGAATTTAACAAACTTGCGGAAATTATAAGATTATAATTACATACTGCATAAAATAAAAAAAAACAATAATACATTATTTTCAATACAATAATAATATAATACAATCGAAACAAAAAGCTTGTAAATTCCGCTTATGTATTTTACTTAATAAAGGCTATTTGTATTTTATGTTTGCAATGAAGAGGAGATAAAATTTAATTATATTGCAACATGAGATATTTGAAAAATGTATGCGCAAAATGTTAATTTAAATGTGAGTTGCCTTAAAGTTAAATGTAAACTTTTTTATTAATAAAAATATATTTTTTATAAATGTACATTAAACATAAAAGAAAGTCTAGTCAATTTTTTAAAGAAGGCTTGTTAAATAATATTATGCATGACTATACTAAACCTTTTATTCGATTTGATTTCGATTTATTATTACTTTTTTGTTCATATATTTTTTAGTTTCGAAAAGTTTTAAATTCCTTTTCTGCTGATAACTACAATTACTATCGATTACACACATACTCGCGAAACCTTGCTCAGCTACGAACATCGTAAGATCTCATTTTTTATGCTGTTGCAACGTGTGATGTTGTTATGAGAAGTACCTGAGTTTTTAAGTATTTAAGGAATTTTAAATTTACTAAATATTATTATTGTAGGATGGTAACTAAAAAGGTGTATGCTTATTAATTTGATAGATTTGATCAGTTAATTAATTTTTTAACTTTTACTAATTGAAACAGCTGCAAAGCATTTTTTATCGTTCTATTACACTTGATGTGGAGATGCTGTGAAAAAAGAAATATTATTTCAAAATTATTTGTTTTTTTTTAAATAGAGCACAATAGGGCAGAATAAAAATATTAAAACAAAAAACAAGACAATAGGAGCGATGAGAAACGCGACAGCTTACCTCGAGAATGCAACACAGCGAAAGGTTATTCTTGTCTAACAGTCTGCTTATAACTCACTTAGGCTATGAAGTAAATTGTGTTACCAAAAAAAGAGCAAGGTAAGTGCAAAGAAAATGTTTTAAAGTCTTTTCACTGTCAGACAGCTTCTACAGAAGAAACATGTCCCAACCTTCAGTCTAACCTTCCAATCAGACAGTGTTCTGTTATGATTAACAAAAAATACATTCTGGAAATAATAACCGCCTAGTAGTATTCTCTGTAGCAAAGCTGTTATATAGAAAAACTGTTACACAATATCATTTTCTATAGGAAAACTGTTATCCAATTTTTTTTTTATTTTTTATAAAAACTGGTGTAAATAATTATTATCTACAGATAAATGTTATAAAAAAGTATAATCTAAAGAAAAACTGTTATACAAAGTATTTTCTATAGGAAAACTGCTGTACAAAGGTATTCCCTATAGGAAAACTATTGTACACAAATATGATCGATAGAAAATTGTTATAAAAAGGAACTGTTTTGTCTATAGCAAACTGTTGTACAAAAGAAAACTGTTATAGAAATAATTTCTTATGTTTACAAGAATAATTTCTTACATATATAAGAATAATTTCTTATGTTTTATAAGAAACTAGCTAATTGGATCCGGCGTCGCCCGGGTTTTTTCTTATTGCTGTGTTAGGACGAAATAGGTCTCGAGTTAGGACGAAATAGGTCTCCGTACCTGACTATTTTAAGGGGAAAATTTTGCCATGCCCATAAAAAAAATCCAGATCTGATGGAAAAAAACCGACAACGGGTCTGAGTTTAGCGCATCACATAGTTTTATTAAAAGAAGAATTTGGCTGCAGAGCAGTGTAATCTGTTAAATACTTTTCGTTTAGCATAATATTTCGTAAGGATAAACATGTTGATAGTTATACGACAGATCCATGTATTTTGTTAGGAGTTCCTAATGCATCTACAGTATATAAAGTCTGAACATTGGTGCAATCTTAATATGCTGATTTTACCTCCGAATCTTTTTGATTGTAGATATAAAAAAAGGATGTTATAGAATTATAGCCAAATATTGACCGATGTAAAAAATTGTACACACTGGCTGGTTTGTATGTAGAGCTTATACTTGCAAAATTTAGCCATAGCTTTTTTGGTTTCCGGGAGTGTTTTTTATATAAAAGCTATAGTCAAATATGGACTGATTCCTATAAAATTTGACATATTGACCAATAGTTACATAAAACTTCCCTATTCTAAATTTAGTCGTCATAGCTATTACAATTTTATTCAATTTATCAGCATTAATGTGTTTCCCGTGGCGCGGATATCTGGGAGCTCTAACTTAATGTGAACCGATTTTGTCCATTTTCTTTTTACTTTTGTAAAATTTTGTCCCTCTGGCTTATTTCGTTAAGGCGCTATCGTGCTTTTATCTGACGGACATAAACCCCCTTTCCTATGAAATGCATAGAAAAATATAAATATAATTCAAAATACAAAAAAATAATATCCTATAGGAAAGAAATATCCACATTTAAAACTTCAATTTGACATCACTGTCTGATTTGAAAACAACGTGTTATTTTTGCTCGTCTGTGATTTTTTTGAAAATTAAATTTTTTCTTTAATTTAATTTATTTTTTAGAAACTTGTACACTTTGGGAATAATCCCTAATTTAAGATGAGAAGGGGAGATCCTGGAGCTAGTAACAGATTTCATTTGCTTGCAAATGACGACGAAGATTAGACAACAATGGTCAAGGTGAAAATTCCACCCATAGTGGTAGACTCGTGCCACAGCTTTTGACAAATTTGGGCTACTCGTGGCGAGAGGTACTTGTTCAAGAGAATGTCTATAGGAACTAAGGTCACTTCCAACACAATGATCCTTTACGAAGCTGCGATAAAAAAGCTGAGAGATCTGAACTACTACTTCTACTCGAACGAAGTGAAATTTTCGTCTTTACTTTAAGTTGGTATTGTTTGGTCTGCCGAAGATGGATGCTGATTTATTAAAACAGGAATTAGCTAAAACGCATAATATAAACATAGTGACTATCAAGGAAATTGTAACCAAAAAGACTACAAATGATGATGCTATATATTTGGTCGAGCAAGCAAGAAGTGTCGAAAAATTATGTCTTGAAAATAAGATACTTTTGCAATATTGCTGTCTACTGGAGAAGACCACTTAAAGGAAACAAAGGACCAACTCAGTGCTCAAAGTGCTCTATGCATGGACATGGGGCCAAAAATTGTAATAGAGTCAGTGTCTGTGCAATCTGTGCGGGTAATCACGACCAGGTAGAGTGCCCTCTGGCCAAAAGCGCCCAAGAATTCAGTATTGTTTATTAATGCCATAACTGTAGCAAAAATAACCTCAGATATGTGAATCACAGGTCTGATGACCCTAATTGCCCTTGTCGCAAGGATTATTTGGAAGTCTGTTCCTGGTGAGACTTAATAACAGACCTAGATATAACTATGTCTATGACGAGACCGAGTTCCCTCAACTTTCAAATCGGATGGAACTAACAGATTCTGGTGAGGCCACCTCCCAAAGGAGAGCTTTGTACTCAGATGTTTCGCAGAGCAGACCCCGTGTCAGAAACAATGATGAAGATATTTCCAACGAGAGATTGTTGGAGATATTTTTTAGTGCAGTGGATGCCTTAGAGAAATGTCGAAATAAATTTGACAAATTAAGAGTGCTTGGCATGATGCTTAACCATGCTATATAAAATCATGGGTAGCCAAAATGTATTCGTTATGCACTGGAATGCTCAAGGCATAACAACGGAGTCAGCAGCTTCACAGGTCGAAAAAGTCCTTGACGAAAGAAATATTGATATTCTTCTTCTTAATGAAACGTTCCTGAAACCATACCATAAAATCAAATTTGGAGGCTATAAAGTATACCGAGAAGACCGCCAAACACATGGAGGAGGAGTACTCATAACGGTAAAAAATGGCATAGACCATAAATTACTACCTAAAATTAAAACTAAGATCATTGAAAATATCTCTGTGGAAGTTATAATAAATGGACGTCCAGTAAGTTTTATTGCTGCTTATAATCCTAATTATACTATAAGTTTCAAAACGGACTTAGATTTACTTACCAACTCTAGAAATGACTTCTGTGTTTTTGGTGATTTCAATGCACAACACGTGAATTGGAACTGTGCCACAAACAACTCAGCAGGCAAAGAACTTTACAGACATCATCTTAGTTCTAATTACTATATATTCTATCCGGACAATCCCACTAGTTTCGGACAAAACATAATAGCGGTTCAACCCTCCACCGTAGACATATTACTAACTAACTCGAACATTTCTTTTTCAACCCTCGAGTCACATCTGAATATTTTAGAGTCAGACCATGTACCTGTCTCATGTTATGGTTACAGTCCCATTGTATAACCACGCAGATTGGCCAGAAATAAAAATTGGGTCGATAATGAAATTAGGTGTCACAACATTGGTCAATTTGAACATAACAATGTTGACATTGACTAATCATTTAATAAATTGATTAGTATCACTAAAGAAGCCTTTGACAAGATTTCAGTGGGCCAAAAAAATCCTTGGCAAAGAGAGATTTCTAGTATGTCTAAAATGCTTATTTCTGAGAGAAACAAATATAAACGTTAGCTTCAGAGATGTAGACATCCAAGCTATAGAATCCATTTAATCGGCATATTAAAACAGCTGAATAAACTAATTGATTTTCACTTGAACAGAGACAGAAATGTGGCATGATCTAATTTTATTTCCAAATTACCTTCCGGGCCGGGTAAGAACTCCACTATTTCGGACCTTAGGATAAACGATGAAATTTTGAAAACTGGTGTGGAAAAAGCAAATGCCATTGCAGATGTTTTCAGTAGTAATCATGCAATCACGGTTAACAACACATCTCCTTTAGAAGGGATGGTTTCGGGTTTTGTTAGTAGTCTTAACAATGTAGTCCTTTCTGACAATGACTGTATTGAATTTACCGACTCCGCGGAAGTGAAATCATTTGTTTTTTCTTTAAAAAATAATAAAGCCCCTGGCTTAGATGGTATAAATAGTGTTATTCTGAAGCATATGCCTGAATACTTTTTTGAAACTTTAAGCAAACTTTTGAGGCCCTATGCTCCACTGGGAGTCAAGGATAACAGAAGAGAAGAAGCAAACTTTTCAATTACTGTTTAAAATATGGATACTTTCCCTTGGTATTTAAAAAAGCTAAAGTGATTCTCATTTTTAAATCTGGAAAGGATCTCAAATTGCCCTCGAGTTATAGGCCAATAAGTAAACTGAGTTTATTTGATAAAGCCTTTGAAAAAATCATCCACCACAGAATTCTTGAATTCTCCGAACAAAATGGTATCATTAATAAACAACAGTTTGGTTTCCGTAAAGAGCACTCCACGGTACATCAATTGAAAATAGTAGTAAATATTATTGAAAATAATAAAAGGAATCGCAGGAGTACTGGTATTATATTTCTAGATATCGAAAAAGATTTCGACACAATATTATTGAAAATAATAAAAGGAATCGTAGGAGTACTGGTATTATATTTCTAGATATCGAAAAAGATTTCGAGCTTTTGTTTAAGCTCGATTCCTATAGCTTTCCATTGTATTTACAGAAGATTATTCAAAGCTTTTAAGACAGACGTTCGTTTGTAGTGTACGTAGACAACCAGCCGTCCATTGCAAAAAGTATACTGGCGGGTTAACCACAAGGTTCTGTTTTATCGCCTACCCTTTATACTATACTTAATAGAAGATCTAAATTGAACTTAAAAAACAAAACATTGTAATACAAAATGTGTATTCGACCTATTATGACCTACAACTGTCAAGTAAGGTTTCATAAAACTTCCAAAACTCATACCAAAAAGCTTCAAGTTATACAAAATAAGAATCTAAAATCCGTTCGTTAAGAATGGATTAAATTAGTGATTGCCAATACAAATTTTATTATAACTTTCATAGAGATCATAAAGGTTTTTTTTGAATAATTTCCCTTAAGAATGTATTTTTACTTATTTTTTATTAGTTTTGTAAATTTAATTATTAGATTCCTATTGTTGTAATACTTTTAGTTAAATCTCATATCTCTGTACCTGGATATTTTTAAAACTTGTAAATAAACACTATTTTTATACATAAAAAAAAAAGGAAAAATTTAAAACTTCAATTAAATCGGTTAAGACAGTTTGATATACCAAGGTATTTATTTCATTCATATTCTTGCGTTACAATATTAGGCTTATATGGGGAGGGGCACGTCCACTTGAGATTCTAAAAAAGCATATTTTATCTACTATACTCCTTAACGAATTGTCAAAATTTCAAGAAATTCGGTCTGAGGTCTAGCCAAAATTATGTAATTAAAAATGTGGGTTTTCTTTAAACGTTGTTTTTTACGTTTATCCCTCTTTTCTCTTATCCCGTTTGTCTTCCCATGAACTATTGTAATCAAAGTACAGGTCGTAACAAACATTGATGAAATTTGGTACATGCTAATTTTTGGTTCCAAAGACAAAGGCAGTTTTTTTGGACAATATAGGTTCATTATTTCGCGTACCTCCCGTACAAATATGATCCCGTACATTAGGCTATAGCTCCCATGTAACCCGGCCTCCCGGAAACCAGTTAAATGCTATTAAATATCGGGATATAAAAGCGATAACGACCAAACAAGACACATTTAACAAAATTTTAAAAGGTAATATGATTATTAGTTAATTTATATTTCATCATGTCAGGAAAAAGTATTTCAATAATATCTAATGAAAAACTCTTTCTATTCTTTGTAACTCAAAGTGATAAGTTTTAGCAGCGAAAAGTATGAAACAAAAACTTCCACCGTTTCTCGACCTGGAAAAAAAGTGTTTCCGTAACTCAAAGTGAGAACTAACAACACTGATTACGTTTTTATTGGAAATTTCCAATACATCTGTCAAAAAGAAAACGTAGAAAGAGAAAAAATTTATCATCAAAAAAAAAAGTTGGTGCAAAAAAATTTTAGTAAAAAGATGCAAAAAAAATTAATTATAAATAAGAAAAAATAGATATATATAGAGATATACATATATATTTATATATTATTTGAAATGTTTAGTGGTGTTGATAGTTGCCGAACAAAACGATCGCCGAAATATTTTTGATATTCTTTTAATTTTCTGAAATTAATTAAAATGGAAAATATTTTAATAAAATGAAGCAATTGATTGCATTTTATTTAATTATATGTTTTAATTATGTAAAGGGTGGTTAAATTGTAAGGGCCGATGTTGAATGTGAACCACACCTAAACGCCAAGTTTTTTTCCGAATTTTATTTGACATTTCTCTATTTCAGACTTGCTCAATTTGAACCATGGAGAGATACACAATCCAACAACGTGTTAAAGACTTATTATGAAAATGGGCGTTCAAATCAGAATGCATATCGTGCATTTCGTGATTTTTTTTTTGGTCAATTTGATCGTCCAAATGTGCGTACAATCGCAAAAATCGTGGAAAGATTAGAGCAAACCGGGTCTGTAGAAGATGTGAGAACACCATGCTCATACTGCAGAAAATATTGCTGCTGTTCGCGATAGTGTGGCTGAAGAGCCGTCCACCTCAACTCGTCGTCGTGCCCAAAAATTGCACCTCTCACGCTCGTCGTTGATGACCATTATGCATAAAGACTTGCATTTACACGTTTACAAGGTGCAATTGGCTCAAGAACTAAAGCCTCTTAACCATTCCAAACGTCGTGAATGGGCAGAATGGTGGCAAGAAATGGCAACAGTGGATGATAAATTTTCGAAGAAAATCATCTTCAGTGATGAGGCACATTTTCACCTCCGTGGATTCGACAATAAACAGAATTGCCGCATTTGGGCGAATGAGAATCCATGAGTGATTGTCGAAAAACCAATGCAACCACAAAGAATGACTGTTTGGTGCGGTTTATGGGCTGGCGGCGTCATCGGACCGTATTTTTTCCAAAATGAGCCCGGTCAGGCAGTTACTGTGAATGGTATTCGCTATCGTGAGATGATAACGAACTTTTTATGGCCCGAATTGGAAGATATGATATGTGGACGATATGTGGTTTCAGCAGGACGGTGCCACTTGCCACACAGCTAACGAAACAATGGCTATTTTGCGCAACAAATTCAATGGCGGTGTTATCTCAGGTAATGGCGATGTCAATTGGCCGCCAAGATCATGTGATTTGACACCGTTGGACTTTTTTCTTTGGGGTTATTTGAAAGAAAAGGTGTACGTCGATAAGCCAGCAACAATTCAAGAGCTAAAGGATGAGATGATTCGGCACATTAACGGCATAGAACCTCCATTATGCCTCAGGGTCATCGAAAATTTGGACCATTGGATGGAGGTGTGCCGCCGTGGTCGCGGCGCCCCTTTGGCCGATATTTTGTTCTATACAGAATTGAGTAATACCAATATATTATAATAAAATAAAATTACAATAATTTCCTAAATAAGGAGAACATTTTTGTAACTATATATGGCCCTCTGGGCTCAGTTATATTTGTTAATAATTTTTTTTTTCAAATCAAAATAGTTTGTATTTTATTCAAAATCAACATCGGCCCTTGAAATTTAACCACCCGATATATGTTTTTACATTTTAGTTCAAATGTTTCTTTTTCGGCGCGTGCGAATTGTTTTGACAGATAAAATGAAAAAGTTTTTGCATCATTCGCTTACAGAAACAGTTTTACTCGCACATTTCCAATAAATTTGACATAAGTTGTTGAATGACAGATAGTTCTCACAAAAATAAATTACAGAAACGAAAAAAATGACATTTTGTTTCAAGTCAACTGCTTTTTCTTCATTTTCATTGTTCCACTCGAATAATTTACCGATGCGAGAGTTACAGAAACTAGGCACAGTTTTCCTATAGAATATAATTTTATGTCACTTTTTTATTGATAATGCTTTTGTTAGGATGTTCATAATAAAAAAATTATTCATTCTTATATAAAAAGTAAAATTACTTCTCTAAGAAATACATATTAAAAAGTATCACTCAGAGTTAAAATTGGTTCAAAAAATATGTATCTATCAGTTATGTGATGAAAATCGATCGTTTTCAAATCGTTTGATTTCAGATATATTTTTGAAGTAATTTTCGGTTATTTTTCCAAAAAATTCAAACCAAATGATAGATAAAATATCAGTCGAAAGGATAAAATATTTTATTTTTTATTTGGTTTGAATTTTTTGGGAAAATAACCGAAAATTACCTCAAAAATATATGTGAAATCGAACGATTTGAAAACGATCGATATTCATAACATACCTGTATGTCTATGAAAAAATGTTCGCGTCTGTTTGTCTGTATGTTGTTTTATATGAAGGATATCCAAAACTAGCGGACCGATTTTTCTGAAATGTTTGCGACCGGTGGTTAAAATAAGATTTTATTTGACATCTCAAGTGGGCGTGACCCCCCCAATATAACTCATATATTAAAAATATAGACGACCGCGCGGATCCTTGTTTCTGAAATTTTGGCAGTATATTAGAGTGTGACCAATGGGTTAAATAGACTAGGTGTTTTTTTAAATCTCAAGTGGGCGGTACCCCTCCCATATAAGTCAAATATTAAAAATGACAAATATGGATGACTGAACTGATCGATTTTTCTGAAATTTCGACGGTATGGTAAGGTGTGACCGGTGGTTAAAATAGCCTAGGTTTTTTTCTGAAATCTCAAGTAGGCGTGAGACATTCCATATAACTCATATATTAAAAATGACAAACATAGATGACCGAGCGGACCGATTTTTCTGAAATTTTGACTGTATGTTAAGGTGTAACCGGTGGGTAAAATACGGCAGGTTTTTTTGAAATCTCAAGTAGGCGTGACCTCTCCCATATAACTCATATATTAAAAATGACAAATATAGATGACCGAGCGTACCGATTTTTCTGAAATGTTGACAGTATGTTAAGGTGTGTAAAATAGGACAGGTTTTTTTTGAAATCTCAAGTGGGCGTAACCCCTCCCAAATATTAAAAACGACAAATATGGATGACCGATTTTTCTGAAATTTTGACAGTTTGTTGTGACCGGTGGTTAAAATAGGCTAAGTTTTTTTTAAATCTCAAGAAGGCGTGACCCCTTCCATATTAGTCAAATATTAAAAATTACAAATATGGATAAGAACAAAACAATTTAACCGAATTAATTAAAGTTTTAAATGTAGATATTTTCATACCACAGGATATTTTTTCGCTTTTTGAATTTTTTGAAAATGGACCAAGGAAGGCCTATGAATCGAAATATGGGGATAAAATTCTCTTGTTCTTTAAATTTTAAATTTAAATTTAACCCTAACACAGCAATAAGTAAATATATTTAGCTATTTTCCCGGACAACGTCGGGTCCAAGCAGCTAGTCTAAAATAAAAAGCAGACATTGCTTGATATAATATTTAATCGAAAATAATAGGTGGACATTAATAAAGAACTAAATCAAAAATAACCAGCACACATTGAGCGAACAAATTTAAAGCAAAACTAACATATATTTTTGCCCGAAATAAAAATGGCACAAAATAACATTTATTTCTAATTAGAAATGAAAAATAGCTGCTATTTTCTGAGTTTTATTACAAATATGACAGTTATGGTGCCTGATGTCAACAATTTACAGATCATCTGGAAATTGTAAAGTAGTATTCACTTCTCAAATAATGTCAGTTTGATGAAATTACGTTATTGATAGATTAAAATGCATATTATTTAAATCGAAAAATCCATTTGTAAGTTTTAGTTATATTTCTAATATTTTTTTATTCTGTTCCATTGTATATTGCACTTTTTCTATTTCAAAAAAAGTACGATAGAAAAAATTTCGAGTTAAAAATATTGTAATAAGCTTAGTTACCTGCTAACATTATGTCATCGTCCTTATCACCGTCGTCGTCATCGGAATACTGGTGACGTTGTGCTTGAGACTGATTAATAGATGCCTGATTAAGAGGCCTTGGTTGCGTATGACCAATACTAGAGCGTTCAATTGTAGAGCGAGAAAACACATCTAACCCAGAAGAATTATTTGCTGAATTTTTTGAATTACCAAGTGGTCTTAAGTTTCGAGAAGGTAAGACATGATGGTGATGATGTCTTTCAGTAGATGCTAGCGTTTGTATGCCCAACGGAGTGTTTCTAGGTCCACTGGTTGATGTAGCTGAAGTAGCCGATGATGAGGAATTATTGCGTCCATGCATAAAATTAAGTCCGTTAGATGTTATGTTATTAAATGTATCACTTTTTCGAACATTATTAAACGGTGCTCTTTCAAAAGTGTTAAAACTAGCATAACGTGAGCTACCACCACCACTAACGTTGTTGCCACCAGTACCACTTATGTTGTTAGAATTAGTATTTGAATTGCAGGAATGCGTGGAGTTTGAACTTCGTCGTTCAGGCTTATCGTAACCACATCTTTCTAGAGTAGTTAAAGATTTTTTCTTATCCCGTTTGTTTAGTATTGTAGGAATATGAGCGTCGGGCCAATCGTGCGGTTGTTGTTTAAATTTTGGCTTTTCAAAATTATTAAAATCATAATTTTCATGAATTGGTTCAGAATAGCAAGTGTCACCCCCGCCGTGTAATAATAACATTTGCTGTTGTAAGGTAGACGAAGAACCAGATGACGTATTAGACCCCATATTCGAATTGTTGCTACTTGAAGCTGTTGTGGTTGAATTTGAAATTGAATTCTTTCCAAATTTTTGAATAGTTCCATTGCCAGTGTTTGAGTTTACAACCAAAGCTGATCCCGATGTAGCCGAACCAGAACCTCTTAAGTCAAAATTAGGATTTTCATAGTGATCTGTAGCATTATCAGTCATGTAATCGTTGTACTGTAAATGATTTATTCTAGAACTATATTCAGAAACATTGTGATGAGCTGAACTGTGTAGAGATTGTGAGTCATAAGGATGTTGATAGGTAGCTTGTGGCGGTTGTTTAGAATGTGTTTGAATTTGATTATGATGAAACTCACTGGTTGGAGCGCCAGCATTGCCTCCTGTATTAAGTGAGTTCAAGGCAAAACTGTCATCGTATATTAATTTACCCGTTCGCATTGTATATGTATGTAAATTTGTATTTGCATTACATACTGCTGGATAATCTGTGTCAAATTGTTCTTGGCTAGAGCTAGACGTGCAAGGCAAAAAGAAATTTGTCATATTTGAATGGTTATATTGGTTATTGTGAACACTGTGTTTTTCTCGTCCAGGATTTACACTAAGATTTGTATTAAACATTGAATTTCCTCCGTTGATCTGGCCAGACACCACTCTAGCTTCATTATTACTTAAATTTATATTGACTGTATTACTTCCATTACTAGTTTTTAATCCTGTTACCCAAGATATCAGCATTATAATTGCAATTTCTATAAGACGCAATGAAAATTGATATCCCCACTGCAGCCAGTCAATTTCAGCCGTTTTTTGTGTAATTAATGGTCTGGAGGACGAAATACTTATAGCTCCAAATATCTGCAATGAAGCGAGTAATACAAACAGCAATGCTGTTGCTATAGTTATGTGTATCGCATATGAAAGGTTCTGATATCCGTGTATGTAATTTTGCGATTTACTTCGTAATATTCGTTTAAGAATACGATATAAATACAGATATAAAAGACCCAAACTAAAACAGACAAATATATAAATTATTTGACATATTAGAGACAACACTCTTGGGGGAGATGGTGGCAATGAAGATACACTAGTCGCAAGTGCGTGTTGATGAAAATTAGCTCCTTGTACTGAGGACAACGATGAACTAAATGCCATCGTTTCGAGACCCATAATATTAGCTGCATATGAATATTGATTTTGTAAATAGTTGTAGTGAACATTTTGTTGCTGCTGTTGTTGTTGCAAATTTTGCCGTTTGTTAAGCAATTGTTGTTGCTGTTGATAGTAAAAATGCTGCTGATGATTTTGTAGTGTATAAGATTCAACATAATGTAAAGTAACACATAACACAACATGGACTCCACATCCAACGACAACGGTAAGAGGCCGTATTAAGGCAGAGTAACGATTGTTTTTGTGATTCAGCGACTTGAGCGATAAAAACAATATAAGAACAGCAAACGATATAGTTAGGAATGTGGCTGGTAAATTAAGAAGAATTTCCGATATAAATGTATGAAAACTGGAATGAATATTATACGCATCGTAACATAAATAGAAGGTTCGGGATGTGCATATGGTAATTAAAATAAGATGAATACATATGAAATATGATTGTGAAAATAAATGAGTTAATTTGTTGTAGGTGATCATTTTATAAAACGAATATACTGCCAAAATTGTAAATAATATAACAGACAGGTAAACATGTATATTCCATGCCAATGACCACGTCACGTGTGATGAAGCAGATGCTAGTGTTGACGAAGACGTTGATGATGAGATGGACGATGTTGCTGAAGATGAACTCTCTGAATTATTTTTAGCAACCGATGACGATAGATCCAATGACGCCGTTGATGTTTCTATCGCAGCCGACATTGCTTTAACTTTTTCGCTTCCACCAATCGCTGCAGCTGCTGACGGAGTTGATGAAATATTGTTCGAAGGATATATATTTTCACCTAAAGGTTTTGTAGTAATCTTTGTTTTTTTAATTTGATCATCATCATTGTTTGTTTCTGAGTTTTTAATTTTATTTATATTTTGCTTACTGTCTGCATTATCCACGGTACCATCATTTGTTGCTAAAAACGAAGAATCAATAAGAACAACTGGCGATGACGGCGGATGATGATAATTGTTGTTAGGTCTTGTTGTTACCTGTTTCAATAAAACTTCAGGTATATCACCTTTTCTCCCATTGGAACCACTCAAAATACGTCGTATACTAGGGAGAACTTCTTTTCGAACTTCTGGATTATTTGAATTATTATACAAATTATTAGTTTTATCTAAATATATTGAAGAAACATTTTTTCTTTCTCCGTTCGCTAAAGATTCTGAACTAACGCTAGTTATTTTAGAAGGAGTATTTAAAGCTTTCTTTATATCGGCATCATTATGCGAGCTTGTTGTAGTTAATGAATATAAAGGTGATGTTGTACTTCCGGTCATCAATGGTATTAATACCGAAGATGAACCGTCATTGTTTGATGTACCTCCCAGATCCGGAGGTCTAAATGGAATACGTTCATGGCCAGGCATTAAACTAGGCGGTGGTATCGGTCTACGATTTATATAGCTACCAGTGTTAGGCTCAATTCCACCTTCGTTGTTAGTACCGCGCAATGTTGGTTTGTCAGCAAACGGATGTTGGTATTCTGGTGGTAGCGGAGGAGTAAAAAACGATCGAGCTGGTGGCGAATATGAAGGAATCTCACCACCACCAGGAAACATGGATATTGTCGGCATCTGACCATTTGACTTCTTTAAAATATTGGGCACTAATGTAAAGGGAATAAATAAGAATTGTATTCATTGTAGTTAAAACTATTTATTGATAATTTCTGTTAAAAATAATGTTTAATTAAGGGAATAAATAAGAATTGTATTCATTGTAGTTAAAAATATTTATTGATAATTTCTGTTAAAAATAGTGTTTAATTCAGTGATCATCGCATTTTTTGCAAAACTGGTAACTTTTTAAACAAAAATATATATTAACACCTAATAGAAATAGTTTCAAGGTTTAAAATTCAGTTTAAAAGGTTTAAAATTCAGTTCCTAATTTTGTTATTATTCACCCCAATTTGTACCGATCGACTCAGAATCGCAAGGAGATTTAATCGATATGCCCATATATCCGCGAGCCTACATAAATTGTATTTATCAAAATTAGCTCAAAAAACTGATATATCCCTGAAACATTAATGTTGATGCAATGCAAATTCTCAAAATTATGAATTTTATTTTTTTTTTTAATTACAGTTTAAAAGTAAGAAAATCGTCGTCCTAGTGGACGGGGGACATAGCATTATTGAAATTAAATAGCGTGCTGCGGATTTTGTAAAATCTGATAGACAATTCATGTCGTTTTAATATTTAAATGTAATAATTTTAAATAATATGGGTATTTTGTGTCTGCATTTGCAAGGATTTGGGACTGTTCTTTTTTTTATTAGCTCTTTCTGCGTCTGACATTGGTCCAATTTCATTAAAACAGGAAAAATAAATCCAAATAATACTGGCGGTTATTTGGAGATCCTTAAAAATAAAATGCTTACATTTGCGGAGAATTGAAATTTATGGAGCACAATAATTCCAAACACTCTACCAGAAGTATTAAATCGTAGTTTGTCGAAAATGATGAACCGGTTTTAGAGTGGTCATCGCAGTCAAGTAAAAATATGAACGAAATGTGATAAAAATCAGGAAGCGTGGTATTCACTTCTCGCCGAGCGTTGGCTCCATGAATTAGAAGCCTCTCGAGTTTTAGGCAAGAAGTGGACCCTTTCGCAGGAACTGAAGGCCTTTATTGGAACAAGTGGAGTAATGATTTTTTTCCAAGAACATGAGCAGGAATGACTACGGAAATTTTATGTTTTATTCGCTTTTATAAAAGAAATAAGGAGTCAACGCTGGCTTGTATCAACTGTTTGGGATAAATTTATCGAGAATAGTCAAAACTCTTTCAGAAGCATTATCACGGTAGATGAGCAAGTGTTTCTAACGGAGGCTAGATGTTGATTTACCTAGTATATGCCAAACAAACCAGACAAATAATGGGGAAGCTCTATTTAGGAAAAGACGAAAAACAAAATTCGTCAACTCTTCTCAGTGAATTTGTTGTAACTAGACTACTGCATTGGTTGGTACAGTACGTTGCAAAAAACGGGAGCTTCCAAACATTTGCAAAGAAAAAAAAATAGATGGTATGGAACGTTTTTTAACGCTTCTATATGAAACAAATGAATGCATACTTACTGTTAATAAGAGTAAGCCTAACAAAAAGGTTTTTTTATTGAGTACTAAGCACAAAGGCGTCAAAACTATATCTTTTTTTAATTGAAGAAACTGATCAAATGGCAAGAAAGTATACTGTGAAATCAGGATCCAGAAGGTGGACACTTCAAGTATTTTTCAACATTTCAGATTTAACCGGAACCAATTCCTGGATTTTGTAGAGAAATATAACAGGAAAGAATATTTCTATAAGAGATTTTTTGTTTCGATTAGCTGAAAGGCTCACATCTGAATATCAGTCATCAAGCCAACAGAGGGCAAGTGAATTCCACCGTCCAGCAACTCGAGTTCCCAGTTCCCGGCCAGAAGGTAAATGACTTTGTAATAACAACAAAACAACTACAAATTGTGACTGACGTCTGTAAGAAATATGTTTGCGAAAAATGCGCGAAAAAAATAAGTATTTGTAGAGCATGAACAAACATGATAATTTTTAATAAAACTAAAATACATTTGATGAATTTTTATATTTTTATGGCGGTACGAACTGATGCCCCAATTTTTTAGGGGCATAAGTTTTTAATTTGCTTCACTCAATGCTTTGTTCATTTTTTGGGGTATAATTTGATATTTTTGGGCATATTTGCACAAATAATCGAAATATTAAATCTCAAAATTTTTAATTTCAATGTTATCAATTTTAGGGTTTTGTTACTCAAACGTCCCCATTCATTGAAAAAACAACCATCGCTTCCCCTTAGCACAATTTTTTTATATTTCTCATCAATTCTATAAAACGATAAAGCATTATAAATATGTAAATTTGTTGTTAAATCTAGTGTTAAGTGTTTGGCTCTTGTTTTCTAAAAATATCTAGTGAAAATTTAATTTCTGGCGAAAACCCAATAAGCGTCAAATTTGGAAAATGTGAACGGTGACGTTTACGATTGTGTTTTATTATCGAAAACTCATACAAATTCATAATGTGAATGGACTTAAAGGCGTATTGATGTTATTTGGCTTGTGAAAAATAAAGACACTTTATGATATCTGAAAGTTATGACTATCTATAAAAAATTTTTCTCGTCTGTTTGTCTGTCTGTAAGTTGTATGCGCTGAAACTAGCAGACCGATTTTTCTGAAATTTTGAAAGTATGGCAAGGTGTGACCGGTGGTTAAAGTAGGTAAGGTGTTTTTTAAAAATTCTCGTGGGCGTGACGTTAGGTGTTTTTTTAAAACTCTGGACGTGACGTCTCTATATAAGTCATATATTAAAAATGACAAATATGAATGACCGAGCTCACCTTTTTTTTTTTTTGTTGAAATTTTGACAGCATGTTAAGGTGCGACCGGCTTTTAAAATAGGATAGGTTAAAGGTCAAATCTTTAAAATGACAAATATGAATGATCGAGCTGAGCGATTTTTCTGAAATTTTGACAGTATGTTAAGGTGTGACCGGTGGGTAAGGTATATAAGTCAAATATTAAAAATGATATATATGGATGACCGCTCGCACCGATTTTTCTGACATTTAGACAGTATATTAAGGTGTGACCGGTGGGTAAAAATGTCGAATTTTTTTAAATATCAAGTGGGCGTGACTCCTCCCACATAATTCAAATATTAAAAATGACATATATGGATGACCGATCGGACCGATTTTTCTGAAATTTTAACAGTATGTTTTGAAATCTCAAGCGAGCGTGACCCCTACCATATAAGGTCAAAACGACTAAACCGAATTAATTAAAGTTTTAAATATGGATATTTATACCCTTCACCACCATAGGTGGAACGGGTATTATAAGTTTGTACTGATGTATGTAACGCATTAAAACTAAAAATAAATTTTTTGGAGCTTCTCGACCGAGTGCAGAAGCAAAAGTCCTCATCAGTGACAGTAGATTATCCAACTCTATTCTTCCATCGTTACTTCTTTAGAATGTGCTCCAACAATATCAGGGAACTGCTACCGTTACTCGAACTTTCTTACGCAATACACGTCTGTTAAAGATCATTTCTTCGTAGTCGATTGGCCAGTAGACAAAACAAAACACTACTGAGAAAATTTGTTCTTTAGCCGTACAGTTTGTATGTAGAATGTGCTTCCCGCAGAAGTTTTACCAGTCAGTTGCAATATAGGAAAGTTCAAATCAAATATCTACAAACACTACTCCACCTCTCCCCCTCCGATATCTTTTTCCTAGTTCCAACAAAATCCTTCCTTTGAGTGCTGGTCCTAAAAACTACAAATTTATATAAACGCATTGTTGTTTCCCAGATGATTACAATTTTTAAATTGCCTAATTTGGTATTTACTCTCGTCTACACATTTCATATACAAACCAAAATTTTAAAAGCTTTTTCTTGTTTCACTCAAAAATAAACTACAAAAACCAAAAGTTAAATTTTTCGTCAGTTGACGTACAATTAAAAAAAATAGTAGTTTTAAAAACAGGCTGATAGTTTTTCGCTTTTTTAATTTTTGGAGAATGGACCAAGGAAAAAATGCGATTGACATTCCCTTTTTCTTTAAAATTGCATCATTTAAGAACAGTTGGACAGATGAAGACAGTTTATTGTCCAAGTAAGGATTGTACATAAAGAGAAAATGACAATGCCCATTTCTACGACCCCATTTTTTTATTTATCTAAAATGGGGAAACGGCTGCAAGGATATTGGCAATATATGATTATTGCTTAATAATAGATTGAATGGCGTTTATTTGACAATTGTTTGAAGTCTTTTTATGATAATTTGATGATTTATTGACTGTTTGCAGATTTTTAATGATTGTTGCATAATTGTTTCACGATTAACTGGCGACAAAATGGACAAAAATCAAATAGTTTTAATTTGCGGAATTAAAAAAAAACAAAAAATGTTTGATCGCATACTATATTTTTTTTGGGGGTTCTATTAAGGGAGTTTTTTAAACTTGGATGCCAATTACGCTTAAAAGCGCAAATTTTCCTAAGGATACGCCTAAGATGCAGAGATCCTTAAATCTGGTAGAATCGACAAAAATTAACAACGAAAAATATATATGAAAGCAGTTGTGGTACATCAATGAAATTTGGTGTGTAATGTAATGGCAAATAAATATACTTGTGTGCAAAATTTTAACAAAATCGGTCATAGGACACGCCTTCCGCCCACATATCTATTAATATTAAACAATAAATATAATTATCAACATTCAAATTATCTACTATGTGAGTTACTATACCGAAATAAAATTAGACGCATGATTTAATATAGAAGTGGTAAATTGGTTGAAAGTTTCGACAAAATTGGCTTAAGGATATGCCTAGGATTCATAAATTCTTAAATATGAAAGAATCTAAAAAATCACAATATGAAACATATATCTGAAAGCAGCAGTATATAAATGAAATTTGGTGTGTAACCTAATGTGTGCCAAAAATTAACAAAATCGGTCTAAGGACACGCCTACAATCCATATATACTTCAATATTGAAGAATCGACAAAAATCGCAAAATTCAAAAGAAGTCTTAGAGTAGTTGTCGTAGTTGAGACGACATTTTTCTAAATGTGTCAAATTTAAATAAAATCATAAAAAAACTACATAGCATTTATCTGACATTTAATTTATATTTATTTCACAAGATTTTTTAAGAAAGATCCTATATTTAATAACATTTAAAATAAAATGTTGGTATCTAAACACGTTTTTTGTCCTCATTAATATAATAGTTTTTTGTGGTATAGCAGGTTATTCATCCGCCTAGCATACCGACGTCCCAAGTTCAATCCACTTCAAAAAAAAAAAATCCAAAATAGCGGCGGTATAATAGTTTTATTAAAGTATTTTTTACCCTACTATGTATTTATTATTGTAGCTAGAACTATCATTAAGTCTGTTGTAATATCAAATGAGTTACAAGTTATAATTATGCAAAATTTATAATTTTAGATACTTTTTGAAATCTATTATATATCTTTTTTTGTATCTGTTAGATAAGGGTCAAGAGTGATATAAAATCGAAGAAAAAAAATATTATATTTGAAGTATTTTGTTTTTATTTTCTATTAAAATTTGGCAATTAAAAAAAAAACAAAAACGTCAAAATTCTATTCTACGAAACATTACTAAACCTTACTATTCTACAAAACATTACTTAACATTACTATTCTACAAAACATTACTAAACTACATAACAGTTTCTTTTTGAAATTGGTGCAGAAAAATACGCATTATTTTTGTGTCACTTGAATAGGTGCACTAAATTAATTTCAGTTTTGTGGTCATTTGTGGAAGTTTTGATTACAAAATAGTTTAGCATTTACTAAAGTAGAACCCTAGAAGAAATTTCCATCGGTTTTTATTAAATTTGCCCCAAGGTAATTCATAGGATTTGAAAGATAAGACAAACATTGATGCCATCGGAGATAAAGGCCTCTACTTCCGTGAAAGGTTAAATTTTTATGAAGCCGATAGTTTTAAATTTTAAAGATCAGAGTTAAAAAATATTATCCCCATCTGAAATCATAAAAATGATAGTTCAAAGCATCGGATCCATAAAAAGCTATTTTTGTTTTTTAATTTCTACACTACTTTGCTCCTAACCATTTTTTAATGAAATGTTCTTTGCAAAAATTTAACCGTAAATCCGTGTTTTTTGGACTAATTATAATGGGGTCTAATTAGTTGGGGTCTATTTATTAGTTTCTATCTGTAGAAATACTACCACTGAAACCAAATTTTTCTTAGATTTTTACACACAAAAATGACTATATTTCTGCCGTTTGGTGACTCTTGGGGCCAAAGTTTGTATTCGCTTAGAGATTCTTTCCTCATTGTTTGTTTCTTCTTGAATGAATCATTACAACGCAATCGCTTTTTTAATTTTTTGTAGAAATTTCACAGAAGTAGAGGCCTTAATCTCCACTGGCATCAATGTTTGCCTTCTCTTCGAAATTCTATGAATTACCTTGGACCAAATTTATTAAAAACCGATGGAAAATTCTTCTAGGGTTCTATTTTAGTAAATGCTAAAGTTTTGTGGTCAAAACTTCCACAAATGACCACAAAACTGAAATTAATTTAGTAAACCTATTCAAGTGAAGCAAAAATAATGCATATTTTTCTGCATCAATTTCAAAAAGAGGCCCATATTTTAACTATCAAATCTTTTTCGAGCTTTCTTTGCTTAAACTATTTTTCTTAACTGTTCAGCCTTTCAGAAAAAGTTCATCACTATTCTTTTCATGAAGTATGTTAAGAGCAGCAAGCTTAAATTTATTACTAAAAAAGTGCACCTATTCAAGTGAAAATGAGTGTATTAACAAAAGCTTAGAATGTTCTAATTCTAAGTGCTCAATGTGGTATTCTAATCTAGTGCAAAATATGGTATTAAATTAAAAAAAATATATCCTCAACTATCAAGTATCGTATTCTCATAGGGTTATCAAAGCAAAAAACATTGAAAAAATAATGTTTAAATAAACAATGTAAATATTTCGGCAGAGACAAAATGTAAGTAATCGAAATGCAGAAATGGTGAATAATATTCATAAAAATGTAAATGGTTACTATAGTACGAGAAGAAACTACAAATCAAAGCACTGAAAATGTAATAAAACTGGCTGAACACACTAACCCCCTTGTTGTTGCTGGTGCTATGGTCAAATAACATTTTCATGTGCCGAATTTAGGATCCATAGCTATTACAGTTTATAATTTATTGGCATTCAAGTGTATTTATGGTGGAATTTAGGCTGTTTCCGTAATTATTTTGAATGGGAGCTACGGTTAAATGCGAACCAATTTCGATGAAATTTTATGCTTATGTAAAACTTCTATATATCATATAAAAAAGCGATTAGCCTAGACGAGGTTGTACGGGAGCTATGGTCAAATGTGAACCGATTGTGCAAAATTTCAATACTAAAATATCTTTGCGAAATTTTAGGGACCTAACTCTTTTCGTTTAGGCGTTATCGTACTTTCAACAGACAGACTGACTTATTTTTCATAAGAATTTCGTCTAAGAATTTCATAAGAATTCAGAATATACATCCCTTTTGGTCTTTCAGCCAATATTAAGGAAATTACAAATGGAATGACAATCTCAATATACCTCCCATTCTTTTTGATGATGGGTATAAAAAACGTGTTATCAGAAAAAAAGACAAACTACTACTCAAAATTTCTTTGTTAAATAACAATGTATAATATATAGCTTTTACTTACATGATGGCTTCGGCGTAGAATTAACTAGGTGTCTATGCCTATCACGATCATGATTATGGTGACGATTTGGATTGGGATAGGTTGGATTACTATTACTTTTTAAAATATCAGCATTAGGAGCTGATGTTGGCAATGCGTGATCTCTTTCCAAGTCCAATTCATAGTTACGGTGATGCATGTTTATTTGGGATTGATGCGATTTTTCTTGATATCTAAGTATAGAAACTGAGAATAAGTTTGAAAACAAGTTATATTATGAAAAAAATTACCTTAATGTTGTTAGTAGTGGTGTGGCTATTGTTGTTAAACTGGGTACATAACTATTTTCCGGAATGCTACGTTTTGTGGTTGAAGTGGTGCCATACGCAACTTTTATTAAAACCGCAGCCAGACTACGTTCTAAATTATCTAATTTATCGAAATAAGCTCCACCTGAAGCTCCGCCTTCTGTAGAAGAGGTTATTATAAGACTTTTGCTTACCGGAAAAAATGTCTCTCCTCTTCCCCCCAATTCATGATCCAAATTGAATGCATTTTTTGTTAACCTACTATTAATACTGCTGGTGTTGTTAGCACTATTGCTGGTACTATTATATACTAATACATCACTGACATTTTCGAAGTCAGTAGAACTCAAATCTATACCAATAATTGTAGATGATTTTGACGCTAATAGACCTTGGACAGGTCCTAGATATTGTGTTAATGTTAATAGTATAGCAAAAAAGAAATATAAAATCTTATGTTGATGAAGATATGGACATGACATTATTAGCTTGACATAATTAGGGATGAAACTACTACAGTTCCTTGTGCGATGTTTATGATGGGGCCATCGCTGTTGTGTTTTGGCACGTAAAAACTTTTTTTCATCTACAACATCGACAGTATTTTGATTTTTTTCTTTTTCAAATGAGTTGGACGTTATATTATCGACTTGTAAAAATGATTCGTTTTCAGATATAATTGACCGAATTTTTGAAGTTGATAAATGATTATAACAATTTTTGTTATAATTCCGAGGGTATTCTTCATGATGTTCAATTGGTATCCTTGGATCAAGTAATCGTTCTTCATCATTTAATAGGCAGGAGGATGAGTCATTACTTTCATTGTTTAAAAACTCTTTCCGCAATAACTGAATTTTTCGTTTTTGTATTTTTGTTTGCTTTCGCCAACTTAGACCAAGTCTTTTACTATTTATTGACACAATTTTATTCGCTTCGTCTTCTTCATGGACATTCTCCAGCTGATCTTGATTATCATTAACCTCGTAATTATACGTATAACACGTGCTTTTATTATTGATATCATATTTAAAGAAGCATCCACAGCTAGAGCTAGAATCAAGAGAAGTTGCTCTGTCCGCCTTCCCAATTAAGGTATTTATTTTATATTCACATTCAATTACTGCATTATTATTAAAGCTATATACAAAATTCACAGTATTTGAGTTCATGGCTGTTCGAGTTTTTATGTATAAACGGATATGACAAACCCCCTTCTTATATTAAATGACTTAAACTGTATTGTAATTTTCATCATAGTTTATTTACATAACGCCTATGAAACCATTTATAATAAATATCTGAAAAAAAATAAAAACGAATATTTTAAAAGTTTCCAATCACACAAGAGTATAAAAATAAAATAGTTCTTAACATCAATTACAATAAAGACAAGTTAAAAGCTTGAGACATACTCCTGAAGTATTGTTACTGTTTTTTCCTACCTTGTGCAGTGTTTTCAGAAAACCCCTTTACAAAAAGCACTGCATTTAAATATTATACGGTCATACAAATGATAAATAAGAAGACCAGCGAGCACTGAACTTCTTCCTCAGTATTTTAAACACAAGCTATTACACAAGGCCTCCATTTAGAATACAAAAAATAATGGAAGCCATTTATCACAGCAATACACCAAAGAACTTCATGATGACTTACGCCAAATAGGATATGTTTCTCCGATGAGTTGTTTAAGCAATATAACGACCAGAAACAGCCATCAAAGCGAGCAAAACATTGAATTGGAATTGTCACAGCAGCTCTGCAGGAAAAAAATCAAGAACATTTGTGAGGGACAGTGGAGGAAGCGTGGTAAAAAATTCCTAAAAACCATCTCAGAGATTTGTTGATTCTATGACCAAAACGTTATTAAAAATAAGAGTTATTATAACAAACTCTGAGATGAACTGTAATTAAAAAAAAATTATTTATTTTAATTATTAAAACAATTTTTTTTAAACACCAAAATATTTTCTTGAACAAAAAATGCTGATTTGAGCAATTTTATTGAATGACTTGTAGATTGTATGTAGCTTGCCGTTTTGTGTACTTCTAACCAAAATTGGTTAATTTTTTCCTTATTGTTAACAATGTTACACATGTACATTGTACACAATAACAATAATTTTGGTTACTTTTTTTTCCGATAAAGATTAAAAAATTTAAACTTGAACAATACTGTCCGAACTCCTTAAATTTATTGTTGACATTTTTGGCTTTCAAATTATATTTGTATTCCACCACCATATTGACTATAATACTTAAATTATTTTTATCCAATGACCGATATCAACATATTAAGCTTGTTTGAGAGCTTATACCAGAAATCATATTTGTCTTACATTATCATTAATACTAGTGGTTTAAATAGAATTGAAATTCATCATTTTCCCATAAAACAGTTGGTTGTTGTTATTGTAACAGCGATATTATTGGTAATATCGCAGAAGTGGCAGTCCTTGGTCGGAATCCTAAGATTTCCGAGTCGTTTCGGTACGAAGAACCGACTGCCGTAGGAACGTAAAAAACAGTTGGTCTGAATTTTGTATATATACATATGCAGTTAGAGACAAAATTGTCTACGAAACGAAATTAATTGAGAACTTGTGTAAAATTTGTATGTTCCACACATATATATATGTTATAAATGTGTTTGTAAGTTTGTTTGTTCAATTGTTTGTTTGAAAGAGGTTGACTCCTAAACGGTTCGACCGATTCTGATGAAATTTTGAAAATAGATAGAACGTTTCAAAACTTGGTCCAAAAAGGGCCCAAATAGGGTAAATAGTGGACCAAATGGTGCAAAATTTAGTATTTATCATTGAATTTGATAAACGTAAATTCATTACCAATGGCCGTACTTCAGAAAAAAATTGAAAGGATCGAAGCAGGGGCTGGCCCCTTCCCCGTTACAAATACAATACCTATAAATGGGTAAATTGATTTTGATGATTTTCGAAATGTAGATGAAGTTATATTAACATTCCTGAAATTTTGACAGCGAGGTATGGCGTGACCGGTGGTTAAGATAGGCTAGGTTTTTTTTTGAAATCTCAAGGGGGCGTGACCCCTCCCATATAACTCATATATTAAAAATTACAAATATAGGTGACCGAGAGCCGGTTTTTTCTAAAACTTTGACAGTATGTTAAGGTGTGATGGATAAAATAGGCCAGCATTTTTTTATCTCAAGTGGGCGTAACCC
This sequence comes from Stomorhina lunata, assembly GCA_933228675.1. Classification (NCBI taxonomy): domain Eukaryota; kingdom Metazoa; phylum Arthropoda; class Insecta; order Diptera; family Rhiniidae; genus Stomorhina; species Stomorhina lunata. Next base: position 9,278,866 of record OW121745.1, read on the forward strand.
CTCCCATATAAGTCAAATATTGAAAATGTCAAGTGGGCGTAACCCCTCCCATATAAGTTAAACATCAAAAATTACATATATGGATGACCGATTTTTCTGAAATTCAGACAATATGGTATGGTGTTAAAATGGACAAGGTCGTTTTCTCAAATCTCTAGTGGGCGTGACTCCTCCCATATAACTCATATATTAAAAACGACAAATATAGATGACCAGCCGGACCGATTTTTCTGAAATTTTGATAGTATGATAAGGTGTGAACAGTGGTTAAAATAGGCAAGGTTCTTTTTTTAAATGTCAAGTGGGCGTGACCCCTCCCATATAAGTTAAATATTAAAAATTACAAATATGGATGACCGAACTGACAGATTTTTCTGAAATTTAGACAATATGGTATGGTGTGACAGGTGGTTAAAATAGGCAGGTTTTTGTTTGAAATCTCAAGTGGTCGTGGCCCCTCCCATATATGTAAGTCAAATATTTCAAGTAACATATATGGATGACCCTGCAGACCGATTTTTCTGAAATTTTGACAGTATGGTAAGAGTTGTCAATAAATTTTATTTTCTATATAAATGTTAATGACAAAATTATTTTTCTATAAAAAAAGTATCAATAATACTTATTTTCTATAGAAACGTTATCAATAATAACATTAATTTTTCATAAAAAAGTTATCGATAACTGAAATTTTCTTTAGAAAAGTTATTTATTACCTTAATTTTCTATAGAAAAGTAATCGACATTTTTTTTTTATAAAAATATGATTGATCACTTATATTTTCTAAAGAAAAGTTATCGAAAACTTTTATTTCTTTAGAAAACTTTGACTGCAACCAATAACTTTGACTTTTTATAAAAACTTGTTGTTTACTTGGATTTTTTTTAGGAAAGTTATCGATAACTCGAATTTTCTATAGACAAAAGTTATGAATAATTTTGATTTTCTATGCAAAACTTAAATATAATATAAATTACTTAATTTTTTTCTCAAGAATATTGATTTTCTTAAAAAAATCTATCGATAATTTTTTTAGATAAAAATAGTAAATTTTCAAGAAAATAGTAAAATAGTTAATGGATAATTTTCGAAAAATTTTGTATAAAAATAATAGATTTAAAAGAAAATCCTATAAAAATACAAAATCGTCAAAAAACTTTCTATAAATAATAAATTTTCCAAAAAATTCTTATAAATACACCATTTTGGAAAAATTTCCTATAAATAGAAAATCAATTTTTCGAAAAATTTCTTCTTATTAAAAAATTTTATAAAAATATTCCTATTCATATTCCTATAAATAGTAAATTTTTTAAAAATATTCTATAAATCGAAAAATTCTTATTGATAGTAAATTTTCATTTAACGGTAAATTTTCGAAAAATCGCCTGTAAGGATTTCGTGGGAGGTGTTCATCGGGAGAAGTGTAGTTTGGTGTACTATTCATCCACATGGTGTACTATTACACAGTACGACAAAATCAATTTTTTTTAGTACACATGAGTAGTCTTAACAGAATATGAAAATAGGTTTAAAATAAAGAAATACGTGTCTCGGCGTTTTTCTGTGGCACGTCAGAATTTTAAGAAAATCTATTTTAAAGATTCGAAGGACCTTGGAGGTTCACTGGTAACGTAATACTATTATAAAAAGTTCTATAAAAATAGAACGGGTGAACCGATTTAAATGCTTGAGCCAGTTTTGAAAAGGGAATTAAATTTGGATTTGTTTTTATTAAAAAAACCCTATTTTTTCCGCTAGAGGACGTTTTAATTTTCATGTAAAATTAAAAAATATCCAAAAAATGTACGAAATTCATGAAAAATACAATTCTGCAATTAGAAAAAATTAAAACAAGTCGTCTGGGATTTAAACCATATGGCGGTCGATCGATTCTAAGTTTGTTATTATATTTGTACATTTTTTGGATATTTTTTAATTTTACATGAAAATTAAAGCGCCATCTAGTGGAATTTGGATATGTTTTTTAATAAAAACAAATCCAAATTTAAAAACTGACTTAAGCATTTAAATCGGTTCACCCATTCTATTTTTATGGAACTTTTTATAATAGTATTACGTTACAAGTAAACCTCCATGGTCCTTCGAATGTACTAACCACTGTCGTACTGTGTTATCTAAACTTATTTCTTTTGGTGTCAATAATCATTTCTCTCGATCTACTAATATTAGTCGTATATATTTTTTTTTTTTCGAAAATTAGTATATCTCGAAAACTAGAGCCAATTAGAAGAAACTCAAATCATTTTCGGATTTAGCAGACAAAAATTATACCAAAAGCTCGTGCCGCAGTAGAAGCTTCGTTTTTGTATAGTGGTGTTATTAGTTTAGTCAAGTTATAGACCCAACCTTTTGAAGATTGAAATTAAAAGGCAAAAAACAAAATCAGATATAATCTCCAAGTGGAGTCGTGCGATTAAGACTGATTTTAATATAAGGAAGATAAAGAAATACAATTCTTGGGGCTTTTAAGTATAGGTGGAAAGGGTATTATAAGTTTGTGCTGATGTATGTAACGCATAGAATATATTTGTCTTAGACCCACCTTTTAGTATACCAATGGACTTAGAATCACCTTCTGAGTCGACCCCTCCCATATAACTCAAATATTTTTCTGAAATTTTGATAGTATGTTAAGGTGTGACCGGTGGTTAAAGAGGATAGGTTTTTTTGGGAATCTCAAATGGACGTAGCCCCTCCCATATAAGCCAAATATTAACAGTGACAAATATGAATGACCCTGCACACCGATTTTTCTGAAATTTTGACAGTGTGTTAAGGTGTGACCAGTGGGTAAAATAGGCCAGGTTGTTTTTTTAATCTCCAGTGGGCGTGACCCCTCCAATATCAGGCAAATATAAAAATTACAAATATGGATGATCAAAACGATTTAACCAAATTAATTAAAGTTTTAAATATGAATATTTTCATACTATGAGATAGTTTTTCGCTTTTTGAATTTTTTGAAAATGGCCAAGGAGGACCTGGGAATCGAAAAATGGGAATAAAATTCCCATTTTCTTTAAAATTACATCACTTTAGAACCATGGTAGGCAACAAAAGAACATAGGAAATATCAATGTGTTTGTGATTCTTTTGCATGTGTTTTGTTGTTGCAAATCAGACAAATGAGGTTTTTCGTAATTTTGTTTTTTTTTTTCTTTTTGATTCATGTTGTGTATGTGAAAATGACGATTGGTGCTCGGCCCGTAGGGGCTAGTTTGCCGATCATTGCTTTAGAACGTCTGGACCGATCAGGACATTTTTTTCTACATGTTTTCTTTAGTCCAAGTTAGGATTCTACATAAAGACAAATTTACAATGCCCACTTTTACGCCCTCTTTTTTTGATTCATCTAAAATCGGAAAACGGCTGCACGGATATTGGAAATATGATTAATGTTTTAAGATTTTTCATGATTATTTGATGGTTGTTTGACGACTGTTTGACAGTTGTTTGATGATTGATTGCCTGATGACTGTTTGAAGATTTTTAATAATTGTTTGATAATTGTTTCACGATTAGCTGGCGATTTTATGGTTGATGATGTTTTGTCGATTGTTTGATAGTTGATTGATGATTGACTGACGACTGTTTAATGATTTTTTATGATTGTTCGATAATTGTTTCACGATTAACTGGCGATTGTTTGACGGTTATTTGATTACCATTTGACGATTGTTTGATAATCTATAAATATAAAAATATTCGCGTCTGTGTTGTATGTTGTTTGACATTTATGGGCCCATTGCAAGCACACATTAATGTGGAGTACTGCCAACTACTAAAGTCAATTAAATACATATGCAAATACATTAATAAAGGATTTAGGTAAAAAATTAATAAAAAAAAAATATTTCAAAATTGTTAATTTTTAAAGAAATGGTTAACACAGCAATAAGTAACATTTTATTACTATCAACCCGGGCAACGCCGGGTACAAGCAGCTAGTATTTAAATACATTTTTTAAGTTTATTAAACACATTAGGTATTCGTATTTTATGACCTTTTATTACTTTGTATAACCTCCATGGACTTTTTCCACTGCTTTGATCCTCTTTGGTATACTTTATATGTTATTATTAAGAATTTTTGAATCGATACATTCCCAGGTTTCAATACAACGGCACCAAAAACCATGTATCGTTTTAGACGGTTCTTTTTTTAAATCTTTCCTATTAAGATAGACAACAGATGCTCAATAGGATTTCTATCTGGGACTAGGATGGTTCATGTAAAAGCTTAATAATATATTATTCATTTATTATCTTGCATCTGTGGTCTATCTTAATAGGAAAGATTAAAAAAGAATAACCGCTTAAAACGATAATTGGTTTTTGGTGCAGTTGTATTGAAACCTGCGAATGCATCGATTGAAAAATGTTTAATAATAATAAAGTATACCAAAGAGAATCAAAGCAGTGAACAAAATTCCATGGAGGTTATACAAAGTACTAGAGGTTATAATATACGAAATTTTGTAACAGGGGACAAAATTGTTCACACTTGAATTTTAGCGTAAATACACTTCAAATTAAAACGATTGTTAACTTACTTACATTTTTTTCCGAGTTTGTATTAAGAATACCTAATGTATTTAATTAATTCAAAAAAAAATATTTAAATATGTGTGAAATATACATATTTTACACAAGTTCTCAAAAAATTTTATTTCGCGAACAATTTTGTACCTAACTGTACTGCCGACAACATTCCAATTGGAACAAGGGGTACTTCTCTCAGACAATGAGCTCCATCCGATTTTATTTTTAGATTCATTGAAAGGAGTTTTAACTCCGGCTCCAACGGCAAATGCATTAGTTAGAGAAGTTTTACATGTTTTGCACTTTTATATTAAGTTCTAAGTTATTTCTCATTGCTTCTCCTCACACGAAAAGTTTCACATTAAATTTATTTGAATAGTATCGACATTTCAAGTTTTGGTTTTTATACCCATCATCAATATCCTTAATATCCTGAACCCTTATGTAATTCTAAGACGATTGAGCGATGTGCATCTGTCTGTCGAAAGCACGATAACGCCTAAAAAAATCGGTTCATATTTGATCATATCTCCCGTATAACCACGTCTAGGCTAATCGCATGTTTGCTAATAAATGATAAATTATTACAGCTATGATGATAAAATTTGGTATAAAGAAGTTTTACATAAGCAGTAGGCAGTATATTTGTGTGAATACCAGCCAGTATGCCAAATTTTGTTACAATCGGTCACTTACGGAAACACAAAAATACAAAAAGAAAAGAGGGTTTATGTCCACATGTCCGTCAGATAAAATCGCGATAGCGCCTTAATGAAAAGTGCTAGAGGAACAAAATTTTACAAAAGTATTTCCGATATCTTGTGTATTGAAATTGAGCGAAATCGGTTAACATTTATTTAGAGCTCCTATATAACCCCGCCCCGGGAATCAGCTTTAATGATAAATTGAATACAATTACAATAGCTATGACGACTAAATTTAGAATAGAGAAGTTTTATGCAACTTTTGGTCAGTATATCAAATTTTATATAAATGGGTCCATATTTGACTATAGCTTTCATATAAAAACCCGGAAACAAAAAAATAACAAAGGCCAGTTAAAAGCTATTAAATAAGAAACTATGACACTGGCTAGTATTCATATAATGTTATTCTTGAGTTAAATTTAGTAGTCAAAGCTAATATAGTTAATTATTTACTCTCATTTAAGTGGCTTTAAGATGGAATTTAAGCCTTTAAGAGGTTTATATATTAGGTTTGACTAAATGTGAACCGAATTCCATGATATTTCGCATGTTGTTATGTTACCCGTAGTGAGGCCGCACTTCCCAGCAGAAGCAGTGGGATTAGCAGATGCGACCCTGATTATCCCAGGATCGTCCAGCTGAACCGCGATATCAGCAGGTTCGTAAACGAGGATAAGCGAAACCGTTGGTTAGAACACCTGAAGAACTGCAACCTTGGTGCTAGTATAAGTAAGTTGTGGACCACTGTTCGATCTCTCTCGAACCCTATGAAAAAGGATGATCGGGTCGCGATTAAGTTTGCCGATAACACCATATCAGACCCGAAAGCGTGCTCGAGTGCTTTTAGCCGGTTATTTATTGAGCACCCCGAGAGAGACAAGGCGAACAGGAGTATTGTTCGCAAACTGCATGATCTCCCAGTCTCGGACCCACCACAACTTTTTACACCAAAGGAAGTTGCTAAGGCCATCCGTACAGCTAAGTCTTCAAAGGCAATTGGCCCTGACGGAATTTCCATGCTGATGCTTAAACACCAAGGCGAGTGAGGAGTCGAGTTTTTGACAGGTGTATACTGTATACCCGATGTCTGGAAAGTGGGTAGAGTGATCCCGATATTAAAACCGGGGAAACCTGCGAATGAGGGATCATCGTACAGACCGATATCCCTCCTGTCACCAGTCGCGAAAACACTCGAGGCTCTACTCCTCCCCCAGCTGACCAGCCAACTTCCAGCAGCTCGCCGCCAGCATGGATTCCGCAAAATGCACAGCACCACCACAGCATTAACAGCCATAACCACTCAGATCGCACAAGGCTTAAACCAGCAGAGGCCTTGTGAAAGAACGGTCCTTGTGGCGCTTGACTTGTCAAAAGCCTTTGACACGGTAAGCCATGCCACCCTCTTCCAGGACATCCTGATGTCCACAGTGCCAACAAATTTGAAGAGATGGATTGTAAATTATCTGAGTGTACGTCAGTCGTTTGTAGAGTTTATAGACCAGCACTCAAAACACCGTCGAGTCAAACAGGGAGTTCCTCAGGGCGGAGTCCTATCGCCACTCCTGTTTAACCTCTACCTCTCTAAACTCCCAGCTCCACCGCAAGGCGTTGAAGTGATATCATATGCAGACGACTGCACGATAATGGCAACCGGCCATAATGTGGAAGACCTATGCGGTAAGGTGAATCGTTATCTCAGTACCATCCACAACTTGTTCACTGAAGAAACAACCAACCAAATCCTCAGCGACCGACAAAAAAAGTAAGCATACAACTTGGCGTCGAGATCGATGGTGTACAAATTCCGACAGTGAACCACCCGAAAATCCTGGGAGTCACACTCGACAGCATTTTTACTTCGTCAGCACATGCCTCAACTGTCGCGCATAAATTGCGATGTAGAAACAAGGTCCTTAAAGCACTAGCCGGCAGTACTTGGGGAATGGACAAAGAAACCTTGCTGTCTACCTATAAAGCGATTGGTCGGTCAGTGGCAAATTATGCTGCTCCAGTATGGTCAGCGTCGCTAAGTGATACTCAGTGGAGAAATATTCAATGCTGCCAAAATGCAGCCCTAAGAACTATTACAGGCTGCGTACAAATTACCTCACATCATCTTCACGAGGAAACAAAGATCCTTCCAGTAAAGGAACACAACATTATGCTATCTCAGCAGTTCCTTTTGGGATGTCATCGGAGAAATCATCCAAACTTTAACATCACACAGTTGGCATCTTCCACGAGGCATGTCAGGAAAGATCTTCGCGTGTATAAGGATAGCATACGAAGATATGTACTCGATCCTTTAGATCATACCTCGTACATGGCAGCATTAAACAACATTCATAAAGACGCCACCAACTCCGCGATTTCAGGTTATCGCATGAATGTTGTATTAGTAGGTCGCCCACCGCCCATAGCAGAAGAAAAGAACCTGAGTCGTTCTGGCTCAACTGAGATCGGGATGGAGCAATGGATTAAATATCTTTTGGTCCCGCATAGACCGTGCCGTCCCTAACATATGCCCAGCTTGTGGTCAGGGTCCTCATGATACCCCCCACATTTTCAACTGTACTGCCAACCCTACTTCACTTAGTCCTGAGGATTTGTGGACTCATCCAGTTGAAGTAGCACAATTTCTTGGCCTTGATCTCCAAACAGATCCCCCATAAACAGAAAATTATAAAATTGTAAATGTTAGAGCTGTCACAACAACAACGTATTTCGCATGCTGAATAACAACTTTGTACAACGTCCTTAAACTAAATGTCATCAGCGTATCTATTATAATTTGTCATTTATAAGCTACTAAGAGATTTCCTTATTTGAAGTTATACGGGAGCAATTGTCAAACGTAATCAGTTCACGTTTGACAATTGCTTCCAATTGCAATTTAAATTCAAAAGTTGGAATTTGTATGCCGCCAACCCCAACATTTGTTCGAAATACTAAATAAATAATCTCTTGAAAATTTGCAAAATTCCAGATTTTGTTTACTTTGATTGTAAATAACTTAATACTTTATAATAAAAAAATCCAAAGTAAGATATGATTAACAATTCTATGGCCTGTAAGTACTAAATAGCTGAGTTTCGTCAAAATATTATCAAATTTACTTAGTTTTTTTCATATTAGAAAATTTTACTTTTTTCTCAGGTCGGTTTCAAAAATCATTTCTTGATTTTTTGAAAATTTTTTTCAACAAATATTTCAAATTATAAATTATCGTTTCAGGTTCATAAACAAATAAGAGAATAAAACACAGAAAAAATGGTTTCGATATCTTGAACCGTTTCGCCGTACCTAAGTTTGAAATCTTAGTATTTCGCGAAAATGTTATTTTCCGGTCATAATTTGATTATATGCTTGTTAAATTGTACCTAAGATTAATTTTAGTAAAAGTTATAAGAAGAATTATTGCTCAGTCTATTCAGCATGCGGTAATGTTTTTTAATATTATAAAAGTCAAAATTATTTTTTTTTTTAATTTTGCATAGCAAAACAGCGGAATATTAAAAATATACTAATGAATTTTAATCCAAATGCAAAAAATTATTTATTTTTATAAATATTAAGTATTTTTTTATTAATACAAATATTTTCAAGGGACTATTTTTTAGCAATACGAACCACTCTGTTGCCGTTTAGAGTTAAAATATATTTTTTTAATAAAAAATAATACGTAGTTTTTATATAAATTAATACTTATTTGCATTTGGATTAAAATTCATTAATATATTTTTAATATTCCGCTATTTTGCTATGGAAAGCTAAAAAACTAATATTGACCCTTGATCTCGGGAAAAATAAGTGTTAAACTTCTATAATAATTAAAAAAACATAATCCACAGACTGAGCAAAAATATGCATTATTACTTTAATTAAAATTGAACATTGGTACAATATAACAAGTATATAATCAAATTATGACCAAAAAATTGCATTTTCGCGAAATACTAAGATTTCAGATCGTAGGTACGGCGAAACGGTTTAAGATATCGACACCATTTTTTCTGTGTTTTATTCTATTATTTGTTTTTTTATGAACCCGGAACTTTAATTTATAATTTGTAACATTCGTTGAACAACATTTTTAAAAAATCTTTTGATTTTTTGAACAGACCTGAGAAAAAAGGAAAATTTTCTAATATGAAAAAACTAAGTAAATTTGACAATATTTTGACGAAACTCAGCTATTTACAGCCTGTTTACAAAACTTCCTTACGTTGGAAGGCAATCGATTACTAGCAAAACGATTAAGCTCGAAATTGAGTTCATTTTCTTTTTTCGTTCAGAAGTAAAAGCTTCGTAATGAAATATCAAATAATAGTATTGCCATGAAATATTTTATTACTTTTCTAAAAGCTTTTTCATTGTAAAAATCGAAGCTTTTGTAAATTTGTGAAATGTAGTTAACCCTACAAATTAATAAAATCAAAAATAATTAAAAACAAAAAAATAATAAAATTTTTTCAAATTTCTATTAAAAATTTTTCAAAATGATGTTTATTTTCAATTCAGCCATGAGAATTGATGTCCGTTGCACAAACCAAATTTTTCAAGTATCAAAAGAAGCATTCAAGTACCTCTGCTTACTAAAACAACCTGTATCCGACCGAAACCGTGCACAAGAATTCTACTTTATACCTATTATTACAAGATTCGGAACAGCAAAGCTATATTTCTTTAGTGTATTTTTTTTTTTTTTAATTTAGGACCAGCCCCTATTTATGCAATGCATTGTGTTGGAACTAGGAAAATAGGTTATGGACATTTGATTTGAACTTTCCTATATTGCAACTGGCAGGAAAAATTTCTACTTTGGAATGTATATATATATAATTCCCCGACAACATTTCAATTGAAACAAGGGGTACTTCTCTCAGATAATGAGCTGCATCCGATTCTATTTTTAGACTCATTGAAAGGGACCTACGTTTTTACGCCGGCTCCGAACGGCGAATGCATTAGTTAGAGAAGTTTTACATAGCCTAATACTCAATAACCAGTGGCTAGCTGAGTTATGAGGTGAAAATTGAAAATTTATTTTTTCAAGTGAGTCTGGCGGGGGTTGAACTTGGACCTCTTGTATGCTAGGCGGATGACTAACCTGCTATACCACGGCGGTTCACTTTGGAATGTGCTCTAACGAAATCAGGAAACTCGTTCTCGATACTTGAACTTTCTTACGCAATACACGTTTATCTGTTAGAGCTCATCCTTTCATAGTAGAATGGCCAGTAGACAGACGATACACTACAGAGAAAATTCGTTCTTTAGCCGTACAGTTCGTATGTAGAATTTGCAGAAGTTTTGCCAGTCAGTTGCAATATAGAGAAGTTCGAATCAAATGTCCAAAAACACAACTTTACTTATTTTCGCTTCCACAACCTTTTCCTAGTTTCAACACAATGCATTGCATAAGTACAAAAATAAATAAATAAACATACTTTTGCTTCCCGGACGATTAGAATTTTTAATTGCCTAATTTGACATTTATTTTCGTCTATAGATTTCATATACAAGCCAAATATTAAAATATTTTTCTCGTTTCACTCAAAAAAAAATGTCAAAAACCAAAAGTTCAATTTTTTCGTAAGTTGACGTACAATTTGAAAAAAAAAATAATTTCAAAAACAGGCTGTTAGTACTTACAGGCCATAGAATTGTAAATCATATCTTACTTTGGATTTTTTAATTCTAAAGTATTAAGTTATTTACAATCAAAGCAAAAAAAATCAGGTATTTTACAATTTTTGGCGGGCCACGGGCAAGCTTTTCCCCCATCCAACTTTTGAAAAATAACTGGCACTTTAATAATATGTACATTAATATTACTATATTGTTCGAAAGTCAGACACAAAATTAAGGTAAGTGTAAAGTGTCTGTCTGCTGAAATCAGGTTTGTGGAACTCCTGTAAGGTATACCGATATGAATATTATATCAAATTTTAGGATATCGTCCCACCATTGAATTTCATCATCATCGATCAAAACACCTGAAATATCGCTTAAACACTAAATTATATGTACCACAAATTTCCAAATGTACGTATTTTAGAAATTTTGATAAAACATGCAGTAATTTAATAATTTACCGTATCCCAGAACTCTTTATCGTGTAAAAAAAACATGGGATAGGTTATGTAATGGTTTGGGGCTGTATGTCAAGAGCTGGTGTTGGAAATTTGTATTTCATAGATGAACAAATGGACAAGTTTGTCTATTTAGATATTTTAAAGCAAAATGTTAAGCATAGCGCAGAAAAACTTGGAATTTTAAACAAGTTTGATTTCTACCAAGACAATGACCCTAAGCACACATCTGCTGTTGCGAAGCTCTGGCTGATCCACCACTGCCCTTAGCTGTTGAGTCCTCCCCCACAATCCCCAGACTTAAATGTGATAGAGCATTTATGGTTTGAACTAGGTCGCAGAGTGTATAAAAACATCTACAACAATATAACTGAACTAAAATCAGCGTTGCTACATGAGTGGAAGAATATTCTGTCAGAAGTGTCCGCCAACTTGGTCAATTCGATGCAAAACAGACTCAGAAATCCAAAGGATATGTAACGAAATATTAATATTTTTTTTTTTTTCTAAGTTGTTAAAAAGTTTGTATTTATTATTGTGTCCGATTATTCGCTTGATCTCAAAATATGAATTATTTTTGTTTTTTTTTTTTTGTTTTTTTTTTATGAAATAAATTGTTGTTTTTTCACTTTTTTGGTTTTATAGACAAATAAAATAATTTTTATAGCGAAATAAATCAAAAATAATTTTTTAATTAAAAAAAATCTTGTTATAAAAGCATTTAAACAAAGTGTTATACAGATGTCCAATTATACGTTTGAACCACTGTATATGTTTTGTCATCCATCACATAACAAATATTTTTTTTTTATAAAATCTGTCTTAAATTTTTTCGCTTGTTTTTTTTCTTGACCGAAATGCTATCTAGACTTTCTGAACTTTGTATGTCTTTAGCTCAGAATAATCTTTGGCTGTCTTCCTCTATTATCCTCTTTACGACTTCGACAGTAAGTACAAGATTATTGAAATTGTGTTGATGTTTTCATTAATCTAGTACAACTTTATGTAACGAAAAATATTTGTCTGGTACCAAAAAGAATCACTCCTGACTGGCTGGCCGTTCATGAAAACTTATTATCAAAGTACAGGTCTCTATATTTAAGATTATGTAATAAAAATTTTTTTTTTTTTGCTAATGAAATTTTTAAAATTCGGTCCCTTATTTCCGAATTGAGGTTTTGGCCATAAATTTTAGTATATTTTTAGCAATTTAAAATAAATACTAAGTAATTATTTGAGTAAAATACGAGAAAAATATGTTTAATCAAGTTTAATAAATGGCATTATCGTACGTCTTTATTCGCGGCGTCTTCGTCTTATGTGGGGGTTATATAACTAACTAAAGCAGATGACGATTTAGTGAAATTACATCTGTTATTGTTATTGGAACAAAAACAAAATGAATAGAAATTTATTTTAATAGATCTTTTAATTTTTCTTGGATCATACAAATTTATTTTTTTTATTTATTTAATCTGTGCTTACATTCATTATTTTTTAAATCCTTTAGTTTAATTTTATAAAATGCAATAATTTTAATAATGGAAAATGGTACATTGTTCTCAGGTCGGCCTTAAAACTCACTTTTTAATGTTCTGAAAAATTTGTTTTAATAATATTTTTGTTCATGATTTTAATAGATTTTTATTAAATTTTTCTTCAAAAGTTGCAAAGTTGAAATAAAGTATCAATAGTTTCGTCAACAGTGCAAAAATATCTAAAAATAAGTACAAAATTTTGAGTTCTTTTTGTATATAATCTAATAAATATTACATTTTGTGAGAGGACTCCATAGTTTTGTCACACAACATATGCAGGGTGCACCTTATTTACAAAAATGGTAAGAAAATTTTAACGAAAAATAAATTATTTTAAAAAATATAATAGAATTTAAAACAGAGCTAAAATTTCTTTATTTTATACACTTATTCCGACGTAGTCAGTAAATTTTTTTCGTTGCATATCTGTAGGCAGATATTTAGAATAAAGAAATTTCAAAGTAAGACTTGATTTAAATTTCTATGAACTGTAAGTACTCAAAAGTTGAGTTTTGTCAAAATATAATCAAATTTACTTAGTTTCTTTCATATTTACAAATTATTACATATTTCAGGTCGTTTTCTAAAATCATTTTTTAATTTTTTGAAAGTTAATAATAGTGTTCTACTGGAACAAAGGGCATCAAAGTTGCTTAGCTACCCACAAAAGAAATAAACATTTTAGATTCTTCCGGATTCATAATCATTGAGATTTTGTGGCAATGGACAGCTTTAAGGCCTAAAAATGAACCATATAGAGAACGATATAAAATATCCTATCTACCATATACAGTTGGCAATCAAGTCTAAGATCAACGAGGAAACGACAAAATCCTGGTGCAATGTGGAGGTTAGTCTAATATCTACAACTATATGCCAATAATTAGATATGTTAAAAATTAACAAATAAAATAGACACATTGATTGGGCACTGTGATCTAAAAAATAGGATAAGTAGGATTAAAGAACCTCGGAGATAAGACTGTTTGGATTGATGTGAATGATTAAAGCCTTGTAATTGCCCTATGCTTCTAAGTTAAGAAGTTTTATTTCTAGACATCCTGCCTCACAAACTAAAATATGATGTAAGCTTAATTTCTAGACTCAGTTGTCCAATATAAAAATATAAATTAACTACTATATCTGCATCCTACGCTTGCGGAGTCTTTGTAATCCATTAAAATAATACACCAGTTCGAATATGAACCTAATGTCAACATATTCTCAAGTTTATATTAATTCGTTTATAAATAACTGTGTTTAATGATGCTTCCAATTTTCGAGATTTATGCAATTTTTGGTGATGGAAATCGATCGCTATAAATTCGATTGATTTCAGATATATTTTTGAGATTGTCTTCGTTTATTTTCCCAGAAAAAATCAAATTGGGGCTTTAATCCTTTTGACTGATATCTTTCATTGGGCTTAAATTTTGTTTGTGGAAATGGGAAATACTATCTGAAATCGATCAATTTCCATCACCACCAGATCATACAAATGAACCTCAGTATGTAAAGGGACCTAAGATATTTCACTAAAAGGCAATCCCTAGGGATTATTGAAGAAAATAACAAATTTCATCGAGTTCTGTATTTAATTACGGCCTGTACTTTAAAAGCAAACATATAGATATTTAGCCTCAAGGACAGATCTTATATCGATTAACAAAATGATTTCGAATCGATCGGAATATAAAAAGGTGTCAGTAGAAGTGACAAAAATTCGTCCAATTTATTCGACATATAATAAAGATTAACATGCATTAAATGTTCTAGTAACTCGAGTTCCGGTTAAATGTCCGTGTATATATACTAATATAACTTACATGATTTTAGGCAAAAATGTATGTTTTTTAATAAACTAAACAGTAAACAAATTATATGTAATAATATATAGGTATTATATATATGTATATATATGTATATACATACATATATATATATATATATATATATATATATATATATATATATATATATATATATATATATATATATATATATACATATATATATATATATATATATATATATTGTATATATATACATCTACACGCTTATGAATAAATATATAAGTAAATATATGCATATAAACATTTTTTGTTTACAAACTCGTATGTTTAATAAATACTTTTGTTGTAAATACATGTGTACATACTGTCGATATGTAAACTAGTTTCTTCAATCATTCACCACAGCCCCTCTTTAGGACTCATAATACATTTGCATTTCCACAAATTTAAGTTTTTCCGATGGATACAACAAAGATTTAATCTTTTATGGATAGAAATCATATACATTACCATCAAATTGTTTTCTTTAACATGTTTTATTTCAAATTTTTTACTTAAAATTGTTCAACTGTTTTTTTGTTTTTTTTTTTCAACATACATTTGTGCACTAAAATTAGATTAGGTCGAGAGACAAAATTTTGTATATACATACAAAACGACACAACTTATGTTCGCTTTCACATTTTCTATATTTTGGGACACTTACGCTTCTATTTTCCACTTTAATTTGTTCAATTGTTAATCCATTTATAATTTTTTGCATAAAACTATTCGATATGTGTAAATGCATACATATATACACTTGCATTGCAACTTTGGACTAAAATAAGGTTTTAGTCGATAGACAAAATCTAATACCTACAAAGTTTTTTTTTTTTCTTAGTTTTGCTTTCACATTTTCTGTATTTTCAGCCACTTACGTTTCAATTTCCCAATTATTTTCACTTATTATTTATTGTTCTAAAAAATGTATTAACATTTTTTAATTTATCGATTAATATATTAAAAAAAAAATCCCTTTGCACAAATATCTTCTTTGTTCATATAGTAAGATAGAAGCTACAAAATGGCTGCTGTTTTTGTTTGCAGGTTTTGTGTTGTGTTGCCACACTGGAGCACCGCCTTTTTCAAATACCCTCGGTCTACACAATAGTAATAATTATTATATATTACAGTTGCATGTGTGGACAAATTTTTTAATTTTACGAAAAATGAAATTGAGAAAATTACGAAAGAAAAAATTTTATTTTGTTTATAAATAATAATAAAAAAATATGAAACAAGTCTAGTTCAAAACGTGCTATTCTTTTTGATAATTTTTCAAAACAAATTTATAATCTACTTAAACAGTTAATGTTGAAATAAAAATGTTTAAAGCGTCACAGTTGAAAAATTATTTAAAAAAAATAGCTCAATTTTTTTTAATGTTTATTTCTTTTTAAATAAACACTTTTTTAATAAGTTTATTTCATTATTTTTATTTATCAGGGAACTATTTAGAAAAATGTTTATAATAAATTTACAGTTTCATAATTTTGCAAAAAGTTTTAAGACTTTGAAAATGACAAATAAAACAAGTAAGAGCGTTATATTCGGCTTTGCCGATATAGTTTATATATTGCGGTTTAAATATTCATTCATATATTCCATGTACATAGTTTGTGATTTACAGAAAATAAAAACTCAGAAAACGTAAAACTTCACGGTTTTAAAAAGTTTGTAAATATGCACTTTTATCAGAACTTAGTAAGCCGTTAGGTCTCTTTTCAATTATATTTGGTAAATATTGTATAATTGTATTCACATGTATAATTAAATTCATTAACTACGTATGATGGATATAAAAAAAGTTCTTGGTTAGTTTTTTAAAACACTTAGCTGACCCATTTGGATCTAACCTTTGCCAATAATATTGGGGAGTGATTGCTTTATCAATACAGTGGAGGCTCAAAAAAGTTAAGTAGTTTGTTTTGGGGGTGATTAACTTTTCCGTAGTATAAAAATAGAAATATATGCATATACACTCACGATCACCAGAATAGCATCACTTTTTTTTAGTAATTAATTTAAGTTTGAAAACAAATTTGAATGTTGAAATATATGCATCTTTTTCTAATTAGCGCAGAAAAATATGAATTATTTTTGCGTCACTTGAATGGTTCACAAAATAAATTTCAGTTTTGTGGTTATTTGTTGAAATTTTGTGCTCAAATAGTTAAGCATTTAATAAAATAGAACTCTAGAATTACTTTCAATCGGTTTTAATTAAATTTGGTTCATGGTAATTAATAGGATAAGGGAGAGAAGACAAACATTGATGCCAGTGGAGATTAAAGTCTCTAATTCCGTAAAATTTCTACAACATATTTAAAAACATGACTGTATTGTAAGAAGTAACTAAAAATGAGGAAAAACTCTAAGCGAAAGCAAACTTTGGACAGAAAAACCACCAAACGGCAAAACTATAGTGATCTTTTTTTTTTTTTTTTTTTTTTTTTATTAGCTCTTCAATTAAATTAACTGAGCCTTTTAGGCCATATATAGTTATTAAAAGCTACTTTAACAATAGATATTTAAATATCACAATGAAATAACTTTTTTTTGTGTTAAATCTATATAAAAATAAATAAATATAAGTGTAAAAAAAAAAAAATAAATAATATATAAGAGTAAATAAAAAATTATATTTAATGATTTTGATTTTAAAAAAATAGAAAAATAGCATCCCTTTGTAGCAGCAATAAAAGTAGAAAGAAAAATAATTAGAAGTGCAATAACTGAAGGTCATGGTCAATGGCATATTTTTCAAGTTTTCTCCTAAAAAGTAGAGGTGAAAATGCAAATAATTTCAAATCTCTAGGGAGATCATTCCACATCCTTGACATTCTTATCTGAAATGAATTGTTAAAAACATTCGAATAAAATCTGGGATAAACTAATTGTGGGTTTCTGTGGGGTTCTGTTCTTTGTTTAAAAATCTGAGAAAAAATTGGTTTCAGTGGTAGTATTTCTACATATAGAAACTAATAAATAGACCATAACTCATGTATAAATATGTATTGAGGATTGAAATGAAAGAAGTAAAAATTATCAAGGAAATAGAAAAACAAAATAAAAAACAATTGTCTTTATAAAGTTAAGAATCACTTAAATTTTAGAGTCACGTGTGGTCAATAACAACTGTTTAACTCTTTGATATACTAAACTTTTCTGTGACATAATTTTTTCGAGCTTCTACTGTATATGCAAGCCTTACAATGTAAAGGTAGAGGGCCAATACACGCGACATGCGGTTGCGGGCGGTCGTAGTACATAAAAATGTGCACTGGCACATTTTATGCACTGGCATATAAAAAAATGTACTTGAATAGTTATAACTTTAATGTTAATGGACTTGTCAAGATGAATTCTTCTTCTTCTGTTATCCTTGACTCCCAGTGGAGCATAGGGCCTCAAACTGTCAAGATGAATACTTAAGCGATAATATTTGAAAAGTATTATTTTAGCCTTGGTAACCAAACTTTATTTTAAAAGTTCATATTTCATGTATGCATGTATCAGAAATATATTAGTAAGTCAGTGGTTAACCAAGTTCATCTCTCATGTAAGTGGACCGATTTCGATGATTCGATGATTTCATGAACAATATTTTAAAGTTATCTTTTATCGAACAATTTTAGAGTAGGCTCGTTACGAACATCTTGCTTAAACAACTATTAGGTCTAGATGTATGTGCAAAATATATTTTTAAAAATATATTAGGCTATCAATTTGACTAAATTATTTCTGTGCAAATTCTAGAATGATAACTTTCATTTCCATATGCATCAATTCAATATTTTATTAAATAGTTATCTTGACTTTGGTCTCTTTTCGATATCTCTATTATAATGATGTTATATCAGAACTGTACTGAAATTCATTTAATGTATGTTCTAAAAAGATTACCTACAATTTGATATATAATACTTTAATATCATACATATAATGGTTTTACAATGTTCTAATGTCAGACCGCAAATTCATATCATATGCAGTTTGCTTATCTGTAAATCGTTTCGATAACTCAAAGTGATAAGTTTTCACAGCGAAAAGTATGAAACAAAAAATTCCACCGTTTCTCGACCTGGAAGAAAAAAATTTTTCTGTAACTCAAAGTGAGAAATAGCAACACTGATTACGTTAAAAAAAAGTTGGTGAAAAAAAAAAAAAATTTAATAAAAAGATATAAAAAAATTAATTAAAAAGAAGAATAAATAGATATATAGACATTAGGGTGACAATAATTTTTTTTCTTTGATTTCAAATGTTTTTCTACGGAATATTGGGGCACTAGGTCTAAAAGTTTAGATCTGAAAATTTGAGCCAAATCGGACAACGTTCCAATATTAAAAAATCCTTTAGCATAGGTTTTTCATAATCGAAGCAATAATATTAATTATCTTTTTTGTTAAAATTCAATACAAGTAAAATTTACCGAGCATTTACTTGAATTTGGCCCAAAAATTTACATTTTCGCGAAATTTCTCAATTTGAAATCGCAGGTAGGGCGAAACGGTTCAAGATATTTTTTTGGGTTTTATTCTCCCATTTGCCCATTTGAAATTTAAAATTTTATAAAATCTGATATTCTATTTATGTCGATACACTTTCTAGAATCTCCTCAAACTTAATTTCAGCAGACAGACCAACAGACAGCCGGACATCGCTTAATCGATTATCCTGCCGATTAAATTACAAACTGAATGACATGCTTATAATACCTTTTCACCTATTGGTGAAGGGCATAAAAAGACAAAATTTCATCATTTAAATGTTGCACCAAAACAATCAAAGTACATACCAGTTTCTCACACGAATGGTTACTAAAGAGACAAACTTCTCAGCCCGATTGTTCAACACGCTATTTAACTATCAAACATGTAGTCTCAGATAAGGATCTGCTTAAAGAACCATCTTACACTAATATTATTAAAATATATAGCTTTTTTAAAACAACCATCTAAAAATTTAAGTACATCCATATCGCGTTTGATTTCGGGCTGGATTGGTTTGGTAAAGGATCTTAGAGGATGACTATATTTTCTTTGTTCTATTGTTAGACTGCCGTGGTTGGGGATTGAATGCGGCAGACTAGATAATGGATAAACGACGCACTGGATAAATGACACACAATCATAATGTAATAGAAATATTAAAAGCACAAGAAGATGTGTAGCTGCTAAAGCCAACTTAGAAGAATCACTTCATCATATGTTTCTTAGGGTAAGTCTTTCACCAACATTTTCAATTAAAATGCCATAAAGCGTAACTCTGAAAAAATTATAAGTTTTGATGACTGACAAATTACTTAATGGAACATACATGACATTAGATGTCCGGTCACTGGTCGATAGAACTACATAAAACAAGAACAACACACCACAACACATTACTACAAAAACGATGTCGTCTCTGTCAAAGAGTTTTATCATCATGTAATTTTCGCTTAATGGCTATTATTTATTTTAATAGAAATCTCAATTTGGAGTAGCTTAAAAATTAACAACAGTGTTCTAAAAGAAATTAACAACAGTGTTCTAAAAGAAAAGTACAGAATTGAATGAATTTATGGTCAATCATGTATGTTTCTGAAGACTGAAATACCAGACATCGGGGGTTGCACGTAAGAGGTTTATAGCTGTCATTTCCTGATAACTGAGGTCCATAACAAAACGCAATAATTACTCCTTAACATTTTTTTTTGATAAACGATTATTTAAAAAAAAAAACAATTATTGAAGTATTGTTGTCTACAAAAAAATAATAATAATCACAAATTATTTATTTCATCTGAAAGTTCGTTTTAAAGTTATTTACAGTACATATTTGGAATTATAGAGTTTTGATCCGAATTTTTGCTTTGAATATACAGTCGAACTTCTTGAAATTGAATCACCATTATCCCGAAAAATGCTTCAACTTATGGAGACTTTAACTTTGGAAATCCAATTAAAACACGTTTCCAATAGTAAGAAAAAACAAGTAAGAGTGTTATATACATATTTGGCTGTGCCGAATCTTATATACTCACCATCAAGTTGTGTTAAATTAAGAAACATATCTCATATATCTACGAGGGTGCAGCTAATTCAAAATGTGCACCAAATTTCGGCTGTGCCGAATCTTATATACCCAACATCAAGTTGTGTTAAATTAAGAAACATATGTCATATATCTACGAGGGTGCAGCTAATCCAAAATGTGGACCAAATTTGAAAAAAAATGTTAAACTAATTGTTGTTGTTGGTAAAATCTTTGCACTAAACTCGGTTGCAGTATCTTTATAGTTCAACATTTAAAAGTATCTGAGTGGTTTCCCTAGAATTTATTTGAACAAAATTATAATTGAATTTTTTATGAAAATAGCTGTCATCTATCTTCTTCTATATCTATAAAAAAATGTCCGCGTCTGTCTGTTTTTATGTTGTTTGTTTGGAAGGATCTCCAAAACTAGCTGACCGATTTTTCTGAAATTTTTTCAGTGTTGTATGGTGTGGCCGGTGGTGACTATAGGCTAAATTTTTTTCGAAATCTCAAGTGGGCGTGACCCCTCCCATATAACTCATATATTAAAAATTACAAATATAGGCGACCGAGAGGTCCAATTTTTCTGAAATTTTGACAGTATGTTAAGGTGTGACTGGATAAAATAAGCCAGATTTTTTTTTTCAAATCTCAAGTGGGCGTGACCCCTCCCATATAAGTCAGATTTTAAAACATACAAATATGGATGATTAAACCTACCGATTTTTCTGAAATTAAGACAGTGGAGTAAGGTGTGACCGGTAGTTAAAATAGCCTAGGGTTTTTTCTGAAATCTCAAGTGGGCGTGACCCCTCCCATATAACTCATATATTAAAAATGACAAATATGGATGAACGAGCGGCCCGATTTTTTTTATATAAGGTGTGATCGGTGGTTAAAATAGGCCAGATTTTTTTTTCAAATCTCAAGTGGGCGTGACCCCTCCCATATAAGTCAGATTTTAAAAATTACAAATATGGATGATCAAACCGACCGATTTTTCTGAAATTTAGATAGTGGGGTAAGGTGTGACCGGTGGTTAAAATAGCCTAGGTTTTTTCTGAAATCTCAAGTGGGCGTGACCCCTCCCATATAAGTCAGATTTTAAAAATTACGAACATGGATGATCAAACCGACCGATTTTTCTGAAATTTAGACAGGTGGTAAGGTGTGACCGGTGGTTTATATATGTAGGGTTTTTTTTGAAAACTCAAGTGGGCGGTGCCCCTCCCATATAACTCATATATTAAAAATGACAAATATAGGTGACCGAGCGGACCGATTTTTTTTTAAATTTTGACAGTATATTAAGGTTTTAAAATAGTCTAAGTTTTTTAAATCTTAAGTGCGCGTGACTCCACCCCCTCCCCATAAAAGTAATTATTAAAAATGACAGACATGGAATACCCTGAGCACCGATTTTTCTGAAATTTTGACAGTATGTTAAGGTGTGACTGGCGTGACCCCTCCATATAGGTAAAATGTTTAAAATGAAAAATATGGATGACCGAGTCGACCGATTTTTCTTTAATTTTTACAGTATAAAAGAAGTTACCGGTGGGTAAAATAGGTTACTTTTTTTTTGGAAATCTCAAATGGGTGTGACCCCTCCCATATAAGTCATATATTAAAAATGACAAATATGAATGACAAGATGAAAACGATTTAACCTAATTAATTAAAGTTTTAAGTGTGGATATTTTCACACTATAGGACAGTTTTTCGCTTTTACAATTTTTTTGAAAATGGACCAACGGGGACCAGGGAATTGAAAAATAGGGATAAAATTAGCCTTTCTTTAAAATTGTATATCTTGAGAACGGCTGGACCAATGAAGACATTTTTTCTTCGTAAATTTTTTTTTAGTCCAAGTTAGGATTATACATAAAGAAAAATTTACCATGTCCACTTTTATGACCTCTTTTTTTAATATATCTAAAATAGAAAAACGGATGCACGAATATTGGTAATATGATTGGTGTTTGATAAGTCAATTAAATACATATGCAAATACATTAACAAAGGATTCAATTAAAAAATTAATAAAAATATTTCATAATTGTTCATTTTTAAAGAATGTGTTAACATAGTAATAAGTTGATAACTTTAACTACTAACCCGGGCAACGCCGGGTAAAATCAGCTAGTAGTTTATAATTTAATAGCTTTTTATTTATTTATTTATTTATAATTCACAATAATATATAAAAGCCACATAGGCCAATTAACATATATTACAAAGATTTAATCCTATTTTTACTTACATTTGTAGCATTTTAGTGGTTTTGGGAAAGGTTTTTTATGAAAGTGTCATCCTGTGTGGAAGCCAACCCTATAGGTCGTTTCTGTAACTCAAATTGATAAGTTTTCACATCGAAAAGTATGAAAAAAAAAATTCCACCGTTTTTCGACCTGAAAAAAAAGTGTTTCTGTAACTCAAAGTGAGAACTAGCAACACTGATTACGTTTTCATTGGAAATTTCCAATACATCTGTCAAAAAGAAAACAGCTGGTAGAAAAAGTTAAAATTTATCAGAAAAAAATAAGTTAGTGCAAAAAATTTTAGTAAAGATATATATAGACATATATATTTATATATTATTTTAAATGTTTAGTGTGGTGTTGTTAGTTGCCGAACAAAACGATCGCCGAAATATTTTTGATATTCTTTCAATTTTCTGAAATTAATTAAAATGGAAAATATTTTAATAAATAAAATGAAGCAATTGATTACATTTTATTTAATTATATATTTTAATTATGTATTTGTTTTTAGTTTTTAGTTCAAATGTTTCTTTTTCGGTGCCTTTAATATGTGCGAATTGTTTTGACAGATAAAATGAAAAACTTTTCGCATCATTCGCTTACAGAAACAGTTTTACTCGCACATTTCCAATAAATTTGACGTAAGTTGTTGAATGACAGATAGTTCTCACAAAAATAAATTACAGAAACACTTGGGTGAAAAAAATGGCATTTTGTTTCAATTCAACTAGTTTTTTCTTCATTTTCATTGTTCCACTTGAATAATTTATCGATGCGAGAGTTACAGAAACTAGGCACTGGTTTCTAATTTTCTTTTGTGAAGTTGTCAAATACTAGAAGAGAGCAGTCGAGAAGATAAGACGTGATTGATCGTGCCGTGTATTTTTAACGTCCTATATTAATATAATTTTTTTTTTATTATATTTAAAAAAGAATTAAAGAAACTTTTTATTTGTTAACTTTTAAAACTAAAGAAGTTCAGTATCGTTTAATTCGTTCCAAATGTCCACGTAAGTGACATTTATTCAGAAGTGGGATGAACTTGCAGTACCAGAAAAAAATAAACGCAACAGAAATAAATTTCATAAAAAAAAGTTAACGGAAAATGAACGTGTTTGATTTTGTTCTACGTGTGGTTGTGTATATAAAACCACTTGGCAAGCGTAGCGTTGATTCTTAAAAAAAATATTTTTAACAAAATGGCACCGCGTCTGAATTTCGAAAAATTTAAACTCGATGAATTAAAAAAGCAGTGTAAGGAGATT
Source organism: Stomorhina lunata (assembly GCA_933228675.1). NCBI lineage: Eukaryota > Metazoa > Arthropoda > Insecta > Diptera > Rhiniidae > Stomorhina > Stomorhina lunata. The sequence continues at coordinate 9,303,161 of OW121745.1, forward strand.
GGATTACCAGCTTCTGGTAATAAGCACCAGTTGATAGATTGGATTTAGATCGGATTAATTTTTCTCCAGCTTCAATAGTGGGTCTCAACTGGCACAGCGATTTGGAAAAGTCGATATGTACGTTACAAAATAATGGTCTTGTACCTGCTGTTGTATCCACACCGAACCGTCCTGCAACTTGCGACTCTGAGGCCATGCCAAAACCACACAGGTAAATATATGCTCGCCCGTAAGAAGCATACCGTTCATCTCCCAGTCACAATTAAAGGAAAATTTACAGCCGCCCGTTAATGTTTCGTTGCCGTATTCTGCAGAGCCGTCAACTGCTATCATAAATCAACAAACATTAGCATCGTCATTTTCTCGTTGTCGAACAAATGCTGATCCGACAACACATTCCGTCGTGGCGCCTCCGTATATGACACAGTGTACTACTATTGTACCTCCGTATAATACAACGGTAACTACATGTTACCCAATGTTAAGTGCCAATATAGCGCTTCCGCATAATTCGACAATTGGTGCTACGATTGCACCCTCGTTTCAACCAATCACCTGTGCTACGAATGCACCGTCATATTACCCGATCACTAGTGCTACTGCGGCACTCCCGTTTTACCCGATGACTAGTGCTACTAATGCAGTCCCGTTTAACCCTATAACTTGTGCTAATATTGTACCAACGTATAATACGAGAACAGGTATTTCAATAGTACCAACAACGAATCATGCAACCATATATGCAACCCAGCCGACGGTCCCTTGATTCAGTACCCATCGCATAATCCTTAACATAGTGTTCGTGAAGCAGTCGGTATACAACCGGAATTCAACCCATCGTTAGAAACTTCGTTGAATTTCCAACAGTTTATAAGACGAATCAATAATCTTAATCAGGCTTATTTCTGGGACGACAAGCTCGTGTCCCGTTTGCTAAACGTTCAATACTGAGTAACATAATAAATTATCTTTTAAGTCATGACATAATTCGTCCGTCCGACTCAACATACGCGTCTCCTGTTATTCTTGTAGCCAAAAATAATGGAGAACACCGCATGTGCGTTGACTATTGTTAGCTGAATTCTATTACGTCTAAAACTCCGTATCCAATGCCGATCATGGATGAACAGTTTGTGCAATTGGCTGGCAACAAATATTTCACGACTTTGGACTTACGTATGGGATACCACCAAATAGAAGTCCATGAAAATTCGAAAAAGTTTACCAGATTCGTAACTCATGACGGACATTTTGAATACAAAGAATGCCTTTCGGGCTAGTGAACGCCGTAGCCGTGTTTCAGTCATGGATAAACTCGTTACAAAGATGCGTTCAGGTGAAATTTTAGCGTATCTAGATGATGTTTTATCCCAAGTAAAACAGTAGATGAGGGTCTTTCACGTCTCAACCGATTCCATGATATCATGACTGAAAGTGGCCTTACGCTTCTTCTCGACAAATGTATTTTTCTTGCAACAAAAATTTCCTACTTAGGACACATAATCGATGAAAACGGTATTCGACCAGAAGATGGCAAGGTAAGCGCGATTAAGAATTTCCCTGCTCCGACCAATGTAACCGAAGTGAGAAGATTCCTTGGTCTAACAGGTTTTTTCCGAAAATTTGTCAAGGATTACACTCTGATACAGTGAAAATACACTCGGAACGAAACCAAGCTCAACCAGTAGAACTCGGTTAGAAGATCATTTTACCATTTTTAAAATTTTCGATATACCCTCAAAATCGAAAGTTATCGATAAAAAACGATTTTTTTGGACTTAGCGGAGAAAAGAAGGCTTAACTAAGTCATTTTTACATCGATTTTAAATTTTAAAATGTGTTTCTACAGAAAACAAAATAGACTTTCACTTCGTAAAGACCTTTTTTTAACATGACCAATTTATCATAAAAATATTTTCCGCTGAAGTTAAAATTTTATTTTTTTTTTGATTTTTTCAACTTCGGAAGCTTTCTTTTTGTAAAATTTATCAGAAGACCTATATATTTTTACTTAAAAGAAATCATGGTTACCATTTTGTAAAACAAGAGTACTTTAATTAAAATCGGAAACATATTAACAGAGATATAAAAATTTTAGTAAAAAAGGTGAATTCAGTATTATTTGTATATTAGAAAATTTTCTATACAATACTACGTTAGAGAGTTTTTTCAACTTTTTTCGAAAGTAGAGAAATGGCGGTCGGATTATTATGGCATTCGGTGAGAAACTTCAAATAACAAAATTTAAGCCAAATCGGACTACGTTATCACGTGGCGCCCAGGCCATGAAGTTGAAAATTGCGTTTATAAGAAAAAATATGGCCAATTTGTTAGTTCTTGCAAAATTTAACTTTTTTAGTAAACATTTTAACAAAGTGTAAATATTAATTCATAATGTAGACTCAATTAGCTTTCTATCTACGTAAGTAGCGTATAAATCGGCTAAGGATTTTTTGAGTTATCGGAAATTTTCATAGAAATTTTGGGTCCTTGAAGACATCTATTTGATTTTATGATATTTGTTGATGGAAAGCAAATTGGGTCTAAATTACAAATTAACATTCAAATTTTGTTAAAAAGTTAAGCTTATAGGTCAAAATTTGCAAAAACCGAAAAATTGCACATTTTCTGGCCGGCACTCCTTGAAATTCGAAAAAAGTGACTTAAGAAGTTAACTAAAAATGCTTCTTTTGTCTTTTACTGCTATATACACTTTACTCGTTTCACGTTTGAGTGACCAGCAGTAATTTGCTATGAAACTAGTTGCAGAAACGCTATGCAACTAGTTTCATAGTGTGAAAGCTGTATTACCGATCTCAACTAAAAACCGTTGGGCTTCGCAATACCAGAAAAGGGTTTGGTAGTGAAAGTTGGGATGATTTCAAGACAGCCAAACCGAGAACGGCAATAGAGGCATAAATAGAGCTTGGACATTATGTCGTACTTCTTTGTTTCTATCCTTTTTTAACTTCATTCATAAGTGCGTATAAATATAAGTACTTATACGTATATAGTACGTTAATTAAACTGGCCCTTTTACAAAAAAAAAACTTATATTTTTTTTAATTCGCTGTTAATTTAAATTTAAATAATCTAGGTTCACAAAATATTTAATGCACTTTTCAAGTAAATATAAAAAAGTTTGGCATTCCTAACAAAATACTAATGTAAAAAAATCGAAAAAAAAAAATAAAAATTTAAATTTGAAAATATTTTTGTGATAATTTGATGAAATAAAAAATATTTTTTAACAAGAAGAAAGCCTGATGTCTTGTCTGTCTCAAACCGTGTTAAAATTTCAAATCGATAAACAAATGACTTAGCTAGGCCTATTTTTGTTCGAGAAGATCAAAAAAATCGTTTTTTATTGATAACTTTCGATTTTGAGGGTATATCGAAATTTCTAAAAATGACAAACTGATACACTCAATAAGGCCTATCGTTTGATATAGGTTTCCTTAAAAGTGTATTTCTTTTTTGTCAAAATGTATCAGTGTGTTATTCGTTAATAACTAAGCCGATAACGCAATTGCTCCGAAAAAGCGAAAACAAGTTTGTATGGGGTACATATCAACAACGAGCATTTGAAAGCCTGGTTGAGAAACTAACTCAGCAGCCCGTGCTTGCCCTATATAATAGTAACGCCGAACATAAGGGACATACTGATGCAAGCAGTTTAGGAAATTCTACTCCATTCTACTGATGACGGTCAATGGAAACTAGTTTTATATTTTAGCCGACACTGTACCGAAACCGAAAGCCGATATAATAGCTATGAACTCGAAGCCCTTGGTAAGCCGTTCCGTTTAATCACCGATTGTGCTGCTGTTGCGAAACTTATATCAACTACGGAATTGAAACCCTAAATCGCCAGATGGTGGATGCGTTTATAAGAGCACGATTTCACTCTTATTCATCGTGAAGGTTCCCGTATGGCACATGTTAATGCCATAAGCAAAGCACCCGAAAACATTGTCCGTTATAAATGTTTTAAACGAGATGTCGTCATATTTTGGACTCCCCAAAAGGATGTTTAGCGACCGGAGTACCGTGTTCACAACTTCGAAATATTTTCCATAATCTCTTAGTCGCAGCTGTTCATGATGACCATTCCCATAGCTCAGAAACGCAGCCTAGCAGTAGAAAATATCCAGAAAAACCGAGAAAAATTGGAAAAGCGTTTTAATGCCAAGTCTTGTGGAACGACCGCTATCTAATTGAAGATGTACCAGGCATCCAGCTGACAACCCGTAAATTTCATTCAGTACATTCTGCCGATAAAATTCGTCCTAGTGTAGCGATTGTTCGAATTTGGATGACATCCTGATTGATGAAGATGACGAAATCGAGGACGATTTGGTGTCAGGAACGACCGAGCTGTCACCCTGTGTAGAAGCCAACCCTGGCTTCTAATTTTTCTTTTCTTCTAATTTTCTTCTAAGAGAGTTGTAGAAAGGCATTTGAGAATATAAGACGTGATTGATCGTGCCGTGTATTTTTAACGTCCTATATTAATATAAATTTTTTTTATTATATTTAAAAATTAATTAAATAAACTTTTATTTGTTAACTTTTAAAACTAAACAATTTCAGTATCGTTAAATTTGTTACAACTTCCACGTAAGTGATAAAAGCTATGGTCAAATATGGACCGACTCCTCAAAATTTGATATACTGTCCAAGAGTTGCATAAAACTTCTCTGCTCTAAATTTAGTCGACATAGCTATTGCAATTGTATTAAATTTATCAGCATTAATGTGATTACCGGGGCAGGGTTATATTGTAGCTAACTAAATGTGGATCGATTTTGCCCATTTTTAATACACAAGATATCCAAAATACAGTTGTGAATTTTTGTGCCTCTAGCTCTTTTCGTATAGGCGCTATTGCACTTTCATTTAACGGACAGACGGACACAAACCCCATATCTTTTTCGTATTTTTTGTTTTCGTAAGTTTTTATATGGGAGATATGGTCAAATGGAAACAGATTGCTACAAAATTTTGCACACTTGTTAACATTGATATAAGACTTTCTTTTACTAAATGTAGTGACCATAGCTGGTATAGTTCCATGGTAGGCAAAAAGAGAACGTACTAAATATCAATGTATTGGTGATTTTACAAATAAAGAGACTAAGAACAAATAAATATTTTCTTGCCCTCTTTTACATGTGTTTTGTTGTTGTAAATCATACAAATGAGTGTTTTTCGTATTTTTGTTTGTTTTTTCTTTTTGGTTCGTGTTGTGTAGTGAAAATGACGATTGGTGCTCGGCCCCTAGGGGCTAATTTGCCTATCATTGGTGTAGTTTATCACGTTTAATTGTATTTTAGGTGTAATTTAGAATGTTTTCGTAAGTGTATTGTATGGGAGCTATGGTTAAATGTAAACCGATTTTGATGAAATTTTATACGCTGAATAACGATCATGTGTTAAATTGTATCATCATATCTGTCATATTTTGTCATTTATTAGCGAATAACCGATTGGCCTATGCGAGCTTTTAAAGGAGCTATGGTCAAATGTAAACCGATTTCGCCCAATTTCAATACTAAAATTTTCCAAGAAATGAAGAATATTTGTGCCAAGCTTCAGTGACCTACATCCTTTCGATAAGATTTTATCGTGCCGACAACAGACAGACAGACATACGGACAGACAGACGGACATTGCTCAATTTAAGATTTTCATAATTATTCAGAATATACATCAATTTTGGTTTTTGAGCCAATATAAAGGAAATTAGAAACGGAATGACAATCTCAATATACCCCCCATTCTCTTTGATGGTGGATATAACAATTATTTTTAACAGCAATTCATTTTTTTATTTATTACATTCATTTTTATTTATTTATTTATTTGATAGCCTGCACAAAAAAACTAAAAGTTTTATAAATTACAGTGCAGGATTATTTAAAGCTAAACGGTTCGTACTATACAATACTAAAGTATCATAGTTATCACATATAACATCATACAAAAAATAATTTCAAAGATTAAAGTTTAATTTAAGCGATTAAAATAAAAATAAATATTTAAAAATTGAAAAAAACTAAACATTAAACATTAAATAAAAAGAATAAGACAATAATAATAATTCTAAAATAAAAATTTTAGTAAAAAAAAATTTATAATAATAAAAATTTTAGATATTTGAAAATTTAATTAAAATAATAAATATTAAAAATTTTTAAGTTTAAAAAATTAATTAAATATTAAATAAAAAAAAAGTTAAAGATTTTAATAAAAATTTAAAAAATTTTAATAATAAGAAATATTTTTTAAATATTGAAATTAGAATTACATTTAACAATTATATTATAAAAATTTATGTACTATAATAATTGTAAATTGATTTCCTAAATTCCGTTGCATTGCTCAAAAATTGTATTCTTGGTGGTAGCGAGTTCCAAAGACGAATAGCATGGATGAAGTATTGGTGTTCTGACACTAATCTTTTATGACGCATTTGAATTAGGTTATTATTTCTCCTAGACCGAGTAAAAGTAATCCTATTAAAAAGATAGGATGGTTCGTTTGTAAAAATAATCTTATGTAGTAACATTACAGATCTTATTTTTAGGAGGTCGCAAAAACGTACTCCATATAATTTCTTTTCAAATGGCGTTATATGGGATGATCGTCTTAATTTATATACATATCTTAAAATTGAATTGTAAGCTGAAATAAGTTTTCTTGTGCTTATGTAATCACAGCTGAGCAATAACTCACAGCCTTACAATAGGGTTGGTATCAAAAAAGTTTTAGCAAGCATTATGCGTATTGAAAGTGGTGTTAGGTGCTGGGTCTTCCATAACGCACGCAAAATTGAGAAAATTTTTCCGGTACAATTGATAATGTGATCAGACCAGGTGAGTGTTGAATTGAAAATTATTCCAAGGTTTTTAGTTTTGTTAACGATTTCAATAGCCAGATCATTGAGAAATATATTTGGCATATTAATAGTTTGTACTGAAAAACAAGAAATTATTAAACATTTTGATTTTACGGGGTTAAGCGAAAGGCCATTAGAAAGTGCCCAGGATTGAATTTTAGAGAGGTCTGAATTCAGTCTGGCCACGTGTTCATTTATTTGGCTAGCGTTGCAACATAAGTATAGCTGAACGTCATCAGCATACATTTGAATTAAGCAATGAGATATTTGTTGTGGTAGATCGTTTATATAAGCTGAGAAAAGAAGTGGTATATTGATATCTATTATCAAGATACGATGATATAAGCTCTGTAGCAGAGGAGCTAAAATTAAAAAAGTTACTTAACTTTAAGCAAAGCAAGTTATGATTGACCATATCAAATGCTTTTGAATGATCTAACAGCGTTAAAAATGCAATATTACCCTCATCAATGTAGCCGCGAATTTCTTCGGATACGTCGATAAGAGCAGTAATACAGCAGTAATACAGACTGTCTATTTGTAAGCAGATTTTTTGTATTCAAGTATTCACATATTTGCTCATTTAGTATTCTTTCGAGTATCATGGATAGAAATGGAAGTATTGTTATGGGTCTGTCTCTAATAAACTTTGGATGAATGTTATCAGGACCAATTGCATTTGATTTGACTTCATTACAAGAAATTAACATATCATTCTGCGTAATACAATTAAAGGAAAACGAATTTTCAAGCATGCGCGGATTATTATTATCAAATGAGTATAAATCAGAGTTAACATTTAAATTTTGTGTTTTTAAGAAAGTCTCATTTAAGGAATCTACATCAATGCTTGAAAAATTTGAGTATTGTGTTTTTTTAATACCTATATTACGAATAATTTGCCAAGTTTTTTTAGTGCTTGAGGTGGACGAGAATAAGCTTGTATAATATGTTGATTTTGAGCTCTTTATTAGTTTATTAAGTTCTTTTCTTGTCTTAGAAAATTGTTTGTAAAGTTCTGAAGTTTTATGACGTTTCCAACATTTAAAGGCGTTGCACAGTGGTTTACGGACGCTTTTTTTTGGAAATAATTCTGTAACTTTTGAACGACTGGAGATATTTGAATGAAATTTGACATGGTGGTAGTCAAGGAGTATTTGAGTTGGTTTTTAAAAGCACTGGTCCGTGAGGGGTCGGGAGAGTGATTGATGGACCTTCAAAGTTGGTCACCTCGGGTGTTCGATTTTTTTAAAAATTCGCCAAAAATCCATTTATGTATGGATTGAAAAGAAATTTTAAACTTAAGTTGTCCTTGAGAAGATCTACAAAAAATATGCTTAAATGTGTAGGTTATCTCCTTTGGATTTCGAGATATTTGGGTAAAAAGGAATTTTTAGGTTGATTTTTTTAGAATATTCTTTAAATTTGTAATAAAATTCTGAATAATTTTTGTGCAAGTTAGTTATAGAAATCTTCTTTTGTTTAAAAGTTAAAAATATTCAAAGTTGAAACTTACAAAAAATTTCGCTTTTTTTTTAGTTTTTCCCCAAAAGATAGCTATATTTTTTCACTAATAAAAAAATATTTTCTTAAGAAACATAAAAAGATTTTTAAAGTTTTTAAAAGAAAACATAATGAGAATGCGTATAAAACAAATTTCTTGCTAATTGGACTTTTGGTCCTCGCACATGTCCTCTCCAAAAAATGGCAATTTGTAAAAAAAAAAATTAGTTTAAACAAAAATTTCTCAAAAGGCAAAGCACCGATTTGAAAAAAATTATAATGTTCATATTTTCCAATATATCTGTTATTGATTAGAAAAGTTTTTTCTGAAACGCGCTGCAAATAGAGACAGTGTTGCCATATTTGTAAAAAAACTCATTTTTTGAAACACCTTTTTCCCCAGTTGGGAATTGGGGAATTTTTAAGTTAAAATTGGGAATTTTTTTTAGTCTATTGCTTTTACATCTTATTGGTCTACATTACTACAAAATTTCATTGTAATATCTTTATCCATGTCATTTCCACAGAATATCAAAGATTAAAAATATTTTCCTTAAAAAAGCAGAAAAACAATTTTTTTTTGTTTTACGATACAAAGTGTAAAAAAAGTAACGCACTTAAAAAAAACTTTTACTTAGTGCTAATCTCCTAGTCTTTCCCGATCTAATGATACTAAACATGTATATAAAGCATTAATACCGAGTCTTAAAAAACTCTGAAAACTTTGGCCCCCGTAGCATTTTTACACTGTTTATTTAAATATAAGTGATGAATTTGTGCATATAAAATTAATAATCATACTCAAATATTTCACTATAAGATGACAATGATCCTTCGATAACAAACAAATATTTTTTTATTTTTTTAAAGAAAATATCATGAGGATTTATGAAATATCAAAATGTAAATAATTTGTACTTATATTAAAAGGTGAAATACATTTTATTGAAGTATTTGTAGTTAAAGTTTAAACTTACAGTTTTTATTACATATTTATATAAAAGTAGTTATTTACTTAATTTTTATTTTCAGTAAAATAATCAGTACAATCTATTATATCAATAACCTCTTCCAGGTGTTCGTTTTCAGAAGTTTTTGTATAACTGCTCCACCAGTTCTTTCTTATCGTTGATAGAGCAGGATCAGAAGACAACAAGAGATAATTTATTAGATCCTGATTTTGCGATTTTCTTGAGCATTTTCTGGTATTAAATAGTTGGATATACTTGAAATCTGAATTCCGCGCTTCCTGGGCCTCTTCTGTCAGTTCACCAAGTGGGAGAAGATTTGATTCAATTATTTCACGACCATGTTGAAGGACTTTATGAACTGTTGGTGTAATTTCTTTCCAGTGATACAAATGTCGTATACGAGTTAACGCGTTGAGGGCATAGCAATGAAATTTTTCAGCATTTATTTGATATTTGCTATTTATTGCCGATAATATTACGTAACATTTACGAAGAACTTCCTCATCAATTCCAGTAATCTTTGAAGTTGTTTCATAATTTTCAAAGAATCGCCTGGCCGTATTACCATCGTTTGTACTGCCATATCCTACAAGTGGTTTGTCTATGTTTAGACCCGTCATAGTTTTGAATTCTTCCTGAATCCTTTTTTTTTCACTGGATCTCATTTCAATCAGTTCCTTATTATTTCTCACGGATTTTAGCTGATTATCAGGTATATTCCTATATTTCAGATCATATGCTATATGTAGCATAAATTCTAAAAATCGGATACGTGCATGTAGGGGCGATATACCAAATTCCAGAACCTCTTGATTAATTGCAGTACTAGCTGATGCATCTTCTGAAGTTTGTAGAAATTCCGATTTCTTCTTTCCGCATAATGAGCATTTCCAAGTTGAATGGGTTTCCGTTATAGCGTTGCTTACTTTTCCATCTATCATTGTCAATTGAAGCTCAAAATTTACATTAATCAAATATCCATGTATGTCTATGCAGACTGGACTCAAATTGTCTATTGAATATTTGATATCATCAACCCAATTTTTTGTGCTTGCTGCATTTTCTTTTAAATATTCGAATCTGATCGGTCTGCAAAATGCCTTTGATCCTGGAGATGTGTTAACCCACACATATTCAGTACGCTCTTTTGATATGGATGGTTCAGAACGATTCTTTCTTAATCTTAGTGGTACTAGGGATGCCATAAAAACGCTTCTGTAGTCATTTGTGTTCTGATGAGATGTTGATTGTTTGTATTCCGGTAATCCAGATAAACCGTCACATCCCCATTTACATATTAAAGTTAAGTCCTTGTTGTCAAGTTTCTTGGCTTCTTCTTCAGACAATGTAGTAGATATCAGCCTTGATGCCGTATTTTCCAATAATTTTGATAAATCCACAGATGCACTTTCGTCTCCTATCACGTTTGTTGGTATTAAGTTTTTTTTGGTTTTTAATAACGCATTATATCCTGGTAAAATTGAGTGTCCTTTGTCTCGTAATGCCTTACAGAGTTTAATATATTTATTTTTACTCAATTTCAACTCGAGCATAAGAGCAAGTGCTTCTTCCTCCGAAAATTCTGATTGAGAAGAAGGAGTTGGTATACTCTTAATAATTCGCTTAAGACGTTTAGGAGAAGCCTCTGGGAGAATATCTGCTATTTGTTTAGCTTCAGCTGGTTGATTATTTCGTTTGAGCACTTCCTTAAAGGAATCTTTGATTTCAGTATCCGAATGAGTAGAAAGAACTTCGGATAATCGCATCTTTTTAGATCTTTCTCCGAGATCATCATAGTTTTTTAGAGGGGCTCCAGCACCAGAAGTTTTAAGCTCAATTGAGTCCTTCAGCCAGTCTTTAAATTTAGATTCAAATCTTTTTAAACAGTAATTAACCGACTTAATTTTAAGTTCAAATAACTTTACAAATTTTACGACTTTGTCTTCCTCACTATTGAGAATCATGGAGTTAGTTTGACTTTTAGCATATCGCATGATTATTTTAATTTTTCCTGCTCTCGAACTGCTTGGTTGTTCAAAAAGAATATCGCACAACACTTTAAATTCCAATGTTATAGCCATGATGTTTTAACTGTTGATAGCAGTTACATTTAAAACTTTCTTTTTTATATTAAAAAAAAAAAAACATTTTTTATATATACCTGTATCCAAAGAATAATAAAGAAATCAATGAATTAATGTATTTTTTACCTCTAAAAATAGGTGCATATATAACTCAACCAATATGTGCGTCTCGTAAAACCTACCTGTATGGAGGTGAGTAACCATATCCTTTCTGACCATTATGAAAAACCCAAGTTGTAACAATTTTTACCTATTGCATTAACTTTCACATTAAAAAACATTTTATAACCTTAACATAATTTTGCAATTTTTTCAAATACACCAATTTTAAATACCGGAAAAATGCCTTTAAATCTTATTTTAAATAAATTGTCACACTGTTACTATAAAAGTACTCTTCTAATTAAACTTTTGCTACAAATTATGGATATATTACCTTTACACTGTTATCAAAATCGGTGCCTTACTCGTACTTACTTATTTAGAATCTTTTACTAAAATTTTATTTTTTAGCTTGGAACAAAAGGCAAAATCGAATAAAATTTTTTTAAGTCATTCTTATAATGTTTTCTTTAAAAAAATAAAAAACTATTTATATCTTTTTGAAGAAAATATTTGTTTATTAGCGAAGGATCATTGTCATCTTAAAAATAGTGAAATATTTGAGTATGATAATTAACTTTATATGCACAAATTCATCACTTATATTTAAATAAACAGTGTAAAAATGCTACGGGGGCCAAACTTTTCAGAGTTTTTTAAGACTCGGTATTAATGCTTTATATACATGTTTAGTATCATTAGATCGGGAAAGACTAGGAGATTAGCACTAAGTAAAAGTTTTTTTTAAGTGCGTTACTTTTTTTACACTTTGTATCGTAAAACAAAAAAAAATTGTTTTTCTGCTTTTTTAAGGAAAATATTTTTAATCTTTGATATTCTGTGGAAATGACATGGATAAAGATATTACAATGAAATTTTGTAGTAATGTAGACCAATAAGATGTAAAAGCAATAGACTAAAAAAAATTCCCAATTTTAACTTAAAAATTCCCCAATTCCCAACTGGGGAAAAAGGTGTTTCAAAAAATGAGTTTTTTTACAAATATGGCAACACTGTCTCTATTTGCAGCGCGTTTCAGAAAAAACTTTTCTAATCAATAACAGATATATTGGAAAATATGAACATTATAATTTTTTTCAAATCGGTGCTTTGCCTTTTGAGAAATTTTTGTTTAAACTAATTTTTTTTTTACAAATTGCCATTTTTTGGAGAGGACATGTGCGAGGACCAAAAGTCCAATTAGCAAGAAATTTGTTTTATACGCATTCTCATTATGTTTTCTTTTAAAAACTTTAAAAATCTTTTTATGTTTCTTAAGAAAATATTTTTTTATTAGTGAAAAAATATAGCTATCTTTTGGGGAAAAACTAAAAAAAAAGCGAAATTTTTTGTAAGTTTCAACTTTGAATATTTTTAACTTTTAAACAAAAGAAGATTTCTATAACTAACTTGCACAAAAATTATTCAGAATTTTATTACAAATTTAAAGAATATTCTTAAAAAATTTTTGGTCCTCAGATGCGTCCACCAGATCAAAAAAAGCTTAAAAAAAGAGGTAAAAAATCAACCTAAAAATTCCTTTTTACCCAAATATCTCGAAATCCAAAGGAGATAACCTACACATTTAAGCATATTTTTTGTAGATCTTCTCAAGGACAACTTAAGTTTAAAATTTCTTTTCAATCCATACATAAATGGATTTTTGGCGAATTTTTAAAAAAATCGAACACCCGAGGTGACCAACTTTGAAGGTCCATCAATCACTCTCCCGACCCCTCATGGACCAGTGCTTTTAAAAACCAACTCAAATACTCCTTGACTACCACCATGTCAAATTTCATTCAAATATCTCCAGTCGTTCAAAAGTTACAGAATTATTTCCAAAAAAAGCGTCCGTAAACCACTGTGCGTTGTCACGCAGTTTTATTTGGGATTTAATATTATTATTAAGCCATGTTTTTTGAGTGCGCCAGACAATTATAAACAAAGAGTTTAACTTTTCTTCCAGCAGCAGAAAATTTTGTATATAACTTTCTCATCCATTCTTCAAAAATTTGACCTGTCATCTAAGCCCTTATGTTACTTTGATAACCGACTGGTAGTAACTTAACACCACTTTTTCCTATCAAAAGAATCTCTATTTACAATAACAAACTACTAATTTGTAATTTTTGTAAGCAAAAGAGAGAAAATTTTTGAAAAATGCAAATTTCTGAAACTTTGTTATTTTGCTTCAACTTATGGAAAATTCAAGTAACAGAAGTTCAAACGGGTTATCCATATTGCGGTTTTAAAAATGAACGTAAATAAAACACATACAAAATATTTTTTTCATGATATTTCTTTTTTATTTTAAAGTTTGAACGTTGACATTATTATATAATTTTGATTGTAATTTGATTACATTTGTAATTTGATTACATTTGTAGAAAAATTAAAACATTTTTTGTTGACTTTTTTAAAATTGTTTTTTTTTTTTTTTTAAAGCCCCATTAGTAAAAAGTTATACAAAAACATAGTAATTAAAAAACCAACAAGTAAATTATCGATTAGAAAAGTCCTTTAATGATTTATAAAGGTAGTATGGAAAATGTAAAGGAGATTTAAAATTTGAGAGTTAAAACTTTAAAAGAAAAAATAAATTAACAAACACAAAAAAAATAAATATTAATTTAAAAATGTATGTAAAAACAAGTAAGAGTGGTATATTCGAATCTTCCATACCCTTCACCAATGGTAGTCCAAAAGTAAAGTACAAAATTAAAAGAATTTATTGTCAATTCTATATTTTCTGATTACTGAACTTTACGTCAAACATTGGCGCAATAATATTTGAGATTTAAATTATTCGGGTGAAAAGAAAAAATTAAAAGTATGCGTTTCGCAATTCGACAATATTACCCAGTCTAATGTAATGAAAGCTAAATTTATTACATTTGGTAGATGTTGTTTCTTCAATATGTCGACGACATTCAATACCGAATATGAACCAATTTGAGCAAATAAGTTTTGTTGCCAAAATATTTCTTAAAAAATATTTCTTAATAAAAAAAAACTCTATGAACTAAAAAATATTCAAACAAAAATTTTAAATTTAGTAAAACTCTGAAGAAAGCGAATGGATTTAGATCAAAGCTTTGGCAATGATTGTTTTGTTAATCTATACAAGCCTAAGGATCCTATTGTATATTGTAAGGTACATACGTGAGATGCACTCAATTCCACTTGAATAGATGCACTTATTTAGTAACAAATTTAAACTTGCTGCTCTTAACATACTTCATGAATAGAATGGTGATGTACTTTTTCTGAAACGCTGAACAGTTAAAAAAAAGAGTGTAAACAACAAAAGCTCGAAAAAGATGTTATAGTTAAAATATGGGTCTCTTTTTGAAAATGGTGCAAAAAATATGAATTTGTTTTGCGTCACTTGAATAGGTGCACTAAATTAATTTATGTTTTGTTTGTGGACATTTTGACCACAAAATAGATTAGCATTTACTAAAAAAAACCTAGAAGAATTTTCTATCGGTTTCTATTAAGTTTGGTCCATGGTAATTCAAAGAATTTGGAAGAGAAGACAAACATTGATGCCAGTGGAGATTAAGGCCTCTACTTCTGTGAAATTTCTAATTTTCTAATTTATATGATATGATTTATACACTCTATACTATACTTTCTACTTCTGTTTTAGTTCTGTTCTAGTTCTGTTCTAGTTCTGTTCTAGTTCTGTTCTAGTTCTGTTCTAGTTCTGTTCTAGTTCTGTTCTAGTTCTGTTCTAGTTCTGTTCTAGTTCTGTTCTAGTTCTGTTCTAGTTCTGTTCTAGTTCTGTTCTAGTTCTGTTCTAGTTCTGTTCTAGTTCTATTCTAGTTCTGTTCTAGTTCTGTTCTAGTCAGGGACCGTAAATAACAGTTATTTTTGAAAATGTGACCTCAAAAAATCTTCATGTTAGAGGCATGGAACACCTATAGTGTCATATACCAATAGATTCGTATTAACGAGCTTATGAAGAATATTGAGTGAATATTGAAACGATCCCAATTCAACAGTTAACGGTTATTTTTCAACGGAAAAATAAAAGTTGATGTAAAACTTTTAAAAAGGGAGTTTTATTTTTCATTTAAGGAGTTTTATTTTTTTAGTCACAAAATAAAACTCATTGAAAAAGTTTTATTTTTTCCGTCACTCATATTTGTATTTTTTTAATAATATTTTGTTTATTTATTCATAAAATGATAGTAAAACATATAAAAAGCAAATTTAATGTCCCAATTTTACTGGTTAAATGGTTATTTACATAAAATGAGTTTTATTTTCTGACGGAAAAAATAAATAAAACTCCTTTTTTTAACAGTTTCATCCGAACTTTTATTTTTAGGTTCAAAAATAACTGTTTAAGATGGAATTTTTTCATTTAACTCACAAAATAACTGTCATTTAAGACCTTATTTGATAAACTTATAACCGTTACGGTTAGGGTTGCCAGACACAAATCCTGAAAAGGCTGGACATAAGGAAAAAAAAAGCTTGACAACCCAAAAATTAGCTGGACATTAATAATAAAAAACTTGCTTTAGTAATTCGTTTCGATGAATCTTTAAATGTTTGATAAACCCAATTTGCGAACACCGTAATTAACCGTAGCGATATCGAGAGAAAATGAAATCGTCCGAGATCTGAAACAATTTTCGTCAAAAACCAAAAATCATGGGATGCACATTTTTAATTATGGAGAAGGAGTCTAATCAAATGGGTCAATGAATCAAAAGAAAACTGCCGGTATCTACAAGCAGGCAATCCTCAAGAATTGGAACACATGTGATCATTGAGAACTGTAGCTACCAGATTTTAAAAGAATTTGTTTACCTTGGTACCGTCGTCAACATAAATAACTACATAAGTTTCGAAATCAAACGTAGAATCATACTTGCCAACAGATGTTATTTTGGCATATGCAGGTAGATAAGAAATAAAGCTATCTCTCTAACATAAACGACGCTCTACAAAACGATTATTCTACCCGTGTTATGATATGGTGCTAAACCATGGGCACTTGCACAAGCAGAGGAAGCCTCTAGGAAAAATCTTTGGACCAGTTTGCATCAACAATGAATATCGACATTGAATCAATAATGAGCTTTATGAGTTATACGTTGACATCGACATAGTAAAACGCATCAAACAGCTCCGAGTGCGTTGGCTGGGACATGTTGTGCGAATGTATGAAAATACTCCAGCAACAAAGTTATTCGAAAGGCCAAGGACAAGTAGAGGAAAATCTTTCAAGGCTTGACCTACGAATTTGAGAATATGCGCACATGATTGAAGCACATGGAAATCTAAAATATGCTCGGCCTTTAACCTTAACAGATTTTTGATATATGGGGAATTTTAATAGAAGGTAATTTTATTACAAAATGAACTTGATCAAGCAATCAATTAATCAACGCATAAATAACAAAAGTTTTTATTGCGTTCTTTTTCATAAAAATAATTTTTCTTTAAAAATATTCAAACAATTTCAATTCTTCATTTCAGCTGGACAAATTTAATTTTAACTTGACACTGGACAAGCACTAAAAACAGCTGGACAATCCAGTCGAATGCAGCCTGACTGGCAACCCTAGTTACGGTCCCTGAATTTATGAGCTAGATTCGTTGCTGATTTTGTCAAGATTACTTAAAAAATAAGTAATCTTGGCCGGCATTCCATCGAAGACCCAGAGTTTTCGTTGTAGTGGTGTCTTCTAAATTTAAGACATCAAAGGTGAGGATATATATTTAGGCCTTCTAAAAGGGTTCTGTCGTTTGAGACCACAAAGGAAAAGCCTAGCAGAATCCAAAATATTTATAAGTTGATTACTGAATTTTAAAGCCAGCGTCAAGCTATGGGATCCAGCAAAAACATCATCTACGTACATATTATTTTTTAAAATATTTGACACTTCGGGGTAATCTTGCTTGCATTGTTCGGCGAGTTCAATAAGGGTTCTCAAAGCGAGGTAAGGGCGAAATTAACACCAAAGGTTACAGTTTGGAGTTCAAAATCTTGGGTTTCTTTATCTAGAGAATTGCGAAATACAATTCATTGAGAGAGTATTTAAGGCTTTTCGAGAGATGAATGCTGCTTCGGATGAAGAGTCAATAAGTGCTCTAACTGAACATCTAATATTTCCAACGCAAACATCGACTAGGGCTATACCAAATATAATAGAGTTATGGACTTTATTTGGGTTGAGTATGCTTGATGCGATTTTGATGCAGCAGCAGCTAAGATTGAGGGTTTAACTATCTGAGATGGACGGGATTCATAAGAATTGTTTGACAATAAGGGAATCGGCAGCCTAGTGCTAGTATGTGGTGATGAGTTTTGATGCTCAGAGCGGTGTAAAAGGGTGTGATATTTCAGTTTGCATGTTTTGTAGCCGTGCGTTATGCCAACAATTTGTTCACCTTGTTTGTTTTTTAGCTATAGAAAAACGATCTTCGACAGACATTGCCAAGAAAACGGGACAAAATCGAATTGCATGAGATTCTTGGCAAAGTAAACACTTTTCGGATTTATCAGAAAACAGTTTAGTTTGAAAATTATTTTTTTTTTTTTTTTTGAAAAGTTGGAATTTTTAGGGATTGATATCTAAGGGTAACAAAATTTTCCATTTCTTTCCAGGTGGGTAATTCTTTGCTATTGCCTAAGCTGTGTTGCCATAAGTGCAGGCTTATGTCAGGAAGACATTTTGCGCAGATAAAAACAAAAATTACATTCTAATTAGAAGTTTCTATTTTATAAAGAGACAAGTTCTTGTTACAATCGTTGATATTTTTTAATTTTCGTTGATATTTATTAATATTCGGACCTGACTCTTTATAAATCGGATTATTCAACAAATTTGAAAGGGGTTTTAACTGAGAATGAACTAAAGTTCGATTATTTTCATATCTGTCGATGATATTCTTCCATGCCATCTGAAATCCATCATTTGTTAGCGGACAATTCTTTAAAATATCTTGAGGTTCTTATTCAGAGTATGAATCGTATGATTCGTTATTGTGATATTAGAAAAACGCTTCAAATTCTACAACCTAATCTAAGGTTTTGATAAATGACTCTAGTAGAGACATGTTTGTATTTAACTCTTACTTAAGATATTCCAAATTACCAAAAAGCATCGATTTTTAATAAATTTTAATAAATGCGGGAAAAATTTTTAACAAATACTCAAAATATTTAAGGGGTGATTGTTGGTGTTGCTTCGTATTCGAAAACTATTTACAAAATTCAATGTACTTTTATTTTTTTTAATTTACTACCAGCACTCAGGGGATGACCCCTACTATGCGATGCATTGTGTTGGAACTAGAAAAATAGGTTATGGGAGGGAGGATAGATGGAGTAGTGTTTGTGGACATCTGATTTGAATTTGCCTATACAATCAACTCTATTCACACGGCCCCATTCTGAAATTGTTTCTAAATCGCGGTTTAATGATTCATTCATGTTTTGTCTTATAGCGCTAACCTCAAGAAGGCTTGGCCTACGATTGAATGAATATGAATGGCAAATATTACTATCATCTGCAAAAGAGTAGATAGGATTGTATAATAAATAGAGTAGGAGAAAGAACAGAGCCTTGCGGTACCCCTGAATTAATCTTGAAGTCGTTTGAGGGCAACCCATCTATAACAACTCGTATAGTGCGATCTTTGTGGAAGCTCGATATAAACCGAGAGAAGTTATTACCGACACCAAAGGCAATAAGCCTTGAAAATATCCAGAGCCACAAGTTTACTTTCGCCAAAACGGTGTATTGATTGACACCATTTTTCCGATAGGAAGGCTAGCAGGTCTCCCATAGAGCGTCCCCTACGGAACCCATACTGGCGGTCGCTTAGTAGGTTGTTAGACTCTAGATATTTAACAAGATGGTGGTTTACCATACTCTCCAAAACTTTGGAGAGTGCAGGGTTGTTGGCCTTTTTAGTGATTGGCGTAACATTCGAAGAGCACTGCTTCAAGATCAGTGCTGGAATGCCATCCGGCCCTGTAGACTTATTTATATTGAGATCCGCTAAAACCCGTTTTACAGCACGGGCGCGAAAGAATATCTTTGGCATAGTTCCCAATATTCTTTCGAGCTCGGGCACAGGTTGAGTGCTTTTCGGCAAGCGAGAATTGTTTGCAAATAATTTAGCTAAAAGATTAGCTTTATCAACCGGGTCTGTGAATGTTTGGCCATCCTTTAAAACATAACAAATTGTAGAACTAGCATTATTCTTGACTCTTTTAACGAATGACCAGAAATTCTTGCTGCCCAGAGGAGAAGCAAGAATTTTAGTAAGAATGCGTTGCTCGAACAGAGCCTTTTCACACCTTAATACTTTGGCCTTTCTGTTAGCGTTGCAAATCAGTAATTGGATTTTGGTTATTACGCCAGTTACTATCGGGTGTTTTTTTATTGAGGTATAAAACTTTAAGTTGGCATCACTTTTTTAACTGGCGGCCATTTTGTCAGCTGTCAAGTGATTAATATTTAGTTTGGTTTGCCATTTCATCATGAACAGGTTGACAAAAGAACAACGCTTGCAAATCGTGCAAATTTATTTCGAAAATTATTGTTCAGTTCGCGAAGTTTACCGCAAGCTCTGTCCATTTTATGGTCGACATAATCGTCCATCAGAGCAATTAATTCGGGTTACCTTAGATCGTTTTCGCACTACGTTTACTCTATGTGATAGTACCCATCCGCAGCGACGTCGAACAGTGCGCACCGAAGAAACAATTGCCGCTGTAGAGCAAAGTGTTGAAGAGGACCCGAATGAATCGATTCGCCACCGTGCACAGCAATTGGAGCTTTGTCCATCAACTTTATGGAAGATTTTGCGCATAGATCTTGGCTTGCGACCTTACAAGATCCAGCTTGTGCAAGAATTAAAGCCGCGAGACCATGCAATGCGTCGTGATTTTGGTGTATGGGCCGAAAATGAGATTGATCTCGATGCTGATTTTCATCGCAAAATTTTGTTCAGTGATGAGGCTCATTTTTGGTTGAATGGCTACGTCAACAAGCAAAATTGCCACATTTGGAGTGAAGAGAATCCACATAAGACCCTTGAGACGCCATTACATCCACAAAAACTGACTGTTTGGTGTGCTCTATGGGCTGGTGGAGTCATTGGGCCATACTTCTTCCGAAATAATGCTGGAGAGTCAGTTACCATAAATGGAGACCGGTATAGAGCCATGATAACCGACTATTTTGTTCCCCAATTGGATGGCATGAATGTGGATGAGTTGTGGTTCCAACAAGACGGCGCTACTTGCCACACAGCGCACGTCACAATTGATTTATTGAAGAAAACATTCGATGAGCGCATAATTTCGCGGAATGGACCTGTCAATTGGCCACCAAGATCGTGTGATTTGACACCACTGGATTATTTTCTTTGGGGATATGTGAAGTCGCTCGTCTACGCCAACAAACCAGAAACGTTAGGGGACTTGAAAGCCAACATTCGTGGCGTTATTGCCAACATACGGCCCCATATGCTCGAAAAAGTAGTTGAAAATTGGACCTGTAGAATTGGCTTTATTCGAGCCAGCCGCGGCGGCCACATGCCCGAAATCATATTTAAACATTAATGGCATAAAATTATCCTTCCAATAAAGCCAAATTGATGGACATTAAAACGATTTTCTTGTGTTTTATTTCAATTCGAAGTTCTATACCTCTAAAAAAAACACCCATTAAAAGCAACCTCTCGAAATCTGACTGCATACTTGCACGTCTGATTAAGCCAAATTTTTAACTTAGGTTTAGTCGAAATATTTTTCGCTGCGATGAACATTTTCATTCCCAGCTTAATAACATTAGACACCATTTTCGCCATTCGTAGGGTATAATTAGTTTACTGTAGCAGTAAAAGTTCATCTATTAGTATAGTTCATCTATATACACCAATGGAACAGGTAGGCCAAGGGCGTGTATTTTAGCAAAGACCTCACTTAACATCTTCATTCTTTCTGACAACAGTGATGAAGATACCACCGTAGCGGCTTGGGAGACTAAGACAGGCTCCATACTGGTCTTCTCATGTTACATGGGGCATGATCAACCCAGCCCACCGCCACGCTCTGGTTCGCAAAACAGTAGACCATGCACACAGGCAAAAACTGCCATTGGTTATTGGAGCTGACGCGAATGCACATCACGTCATTTGGGGAAGCTCAGACACAAAAACAAGAGGTGGGTCAATTTTTTATTTTATTTTTTGTAACAACTTAAAAACAGTTAACTCCGGGTCAGAACCCACATTTGTTATTGCTAACAGACAGGAGATCCTCGACATCACGTTGGTTAGCACCATGCACTCAGCTTTGATCAAGAACTTTAAGGTCTCAAATGACTGCTCCTTTTTGGATCACCAATATATTGAATTTGAAAACGTTATACAACAGGAGAAAGACACTCCTTATCGAAATAGGAGGAAGACAAACTGGGTTATCCACATGGGCACCCTTGACCGTCCCCTTCCCCCATTACCGAGCATCAACACTCGGAATGACATTGATCATGCGGTTAAAGTACTAACTGACGCCCTAAACCAAGCCACAAATGTGGCATGTAAACTCACCGCCGGGAGAGGTAAAAGGAAATCCCCCTGGTGGTCCGCTGACATTATAACACTTAGAAAAGAATGTCGTCGACTGTTTAACGAGGCCAAAATGACCGCAAACTGGACCCCCTACAAAGCCTGCGTTAACAAATTCAAACATCTAGCCAGAAACGCGAGGAGACAGTCCTGGAAGAACTTTTGCAGCGTAATCGAAGGTTTTTCCGAAGCTAGTAGACTCCGCAAAATCCTGACCACGTCGCCCTCGGTGGCTGCCTATATTCAAAGAGACAGCGGCCAGTGGACCACAAGCGGATCTGAAACGCTCGAGGTCTTTTTAGATACCCAATTTCCAGGTTGCAAACCTCTAGGTGCGGGCATAGCCACCATAATCGAGTCCAATCTGATCCCTCCTACTAGTGAAAGAATCTAATGGGCTCTTGAACTTCACATACGAAACCGAAATCCCAGCTCCTTCCTTCTTAAAACTTTGGAGCGTGTCATAGAAGCGCATATTCGAGCTATAATAGATCCAAAGCTCCTGTCCAGCTCACTGCATGCCTATAACAAAGGCAAATCTGTTGAGACTGCACTCCACTCTTGAGTTCGGCGAATTCACACTTGGCGCCTTCCTAGACATAGAAGGCGCCATTAACTATATAACACCGAGTTAAGAGTCGATAAATCCATTATCTCATTTTTAGATAAGCTTCTCACCTATAGAGTCATTAGCTCAACCATGGGCACTGCTACTATCTATAAGATAGCATGTCGAGGCAGTCCACAAGGGGGTGTAGTATCACCTTTTCTGTGGAACCTTGCCATAAATAAACTACTCACTGAATTTGTTCTCTGATATTCAACACCATCGCATACGCGGACGATATCGCTATAGCAGTGTCTGGGAAATTTCTTAACACACTGTCACAATGTCTTCAAACAGCTCTTGACATACTCGGCCTGGGAGTCCATCCCACTAAAACGGAACTTGTACTTTTCTCGGGTAAATACAAAATACCCAACTTTACTCTTCCAAAATTAAATAAGGTACTGGGTGTTTTTTTTAGAGGTATAGAACTTCGAATTGAAATAAAACATAAGAAAATCGTTTTAATGTCCATCAATTTGGCTTTATTGGAAGGATAATTTTATGCCATTAATGTTTAAATATGATTTCGGGCATGTGGCCGCCGCGGCTGGCTCGAAAAAAGCCAATTCTACAGGTCCAATTTTCAACTACTTTTTCGAGCATATGGGGCCGTATGTTGGCAATAACGCCACGAATGTTGGCTTCCAAGTCCCCTAACGTTTCTGGTTTGTTGGCGTAGACGAGCGACTTCACATATCCCCAAAGAAAATAATCCAGTGGTGTCAAATCGCACGATCTTGGTGGCCAATTGACAGGTCTATTCCGCGAAATTATGCGCTCATCGAATGTTTCCTTCAATAAATCAATTGTGACGTGCGCTGTGTGGCATGTAGCGCCGTCTTGTTGGAACCACAACTCATCCACATTCATGCCATCCAATTGGGGAACAAAATAGTCGATTATCATGGCTCTATACCGGTCTCCATTTATGGTAACTGACTCTCCAGCATTATTTCGGAAGAAGTATGGCCCAATGACTCCACCAGCCCATAGAGCACACCAAACAGTCAGTTTTTGTGGATGTAATGGCGTCTCAAGGGTCTCATGTGGATTCTCTTCACTCCAAATGCGGCAATTTTGCTTGTTGACGTAGCCATTCAACCAAAAATGAGCCTCATGGTCTCGCGGCTTTAATTCTTGCACAAGCTGGATCTTGTAAGGTCGCAAGCCAAGATCTTTGCGCAAAATCTTCCATAAAGTTGATGGACAAAGCTCCAATTGCTGTGCACGGTGGCGAATCGATTCATTCGGGTCCTCTTCAACATTTTGCTCTACAGCGGCAATTGTTTCTTCGGTGCGCACTGTTCGACGTCGCTGCGGATGCGTATTATCACATAGAGTAAACGTAGTGCGAAAACGATCCATGGTTAACCGAATTAATTGCTCTGATGGACGATTATGTCGACCATAAAATGGACGGAGCTTGCGGTAAACTTCGCGAACTGAACCATTATTTTCGAAATAAATTTGCACGATTTGCAAGCGTTGTTCTTTTGTCAACCTGTTCATGATGAAATGGCAAACCAAACTAAATATTAATCACTTGACAGCTGACAAAATGGAAGCCAGTTAAAAAAGTGATGCCAACTTAAAGTTCTATACCTCAATAAAAAACACCCGATAGAACTTATGCTCACTGACCATGCCAAATACTTGGGGGTCATTCTGAACTCAAAACTGTCCTGGAGCCTTTACACCCAATTTAGGGTGTCCAAAGCGTCTATTGCACTCTACTCATGTAGAGGGCCCATTGGCAAAACCTGGGGTCTAAATCCTATAATGTATGGTGCTGGCCTGCACTCACCAAGGCAAACCAGAGGGACTATTTTAATAAAATCTTAAGATCTTCCGCTCTAATGATTACCGGTGCCTTAAGAACTACTCTATCAAATTCGCTCTTCGCCATGCTAAACTGACTCCCAGTCGAACTAATGGCAATGCAAATTGCCCTTAACTCGGCTGTCCGTCTCAGCACTATTGAAACCTGGTCCCACTCACAAACCGGACATTCCACTATTCTGGACAAAATTACTAATATCCCTGACCACATAGATTACTGCATATTCACCCCTATCTTTGATAAATCTTTTACTGTGACTATCTCTGGAGACCCTCCATCTCTAGATGAAGGCTGTCTGGAGGTATACACTGACGGATCGAAGTCATCCCACTTCTAGGGAAGGAAATTAGTTTAAGGCTTCCTGATTAATGTAGTGTTCTCCAATCCGAGATATCAGCTATATATAGAGCAGTCAAATGATTGAGATACCACAAAATATATGACAGGGATATTCGTTTCTGTATCGACAGTCAGGCTGCCATAAAATCCCCATCTAATGTCCACACGACATCTGTTCTTAACGAGATGGCGAGACATTGCAAGATCGAACTCTTTTGGGTACCCGGACACAACAACATACATGGTAACTCCACCGCGGACAAACTTGCCTGCAAATCAACAATTAGACAATTTCTCTTCGCGTCAACGCAGAGCAAGTAGTCATTGGAAACCACCTGTTCCATATCTAGGCAAACATGACTTACTATACTAAACGTTCAAATTGCTTGGTAACTCTACCTCGTTACAGACTTCGCAAAATTACCGTTAACTGTTGAACTGGGATCGTTTTTCGAAGATCACTCAATATTCTTCATAAGCTCGTTAATACGAATCTATTGGTATATGACACTATAGGTGTTCCATGCCTCTAACATGAAGATTTTTTGTGGTCACATTTTCAAAAATAACTGTTATTTATGCTTTCTTACTTGTTGATTTATATTTTTTGGTCAATTCATATTGTTTGATTTCAATAATAATTTTCCGATTTTTATATAAAAATATCAAATTCCTGCTCTAAAAAGTAAATTTTAAAAGATATCGCTTAGAAATTGCTTAAATAAAAAATAAAAAGCAGTCGTTGCTTGATACAATATTAAATTAAAATAACCGTCCGGTATAAATTGAGCAATAAAATATAAATAAAAAATACCCGGTATAATTTGAGCGATATAATATAAATCAAAAATACCCGGTATAATTTGAGCGATATAATGTAAATCAAAAATACCCGGTATAATTTGAGCGATATAATATAAATCAGAAATATCCGTTATAATTGAGCGATAAAATATAAATCAGAAATACCCAGTATGAATTGAGCAATAAAATATGAATCAAAAATACCCGGTATAATTTGTTCGATAAAATATAAAGCAAAAATAACTGTTATTTTTGCCTGAAATAATAAAAGTCACAAAATAACTTTTATGTCTGATCAAAAAATAAAAATCAAAAAGTAACCGTTATTTTCTGAGTTTTATTATAAATGTCATAACGGTTACAGTCCCTGATTATTTCTGAAGGACTCACCTAAATCAGTCTTCAGAAACATACTTGTAATTGACCAAAACTGTTTTCATTCTGTACTTTACTTTAAAGGATATTTAAAGTTCAGTATTGCAGAATATAGCACTCTTACTTGTTATTTCTTTACTTAACGAAAAACGAAGTCGATTATATTGAAGTCGACATTTGGCCGATGCCGCCGGCACAATGTATATATATATTTTTTCTTTATTACCCGAATATATCAGTTAAATTATACTAAATGTTTTTTATCAATATAATTCTACTCTACATTGAATAAATACGAGATATAATTGTATGTGTAATTTTATTTTCCAGCTGAGGTATGTCAGTCTGTCCAGGTCCATTAAAGATCTGCTTTCTTTAATGTATTTTTTTTGCTTGCACAGGGCGGCTTGGTATCTTCGTGAGTCGTTGGGCAAAAGCTATGTTTATTTTAGTTAAATAATAAGAAACTTCTAAGTTTGTACAGTACAAGTTTTGATCTTACAATCCGCACTACGCAGTGATATGTTTACCGAGTTCTTTTGGAACTTCGGCTCGATGTAAAGTACAAACGTTTCTAAATAACAAACTATGGGGTGTTATGGAATATCGATCGGGATTAATAATGAGGTTTTAGCTATCTATGAAATATAAATTTGACTGGCTAGCTATGATCTTATAATCCAACGAGATAAATGCTTCCGCTCTCGGTTGGCTAACTACGCACAGTGTAAGATTTTGCAAATCTAGCTGGACAAAACTCGTTTTTTAGGTTTCAATTTGGGTAAATATTTTTATTACATATGAAAGAACACTTGTTATAAAATAAGAAAATGCAAAAACTTTGCCGAATTTGTCAACAATAACATTATAACGGTACTTCAAACTTCAATATTTTTATATGAAATTGCTAATTTCTAATTTCTTTTAATTGGATTGGAATCTTTTAACGATTCTTTTTTTTGTTTTGAAGCCCAACTTATTCGCTATAAATATCACGAGAATTTACTTTTAGAACCAGAAAAGTTATTTTAGTTCTATTTCCTTTAATCGATTCCTCTTATTGTTAAGTTAAGAAATAAAAACAAAATAACAAAATAAATAATTTTCTTCATAACGGTGCAAGACCAGATAAGTTTTAAAAGAAAGTCTGAAGTACCTACTTTAAGGCACATATAAAATTATATGCAGAAATTTGCAGATAAACAAGAAAAACAAATATTGAGCTATAAATTTCAAATGCCTCGAACTTTTTGAAATATAGTGATTGACTGAGTGATGCCTCTAAATTTTTTATATATAGCTTAAAACTGCCGGAAATAAAAGGCTTGGCCGTTCCATAAACTATGTTTGTGGTAAAATAAGTAGTAGTTTTTATTCTCATATTGATACATATGAAATATATTCTTATTTTTAAATAAGTAGAAATTACAAAATCAAAAAAAAAAAAAAAATAAATAAAGTCAAAATGAAAAAAAAAAAAATATTCTTTAATTTAAACATTCTCATGTATATCCACTGCTTTTTTACTTTTTGATTATCCAAAGCGAAAAATATCAGAAACAATTTTTTTCCGTTGTATAGAAGGTGGGCGTGGCAGTGGTCCAATGTCGCCCATTTTTTTAACAATGATACATATTGGCCTGTTAACACCTTGTACTAAAATTCATAAGTCTAGATTCATTTTTTTCCAAGATATTTAATTTTGTCTCCCTAGAATGGCTAAATCTTACACTGTGCTACGTTTCTATAATAAGTACTTCGGCTATTTATTATTAATCTAAATATATAGGACTATATAACTGCATTTTATTTATGAAATCTAAATATATGGGACTATAAAACTGCATTTCGGAAAGTTGCAAAATCGGCTTGGTTTTTCGTTATATCTTAAATTAAACAAATTTGATCTTAAAATCATCTTAGAACCCCATTCTATACGAATATATAATAAAACATTAACTTTCGATAAAAAACTTCTTCGTAAAAAGTAAAAAAATTTAGACCAACTTTTTGAGAAAAAATGCACTTTTTCGATCAGCTAAAAATATTTGACTTTGGAAATTTCTCAACATTAAACGGTTCAAGATATTTAAAAACGGGTTTCACTCTTTTATTTGCTGAACTTTCGGCTGTATGCCAGTTTTTTTTAAATATGGGTTTAATATATAATATCGAATGCACAATGGGTCAAAAACAAAAAAAGTCTAAGAGAAAAATGATTTTTTTTATTTTTGAAATGAAATTACTTAAAACCCATAATAGTTATTATAAAAAAGTAAGCATGTTTTTTCTTCGTTTCTTCAAGCTCATTCCAAAATGTAAAAATCAACCATTCAAAGAGCTACATACTCCAAAAGCGTTTTTATTTTGATGTGGTATACTTTGACGTTTGGGTTCTCTCATACATACTGATGCAATCAGACTTACAGTTTAGAGCAAAGCCGTCCAGCTCTACAGCAGGCGCGACCACCGCGAAGCAAGTGCTTGCCAGAAGTTTTCTTATTCTCATTTATTTAGTCGTCATTCAACCTTTGACGGATGCTCACGAGTGGAGGCTGTTATAAGTTTTGTTAATTTTTTTGTATTTTTTGTTATTGTTTTTTTCAGATACACTGTGAGATTGAATGTTAGAATAATTATTTTTACGCTAAACATTCAATCGTTTTTATAGAAAATATTTAATTTTTTTTTAGTAAAAAATACGTTTATATTTTCTTTATAGAAAAATAAACTTAAATTTTTTTCTATGTAAAAGCATGTTTTTAAAAGAAAAAAAAACGTTTTCTAAATAAAAAATACATATTCTAAAGAAAACAAACTTTTTCTTTAGTAATAAAAACATGATAAACCTTCTTAAAGACATGTTTTTTATAGAAAAAATAAGTAGAAAAAGTAAGTTTTTCTATAGAAAAAGTAAGTTTTTCTATAGAAAAAGTAAGTTTTTTTATAGAAAAAGTAAGTTTTTCTATAGAAAAAGTAAGTTTTTCTATAGAAAAAGTAAGTTTTTCTATAGAAAAAGTAAGTTTTTCTATAGAAAAAGTAAGTTTTTCTATAGAAAAAGTAAGTTTTTCTATAGAAAAAGTAAGTTTTTCTATAGAAAAAGTAAGTTTATCTATAGAAAAAGAAAGTTTTTCTATAGAAAAAGTAAGTTTTTCTATAGAAAAAGTAAGTTTTTCTATAGAAAAAGTAAGTTTTTCTATAGAAAAAGTAAGTTTTTTAAATTGTATTTATAAAAAAATATACTATGCTGAATATACATTTCTAAAAAGTAATGTTTTCTGTATAGAAACAAAAGAAAATATTTTTGTTTACATAAAAACAAAAAAAAAAGATCAATACTCCTCCGCATGTTCATTTCACGCTGGTTCAGCGGTAACTAAAATCAAATAGAAATAAACAACCAAATTTATGTCAATTCTTGCTTCTGCCTGTGTATCCTCTCTTTCGCTCACAAATACAATCACATTCCTCTCTTTGGTCATCCCTGCTCTACAGCATAATGTGCAAACTTCTACAAAAAAACTTTTGAGCTTTCACATCGACAAACTATGTATAAGGGAGATGCTACTATGTTTGTCCCGCTCACACTTACGTAAAATATTCTTTGCAAAGTCAGTTGTCTCTTCAAAGTCAGTGCTGCCAGATTATATTTTTTTACTAGATTATATGAATAATGCTCGAATATATGAAGAAAAATTAAAATCTGGCAATACTGACAGTAAGAGCTTTTAAAGCTGTTTAACACAAAAGCAAATAACTGACCGATTACATTCTATGGCGTTGGTTCCACTACCAAAATACATAAATGTCTATACCAAATTTGAAAATAATTATCTTAAAAAATTTTGATCACAAGTTTACATGAACGAACAGCCTGACGGATGGACATCGTTAAATCGATTTTGGAATGATTCTGTGCAGATTGGTATGCTTAAAGGTGGTAATCCATCTTTAAGCATCTTTACACCTTTTCCACCTATAGTGGTGTAGCGTATGCTTTACTTATTTTTATTTCTTTCATTAACGTAAAACGAAGTCGATTATATTGAAAAAATAAGACTTTGGCTACATTAAATCGACTTCGTATGTACTATTTAAATTTTTCCATAGTATCGATAGTAAAAAACAATCGATATTATATAAAAAATAAAACTATCGATTGTTTTGCAGCTCTATTTGGAGTCCAATCATAAAATAATTAGTAAAAACACTAGAGAAAGTTGTAACAAAGACTTAATCAAAAAATTTCTAATTTCGTCTAATTCACTAGTAGCGGGAGTAAAAAGTGTGTAAGAAGAGCAAGAAGTGTATATATGTATATATATATATATATATATATATATATATATATATATATATATATATATATATATATATATATATACTGGCATAAGGTAAAGTGTTCACACTATCCTTAATAAATCATTTAAGTCGATTCATAGGTTAGCGTTTTAACCCCACAGCCTGCACATTGGGCTTCATGTGGTGTTCTCTGGGTCCACCTTATTTGAGGTGGAACGAATTCGAGCGACGGCGATATTAAAACAATGGGCGACTTCAATGCAGAAGTAGGCTTTGATAATATCAGTAGGGAGCCAAAAGTAAATTTAATGATGCCAAAACCCAGCAGATCAAAGAATAAAGACAGCGCAAATATCAATATCTAAATCATGAAGTCAAACGAAGCGCAAGGGAAGATAAGCTGAGATGGGCTGAACAATTTGCCAAAGAAGCCAAAATTGCCAGTCCAAATACTGGTCTGGAGAAAGACTCTCAAATGTCATAAGAGAAACCTAATTATAAAAATTCTAAAAAGATCAAATTTGCATGACTAAACTGGGCACCAGTTTTCTTAATATGGTCCCATTGCTATTTAATATAGTTTTTGATATTGTATTAAATAACTCGATGTTTGGGCAACATGGTGTCTCCTAGGGGATTCACCATAGACTAGATGACATTGATTACGCTGACGACGTATGTCTGTTCTCTCACCAATTTTCTATCATGCAATCCTTTGGCTCTCGTGCTGCTCTAGCTGGTCGTCAGATTAACACCAAAAAAACGAAGTCAATGCGAATAAACTCACTAAAAGACACGAAATTTTATCTTGCTGGGCAACCCATTGATTAAGTTGAAAATTTCTGCTACCTTGAGAGTATTATTTTAAAAAGAGGAGGCAGCAGAGAAGATATCCAAAACAGGTTATGCAAGGCAAAGCCAGCTTTTGAAATTCTAAACAATTTCTAGAGATCTCAAAATATCTCAACTACCACCAATATTAAAGTTTTTAACACTTTAACATTGGTGTTAAGCCGTATTTTTTTGAGACTTGTAATAGGTCGAGCAGTGATATAAATAGTACAGAAGCCTTTGTTAATCGGTGCCTTAGACGTATACTAAAAATGTTATGGCCCTGTACTACCTCAAATCACTGCTTATAATACTTCCCCTCGCTTTCTGGATGTTTCTGTTGGTATTGTTTTTTTATTCTGTTTTTTTTTTTTTTTTCTATAAGCAGAGCAACATGATTCTCTTATTTACTGTATAGAGTATAGCAACATTTTTCTGTTTTATCTACATTATCTCTCTCTCTCTCTCTGTTACTGTTAACTTCAGATAATCTTTTTGTACAACGTATGTGTGAGAGTGTTCTTGATCATGTGAGAATGTATTGGAATATGCATGAACTTTCGTAAGCCACATTGTTAGTGTAATCAACGACGGCAGATCTTTGTTTACGTCTGCAGAAATTGCTAGAAATTCTCTTCTCTATTACATAAGGCAGATGGACGAGTATTGTGGGAACAGTTTTAATTGAAACACGTTTAAGTAAATAAGAATATTTGTAAAGCAGTTTTGTAAAGTGTGGTTGTGAAAGTGTGGTTTAAGTGTCTAACTCTAAAGTTAATAAAAGCATTACTTTGTAAAATTACATAAAGTGTTTTAATTTGCTTACGGTTTACGTTTTAAAGGAAAAACGTAATAACTGGTGTCAGAAATGGTATTGCTAAAAAATAAAAACCATGGTGAAACTTGATGAGCTAAGATTAGATCAACTCAAAAAGGAGTTGGGAAAGATGAAAGTGCCAACAGCCGGCACTAAAGCTGAACTACAAAGAAGGCTCAGGGACGAACTCCAAAATCAAGGTATTGACATTGCGACTTACGAATTCAAGACTAAAGAAGAAATGGAGGTTCGATGACTAGCAGCCTAGACATAAGCTCAATATTCGCCGCAATGATGGAAAAAATGGAAGTTAACAATAAGCAAACGAGAACCATGTTTGCAGGTTTGAAAACGGAACTTCAAGAAGTTTCCGAAATCAACAAGGAGAAACTTCAAGAAGCTGCCAAAATCAATAACGAGAAACTTCTAGCTGAGGTTAGACTGGCTGACGTCAGAAGGAAGATGGGCGATCTAGAAGCGAAAGTTAATGAGAACAAATTTGACAAAGAACTGGCTGACGTTGGAAAAAATATTGTCGATCTAGAAGCTAAAGTTAATGACATACAGCAGCAGGGAGGTCTAGTGCGAGTTGTTCAGGAAACATTTGGTAAAACAAAGAAACCCAGTTTTGATGGCAGTCTACCATTTAATGTCTTCAAGTTCCAGTTTGAAACAGTCAACGAGAGGAATCTGTGGAACAACGACCACAAAGCTCTGGAACTAATTTTGGCTTTAAAAGGCAATGCAGCAGGAGTTCTAGAAAGTGTGCCGTTAAGCAGCAGAAAGAATTTTAATGACATCATGTCTGCTCTTCAGCGTAAGTATGGTGGCGAACACAAAAAGGAAACTTACCGTCTGGAGCTTCGCGACAGAGAACAGAAACCGAGCGAAACTTTACAGGACTTTGCCTTGGACATTGCACGTTTGGTAGAGCAAATTTATCCAGGCGAAAATCAGGCTTTCTTGGACCAGTTCAAGAGTGAGGCATTTGTGAGTGATATACGAGATCCTGATATTAAATTTGCGGTATGTGCCACACGAAAATCGACATTTGCCGAAACTGTGTCATTCGCATTAGCCCAGGAAACAGCAAAATTCATAGCTAAGCCACAAGTGTGCAGATTGCGAGGTGTCGATGTAGTTGCTAACAACCAAAGCAGTGTGGAGCAAATTATGGAGCCTGTTAATCGATTATTAGAGGAGAAACAGAGCAAGCCGAAATCCAAGTAATACAACTGCGGAAAAGAAGGCAATTTCCAGCGAAATTGCAGGTCACCGAAATCTATCTCTTTACCCGAAGGTAGCCAACAGGTGGAACCACAATTAATTCAAGCAGGATCGTTTAACTAAATCGACACAATTGGTAGCACCACAAGCTCCATATCAGTTATGTAACAGAAAAACAGCAAATACATCAACGGCCAAAGGCATGTTTTACGATAGACACAGGAGCGTCTCAGTCAATTATAAGGCCCGATTTGGTGCGTGGAAACCTTGAATCCTTGATCGGTATAAACATACGCAAGGCAACTGGAGAACATGCTACAGTCTATGGTAGAGTAAGTGCTAAAGTAACCATTGCCAACCTGCACGTCAACCACGTATTCATTGCTGTCGACATTGTGGATGAAGTAATAATCGGTGCAGATTTTATGATTACGAATGGCATTAGTTTACACCTGGGGCCAAAAATAATGATTTTGAGAAATATAGAGATACCCCTCGATATTGGTTACAAGAGCAAACCCACTGTTAGGAAACTGATAACTGTCGAGCATTGTAAACTGCCACCACAGTCAGAACCGTTGATATGGGCCCGTATGGAGGGAGATTGTGAGGACAACAGTTTGTGGGTGGTAGAATCAAAACTCGACAATGACATCATAACGGCAAAAGCTCTAGTAAAGCCCTGCAATAACGGAAGAGCTCCTGTAAGAGTTCTAAACTTATCCTGCCATGACAAAGTTATTAAAGCTGACTCGTAAATTGGTCAATGCGCAGCCACTGAAGCGATAATCAACTGCGAGACGAAATCAGAGCCTGTTAAGATGTCCAAAACTCAAAGTCAGGGAAGAACGGCAATAGTGAAACATGAAATTCATACGGGCGAGGCGAGACCAATTAAACAGGCGCCTAGAAATATTCCCCTGGCCAAGAGAGACGAAGTTAAGGAGTTAGTCAACAAAATAGAGCGTAGTGTAGTAATTGAACCATTCGCAAGTCCATGGAGCTCTCCGGTGGTTCTGGTTAAAAAGAAAGATGGCAGCACCAGATTTTGTGTTGACTACCGATAGCTAAACGATGTAACGAAAAAGGACAGCTACCCGTTGCCACGAATCGATGACACCCTGGACACCTTAAGTAAAGCGAAATGGTTTTCTACGCTATATCTTCAAAGTGATTACTGACAGGTGGAGATCTCAGAGAAAGACAAAGAGAAAATGGCGTTTAGTGCAATTGGTGGGCTACGGCAGTTCAACGTTATGTCATTTGGGCTCTGCAATGCCCCCCCTACTTTCGAACGTCTATTGGAACTATATTGAAAGGACTTCAGCGGAAAACATGTTTGGTGTACCTTGACGACATCATCGTCATGGGAAAAACCTTCGAAGAACATCTGAAAAATCTTTAGGAAGTCCTTAAATGCATAGCGGAGGCTGGTCTTACCTTGAGTGCCAAGAAATGTGCGCTGTTCCGGAAAGAAGTAAAATACTTGGAGCACTTGGTGACTGAAAATGGCATAGCGACTGATGAGGACAAAATACGCGCTATTAAATACTGACCGCAACCAACAAATCTCCACGGCTTATGCACTTACTAGAGGCTATTTGTTCCGAATTTCGTAAGTGTGGCCGCAAGTTTGCATGAGCTAACCAATAAGTCTCGACCGTTCTATTGGGATACAGAACAAGAGCAAGCGTTTAAGAGGTTAAAAACATTACTTTGCTCGGCATATCCTGTGGCCGGAGAGAAATTCTTGCTCGACACCGACGCAAGTGCGTGCGGAATTGGAGGTGTGCTCTCACAAGGGGTAAATGGAATGGAACGAGTGATTGGCTATTACAGTCGAACTCTTTCGAAGCCCGAAAAGAACTACTGTGTAACAAGACGGGAACTCCTGGCAGTAGTAGAATGTACTTGTATGGTCAGAAGTTTCAACTAAGGACCGATCACTCCGCACTTAGACGGCTGTTGCAGTTTAAACAATAACAACGCCAGCTTGCCCGGTGGATCGAACGACTACAGAGCTACAATTTCACAATCGAGCACAGGAAAGGAAGAAATCATGGGAATGTGAATGCCCTTTCCAGATGTCCTTGCAGTGTAGAGTGCAAGCATTGCGCCAAGACCGAAGCCAAAGAATGTGTTATTGATGTTCGGCTAATGCACGTAGAATCTAGTGAAGATTGGTCGGTTGTGCAGAGGAACGATCCAGTACTGGGGAAAATGCAAGCCAAAGAAGAAGCCAAGAGACCAACCCGTGACGAGATATCACAAGAAAGTCCGCTGATGAAGTCAGCTCTCTGGGATAGTTTAAAAATAATAGACGGTGGCTTATATCGCACTTGGGAGAGCGCCGATGGAAGACGATGCAAAACTTGGTCGTGGTGCCATAATCCAAAATAAAGGAAGTACTAAAAGAGTTTCATGATGGTCCTAGTGGAGGTCACCTAGGTGTAACAAAGACTCTGGAAAAACTAAAGCAGCGGTTCTACTGGATAGGGTGTCCTTAGAGTGTGACTGACTGGATTGCTAATTGTTCAAGTTGTATCGTAGCCAAGGGTCCAGTTCGAAGAAGTAGTGACAAGCTACAGTAGTACAATTCTGGTGCTTCTTTTGAGCGCATAGCTATGAATGTGGCAGGACCTTTCCTTGTAAGCGAGGCCGGTAATCGTTGTGCTAGTGGTGATGGACTATTTTACCAAATAGCCAGAGGTGTATGCAGTACCTAATCAAGAAGCTTTGTAAACAACGGGATATGCCGCTATGGAGTTCCACTAGAGCTACACTCAGATCAGGGCAAAAATTTTGAATCCACGGTGTTCCGGGAAATATGTGAGTCTGACGGTATGATTGAAAGGTTTAACCGTACACTGGAAGAGTACCTAAGGAAGGTGGTCAGCACTCATCAGGGACTGGGATTAATACATACAAACATTTCTGCTCGCATATCGAACAGCCGCTCACGACTCCACGTCCAAGACCCCTGCTAAAGTCGTTTTTGAAACCGAGCTGCTATTACCCGCAGACTAGCACCTCTCCTCCCAAGAGCAAGAAAACCTTAATGAACTTCATGACTTCGTCCGCAGCCATGAAGCGACAAGATGAAGGCCAGATACGATCGAGCGGTCAATTCCCAGGGATTTAATGAAGGACAGTTGGTACTCTTATATAACCCACAGCGAAGAAAAGGATTATCTCCCAAACTACAAACTCATTGGGACGGCCCGTACAAGGTTATTAAAAGGATAAATAATGTGGTGTATCGAATACAAAAAGATGAGAGTCCAAAGTCTAAAATGAAGGTCGTATACCTCAAAAGATTGGCCGCCTACAGACGAACGGAGAATGTGAATATTCGTGGCGAACAGGCTTAAGAAAGGGGCAGTGTGACGAATTTGAAACTTATCCGTCCCATTGTGCAAAGTTCACTGCTTATAATTCTTCCCCTTGCTTTCTGGATATTTCTGTTGGTATTGTTTTTTTATTCTGTTTATGTCTATAAGCAGAGCAACATGATTCTCTTATTTGCTGTAAAGAGTATAGCAACATTTATCTCTTTTATCTATATTCTCTCTCTCTCTCTACTGTTAACTTCAGATAATCTGTTTGTACAACGTATGTGTGAGAGTATTCTTGATCATGTAATGAACTTTTGTAAGCCACATTGTTAGTGTAATCAACAACAGCAGATCTTTGTTTACGTCTGCAGAAATTGCTAGAAACTCTCTTCTCTACTATATAGGGCAGATGGACGAGTATTGTGGGAACAGTTTTGATTGAAACGCGTATAAGAGTGAATAAGAATATTTGTAAAGCAGCTTTGTGAAGTTTCTTTACAGTTTTTGTGAAAGTGTGTTTTAAGTGATTAACTCTAAAGTTAATAAAAGTATTACTTTGTAAAACTATATAAAGTGTTTTAATTTGATAAATTATATTTTATTCTGCCTTTGATTTTTAAATTGTATTGAAATAATGCCTCAAGCTTAATTATTTCAATAGTGTTTTAATTTGTTTACGGTTGTTTGCAAAAAGAATTCCTTCCACGTTTTTAAAGGAAAAACGTAACAATATTATTATTACACAATTATTAAAATGTGATTAAAACTAAATATATAAAACAATTATTAGCTGAGAACGTTAAAGTTTTATCTTAAAATATTTCATTGGAGCACATCGCGAATTTATCACAAAATTGATCAGGAATATTCTTAAAACTATTCTTTAAAAAGCTTTACCTTAGATCTGAAGCACACCAAAATATTGCAATTATTAAAGATTTGATAGACCAAATAGGAATTTTATATCTTAAAAATATATTAACCTATTAAAACTTATATTAAAAAAAATTTTTAAAACTATACTTGTACATAAGTAAAGGCTGCAGAATTTTACTAAGACTCACATATTATCAAATTTCGCGATTTAAAAAATATATTGTTTTTTTCTACTTGCATAATTGCATTATTTCTTTGTGAGAATTCATGTGTCAATTATCATAATACCATAAAATGACAAAACCCAAAAACCTGAAAACCCCAAATTATTTTAATCGTCATAAATTCTGCGCACATCGCGTAATATCATTTTACATTCACTAAGCTCCCTTAATAAAACCCCAAAAAATATTTAGTGTCCGATCAAAATTTTTTTTTATGTTTTTTAACTCCGAAAATTAAAACTTTGATTTTCCCGTATATATCTATTAGGTACATCATGTTTTATTATAGGATTTGAAGTCATTGTTAACATTACTTTAGGGTTTTCAAAATAAAGTCGAATTTTTAGGCTTAAAGTCGACTTTAAATGTTCTGTGTTTTTTTTATGTTTCTTAAAAAACAACTGTAGAAAAAATTTTTAGAAAGATCTGTACAAAAAATCTAGTTGTGATTTATTTTCTAGAGAAATATGTTACCCTCAATGTTGCATTAAAAATATGCATATTTTTTAGCTTTTCCAGTTTCCTGGAATAATGTTACATTTTTTGCAACTAGAAACAAAATCAAAAGTTTTCTCGTTATTCATTTAATTAGTGATATATATTTAAGTTTTAATTAAATGAAGAATATGATGTTTTCAGCAATTCCCTGATTAAATTTTCTCTAACGTTCATTTTATTTGCAACTTTATTAATATTTTTATAAATCTTCTTTCTAAGGAAAATATGCACAGTGTACATTGTACACATAAAAGAAAAATAAACAAAAAAAAAACACTTTTGTATAAAAGAGTACCAGCAGGGTTGTAAAAAGTGGTATTTTTGTAGGTGATCGTCGAGTGAGTGTAGAAATTATTACATTTTCCTATATTTTTGATGCAACGTATTATAAAAAGAATATGATCAATTTTAAAAATGTTGCACTTTTTTTCAAAAGAAGCACAGTGGGATGGTTAAAAAATAGAATGGAAATAAATCTGCAACTTCTAAACCGTTGGGAGGATTTAAAAAAATGTATGTGGATATAGCAAAAGTGCTGGAAAGCTTAAGTTTTGAAAGCGTAGATTGTACTGGGGCGGCACAATCGACCCCCAAAGTAGGGTACCTCGGACTCATAAATCACTTTTAATATATATATATAATTGCCATTTCCCAACCGATTTGAAAAACCATATCATATAACAAATATATAGGTCAAGATCTACAAAAAACATTTTACGGTTCAAAAGATATTAGACTTCAAAAAATAAAATTTTGTCCCGTTGATTTAAAGTTTTCTGAAAAAAAGAACAAAATTTTAGATATTTTACGAGGAAGAAGAGTATTTAAAACTTTGATATATAAAAAGTTATAAGTGCTTGAAGTTAATATTTAAAAATTAAAAATGGGGAAATTTTTAGGTAAAAAGTATTTATAGTGTTTTAGTTATTTACAAAATTTCTTAAGGAACATATAACATATTTATAATTTTTTATAATTAAAAGTTTATAATTAAGCTAAAACTTGTTTATTCGGTGTTAGTACCAGAGTCTCTTAAATTAGACGTATTGTTTACGAAAATTTTAATTTTGATTCGAACGCACAAAAGCTGTAAAAAAATTAACCAAATTTTTATAGACCAAAGTGTTTTTAATTACATAGCAAAAGTACTTTGTTGCTCTGAAAGTGGACAAGCAATTAGAGCGAATAAACTAAAAATTCCCATTTTTGGAAATTTTTCAAATCCTTTTAGGAAATTCTGTAATTTGTGTTACTAAAATTTAATTTTCGTATTTTTTTCGTTAGATAGTTTTATACCATCGCAAATTTTCATTAAAATATATTTATACATAAAATATATTTATACATAATTTTTTTCCAAGCCAAAATCTATTAATGTTAATGTAGATAAAACAAAAATTTATACTGTTTTCAAGTTTTCTATCAAAAGTCTATTTGTTTTTTTAATTTTCCATCTTTGTAACATAAATATTTTTATATGAAGAACACATTTAATGCTAATTGGTTAAAATTTGAGCAAGACCGAAAATTCTCCCAACTTTTCCCGCACAAAAAATTTTAACATTTTGTGGGCGGATGCGGCCCTTATGCAGTTATGAAAAAAATTTGGACGGCATGTTTTTATGCTACATAGAACATTTCTAGGAGGAGTTAAGGTTCAATTTATTACTTTCGTAATATAAGGTGCACCCTAATGTAAACAC
Organism: Stomorhina lunata; assembly: GCA_933228675.1. Taxonomy (NCBI): domain Eukaryota; kingdom Metazoa; phylum Arthropoda; class Insecta; order Diptera; family Rhiniidae; genus Stomorhina; species Stomorhina lunata. The sequence goes on from OW121745.1 coordinate 9,343,114, forward strand.
AATAATAAAATAAACAAAAAAGGTCACATGTCTAAAATAGTAACAGCAGGGTTGTAAAAGATAATATAACATTTTCTCATATTTTTATATCTTTTATAATCGTAGACCCCAGAACAATCGATTATTCAAGTTTAGGAAATTCTCCCGCAATGAACATTACACGAAGATTTTAAAACTTTTGATTTAAAACCACTTTCAAATAACAAGAGAAAAAAGATACTCCAAAGCACTCTGTAAAATTTTATCAAAATCGGTCCATAAACAACTGATATATCGCCAAAACACTAAATTTTATGTACGCATTAGAGAAAGTTTGATGAAAAAATGAAATGCAGAAATAGGAAAAACCATTCTTTTGGAGCACGGCATACATAAATTTTATATCAGATTTTAGGAAATTCCTCCGAAAAGCACGTTATTAAATCTTATCAAAAGCAGTCCATAAATAACTGAGATATCGCCATAACACTAATCTTGATATACAGCAAATTGCCGAAAGTACGTGTCTAAGAAATTTTGTTTACATTTTGTAAGTAGTGTTTCAGCGATATCTCAGGTGTTTATGGACCGATTGTGATGAAATTTGACAGAGTCCTTTGCGGGGTTATTTCATAAAATCTAATAAACTCCACAAATCTTATTGTGAATACCATTAAAATTGTATCGATCGGCTCAGAATCAGCAGGAGAATCGATTTAGCGACGTCCGTCTGTCTGTTTGTCTGCCTGTCTGTTGAAGTTAAGTTTTTGGAGCTCCTGTTTTGTCAATATCTCAGATGCTTATTTTGATGAAATTTAATAGCGTTCTTCGCAGGGGATTACCTAAATTCTGATGCATTCGGCAATTTGTGGTACATATAGTTTAGTGTTTAACAGACTTTTGAACATTATGATAATATTTGAGTATGTATTATATATCAAATTATAGGTAATCTTCCTAGGAAGTACATGAAATGCAGCTAAGTACATTATATGCGTTCAAAACTTACATATAAATATATGTGTCTCATATATCAACGAAAATCTAAATTTTGGGATTGCAATTGGGAGAAATCCGTTCACGTTTTACCATATAACTTCGTCTAAGGGAATCTCTTAATTGCTATTAAATGACAAATTATAATAGATATGATGACGAAATTTAGTACAAACACGTTGTGCATAATAAAAATACCATGGAATTTGTTTCACATTTAGTCTTAAATTAAATCTAAAAGCCACTTGAATGAGGATAAATAATAAACTATAATAGCTTTGACCACCAAATTAAGCAAAATAATAAAATTATGTGAATACTAGTCAGTGTGACAAATTTTGTCACAATAGGTCACCATTTGACTATAGCTTTTTCTGTTCGTCTTTGACAGAAGTATTTCAGATCTCTTGAAAAATTTCGGTATTGAAAACGGACGATCCGGTTCAGATTTACTAAAAGCTCTCATATAACCCTTCCAGGGAATCACTTTAATACTGATAAAATAAATCACATAATAGCACAAAAAACCATAGCAAAACTTCCCCTTCAGCATACCGTGGCTAATTCCCGTTCATTTGCTTTCCGTTTTCGCTTGATGTTGTATTACCTTTAATAAGACCTATAGTTACTAGCTGAGACGACCAAAGAGAAGTTTTATATTAGTTCCATTATGTGTACCATATTTTCGGTCACTGTTTTATTGTATTATTCTCGAAAACCTTCAAATACCACAATTCCATAATAAATCTTATTATATATTATATAACATTTAAAACTAGAAGTAGCAAAAAAATGTTTAAGTTTACAAAAAAAAAAAACACTGAAACTATAATAAGAAGTAAATACTTGCACAGATCGGAAGAACAATGCATCCCAAATATTAATGATGAAGTATTCATCTAAATTACTCAACAAACTTCAGTTTTATAAGTAAATATTTAATAACTTTTCCGACAAAGCTATGATACGTTAGCAACTAATGTAGACCTGATATTCATCCAACTAAGAGTGTATACCCTATAATCCTAAGGCTTGTATACATTGACAAAACAATCATTGTTAAAGCTTTGATCTAAATGGGTCAGCTAACTTCAGAGTTTTACATAACTAATCAAGACCTTTTACTAGTTGGATGATATGTACGAAGTACACAACCCGCACTACGTTTTTGGGTTGCATGCCAGAATACTTAATCTTCATCAAATCGATTTGCTCTTGCAAATCTAAGGGCATCTTTATTTGGAAGCAACTTTTCTGCATGGCTTATCTGGTCTATCGAATTTTATTAAATGTTCGTAAAATAGACACATATATCGAAGATTCTGGCTAGCTTTAATATTCATTTTCTACTTATCTTTTACAAAGGGACCACTTTAGAACCCAAGTGACGCTGCCTTTGACATCATAACTATTCGAGATGATGACGCCACCTAAAAGCTTTTCGTTTTCTGACTCTTAATTTTAAAGACTCTTTGCATATAATACTAGAATAAGCAACTATTGCTAGGACTTACATTTAGTATGAACAATAGAAAATTAATATACATATCACGCATTTGTGTGGGTCTCAACTAGGGTTTGCAGTTCGGTTTTAACGAAACCTCGGTTTTTTATGCCTTAAAACCGAAACAGAAAACCGTAAAAAAACGCGGTTTTAGTTATTTATTTTTCATAGCTTATCATAAATTTGCACGTAATTTTTCTATGAAATGAAGCAGAAGAATGGAAAAAACAAAAGGTGCCATACAATGGACGAATTGGGAAGTGACTTGGAACTCAGCCGTATTTTAGACATGTGTAATTCCAAGCAAACCATTAGACAAAAGCTAATGGAGTTCAATATTTCACTTCACTTTGAAGAAGACGACGATGAAAATTTGAATCATTTAAAACCGATTGCCCATATAAATTTGAACCTAAAACTGTTCGATATATTAAAAAAAACTGTTTGGTATTTTAAAAATTCGTAATAATATTTAACAAACAAGCCTTAAAAAGCATCATAATCGTGAATTAAGTTTACTCTTAGATTTCTGCTTCTAAAAGAAAGTATTCATAAAAGTTAAGAAAAACTGTCGACCTTAGATTTGCTTCTTTCTATCGACTTTGAAATTGTAAATTCTTTTAAAGATTAGTTGCTGTTCGTAAAACTGACTGTTGAAGCAATTTATCACTCGGATGCAAATATTATTCAAGCTAAAGGGGCTCTGCAGTTTCTCCTAAAGTAACAAAACTTATTTAAAAAATCCCTCATATTTAAAAAACCTGAATTAATTTCCTGAATTTCAGTATAAAACTATAAATATGAGCTTTAATAAATATACCTTTGTTATAATAAAATTATCCACATTTTACTATAATTTTAAATCAAAATAGTTTTGTTTAAAAAACCGAACCAAAACCGGCCGGTTTTGGGTGTTTTAAAACCGAAACTGCGGTTTCTCATGTTCACGGTTTTTTGGAAACTCTAGTCTCAACTAAGTCAGTAATCAGAAAATATATAAGGTATCCAAGATTCGGCACAGCCGAATATACCACTCTTACTTGTTGATAAAACATATTATGAAAAGAACATGATGAATTTTAAAGTTTTTTTTTTGGATTTTAAAAAGTTTGCCATTCTATAACGAGGGACCTCAAGTCTTTCCAGGAGTGTGTTGTACCTTAAAAGAATTGCAGTGCGGACTTCTATCGATTCCCCATAGCCCTGTAGATGTACACGGAATTATTTTTGATTTTTATGTTCAAATACGATTTCACTTTTAGAAATTTGTTTTTTGGATTTTAAAAAGTTTGCCATTCTATAACGAGGGACCTCAAGTCTTTCCAGGAGTGTGTTGTATCTTAAAAGAATCGCAGTGCTGACTTCTATCGATTCCCCATAGCCCTGTAGATGCACACAGAATCGTTTTTGATTTTTGTGTTCAAATACGATTTCACTTGTATAAAATTGTTTTTGGCTTTTAAAAAGTTTGTCGGTCTATAACCAGGGACCTCAAGTCTTTCCAGTAGTGTGTTTTACCTTAAACAAAATTCTATCGTTTTTGATTTTTGTCTGGGAATACGAAATAACCCTTAGAAGTCATATTAAACTTTTAATTTTCGAAAATTTGCCTTTCTATACCAATAGACCTACTTTATGGCCTACATTTTTATGAATGAAAACACCAAGATATTAAGGTAAAATATAATACCACTTTATTATATTAAAACTTATAATAAAAATAAAGAACAATAAATAATTTTATACTAGACACTTTAAATATTTATTTTAATAGAATTTTGTCCAAAAATTAAGTTAAAATACTATATCAATTCACTTTGGAAACTAGTTAATATTTTTCAATCTTTGTTTACATATTTCATTTTGATACAGGGTGGTTCAGATAAAAGGAGAAAAGTTTGTTTTCTCCTGTTTTTTTTTCTTCACACACGTTGTTTGAAGACTGCGAAGTCGGTTCGTGGAAAAGATACAAAGCATTTTAAACGATTGTTATCTTAGATGAGCCATACTCGCTTTGAAACTGAACAAGTAGTTTCGGTGGGCGACCGGTATAGAAGTTACCTTATTTGCAATTTGCAGGCAGACATCGGAACGCAAGAGATTTAGCACGTTTACTAGGCATATTATTACGACCAGATACCCAGAAGAGATCAATATAGCAATATCTTGCCATTTCCTTGGAGGTGGCCTGTATTTGCGAGTGAGAACGTTATAAATGTATTTTATGTCGGCCTGACTCGATACAGAAACGAATATCTCTATCGTATATTCTGTGGTATTTTAGCCTCTTGACTCCATTTTATATCGCCGACATCTCGACCTGAAGTGTACTATAGAGATCACGGAGCTTAAAACAGATTTCCTTTCCTAATAGAGGGATTTGTCAAAGCGAATGTTTGCCGTACTACCGATTCAAAACCCACTATGAACCAAAAAATATTTTAAAAAAAATATAAATTTGAATTTTCACCTTCCTTAAATACAAATGCTAATATACCGATTTTGATGAAATATCAAGAATGATGAAAACAAGATTTCGCCTTAAGGCTGACAAAAATTTTTCGTTCTGCGCATCTACGTCATACTAGAACAGCATATTGTCAATTTATGAGGTGGCATCACTATAAGAACTGGTTTATTTTTTATGTATACTGTATTGACAGTTCCCAACAAACCAATTTAGAAGCAAATTTTAAGCTAGTTGTAGAACAAACTTATCATACGAGATTTCCTACAACTTTTTACATGCATATTTAATAAAGGCTTACAATGATAACAATTTATCAAATATGACGGAATTTATTCTCTTCTTATTGTTTCTGAGAATAAAGTACCGTTTTTTGTCTCAATTTTGTATTATTTGTTAAAGTTTTCAGTCTTTGTATTTTTTTCAGTGAAGAGTGAAATATTTTTTTTATAAGTGAAGTGTTTTAAACAGTGATAAATTAATTAATAATTAATATTTTAAAATAAAATATTTATAGTAAAAACATACATATGTCCAATAAATTTAAAATAGGTGTTTATAAAATTTTTTTGGAATTAATTGTATATGATAACAAAGGAAAGGGAAAGAGAGCAATTCTAGTGAGCATGTGTAAGAAACTATTCTTCATCAATGCTTAATATATAATTTATAAAAGTAAATTTATTGTAAGGGTTCAGTTTTCATTATTAAACGATTTTCACTAAACCTTTTATAATAGTAATCTCAACACTTTTCTAAGCTTAACGCTTAGGTTAGTAAGCATTTTATAAGTTATTTCTAAAACCATTTTGGTTTGTTGGGTTAGAAGCACCAAATTCTTATTAAAATAAGTAAAATTGAAATTTCAATCTCTAGTATGACTGCCACCCAAAACAAAATTAAAACATAAACAAACAAGAATTGTAAAAATTTTTATTAACAAATTTTGTATAATATATTACCATTTGGAAGTAAATTTTTTTAAATAAAAGGAATTCGTATTTGTTACATCTTTTTTTAAGAGTGTTTATATAAAAAAGTTCTGTTATGTGTATTTGAAAATAAAAATTTTTATTTCAAAGTTTTAACAATTTCATCGTTCAGAGATCTAATTTTAAAGTACATCCGAGATCGAAAGAATTTTTTTTTAATATTTTCGCTGCAGTCTATATGTTGGGCCAATTCCATGTGCTTTTTCAAAAATCCTTCAGTGATAAGCAATCCTTCGTTGTTAATTGAATCAAAAATTTTATTGAGTGCCTGCATATTGCACATTGTAGTCTCCGTTGGCTTCGATAAGCCTTCACTGAGATGATCGACCCATGAATAAGGTTGAGCTTTCAAATCTTCCCTTGGAACTGAAATCGTAGGTTCTTGCTATTTTAATCTGTGGCATATGTAGCCGGCGAGGTTTTCCAAGCCATCATATGAAAAATCATTTAATTCCTCCTGTTCAACTTTGTCTCTACAATCATTTGGCAAATTCATCTGACTAAACATGATACCTAGATAATAGAAAATATTAAAGATTGTTTGATATAATTTAAGCGGCTTTTATATTTTTTCCAAATCGGGTGTGTCGTCGACTTCCACATTTGCTGCATTGGACATTGCTCCGTCGTGGCGACCAAGTATGTATGACCGTAAGCGAAATCTGAACTCCTCTTGATCTGGATGATCGTGTAAACCTCCTTTGGTTCTGATAATTCCAAAAAAAATTTCAAGTACATCCTGATTTAGGCGATAAGTCAGAATGTATTCACATTTAGAATATCGTTTTTTCAAGTCCTTATATAGCTCTTTCAATGCATTATTTGTTTGTAGGATAGCTATTTTTTATTAAAAAATATGTACATATGTTAAATTCAATTGTGCAATATAAAAACAAGTGTTACCTTTTTGAAATGGAAGTAAAGAGTTCCGACCAATAACTCTCATATTTTTTACTAAATCAGTCATTTGATCAATTATTCTGTCTTGTTCTTCAGTCGCTAAGCCATAGGCATGACATCGGGTTCTAGAATCCGCTCTAGGGACTCTTACATTCATAACGTCAAACCAATCGTTACTCTGAAAAAAAATGTTAGGTATAAATCTAACTCTTATGTATTTGTTTGACAATTTTACCACGTTGATAAGCTGATAGCATTCACTCCAATTGAACTCACTTAAAAACCCAAGACTAGCAGCTCGTGTTATTGCTTTCGCAACGGTATGCGAAAATAGTTTTGTTGCCAGTTTAACCTTTTGTCGTTGTGCTCCAGTTACATTTAGATTTATTGAGGATATTTTGTGGGTAATACTCAGGTCTCCTGATGTTAACTCTAAAAGCTTTTCAATTATGTTCTTTTTAACTGTTTTTCCATTGATAATAAAACCACTCTCAATGAAGTGGTTGCGCAGAAGTTTTAACATCCGCAAATGAAAAAATTTTTTCGTCTTTGAACAAAAACCTGAAAGTAAAATTGAAGTTTTAAAATATATTGTTAATTAGACAAGTATTACTTTACCATGGATCTTCTACAGTTACTTTAAGATCATTTAGTACTGCTCTGTTTCCACCACCTAGATCTGAAACCATTGCAACAACTGTGAAGCCACACGACTTTAGCTCCTCTAAGATTTTGAACAAAATGGCTTTTGTCATAGGACGATCAAAGTCGTAAAAGATAGGCTGCTTCCATTTTGAAATCAGTCCTGGAAAAACAAAATAAAGATTGATTTTAATAATGTATCCAATTTCGGAAATTCCTACTTTAATTCACATCTGATCATAGCCACTTGAACATAACTAGCAGGAGCCAATGTAGTGTCTGTTGTTTTCTGGTAACAGTACGACTTTTTAATTTTCATTTCATCAAAGCTTAAAATACAAAGTTTTTCAATTTCCGACATTTGGGTTGATGCAGATAAAATTTTAAAAACAGATTTTATTAGCCCTCGATTTAGGTCAATTTTTTGCGCCCACTTCTGCAGAGTTCGAACTGATGGAAGAGGACAGTTTTTGCGGTATAAAAGTTTGTATAACTTTGAGCTTGTGGCGTACAAAGTTATTAACTCCGTTATATCTTCTTCAGTCCAATTTTGTCTTTTCATGGCATTCTTCAATTTTAATATTTGCCCGGGAGTAAATATTGTCAGAAGTTTTTGTTCAAGATTTTTAAGTTCATAATTTGTTTTTGTAACTTTATTTTCCATCTCTTGGATTTTATTTTTTTTCTAATTATTTTAAGACTAATATTTGCTTCTGAAGGCTGTCTAATCTAACATATTGCATTTTGTTTTCTCTGGTTAAATATTTTGTCTCGTTCCGAAGATTTTGCCTGTAAAACATGTTAGGTTTTCATATTTGGGATTAAACAATGCAAAATATACTTACACTTCGATCTCTAATTTTTCAACATTTCCAGTATTCCAATCAGGATGAATATTTTCCTTACTAGTTTCATCAATAATTCCATTCAAATTTTCACGTTCATCGGCCGGAGTTTCTTCCTTCAGAATTGAATCAAACCTTGGAATAAAATATGTTTTTATACCCCTCACCAATAGGTGAAAGGGTATTATAAGTTTGTGATTCCGTTTGTAATTTTTTTATTAGTGATCGTAGACCCCATAAAAATTATACCGATCGACTCAGAATTAAGCGATGTCCGTCTGTCTGTCTGTTGAAATCAAGTTTCTGAATCCCCTGGAGGATGGACCTACATAAATTATATATCAGATTTTAGGAAATTCTCCCGCAATGAACGCTATTTTATTAAAATCGGTTTATAAACACCGGAAATATCGAAAAAATACCAAAAATTAGACGAAAATTTTTGATTGAAACACACTAATAATAAGAGAAAAAATATACTCCTGGTGTACATGTAATAATATATTATATATCAGATTGTAGGAAATGGTTCCCCAAAGCACTTTGTAAAATTTTTATCAAAATCGGTCCATAAACCACTGAGATATCAAAACACTAAATTTGATATATTGCAAATTGCCCAAAGTACGTATTAGAGAATGTTTGTTGAAAAAAATAAATGCAGAAATAGGAAAAACCATCCTCCTTTAGCACGGACATACATAAATTTTATATTAGATTTTAGGAAATTCTCCCGCCAAGCACGCAGAAAGATATAAAAGCACACGGAACAATTAAAAATGGTCCACGGGCACCTAGACCAAGAAAAACGACAACAAAAGAGGATTCTTTAATACATAGAATGTCAGTGGCCGACCCTTTTAAGAGCCCCAGTGAAATAAATAGTGAAGTGTCATCAAAATACGGTGTTGATGTCTCCGACAGAACGATACAAAGACGCCTTAATGAAAAAAACTTGAGTGGCTGTATCGTGCAACACAAGCAACATGTGTCAAAAAAGAATTTGAATACGATTTTTCGTGTCGAAAATGACCAGTTGACGATTTTTGTCCTAAGGGGTTACTGTCTAATTCGATTCGAAGGAAAATTAATACGCATTCGAATAAATTGTACTGTGTAATTCTATTTACGGAAATTGACTACCGAATATGTGTACAATTTTTTCCCTTTTCGTATTCATGAATACTACTTTCGAAAATGTACAACGAAAATGAGTGTCAAAGACGTTAAAATTTTTCGCTTTTCATTTGAAAAATGTAAGTAATTTTATAATTTTAATGAAAAAAAAAAACTTTTTTATGTTCAAAGTAAAGCGTTTAAATTTAATAATGTTGTGCTTCATTTAAATTCCTAGAGTGTTCAAAAGAAAACTTCTACCAGAAAATCCAAACAATTTAAAATTATGGTTGATTTCATGGTGGAACATCACGAATTGGCGAAGGGGCACATAAATTCTCCGGAAGCAAAAACCAATGTTTTGTGAAATAAATTACTTTAATTTACTTTATTAAATAAAATAAGTCGTTTGTTTAATTTATGTATATTGCAAATTGTTTTTAATTTCGCCTCTTATTCTTTTCGCTACATTATTGTAATTCAAATTTTCTTCAGTATTACTTAAAGTGCGCGGCTGAGAACTTTCATTATCATATTCAAACATTGGGTTCTCCACCTTAAAATCCAAACAAATATTATGGAATGCGCAATATACGTTGAGAATTTGTACGGCTTTCCCAGGCGTATAGTATAGTTTCTTGCTGCTAGCAGACACCGATATCTAACTTTTAAGATTCCAAAAGTAAAAACGACGTGCTCGATTGCTTGACATACCTCTTTAATATAACTAGAAATTGATTGTTGCGAAATTCCCAAAAGGCGATAATGACCAATTTGAGCGTTGCGGCTAATTTTAGTAAAGGCGGGATGGCTGTAGACCTTTAAGAGCATTTCAAATGATCCTTTATGGAATTAAACACGTACATAAAGGCATCTTTGCTGAGTCTATAATTTTTGATAAAACTAAAACAAATGAAATAGTTTTGAATATAAATTTTGACAAGATTTTACAGTATGCACTTACTTTTTTTCATTTAAAGCAATGTTGGGCAAAGTCTCTCTGATTTTTTATTTTGCTAACCCTAGGGGTAGCAAAATACAAAATATGAGAGAATCAGAGAGACTTTGCCCAACATTGATTTAAAGCCAATATGTCGGAATTGTCTCTTACCAATTTTCTTTGAACTCTTTCTGGTACGGCATCATCATACAAATTGTTTATCCACAAAAAAACACAATTCATTTTGAAAAAATAAACATTTATTCGGCTCCATATTTTCTTCGTTAATATTTTTTAACTTTGAAGAAGAGAGTGCTGCCAAATTTTATTTTTTTTTGTCTTTTTTGACAATTCTTAAAAAAGCCAGTGCTTCCAAGTTACATATACTAATTAATACAACACTGCTAGCCATTCGAAAATATAATCCGGTACCATTTTAATCTCGTATCGGAAATCTTCTTCGAAAAATTTCCATTTTCGTAACGAATTACACGGTAAGGGCCCTAATTTTTTCATAATAAATGTAATTGTTTATTAAATTTCGTAATTCGCAAATTATTTTTTGAATTTATAAATTAAATTAGAGAAATTATATTTGCTATTTATGTATATTAAAAGCTTTTAATTGTATTTCAGAAATTTTGTATTGTATTTTTATCCAAATAAATAGAAAATTCTAAAACATATTTGGAAAATTCTACAATGCATTTGGAAATTGTGTCTTAAAAGGCTTATGTTTTATATTTTTTATGTTTTACATTAAAACCAAGATACATGAATGTATACGGTAATTCTAGGATTACAACATTTGTGGTAAAATTTAGAATGATTCATAAAAGAAAATCTAAAATTTTAAAATTTGTACTGAAATAATAAGTGTCCCACTTGTCCCACTTTTTTGGTTTTTGTATTTTGGTGTCTACAATATAATCCATATTTGAGAGAAGGGTGAAGAAAATGGAATATATACTTTTTATGATATCCTTGAGTCAAGGATGTTTTTAAATATTTTTTAGAAAAATCGAACTTGGACCGCCATAAACCAAAGCGAAATTAACAATTTTTAAGAATTCCTAAAGTTATATGAGCTAGGAGAATGTGGAATCAAAATTTCAACAAAAACGGAGATAATAAGAATGAAATTTGTATTTTTCATTCGAAAAATTTAGATTTTACCCATTTTAGATTTTACAAATTTTGGATACAATTTCTATATTTCCTACATAGGATGGTTTTAGATTTAAGCTCTTTCTGTATTTTTTCCCCATTCAAAGCCACAAATGTATCCTGTTCTAAAGAAGATGTATATACTTTTCTAGGTCGGCGACATGAAATAACCCCCAATGAAATAACGCCCAATTACGAAAATGAAATAAACCCCAATTATATTAGCAGCAAAAAAAGAAATAAATTCTAGGAAATAGATATGAAACAAGTAAGAGTGGTATATTCGGCTTTGCCGAATCTTGGATACCAATGATGTTCCAAAAGTAAAGTACAAAATCGTAAGAATGTATTGAAAATTATATAGTTTCTGATTACTGACTTAGTTGAGCTCTACACAAATGCTTCAAATGTATATTAATTTGCTTTTGTTGATACTAAATGTAATTCCTAGCAATATTTGGTTATACTAGTATCATATTCAAAGAATCTTTAAAATTAAGAGTCGGAAAACGAAAAGCTTTTCGGTGGCGTCATCATCTAGAATAGTTTTGGACCCAAAGGTTAGGTTGGACAGGTCACTTGGATCCTAAAGTGATATGTGTCTATTTTACGAACATTTAATAAAGTTCGATAGACCAGATAAACCATGCAGAAAAGATGCTTCCAAATGTAAATGCCCTTAGATTTGCAAGAGAGCATCGATTTGATAAAGATTAAGTATTCTGGCATGCAACCCAAAAACACAGTGCCCAGTGCGTACGAATTATCCAACTAGTAAAAGCTCTTGATTAGTTATGTGAAACTCTGAAGTTAGCGGACTGATTTAGGTCAAAGCTTTAACAATGATTGTCAATGTATACAAGCCTTAGAATTATAAGGTATACACTCTTAGTTTTAGATACATACTTGAAATATATAGCTTTTAAATAAATGGATATCAGCTTTGGCGGAAAATTTAATGAAGATTTACTTATTAATCTGAAGTTAGTTAACTAATTAAGATAAATACTTCAACAATAATATTTGGGATCTATTGTTCTTTCGATCTGTCCGATGGATGTGTGGAAAGTTTTGCTCTAGTTCTTTGCGCAATTATAATGTGATTTAATTTATCAGCATTAAAGTGATTCCCGGTCGGGGATATATGGGAGATAACAGTAAATGTGAACCGAGCTCTCCCATTTTCAATACCGAACTTTTCAAGAGATCAGAAATACTTTTGTAAAATGTTGTCCCTCTAGAAAGTTTCTTTTAGGCGCTATCGCCCTGAATAATGATATTGTACAACGTCTTTATACTAAATGTCATCATTGTATCTATTATAATAGATATGATGATGACATTTAGTATAAAGATAATTATAATTTGTAATTTATTAGCTACTAAGAGATTGCCTTAGGCGAAGTTATACGGGAGCAATTGTCAAACGTAAACGGATTGCTCGCAATTGCAATTAAAAAATTTAAATTTTCGTTGATATGTGAGATACTTACATACATATGTAGGTTTTGAACGGATATCATGTACTTAGCTGCATTTTTGTACTTCCTAGGAAGATTGCCTATAATTTGATATATAATACATACTCAAATGCTATCATAATGTTGAAAAGTCAGACACAAAATTAAGATAAATGCAGTGTGTCTGTCTGCTAAAATCAGATTTGTGGAGCTCCTGGAAGGTATACCCATATGCATTTTACACAAAATTTTAGAATACCGTCCCACCCTGAATTTCATCGTTGTCGATCAAAACACCTGAAATATCGCTTAAACACTAAATTATATCTACCACAAATTACCGAGTGCATCAGAATTAAAGTAATCCGCTGCGAAGAGCGCTATTAAATTTGATCAAAATAAACATCTAAAATATTGACAAAACAGGAGCTCCAAAAACTTGACTACAACAGAAAAAAGGACAGACAGGTAGACGGATGGACGGACAGACAGGTAGACGGACGGACGGACAAACAGACGGCGTCGCGAAATCGATTCTCCTGCAGATTCTGAGTCGATCGGTACAATTTGAATGGTATTCATAATCAGATTTGTGGAGTTTATATATCAGATTTTAGGAAATCCTCCCACAAAGAACGCTGTCAAATTTCATCAAAATCGGTCCATAAACACCTGAGACATCGCTGAAACAATACTTACAAAATATAAACAAAATTTCTTAGGCACGTACTTTGGGCAATTTGCTGTACATCACAAGTAGTGTTTTGGCGATATCTCAGTTGTTTATGGACCGATTTTGAATTTTACAGTGTGCTTTGGAAAACTATTCCCTACAATCTGATATATAACATATTATCACATGTACACCAGGAGTATATTTTTTCTCTTGTTATTTAAAAGTGTATTTCAATCAAAAATTTTTAATTTTTCGTCTAATTTTTGGTATTTTTTCGATATTTTCGGTGTTTATAAACCGGTTTTAATGAAATTTAATAGCGTTCATTGCGGGAGAATTTCCTAAAATCTGATATATAATTTATGTAAGTCCATCCTCCAGGGGCTTCAGAAACTTGATTTCAACAGACAGACAGACAGACAGACAGACAGACGGACATCGCTTAATCGATTCTCCTCCCGATTCTGAGTCGATCGGTATAATTTTTATGGGGTCTACGATCACTAATAAAAAAAATACAAACGGAATCACAAACTTATAATACCCTTTCACCTATTGGTGAAGGGTATAAAAACACCCAATTTTTGGCGAAATAATACCTAATTTTAACGAAATAACACCCAATTTTAGAAATCACTTTAAAAATTTTTACTAACATTAAGTTAGAATAGGAAATAAACCCTAATGAAATAATCCCCAAAAAAATGAAATAAGACCCAAAAAATAAGTTTTTTAGTTTTATTTTTTAAATTGTTTTTTTACAAAAATACTTGAATTGTTTGGCGACATACAGGGTCAGTCAATGCTTCATCATTTCGAACGCGATTTGCAGCAGTTTTAAAATGCATGTACTGCAAACCTTAAAGTGTTTGCAAGGCAAAAGCAAAATGTTAGGTCCCTCAGAAACACAGACAATACACAGCTTTGGATAAACGCTTCTTACTTCTTGAGGAATCTGTCCCGATCTTCTTCCAAATATTAAAAATCTTCGAACAAGACCTCGTCAGTTTTCATTTCAATACGAATTTTGTTTATAGGGAACATCATTTTATTAAAAAATGGGAAAAGCGCCGCAGGCGAAAATTTAGTTTTGTAAAAAAATGGCTGTGAAAACAGTTTTTTTGTAAAAAAAAATCGCGCGATTTTTTTTTTACAAAAAACAGTTTTCACAGCCATTTTTTTACAAAACTAAATTTTCGCCTGCGGCGCCATTTGCTCTATACACCAATTAAGGTTTATACACTCTTTTTTATTTTGCGAAGAGGCTTGAATTCTTCATAGAGTGTTTTTGGCTTCCATGATTGTATTCGTATCGGCGTATTTCGATAAAATAAAAATAATATATAACAAATATAAGATGTTATATATTGATTTTTTGTGTATGGTCGTTTTTCGCCTACCGAATACACACATTTACAATACTATTAATACGGCTACCACTAATAATTTCGAATTTAATTTATGATTTAAAATTGATCTTTACTACTCAAAAGTCATTAACGGAGTAATAATTTTTAGCAAAATATTTTCATTAACATCAAAAATACTATAACACAAAACGGCAAAAATTCTTCCTAAAAAATTTTAAGAATGTTTAGAATTCAGAAAAATCTTCAAAACATCATTTTTACGAAAATGAAATAAACTAAAAAAAAAAATGAAATAAAGTCCAAATTAAATTTACATGAAATAAATCCCAATTAAAATAATATTTTTTTCTGAAATAGCTTCATAACGAAATAAATCCCAATTTATAGTGAAATAAAGCCCAAAAAACGTGAAATTATCCCCAATTTTCATTTTTCAATTTTTATTGGGGCTTACTTCATTTTCGTAATTGGGCGTTATTTCATTGGGGGTTATTTCATGTCGCCTTCTAGGTCAATATATGTTCATTTAATATCAATCATTTATCAATTATAACCAGCCAACATGACTTCATATTCTTATTTTTTATTTATATCATTACACATTTTAAACAAAACTCTTCATAAATAAAAAGTATTTTTGAAAAATTAGCAATGCTTTTTCAAATGTAAATGCAAAAATTAAACTTCAAAAAGCTTTATTAAAAATTTAGTAAGACAATTGGAACTACCTTTTACTTGTATCATGGTTAAAACTATGAAAAAAATATTTTGCTATGTTTATGAATTATTTTTTTTTTAAATAAACAAAATATTAAACTAATAAAAAGTTTTATTTTATTTGTCGAATTTTTGACGATTGTGCGAAAGCCACTTTGATGATTTTTTACCAACAATTTTACGATTTTATTCCTTATTTAACTGGGATCTATGGTTATGTGTAAGTACCAGAAATAATTGACCGATTTAATCTAATTTCTTTAAAATTGTCACATAAACTTAATATTAAATCATAGAGTAAGCCAATCGAAATACTACAAGTTGGTCTCAGGGCAATTTTCCTGTTTTTTACTTACATTAGCATAATGGGATAGAAATTTGCTGATATCTGCAATAAACATCTGCATAGTTCCATCCGTGTATATCCATTTCTGTGTTTTATCATTTTGAGTGTGTATTGATGAGTAGTTAAGTTTTTTGTTATAAGTGAGTATTGTTGTATTCTCCCACTAAGTAAGTCAGAGTGGGTAAAAAGACAATGAGAATAACATATTTATTTTCCTATAGTTTTGCAAAATGGATGGAATGAGTATTAGTGGTTATACAATAGATAACTTATAGTATGTCGTATGAAGTTTACTTATAGGATAAAATAAGAACTAAAAACGACATTCGATTAGTTTAATACTTTTTTTTCAAAATTTTGTTGTTTTTGTAGGAGTTTTTTCAAAAATTTGTTATTTTTGTGAGAAATCTTTTAAAAATTTCTTCTTTTTATAGGAAATTTTTCAAAAATATCTTATTTTATATAGGAAATTTTTCAAAAATTTCTTATTTTAATACGAGATTTTTCAAAAATTTCTTAATTTTATAGGAAATTTTATTTTTTTTTTTTATTTTTATAGGAAATTTTTAAAAAATTTCTTATTTTCATATAAAATTAAAAAAAATATATCTTATTTTTACAGGAAGTTTTTCAAAAATTTCTTATCCTCACAGAAAATTTTTGATTTTGTTTTTTTATTTTTATATAAAATTTTTAAAATTTTTTTTTTAAAGGAAATTCAATATTTCTTATTTTTATAGGAAATTATTCAAAAATTTCTTAATTTTGCAGAAAATTTTAATTTTTATTTATTTTTATAGGAAGTTTTTAAAAAATTTCTTATTTTCATAGGAACTTTTTTAAAATTTCTAATTTTATAGGAAATTTTAAAAAAATTTCTTATTTTTATAAAAAAAAATTTAAAAAAATTCTTATTTTTACAGGGAATTTTTAAAAAAATTCTTATTTAAAAAAAAAAAAATTAAAAAATTTCTTATCTGATAGAATTTTTTTTTTAATTTAAAAGAAAATTTTTCCTTAATTTTTATAGAAAATTTTTAAAAAATTTCTTGATTTTGTAGGAAATTTTTAATTTTTTTAGGAAATTTTTAATTTTTTTTATTTTTATATGAAATTTTTAAAAAATTTCTGGTTTTTGTAGGAACTTTTTAATTTTCTTTTATTTTTATAGTAAATTTTTAAATTTTTTTCAATTTTATAGGGAATTTTTAATTTTTTTTATAGGAAATTTTTAAAAAAATTTCTTTTTATTATAGGATTTTTAAAAACTTTCTATTCTTAAAAAATTTTACTTTTACCCTTATTTCACTTATTTTATATTCTTTTGACAATTTTTTTCCTTTTATTTCTATATTATTCATTTTTATAGTCAATTAAAATATAAGTTAACACTGTGTCAGTAATAACAACAACAAACTCTATTAGTATGATAACCATAAAGCAGACACAACAACAACATTAACTATAATTATTGCAACTGCAACATGTCAGCAAATCAAGTTCAACAGCCAAGAAACGCGCCAACATTAAAAATGCATTGCTAGCTATTTTCGAGTTCAACAGCCAAGAAACGTTCCAACATTAAAACTGCATTGCTAGCTGTTTGATTAGCTGTTGCATGAAAATGCGAAATCAACAAATTCACTAATAAAATAAGTTTCGTTATAAGAAATTATTGTAAAGTCTTTGCAGTCAGTTTTGTGAATTAATAAAATAAAGTCGTATTTCTTATAACCCGTCCGGTTATAAGTTATAAAATAAAATATTTTTTTATAAAAAATTTGAAAAGACTTTTAATTGGCGCCCGAGCAGGGACCCTAGGAAAAAGGGTCCTTTGTCGTAAACTAATTTATAAACCGCGGAAACGACGCGCTCTAGTAGTCCTTCTTAAAGGACAAACGAGAGATCCTCGTAAAGGATCAGCGGCCACGGTATAACAAAAAAAAGTTTTTTTTTTTAAACATTAAATAAATTAAGTGATCAATAAAAACAGAAAAACAATAAAAATAATAAGTGAACAGAAATAAAAATATTAATTGCGTAAGAAATCTTGAAAGAATAAACAGTGACCAAAGTGTTAATATTAAACAAATATTTTTTAACAAATAAAGAAGATTTAAAAAGTGAGCATCAATCAACATCAACATCAACACCTAAACTTCTTCAGAATCCTCATCATAATATCAATAAATAAAGATAGATAGAGAAAGTTTAAGCATCAACCAACACCAGCATCAACACCTAAACTTTTCCAGAATCCTCATCATGATATCAACTATTATGTAAGATTATTTTTAACATTATCATTATAATATTTAATTATATTCCTTGCTATAGAAAAGTAAGAAGAGTTCAATTTACATAGGTTCTTAAAATCATAAATCCTTTTTGTTTTTTTGTTGTTTGCGACTGTTAATCCTAACCATTTCCAATGCCTGAGGACGAGACTGTCGAAAAATTGACGGAAAGACTGAGTAGGTCATTAACGATGGCACAAAGCACCACGACCAGTTCAGCTAACGTCCCTTCAGGACTCACCACTATTCAAAAGAATCAGATAAGGGAAATAATTAATGAGGTTCTAAATATGCAACAGGATCCTTTGCTGGACGTAGAGGTGGATCAACCTATTGGGACAATTACGAGGTTAGAGGAGTTAGATAGAGTCCCGGACATAGTTAGGTCATTGCGAGATTTTTCCGGACAACCAGGGGAATTCAGCTCCTGGCGCAAATCTGTTGATAGGATAATGGAAGTTTACCAATCTCTTCGGGGGACAGGTAGGTTTTATGCCATATTACATACAATTCGGACGAAGATAGTGGGCGAAGCAGACACCGCATTGGAGTCTTATCGGACACCATTAGACTGGGGCAGGATAAAAAAATGCCTCATGATGCATTACTCCGATAAAAGGGACATTGGTACACTAGAGTACCAAATGACCACCCTTTGCCAGGGTAACAAAACAATCACAGAATTCTATCAAGCTGTCTATCAGCATCTGTCGCTGATACTTGACAAGGTATCATGCCTGGACCTAGATGAGAGAAGCCTTCATGTAATGACAAACACTTACAGGGATAAAGCTCTGGATACGTTTGTTAGAGGTCTTAACGGAGACCTACCTCGATTGCTAAGCGTTCGCGAACCGACCTCCTTACCACAAGCATTACATACTTGCTTAAAACTAAACAATATGACATTCCGCATGAATTATGCGCATGGACAGATGACTAGAGGCAATGTGCAAAAGGATAATATTGATGCAAGACCATATCTAGGACATAAACCTAGATTCCATCCAGATTTGGCACATATTGGGGGAAAAATTCTTCCTAGACCACCATTGCCACCTCGAAATATGACAACACAAAACTATAATCAAAACACTAACTGGCGGCCAGTAAATAATCAAAATTGGACACCAAGACCTCCGTTTAATCAGGGAAACAAACAAGGATTTCCAAATCATCCTACAAACAATCAGCAACCATCATCGGGATACGAGCCAATGGATGTGGACCGATCGGTACAGACACGTCAAATCAATTATATGAATAGGCCACAGAACACCGCGTTCAAGAGATCACTGACGTCGTCCATTCAGACCCCACAAAATAAAATACAGAGAAACTTCCATGTAACAACGGAAAATGAAAATGTAGTTCAGCAGCCACCTAAGGAAGTTTTTGATTACGATGAGGAAGGTGCCGTAGGTGGAGTACCAGACGTTGAGGAATATTACAGGGAAATCGAGAATAACAACCAATCATTTAGCGATACAATTCACGAATCTCCTGAATATGATCTGTTGGAAAGCACACGGGACGACGCCCTTGTAGACCTTAATTTTTTTGGTTAAATAGTTCCTCGCTGCCATACTTTCAGGCCAGGACGAGGAACGGAGAGACACTTAAAATTTTGATAGACACAGGTAGCAATAAGAATTACATTAAACCACAGTTAGCAATTAACCCAAAAATAAATCAGGAACGATTTAATGCAACCTCAGTAGCGGGAAACGTTCAAATAACTCATCATGTAATAGGTTGCATGTTCGGAATAAATGATATTTCAATTAAATTTTACCTTCTACCAGGACTAAAAACTTTCGATGCGATTTTAGGTCACGATTGCTTAAAGCAATTGTCAGCAGTAATTTATACTTCCGAAAATTACATGACTTTGCAGGGTAACAGGAGAATTAAACTTTTCCAGCACATCGCACAGGACGTTAATAATATCGAGCTAAGGACCGATCATCTGTCCGAGTATCAGAAGAAATCTCTTGTACACATAGTAGACAAACATAGGAATTTATTCGCGGATCCAGACGAAAGACTTACGTATACAACTAGAGTTGTGGGTGAAATTAGGACAACAACTGACACACCTACATATTCGAAAAACTACCCTTATTCAATGGCCTTAAGAGGAGTTGTGGAGGAAGAAATCACCAGACTGCTGAAGGACGGAATAATTCGACCATCGCGTTCCCCATATAACTCACCAATCTGGGTGGTTCCAAAAAAACAGGATGCGTCTGGAAGAGAAAAATATAGGGTCGTAGTAGATTTCAGGAAGCTAAATTCGATAACTATTCCTGATAGGTATCCTATACCAGAAATAAACGATGTTCTTTCTCATCTTGGAGGTAACAAGTATTTTACGGTAATTGATCTGAAGAGCGGATTCCACCAGATACCCCTTAAGGAAGAAGATATAGAAAAAACGGCTTTTTCTGTTAATAACGGAAAATACGAATTTACACGCCTACCGTTTGGGTTAAAGAACGCTCCATCTATATTCCAACGCGCCCTTGACGACATTCTAAGGGAACATATCGGACGGATATGCTACGTCTATATAGATGACATCATTATTTTCAGCAAAGATGAGGTCTCACACTTGAGGCACTTAAATGATGTCTTCAAAACTCTGAATGCAGCTAACATGAAGGTCCAGTTGGACAAATGCGAATTTTTCAAAGAGGATGTCGAATTCCTTGGATTTATTGTTTCCTGCAATGGTATAAAAGCTAATCCAAAAAAGTTGGAAGCAATTGTAAATTTTCCTTACCCTAGGAATATTAAAGAGCTTCGATCATTTCTTGGCCTCTCAGGATATTATAGAAGATTCATAAAGGGATACGCGGATATCGCTAAACCACTAACCAAACTCTTACGAGGAGACGCAGGCATGATTTCCAAATCAGAGTCAAGCAGGAGGGAAATAAATCTCGACAGTCCAGCAAGACTCGCTATTGACACACTAAAAAATGCCTTAGTGTCCCAAGAGGTAATACTGTCATATCCAAACTTTGAAAAAGTATTTCAGCTAACAACAGATGCATCAAATGTGGCAATAGGAGCCGTACTAAGTCAAGATGACCGACCGATATCCTTCATTTCCAGAACATTAACAGAGACCGAGGAAAATTATGCAGCTAACGAAAAGGAAATGTTAGCTATAATTTGGGCTTTGACAAACCTACGAAATTACCTATACGGATCGGCAAAAGTCATAATTTATACCGACCACCAACCGCTGACATATGCTCTTAGCAATAAAAATAACAATACAAAAATGAAAAGATGGAAAGCGATTTTGGAGGAGTATAATTATGAGATTCAGTACAAACCAGGTAAAAGTAATGTGGTAGCCGATGCACTCTCAAGACCTCCTAAAACGAATATTAATTCTCTAACAGGAACTGTACACAGTGGCGACAGCTCACCGGAGGAACTAATACCTAGTGTAGAAGTCCCTATTAACGCATTCAAGAACCAAATTTTTCTACAAATAGATGACACTCCAACATATGACTCTAAAATAATTTTTCCGGGATATCACAGACATCTGATAAAAGAACAGGTTTATGACACAGGAAAACTAATATCCATACTGAAGAGGTACTTAAATCCATCGGTGATAAATGGCATAAAAGCTCCAGAATTCATTATGGGAAAAATTCAACAATTATACCCATGTCATTTTAGAAATTTTAAGGTGCGTTTCACACAAAATTTTGTGGACGATATTTTATCGGAATCGGATCAGGAAACTCTAATCATAGAAACACACAAACGTGCACATAGAAGTGCAGCGGAAAACAAGAATCAGATACTGGAGAAAGCTTATTTTCCCAGTATGTTTTCTAAAATTAAGAGAATTCTAAAGCTTTGCTCCACATGCAAGAAGAATAAATACGAGAGACACCCCAACCAACCAAAATTAAATGAGACACAAATACCAACTTATCCTGGTCAAATCATTCACATTGACATTTTTTCAACTGACAGGAAAATAGTTCTAACGGCGCTGGACAAATTTTCAAAATACGCGCAGACAAAAATTTTACAGGGAAAATCTATAGAAGATGTTAGGAGACCTTTAAGGGATATTCTCTTTTTCTATGGGGTCCCCAAGACCGTTGTTATGGATAATGAAAAATCATTGAATTCTGCCTCAATACTATTTATGATGAAAGATGAATTGGGAATAGAAGTCTTTACAACACCACCCTATAGGAGCGAAGCAAATGGTCAGATTGAAAGATTTCATTCGACTTTGGCAGAAATTTTGAGATGTCTTAAGGACGAGGGGATCTGTAGAGATTTTGAAGAATTATTGGAACGATCTGTCAATGAATACAACCATTCCATACATTCCACAATAGGTAGGAAGCCAGTAGACATGTTTTTCGGGAGGACAGTAGATTTTTCTCCAGGAAGCTACGAACGAACAAGACAGAATAACATCGATAAACTGAAAAGGAAACAGGAAAAGGACTTAGATTATCATAATAAAAACAAGACGGAAATCAAGCAATACATACCCGGACAAGAGATTTTTGTTAAAATAAATAAAAGACTTGGTACGAAATTGACCGAGAAATTCAAACGGGAACTGGTAAAGGAAAATAGACATTCCACTGTAGTGACTGAAAGCGGGAGAATAGTACACAAGAAACACATAAGGAATTAATTCTTACTGTACTTTATTACAGGTTACTTTCTCTGGTTGCAGCCTCCATGAGTGAGTTCCAGATAATGGACTACTCGAATTCTAGACTAGTTGTGATCAATACAGGCTCAGCAAAAATTCAAACTGGCGTATTTAAACTTATCCATACTATCGACTTAGGGGAATACGAAAATTTGATAGAAAGATTGGAAAACGGAATTAACCTTAACAACAATGCTGACACTCAACTATTACCTTACATATCCTACACCATATCCCAAATGAAATCCTGTTTATCCAGACTAAAATCTAAGACAAGGACAAAAAGGTCTTTGGACTTTATTGGCAGTGCTTGGAAGTGGTTGGCCGGTAGTCCGGATCACCACGATTTTGAGATAATAAAAGATAAAATTAACAATGTCCTAGACACCAATAATAACCAAATTGTAATTAATCAGTTAACTCTGGAAAAGGTTAATAGACTCTCAAATATGACCAACAATATTTCCAAATTTTTAGAAAAAGAAATTAAGGAAGATAATTTGTTAGAATTTAAGTATAAATTGGAAATTGTTAAAGAAGAATTGTCTAATATCGAATATGCCATTCATTGGGCTAAAGCAAACATAGTAAATTCATTTATTTTTTCTGATATTGAAATTAATATTTTGAGAGAAATTTTTTACAATGACAACATTCCATTCGGTAATATGGACGAATTATTAAATTTTTCGAAAGTTAAAATTGCATCAAATGATAAAGAAATAATTTACATAGTAAATATCCCAACAACCAGTAAAGAAACTTGTAACGAATTCTCAATTAGACCTGTAAGAAAAAACAATGTAATAATTAGAACGAATTTTAAGAAAATATTGAAATGTTATAATAAGATATTTGGAATTAAAAATGATTGCAAAGACTATAATAAATTAAGTATTTGCGAAATGGACAATATTATAGACATAAGTGAATCAGAGTGCATCCCAAACCTTCTGAAGAGTAAAGCATCCCGCTGTACAACAACTAATGATGAGCACGTGGCACTAGTAGAAAAGATAGACGAAAGTATGGTACTGCTGAACCAATTCAAAGGCCAAATTGAAATAGACAATTCGACTATCAACATAGATGGCACCTTTATAATTCATCACCTAAATTCCACAGTACGAATTCGAAATCAGACTTACCTGACAACCCAAGTGTCCCTTACGAAGCCATTACCCGCATTGCTGCAGCCAAGTAATGCGAATTTCCAAGAACAAGTAATAACACTGGAAAGAATGGAGGCCGTTAATGTCAACAATTCTCACTTAATCGAAAAATTACAAGTCGAGAATAAAATCAATCTTTCTGTTAATCTTGGACTTATAATAGCCATAACAATATTGGTTATTATTGCTTTTATGATGAGAAGGAAGAGAAACGAAACTACTGAATTAGAAAACAAGTCATCTGGAACACGTGAACAATCACCAAACTTGGGAAGACAAGTGGAGACTGTAGAAGATGATAAATTACACGTTAATCCGGAAGTTTCCTTGTCATTACCATCACTAAGCGTCAAAAACAAGAGGATTCACAACCTCCCATTTTTCTAGTTATTCATACGAGGACGTATGAACTTAAAGGGGGAGGAGTTAACACTGTGTCAGTAATAACAACAACAAACTCTATTAGTATGATAACCATAAAGCAGACACAACAACAACATTAACTATAATTATTGCAACTGCAACATGTCAGCAAATCAAGTTCAACAGCCAAGAAACGCGCCAACATTAAAAATGCATTGCTAGCTATTTTCGAGTTCAACAGCCAAGAAACGTTCCAACATTAAAACTGCATTGCTAGCTGTTTGATTAGCTGTTGCATGAAAATGCGAAATCAACAAATTCACTAATAAAATAAGTTTCGTTATAAGAAATTATTGTAAAGTCTTTGCAGTCAGTTTTGTGAATTAATAAAATAAAGTCGTATTTCTTATAACCCGTCCGGTTATAAGTTATAAAATAAAATATTTTTTTATAAAAAATTTGAAAAGACTTTTAATTTATATACACACAAACACTGAAAAATGTTAGTATTTCAACATAGAACACAAGTTATTCGAAATACTCATAAATACTTATAGTTATCTAAGTATTTTGGAACAAAAAACAGTTGTAAACAGATAAATGTATCTTTCTCAACTTATAAGCAAAAACATCAGTTACTGACTTTGTGGGTGGAGTGGATGAGCAAAAACAAAAGCAGACAATATCGGTTACACTCATTCTCTCATTTATACTACAAGTATTGAGTACTACTATGGTGTATTCGTTTTTGATCAGGGATGTCAGCGTCATACACAATTGTGTAAACCAAACTCACATGTACACTTACGCTCTTTTATTTTGAGAGCGTAAAATATGATTTTTTACTGAGAAATACTCTTATTCAGCGGGAAATATCGCAAGGCCTGTTTTGAGGCCTCTAAATTAAAATAATGTATTTCTATCAATATATATACAATTAATATAAAAAGGCTGGTTGAAATAAGCTGGAGCCCTTCGAAAATTTCTTAATGTAGGCTTTTTGCAAAAATTGTTTCTTTTTGTCTTTAAACTATCCAAATGATCAGGTAAAAACTGGAGAAATATTTTTAAATTAAATATCTTTTTTTTTCTGCATAAAATTAGCTGTGAGCCAATGTATTTATGTATGTTGACTTTATTTGCCTATTGCAAAGTTCAAATTATATTTATTTATCATTTAGACAATAACGACAAAGTACACTTTATTTAATAATCATGAAGACTACGATGTTTCTACATAAAAAAAAAATAAATTAACCTCATCTATTTCTTATTTATCAAAATCCGCATTGATAAATAACAAATACTTGTCTTCGTAATTTTCTGCAATTTTTTCGCAGTACAAATCTTAAGGCCTCGCAACCGCATATTTGTCCCGCTAGGAATGTAAGAGTCAAGAGTAATCTCACCAACACAATCATAATTGACACCACTGTTTTTGATGAACAATATTGTATACTCTTGCAGACCTTTAATCTGCAACACATAAATATCTGTGTTCGAAAACTGAATTTAAATATTAAAGTTTTATAAATCATCATCTGCTCACGACGCCCTTTCAGGTTCTAAACAGAAGGTCCCTGAAAGTTTTCCGAAGATTAAATGTATGTGTGCTGATTTCAAAGTCCACAACTCTTCGTCATTTCAGCCATACAACTCCAGAAGGAAACTAGCTTAACTAGTAAATAAATAGACCCATATATAATATGTTCGGACACATGTGTTGGGCACGAAAACTACAAAGTGGACCTTTTCGCGCATTGGAAATTCGGGTTAATGTACCATTTCTGCCAAAACTAACTACGAAACGTTCAATTTTCAAGTACGAAAATGCTCATTTGCCTTATCTCAACGAATTTTTCAGGAATTTTAACTGGAAACTCAGTTTCCAATACAGAAATCTCAATTTCATGACAGAAATGGTTTGAAACATTAACAATGAGAAGCCCAAATGCAATTATATGGATTTGGTGCACATTCGATCACCACATTTATCACCTTATAGGTGGCATAAATATTAAGAAATCAGAAGCTCTTGATGTTCAGGACTGAGAACCCAGTGTGATGTCCGATGGATTGTTACATTATTTACGTATCGAAAGAAGCATTGAAGTGTTTTAGCTTTTTTTTACTTCGCTTCACCTGATCTCTTTACTATTTATTCGACTTACATGTATCCGACCAAAATGGAAAACAACATGTCGTTGCATGTCATCCGTTCTTATCGGTGACAGTTAAAATGATCATAAATCTTGTTTTCAAAACCGTAAATCTTCTATCCATTTGTGGTCGACTGACAAGTAGATCGCACAACGCATGACAAAGAAAATTCGTTATTTCCTCCAGTGTTCGCATGTGAATGCAACTTTCTGCAGAAGTCTTGCCTTTGATATACAATGTTAAACTTATTTTTTCTAGTTCTAACCCAGTCAGCATTTAGAAGATTATTTTTCGAAAAATCACCCAAATGAGTCAAAAAAGACTCATTGGAAGACCAAATCGTCTGCGCGATTAAAAAACTAGTCGAAATAGATTCGCGCTTATGCTTTAAAACTTATTGTTTAAAATGCAATAACAAAAAACATATTCATTAGAAATCAAACATTTATGGGATTGAAATTCGATAGTTTGTAACGCTATTTTGCAAACAGATTTTGCACAGTTAGATGATAAAAAGGTAACTCATATAGTGTTGTTTTTGAAATACTTTTTAACGCGCATAGATAGTGGCTGCTGTAGCTAAGTGGGTTAGCACGCCGACTACTAAACATAAGATATCATTTTTAGCCTGAGTTCGATCCCAGTTCGCGGCAGTCGATAAAAAATAAATATAATAACAAAAATAAAGAGTTCTAAAAATAGACTTTACACCACACTTCATCTCTCTACTCCCTCTCTTTCTCTCTCTCTAAGGTAACTCAATTCGTATAAACACACTCTACATCAGGGATGACCAAAGAGAGGAATGTGATTGTTTTTGTGAGCGAAAGAGAGGATACACAGGCAGAAGCAAGAATTGACATAAATTTGGTTGTTTATTTCTATTTTATTTCAGTTACCGCTGAACCAGCGTGAAATGAACATGCGGAATAGTATTGATCTTTCTTTTTTGTTTTTAAGTAAACAAAAATTATTTTCTTTTGTTTCTATTAAGAAAACATTACTTTTTAGAAATGTATATTCATCATAGTATATTTTTTTATAAATACAATTTAAAAAACTTACTTTTTCTATAGAAAAACTTACTTTTTCTATAGAAAAACTTACTTTTTCTATAGAAAAACTTACTTTTTCTATAGAAAAACTTACTTTTTCTATAGAAAAACTTACTTTTTCTATAGAAAAACTTACTTTTTCTATAGAAAAACTTACTTTTTCTATAGAAAAACTTACTTTTTCTATAGAAAAACTTACTTTTTCTACAGAAAAACTTACTTTTTCTATAGAAAAACTTACTTTTTCTATAGAAAAACTTACTTTTTCTATAGAAGAACTTACTTTTTCTATAGAAAAACTTACTTTTTCTATAGAAGAACTTACTTTTTCTATAGAAAAACTTACTTTTTCTATAGAAAAACTTATTTTTTCCATAAAAAACATGTCTTTAAGAAGTTTTATCATGTTTTTATTTTTAAAGAAAAAGTTTGTTTTCCTTAGAATATGTATTTTTTATTTAGAAAACGTTTTTTTTTCTTTAAAAAATGTGCTTTTACATACATAGAAAAAAATTTAAGTTTATTTTTCTATAAAGAAAATATAAACGTATATGTTACTAAAAAAATCAAATATTTTCTATAAAAACGATTGAATGTTTAGAGTAAAAATAATTATTCTAACATTCAATCTCACAGTGCATCTGAAAAAAACAGTAACAAAAAATACAAAAAAATTAACAAAACTTATAACAGCCTCTACTCGTGTGCATCCGTCAAAGGTTGAATGACGACTAAATAAATGAGAATAAGAAAACTTCTGGCAAGCACTTGCTTCGCGGTGGTCGCGCCTGCTCTACATATGTACAAAGGCAATGTTACTTTTTTTTGAATTTGAATCAACTGAAAAAATAATCAAAATTGAGTCAAAAATGACTCGAAAATGGCTCGTAAAAGATTCATAAAGGTACTCATAAAAGATTCTCTCAAACGAGTCGCGGCTAGGGTACCATTTTCTCCAGAAGGCACAGTCTTTTTCGAATCTAAAATGATAGCATATTCGATTGTTTTAATCGTCCGCCGCAGTCGAAAAAGAGTCAAATATGATATGAAAATAACAAAAATGCTGACTGGGAATAGAAAGCTTTGCATGAGTATGGGTAATCCCCTGAGTGTTGGTCCAAGTTAAAAAAAAACATTTTAATTACCACTAAAAATTTGTAAATTCATATTTATATTAAATATTTATACAAAAGCCTTAAATTTCATTTTTATTTATAATTAGGTAGTAAATTAATTTATTGCTGGGATTTTATAAATACAAAATTATAAATAAATGTTTACGAAAACTAGAAACACAAATACATTTGTTTAAAACTCTTATGTAAGGCCTTTGTTATAAGGCATAACTATTATTAATTTTTTGGAGATTATTGTGGACTGTTGTCGATTTTGACTGAGTTGGGGGAGATGATAACGTTGGTGAAGATAGGGTTGTTTGTGGTGAATTGTTTGTAGTGCGTACTTCTGAGTTTGTGGGGAGATAGATTGGCGCAAAAGTGGGAGAATTTGAGACATTGGTTGAGTCGGAAAGAGCATTGGCGCCGGTCAGAATTTGGTGGGCAGCTAAGTTCATTTCTTCTGGCGTCATATCTAAGGCTTCTTGCATTTCACGTGTGGCTGAACCAACAAAGTCTGAATCACAATATTTACCCAGTCCTTCTGCAACTAAAACCTAGAATAGATAACATGATACGTTAGACAATTTGTTTACGTAAAAATTTGAAAGGTTGGAGTAGAGTACATATATTAATAATTTAATTAAATGAGTAATATTTGAGGTTTGCCTTATATATTTCGAGTTTTACGACTCCCAATGTTGTGATGTAGCAATCCTGGCTATTATAAAGTATGATATTTTTGACAATATTTACACATACTCAAAGAGTTTGCTTACAATAAGTTCAAAAAGTCGAGAACATTTTCCAGCGATAGTGGTACTTAAAGACAAAATGGTTTTATAGGGTTATCAAGACGGAAAAAACTTAAGAAATTTGGAATTCGAAGCCAATTATCGCCTGTTGTTTCGAAAAAAAACTGGAGGTGTCTTTATAGTACCATTTAAGCAATGCAGTGTTGTACTTCGCCATTCAGAATGATACATAATAATTTAATTTCCAGAAATCTTCCAAGAAAAAGGAAATCCAACAGACAAGTGTTAGCAAATACAAAATCAGAGAGACTTTGCCCAACATTGATGTAGATGGGTTATTTCTCTTTAAGACATTGTGTGATTGCACAAGTAAGCACTGACAGTGACCTTTTTATCCCCTATGTTCTCTAGATTTGGTACCCAATCGTAATGTAAATGGTGCTTCGAAAATTCGTTTGCACGTATACAATATTAAAACAATTTTCGGTGAAATTTATTTATGTATTTTCTAGATTCTCGAAACATAAAAGCAACCCTCGTACTATGTGAAAAAAATTATTGATTTATTATTAATGAAAAATTTTACTTACACCTCCGACAAGACTCGCTGCTAAACCATTCATTTCATAAGAAATTGGTGTCATACCCTGCAACTGCTCTATGAAATATGGACTCGATGGGATAGAAGTTCCGGATAGATTTTCATTAGCTAAAGAGACAAAATAATTTAACTCATTTTAATGCGATCTTTATGTATACATTTTTTTAGTTTTGGAATTATAGTTTTTCTATTTGACGCTTGAGAAAGTATATTTTGATTAAGGTAGAAGGCCAATACACGCGACATGCGGTTACGGGCGGTTGTAGTATTGCTAGTGCATAAAATGTGCGTTTCTTTACAAAAATATTAATACCAAAAATATGTGAGTATGATATAATTAAATCTGGCAGCACTAAAAAATCGGCCGTTCTACTTTTTTCCATGCTTCAAATTTGACAGATCAAACAACAGCTGATTGCCGCCCGGAGCCGCTTGCCGTGTACATTTGCCTCTCACTTTTATGTCTAAATAATAAAAGCTACGGACGCCATCAACTACATAAGTGTTTTGCACTATGCAATACTAATTTTACAATTATTTATTATTTTAATAAAAAGTTCTGATGGATGGTTCTAGACAAATTGAAAACCACTCATTACTCGTATGTATCTTGAAAGACAAAATAAATACGAATTCTTATGTCTATACAAATTTCAATATAAAACGAAGATCTGAACAGAAACTTACAACATTTTTCAGTTTTTGCTTTTCTTTTCCACACTTTTGTTGTTCTTTCTTGGCGACTCAAGACAAAAGCACTATAAAGGGGTTTCAAAAAATATAAAGTTTTCATTCACACTAAAAATTCAGTTCATCTACACAAATCGTGTATATTATATTCTAACGATCTTATTAAAAAAATAGTAATTATTCATTGTTTCCTCCGGGTAGTCGAATTTTTAAATAATGCTTCGTGTATACTTATACTTATTAGAAAAGGTTATGATTAATCACGTACATTTTTAAGTAAATGGACCGATTTCGATGATTTCCTCAGTAATAATATTTGGATGTATTTAGTTCAATATTAGATAAAGTCTATCTAATTCGCTTTTACTTTGTATTTTGCTACCCCTAGGGTTAGCAAAATGCAAAATCAGAGGGACTTGTCCAACATTGATTTAGTTATAGATACATGTAAGATAACGTTATAGATTTTGAAATAAT
Source organism: Stomorhina lunata (assembly GCA_933228675.1). Classification (NCBI taxonomy): domain Eukaryota; kingdom Metazoa; phylum Arthropoda; class Insecta; order Diptera; family Rhiniidae; genus Stomorhina; species Stomorhina lunata. The sequence goes on from OW121745.1 coordinate 9,374,630, forward strand.
ATTAGGCAATGTGTGAAATTTGTTTTCTGTGTAAATCGTGGAAAGCTAATCTACATTTTGATATGTAAAACTTATATATCATGTTTATGGGAACTTTAATACATTTAAAAGTTAGGAAAACAGGTTCTATATTAAAAAAAATTGTGTATCTTGATTTTGATGTCTTGACTATATCTTCAGCAATAATTAATAAACATAAAAATATTTAAAAATACGTTAATATCTTCTTAAAGAAAAAGTACATGGTTAATCATAAATGTCTGCAAATTTAGGTAAGTCTTCATACAATAATATCTCAAAGGTATTGTTTTATAAATATGTGCAATTAAAGATTCCAGTCGATTTGTATATATGTATGTATATGTAAAATATGTAGTTTTTAAAACGGATAGTATGGCTTCATGTGGTCCGACATTTTTGTGATGAGCAAAATTTCTGGATAGATTACATACAATTTAATATATACATAGGTAATTATTATATGTCCTGAATTAAGGGTCTTCACAATGTTCAAAAGTAAATCAGGTTTGATAAGTTCCTAGAAGGCATACCAACATAACTTATATGTATTAGATATTAATACTGTTCTACGTTAGTACATTATTGAGTTTTAAGATATAGTTCTACTAACAAGTAAGATATAGCCAAAACTCGAAGTTCGATGTCGACTTAAAATTTTTGTATTTTCTTTTAAATTGTATTTTTTAATTTGTATAAAATCAGTAAATTTATTTAAAATACCTCAATTTGCAGATAGTATAACGACATATATTATATATAAGATCTTAGAAAATCCTCAAACGCAAAACGATATTATATATTATCAAAATAGCTACATTACAATCTGAGATATCGCCAAAACTCAAATTACCGAACTTTATTTTTTTTTTTGTAAAAAACCAAATTTTAGGAAATCAGATAAAGCAGCACACTTTTGAATTTAATAAAATCGGTATATCAACAACTGAGATATCGCCAAAGCAAAAGATATCGATGTACCCAAATTGACAGATTAAAAAAAAAATACAAAATTTCGAATTAGATATCAGATTATATTTCAGATTTAGTGTATAATTCGTCTGGGTGCACCCACCAGGAGCTTCACAAACTTGATTTCAACAGACAGATACGCGGACATGACATCACCGACTCTACTGGCGATTCTGAGTTGATCGGTATAATTTTTATGGGATCTATGACGATAATGAAAAAATTGCAAAGTAAATGACAAACTTATAATAAGTTAATTTTTAGTGGTTAAAATACCAAAATTCTTTTACCTGTAAGTACTAAATAGTTGAGTTTCGTTTAAATATAACTGAATTTACTCAGTTTTGTTCATATTAGAAAACTATATTTTTTTCTCAGGCCGGTTTCAAAAATAATTTTTTAATTTTTTGAAAATTTTGTTCAAGAAATATTACAAATAATAAATTTAAACAAACAAGTGGGAGAATAAAAAACGATATCTTAAACCGTTTTGGCGTTCTTGCGATTTGAAATCGTAAAATTTTGCAATAATTTGAGTACATGCTTGTTGAATTGTACTTCTTTTAGATTTATAGATTTTATAGAATGCACGGCATGGTTTTTTTAAATTGGAAAACTCTTTCCTCACCGCGGTCAAAAGTCAGAATTTGGAGTTTTTACATTTTCTATAGGAAAGTGACAGAATGTTATTATTATGATTACCAAATATTGTTTAAAATGCAAAAGTATATAAAATTTTATTAACATTAAGACTTATGATTAAAAAATATATATTAATAATAAAAAAAATAGTAATAAATTAACTTTCGACGGCTAATGCATCAGTCAGTAGTGGATCGCCTCTGATTGTTACCTCACGGCTAAGATTTCCAACATCCAATTACAGAATGTATATCCACTCGCATAGATATGTATCCAAACATTTACTTGATGTATAAATTAAAATAACTCTTACAAAAATCGTAATATTTTTATGATTTGATTTTCAAATATTCAATTTTAAAAATTTATATATAGTATAGTCGGTACATTTATTTTGACATACCAGTTGTTTTTCTCCTTTTTTAATTTCCGGTCCTATACAATTAAAAAAATAAATTAAGAATATTGTATAATTTTTTTTTAATTGAAACTAAAAAAGCGAATTTCTGGATGTGGCATAAATATTTTGACATATTTTTACAGAGCTTTTGGGAGCTTCAAGGTTAACAAAAAATTAAATTATTTATTTAAATTAATCAGAAATATATCCTCCTTTAGCATTTTAAAGTTTTTGGTGGTGGCTTGGAACAGAATCCGCCAAGAACTGTAGAAAAACCATTGAAGTCTCTTTCCGAGCATTTGCGACCTCAATAACCGTTTTATCTTTTGTTCTTTTTAAATCCGCAGATCTGTTTTGCTTTCTGTATGACTACTCATTTTCTATTACATAAAAAATTGGACTTTGGGGAAGCCAATCCAGAGTTTAAACACCAGCCTCTGTTAGAAATTTTGTGATTATTTTGCTCTTATGACATGGAGCGTTATCCTGTTGGAAAATGAATGCTTAAAACTTTTAAAATGTGAAAGGGGTTTGTTTTCTAATAAATTACAATATTTTTTTACTATTTTCAATATTTTTAATTTATTTTTTTGATTGTATAGGACCGGAAATGAAAAAAGAAGAAAAACAACTGGTATGTCAAAATAAATGTGCCGACTAGTGTACATTCTCCATAGACTGAGATATAATATTCATCAATAGCTTTATTTAAATTGAACAAAAGTAAAATGTAATAAGCATCTACTCAAATTATGATCAAAAAATACAATTTTTCATAGTTACGGCGACACTGTTCATGGCATCGACCTCAATTTATTTTACTTGTATGCTTCAATTTGTAAAATTTGTTAAAAGAAATTTGTAAAAAATTAAAAATAAGTTTTGAAATTAACTTGCAGCTTGCAATGTAAAAAAAATAATTTTAACGAAATTACGCACTTAGCAACATAATATTCGTGTAATTTATTTAAACATAAACAAAACATACGTTAAAAATTCAAGTTGAAAGATGTAATAAATTGAAACCAAAATAGATCCATAATTTTCTGCTAATCCTCATCAATTTTTATGTTTTGAGCATGATCCACTATTAGAGTCTGGCATCCTTTGGACGGTTATTGGCTTGATTTTTTTTAATGAATTGTGTTTGATCTTATTTCGTAAATCTTTATTAGTTTCTTGATAAAGACATAAGATATTTTGAAGATTTCATTTAAATATTCCTTCTCTATTCCTAAAATAAATTCGTCCAACCATACTCATATTTAAAACTTTATCGATACTTTTCTGTGAAAAATAGTTTGTTCTCCATAAGAAAGATATATTTCCTAACAAAATTAATTTTTTCAATATTTATTGTTGTAAAACTAAAACATATATATAAAGAATAAACGAAATCATACGCAAAAAAGAAATCTTTATTGTTGTAGCTTTCCACTTGCTTTTACAAAAACAAATGCTAATCGCTTTTACAAAAACAAATGAGTACCAAGCGCATAGTGCTTGGGCACCCTTGATCTAAAACACAAAACCTCCTAAGCCTTATGTTACGTAGAAATTAAAATTTTTAATCATTTTAGTTGTACATATATATTTTTTTATTTATTTGACCTTATAAAAGTATTAGTAGTAATAGATTGTAGATTTGGTAAAAAAATATTTTTATTTTTGTAAAAACAATCAATTGATTTACTTCTTGTCCAGTTATCCTTTTTCTTCTTATGCCTAGGGGTTAGAAGTTATCGGCTACTGTTAGTTTTTATTAAATGCAGAAAAATAAATACATATATCAATAAAAATTAAAATAATTCGATAAAAATTAATTATGTTAATTTGTGTAGAGTATTTATCGTGTTCTTTTTTCATCAATAGTGTTGCAGGAAGCTTTTTAATAAATAAAAAACTGTTTTTAAAAATCTTGATCATGCCAAATCAAAATTTAACAAATCTGCCAAATTTGAAAATATAATTATCTGTTATTTTTCACAATGCTATTTTGTAAATATGTTAGAGAAGCTCAAAATAATAGTTTATCCGGTTTCCAAACGATTTTAATAATAGCTAGGTCGTTGCCAGAAAAGGTAATTTTTCGAAATTTCATCAATTTGTTGGATAGGACTTGTGCCCATCATTTCGAAATTTAGTGTAATTGTTATACCCTTCACCACCATAGGTGGAAAGGGTATTATAAGTTAATGGTGATGTATCTAACGCAAAGAAATATTTATTTTAGACCCACCTTTTAGCATACCAATAGCCTTAGAATCACTTTCTGAGCCGATTTAGCAATGTCAGTCCATCCGTCCGTCTGGCTGGCTGGACCCCCATGTAAATCTTGTAATCAAAGTACATGCCGATTTTTCCTATAAAATTGCCTTTTTTTAACTCGAAACTAAATAACTTCAAGATTTAAAGAGGTTTTTAACATACACATTGTTACGAATTTTCAATTTATCCGCCCCATTGTACAAAGTTCACTTATTATTCTTCCGCTAGCTTTTAAAATGTTTCTGTTAGTATTATTCTTAATGTTTTGCTGTAAAAAGCACAGCAAAACATTTCTCTCTTTTATCTGTCAACATTCTTACTGTATTTTGCTGATGTAAACTTTTGATAATCCATTTGTAGAACGCATTGGATCAACTTGTACAACGTATTGGATCAAGTTAAAAAGGAGTTGGGAAAGATAAGCCTGACAACAGGCACCTATGCCGAACTACAAAGAAGATGAGTAGCGCAATAGACATATGGAAAAGATGAAAATCAACAACGAAAAGCTTTTAGCTAAGGTAAGGCAGAAAAACAAACAGATAAAAGAAAAACTGAAAGAAATTTCTGGATTCACAAATAAACAACTTCAAGAAATTTCGGCAACCATTAACAATCGCATCGATGGCGTTGAGAACAAATTTGACAAAGAACTGGCTGACGTCGGGCGGAAGATGTGCAATCTAGAAGCGAAAGTCAATGATCACCAAGTTTTGATGGAAGTATACCGTTTAATGTCTTTAAGTTCCAGTTTTAAATAGTCAACAAGAGGAATTTATGGGACAACGACCAGAAAGCTCTAGAAATAATTTTGGCTCTAAAAGGTAATGCAGCAGAAGTTCTAGAAAGTGTGCCGTTAAGCAACAAAAATAACTTTTATGACATGATGTCTGCCCTTCAGCGTAAGAACGTAGGCGGACTCTGGAACTTCACAGCAGAGTCCAGAAACCAAACAAAACTTTACAGGATTTTGCCCTGGACATTGAACGTTTGGTAGAGAAAATTTATCCTAGCGAAAATCAAAGCATTTGTAAATGGTATACGAAATCCTGATATTTAATTTGCGGTGTATGCCAGTCGAAAATAAACATTTGCCGAAACTGTGTCATTCGCATTGGCCCTACAAACAGCAACAATCATAGCCAAGCCGCATATGTGCATGTTGCGAGGTGTCGACGTAGTTGAGTCGAGTAGTAAATGAGAAATTGAGTAGAGTATTGGATGAGAAATTGAGCAAGCCGAAATCCAAGTGCTACAACTGCTGTAAAGAATCTTCACTCCAAAGAAGCCAACAGGTGGAGCCACAATCATCTCAAGAACAATCGTGGTCATTTTTTAATTTAATTAGGGTAAAAAATCCAAATCGGCTTAGACGTTCTCAACTGATGCAATTAATAACGAATAGCTTGATTTTTATTTCTATGGATGATAAAAAAAGTTTGTGTGAAAATGAGCTCGGAAAATTTTTCATTCTCTAAAAACATAAATTAGATTACTATGAATATGTAAAAACAATTAGCCAAATCGATGTAGCCATTTTCCGGTTTAAGATAAATCGAACAAAGTTGGCGTGCAAAATTTTTCTTGCACAAAAAACTTAAATTGCAAATTGGTGTAGGTACTTCACAATTTAAGACAAATTGAAAATAGAGGGAATAAAAGTAGGCATAAAAGAGGGAGTGGCAAATTTTCATTCTCTGAATACTCAAAATCGTTTAGCCATTTTCCGGTTTTAAAGAAGCAAAAAAGTGGGCGTGATGTACGATTAACATTTGTACACAAAGTTTGCAAAATCGTTTAGCCATTTTCCGATTTTAACGAAGTAAAAAAGTGGGCGTGAAAATGGGAGTGGTGATTTTTTCATTTTTTGAAAACTTAAATTGGCTAATTTTTCTTTAGCCAAATCGGTCCAGCCGTTTTCCGATTTTAGTTAAATCTAAACAAGTGGGCGTGGTAAATTTTTCCTTCAATAAAATCTTAATTTGAGCTACTGCGAATATTCAAAAGAAAAATTAGCCACATCGATGCAACCGTTTACCAAATTAAGGTACATTTTTAAAAGTGGGCGTAAAACACTCTATTTGTATACCCTTCATCACCATTTTTAGACCCACCTTTTAGTATATCAATAGCCTTAGAATCATTTTCTGATGAAAAGTGTCACAGATAATTTTTTTGATAGTGGGACCATGTGCTATTGAAATTCGTCTTTATACTTAATACTTTTTCATTACATTTGATTACATTTAAAACATTTTTTTAAGCTCAAATTTCATTTACATTTTTAATAAAAGTTTTTTTTTTAATATTATTGTTTGTTTTATTTTTAATATTATTTGGCATCATATTATACGTTCTTAAACCTTTGTAAAATAAAGATCGTTATGTATTACTATTGTTTGCTCGTTCTAATCTAAAATTTTGATTATTTCGTAGATTATATGGCTGCACATTTTCAACATATCGCAGTTGTTCTGTCAAGTAATCCGGCTCTTCACCCATTTCCATTTTTTTTATTAAAATGATTGTGTTGAATTCCATTCTTTGTTTTATATTCATCTACTCTAAGGTTTCTAACATAAATCTTATTGACGTAAAACGATTGAATTTTAGTATGGACCGCTTTGCTTTATTTTTTATATTTTAAAATACGTAAATATCTTCTTATGGGAAAAGTACATAGTTAATCTTAAATGTAATAGACAGAATTAGGTAAGTCTTGCTACAATAATATCTCCGGTTTGTATTCGAAAAATGATAATCTACGTTCTCTACAAAAATATTTTGATCTGTAGATTATAAATGCAAAAACAAAAAAACTATAAAATCAAAGTTCGTATTTATTTATTTTTTTTTTATAAAAAACACTTACAGCCTGTTTTTGAAACTACTATTTTTTAAATTGTTCGTCTTACGAAACAGTTGAACTTTTGGTTTTTGATTTTTTTTTGAGTGAAAAGAGAAAAAGCCTTTAAAATTTTGTTTCGTATCAAATGTATAGGCGAAAGTAAATGTCAAATTAGGCAATTAAAAATTTCTAAGCGCCTGGGAAACAAAAACGGTTATTTATTTTTTTTTTTGTTTAGGGCCTGAACACAATACAATGCATCGTGTTGAAACTAGGATAAGGTTGTGGGAGGAGGAAAAGGTTGTGGGAGCGGGAATAGGTAGTATTTGTGGACATTTGATTTAAACTTCCATATATTGCAACTGGTTGGAAAAACTTCAACGGGAAGCAAATTCTACATACGAACTGTACGGCTAGCGTATCGTCTATTTGTAGAGTATCGTCTGTCTACTGGCCAATCGACTACGAAAGAATGAGCTCTAACAGATAGACGTGTATTGCGTAAGAAAGTTCATGTATAGAGAACGAGTTTCCTGATTTCGTTAGAGCACATTCCAAAGTAGTAACAATAGAACAATAGATTTGGATAACCTACTGTTACCGATGAGTACTTTTACTCTCTCCTGTACTCGGTCAAGAAGTTCCAAAATAAACTTTAAAGCATCGGCTTATACATGAGAGTTGTATTTCACCGGTACGCAATACATGTTTCAGAATAGGGTCTATGTAAGAGTGCAAGAGAGGGCGAAAGTGTTCATTGATGACAGCATGATATCCAACTCTATTGAACCGCTGGAATGTCACACTTTTCTATCGTTTTTACTTTGGAATGTGTCCTAACGAAATTAGGAAACTCATTCCCAAACTCAAATCTTCTTACGCAATACATGCCTCAGAATAGGGTCTTTGTTAGAGCTACTAGACCGAGAGTAGGAAAGGGTGAACGTGCTCGTCGATATGCAACTATATTGAGTCACTGGAGTGTCACAATGTTCTATCGTTTCTGGTTACTTGGAATCCGGTCTAACGAAATCAGGGAAATTGTTCCTAAAACCCGAACTTTTTTACTTAATACTTGTCTTTCTTTTAAAGCTCATCTCTTTGTGCACCGGACATCAGTTCTCATACCCAGAACTCGTTGAAAAAATGTTTATTTTAATTTGGAAAAAAATGTTAAATTTTTTTATTTTTTGTTTTTATTTATTTTTGATTTTATTAAATTTTAGGGATAACATCATTTTACAAAAGTCTTAAGTTTTAAAGGAAAAGCTTTCAGAAAAGTAATAAAATATATTATGGCAAAACTAATATTTGATATTTGATTACGAAGCTTTTACTTCTAAACGAAAAAAAATTTACAGCTTAATCGTTTATACTCGATTGCCTTCTAACGTATGACAGTTTTGTGAACAGGCTGTTAATCTTGCCAAAAACAATTTTTCAACAATATTTCGTAATCCCGCTATGAAAATTTTAAGGAAATCCAAATTTTGACATTTGACTTAGGTGAAGAAAGGGTTAATCTCGTCCAATATTAAGAAACCTTTCAGCATAGATTTTTCATAAACTACGCAATAATATTAATTATTTTGTTTTTTTTTTGTTAAAATTTAATTCATGTAAAATTTACCGAGCATCTACTAGAATTTGGCCCAAAAATTTTAATTTTCGCGAAATTCTTAAATTTTAAGTCGCAGTTACGGCGAAACTGTTTTAGATATCGACCTAAATTTTTTTGAGTTTCATTCTCCCATTTGTCTGTTTTAACACACTGGTGAGTAAATTCTAAATTTTTAATATTAAAATTTTATAAAATTTTCAAAAAATTAAGAAATGATTTTTGAAACCGATGTGAGAAAAATGTACCATTTTCTAACATGGAAACTAAGTAAGCAAAACTGAACTCTTCAATACTAATGAGTCATCTAATGATAAATTATGTCTAATTTTTGAATTTCTTTATTTACAAAATACAATTTTTGGTGCATATCCTTAGACGCGTTTTCAAGTACATGAATTTTCAGAGGAAAAATGGAATAACTCCAAAACTACTTCATGGATTATTGTTTTTGACTATTTGAAATAAAGCTGCGTTAGTTTTCTTTAATATTTTTAATATTTTTCTTGTGTATTTTTGGTTGAAATTTCTCAAAAATAAATAAATAAATAACCCATTTTTATACCCTTCACCAATAGGTAAAAGGGTATTATAAGTATGTGCATCCGTTTGTAATTTTTTTATTAGTGATCGTAGACCCCATAAAAATGATACCGATCGACTCAGAATCGGGAGGAGAATCGATTAAGCGATGTCCGTCTGTCTGTTGAAATCAAGTTAGTGAAGCCCCTGGAGGATGGACCTACATAAATTATATATCAGATCTTAGGAAATTCTCCCAAAATCGGTTTATAAACACCCGAAATATCGTAAAAATACCAAAAATTAGACGAAAATTTAAAAATTTTTAATTGAAAAACACTTTTAAATAACAAGAGAAAAAATATACTCATGGTGTACAAGTGATAATATATTATATATCAGATTTTCCCCAAACCACTCTGTAAAATTTTATCAAAATCGGTCCATAAACAACTGAGATATCGCCAAAACACTAAATTTGATGTATCGCAAATTGCCCAAAGTACGCAATAGAGAAAGTTTGTTGAAAAAATGAAATGCAGAAATAGGAAAAACCATCCTCCTGGAGCACGGACATACATATATTTTATATGAGATTTTAGGAAATTCCCCCACCAAGCACGTTATTAAATTTTTTCAAAAGCGGTCCATAAACAACTGATATATCGCCAAAACACTAATTTTGATGTACAGCAAATTGGCCAAAGTACGTGTCTAAGAAATTTTGTTTACATTTTGTAAGTTTTTTTTCAGCGATATCTCAGGTATTGTGTAGTGTCCTTTGCGGGAGGATTTCCTAAAATCTGATATATAAACTCCACAAATCTGATTGTGAATACCATTCAAATTGTACCGATCGACTCAGAATCGGCAGGAAAATTGATTTCGCGACGTCCGTCTGTTTGTCCGTCCTTCCGTCCATCTGCCTGTCTGTCTGTCCGTATGCCTGTTGAAGTCAAGTTTTTGGAGCTCCTATTTTGTCGATATCTCAGATGTTTATTTTGATGAAATTTAATTCTTCGCAAGGGATTACCTAAATTCTGCTGCAATCGGTAATTTCTGGTAGATATAATTTAGTGTTTAAGCGATATTTCAGGTGTTTTGATCGACAATGATGAAATTCTTGGTGGGACGATATCCTAAGTATTCATCTCAATTAGTTAACTAACTTCAGATTAATAAGTAAATCTTCAATAAAAGCTATATATTTCAAGTATGTATCTAAAACTAAGAGTGCATACCCTATTATTCTAATGCTTGTATATATTGACAAAACAATCATTGCTAAGGCTTTGATCTATATCGGTCCGCTCACTTCAGAGTTTTATATAACTAATCAAAAACTTTTACTAGTTGGATTATACGTACATTTGGAAGCATCTTTTCTGCATGGTTTATCTGATTTATCTAACTTTATTAAACCTAACCTTTGGGTCCATGGCTTTTCTAGATGATGACGCCACCGAAAAGCTTTTCGTTTTCTGACTCTTAATTTAAAAGACTCTTTGCATACAATACTAGTATAACCAAATATTGCTTGGAATTACATTTGGTATGAACAAAAGAAAATTAATATACATATCAAGCATTTGTGTGGGGCTCAACTGAGTCAGTAATCAGAAACTATATAATTATCAATAAATTCTTACGATATTGAACTTTACTTTTGGCACACCATTGGTGAAGGGTATCCAAGATTCGGCAAAGCCGAATATACCACTCTTACTTGTTCACCATACAAATGGGATCTTAAACTTTGGACCCGATGCGCGCCCATAGAACGTTGTCCGATTTGGCTCAAATTTTCAGAACTAAACTTTTAGACCTATTGTTACAATATTCCGTGGAAAGAGTTATAAAAATCGAAAAAAAAACATTTTCTTTCATACAAAAAATTGTCACCCTAATGTATATGTAAAATATGTAGATTTTATACCATAGCTTAGATACCATAGCTTCATGTGGTCCGACTTTTCAGAATTGTAATGAGTTGTATTTTGCATAATTCCTTGATAGTGTTCCTACAATTTAATATAAACATACATAGGTAATTATTATATGTCATGAATTAAGGGCCATCATAATAGTCAAAAGTCATACATATTTCGGTATGCTTAAATCAGGTTTGATGAGTTCCTAGATGGCATACCGACATAACTTATATGTATTAGATTTTAATAGTGTTATACGTTAGCACACTATTAAATTTTAAGATATAGTAACTAACAAGTAAGATATAGCCAAACTAGAAATTCGATGCCAATTCAAAATTTTTGTATTTTCTTTTATTTTTTTATTTTTTTAATTTGTATAAAATCAGTAAATTTGTTTAAAATTCCTCAATTTAGTATGTCCATATGTCAGATCTTAATAAATCCTCTAACGCAAAATGATAGTATATATCATCAAACTAGGTACATTACAATCTGAGATATCGCCAAAACTCCAAATTCGATGTCGCGCAAAATTACCGATTTTTTTTTTTTTTGTAAAAAACCGTATTAAAAAAAATTAACTGTAATCAAATTTTAGGAAACCATTTAACGCAGCACATTTCATCAAAATCGATACATCAACAACTAAGATATCGTCAAAGCAAGAGACATCGATTGACGCAAATTTTCAAATTAAAAAAAAAATAAAAACATTATTTAAAAAAAAAATCAAATTATACATGGGCATTTCCTGGGGTCCTGAACGTATGTTTGTACTCTTCGATGTGCTAAAAGACTTCAAAACGATATCGTTAAAATTCAAAATTCGATGAGTATTTAAATTTTGTATACCCTTCACCAATAGGTGAAAGGGTATTATAAGTTTGTCATTCAGTTTGTAATTTTTTCATTATTTCTCGCAGACCCGATCGACTCAGAATCGGCAGGAGAATCGATTAAGCGATGTCCGTCTGTCTGTAGGTCTGTCTGTTGAAATCAAGTTTGTGAAGCTGCTGGAGAGTGTATCGACATAAATTGTATATTAGGTTTTATGAAATTTTCCTACGCAGAACGCTAATATATTTCATCAAAATCGGTAGGAAAACGCCTGAGATATCGCCAAAATACCAAAATTCATACATTTTTTCATTGAAAAGTACATTTCAGAAAGAAAAGAAAAACCATACTCATGATGGACTAGCCTTCATAAATATCATATATATATATATCATATTATAGGAAAGCCTTAGAAAGCTCTGTTAAATTTCATCAAAATCGGGCCATTACCACCTGAAATATCGCCAAAATACTAAATTTGATGCTACCCAAATTGTCGAAAGTGCTCATTTGTTTAAAAAATACAATCGAAAAATAAGAAAAACAATTTTCCTTGACAATGGGCCCACATAATTTATATATTTAATAGCGTGCTGCGTAGGAAAATTTCATAAAACCTGATATGCAATTTATTCGATACACTCTCCAGCAGCTTCACAAACTTGATTTCAACAGACAGACGGACATCGCTTAATCGATTCTCCTGCCGATTCTAAGTCGATCGGTATAAATTTTGTGGGGTCTGCGACAAATAATGAAAAAATTACAAACTGAATGACAAACTTATAATACCCTCTCACCTATTAAAACAACTCACCTTATTTCAATACAAGTTTTAAAATTTAAAATTTTCATAGGTTGTTTTAAATTCTGAAGCAAAAAAAAAACATATAAAAAAATTTCCAACGATTAATGAAAAAATTTTTAAATTTCAAAATTTGTACTGAAATAACATGAGTTGTTTTACAAAAAATCTATTATTTTCCCTCATGGCCCCACTTTTTGGTTCTTGTATTTTGATTTCAACACTATAATTCATATTTGAGAGAAGGATAAAGAAAAGAGAAGAAATGCTTTTTGAGATATTCTTGAGCCAAGGACATAACTGATCTTCATTGTTGTACAATACATGATTTGATCTTTTAATTAAACAAGAATAAAACTAAAGGACAAACGCTGAAATATGTGGCTAATTTTATAAAAATGTGATAACTATATCAAAAGTTATAGGTATATAAAGTGGGAATGTTTTGAAAAAAATCTTAAAAAAACGAACTTTGGACAGTCATAAAATCTTAACCTTACTGAAAAAACAAATGTTTATGAACTCTAAAAATTTTATGAGTAAGGATAATTTTTGATTTGACTTACTAATAATTTTTGTCAAAAAAGGACCTATTTCAAGAGGCCATAAAAGTAAAATTCGAGCTAACTTTTCAGTTCTGTTTACTTTATAGTCTACTTTCATTTGCCATTGGAATTGTTGAGGCTGATGACGATGACTCGTAATTTGCTGCATAGTGTTATATAAACAATTATAATCCGAGACTAAGATTTTTGAAAGACTAAAAGTATGCTTTCTGACCGTACATTTACCTGTTTGTCTACAGATCAACTCTAAAGCTCTTCTGTTTTTATTACACAAAAATTTCATTTAAGTATCTTTAACCGTTTAAAAGTTGCGGGGTTATTTCTGAAATAACTCTTAAAAAACCTCTGTATATCCTATTTTAAATTATTTAAAACTTATCTTTTTACATTCAATTATGTTTCGAAAATAAACTGTTACTATTGACAAAAAACTTTATGCATTTGAAAGGTTTAAATTTTTGCTTAAAATTTGTATGGTAGTTGATTCCAGAAAATATTAAAAAACTAAACGTTTTTTACCATTTTAGTTTTTAGAGTTTTCTTTGCTGATTACAAAATTTGGATTTAATGTGGCTTGTAGTTTAAAAGTTATAACATTTTTTGCTTCTCCTGTAAAGTAGTGTTGTAACGATCTTTTGCATTTTAGGTGACGATTGATACTCGTATATACAACAATTCAAATCAAACGCTCATAAACACTAACTCTTTTCTTCTACTCATTAATTTCCTAAGATCAGAATAATGCACTGCATCTATAAGGATATCCCCTAAATATTGGTATCAATAAATTAAAATTTAGATTTGGCAAATGTTTCGCTTTTGGGTCCCGCTCGAAATACAAAATTACAAATTTTTTAAAAGTAAATTTTTTATTAGACTTTATACAATTTTTGATATATTTACCCGTTTTACATTTGTCCCGCTTTTACGAAAAATAAAAAAGTGTAAAAACAAACTTAATGATTAAATCGAAATTTTATATAAATTGTGGCATAATTAAAAATTCACAGATTTTGAATTATAGTAAATAATTGTATCTTCTTTTAACCTTTAACTTTCTAGAGGAGATTTTAGTTGTTTTATACAATAAGCTACAAAATTCAATCAAACTTGAAGTCTTATGGTAGAATCACATGATTGACGCAAAGCACCAATTATTGGTATATTTTATATACCAATCGTGTGATTTCACAAATATTGTCCCACGTCAATAAAAACAAGTGAGAGTGGTATATTCGGCTTTGCCGAATCTTGGATACCCTTCACTAATGGTGTTTCAAAAGTGAAGTACAAAATCGTAAAAATATATAATTATATAGTTTCTGATTACTGACTTAGTTGAGCTCCAGCTAAATGCTTGATATCTATATTAATTTTCTTTTGTTCATACTTAATGTAATTCCCAGCAATATTTGGTTATACTAGTATTAATGGGTGTTTTTTTTAGAGGTATAGAACTTCGAATTGAAATAAAACAAAAGAAAATCGTTTTAATGTCCATCAATTTGGCTTTATTGGAAGGATAATTTTATGCCATTAATGTTTAAATATGATTTCGGGCATGTGGCCGCCGCGGCTGGCTCGAATAAAGCCAATTCTACAGGTCCAATTTTCAACTACTTTTTCGAGCATATGGGGCCGTATGTTGGCAATAACGCCACGAATGTTGGCTTCCAAGTCCCCTAACGTTTCTGGTTTGTTGGCGTAGACGAGCGACTTCACATATCCCCAAAGAAAATAATCCAGTGGTGTCAAATCGCACGATCTTGGTGGCCAATTGACATGTCCATTCCGCGAAATTATGCGCTCATCGAATGTTTCCTTCAATAAATCAATTGTGACGTGCGCTGTGTGGCATGTAGCGCCGTCTTGTTGGAACCACAACTCATCCACATTCATGCCATCCAATTGGGGAACAAAATAGTCGGTTATCATGGCTCTATACCGGTCTCCATTTATGGTAACTGACTCTCCAGCATTATTTCGGAAGAAGTATGGCCCAATGACTCCACCAGCCCATAGAGCACACCAAACAGTTAGTTTTTGTGGATGTAATGGCGTCTCAAGGGTCTCATGTGGATTCTCTTCACTCCAAATGCGGCAATTTTGCTTGTTGACGTAGCCATTCAACCAAAAATGAGCCTCATTTTGCGATGAAAATCAGCATCGAGATCAATCTCATTTTCGGTCCATACACCAAAATCACGACGCATTGCATGGTCTCGCGGCTTTAATTCTTGCACAAGCTGGATCTTGTAAGGTCGCAAGCCAAGATCTTTGCGCAAAATCTTCCATAAAGTTGATGGACAAAGCTCCAATTGCTGTGCACGGTGGCGAATCGATTCATTCGGGTCCTTTTCAACACTTTGCTCTACAGCGGCAATTGTTTCTTCGGTGCGCACTGTTCGACGTCGCCGTGGATGCGTATTATCACATAGAGTAAACGTAGTGCGAAAACGATCCATGGTTAACCGAATTAATTGCTCTGATGGACGATTATGTCGACCATAAAATGGACGGAGCTTGCGGTAAACTTCGCGAACTGAACCATTATTTTCGAAATAAATTTGCACGATTTGCAAGCGTTGTTCTTTTGTCAACCTGTTCATGATGAAATGGCAAACCAAACTAAATATTAATCACTTGACAGCTGACAAAATGGCCGCCAGTTAAAAAAGTGATGCCAACTTAAAGTTCTATACCTCAATAAAAAACACCCGATATATGCAAAGAGTATTTAAAATTAAGAGTCGGAAAACGAATAGTTATGGACCCAAAGGTTAGGTTGGGCAGGTGGCTGATGTCTAGCTTCGAAATAAAATAGACACATATTTTACGAACATTTAATAAAGTTCGATAGACCAGATAAACCATGCAGAAAAGATGCTTCAAAATGTAGATGCCCTTAGATTTGCAAAAGCACATCGATTTGATGAAGATTAAGTATTCTGGCATGCAACCCAAAAACGCAGTGCCCAGTGAGGGTTGTGTACTTTAATTCGTACGAATTATCCAACTTGTAAAAGTTCTTGATTAATTATGTAAGACTCTAAAGTTATCGGACTGATTTAGGTCAAAGCTTTAACAATGATTGTCAATATATACAAGCCTTAGAATTATAGGGTATACACTCTTAGTTTTAGATAAATACATAGGGTAGGAGGGGGACCATTTGCCATAGGGGCGCATTTGCCACCACTAATTTTCTTGAAAACTAAGTTATCTTTTTTGATGCTGTAATCGATTTTATATTCGTTTATCATTGATATTCTATATCTCAAATTTTGATTGCTGTAGCTTTCATATTTAAAACATCAGGCGTGATTTATTGTTCTAGCAGATCCTGAAAAAATATTTTGCTACAAGTATTTTTGTAATATTTTCCTTAGTTTTTTGTTATCCTAAGAAATTTTTCATTAGTTTAATAAACAATATAGTATTGAGAACAAATATTTTAGGTTTTTATCAATAAATCTATTTCTTATGTGAAAAATTGTTCTTTACATCTAAGGACTCTACCTGGGGCAGATTTGCCATACATATATAACAAAGCTACTCGTCGACATTTTTTTGAGCCCGACATTCGTAATATCCCTAAAAAGGATATCGTATTTTGGTTGCAAGGTTCAATCCATCTTCCATCTTAACATTTTTTGTTTTAATGTTGATATGTCACAGTACAATGTTAACAGAGGCCCAATAGTTTAAATTTTGATCTCTGAATTTTTTTCTGTTTTGTTTAATTTATCCATGTGAAATGAACTTGAATTACTTTTTTGGTTTGTTTGTTTTGTATATTAAAGCTTTATAGAAATAAAAATTAACTTTATTACAACAATTTTTTTACTTCTTTTTTGTACCCAACTTATTGGCAAATGTGTCCCATTTATGGGGCACATTGGCCACTTTTAGTTAATTTGCTATTTTTTAAATTTAATACATAAAGAAAAACCGTAGGCAATCTGAACCAACACAGTTTAAAGGTAACATATAAAGGTACCTATGAAGAACAAAAAAATTGTGATAATTCTCCCGGTAAGAAACCTAGAGCACTTTTAAAAAAAAGTGGCAAATGCTCCCCCTTCTACCCTACGTGAAATATATAGCTTTTGAATGGATGGATATCAGCTTTGTCGGAAAAGTTATTGAAGATTTACTTATTAATCTGAATTTAGTTAACTAATTAAGATAAATACTTCATCAATAATATTTGGGATGCATTGTTCTTTCGATCTGTCCAATGGATGTTTGGAAAGTTTTGCTCTAGTTCTTTGTGCAATTATAATGTGATTTAATTTATCAGCATTAAAGTGATTCCCGGTCGGGGTTATATGGGAGATTTCACTAAATGTGAACCGAGCTTGCCCATTTTCAATACTGAACTTTTAAAGAGATCAGAAATACTTTTGTCAAATGTTGTCCCTCTAGAAAGTATATTTTAGGCGCTATCGCCAGGAAAACCGATATTGTACAACGTCTTTATACTAAATGTCATCATCGTATCTATTATAATTTGTAATTTATTTGCTACTAAGAAATTGCCTTAGGCGAAGTCAACTGCAATTAAAAACTTTAAATTTCGTTGATATGTTAGATACATACATACATATATACATACATATGTAGGTTTTGAACGGATATCATGTACTTAGCTGCATTTTTGTACTTCCTAGGAAGATTACCTATAATTTGATATATAATACATTCTCGAATGTTATCGAATCTGCTAAAATCAGATTTGTGGAGCTCCTAGAAGGTATACCCATATGCATTTCACACAAAATTTCCCCACCCTGAATTTCATCATTGTCGATCAAAACACCTGAAATATCGCTTAAACACTAAATTATATCTACCACAAATTACCGAATGGATCAGAATTTAGGTAATTCCCTGCGAAGTACGCTATTAAATTTCATCAAAATAAGCACCTGAGATATCGACAAAGCTTGACTACAACAGAAAAAAGGACAGACAGGTAGACGGACAGGCAGGTAGACAGACGGACGTCACGAAATCGATTCTCCTGCCGATTCTGAGTCGATCGGTACAATTTGAATAGTATTCATAATCAGATTTGTGGAGTTTATATATCAGATTTTAGGAAATCTTCTCGCAAAGAACGCTGTCAAATTTCATCACAATCGGTCCATAAACACCTGAGATATCGCTGAAAAAATACTTACAAAATGTAAACAAAATTTCTTAGGTACGTACTTTGGGCAATTTGCTGTACATAACAAGTAGTGTTAATATGTCAGATCTTAGGAAATCCACTAAAGCAAAACGATATTAAATATCATCAAAATCGGTATATAATAATCTGAGATATAGCCAAAACTCCAAACTCAATGTCCCGCAAATTGTCGAATTTAAAATATTTTTTTGTAAAAAAAATATATTTTTTTGTAAAAAAAATATATTTTTTTTAAAAAAAATCATTTATTTTTTGAAGAAAGTTTTCTGAATTGTATATAAAATTTTAGGAAATCATTCAACGCAGAGCACTGTTGAATTTCATCGTAATCGGTATATCAACAACTCAGATATCGACAAAGCAAAATATATCGATGTACGCAAATTGGCAATTTTTAAATTAAAAAAAAAACATTTTTTAAAATTATATTATAAATTATATATTATCGAATTATATGTCAGATTTTAGAAAATACTTCAACGCAGCACGCTATTAAATTTCATCAAAATCGGTCAATAAACACCAGAGATATCGCCAAAATTCAAAATTCGGTGAGAATTAAAATTTTTTTTTTTTAAAATATGTAAATTAATTTTTTTTTTTAAATTCGTCAATTTGTACCCATCGAATTTTAGTATTTTGCCGATATCTCCGGTGTTTATGGACCGATTTTGATGAAATTTAATAGCGTGCTGCGTAGGTCAATTTTATCTCGCTACACCCTCCAGAGCTCCACAAACTTGATTTCAACAGACAGACGGACATGGCTAAATCGACTCTCCTGGCGATTCTGAGTCGATCGGTATAAATTTTATGGGGTCTAAGAATAATAAAAAAATTACAAACTGAGTGACAAACTTATAATACCCTTTCACCTATTGGTGAAGGGTATAAAAAAACTTGTGCTGATTTGCTGCACTTAAATGCAACTTTGGTGTGGCAATCGTGTGAACGGTTGGTAGGAAACCATTTGTCAATAAAAATGTCTAGTGCGTCCATTGAGAAAGACAATTTACGTCAATTACTTTTTTATTATATTCTGATTTCTTTATGATAATCAGAATGATTTGTGTGATTTTACGGTTAAAATTTATTTTCGTAAGTGATCCGATGATTAAAAATTTTAAAGTGTTAATTTTGCGAGAAAAATATTTAGCCGTTTTTGTGTCATTTAAAAAACAAGTAAACCTATTTGTGCCATTTTTCACTTGTTCGCCTTCATAAGACTCATTGATGTATGATAGCAATGTGATTCTTAAAGTTATATTGCTCAACCTGAACCTCTTAAATAAGTGAAAAGTAACAAGGCAACAGTGGCTTCTGATCACTTTGTGTTCAAGGAACCTAAAAATTAACCGTCTTATGCAAAAAAAACTTAACAATGGATGGTTAACCAATGTTAGGCTTAATTCATTAAAGTATCATCCTAAAATCATTTTTAGCCTAACAAACCGATGTTAAACTTCTCTTAACGTCAAATAATTTAAAGAAGCCATCTACATAATTTAAAGCTACGTTAAATATTTCACTGTTTTGACAAATAATATTTTGCAAAAATTTTTAATGATTTGTTTTGACACTTTTCTAGTAAAAAAGAATATTTTTGCAAAATTTCGTGATCATTTCTTTATTTTGCCATTTTTTTCTATCATATAAGAGGTTTTGTGTGGTGGAGAATTTATTTATTAAAGAACGAGTTCTTTAAGCAAGATTGCAGACTTTTTTTCGGAATTTCATCACAGATATTTTTTGATAGTTTTTAAAACCATATATTTTTGTGTTTCTAAAAAGGTTGCAAAAAATTGCCGCAAGGTGGCGGTATTGGCATGTTTCCTACAAATGTATCAACTACATTTTATTTGGATCTTTGCCGATGTTGGTACTTTCAGTAAAAATTAGACTAAACACTCCTGCACAAAGTTGCGAAACATTGCCAAAACCATTTTTTTAGTTTTAATTATTAAAAAATGCAATTTTCGTATTTAACCTAAAAATAGCGCCATCTTTTAACAGAATTCAGAAACAAATAAGTTGTAAAACAAACATTGCAAAATTATCCCAGAAGTTCATTTCCTATAATAAAAAAGTTCTTTTTCGAAAAAAGACGTTTTTGAGGTTTGCTAATTAAAACATATGATTTTTTTCTTTATTTAAAGAGAACAAATCTTCTTTACGAAAGAAATACCTAGATTAATTTTTTTTAAAAAATACGCCAATAAAAAAAATATGACATCTAGAAGCTGTTGTTTCTCATATTTTCCGTGTAAAAATAACTTTTTATATAAAAATATGGCAATTAAATTTATGTAAAATTAGGCAATCATGTGA
This sequence comes from Stomorhina lunata, assembly GCA_933228675.1. Lineage (NCBI taxonomy): Eukaryota > Metazoa > Arthropoda > Insecta > Diptera > Rhiniidae > Stomorhina > Stomorhina lunata. The sequence goes on from OW121745.1 coordinate 9,395,585, forward strand.
CCGCAGATAATTTGATTGGGGCAATTTATTTATTGTGCAATAATTTAGTACAATACAAATTGTGAAAAATCGGTGCTTTGCGTCAATCGTCGCATCCTACCTTTGGGCATAAACCAATTTTAATTTTCACAAAATATTAAAAAAAAAACATATTAAAATTCAAATTCAATGCAATTTTCTTGTTTTCCCATTTCTATCCCATAATTTAAAAAAGTACTAGATACATAATGTTATAGGATTATTGGTTCAAAAGATATACTTGGATTAAAAAAGTATCAAGCCTTACAAAATTTTTACCGTGAATTGATATAGTACTGAACACGTTTTTGATATTAAATCTGAATCGATTGCAGTATAAATCTTCATTGGGTCAAATGATACATACTTGTTTACTCTGTCAATTGGCGAATGTTTTTCACAATCTATATAAATACATAAATATGAATATATATTAGGGTGCACCTTATTTTAGTGCGAAATTAAGCCATAACATAACGAAAAAACGTGCTGTGCCAATTTTTTTCAAAACACGTGCCGCATTTCCATTTGCTAATGAACAACCAATAAGTCAACAAATCTTAAATCTAAAATAAATAAATCATTAAAGTTCAATTATGAACCACATAATCTTTTTCTTCAGTAGGATTATTTCCTTCTACTCCAAAAATCCATTTTCAATATCTGCTGTATAGGTTGCTAGTATCCCTCCTTCTGAGACGGACATATCCGCGACCATTTAGTATGTGTCGGGCAAGTGGGTTAGGATGAAGTGCTAATTTATTAACATAATTCACAATACGCTTTGCTATTTCATTTTTAACTAATTTCTAGATCTTTGTGTAAATTAGAGTTCTTGATGTACCACGGTGCGCCAGTGATAATTCTTACAAGTTTGTTGAAGCTTATATATATTTTAGGGGAAAATTCCTGGAATACATCAATGGAAAGAGCAGAGCAGTACTTTTTTTCTTCAAAAGCCGTTCGTATTGCAAACGATTCGATTAGTTTGTTCGATTGTACTGTATTTTCTTCTAAAACCGAATTGGAATGCATCTGCATTCATCCAGAATTTGCGTTATTTTGGTCACCAATAGTTTTTCAAAGAGCTTAGACATATTTGATAGTAAACTAATAGGTCTATATGACTCTACTTTTGTATGATCTTTTCAGGGATGGGGATTCATGATAGGTCTTTTGCGATTTTTGGCAGCTCTCCATAACGAATAGCCTGATTGCGGGGTTGCATCTAATCCTTCCTGATAAGTTTTCAGGAATTAATTTATTTGAGTTTCTAAAAGTTTCCTTTAAAATTTTGTGCAAGTCTGCAATCTGTTTTTAGACTGGGGGGATCTATAAAGTAGCTATTCTCTCCAAAGTCTTTTTTATCAGCCAAAAGCCGTTCGACATCGACTGAATAAATTCTGTCACACCTGACTTGATGGGGGAAATGAAACTTGTTGTTGTTGTTTTTTTTTGGGGGGGGGGGCAATGCAATATGTCGACGAGGGGATAATATCGCTTAATGCCTGTGAGGTAATACTGCATGACGTTGGTGTGCTATTGTGGCCTGTTGACGAGGTAAAAGTGGAGAACTACGGAATTAAATGGAGTGGGTAGTGTAGACTGTTGTGGAAGGGGATGGTATAGAAAGTTGTGTGGGGGATACTGCAGCCTGTTATTTTGGTGGAAATGTTGTACATTGATTAGGGTGTAATATGGCCTGTATTCGGGGAACAAAATAGCATCTTGGCGAGGGGTAAGACAGCATGTTGTAAAGAGGAAAATGCAGCAAGCTGTAGGGAGGTTAATGCAGCATTTTCCGAGCAATAAGTTTTAAGATATTTTAGCCAATTTACTATTGTGCTTGCTAATAATATATTTTCAAGTGAGGATGAAATTCCTTCATATATTGAAAGGGTTATAATGGTAGCCGATTGGTCTGAGGACAAATCCAATGAGGATTCAGCTTTAATCATTTCTCTACGAATGCTTTTCGTTACTCCGAAATCGATAACATTTGGGTCATTGGGCCAGTAAGTGGATTGTCTGGTAGATATCACATCCAAATTCATTTTGGAAATTGTTTTGAACAAGACACCACCTATGTGCTTAGCATTGTAGTCACCGGCTGCAAGAAAACGGGGGTCCCAATGATTTGTAAAATTTAATGTATTGATCTTCAGTAATTAAAAATCTTGGGGGAGAATATATTGATAAAATCACCATGTTACGACAAAAATCTTTAAGAAAGATTGTAGTTGCTTGAATATAATCTTCACAACAGTTACAGTATAAGTAGTGCCCAATACGCTCTTTAGGATCCTTAGTATCTTAAAATGCATATCCATTAATTTTAAATAAACTATTTGACATTAAATGAATTTCCGAAATCAACATAATTTTAATCTCTTTATCGTTTAGAATGTATTCAATCTAGTTTTTATGTTGGTGATTGCCATTTGCATTGCAAAAACATATTCTCAAACAGTTCATGGCTTGTTAAGTAGTAGCATTAATTGCATCTTATGCATTTCTTGCATCATGCTACTCATTGCATTTGTAAAGTTGTTTACTGACTGGACTAGGGTATCAATTGTAGACTCTAGCCTGCTAAAATTAAACTTTTCGTTTTCAGTTCTTGAGCCAAGTGTCAAACTGAGGTTGTTTTGAGTTTTTGGAGCTGGGTTCTCAACAGGGGTGTTATTTGATTTTAAAACGTGTAAGAATTCTTGTTTACATTGATTGAACTGTGTAATTTGTTGATACTATCGTCAAGGATACGAATTTTCAAAAGAAAATTGCAATAACTCCGAAACTAGTTGATGGATTTTTAATGTTGATGACTTAAAATAAAACTACGAACATACTATAATTTTTCCATACAAAAAAGTAACACTTTCGGATGCGGCACGTGTTCCCCTTATGCAATTTTGATAAAAATTTGTACAGCTTGTTTTTATGTTATGTAGAACATTTCTGAGGGGGAGTTACGGTTCAATTTCGCACTTTCGTAAAATAAGGTGTACCCTAATGTACATATATGTTACTAATGTGTTTGTAAGTTTGTTTGAGTCTATAACTTCTATACAACTTAATCGATTTTGACGAGCTTTTCTCTAAGGTTGTGGTGAGATGTGTTTTGTTTAAAAACCTGATCAAAAAGGAAAAATAGTCCAGAATTTAATAATAAAAATGGCCGTACCTCAGAAATATAATAAAAAGGGTCAGAGCCCCTTTCTCCATACATATACAAAACTAGTAACTGGGTAAACCTTTTTTAATGAAATTTGAAATGTAGATAAAGTTAAATTTTTTCTCCTTTACAACTATAATACTAATTGTTCGAGTATCTTTATATGAATTTATAGATTTCAAACTTACTTCAACCGAACATTTTCCCAATAGTAATAGTTTGAACAAAGTGGGGAAAATTCGGCGGAGGAACTTTGTGCCCCATACAAATAAATTACTTATTTGTGTGTACTTTGAGAAATTTTAAAGGTGATGCCTTCAAACTGTTTACATTAAAAAGAGTAGGTTGGTCAAATGTTAACAGGATAGTAGCCACAACAACTTTTTTTTATCAATAAAATAAAACAAACATTCTAATAGAGATTGGTTAAAAAGCAGGATCAAGTCAGTTTATTAAGTTTTAAGAAAATGTGGTCTTAGTTAATAATAATTTTTTGGAGAGTAGTGTTTCTTCATAACCAAGCAGAGAAACGTTATTTTAACTATTTTTTTTTTTTAATGAAATGGTTAGGTTTTGGTGCGAACATCTACATATGTATATCCTGTGTCTTCAATAAAATATTAACCTAACATGTAACTGGCAGTTCTAAGCATGAGAGGATTAGAAAAAGTAGAGGAATACTATTTACGATACATATCAAAGTAAGCGGCCAGCTGCCTTGTGAGTAGTAGAAATGGATGATGGAGCAAATATACGGCGTTCATCCCAAAGAGAACGCTAGTCTACTTTGAGACTAAAGATTATAAAAATATTCGACTATTGGAAGAACGGCAACGATCGACAGCTTCAATAGCTGTGTAGACGGAGGATGATTACGCAAAGAGAACGCCAGTATACTTTGAGGCTCATGAGACCGAAGATCATAGAAATATTTGACTATCAGGTGAACGGATAGTCGATGATGTTCAACTTTCCCAATGCAATGCTCCAATGCTTCATCGCGTTACTGAAGTTACAAATTACCAAAAAGAAGAGTATTTGCATTTGATCCCAAATCTGTTACATTTATTTATTAATGTAGCAGACCAATTTATTGATAAAAAGCCAAAAAATGTTTGCGGAGAAACCAAATTCCTCGACGTGTTTCGATGGTTGGTTACATTAATAAATAAATGTAACAGATTTGGGATCAAATGCAAATACTCTTCTTTTTGAATAATATTTACATCCCGACTATTTTGTTATTTTTTGATAAAACTGCATGCATTCAGCTTATTTTTAAAATAAACTTGTTTATTTTAAAACATCTTACTCCCCCGCCCCCCTTCTTCCAGCATTCTGCATATAGTAGCCGACGGCTGCAGCAAGAATGTGGGAAGTGAAGGTAGATGAAAACTGAAAAATGTTTGTTTTTGTTCAGTGGATGATCCACTCTTTTACTTATGGTTTATGAACATAATTCTGAAAAGTTGTATTTGTAAATTTAGTAATAATGCGAGGTTTTCGATCTGTCTAAATTGGGGATAATCCAGACCCACTTGAAAAAATAAATTTTCAAAAAAGCGGCGGTTCACTTTATAATTCAGCTAGCCACTGGTTATTGAGTATTAGGCGATGTAAAACTTTCCTAACTAATGCATTTGCCATTTGGAGCCGGAGTTAAAACGTAGGTCCCTTTCAATGAGTCTAAAAAAATAGCTCATTGTCTGAGAGAAGTACCCTTATTCCAATTGAAATCCCTATAAGAAATTATTGACCGAAACTAACACAGAGACAAAAAAATATCAACACGTTGACACAAAATTTTTGTATGTAAGAGTGAAACAACAGCAAAACTTGCAGTTGTTTCATTCTTGCATACATTGACTTAAGAAATTAAAATTTTGTGTTTTGAAAAATTAAAATTTTTTTTAATATCGTCAAGAGAAAAATTATAATTTTGTAAATTATTGTGTTTTTTTTTAACAGTTTTAGAAAAAAAGTTAGCAAAAAATAACCGTGTTGTGAAAAAAGACAATTTTAAGTATTTGGGTTTGGTGGTTAAACTGTTTATGCTCTTCAAGGATCTGTCGCAGAGTAAGTTTCCCGGAATAATTATTTTGTGAAAAAAGACAATGTGAAGTATTTGGGTTTGGTGGTTAAACTGTTTATGCTTTTCAAGGATCTGTCGCAGAGTAAGTTTCCCGGAATGATTAGTTTTTAATAATATTGATGATTAATGTTTAATTTTTAATCGTTTATTATAAAGGAAGACCCTAACAAGATCCCCCACCAAATGCTGAGATGGGCCAACAAAACATGATGCAGGATCCTCTAAATGCTTTTAAAATTTAGCCAGCCAGGGTAATCGCAATCCTCAAATAATGTCTATGCCGGGAGGTACAACAAACAGCCGGTCCAGGAGGCCCGGTACCCGCCTCAAATCTTTTGCAAACTTTGAACCAACAAAGACCTGGGCAACAGCAAATACAATAAAATGCAGGGCTATGGGTGCGGGAGGCATTGGTCAGCAACAGGGCAACATTGTATGCAGCGGACCAGGACAACAACAAATGATGCCTCAAGTGACTGGTCCTAGAGGTTTACAAATTAATGTTATTAGATAAATGAGTGGTCCTGGTGTAGGCCCCTGTGAACCTCAAGGTGTGTCCGGTAAAATGAATCAGATGGGAGGTCTCGATACAGGCGTTCCCAAGGGTGTCTAGTGGACCAGGAGGACCTAATCGAATGCAAATGAATGCCGGAGGTCAAGTACAAGGTGGTCCAGTGGTCAATGCTAATGCAATAAATGAAGCAACACCTCAACTAAATGATGAATTCTCGCATGAATCAGGGTGGTTCTGTGGTGCTACGAATGTAGGAGGACCCAATGCTGGAGCTTATCAGGGTATGCAAGGTATACCAACAAATATGCAGCATAATGAGGATGGTAATGTTGTGGCAGGTGGTCAAATGCATCCCAATAATGCAGGAAAAGCCGGGCCACAAGGACAAAGTCCTCAAGGTATGCCCAATGCGAAAGGACCCCAAGGTATTAAATAAAAATTAAATTTTTAAACATTGCTAAAAATAATTTTCTTCTCAAAAAATCCCAATATGGCTATAGGGTCAAAAAATGTTTAATCGTGATGTGGTAGGACAACAACAATTCTAACGGCAAAGGATTTCACCTTACAAAGTCTCCTTAAAATGTTCAACAACAGCAACAATTGCAGCAACAGGTGGTCAATAATCAACAACAGCAACAATTAGAGCAAAGTAATCAACCTGACTGTCCTGGTCAGGTGCCTCAAGCTATACCCAATCCTCAAAAGATACCCGTTCCAGCACTGGTATCTTCTTCCAGTCCACAAATGCCAGGATTAATGCAAAATTCTAATCAAAGACATCAAAGGCGGCAATCTTCAAGTGCTCGACTCAATACCAATAACCCAAATTTACTCAAAAGTGTTCCCGTACAAAATTGTTCATACAAGTTGATTTTTTGAGTAATATCTGATTACTTCGGACTGTTTTGGGTAGTTTTGTTAGAGTACGGGAACAAACATATTATTTAATAAATTTTATAAGAATAAATGTATGTATTGTTTAATAAATTTTTGTTCAATTAAAATTGTTTAATAATATTATTTTACTACTAAAGTCGACGGATATATAGAGCAGGTTATTTCGGTCATGAGTGACAGATATATACATCAACACTGACTAGTTACCGGTGACCGGTGATAAGTAAAAACAATAAGAATGAGCGGTTTGGTTTGGATATATTGGAGCCAGAATAATACATGTATAAGAAAGAGATGCAAAATCACATGTATATAAAAGTTTCGGTCACGTTTTTCATATTTGCCTTAAGAAAGTGATAGAAACTTGTGACTGATATATCAGTCATCAGTGCTAGTCATATGATCGGTCATGTTCTTATAGGGATGTTGTCGGGGAATTATATATATATATATATATATATATATATATATATATATATATATATATATATATATATATATATATATAAACAATTTTATAAACTACAATTATCGTATTAAATCAAAGTAAATAATTTCACCATAAGTCGATTAGAGCATCAGAGAGGTTTTAGAAATTGGAATCAAGTAAGACTATATGAATATATACATATGTCCTTTTTTACTTTTACATCATTCATTAACGTGAATAATATCGTAAAAAATTATTAAGCCATTCTGGTAAAATGGCCTAATAATTTGTATATGTTTTCACTTTTTTAATATTTTAAAAACAAACGTTGGTTCTTGCTACAATAGAAACTGATTGACTTCGTGTAAATTAAATTTCAAGAAAGCAATAAATCTCACTGACTGACGTCGAAAGTAATAGAAATTTTTACCAGATTTTACTATTATAAATAAAAGATCAAAAGAAAACACATTTTTTACCACAATTGCTTCAAAACCGGCAAATTTTGAATTTTACTTACACTAAAGCATTAAGTAAAATTCAGATAATAAAATTTCAACGCGCTTTGGCATTATTTGTCTCATTGATATATAAGAAACAACTTACCACTATTAAAAGGATTCAGCAATGCTCCTCGACTTGGATTCCTGAAAAAAAGACATATTTTTGAGTACTTTTTAACAATTCTATTTTTATTTTATAGAGGGGTTTCTTTAGATATCTTCAAAATTTTTCTACTTTGAATACGTTTTTCAATAAATTTTTTACAGCATCCTACAGATAACAACATTAACTTTCCAACGAGATAAAACACATAAATATCGGTTGAAAGGTTTCCTAATTATTAAGGGTTTCCCAAATTATTTTACGTCCTTGAACATGCTCCTGAACATATACAATAACAATTTTTTTTATTTTTAATAAATTTTCAAAAGTTTTTACATTTTTGAGACCTCAAGATATTTAGTTATCCATTTTCGTTGAAATGGGTTAACGTTAAGTCACTTGCATAGAACGAAAAAAAAATATTTTTGTCTCATACAGCTTTCAAAACTCCATTTTTGTTTTTTTTCAATAGTTTTTTAAACAAATTCGTTTCTGTAGGATGTTTTCTGAAGGATGCTATACATATATATGTATGTATATGTACGATTAGCTTAAGTCGACATAAGAGAGAATTGAGTTAAGGCGTTTATTGCATTACAGAAGCAAAGGCCGTTTTAAAAAATTCGGTTTATTATCAATGTTATGTACGTTTACTTTCGCTTAACTTCACCTAAGTTGTATAAATGTTGACCTTAAAAAAAGAAAGTCATTATTTTCAAACAACATATGTCTAAATAAAACTATACAATATATACTTTTTATTTAAACAGAACCGCAAAGTAGTAAAAACATAAAATCTTCTGCATTTAACAATATTTTTTTTACGTATTTATCTCTCTTCTCTAATAAACATGCTACCAATATATTAATTCACAAATTATTCGCAGAAATCAAGCAGAAGAAATATTACACAAAATTTATTATATCTCAAAACTTCGACTTAAGCTATTCTTCCATATTGCCACAGATATATATAAGATAAGATAATAAAAAATCGATTTCGAATAGGTAGTGTTTCAAAAAGGTTGTATATACCAAAAAAAAAAAAAAATATATATATATATATATATATATATATATATATATATATATAAACTGAAAAATGTTTGTTTTTGTTCAGTCCATAATCTACTCTTTTACTTATGGTTTATGAACATAATTCTGAAAAGTTTTGTTTGTAAATTTAGTAATAATGCGAGGCTTTCGATCTGGCTAAATTGGGGATAATCCTCCTGAAGAGATGACTTAACCAACCATCGAAACGCGTCGAGGAATTTGGTTTCTCCGCAAACATTTTTTGGCTTTTTATCAATTAATAAATAAATGTAACAGATTTGGGATCAAATGCGAATAATCTTCTTTTTGAGAAATATTTTTAAATAATTCCATATCAGATTTTAGGATATCATCCTAATCAGCACTCTATTAAATTTGATAAAAATCGGTCAACTAACTGGAATATCTCCAAAATCCTAGAATCGATGTACCACAAATTGCCGAATTTTTAATTTATTTTTTACTTTTTAAAGTCATTTGGTATTTTGGCGATATCTCAGGTGCTTATGGACCGATTTTGATTAAATTTAGTAGCGTGCTAAGTAGCAAAATTTATTAAAATGCCATTTAAAATTCAAAATACATAAAAACAATAGTTTTCGGCAATTTGCGAAACAGTGAGTCTGTTGTTTTAGTAATATCTCCGGTATTTATTTAAATTCTAAAACATGATATAAATTTTGATGTCTGTACTCCCTCCAGGAGCTCCACATACCCTATATAAACTGCATATGACATGAATTTGCGATCTGATATTAGAACATTGTGAAACCATTATATGTATGATATTAAAGTGTTATATATCAATTGTAGGTAATCTTTTCTTCTTCTTCTGTTATCCTTGACTTCCAGTGGAGCATAGGGCCTCAACCATCCTTTTATATAGAACTCTATTGCGAGATGTTAGGCATACATCATTCCATGAATAGTTTGCTGCTTGTAACTCCGCATCAATTGACCTTCTCCACGTTCTAGCAGGTGCACCAACACGACGGCCGCTTCCTTGTGGATTCCAACGAAGCGCTTGTCGAGCAATGTTGGTATTTGGCCTTCGAAGTGTGTGGCCTATCCATCGCCATTTCCGTTGACATACCTCTATAGAAGAAGGGATTTGGTTTGTAGCGTTTAGTAGATCTTCATTTCTTATTCGATTTGGCCACCATATATTAAGGATTTGCCGCAAGAATTTGTTTGCAAAGGTTTGCAGGCGCTTATCGATGGCATTTGTGCGTTTCCAAGTTTCGCAGCCGTAATACAAGATGGACTTGACATTCGAGTTATATATTCGTAACTTAGTTGTTGTTGATATTTGCCGAGATTTCCATATAGTTCGGAGAATGCCGAATGCAGATTTTGCCTTATTAAAACGCGATTCAATATCCTCATCGGCGCCACCTTTTGTAGATACCAAACTACCAAGATAATTAAAGGTACCTACACAACCAATACCCTCGTTATCCACATTGATGTGTGGCGACGGGTTTGCGCCATAGCCTCCAGGCATAATCTTTGTCTTGGAGATATTGATTTCCAGCCCAGCTGCCCGAGATTCAACAGTAATAGCGCTAGTGTTTTCTTGAAGGTGAGCTGGTCTTTGGCTTAGAAGACATACGTCATCGGCGTATTCCAAGTCCTCGAGTTGCTTAAATGGTGTCCATTGGATACCACGTCTACCATTCAGTGCCGTGCGCATTATATTGTCGATGACAAGGATAAAAAGTATAGGTGATAAGGTAATCTTTTTAGAACTTATATTAAATACATCTCAGTACAGTTCTGATATAACATCATTACAATAGAGATATCGAAAAGAGACCAAAATCAAGATAACATTTTTGAATAAAATATTGATGCATATGGAAATGAAGGTTATCTTTCTAGGATTTACACAGAAAATAATTTAGTCAAATTGACACATACATCAAGACCTAATAGTTGTTTAAGCAATATGTTCGTAGAATACACGCAGTTACACGCCTATTGAGAAATGGTTCGATAAAAGATAACTTTCAAATATTCTTCAATTCGAAATCGGTCCACTTACTTGGGAGATAAACTTAATTAACCACTGACTTTCTTATATAGTTCTGATATATGCACATTCAAAATGCATACATTAAATATGAACTTTTAAAATATAGTTTGGATACCAAGGCCAGAATAATACTTCTCAAATATTATCGCTTAAGTAATCATCTCAATAAGTCCATTAACTTCAAAATTATAACTATTCATACGCTTGTATTTTAAGGCTTGTATATATTGACAAAACAATCTCTCCCGAATATTATTATTGAAAAGAAAACGTAAAGTTTTACTAAGTTCAGATAAAAGTGCATATTTATGAACTTTTTAGAACCGTGAAGTTTTACGTTTTCTAAGTTTTAATTTTATTTGAATCACAAACTATGTACAGTGCAACTTCGACAATCCGGACACATATAGTTTTAGGCTCGAGTTGTCCGGTCTATCGCAGGTAAAAATATTGGAAAAATCGAAGTGAGTTAAACACATGTATTGTTCTATGTTTTATTAAAAAAAACATTAAATTATTTCATTGAATTGATAAAATACATATTTTAAGTGAATTCAAACATAAGTAGAACTATATTTTATTAATAAAAGATGTTAGTTTCTGCTGGCTAACTTTGTTGAGCTGGTTTATATATGATTTTTGCTCTAGTCTCTTTAACAATAAAATATCCTGCATATCCAAATTATTTTCCTCAGCTTACTGAACCCAAATTGAAAATGATTTCTTTGCTTCTGCATTAGAAATCTTAGTTTTTGCATCCATTACTACAAAGTCCTCTTCAGAATCCGTAAGCAGCACTGAAGATTCATTTCTTTCAGCGTGTTTTATTATCTCTTCATCGGAAAAATCCATTGAAAATTCATTTGCATCAGTTGCCCAATCATTGATATCTTTTTCAGTCATATTTTTACCGAAATTTATAGCTCCAATCATATTTTGGATGGACTTCATTTCATTATAAATGCCATCAGATTGCAGCTCATTACGCAGAGCCTGAAGCGGTATCGTGTCTTTATCGTCCCAGCATGATTCAGTTTTTGGCCACAATGCAGACCAGCTTCTCTGAATATTTTTTTCACTAATACTTTGACATGGAACCGCCGTGGTATAGCAGGTTACTCATCCGCCTAGCATACCAGAGGCCCAAGCTCGATCCCTGGCCAGACTCACTTGAAAAAATTAATTTTCAAAAAAAGCGGCGGTTCACCTCATAACTCAGCTAGCCACTGGTTATTGAGTATTAGGCTATGTAAAACTTCTCTAACTAATGCATTTGCCGTTCGGAGCCGGATTTAAAACTTAGGTCCCTTTCAATGAGTCTACAAATAGAATCGGATGCATCTCATTGTCTGAGAGAAGTACCCCTTGTTCCATTGGAATGTTGTCGGGGAATTATATATTATATATATATAAAACTTTGATATGCTAAGCCCAAGAAATAAACAGTATCTTTAAGGCTAAACTTTAACCACTTCGACATCATCATCAATTTCTGATAAAATATGTTGCAATAATCGTTTTCTATAAGTGACCTTTACGTTCTGTATTAAGTTTTGGTCCATAGGCTGTAAGATTGCCGTACAATTAGGTGGTAAAAATAGGACTTTGAAATTTGGATCAAAATTAATTTCATCCGCTTTAGAATGTGAGGGAGCATTATCTAATATTAACAAAGCTTTAAGTGGTCTGTTAACCTGTGTTAGAAACTTTTTTACTTCTGGAATAAAGTGGTTTTTGAACCAGTCAAGGAAAAGGGACGTTGACATCCATCCTTTATTAGTTGCCTTATATACAACTGGAATCTTATAACCTTTAAAGGCTCTTGGATTAGCAGATTTGCCAATAACCAAAAGAGGCAGTTTATGTGTTCCTGCAGCATTTGAACATGGCATAATTGTCACACGATCTTTGGACATTTTTCTCCCTGGAGCTGACTTTTCATTTGTATGCACCCATGTGTTACCAGGCAATAACCTCCAGAAAGCTGCAAATTCGTCTGCATATAAACTTGCTCTTCACTTTAAACCATCTCAGCAACAATATCAGCAAACTTTTTTTTTAAAGAGCACTACGGCGCTTTCATCACTGGAAACTATTTCACCACAAATTTTTAGATAACAAACACCATGACGTGACTTAAATTTATCAAACCAGCCTGAACTCGCTGAAAAATCGTCCTTCCCCGTCATCTTTTCATTAAAAAGTTTGGCCTTTGCTTTCAGAATTTCCGAGGAAATCGGTATGTGCTTGTTTCTTTGCTGCAAAAACCATGGCTTCCTCTAACTCAGGATTTTCTGCTTTTTTCATAACTTTTTATTTCCTAAAAAAAAACGGGTATGTACGATTATGAAAATGTTTATTTGAATCTTAGTTTAAATATTACCAGGTCCATTACAGGTATTTGAAATTAATTGTTTTATCTTCTCCTTATTTTTTTAATATCGCAAATCGTTGATTTAGAACATGAAATTTTTCTGCAACCTGCCTTATATTTTTTCCCTCATCAAGACTTTGTAAAATGTAACATTTTTCCATTAAGGTAAGAGTTTTATTTTTACGTTTATAATTTGAAAGCATGGCACTTGGACTTTGATCAAATAACCAAACTTGAAAGAATGAACCGAAACTGAAGTAATGAAAGCGCAAAATGTAAATAAAAGCATGAATAGCAACACATGCGAGCTAAAGACGGAAAAACCGCGGATTTTAATTTATTTTTCCTACTTAAAAAACATTATATAACATAGAGGTAAAAATTTTAAATTGTCCGAAATATAGAAGCGTCCGAATTATTGGAGTGACCGGACTGGCGTATGTCTGAACTGTCGAAGTTGCACTGTATATGGAATATATGTATAGATTTTTAAACCGCAATATAAACCGATGCATCGCGATGTATAAACTATATCGCTTCAGAAAATATCAGAATATAACCACTCTTAAAAAGCTGTGTTAATTCCAACGACCTTGAACTAATTAGAAAATCCATATATCAATAATTTCTGTAGGAAATAAAACCATAAAAAAACATAAAATCTTTTAATTATGTACTTTACTTTTGAAACACCATTCGTAAAGGGTATCTAAGATTCGGCAAAGCCGAATATAACACTCTTACTTGTTTTAATTATATTTCCAATAAGATAATACAAGCCACCAAAAATATAGATATTTGTACCCACCTACCAACCCAGGCAGTGAGTATGTTCACTTGAGTACATTGAAAAGTTTTCAACTCTGAACTCGAAACAAATTGCCAAAATAAGTGAAAGCAAGTGTCATAGAAGAAAAGGAGATCGTTACGAATTCATGTAGTGTATGTTGATAGTTCCCGATTAAAAAACTCTACAAGTTGCTAAATAAATAATTAAACCCTTAAAAATAAATAAATTGTTAATTCACTTAAAACTTGTTTTAAAATTTAAAGCTTAAAAAACCTAATATATAAATTGAATTCAAAATCTTAAATCTAAATATTGAACAAACCCCGAATTTACAAAAACCTTAATAAATAAATTATAATGTAGTGCTCATGATGTTTTAAATGTGTGTTTTAATGTAACTAGAAATAACGACAATCAATCACCCTATAACCCTTTAAAATATATACCCTCCACTTTCTTAATGATCTCAAAACTACAGTAAAAAAGTGTTATGTACCTATTTGGACCCATTTGTATGGGGAAAATGGGAGTATTTTTTGTTTTTTGACCATATACACTATTTTCGCCATATACACTATTGGCACTCTAGTGGACACACAAACTCTTTAAATAATCGGGACTTTAAATTTTATAGATCAGCAAATCAAAATATAGTAGAACTCACCTAAATCAGTTAGAATGGAAATATTGCACAACTTATTTTGCGTTAAGAGCTTTAATGTAGATTAAGGCTGTCGCACACTGATTCGCCCCATAGAAAAAACTATTTTTTTTAAATATTTTTTTAATATTTATTAACAGTATGCACACCATATAAAAGCTGACATATTCAGCACTCCAGATATGGTCGCCTTTTTTTAACCGATCGGTCTACTTCAAATAAAACGCCGCTAAATTTAAAGTATTTTTAAAATTTTGTAGGAAAATATTTTTTCTAAATAGGTTTGGAAAAAGGATCCTAAAAATTGTATTTTTTATTGGAATATAACTTCCTTACACAGATTTAACAATGACATCATGGTTAATAATATGACGTAAAAATATTTACAGTGCAAAGAAAAACACTGTGAAAAAAATTGTATAAAATATGGCACATTACAATTTTTTTCGAAAAATTGTTAAATTTAATGGATTCGGAAAAGTATTTAAAACAAGACCCCATTTCGTTTAACATCTAATGATATATTTTGAAATGTTGTCTTCATAGCGCATATAGAATAGTAAGAATAAAAGCACCGTTTTATGAGTTATGCCCTTTAAAAAAAATGTTTATTTTATAATTTTTTTTAATGATTTTGCTAAAGTGTATGGTATCAAAATTTATTCAAACATGGATTCCCTTCATGAAATAATTAGGAGAAGCAGACTAGAATATACTCGTAAAAAAGACTAGAATATACTCGTAAAAAACAAAGATAATTTTAGCAAAGACTTGATGAAAAAACTTCTAATTTCGTTTGATCCAGAGTAGCAACAAAATCAAGCAATACCTTTCGCAACTATATATTAGAAAAGGAAGAAGAATTTCGTTGATAATTATAACATTTCTGTTATTTAGTCCTCTTTTTTATTATTTGATATGTAAGTAAAACTCAGTAGATACATAAAACAAATATGTACCTATCTAATATTTATCAGCGCCATCTAGCGATCTTTATAATTACAAACCTGCTTTAATCCTTTATGGGTATACGGGTTTGGGCATATGGGGTTTCCAGAAATTTGATCGGAAACACTTAACAAATAATTTTTGCATAAAAAGATTTTGTTTAATTCAGCGCATAATGGCAACACTAGAAATATGAAAAATCCAATGTATTTATGTAATATTTACACTAGTAATACGAAATCCTTGAAATAACTAAAAAATGTCTATGTTTATAAAAGGAAAGTGTATTGTGGGCGATTTTTGGAAATTTTACTGAACCCTTGCGGGCAAAATATTCGGATATTTTTAAATTTTGTTTTATATTTTTTGTATCTGGGCTAAAATCTATTCATTCTGTAAATTTCATCGCTGTAAGTTTATTCCTTATAGTTTTTTCCAATTTGTTGCTACATATCCTCAGGCATGTTGAAAAGGACACGAATTTAGTGGGGAAAATTAAAATAACTTTAAAACTATTGCATGGATTTTTGGTTTTTATGACTCTAACTAAAGCAGTTTAATTAGAGTTTTGTCTTCGACATCCCATTATACTTTTTGCTAAAAACATATCTTTATTGGTTGAAATTTAGCTAAAACCGAAAAACTACAATTTTTTTCCATACAAATGGGTCCTAGAAATAAATGTCCTGAGCGCCACCTCAGGACATTGACCAAGGAAAACTATTTTTTTTTCTGAGCACCGTATCGAATTTAAAAAAAAAAATGTTTTTCACTCCACCCTTATGGTTATATCATTATGATATAATGAAAATAATACAAACTAGTTGACAATTTTATAATCACAAATTTGTAAGGGTTTAAAAAAATGAATTCGTAAATTTGCAGTGTATCGCTTTTGGTGTTTTGGCAAGTGTTTCATAAAAATTTCATTCAAATTTGTTTTACTTACTCGTTATATTCAGTCACTGACGTTGGGCTTAATCGACTAACAGTACCGCTACCACTTCCACTACTTTTCATCATTAAAGGTCGCATTGAAATTGCTTCACTATAAGAGCGTAACTCGTCATTTGCCTTGATGTCGTTCATACTGGCATCTAAATTATTTCCACCATTGATAGTCATTGCTAAATTATGATTAACTCTGGTCTGCAAAAGATTTCTTGTCAAATGGTTAATTCCATCGGCTACACTGCAGTGCATTGAGTCGTATATGTAATCAGTTTCGAAATTTGAAACATCAGACCGTATTTGCGTATCACCGGAGCCACCAATATTACCATTTACTTGAGGCTTTTGTTGTATTGTATTACCATGTCTGCGCAATGAAGTCCAAACACTACCAAATAATGTATGTTGACGCTAAAAAAAATTATAAACAATATTTACAACAAAGTTTTTTTATTTTAGAAGCACTTACTCTATGCATCGGTTCTGGTTCTTCAGCTAGTTCATCTAAGTTACCAGATATGGCTCTCTTCAGAGCTGGCGATACTTCGTGTAAAGTCCTTAGGCCAGCTTGCAATGTAACTGTATTACTATCAGCTTGTCCTTCTTTACCTTCTTGTTCCTTACGTTTCTTAAATCGTCTAAAGTAGTCCTGTATAAGGTACGTTGCATAAAATTTACCTACTGTCACCTCGTCGTCATTTCCAGGCGGTGGTACAACTTGGTCCAACAATTTGGGATTTGTTCTTTTCCAAATCTGTTTAATTGTTGCTCGTAATTCGGCGTTTGCATCGTCAATATTACCATCGGTTTTAATACTTAACGAGGTGCGTACGACAGCAAATAATGTTGCATTAAACAATACTGTACCATCGGAGTTCAGAGGCATATTCATAGAAACCAATCGCTTGCAAGCCATTCGGTGAGGACACAACTTTCCAAAGCCTAAAGGGGGCGAGATCTTTCTTAATAATGTTACCACATCCAAATGTTTTATGCGTCCTTTAGCATCGGGATCGTATTCACTCCACAAACGGATAAATTCGTCTAAATGATGGGGACCCAAAATAGACCAATCTCGAGTAAGGTAATCAAAATTGTCCATAATAACCGCTACGAAAAGGTTAATAATCTTCAAAATGGAAAACAAAATATTTATAATCAATTTCTTTAATTTTCTTAGCATTAATTGTTATTCTTATTTATATAAAACATTATTCAAAATAAACTTTAGAAGGTGAATCTTGTTTAATTAGTTGAAATTTATATTAAAATAGAAAAAGTTGGAGAACTAATGGTCAAGTTTTTTAAATTATCTCGTAGCTCTGTTGCATAAATTTAGTTTACCATATATATATTTTTTAAAGGCAAAAAAAAAAAAATAAAGAAAAAATAAGAGTAGATACATTTTTTTCAAAAGTACCAATCAATTTACTCCGGAATAAAAACGATCGTCACTGAGTGGACGGCAACATTTGAACCTCATCCATCTATTGAGAATTGAAATGTTAAACCGGCGCTTAAATGTTTACGTTGCTCCTGATGGAGATTACTTTGTTAAAAAAAGCAAATTATAAAAAAACAAGTGCTATTATCCAATTGGACCTTTATATAATAGAAAATGTTTGGATACAAAGTTTATGTATCTGGAAAACTAAATTCAAGACCATTAAATCATCGTGTACTTTAAATTTAACTATTTGAAAATTTGTATCAAATCCTTTTAGTCTGAACAAGAGTTTATTTAATCAATATTTATTAAAAAATGAGCTATTCTTCTGAAATATAATTTATTTGCATTTTTTTAAGTTAAAAAAATCGCAACAAATTAATTTTTTTTTTATATTTTTTAAAGCTATACGGAAAGTAAATTTTTTGCAGATAATTCAGCCTCGATGTTAGGCTTTTTAACAACCGGGATAGTAAATGATTGATTGATAAAGAGAAGGAATTGAGAAAATAAGGATAATGTTATTTTCTCAATTCCTTCGCAATTCCTTCAATTACCCTTCTAACGGAAGCTTTTAATGACCCTGGAAGCAATAAGAACATTAGCATGAAGTCGTTTAAGTTACTTTGAGGAAAAAAATAAAACAATTTAATTGACCAAGAGAAGCTCGTAGGAAAAAAATTTTACAATTGTATATATATATTTATATGTTTACCAAAAAACTGCAAAGAACGTAAAATGATATAAAATAGGGGAAAGCAATGCTCGAGCCACAATTTCCGGGATGAGAATCTGATTCCTCATCACATTTTACTTCATCACGCGGTGAACAGTCCATCATAATATCTTGCCAGGCTTCACCGGTGGCGGAACGAAAGAGCACTAATACTGCTTGCGGAAATGTTTGAAAATTATTGTTTCGATGTATCGCTGTATCATCGTCCAAGGCAATTTTACCAAAGACCTTATTTAAAATAAAAAAGTTTAAATTGTATAATAAATTTGAGCGATAATTATTAATAAAAAATACTTACCTGCATTCCAATGACAGCATATATAAAGAAAAGCATTACAATTAATAGAGCTACATAAGGTAGAGCTTGGAATGATTTGATAAATGTCCACAATAGTGTTCTTATACCTTCACCTTTACTCAACAATTTTACCAAACGCATGACTCGAAAGAGTCTGAAGAAATTAATTGAAATCAATGTGGAGCCACCCTAATTAAAATCATTTACAATTATTTTGGATAATATAGGTATATAAACGTATTTTGTATATCATTCATTTATATACATACTTTGGCCTTCGGCTTACATCCTTGCATTACTGTGCACGGCGTTGTCAATACCTGCTCCTTGGTCTTAATTTCACTATACACAATATCTATGAAACTTCCAAGCACAATAATAAAATCAAACGTATTCCAGGCGTCACCAAAATAATTCTAAAAAAATAAACAAAATTGCAAATCAATTCAGAGTTAAAAATCTAAAAACTATACGATCTTCATTAAGCGGCCTCTGTCAATAAGACAAATTGTGTGTGAGATTTTATTGAAATTATTTATTCGTTTCAATGACCTATTCATATAATTATGGTTAGAATTTAGAAATTTTACGTAAGTATAATGTAAAAATTTCCATAACACTGGCGAATCAAGCAGGCTGAATTTTACTGAGATCAAGTGTACACTAAGCCAAGAATTTTTTTATAATTCAGGGGATGATCCCAACTAATGCGATGTATTGTTTTGGAACTAGAAAATAGGTTATGGGAAGGAGGACAGATGAAGTAGTGTTTGTGGACATTTGATTTGAATTTACCTATATTGCAACTGACAGGGAAAACTTTTCGGTTGTTCGTTCTACCGGTCAATCGATCACAAAGGAATGAACTATAGCAGAATGGCGTATATTGCGTAAAAAATCCGAATTTCGGGAACGATTTCCCTGATTTTATTTGAGCACATTCCAAAGTAGTCACGATAGAACAGTGAGCCACAATCCACATTGCAATGGTGCTCCAACTGTCGCCGATGAGCACTCTCCTGCACTCCGTCGAGAAGCTTCAAAATACCGGCCCATATATAGGAGTTGTATTCCATTTTTGGTCGGATGTAGTTGATCGATAAATAGTAAGGAGATCAGATGAAGTAAAGTATCTCTTGCACCGTTTTAGAAAAGGTCATTTATAAAGATAAGAAATAGAATACGAGAAAGAAAAGAGCCTTGCGATACACCTGAATTTATTTTGAACTTATTTGAAGTTGACCCATCTATAACAACTAGTATAGTGCGATCTCTGAGGATGCTCGATATAAACCGAGAGACGTTATTACCGACACCAAAGGCAATAAGTTTTGATAGCAGTGCTCCGTGCCGCACCCTATTAAATGCCTTGGAAATATCTAGAGCCACAACTTTACTTTCATCAAAACGGTGTATTGATTTACACCATTTTTAAGATAGAAAGGCTAGCAGGTCTCCTGTGGAGCGTTCCCTACGGAACCCATACTTGCGGTCGTTTAGTAGGTTGTTAGACTCTAGATATTTAATAAGATGGTGGTTTACCATACTCTACAAAATGTTGGAGATTGTTGGCCTCACCCTTTTAAGGGATTGGCGTAACATTACCAACCTTCCAGCACCTAGGAAATGTACCGGCATGGTACAAGGTGCTGAATTAAGAAATTACTCCTAGGCATCACACTTTTATCGCAGGATTACGCTGTGACCTTTTTTCGAATATGTATAACAAACTATTGAAAAAAACAAAAAAGGAGTTTGAAAATGGTTTAAAATAATACTTTTTTTCGTCCTATACAAAAGTGACTTAGCGTTAGCCCATTGTAATAAATATAGATATCTTGGGATCTCAAAAATGTAAAAAAAGTCAAACTTGTTTTTTTTTAATAATAAATTTTTTAATTGTATATGCCCAGTAAAAAGACTTAAAAGATATCATGTTCTTGATTTGCCTTTTAGACGCTAGGTAGGTATATTTACACAGTATATATTGTTTTTATTATTGATTTTACTGGAAATCGATAATATAAGTTATTGTTAGTTAGTTATAAAATTTGCTAAATGTTTGATTAAAAATAGATTGCAAATAAAAGAATACCTTAAAAAAATATGTTCAGGAGAATCTTCAAGGATGAAGAATATTTTGGAAAATCTTAATAATTAGGAAAGTTTTCAACCGATTTTAAAGTAATATATCTCGTTGGAAAACCCATTTAATTCTCAGTTTCATGCTGTTAAACACTTTTTGAAAATACATTCTGAGTTAGATTTTTTTTCAAACACTTGAAGAAACCCCTTATATCACCCATATAACTGGCATCGGTACGCTTTCCAGATATCCGATCTAAATGAAACTTTGTATTTGGATTATTGGGGTCAAATGTAAAAAAAATGGGAAGTACGTCTTTCTGTATTACAAAGTTTATTTTTTTCATACAAAGGTGGAACACTCTAATATATGTATATCAGAGCTGCAATACATGGTTACAAATTTTGTGAAAAGAGAGGACGTCTTTCGATTTGCAGACATTTGCTCGACGTCATATTTTATTATTTATTTGATAAAATGGACTTTTATTAAAACTGAATTTTATTTCAAAGAAACTTTTCTTCTTAACCTCTTGTTTTCGAGGTTAGGAAAAATATATTCCAATTCATAATGAATTTAGCCATGAAATCCCTTTAATAAATGTGTATCGTTCATACATATGTATGTATCTAAAGCTTAGAGCCTGGGTAACCAGGCTGAACAAAGCCTCCAAAATTTTATTTCTAAAAGGCTCATCAAAATCAGTCCACTAATTTAAGATATATATGGGCACCAAAATTTTATTGCTGAAAGACACATCAAAATCAGTCCACTAATTTTGGATATATATGGGCTCACTGTTAAGCTTTTTTTTATATAGCTTTGATATATGATTTTTTATGTATTCTGATATCTTTCATAAGTATCTCAAACAAAGAGCCTGTGTATACTCAACCTAAAGCATAGCTCGACGAAACTAAATCTACCAACATTATTTATAAAAGATAACTATGTCGGTCTATGAAGATCAGATATATGTACGTGATAATCTATGAACTTTAATCCAAAACCTATATACATGTATCTAATAAATATTATAGGTGAATTACTCATCTAAATACATAATAAATGTGTATCTGAAAATAAAAATTAAAAATTGTTACTTACTTTGAAACGAAATGCTGCCAGTTTAAAAACAAACTCCAATGCAAAAACAGCAGTAAATATCATATTTAGGGCGTCTAATATTTCTGTGTAATACTCCGGTTGCTTGTGAAATTTCATAGCCAATGTTACCGTGTTTATCATGATCAGAACGAAAATTGAATACTCAAATGATGATGATGTCACAAACCACCAGACTTTGTACTGTATCCCATGCTTGGGTATATACCGACGCACCGGTTTCGCTTTTAATGCGAATTCAATGCAATTACGCTGATTTTTGTCTAGTTCACAATTTTTATATTCCTGTTCACCCTCATTTTGGAATGTGACAATAACAAAACCGACGAATATATTAACCATAAAGAAGGCAATAATAATGATATAAATAATATAATACGCAGCTACAATTGGGCGAAAATTGTGTATGGGTCCGCCGTTTTCCTTATTAGAATCAATTGAGACATAAAGCAAACTATAAAAAATAAGAACGAAATAGTTGTTATTGTTAAAATCGAATGTAAGTTATGATATAAAACCACAAACAATTTTGTCGCTATGCCGAATCTTATATAACCTGCATCAAATTGTATTAAATTTATAAATGTACTTAAATCAGCCTTATATCAAGTTTTCGGTATTGGGCAATTCCAATGCTTCAAATTCTATTCAATTATTTGGGGTTTTGGTTTATTCGATTAATCATGCGAATAATTATTCGGTGTTTAAACTTGATTGAATTATAATCGAATAATGACAAATTATTAGATTAAACGATTAAAATTGATTGTGAAAAGTCAAAAATTCCGTTATGTGATGCAAATCCATCGTTTTCAAATCGATTGATTTCAGATATATTTTTGGATAGTTTTCCCCATTTCCACAATAAATTTAATTCAAATGAAAGATAAGATATCAGTCAAAATGATTGAAATCAGTCAAATTTTTTTGGAAAAATAACCGAATATTATCTCAAAAATATATCTGAAATCGATCGATTTCCATCCCATACCGATTTTCATCACATATGTATTAAAGTGGAAAATAATAAATCATGTCCTATATACAAAAATTTTATTAGTTTTAATAATTTAACTCGTCTTTTGAAAATAGTGTACAATTAAATGTTTTGCTTTCGAACGGTTTTTTTCTTTTGTTTTTATAAAGCCTGATTGGGAAAAACTCTTTCACTCTGTGTAGATGTAGAAGAAGTTGAGAGTAAAGCATATTTTAATTTTCAGTCCTTTTTTTACTCTTTTCCGACCCAACTACCTTAAAGCCAATAACGGACTGTACAAGTTAATGTTTTGCTTTTTTAACTATTTTATGTAAAATGTTTGAAAATGATGTAATATCAGAACTGGATACATTTAAATTAGATGTGTATTAATATATAAAAACAATATTTTGTTTAATCGATTAATTGACATAAATTGTTCGATTATTTGATATTTGAATTTTGCAAATTTTCAAATAATCGATCAAATAAAAAAAATAAATTAATCGGTTAATCGAATAAAGATAATTCGATTGAATACCCTACTATATACCAAAGATGAACATATTTGGCAAAATATGTACACTAGGGGTATAACCTTTGAACATTTTTCTAAATTCTCAAAAAATACCTAGCATGAAAATTTATGATGAAAAGTGGGTTCACTTTCTCGCGGGCGTTAAAAAAGTTCCCCCCCCCCCAAATCATTTTGAAGTTTAATATTTTTGTATTGCTTATTTTTCAACGTTCCAAAACAACACATTAACTTAAAGTTTTTTTCCTTTAACGTTTATGGTATTTAAAAAATAAAAATTCAAATATTATTATTTTTTTGGAAACTTTATCAAGAAAACAGGATAATTTTTTTTATCCTGTTTTCTTGATATATACATCAGTAGCCACCCCATCGTGATATTTATTTTTTTTTGTTATACCTCTAAAGTACATGTTTTTTAATGAAAAACTGTATAAATCTTACCACTTGTTTTCCAGAAGTCTTCTTTGGAATATGAAAAACAAGTGGCCAAAGTAATGAGGGATCCGCTTATTTGACTTCTTCTTATTCAAGAACATAAATAAATTAAAAAGTAAACGTTTATAAATGCATGTTTTGGAGGTACTCTATGAATAGATATGTGAATAAGCAAAATTGCCGTCTCTGGTGCTAAGAGCAGCCAGAAGCAGCAAATGCTAAGGAATTCCGAAAAATACTCTAATTTGGATAATTTCCGACATTTGATCTTATATGGGAGGTAGAACTATGCTCCACTGTGAGTCAAGGATAACAGAAGAAGAACTTACCTCGTAAAGAGCAGATCATGTATGGGATCTATGGTCAAATATGGACCAACTCTAACGAAACTAGGTACATAGAAACTAATTTTTTAAGTTTCCATTCATACATAGCTCCTTGAAATTAGAAAAATTTGATTTTGTAAACAAAATACTTACTTGGGCCATCCCTCAAAAGTTGATACCGTAAATAACGTCAGCATTGCCTTGGCGACATCATCGAAGTGAAATTTGTTATTTTTCCATTCTCGTTCCTTCAATCGAGGCTTGTTGATATCACCATTTTCGTATATTAAATAAGTTCCACTATTTTATATAGAGCCAAATAAATATATATATTTTTTAAATAAACATTCACTTTAGTTAAGATTTTAAGTTAAACATATTTATTAAATCCTGGAATACTTACTGGCAATCACTTTCAAACATTTTAGATCCATCAGAACATTTGAAAAATTTCCCCTAGATTTGAGTTTTATTAGACGACATATTTGTAAAAAACATATTTATATATAAAAAGGCAAATATAACAAAAATTATAATAAATAGAAATAAATAAATGAAATCAGGGCTAAACAAACGGTACTACAATTTTTCCAAGCCCATTTCGTCAAATCAAGATGAGTTTTTTCTTCCGTAATAAGTATAAATCTATAATTGCTGAAAAAATTATTTTACGATCGAGACGCAACTCGAAGTAAAGGTAGGATAACATTAGACTAAAAGCGCTATAAGTTTTAACAAGTTATCTCGAATTTTAAAGTGTAGCTATTTTTAAATTTGAATCCAGGTTTCAAGCTAAATGTTTGCGCAAATGTACAACTGTTTAGTTTTATACATTCTACAAGAAATCTTCAGATTTTAATCCCAATACATAGGGTCAATGTTGTTCGTGAGTGGAACTGTTTCTGTACCAGTTTATCGAACAAAGCATTAGTTTTAATTATCGGTATTAATATATTTTATTCTGATGTTACGTTAAAACATTACTTAATATAACCATGTATTAAGTAATAAGAAAATTTGGGATATTTAAAAAAAAACTTTGTATATACAATTGTAATAATTATTTGGACAATAAAGGCTTTTATATTACATATTTTTGAAATAAAGAAAGAAATTAAAAGCGATGTGAACAAGATTTAAATTAGGTTAAGATCTGCTATAAAAATAACTTGTCAAGTGCTGAGCACATTTTCGAAAATTACACAAATAGGAGGTAAAAGGGTAAAAACGAAATTTTGGTACTTTTGTTTTATCCATAATATGTCTTTTGTACATAGAAACAAAAAATCAAATTATATATTCTAAAGAAATAGAAACAAATATGAAAATGCGCTTAGATCAGCAATGTGGAAAATTAGTAAGATTATCAGCCATGTCACAGAGCTCCATTTCCGTCGGAAGGGAATGAATTCCGTGTTTTGCTTCTTTGTTTATTTAATATTTGAATAATTTGTTGAAACAATGATAGAGTTACTGATTTCAATTGAAAAAAACATGTTTTGTAATGATTTTGGAAATTTTAAAATTTTTCGGATTCTATAGAACCTACAACCATTTCGATCAGAATTCAACTACGAAATGGTGCCTGTATATCTCTAAAACTAAAAAGCGATATAAACAAAAGAAAAATTGAGTTTGGATCAACTACGAAAATAAGTTTAATACTTTTTGGAAATGGAACCAATAAAAACAAATTGTTGGTACTTTTTTTGAACCATATGTATCTTAACGACCAATACATATAAAAATATAATTTATACTGGAATCTTATTTACAATTTATTGTGTTCTTTTTTGATAAAGGGAATGAAAAGGGTTAGATAAGAAAAATTTTGCGTTTAGAAGGGAAAGGAATGAAATTTAAAAAGCATTTAGATCCGCTTATGGTACTTTTATGAAATTGATCAAGTAGAGAGCAAACAAGATACACATTTTTTTTTGTAGATTTTGCAACTTTATAATTAAATTTCAGGTTCAAAATAATCGAATTTGAAAGGGCTACAACTATAAAATTCGAGCTTACTTTTAAAAACCGTTTTGTAATTTTGGCCTACGTTCATTTTTATTATACTTCATTTGGAAATAAATCGATTACTGTAATTTGATACAGTGTTATTTATAAGATATTAAGTAGTTAATGTTTTATTAAAAGTTCTTTTTAACATTAAAAAGTAAAGAAATTTGATTGCTTTTGTACAAATTATATTTGATTAATGCGTTAAAACAAAACTAGTAACGTAGCTAACCAAAATAACCCAAAATACTGCTAAATACTGCTAAAATAAAGTTACCGCTATTTTGGGAATTATTTCGTTATAGTTTATAAAAGTTTCACAATCAGAATTCATATAAAGGAAAAAATACCGGTATAACCTAAAATACCTTTGCCACTAAAATATCGTTTTAAAAATATTGTTCCAGATAATTATTTTTTATATTCACATGGAACATAATTTTATATATAAAAATAAAACCCTGAAAACGTTAAATAACTTTGTACATGTAAAATATTTTGATTTATTGAGTACACACAAAACTCAGTGCTATTTAATCTGCTGCCACTTTACATAATTTGATTTCGAAAATAAACGTTTTTACAAAATCATTTTTACAGTGCATGTATATTAGGGCGTTTAATTTTTACCCAATATGTGTTATTTTTTATATGACTTCGCCAAAGCCCCGAGTCTAGGTAATGCAAAAGTTAAATATTTAGGAAGATTGGATGACAATAACACTGATAAGTGATTTTTTAATTTGTTATATTTATCGAACGAAATTTTCTAAATGTTAAAAAAATGTATTTTGAAACCGACCTAAGAAAAAATTGTATTTTTCCAGTATAAACAAAGTATGCAAATTCGATTACACTGTGAAACACGAATAGAAAGTACTATACCAGTGTATTCAAACCAAATCGTTTAGACCTAGCAGATGGAACTTTAGAGTTATCGACATTTGAAAGTTACAATTTTTCCTAGAATGATATGTGAAATTTAGTAATAAAATACAGTTCCATTTTCTTTATTCCTCTCTCAAATATGGATTGACATCAAAATAAAAAAAAAACTAGACTCGAAATAATAGACTTTTTGTAAAACAACTCATATTATTTCAGTACAAATTAAAAACTTTGTTCATGAATCGTTTGAAATATTTTTGCTTTAAAATTTAAAACTATTCATAAAAAAATAAATATAAAAATTTGTACTGAATTAGTATGAGTTGTTTTACAAAAAAGTCTATTATTTTCCGATCCCCCACGGGCGAAAATAGCGTTACGTAATATGTAAACGTACCGAGACTCGGACATAGGCGAAGTCATATGAGAAACACATTTTTGGTAAAAATGAAACATCCTAATATATGTATATTAGGGTGCCAGCTTTTTTTCAAAGTTAGAATTTGTATGAGTCCACCCCCCCCCAGATTTCGAAATGCTCTAAAAAAAAATTCCCTTGAAAATTTGAGGTCAATCGGGTGAGGTTAGGGTAAAATATTTTTTAATAAAAAAATACTTAATATTCATAAAAATAAATATTTTTTGCATTTGGATTAAAATTCCTTAATATATTTTTAATATTCCGCTATTTTACTAATTTTAACCTTTGACCCCCAGGAAGTGTTAAACTTTATTAATAAAACATTACTGCATACCCTATCCACAGACTGAGCAAAAAAAAACATTTTTGAAATTAGGTACAATTCAACAACCATATAATCAAAATATGACCAAAAAATGTAATTTTCACAAAATTCTAAGATTTCAAATCTCAGGAATGGCGAAACGGTTAGAGATATCGACACCATTTTATCTGTTTTTTTATGAACCTGAAACGATAATTTGTAATTTTTGTTGAACAAAATTTTCTAAAAATCAAAAAATTATTTTTGAAACCGAACTGAGAAAAAAGTAAAATTTTCTAATATGAAAAAACTAAGTGAATTTGATAATATTTTGACAAACTCACTTATTTAGTACTTATAGGCCATAGAATAGTAATTCATGTGTTACTTTTAAATTTTGGGCGGGCCATGGGCACGCTTTCCCCCTATCCAATTGACCTCAAATTTTCAAGAGATTATTTTTTTGGCATTTCTGCGGTTTGGTCAGAAACGTATTTCTTCAAAAAAATTTCCCCATATAGGCTATTGGCACTCTAATATATATATATATTAGGCTGAACCTTATTTTACGAAAGTGCGAAATTGAACCGTAACTCCTCCCAGAAATATTCTACGTGACATAAAAACATGCTGTGCAATTTTTTTTTCAAAATTGCATAAGGAGAACACGTGACGCTTCCGTCTACAAAGGGGAAAATTGTAATTACTCCGAAAATTTTTCATAGATTTTAATTGTTGATGACTTAAAATAAAGCTACTTTTGTTCTCTTTTATATCCCAGTAAATTGTTTTAAATAATTTTATTCTAAGTGGTTAAAAATGGGCTGATGCGGCACGTGTTCCGCTTATGCAATTTTGAAAAAAAAATTGCACAGTATGTTTTTATGTTACGTAAAACATTTCTGGGAGGAGTTACGATTCAATTTCGCACTTTCGTAAAATAAGGTTCACCTTAATATATACATATATACATATATAGTAAAAATAGACGATTACAAATTATATCTTGCTTCTGGGTTGATTCAAGTTGTTCACTTTCAGATTAAGACTGAAATAGATATACAAGAATTTGTATTAAAGTGTTTTTGTTTTGAAGACGTGCGGATTGTGCAAAATATTTACATCGCCAAATTAAAATACAAATACAGTATTACAAAAAAAAAATCATAGGAAAACATTTCCCTGACTAGCTTAGACTCAGGGATAATGCAATTTTTCTTTTTTTTTTAATTATTTCACTAATTTTTCTATAAAAAAAAAACGTAACAAGAAGAACTTAACTCCCTGTACTTTGGAATTAATGTTTAAAATTAGAAACTTCGAGCTAATATTATTTGTTTTATTTGCGTTTGGATTTAATAAACGAAGTTTTAAGTTGGCAACACTTTTTTAATTGGCATTCATTTTGTCAGTGGTCAAGTAATTTATGTTTATTTGGTATGGAAACATGACATACAGTTAGTGCCACAATTAATAGTCATCGAAAATTCGAACTCCAGTTTAGACTACATCCGAGCCACCCTTTGCATTAGATGCTAAAAGTTTAATTTCATATTAGTATTACTATATACAATTGTATACAGTGTATATATACGTTGCGTTACCTTCTTTGGAATGTGGTTAGGTAATAAGAACAGATATTAGTAAATGTGTACTCTAATTGCATATTATTTAAATATTTTTAATTATTTTTGTTCTACAGCCAGTTTTATTTCTTTTACATCGGCTGCGTGTTTATGCAGTAGTTCTTACAGCCGGAAAGGATGCTGTTTTAATAAATAATTTTATTTTAAAATTAGAAATTAAAAATTACAGAAAATGCAGAGAATGGTACAAATTAATACGTAATGACAATGGTGGGCAAATGCGGCACTATGTTGCGTAAACTGTGACTCATTGAAAATGTTATTCTTTTGATTTTTTCACTTAATTTTATATTTAAACTTGAATTTTAGGTATATTACTAGTTACTGAAAATTATTCTTAAACTCATATAAAAGTTACCGTGAACAGAGAAATTAAAGTCATTAAAATCAGAGATTAGTCGAGCAGATGACAGTATCGATGAAGCTAGTTTTTGATATTGCTCGTGGTAAACGGACGTGTGACGAAATTGATCTCACTATTTTCTATGTCACTCCGTACAACTGAGCGTCGAATTGGCCAAATTGACAAAAATTTAAATAAAAATTATGTAGCTCTCTGCGAGTCTACTGACATTCACGATGTTCCACAATTATGCATTTTTGCATCTTAAGAAGTATGTAAATGAGAAAGAAAAAAATTTAGACCTAATAGCTCTTATCGAAACAACTTGCGGTATCGATGCCAAAACAGCGCTTTGTGAAGTGAAAAATAGATAAACTTAGTATGTAGTTAAGATAAACATGTTGATAGTAACACGGCAGGTTCATATATTTTGTTAGGAGTTCCTAATGCATCTACCGTATATAAGTGTGGACGTTGATTGATAGCTGTCTATTTTCGTAGGTGTAATCTTAATATGTAACCCGTTTAATGTGTGACCTGGTCTATGAATTTCGAAAATTTTCGCAATTTTTTTGCTAATTTTCGAAATTTTGTTTTTGATTCATAACCCACCTTTTTTCATTTCATAGACCGGGTCACATATACAGAATGTACGTCTAAATCTTTTTGATTGTAGTTATAAAAAGGGGATAAGAACTACAGCCAAATGTTGACCGATTGTCACAAAATTTTATATACTGGCTGGTATTTTTTATAAAGTTTATTTGTGCAAAATTTAGTGGCCGCAGGTGCCACAGTTTATAATTTAATAGCTTTTAACAGGCATTAGTGTTTTAGTATTTTCCGGGAGCGGTTTTTATGAAAAGCTATACACCGATTCCTATAAAATTTGGCATACTGACCAAAAGTTACATCAATTTATCAGCATAAATATCATTCCCGGGGCAGGGTAGTATGGGAGCTCTGCCTAAATGTGAACTGAAAATGGGCTAACACAACTTTTATAACATATCGAAAATACTTTTGTAAAATGTTGTCTCTCTAGCTCTTGTAGTTAAGGAGCTATCGCGCTTTTATCTGACGGACAAACGGACATAAACCCCATTTTCTTTTTGTATTTGTGTGTTTCCGTATGTTTTTTATATGGGAGCTGTGGTCAAATGGTGACCGATTGTGACAAAATTTTGCACACTGGCTGGGATTGACTTCCTTGTGCCAAGTTTAGTGGTTATATATGTTATAGTCTTAGATTTATTGGCATTCAGGCATATTTTAGGTAAAATTTAGGCTGTTTTCATAAGTGTTTTGTATGGGAGCTATGGCTAAATGTGAACTGATTTTATTGAAATTTTAAAACTTCTTTATACCAAATATACCTATATTATTGGCATTTAAGTAAATTTAGAAATTTAGGCTGTTTGTATGGGAGCTATGTCTAAATGTGAACCGATTTTGATGAAATTTTATATGATTATGTTAAACTTCTATATACCAAATTTTATCATCATAGCTATTATAGTTTGTTATTTATAAGCAAATAAGCGATTAGCCTAGGCGAGGTTATACGGGAGCTATGGTCAAATGTAAACCCATTTTGCCCAATTTTAATACCAAAATTTTCTCAGAAATGAGGAATGCTTCAGTACGCTAGCTCCTTTCATTTAGGCGTTATAGTGATTTCAACATACAGACAGGGAGATAGACGGACGGACATCGCTTAATCGTCTTAGAATTTCATAAGGATTCAGAATATATATCGCTTTTGATTTTTGAGCCAATATTAAGGAAATTACAAACGGAATGACAATATCAATATATAAAAAATTTTATAATTAAAAAAAAGATTTTATAAAATATTAAAAGAACTAATTTGCGATATTTTATAAAGGGAGTTTAAATAAGACATAACGGCGTGTATTAATTAAATATGGGCTTGGCTGATGCAAACATTTTTGCAAAAATTAAAATTCTCTGAAACGACATATTTTAATTTGACAACTGTCGATAGTCTACAAATCTATACGTATTTTAATATTATTAAATTTTAGAAAATTTATCAGTTCAGAAAATTTGATTAAAAAATATAATCAAGATTTTGGTTTTTGGCCGTACGTCACCACCTTGCGTTGCTAGAACGCAGAATTTTTTTTGATTTTTTTTTTTTTCTTTTTTACCTTAAAAAGTTGAACTCCAATGACAGCAAACATAAACTGTAGTAAATAGGTGACCAACATAATGTTACCAATAGTTTTAATTGCTACTACTACGCATTTTACTACATACTTAAAATTAAAAATAATTAAATCATTAGAAAAATTCAACGACATGGGACATAGTGGCAAGTATTTTATAAATTGAATTTTACATAAAATCGGATTCGCAAGACATTCGGATAAAACACGTGGGACGTTTTTTGTTCAAATATCAGAATTAACAAGAAATTAAAAACAAAATATCAATAATAATAATAATAATAAAATATTAAAAAAGTATAAACAAAAGTATTTGTGCAAATATGTATATATTATATAATTGTACAAAAAGTTTAAAAATGAATAACAATAAGTGTTGGGTAGTTTTGATTTTTTTGTTTTTATGAAAAGAGACAAAAGAGAAAAAGAATACGATTTTTGTTAATAGAATGGATATATTATATTGGGTTATGGCAATAAATATAATATTGTAATTATTTGACACAGACTAAGCTAAACACTAAAATATACTTTATGATTACAAATACATACACTAAATCAATGAAACCATTAAAAAACCCAAAAGAACCAAAAATACATTGACTAAATAATTTTCTACTTTTTCGAATTCACATTAAAAAAACTATATAGAATTATATTAATCCACCTAA
This sequence comes from Stomorhina lunata, assembly GCA_933228675.1. Classification (NCBI taxonomy): domain Eukaryota; kingdom Metazoa; phylum Arthropoda; class Insecta; order Diptera; family Rhiniidae; genus Stomorhina; species Stomorhina lunata. Next base: position 9,428,580 of record OW121745.1, read on the forward strand.
TGTACATTATGCAGTTTAAGGTTTAATTCTAACTCATTTACGCAACTAAGAATAATAATGAAATCAAAAATGCAATATCATGATGCTATCCATTAATGCAATCCGGCTAAAACAATTCTGTATTCGAGATTGTGATCTCATTTCGGAATGTATTCGAGATTTTATTAACATCAAATTTTGAATGTAGATGCGTACAGCTTCCTTCTTTTCAATAAACAAAAATATGAAAGCACGGCACAGACAGTGCAGGCTACATCAATGCAATTTCAAAATTTTTGAATACGAATGAAATTTGAAATAAACACAAGATAGTTTTATTTATCAGGGCGTTATATTATTCAATCAGAGGATTCTTGAATGCATATTTTTCTAATATGTACCATGTAACATGAAACTTTGTTAAGAAGAATGTCCAGGTGCATTTCCAAAAGTAAGTAGCGATTATCCGTGATTCGATTAACTGGCAACTTTGAAACGTTTTATTTTTCAAATTTGTTTATAAATAAGATTAAGTAAAAAATGCTTTACATAAGTTTTTTGTGTGATCAACGAAAATGCCAAATGGCAGAAAATTGCCATAGCACAGTGGGTTGAAAAAAATTAGGGAAATAATTCAATAACTTTAAGGGCTCAATTATTACTAAATTTCATATGGCTATTGAAGAGGAATATTCGAGCTAAAGTTTAGAGTTTGTAGTCTGTAGACTTATCACAAGGGGAGCTATATGCCGTTGGGTTATTCAAAAAATAAAAGCAATCTAGAAGTCTAATTTTTGAATGGAAAAGATAGAAATTTGCTAGCTGAGATCCACAAAACTTCGCTACACGAATGGTTTATCTCCTATAGTTTATGAGATATTCGAGTTCGAAAAAAAGTTTAAACTTTTCGACAAATATGAATTTTCCTTTATCTATCTATCTGCGTATTTTCCTAGTCGTCATCCCCTGAGTGCTGATCTTTTTTTTTCAAATACATTTTCGGTGCATTTGAGAGACTTCAGTCTTGTATACATGCTATGGACCGATTCTAACAAAAATTTGTAAGGCGATTATTGTTTGTATGAAAGCCAGCCATACGCCTATGTACAGACGGTCATCGTTAAATCGAATCATTCGAGAGACTTTTTAGTCTTGTATGCCTATACAATGAAATTTTAAAAGTTGAAGTACGGCAATATTTCTGTTAAATGGTATTTTATTATGGAGTATGATAGCAATTTTAAACAAAGAAAATATACAATTCGAAGTTATCTCAGAGTAACCCATTATGCAATTCCATGTTATAATATATAGCTTTAAAATCAGTTTTTTAAACAGCTTGGACTCTTTTCACCACTGCTGTCCATATCCGAATCACCTATTTAAAAACCGTAAATTATTTTACGAAATCATTTTTTTGCTACTACACAGTAAAAAACAAAGATTTGTATTGAAGACAAGGCCCAAAGGCAAACAGTTAACGTTTGTGGTATGAATTTGGAAGAATCATGTTTTTCAAATGCACAACTGTTTATCATAAGGCCTTCTAGAATCGGTATTCCCAACCGTTTGTTTATTTATGCTTAAAATGGAAAAACAAAAAATATTTGGATTATGTTTTAAAATAGGTAGCAATTAATAAAATATATCTTTTTTAATAAATGAATTTGATATTAAATTTTTCTATTATTTGACTTGATGCGTCGCAAAGCACGTACCGGGCAGTTGTAAATTCTAATAAAAATCGCATTATAACGTACATATTTTCTAACAAAAAAGGTAACCATTAGAAACTGGACTTTTCCCAAAATTATTTTTTATAAAAAACACATTTTAGAATAAAAAGTAAATTTTAGAACACAAAGTACCTTTTAGAATAAAAGGCACCTTTTAGAACAAAAGGTACCTTTTAGAATAAAAAGAACCATTTAGAATAAAAAGTACCTTTTAGAATAAAAAGTACCTTTTAGAATAAAAAGTACCTGTTTGAGTAAAACGTACCTTTTAGAATAAAAGTACCTGTTACAGTAAAAAGTACCTTTTAGAATAAAAGGTACCTTTAAGAATAAAAGGTACCTTTTAGAATAAAAAGTACCTTTTAGAATAAAAAGTACCTTTTAGAATAAAAAGTACCTTTTAGAATAAAAAGTACCTTTTAGAATAAAAAGTACCTTTTATAATAGTACCTTTTAGAGTTATATTTTATACTAGAACTGAACTAGAACTGAACTAGAACTAAACTAGAATTGAACTAGAACTGAACTAGAACTGAACTAGAACTGAACTAGAACTGAACTAGAACTGAACTAGAACTGAACTAGAACTGAACTAGAACTGAACTAGAACTGAACTAGAACTGAACTAGAACTGAACTAGAACTGAACTAGAACTGAACTAGAACTGAACTAGAACTGAACTAGAACTGAACTAGAACTGAACTAGAACTGAACTAGAACTGAACTAGAACTGAACTAGAACTGAACTAGAACTGAACTAGAACTAGAACTGAACTAGAAATGAATTAGAACTGAACTAGAACTGAACTAGAAATGAACTAGAACTGAACTAGAACTGAACTAGAACTGAACTAGAACTGAACTAGAACTGAACTGAACTAGAACTGAACTAGAACTGAACTAGAACTGAACTAGAACTGAACTAGAACTGAACTAGAACTGAACTAGAACTGAACTAGAACTGAACTAGAACTGAACTAGAACTGAACTAGAACTGAACTAGAACTGAACTAGAACTGAACTAGAACTGAACTAGAACTGAACTAGAACTGAACTAGAACTGAACTAGAACTGAACTAGAACTGAACTAGAACTGAACTAGAACTGAACTAGAACTGAACTAGAACTGAACTAGAACTGAACTAGAACTGAACTAGAACTGAACTAGAACTGAACTAGAACTGAACTAGAACTGAACTAGAACTGAACTAGAACTGAACTAGAACTGAACTAGAACTGAACTAGAACTGAACTAGAACTGAACTAGAACTGAACTAGAACTGAACTAGAACTGAACTAGAACTGAACTAGAACTGAACTAGAACTGAACTAGAACTGAACTAGAACTGAACTAGAACTGAACTAGAACTGAACTAGAACTGAACTAGAACTGAACTAGAACTGAACTAGAACTGAACTAGAACTGAACTAGAACTGAACTAGAACTGAACTAGAACTGAACTAGAACTGAACTAGAACTGAACTAGAACTGAACTAGAACTGAACTAGAACTGAACTAGAACTGAACTAGAACTGAACTAGAACTGAACTAGAACTGAACTAGAACTGAACTAGAACTGAACTAGAACTGAACTAGAACTGAACTAGAACTGAACTAGAACTGAACTAGAACTGAACTAGAACTAGAACTGAACTAGAACTAGAACTGAAATAGAACTGAACTAGAACTGAACTAGAACTAGAACTGAAATAGAACTGAAATAGAACTGAACTAGAACTGAACTAGAACTGAACTAGAACTGAACTAGAACTGAACTAGAACTGAACTAGAACTGAACTAGAACTAGAACTGAACTAGAACTGAAATAGAACTGAACTAGAACTGAACTAGAACTGAACTAGAACTGAACTAGAACTGAACTAGAACTGAACTAGAACTGAACTAGAACTGAACTAGAACTGAACTAGAACTGAACTAGAACTGAACTAGAACTGAACTAGAACTGAACTAGAACTGAACTAGAACTGAACTAGAACTGAACTAGAACTGAACTAGAAATGAATTAGAACTGAACTAGAACTGAACTAGAAATGAACTAGAACTGAACTAGAACTGAACTAGAACTGAACTAGAACTGAACTAGAACTGAACTGAACTAGAACTGAACTAGAACTGAACTAGAACTGAACTAGAACTGAACTAGAACTGAACTAGAACTGAACTAGAACTGAACTAGAACTGAACTAGAACTGAACTAGAACTGAACTAGAACTGAACTAGAACTGAACTAGAACTGAACTAGAACTGAACTAGAACTGAACTAGAACTGAACTAGAACTGAACTAGAACTAAACTAGAATTGAACTAGAACTGAACTAGAACTGAACTAGAACTGAACTAGAACTGAACTAGAACTGAACTAGAACTGAACTAGAACTGAACTAGAACTGAACTAGAACTGAACTAGAACTGAACTAGAACTGAACTAGAACTGAACTAGAACTGAACTAGAACTGAACTAGAACTGAACTAGAACTGAACTAGAACTGAACTAGAACTGAACTAGAACTGAACTAGAACTGAACTAGAACTGAACTAGAACTGAACTAGAACTGAACTAGAACTGAACTAGAACTGAACTAGAACTGAACTAGAACTGAACTAGAACTGAACTAGAAATGAATTAGAACTGAACTAGAACTGAACTAGAAATGAACTAGAACTGAACTAGAACTGAACTAGAACTGAACTAGAACTGAACTAGAACTGAACTGAACCAGAACTGAACTAGAACTGAACTAGAACTGAACTAGAACTGAACTAGAACTGAACTAGAACTGAACTAGAACTGAACTAGAACTGAACTAGAACTGAACTAGAACTGAACTAGAACTGAACTAGAACTGAACTAGAACTGAACTAGAACTGAACTAGAACTGAACTAGAACTGAACTAGAACTGAACTAGAACTGAACTAGAACTGAACTAGAACTGAACTAGAACTGAACTAGAACTGAACTAGAACTGAACTAGAACTGAACTAGAACTGAACTAGAACTGAACTAGAACTGAACTAGAACTGAACTAGAACTGAACTAGAACTGAACTAGAACTGAACTAGAACTGAACTAGAACTGAACTAGAACTGAACTAGAACTGAACTAGAACTGAACTAGAACTGAACTAGAACTGAACTAGAACTGAACTAGAACTGAACTAGAACTGAACTAGAACTGAACTAGAACTGAACTAGAACTGAACTAGAACTGAACTAGAACTGAACTAGAACTGAACTAGAACTGAACTAGAACTGAACTAGAACTGAACTAGAACTGAACTAGAACTGAACTAGAACTGAACTAGAACTGAACTAGAACTGAACTAGAACTAGAACTGAACTAGAACTAGAACTGAAATAGAACTGAACTAGAACTAGAACTGAAATAGAACTGAAATAGAACTGAACTAGAACTGAACTAGAACTGAACTAGAACTGAACTAGAACTGAACTAGAACTGAACTAGAACTGAACTAGAACTAGAACTGAACTAGAACTGAAATAGAACTGAACTAGAACTGAACTAGAACTGAACTAGAACTGAACTAGAACTGAACTAGAACTGAACTAGAACTGAACTGAACTAGAACTGAACTAGAACTGAACTAGAACTGAACTAGAACTGAACTAGAACTGAACTAGAACTGAACTAGAACTGAACTAGAACTGAACTAGAACTGAACTAGAACTGAACTAGAACTGAACTAGAACTGAACTAGAACTGAACTAGAACTGAACTAGAACTGAACTAGAACTGAACTAGAACTGAACTAGAACTGAACTAGAACTGAACTAGAACTGAACTAGAACTGAACTAGAACTGAACTAGAACTGAACTAGAACTGAACTAGAACTGAACTAGAACTGAACTAGAACTGAACTAGAACTGAACTAGAACTGAACTAGAACTGAACTAGAACTGAACTAGAACTGAACTAGAACTGAACTAGAACTGAACTAGAACTGAACTAGAACTGAACTAGAGTGAACTAGAACTGAACTAGAACTGAACTAGAACTGAACTAGAACTGAACTAGAACCGAACTAGAACTGAACTAGAACTGAACTAGAACTGAACTAGAACTGAACTAGAACTGAACTAGAACTGAACTAGAACTGAACTAGAACTGAACTAGAACTGAACTAGAACTGAACTAGAACTGAACTAGAACTGAACTAGAACTGAACTAGAACTGAACTAGAACTGAACTAGAACTGAACTAGAACTGAACTAGAACTGAACTAGAACTGAACTAGAACTGAACTAGAACTGAACTAGAACTGAACTAGAACTGAACTAGAACTGAACTAGAACTGAACTAGAACTGAACTAGAACTGAACTAGAACTGAACTAGAACTGAACTAGAACTGAACTAGAACTGAACTAGAACTGAACTAGAACTGAACTAGAACTGAACTAGAACTGAACTAGAACTGAACTAGAACTGAACTAGAACTGAACTAGAACTGAACTAGAACTGAACTAGAACTGAACTAGAACTGAACTAGAACTGAACTAGAACTGAACTAGAACTGAACTAGAACTGAACTAGAACTGAACTAGAACTGAACTAGAACTGAACTAGAACTGAACTAGAACTGAACTAGAACTGAACTAGAACTGAACTAGAACTGAACTAGAACTGAACTAGAACTGAACTAGAACTGAACTAGAACTGAACTAGAACTGAACTAGAACTGAACTAGAACTGAACTAGAACTGAACTAGAACTGAACTAGAACTGAACTAGAACTGAACTAGAACTGAACTAGAACTGAACTAGAACTGAACTAGAACTGAACTAGAACTGAACTAGAACTGAACTAGAACTGAACTAGAACTGAACTAGAACTGAACTAGAACTGAACTAGAACTGAACTAGAACTGAACTAGAACTGAACTAGAACTGAACTAGAACTGAACTAGAACTGAACTAGAACTGAACTAGAACTGAACTAGAACTGAACTAGAACTGAACTAGAACTGAACTAGAACTGAACTAGAACTGAACTAGAACTGAACTAGAACTGAACTAGAACTGAACTAGAACTGAACTAGAACTGAACTAGAACTGAACTAGAACTGAACTAGAACTGAACTAGAACTGAACTAGAACTGAACTAGAACTGAACTAGAACTGAACTAGAACTGAACTAGAACTGAACTAGAACTGAACTAGAACTGAACTAGAACTGAACTAGAACTGAACTAGAACTGAACTAGAACTGAACTAGAACTGAACTAGAACTGAACTAGAACTGAACTAGAACTGAACTAGAACTGAACTAGAACTGAACTAGAACTGAACTAGAACTGAACTAGAACTGAACTAGAACTGAACTAGAACTGAACTAGAACTGAACTAGAACTGAACTAGAACTGAACTAGAACTGAACTAGAACTGAACTAGAACTGAACTAGAACTGAACTAGAACTGAACTAGAACTGAACTAGAACTGAACTAGAACTGAACTAGAACTGAACTAGAACTGAACTAGAACTGAACTAGAACTGAACTAGAACTGAACTAGAACTGAACTAGAACTGAACTAGAACTGAACTAGAACTGAACTAGAACTGAACTAGAACTGAACTAGAACTGAACTAGAACTGAACTAGAACTGAACTAGAACTGAACTAGAACTGAACTAGAACTGAACTAGAACTGAACTAGAACTGAACTAGAACTGAACTAGAACTGAACTAGAACTGAACTAGAACTGAACTAGAACTGAACTAGAACTGAACTAGAACTGAACTAGAACTGAACTAGAACTGAACTAGAACTGAACTAGAACTGAACTAGAACTGAACTAGAACTGAACTAGAACTGAACTAGAACTGAACTAGAACTGAACTAGAACTGAACTAGAACTGAACTAGAACTGAACTAGAACTGAACTAGAACTGAACTAGAACTGAACTAGAACTGAACTAGAACTGAACTAGAACTGAACTAGAACTGAACTAGAACTGAACTAGAACTGAACTAGAACTGAACTAGAACTGAACTAGAACTGAACTAGAACTGAACTAGAACTGAACTAGAACTGAACTAGAACTGAACTAGAACTGAACTAGAACTGAACTAGAACTGAACTAGAACTGAACTAGAACTGAACTAGAACTGAACTAGAACTGAACTAGAACTGAACTAGAACTGAACTAGAACTGAACTAGAACTGAACTAGAACTGAACTAGAACTGAACTAGAACTGAACTAGAACTGAACTAGAACTGAACTAGAACTGAACTAGAACTGAACTAGAACTGAACTAGAACTGAACTAGAACTGAACTAGAACTGAACTAGAACTGAACTAGAACTGAACTAGAACTGAACTAGAACTGAACTAGAACTGAACTAGAACTGAACTAGAACTGAACTAGAACTGAACTAGAACTGAAATAGAACTGAAATAGAACTGAACTAGAACTGAACTAGAAATGAACTAGAACAGAAGTAGAAGGAATAGTATGTAGAGAGTGTATAGAAATTCAGTTCATATTTTTATGCACTTGGGTGCTTGAGAAATCATAAAACCAAACAGAGCTTTGTTAGAAAGAGCTTCTGCAAACACTATTACGGATTTTAGACTTTACTTCCATCAGATAAAAATTCGTAAGGCTGTAGATTCTTATTTATTCTCACGAAAGGAGAAGATTTTAACATAGCTTATCTATTAACCTTGAATGAGTGGTTTTGTTTTTGATGGAAGAATTTAAAAACAACAGCTAACATCAGTGTATATGGCAATGAAAGCCAACTAATTGCAGTGTGATAAAATTTGTATTGTTAATTTTGAGTAAACATTTTTTGACAAACAGAAGGAAGAGTTGCCTTTTCTATTTAGAAACCAAAATTTTCTATGAAAAAATAAAAAAAGCTTTTGAATTTAAATATATTGGCAACCAAACAATTTGAAAACAGAAAAAGCTCAACGTAACATAACGTAAATCAGACAAATATTTTCTAAGAACTTAATTTCAGACGAACTCGTCTGCCTTCAAAACGTTTGCACCCGAAATCACATTAGTTAGAAGAACCAACCATAAGTAACAAATAGTATAGTGGATAGTGACGGTAAAAAGCCTAAGGGACATAAACAACCGTTACCGTTATCATTTCGAAATTTAACCGAGATGGTAATAAAATTACTTATGCGAGGCAATTCCGAATCAAGTTTTTGAAGTTTAATTCTTGAGTGCAACCTGGATCTACTTGATACAATTTACAAATCTTTTGTGTCATACTCGATATGTGAAATTTCACGAAAATAGGGCCATCTGTTTAGTTTTTGGAAATATAAAGAGAAACATATTGTATATACATACATATCGTCGTGCGAAAGTTTATGTGCTCTAACCGCCATTTAACACATTTTCAAATCTGCAATCCGTTTTCGGCTATCTAGTCTAGTTTCTAAGATAAATAGTTTCTGTTTTGTTCTATATCCTTCAAAACAGATTTTTAGGACTATTTTGCTCTATACGCCAAATATATGGTGTAAAAATCTCATATTTCATAATCTTTCTATAGTAAAGTTTTTTAGAAAAATTAACTAAAAACTTTAAGATCGATTTTCTCAAAATGCATTTTGGCGTATAGAGCACATAAACTCCCTTACGACGATATATAGCCACAAAACCTAAAAATTCCGGGGTCATTTTTAGTTGCACGTTTTAATTCATATGGCCTCACCCGCTTTTAGTCCGAACATAGGTCGTTCCATTATTACTTGTTTCAAGGCATCACTCTATAACAGGGTAACTGTAAAAATAGTGTGCACTTTTGTCGCTAAATCCATATGCTGCAGGAAATTCGAAAAACTGATCAATACTTTAAATAAATTTATAATTATTAATTTTTAAGCAAGTAAACAAATTTAATATTTTTTAGTTCTTCATAAATATAAAAAAATTGGCGACATAAAACTATACTTAAGTGGAAAGGCTACATGCTACTTGATGAATACATATTAAACAGTATAAAAACGCCCTGTGGAAATATCTCAATAGGTGCAAAACAAATCTGAGTAGATCTGTTACAAAAGTTTAATAATTACATACATTTATACATGACGACACTCATACATATATGCAAAAAATACATATATACATACTAAATAAATGACTTTATATTTTAATTTTAATTTACATATTAATATAAATATAATGGATTACTAGAATGTTTCCAAATGGTACAATTAGATGACATACATACTTTTAAGATATATACATAAATATATAATTAAAGGGATATACATTAGGATAGTCTCATTTTTTTTGGGATATCGTACTTTAAAAGCATAAAGGGGAAAGAAATTTCGTATTTTAAAAATATTTTAATCATAATCGACTGCGGTCTGACTCCCTCAAATTTTAATTCGTTGCAGAACTTTAGTCGTCAGAGACACGAAATGGTATAAGAAAAGTGTATACAAGTGGGTGCCATATGTTAACATTGTTCAAATTGAATAAAAATGTATATTGATAATATTTTAGTAAATATGATACTTATATAATACATGTCTGATATTCTATATTTTTTATATACAAAAAAAAAACTTTCTTTAATACAATATATACCAAAAATTTAAAACTACAACTATAGTATTTCAGTATAAAACCAAAGAAGACATCTTGCAGTAGCAAAATATCTTGAAAGACCTCAAAGCTCACACTCAATTTAGTAAATTTCGGTCAATGAAATGCTGTGGAGTACGGATGGATGTTTGAATGGCATATTCTTCTATCATTTTTTGTAGCTAGTTATTTGTTTTCTTGTTATGGTATGTACACATGATTGTAAGATCTCGAAATATTGTCAAATACATTTAGATAAAATAAATTTCAATGGTAATTTATTGGATCTCCACTCGGAGATGTTTAGGAAACCTTTCAACCGATAAAAATGTCTTATATCTCATTAGAAAGCTGATATTGTTAGTTAAAAATCTGATCTGAATTAAACTTTGTATTTGGATTATTGGGGTCAAATGTATATATATGTATATATAAAAAAAATATATTTATATATATATATATATATATATATATATGTATATATATATATATATATATATATATATGTATATATATGTATATATATATAAATATATTACATTACATTAGGAATACCACGTCAACAAAATAGGCTAAAACTTCTCTACCCAAATGGTCAAGTCGACTAATCGTGATATATACAGCGATGTTGCAGAACTCAATTTTAAATATTTCGGAATCTGAAGAACCTAAAACCATTTCGAACGGAATTCAACTACGGAATGGTTTCAATTCTGAACGGAATTTGTGACATGCCTAATAAACTAAAAAAATGTTTACATCTTACCATGGCGTCATTATAAGATGTTGCAACCGTGTGTACATACCATAATTACTGCGTTTTTATTGTAAAACGTTAACATTAATTACAGTGTTTTTTTTTAATTTGAGAGGCATTTCAAAATGGTTTTCTATCTTAAACAGTTTGCATCAAATTTTCATGTAAAAATTTTACAATCGGTTCCTGCGCTATTAAAAAAAAACTCATTTGTGTTGAAATAGGGCTGTAAAATATTAACGAACTTATTTAAGTCACCATAAGTTATGATATAGGAGTTAATTCAATACTTTAAAAATCAATAAAAATAGGGTTTTGTTGGAGCTTAAATCATACCTTAAATAATTGGACTCCTATAACTGCAAACATGAACTGAAGAAGGCATGTCACAAGGACAATATTTCCGATGGTCTTTACAGCAACTATTACACACTGAACTACATGCTATAATAATATATGTAATATAATAATACCGGATTACTCGTACATAAGATAACAAATCAAAATTCATAGTTAATTTAGTTAGGCTAAACAATTTCATAAATAATTAATTAATAAATTGTTAATATGAATCATTTTCTTTACATATTTGCTTTATGTAATTAATTTTAACATTCTTTTTTCAATATTAATTTTTGAATACTTAAATTTCATACTAAATATTTGGTTATTTCAATACAACAGGTCAAATGAAGAAATGAAGTACACGTCCTAGGATAAATTCTTCAGCAATGTTGAAGATACATTCGAAAACCTTTTTGAACTTCTGCGGACATTACTATACCAAAAGAGTGTTCGGCAGTTGAAAGAGAAATTGTAACCGAATCCAAAATTTCATGAGCCTGTAGCGATGATATCAGTTGCTAAACTCCACAAAATGGCGGATACACTGGTTCCATGACTTAGTAAGCTATACATATTCTGTATGAACTTAACATATATCTCTACTATGACTTAATATGTATGTATCCCTAAGACGGAGACCAAAGTTGACTTTATTCCCAAAGCGTAAGTGTACCATCTTTATAACTATGGAACCTTAATGTTAACAACGTTCCATAATAAGGAACTATCCAAGTATCTGGGAGTTAAATAACACAAGGAGTTTAATTTCAGGCTCAACATTATAGACAATTGGGAAATGATTATTGAAATGATTATTGAAAACTAGAATTTTTCACTAGTTGTACAAAGCGATAGATAGTGACAGACTGACTGATTCATCATGCATTAAACACATAGACAACAGCAGGCTACGGGCTACAAACTGTCAAAATTAGAATACATGCATTCAAATAAAAATAAATTTTTTGGAGTCGACACAGCTACACGACTACCGACCACCGTTGTAGCTGTAGCCAAAATTAAACTATTTTCTATTTTTGTTGGCGACAATAATAGATTTAGTGCTGTCAATACCATATAATATTGAAATAAATGAGCGATTTAAGCCACTTGACTTTATTTACCATAAATACAATGGGAAGAATTTATGTAAACAATTTACATACTTATCAAATATGTATATATTTAATGTATATAATAATATCTAATAAAATATTATGTAAAAATTTATATTTATATATCTCTGACTCAATATAAGTAAAATTTTAAAAAGTTATTTTTCAAGCTGTTTAACTCACGCGCTACGTGTGCTAGAGTTACGTAGTTCATGTTATATAAAAGCCCAGTATGTCCTTTAGTCTAAGTTTACACACAAGTTTTTTTTGCAATTTTTTTTTTCTCTTTTGAAATTTCATTTACGTTTACACATTGAAATTTTGTATGAAACTTTTTTGTGGTTTATTCTTTTTATTCCCAAACAAGTTGAATAAAAAGAATAAAAGAGCAAAGAATAGAAGACAAAACGAATGAGGGAAGAGGAAGAATTTCAGAGTTTTTCCCCCATCTGTTCCTCTTTTTCCCCCATCTGTTCCTCTTGCCTCTCTCACCTAGAAACTAAAAGTTGATGGAGCTAAACTTGATGTGTATGAACTTAGACTTATAAAATTCATTATATAAAAGAGCTTACTTATATCTATATTGTTTAAAGATATGAGAATTTTTATAAAAAAAAAGTCGGTTGCAGAAATAAGTTTATAGTATATTATAGCTCTTAATCCATTATAAAGAATATTATATAAAATATATAAGAATATAAAATATATTTTCAGTAGCTTTTGTTTGATACCAAAAAAGTTAATACCGGATATAAACTTCTAAAGTTATACCGTATTATACTTGAAATTTAAAAAGCGCATAACTATTAAACTATAAGAGATCACACCAAAATCTTTCTATAATTTTTTTTTGATGTAGACATACTATCAGGTACAGGAAAACAGTTGATTTCGGAGATTAATAAATAAAATGAATTTATGTCGTTTTTATCAAAATTGAAATTGTTATTTTGTCCATCTTATAAACGTGATATTGGCACCACTCATAAACAGATGTTTCGAAATGTAGCTGCCGTCCCCAAAATAATTAAGTAGCTGACTACGAGGCGACGATTGCAGCCAACGACTTTTGTAGTCGGTGTCCGTGTAGCCTGCTGTTGTCTATGTGTTTAATGCATCAAGAAGACAAATGTTTGGTACTTTGCTGAAAATATTTTTAAAAAATATCGATTTACATGGAAAATATTACAAACAAGAGTAAATCAATTGCGGAGTAGTATTTGTTTAACCTTTTAACCTATAAATAATCATTTATCGCAATTAGTTTCGTCTAGCAACACAGGTAAAAAAATCAATAAAAATAAAATGATTTATATAAACAATTTATGGTAAATAATTTATGAAGATATTGCTTATAAATAATAATTGTTAATAAATGTTAACTTAATTTGTAGTAAAATTAAATATTTGTTTGTCAGTATAAACGTCATACTCGAACTATTTATTAATTTATTAATAGCAATAACATACATAAATAAGATAACAATTTAAATATGAATATACTTATTAATAATATTAGATATATAAGCATAAATATCTTATTTTTAAAAGCCTTTTTAAAGCCTAATACGCCATTATAAACAACGAATTAAAAGAACGTAAAAAAATAAATATATAATTAATTAATTCATTGCGGTTGAATTATAGTCAATTTCAATCATTTAAAATTCCCTAATTATTAACTATTTACCGGGACGTGAAATCCAAATAAATGATCTTTATATCGGGTGTTTTTTATTGAGGTATAGAACTTTAAGCTGGCATCACTTTTTTAACTGGCGGCCATTTTGTCAGCTGTCAAGTGATTAATATTTAGTTTGGTTTGCCATTTCATCATGAACAGGTTGACAAAAGAACAACGCTTGCAAATCGTGCAAATTTATTTCGAAAATAATGGTTCAGTTCGCGAAGTTTACCGCAAGCTCCATCCATTTTATGGTCGACATAATCGTCGTTTTCGCACTACGTTTACTCTATGTGATAATACGCATCCGCAGCGACGTCGAACAGTGCGCACCGAAGAAACAATTGCCGCTGTAGAGCAAAGTGTTGAAGAGGACCCGAATGAATCGATTCGCCACCGTGCACAGCAATTGGAGCTTTGTCCATCAACTTTATGGAAGATTTTGCGCAAAGATCTTGGCTTGCGACCTTACAAGATCCAGCTTGTGCAAGAATTAAAGCCGCGAGACCATGCAATGCGTCGTGATTTTGGTGTAAATATGGGCCGAAAATGAGATTGATCTCGATGCTGAATTTCATCGCAAAATTTTGTTCAGTGATGAGGCTCATTTTTGGTTGAATGGCTACGTCAACAAGCAAAATTGCCACATCCACATGAGAATCCACATGAGATCCTTGAGACGCCATTACATCCACAAAAACTGACTGTTTGGTGTGCTCTATGGGCTGGTGGAGTCATTGGGCCATACTTCTTCCGAAATAATGCTGGAGAGTCAGTTACCATAAATGGAGACCGGTATAGAGCCATGATAACCGACTTTTTTGTTCCCCAATTGGATGGCATGAATGTGGATGAGTTGTGATTCCAACAAGACGGCGCTACATGCCACACAGCGCACGTCACAATTGATTTATTGAAGGAAACATTCGATGAGCGCATAATTTCGCGGAAACCTGTCAATTGGCCACCAAGATCGTGCGATTTGACACCACTGGATTATTTTCTTTGGGGATATGTAAAGTCGCTCGTCTACGCCAACAAACCAGAAACGTTAGGGGACTTGGAAGCCAACATTCGTGGCGTTATTGCCAACATAAGGCCCCATATGATCGAAAAAGTTGTTGAAAATTGGACCTGTAGAATTGGCTTTATTCGAGCCAGCCGCGGCGGCCACATGCCCGAAATCATATTTAAACATTAATGGCATAAAATTATCCTTCTAATAAAGCCAATAAAGCCACATTTAAACGATTTTCTTGTGTTTTATTTCAATTCGAAGTTCTATACCTCTAAAAAAAACACCCATTATATTTTATTACATACAGTGGTGGAAAAAATAATAAGAACGGGTAAAAAATTTCATATTTTCTTAATTTTTTTCTTACTCTTACATAAATAAAGTAACTACGTTAAATTAAACACATTCAATTGGACTATCTAAAAGTATAAAAACAAATAGCAGTTTTGCATAATTCTTTAAAGTATTTGGGTTTTTGAAAAAATGCCTGGAAAAAGTAATAAGAACTACAGTGGTACCCCGGTTTAACGAATACTCAGTTTAACGAATTTGCGATTTAACGTTTTTTACATTTAGTACCTTATATTGCAAACAAACAGCCATTTTTTGTACTCGATATAACGAATTTTTACAAAAGAAATAGGGAAACAAAAACATTTGCATCCTTTCTCTTTTGTTTTTGTATACATTTTTGTTATATTTTAAGAGCGATTTTACTGACAAAAAAAAAACAATTTAAGAAAAGTATTTTCTTTGCTTGCAAAGAAAGCAAGAACAATACCTGCTCGTCAAATTCAAAATTTGTACGTTACTTTTACTTTTGTCTACAAAACAAATGTTTTTGTAAAGTTGACATCAAAATGCCTAAAAATGAAATATTATCGACGATTATCAAAAGTGCCTGCTAAGTGTTTTATCCAATAAATATCAGACGCCAAAGTCATCAATATGTACAATATTGAAATCAAAACGTAAACTTTTGAGTGAAATGGAAATGACTAATTTCGGACCAAAGAATAGAAAGGCCTTAAAAACCGGTGAGTTTCCAAGAATGGAAACAGAATTGTTTAATTGGTTCCAAAATAAGAGGAAGACGAACAAGTTTTTGAGTTTACTGATTACATACACACATGACTCTTTTATTAATATAGATTATTTATTAATATAGATTGTTTTATTTATAAAAATGTTTTGAAAAAAACTTCGGGATTTAACAATTTTTTCGATGTAACGAAAGGGCCTGACCTTCGTTAAACCGGGATACCACTGTATTTATATTTTGCAAAATATAAATAATTTTTTGTTTCAAAATACTATCAAATCCTAATTTTATTTTAATATTTGGTTGAAGCTCCTTTCATTTTTATCACTTCTTGGCACCTCCACTGCATGCAGCCCATAAGGTTTACGCAAACGCTTGGGATCATTGTCCTCCATAAATTCTCATTTTAAGTACATTTCTTCCTCCGAAAATGAAAGCATTTTATTTTTGAGGATCTCTAAATAATAACTGGCGGTATTTCTTTCCTGTTTCAATGAAATTGGACTAACACAAGACGCAGAAAAACAACCCGAAATCATTAAGAGTATAATGTGCCAAACAATATCTGAACCGCCAAACATGGAAAGATGAAACAAAATAAATTTGTTTGGATCGGACGGAAAAACATATGCTCGACGTCCTGCAAACCAGGAATATGATCAAAAATACACAAAATAAGATCGTCAAACACGGAAGCGTTTCCTTAATGATTTGGGGCAGTTTTTCTACGTCTGGTGTTGATGCAATTTCATTAGTACAGGGAAAAATAACCGCCAGTAATTATTTAGAGATCCTCAATAACAAAATGAATTCATTTGCGGAGAAGGAAATGCACTCAAAATGGGAATTTATGGAGGAGAATGATCCTAAACTATATGACAGAAGTGTAAAATCGTTGATTATCGAAAATGATGAGCCGGTTTTAGAGTGGCCATCGCAGTCACCAGACTTAAATCCTATTGATCATCTCTGGGGAGTCTTTAAAAAACAAATTGGAGTAAAAATAGGGATGAAATGTGTAAAAAAAAATCAGAAAGCGTGGTATTCACTTCTCGCTGAGCGTTAGCGCAAATCTTGCCGGATCCATGCCGCGGATGTGCCAAGAGGTGATAAAAATTAAAGGAGCTTCAACCAAATATTAAAATAAAATTAGGATCTGGTGGTGTTTTTCAACAAAAAGTTAATTTTGCAAAATATAAAAAGTTCTTATTATTTTTTGCAGGCAATTTAAAAAAAACCCGAAATAATTTAAAAAATTATCCAGAGCTGCTATTTGTTTTAATATTTTTAGATAGTCCAATTAAATATGTTTAATTTGACGTAGTTACTTTATTTTATTTATGTAGGAGTAAATCAAAATTTAAGAAAATATGCAATTTTTTATCCGTTCTTATTATTTTTCCACCACTGTATATTTAAAAAGTGATCCTTATACGAGAGTGGGCATAGTTTTGCAAATTTTTGCATTTCCTGCCTCTTGCTTAGGAAATTAAAATTGCTAAATTTGAATTTAAGAAGAAGATGAAAAGTAAATTTCGATTGTTCATTAAGATTTTTTGTGAAAAAAAACATTACTCAATTCAAAACTAAGCATGATAAACATAATGGGACTCTGCATCATTTTTTTCAATGGTAAAGAAGTGCAGAAGCATTAAAGATGCCTAACGTCCTGGACTCACAGTTTACGTCTTCATATCCGAAACAATCGGATAAATTAATGGTTTAATTTTAGTCGATCGGAAAGTGAGAGAAATTGTGAAAGTTATAGGAATCTCAAATGGATCGGTGGTTTTAATTTTAAATAATCAATTGAGAAAGCTTTCCGCAAGATGGCTGCTGCCATGGACGAAATGTGGATCCATCCAGTGGATAGTATTACTCTTAAACAAAATAATTTTTAAGCTCTACTTGCTGATAATTTAGATAGAAATAAAAATAACATTAAATTAATAAAGTGTGTCATTTTAAAAGTAAAATGATAGTGCGCTAGGCCACTCTTTAACCGATTTGATCGATATTACGATGTTTGTCCGGATGTTTATTTAAAGCTTTTGTTTTATCAAAGCACATGTCGTAATTTAAAATATAATTTAAAAAAATTTGGCACATACATTTTTTTGTCTAAGAATGATCCCTATTCTTTTTGAACACAGTCAGATGATTATTTAGGGTACCTCCCATAATACTTAGGGTACCTAGTAAAATTCAGATTTTACGAGGTAATAGTTTAAGAACTTAACCCTCTAACCAGATAATATTTTTGAAAAACAAAGTTTATCGATTGATAGTTTTTTAATAATTGAGTGAAATGGCAAATGGTTATTTCATTTATTGGTTTCTTTTATTTTGTTACCGTTAAAACATAATTTTTAACAACGAAAAACTACGTGTCAATGTATATATTACACAAAATTGAAGGATCGGGCATGTATACTTGTAGTAACTTTCAGATTCCCCAGTTTCACTAAACATACTTTTATAGGTTTAGTTCAAAATTTCAATGTCTTCATAAACTGTTACAGCTTTCAAAGTTATTTTCAAAGTTAAGGGTCATCTTCAAATTTTTTTATCAAACGTTTGATATCCCATAAGTTTTGAAAAACCTTTTTTGATAAATTCGGCTCCATCCGGATTTTGTATTTTTTTACGCCCTTCACTGCGCCATTGTCTACAGTTACCAAAAAAGCATCAACAAAAGTGGGAGAAGTAACGAAAAGATAAATTTAAAACAAGGAAGTGTTATAGTCGGTCAAGTCAGACCATGTGATACCCTTCACCACTGAGGTCAAATGTCTTTTGTTTTCTTGCATATTTGCTAAACATTGTATTTATTACCTTCATTAGGCCTTATATGAGAGTTGGGGTCAAATGTGGACTGAATGAGAGTTTGGGTCAAATGTGGACCGATGGTCTACAAAATTGGTAATTTGATTGCAGTTTTTTTTTAATTATGAGAGCATTTTAATGACTTTTGAAAGAAGAGGTTGTATGGGAGCTATGATCAAATATGAACCGATTTCAACGAAATTACAGTGATTTATGTTTACATAAGCAGTATTCTTTTTCAATTTAAAATACATATACTGAAATTTAAACCCAAAATCTTAATTCCGGGAAGTAAGAGCTATGAGACGTACCAGAAGTAATGGACAGCTTTTGACCAATTCCAATAGCAATAATGCTACTGTCAAAAAACTGTTTGTACCAAATTTTATTAAATTATCTTTAAAACTGCGACCTGTACTTTGATTACAAATTTTGCATGGGTGACCAGGCAGCCTTCCAAAAGGATGGCCGGACTGACATCGTAACATTTACTTACGAAGTGATTCTATATCTATTATTACACTTAAAAGAGGGTCTAAGACCAATACTTCTATGCGTTACATACATCAGCACAAACTTATAATACCATTTCTATCTATGGTGGTAAAGAGTATAACCAATTTTATACAGCTAGGACTACGGGAACCCGTGCCGCCATCATCGCAAAGAACCATGGACCCAAATTTCACGTCTTTGATTATATTGCTAAGGATGTGCAGAAAAAAATCCTGAGTTTAATAGACATAATTAACCATGGAGACATGTAAGTAATAAATTGTTTTATTTTGTTATAATATAATTAAATTAACCTGTTTTTTTCGTATGAATCTTAGGCCTACTTTTAAATTCCTTTTTAATTTTTTTTAGAAATTTTGTTTAACAAATATTCCAATTTTAAAACTTTTTCGAATGTATGTAAAAAAATGTAAATTGGGGAATAAAGGTAATAATTTCCACGGCAACATTCCAATTGGAACAAGTGGTACTTCCCTCGGACATTGAGCTATGCTCTTACCCTTTTAAACCGGGGGTCAAAGGTCAAAATTTGGAATGTTTAAGTTTTCAGTACTAAATTATGAAACTTTATAAATTTAGTAACAAAATTCGATAAAAATGGATAAAAGCAAATTTTTCATACTAAGATTAGGTTTTATTTTAGTAAAAAAAAGTATTTTAACAATTAAAAGACATGGAGGTAACAATTGACAAAAACAATTTTGGGCCATTTTAGACCACATGGCAAGGTAAAAATCGAGATTTTTTTAATAAAAATATAAAATTCTGGTGCTTAATAATCACTTTTAAGTATTTTTGTTGAAATTCGCTACAAAATTAATAAAACCCGTAATTTTGCCATGGAAGAAAGGGTTAAACATTTGCAATTAAAAAAAAACTCAGTATATACTCTCTATTTACTGAGCAATAATATTCATTAAAAGCATTGTCAAAAGTAAACAGAAGCATTAATACAATTAAGGAAACTTTCGTGAAAATCGGAGAATACAAATCGCTGGTAGAGCATAACTATTAAAGATATTGACCTCAATTTAATTTTATTTCTCTGTTTATATATTTAAAAACACTGGTGAGACAATTTTTAATTTGTAACATTTGTTAAACAAAATTTTCCTAAAATTTTAAAAATGAGTTTTGAAACCGACCTGAGAAAAACGTACCATTTTTTTTAAGATTGTACAAAATTAAGCTGAAAGATTAAAAACATATTGAATATAAACTAGGTTTTAATAAATAAATATGTTCAATATGACGCTTACATCAAACTCCGGCGTCATGGCGGCACGGGTAGACGTAAGCCGATCGAAATAATATTTCATATTTCGTTTTTTGATATCAAAATAAAAAACTGGCCTGCAGCCTATCTGAAATTCTCCATAATATCTTGGGACAGTCAAGTTATTACATTGAGTATACCACACTATAGATTTGTTAGAAAAAGGTAAATTTCTAACAAAAATTTCTACACAAAAATATATTTTATCTGTATAAATTTTTACTGAAAATATATATATTTTTACTAAAAATATATATTATATGAACACCGATTCAACAAAAGATTGATTACGATACATAATAGTATGTACCTGCAAGTACGTATTGTATTGTATGAAATTATAAAATTAATAAAAATAAAATAGTTAATGAAGATTTCACCAGAAGAACATCATACATACGTATGTAGTATATCAATACAACTTTTCTTATTTTCAGTGTCGTAATAAAGCAGAAAATGGGCGTGCCCATCCGCCTACAAATTGTAAAAACAGACACACTTTGTTATATTTTATTTTAATGATAAGAAGAGCTCAAAATTTGAATTTCGGATATACACCAATACTTCGCTTTGCGTTGTTTCTTACTATGTTATTTTTTTCGAAGTTGGGTCGTTAGTCGACTTTCTTTCACAGAAAATTGGTCCAATACGAGCTGAACATACATTGGAGCAATCTTCTGTGAAAGAAAGCCGACTTACGACAACAACCACTATGAACTCATAAGACAGTGGTTAATTTTAATTTAATTTTATTTATAAATTAATTGAATAGTTTATTTTGCTTTAAGCCTCTGCGGCAGAATTGATATAGTTCTCACAATTTAAATGTCGTGGTAAACTACCAGGCACCATTCTCATAGCTTATATTTTCCAAAATCCGTTCTGAGAAACGAATAAAACCATTCAAGGCACAAATTTGTGTTATAAGTTATTTATTGGCTTGGCATGAATTTTATGTAAAAAAAAATTTGAAGTTATTGGTGACTGTACTATTTTTCTTTTTTAAATAAATAGTATTTACTTTGTTTAATTTTGTTTTTAAAAATTAATATTTTCATAATGCTGGAACCTATCTTTGGTCATTACTTGGTTTACTTTATTCACTTTTCGATGTGTTTTTTTTTTGAACGTTACCCCGACGCAAAGTGAGGTATTGGTGTATAACAAAAATTTTATTATCACATTAAAAATTTATTGTTGCAGTTTACATAGATATGCAAAGGATAATAAATAAGCTATAAAATTAGAATGAATATTAAAATTAATCTGAGCTAAAAAAACTTATATTTTTGGATTATTTAAGACTTTAAATGATTGACAATATAATTATACAAATGTCTGTAATGTCATACGCAACAGAATTCAGATATGTAACAGATTTTCGATTCCCTTATATTTATATTAGTATAAATTTTGTGTCAAGCAACATCAATAAAAGGATTAAATAGATTTGTTAAGATAAATATAATTCTTAAGTTTAAGTTAAAAGTAAGAAAATTAAATCGCAATACAGTCAAAAAATTAATTAGCTAAATAAATAAAAAAAATACAAAAACTTACCTTTAGGCCTTTAGCTCGATTTATAGCCCTTAGAGGTCTTAAAACTCTCAATACACGCAATATTTTCACGACTGAAATCGCATTCGAACTATTCAATAAAAATTAATATACAAAAATTTATTAATTCATTACATACATTATTTAGAATTTAATATTTATAGATTGGTATCGAAAAGTGTTATATTAAACTATATGTTTATAATGAGGCCCTATGCTCCACTGGGAGTCAAGGATAACAGAAGAAGAATATGTTTATAATCTAAATATTTTCCTAAACAAGACAAAATGAAAGTAAAAATAGGCTATCAGTAGAACAACACCCCAAACAGTTTTGAAAAGCTATTTAGTTAGAATTTATAAGTTATGCTATAAACACAATCACGACTGCAGGCAATACATTTTGTAGCGTCTCCTACCGACCACCGTTGTAGCTGTAGCCAAAATTAAACTTATTTCTATTTTGTTGGCGACAATAACAGATTTACTGTTGTCAAAACTATAGAATGTTGAAATAAATGAGCGATTTAAACTACTTAACTTTATATACCAAAAATACGATGACGAAAATTGATATTAATAATTTATATACTTATCAAATATCTAATGTGTATAATAATATATACCGAAATTGTTCTATGTTGAAAGAAAAATATGAATATATACACAAAAATATGTGTATATAAGTTGTTTTGATTAATGCATTATTGATTCAAAAAACTTAAGCTAAAAAGTAAACATACATAACATTGA
Organism: Stomorhina lunata; assembly: GCA_933228675.1. NCBI lineage: Eukaryota > Metazoa > Arthropoda > Insecta > Diptera > Rhiniidae > Stomorhina > Stomorhina lunata. The sequence goes on from OW121745.1 coordinate 9,451,791, forward strand.
CAAAATCCCGAATTTTGTAAAACGGACTAAACACATTTAAGCGCCTTTGCTTCTATAATGCAATAAACTCAATTCTCTCTTATGGCGACTTAAGCTACTCTTCCATATTGCCACAGATATATAAACAAGTTAATATCGGATATAAACTTCTAAAGTTATGCCGTGTATTTCTTGGAATTTAAAAAGCGCATAACTCTCGAACTATAAGAGATCACACCATTTTATAAGAATTTTTTGTTTTAGACATACTATCAGGTACAGGGAAACCGTTGATATCTGAGGTTAATTACTAAAATGAATATGTCATTTCTATCAAAATATACATTTTTATTTTCTCCATCTTTTAAACGCGAAATTTTCACCACTCATAAATAGATGTTTCGGAATGTAGCTGCCGTCTCAAATGTAGCTACCGAATAATGTTTACAGCATTATAGCCCTTTAAAGACTGGCTATTTTAAGAAATTTTTTTCAAATATATGGGGTTTCAGATGAATGCTGGTACCAAAAAACACGTAATAACTTTTTTCTGCATAACCAACCTGTTCTAATTTTATACCCACCATCAAAAAGAATAAGGGGTTATTAGAGATTGTCATTCCGGTTGTAATTTAATTAATATTGGTTTAAAAACCAAAAAAGATATATATTCTGAATCCGTGTGAAATTCTAAGACGATTGAGCGATGTCCGTCTGTCTGTTGAAAGCACGATAACGCCATAACGAAAGGGCAAAATCGGCGTACATTTGACCATAGCTCCCGTATAACCTCGTCTAGGCTAATCGCTTATTTGCTAAAAAATGACAAATTATAACAGCTATGATGATAATGTTTGGTATATAAAAGTTCTACATAAGCACTAGGCAGCATATAACATTTCATCAAAATGGGTTCACATTTAACCATATCTCCCATACAAAACACTTACGGAAACAGCCTAAATTTCACTTAAAAAAACTTAAATGCCAATAAATGATAAACTGTAATAGCTATGACCACTAAATTAACCACAAGGAAGTTTTTTGTCAATACCAGCAAGTGTGCAATTTTGTCACAATGGGTCACCATTTGATCATAGCTCCCATATAAAAACTCACGGAAACACAAAAATTCCAAAAAGAAATTCGGTTTCTGTCCGTCAAGTGAAAGCGCGATAGAGCCTTAACGAAAAGAGCTAGAGGGACAAAATTCTACAAAAGTATTCACATTAAGTTAGAGCTCCCATATAACCCCGCCCCGGTAATCACATTAATGTTATAAAATTTAATGCAATTCTAATAGATATGACGACTTAATATAGAACAGAGGAGTTTTATGCAACTATTGGCCCGGAAACCACTAAAATGCCACAAAAGCTATTGAATTATAAACTATGACAGGCTACTATATCTTGCATAAATAAGCTTTTTGTAAATACCAGAGAATGTATAAAATTTTGTGGCAATCGGTCACCATTAACTATAGTTCTTATATATATGTATAACTTATATTTAATTCTTACCCTTTATATATCTACAATCTACAATTACCCTTTTTATATCTACAATCAAAAATATCTGGAAGTAAATTGAGTATATTAAGGTTTCACCTACGAAATTTGATAGCTATAAATAATCAATGCTAAGTTAAGACTTTATATACGGTGGATGCAATAGGAACTCCTAACAAAATATATGTGACAGCGCATAGAGAAAGGGACCTAAGGGCAAAAAAGAAGGGTAAAAAATAAGGTAAACAAATTATATTTAAATATTTAGAATGGCTCTTCTGAACAAAACCGTTTTTACCCTTAGGTCCCTTTCTCTATGCGCTGTCACATATGGACCTGCAGTATTATTATCAACGTGTTTGGCCTAACTTTTAACCAAAACGAAAAGTATTTAACAACTTATTAGTGTAAAACTACTCCTATATATAAATACAAGGGAAACCACTTATGGTGATTTCTTTTCTAGAGAAAAGAATGTTGCAGTAAAAATATGAACATTTTTTCCTCGAAGAGTGTTACATTTTTTGCAACTAGATAAGATTAAAAATTAATATTTCTATGAAATTCTCTCTAAAGCAAGTATGTACACTGGAGCGTCTCTAGAGCGGTTCGCCTTCCATACAAAAAAAAACAAGTTATGTCAGTCACCCCCTAGGATTAAAGCTAATGTCTAAACAATTCCAAAAAATGTTTTTTTATTTTTTTACCACGCCTACAAATACCGCCCTTTTAGTATTTTGTTCACTGTGTCGTCATTTTAAGTCCGATCATATCATTTTATTTATCGGTGTTCTCGGCTCTGTAAGGGCTACATTTCTCTCTTTGATAGTTTTTTACTACCACGTCAATTTATAGTCATAACTTCTAAAATATAGATTTTTACTCGATTTGATTAGGGTGGGTATGACTCGAATTTTAAAAAGTTATGACTAGAAAGTGACTAGGTTGTAAAAAACTATCAAAGAGAGAAATGTAGCCCTTACAGAGCCCTAAACATCGATGTATAAAGTGTTATAATCGGACTAAAGATGGCGACACAGTGAACAAAATACTAAAAGGGCGGTATTTGTAGGCGTGGTAAAAAAATAAAAAAAATTTTTTTTTGGAATTGTTTTGACATTATCTTTAATCCTAGGGGGTGACTGACTCAACTTTTTTTTTCGAACCACTCTAAGCGTCTCGACTTATATGGCAAAAAAAGTTCGCCGTACACCACCGATAATAAAGTATTGTTGTAAAACAGTTTCGAAAAAAAAAATATTTTAGCTTAATTTGAGCGTGTTTGGCATCTATATGACTTTTCCACGTTAGCTGTCTATCCAAGTGAATGCCAAGGTATTTCACTTCTGTTTGGTGGGGAATAATTTGGTTATTTATAGCTGTTGGAGAGCACGATTCCCTGCATAACGTAAAGGTAATATGAATGCAATTTTGTTCGCTTACTTTTACTTTCCATTACCTTCCATTGCCTGTATTTATGTTTGTAGGCATATCAGAAGTATATATAACATACAAGATTGGACCTAATATGCTACCTTGGGGTACACCAGCTTCTATAGGTAGTGGCGTACTTAAGAAGTCTCCTTCTTTAAGTATGAATTTGCGTTGGGTCAAATAGCTTTCTAAGAGCTTGCATATATCAATAGGGAATTTTTTTCTCCATTTATGAATTAAACTAGCATGCCACATTTTATCAAATGCCTGGGATACATCTAAGAAGACAGCATAGCAATTTTGCACTAACGATTCGATGGGTTTATTCGATTGTGTTGTGTTTTTTCCTAAAGCCGAACTGATGATTTGGAATGCAGTTTTTCAAAGAGGTTAGACATATTAGATAGCAAACAATAATAGGTCTATATGACTCTACGTTTGAGTGGCCTTTTCCTGGCTTGGGATCATGGTGATTAGTGATACCTTCCATTCTGTGGGAAAATATTTTAGCATTAAAATAAATAATAAAATTATTCTTATTGCTATATAGGGTAGCTCTTTTAGCAATTTGTTATTGATTTTGTCAAAACCAGGTGTTTTTTCTCGATTAAATCAAGAATAGAATTTTCTACTTCTCGAATTTCAAACATAATGGTTGCTCCATTTTTTTCTGCAACTGGAGGCAGCTGGACCGCGTTATTTAATGAGTTTGGGGTAAATACGCATTTTAAGTGATTTACAAACAGTTCACCTTTTTCAGAATCGCTTCTTGCTGAGCTCCCATTTGCATTTCTCAAAGGGGGTTTTCGCATAATTGGCCTTTTATGATTTTTAGCTGCTCGCCATAGCGAATAATCAGATTGCGAGGTTGCATCTAGTCCTTCTAGATATGTTTTTAAGGATTTATTTCTATGAGATTCTAATAATTTTTTTAATAGTTTTGTACAATTCTGTAGTCTATTTTTAGATTGGGGGGATCTATGAAGTTGCCATTCTCTTTTGGCTCTTCTTTTTTCAGCCAAGAGCCGTTCGACATCGGCAGTGTAAATTCTGTTGTACCTGACTTGTCGCGAGGGAAATGTAGCATATTGCCGAGGGGGTAATGAGGCATGTTGACTGGGGGCTAATGTATTATGTTGTCGAGGGAATGATGTATCATTGTGCCAGGGCAAAATTGGACCTTGTTGAGGGGGTGTTTGTGTGACATGTTGTCTGGGGGGTAGTGTGGCATATTGCATTGGGTGCAATATGGCGTGTTGTCTGGGGGTTAAATCAGAATGTTGTTGGTGGGTGTATATATCATCGTGCCAGGGGGATAATTGTGCTTGACGAAGGTGTGTTAATGGAGTCTGCTGTCGGGGGTACAATGCATTATGTCACAATGAATTTGGCATGGCGGCAGGGGGATAATGGAGGTAATTGCTTGGAGGCCAGTGTTACATGCTGGCTGGGGGATGTTATAGTATGTTGTCGAGGGGATAATGTAACATGTTGCCGGTAGGAATATTTAGCATGGCGCCAGGGGGATAACGGACCTTGTTAGGGGGGTTTATTGTATTATGTTGTCTGGGGGTTGATGAGGCATGTTGACTGGGGGCTAATGCAGTATGTTGTCGAGGGAATGATGTATAGTTGGGGGATAGTATGGGATGTTGTCGGGGGAATAATGTGACATGTTGCCGGTAGAGATATGTAGCATGTCGCCATGGGGATAACGGAGCTTGTTGTGTGGGGTTTAGTGTAGTATGTTGTCTGAGGGTTGATGAGGCATGTTGACTGGGGGCTAGTGAAGTATGTTGTCTGGAGAATGATGTATCATTGGGGGATAGTATGATATGTTGTCGTGGGATAATGTGACATATTGCCGGTAGGAATATGTATCGTGTTGCCATACGGATAACGGAGCTTGTTGTGGGGTGTTTATTGTAGCATGTTGTCTGGGGGTAAATGTTGATTGGGGGCTAATGTAGTATGTTGTAGAGGGAATGATGTATCATTGGTTGATAATATGGTATATTGTCGTGAGGATATTATAGCATATAGTTGTGGGGATATTGTATAATGTTGACGGAAGGAATATGTAGCATGGCGCTTGGGGGATAACGGAGCCTGTTATTGGGGGTTTGCTGCAGCATGTTGTCTGGTGGGCAATGATGGAGATTACTGACGGGGGGTTGATAAAGCATGCTGTCTGGGGGGTAATGTGTCATACAGTGTTGGGTGTTTTATATTATGTTGTCTGGGGTATAGAACAGAGTTGTGTCGGGGGGTTAATGTGGCATGTTGCTGGGAAGGCAATGGAGCAAGTTGTATGGGGGCTAATGTGACATGTTTCCGAGCATAAGACATAGTACATTGGCGGGGGGTAAATTAGCATGTTGAACAGCCAGTTTAATATTATTTTCCAAATCTTTAATGATAAGATCGATATTTTCCGGTGTACGTAGGGGTATATTTTCGATGCAGTGAGTGTTGAGGTATTTCTTAAATTTGAGCCAATTTATATCTGTACTTGTCAATGAAATGTCTGCAGACGGAGATACAAAACCTTCCGAGTTGAAAAGTGTTATTATGGTAGGTGAATGGTCTGACGATAATTCCAAAGATGGTTCGGCTTGAAATAATTGCCTTTGGATGCTTTTCGTTACTCCGAAATCGATAACATCGGGGATTTTATTTGGGTCACTGGTCCAATAAGTGGGTTGTCCACTCGATATCACATCCAAGTTGACTTTCAAAATTGTGTCGAACAAAACACGACCTTTTGGAGTTATCAATCTCGACCCCCAGATTGTGTGTTTTGCATTATAATCGCCAGCTGCAAGAAAACGGGGTCCCAGTGAGTTGAAAAACCTAGTATATTGGTCCTTACTAATTGAAAAAATTGGGGGAGAATATACTGATGAAATCATCAAGTTGCGGCACAAGTCTTTAAGACAAATTGTGGTTTGTTGAAGATAATCTTCACAAAAATCACAATATAAGTCGTGCTTAATACGATCTTTAATAAGTATTGCAGATCCACCACAAGCTCTACCTCTAAGATCCTTAGTATCATAAAGTATGTATCCCTTAATCTTGAAAAAACTCTTTGCCGTTAAGTCAGTTTCGGAAATCAACATAATATCAATTTGTTTATTGTGAAGAAAGTATTCTATTTCGTTGGTATGTTGGCGAATGCATTCCAAAAACATATTTTCTAACAGTTCATGACTTGTTAAGAATAGCTTGCAGTAGCATGGATTGCATTATAAGCACTTCCTGCATCATACTACTCATTGTTTTCATAAAATTCTTAACTGACTGAACTAGTAAATCAACAATAGACTCTAGCCTGCCAATGTTAAAATTTTCGTTTTCAGTTCTTGAGTTACTATTATTTTTTGTTTTTGTCGCTGAGTTTTCTTTAAGAGTACCATTATTATTTTCTTTTAAAATACTTGCATATGAGCCTTTGTTCACATTGAACTGTGTAATCTGTGGATACTGTGTATTAGCAGGCTGTGTGCTGATAATGTTTGGTTTTCGAACTATAGATTTTTTGAAAAAAGAGTAGACAGGACAACCTCTGTAGTTTGCAGTATGATTTCCCCCACAGTTGCTACATTTTTTCACGTTTAGGTCATTTTTGGGTTTATTGCATTGTGCAGATCCGTGCAATTCCCCGCATATTACACAAACCGGAGGCAGTTTGCAGTAAGTTCTGGTATGCATAAATTCCTGACAGTTTGAGCATTGAATGCTCCACAACTGTGATTTTCCGGCGCAGCAGGTATTTAAGGTTATAAATGGAATGCGATTCATTTTTCTTTAGCCTGATGTTGCCGGGTTCCAATTCTACTCGAAACATCGGTTGGAGGATGTTTGTAACATGCTTTACTTTGAATCCATTATTTTGCAGACCTTATTTTATATCCTCTATATCAACGCACGAGTCGATGCCTTTAAGGACAACTTGAAGACCTTTACTGCATTTAAGCTGATAAGTGTAAAAGCTTTTTCTCCGTTATTCAAACTCGTTTACAACCTTACGGTAATCATTCTCATGGTTAACTTGAATTTTTGTTTCACATATATTGCCGCGTTTAAAGGGGACACCATAGAAAGATTTTGGGTATAGCTCCCGTCTTAGGGTTAATTAAGTAAGTACTTACTGCGGCTGATTTTTGAAATAATGGGGAAATGTTTGGCATACTTTCAGGCGCAAGCGAAAGTGGACTATTATTTACTGCACTGATGCTGTTATCTGTCAACGTATTCTGGTTTGTTATGTTATCCCCTCTTGCCAATAGAGTGGGTTAGCATGAAGAAGCGCGATTTAATGGCTTGGCGGTTAAATACGCGCTGTCATCCGTTTTTTTATTTGTGTTATTATTCTCACTTTCATCAACACTCACTGTGAGATAAGCATTTCTGCCGTTTACGCTAAGTCTTCGCTCACATATATTGTTATTTGAGGAACTAATTAAGAGAATTATCTTTCAATTTAACACTTATTCTCTTATTTTTCTGGTTTAATTTCTTTTGTAAACAACGAAAACAAAAGAAAACAAAAAACTGCACTAAGATTTTATTTATCAATTTGTTTTGGTTTTATATGTTATTTTTATTAATATTTTTTATTTAAAAAAGCGTCTTTTCGCACATATTATTTAAATCACAATTATAATTTTTTTAACCAAGTAAAACCGTTTAAAAATCTTTCGATTCGGAGTAAAATTGAAAACACGTCCATTTGATTCGAAGGGTAATTTTTCGTTATATCATCGGCACTTACAGTCAGATCTTAAAGTCTGATATATTGACATTTTTGTCTCGAGGAGGCTAATATTTTGCTTTAATGGTCATTGGTCTCTGATATCCGGTTATAGTACTTATTCAACAGACCTCAGTTCCTACCACCCTAACGTACCTCCCAAGTATCAGAAAATTTAAGCTCTTAAAAGTCGTTAAACTTTTACTAAGGAATGTTTTGGATAATTCCAACCGAACAAGACATTTCTTTTTTTTTTTGCAGCACATAAGGGTCGCTAAAATACATTTTTCGTTGTATCTTCGCCATTTACATTCGAATTTTAAAGTGTAATATATCGATGTTCTTGTCTACAGAAAGCCAATGTTTTATGTTAATCATTGATTTCAAGTACATTCTTCTAGTACTTACCCATGATATCTCATTTTATACAACAAAAATTTAGAAAATGAATGTAAAATTAAAAAATTATGTTTTGAAACGACCCAATTTGCTATATTTCTCGAGTTTCGAAAAAATGTGGTCCATGCGTTGTTTATTGGTGATAGCCATTACAGATTCATGTACTAAATTAACAAAACGCTCTGTGCTTTGTGAATGGCATAAATAAGCTGTGAAAATAATAAAGTTTAGCAAATAAAACTATCAAAAGAAAGTTATTTTCTTGTGTTAACCTTGTACAGTGATTTTCGGCTATAGTTCTTTCCGCTTAAGATAAAAGCCAATACTGTCATAGTCACTTGCAAGTTCTTGCTTTTAAAAAAAATCGGAACTAGGGTCTGATGGATACATACTTAAACCGAATATATAAGACCAATGACTATTGAAGTAAAATATTGGCCTCCTCGAGACAAAAACATCGATATATCACACTTTAAGATCCGACTGTAAATGTCGAAAAATGTATTTTGGCGATCACAATGTGCGGCGAAAAAAATAAAAAAAAATCCAAAATTGTTTTACAGCAATACTTTTTTTCGAGACGCCCTAATGTACACACAAAAGTAAAATAAACAAGAAAAGCTCACATTTGTAGAAAAGGGTAATAGCAGGGTTGTAAGGAAGTGGTATTTTTAGCATGTGCTCGCCGAGTGAGTGTAGAAACTATAACATTTTCCCATATTTTTGATGCAACTTTTTATGAAAAGAACATGATAAGTTTTAAAAATGTTGAACGTTTTTTTTTTTTAAACAACACATGTAATATTTTTGTTAGAAAATAAATCACCATAAGATACTTTTTAATGTTAAACTACAAAGCTACTGCAATCCAATTTAGTCCAAAGACTTACCAACAATACCAACTAGCGTAACAATTTTTTTTATTCGGTCCACATTTTGAATTAGCTGCACCCTCGTAGATACATATGTAATATATGTTTCTAAATTGAATATAACTTGATGATGGGTATATAAGATATGCACAGGCGAATAAAATACACACATTTTATTTTTTTGGGGGGTTATGTTAAGTCACTTGTCTACGTCGCACAGTTTTTTCTTCTGTTATCCTTGACTCCCAGTGGAGCATAGGGCCTCAAGTGGTTTATGAACGTTTTTTTTTTTTTTTTTGGAAATAATTCTGTAACCGTGCCCAATTGAATTTTTCTGTAAAATGAAATTGGGCACGGTTCTAGTCAAGGATCATTCGAGTTGATTTTAGAAATCACTGGTCCATGAGGGGTTGGGAGAGTGATTAATGTACCTTAAAGTCCCCTTTTTCAAAATTCTTTTTCAAAAATTCGTCCATAAAAATCCAAATTGGAAAAAAATTATTTAGTTAAAATAAAAATTTCTCAAAAGGCAAAGCGCCAGCTTAAAAAAATATATAATATTTATTTCCTGATATGTTTGTTATTGATTAGAAAAGCTTTTTATGTTTTATCATAAAATTCTCGAAAACCTTTATATACGACATTCCATAAGTGGCTTATATTCAATACCCACTATAAGCCAAATTTAAAATTTTTGTTTGAATATTCTTTGCATCAGAAAATATTACTTTGGTTTATAGAGGCTTTTAAAAAAGACGATAAAATCTCAAGTGGGGTAGAAGAGGGAGCATTTGCCACTTTTTTGTTTTAAGTGCTCTAGGTTTCTTACAGTGAGAGTTATCACAATTCTTTTGTTCTTCATAGGTACCAATATATGTTAGCTTTAAACTGAGTTGGTTCAGATTGCCTACGGCTTTTTTATGTATCAAATTTGAAAAAATAAATGAAGTAAATAAAAGTGGCCAATGTGCCCCATCAATGGGGCACATTTGCCAATAAGTTTGGTAAAAAAAGAAGTAAAAAAATTGTTGTAATAAAGTAAACCTTTTTTCTATAAAGCTTTAATATACAAAACAAACAAACCAAAAAATTATTTCAAGTTGATTTCACATGGATAAATTAAACAAAACAGAAAAAAATTCAGAGATCAAAATTTAAACTATTAGGCCTCTGTTAACATTGTACTGTGACATATCAACATTAAAAAAAATGTTAAGATGGAAGATGGATTGGGCCTTGCAACCAAAAGGTAGAGTCGTTAGACGTAAAGAACTATTTTTCACATAAGAAATAGATTTATTGATAAAAACTTAAAATATTTGTTCTCAATACTATATTGTTTATTAAACTAATGAATAATTTCTTAGAATAACAAAAAAACTAAGGAAAATATTACAAAAATACTAGTAGCAAAATATTTTTTCAGGATCTGCTGAAACAATTAATCACGCCTGATGTTTCAAATATGAAAGCTACAGCAGTCAAAATTTGAGATATAGAATATCAATGATAAACGAATATAAAATCGATAACATCATCAAAAAAGATAAGTTAGTTTTCAAGAAAATTAGTGGTGGCAAATGCGTCTCTATGGCAAATGGTCCCCCTCCTACCCTAATTATTTTTTTCATTAAAGTTTTTACTAAAGATACGACTTTTTAAGCTATATTTTGGCATCAAAAACTTATTCGGGCAAATTGGTTCATAGAGGGTATTGCATATAAGCCGCCGAGATATTGCAGAAACAACACCTACCAAATGTAAACAATTTAGGTCTCGTTTAACCTTAGACAACATTAGACTGGGTAATTTTGCCGAATTGCGAATAGTATACTTTTAACTTTAATAATTAATATTTAAAATATTATTGCGCCAATGTTTGAAGTAAAGTTCAGTTATCAGAAACTTTTTTAGTTTTAACAATAAACTCTTTTTATTTTGTACTTTACTTACCAAGATTCGGCATAGCCGAGTAAATCAGTTACTTGTTTAAATACTTTTTGTAAAGAAGAAACAATTTTAATATTAACAAATAAGAAAGCGCTATAGTCGGTCAACCGATTATACGAACCCTTCACCGATAAGGTGAATATTTGCTAAATTTTACTATCATACAAACATTTTCTCAAAACTTATATATTTAAGCTGTTTCCGTCATCTGGACTTATATGAGAGCTAGGGTCAAATGTGGACCGATTATCTCGAAATTTGGCAGATTACAGATTACAGTTGTTACAAAAAATAAACTTAAAATTCTCATTATCTTTAGATTTACAAGCGTTTTAGTGATTTTTGTCTCCTTTAGTGCATTTTGAGATAAGAGTTTGTATGGGAGCTTTGGTCAAATGTGGACCGATTTTAACGAAATTTGGTACAGTGATTTTGGTTTATATAGGCAGTATTTTTTTGAAATTTCATGAAAAAATATCTTTAGAATTGCGACCTGTACTTTGATTACATGGTTTACATGGGGGTCCAGCCAGCCAGACAGACGTCCATCCAGACGGACGGACGGACTGACATCGCTAAATCGAATCAGAAAGTGACTCTAATCCTATTGGTATACTAAAAGGTGGATCTAAGACAAATATTTCTATGCATTACATATATCACAGACTTATAATACCCTTTCCACCTATGGTGGTGAATTTCATATCCTTGACGTCTTGCAAAGACAAATTTAACCAAAAAAATGCTAGAATTAATTTTTTCAACTATTATTTTTTTTTCACTTATCTTAGACCTGTAAGCAATAAAACATAAAATTTTGTTAAAATTGGCATTATTTTTTACGATTTTTTTCATGTGATGTGCAAATGACCTTTTTAAATACATACGTAATTCCCACGACATTCCAATTGGACTCATTGAAAGGGACCTACATTTTAACTCCGGCTCCGAACGACAAATGCATTAAGTGGTTAGAGAAGTTTTACATTTTTAATTAATTTTTCAAGTGGGTCTGGCCGGTGATTGAACTTGGGACTTTTGGAAATTCGACCTCCACTGATTTATTAAGAATACATTAGGTACATATAAAATAGGAAGATACGAACCAATTTTTACAAAATTTCATATTTTATTATTTACATTTTAGAAGTAATAAGCTGATCTCTAATAAAACTCATAAAAATAATTATTTATACCAAATCCTTTTTATTAAAAAGATAACTTTGAAACCTTAACAGACATGGAGTCCAATTTTCTCCATGGCTGTTAAAGGTAAAAATATTTTTTTTAATTAACTACCTAACCCTAGTATTAAATAATTATATTTAAGCATTTTATTTTATAAAAGAAAACATTTTTTTCGATACTCAATATATTTATGAAAAACACATTTATATGTTCAAAACTCACCTGAAACCAATTGAAATAAGCGAAACGCAAACGACCAGCAAGTCCAATAAATTGAAGGCTGATCGGCAGAATGCTCCGTCATGTAAGACAAAGCCATATGATATCAATTTAAGCAACAGTTCTATTGTGAAGACAGCCGTAAAAAAGTAATCAAACTTGTTTAAAACCTGAAAAAAATAAATGTTAATTAAATTATATTAAGGGATTTCCGAAAAATGTGGACCGATTGCCAGAGATGGCAATGTGGCACTTTTTTGGTATATTTAAAATTTGATTATAATTTAAGAAATTAAATTTTGATATAAAAATTAAAAGGGTTGTGAACCGATTTCACATAATTTTTCTTTTCTTGTAGACGCTATCGTGCCTTAAACTGACTGACCGGCAGACAGAAATCCCCCACTTTTTTAGGCTTTTAAACTGATTCCGTAAGTGGATTGTTTAAGAGCTATTGTCAAACCCATTAATCCTAAATTCAATTCAATACTTTTCTTAGAAAAGAGAAAGAATCTTTCCTTTAGGCCCCATCGTACTTTTAATACAATTATATACAGACAGACGGTCATCGCTCTATCGTCTATATTAAGGAAATTACAATGGGAATGATTGGTATAATCATCCTAATTTTTCCAAACTTAGTATAAGTACTAGAGTGTTCAATTTTTTTCAAAGATGTGCTTTTCATTTAACATTGCTTACGCCCCGGGTCTCAGTGATGACTTATGTTCTTATTACTGGAAAAAATTTACTTTAAAAACAAAATTGCAAACTGAGACTACAAACAATAAAAACATCCAAATTTTGACTGTTAACCCCAGGATATAAAGGGTTCAACTTGTTCAATATAAAGCAAGTAAGTGTGTTATATTCGGCTTTGCCGAATCTTAGATACCCTTCACCAATTGTGTTTCAAAAGTTAAGTACATAATCGAAAGATTTTATGGTGAATCCTACAGAAATGGTTGATATATGTATTTGCTAATCAGTTTAAGGTCGTTACAATTAACACAGCTTTTCAAGTGTAAATATATTCTGATATTTTTTAGACCGATGTAGTTTATACATTGCGATGCATAGGTTTGTGATTCTAATAAGTTCATAAATATGCACTTTTATCTGAACTTAGTAAACCCATTTCAATAATATTTGGTAAATATTGTTCCTTCCTTATGTATGATTAGCAATATATCAAAAACGGCTTTTTGCGAAAAAGAACTTTTTTATTGTAGAAAATGAATCTCTGGAATTATAAAAATAATGTTTATTTTACAACTTTTTTGTTTCTAAATCCTGTTAAAAGATGGCGCTAATTTCAGGTTACATATGAAAATCGCATTTTTAATAATTAAAAGTTAAAAATTTGGTTTGACAATGTTCCGCGACTTTGTTCAGGAGTATTTGGTCTAACTTTTTTCTGAATGTACCAACATCGAAAAAGATCCAAATAATATGTATTTGATACATTTGTAAGAAACATGTCAATACCGCCGCCTTGCGGCAATCTTTTGTAGCATTTTTAAAAACACAAAAATAGATGCTTTCAAAAGCTATCAAAAGAGATATCTGCGATGAAATTCCGACAAAAAATAAGAATTCTAGGGGCAAAAGTAGTTAACAGTATACCAATTCTGATACTTTTTTGAACGATTGTTTTAAAATTTTGTGTAAAATTTAGTCACTGTTTACAATATTAGAAGTAAAAATAATGTTTTTGTAATAAGAAGGGGTATGGCTTAAATTCCATATAAAAGTGAAAGTTTTTAACTTTTCTTTAACTTCAGCATCCATATGCAAAAATCTTGTTAGCCAGATTTTTTTATCGCGAAATTGGTTAGTTTCTCAATATGTTAATTTGTTTTTTAAGTCCATTTCATTTTCCATCTCTACTTTTAAAAAATATAATCGCTGTAAATCGGTGAGGTATTAAATACATTTTTTTGGTCGGAATTGTTTTTGGTGGCAAGTTTCCATGTTACTAAATATTTAATTTTTAGATTCCTAGAACACAAAATGATCAGAAGCCACTGTTGTCTTGTTACATTTTACATATTTAAGAGATTCAATGTAGGCTGTATACACACTTTAAGATGTAGAAGAAAATCAATGGTCGCGATTTAATCGCGTATTATTTTTGCTTCACTGTAGGCCTCAGGATATATGTTCGTGAATTTGAGCAATATACCTTTAAGTACCACATTGCTATCATACATCAATGTGTCTTTCGAAGGTGAACAAGTGAAAAATGACACAAATAGGCTTGCTTGTTTTTTAAATGGCACAAAAATGGCTATATATTTTTCTCGCAAAATTTGCACACATATTAAGAACATGTTTATCTAAAATTTTGATATGGCGCTTCTCGATGCGTTTGTTAGTTAATGAGTTATAGGAAGACAGATATTAAAAATGCAGAATTTTGACCCTTTTTTCATTTTTTTTGTTAGTTTTTCTCAATTTGTCGAAGAACCAAACATTTAATCGGGAAGCGCCATATCAAATTTTTAGATATCGATAGTAGCTATCTGTACGTAAAATTTGGTCTCAAAATCTTTATCCGCTTTTGTGCCATTTTAAATGCAAATTTTATACTTTTTTCACTCCTGCATTATCTTTTATACATATCTTTTCTCTAAGTGTACTGATGTTTTTTTTATGGTGATGAAATCTTTTACACTTATCTAACTATACAAATTTAAAAAAGTATAATTTATGACCTATTAAGAAAGTTACAGCGCAAAATTTGCTTCTAGTTTAAAAGCCAAAATTATAGAAAACACCCTGTATTTCAGGAACCAAAATAGCTTGGGCCATTTTATGTAGCACCAAGGATAGCTAAATATGTGTCTGAAAAAATGTATATAAATTCATGTGATTATCTTGAAATTTAAAAACCTACTTATTTTGATATATTGCTATGTATGATTATATTAGAAAAACGTAAAATATCCATATCGAATAAGTACTTGAACGGTTATAATTTTAAAGCGATAATATTGGAGAATAATTGTTCTATCCTTGGTATCCAAAGTTTATTTAAAAAGTTTGTATTTTATAAATGCATTTTTAATGTACATATATCAAAACTATATTAGAAAGTCAGTGGTTATCCAAGTTCATATCCCAAGTAAGTGATGGGTTCTTCATGAACAATATTTAATAGTTATCTTTTATCGAACCATTTCAGAGTAGGCTCGTAACTGCATATATTCTACGAACATATTCCTAAAACAACTACTAGGTTTAGATGTATGTGCAAAATATATTTTTGAAAAGATATTTGGGTGTCTATTTGACTAAATTATTTTCTGTGTAAATTCCTGAGTTCGATATACAACAATTGAATACAAATACAGTCACAAAAGTTCTCTATTTTAATGAGTTATATCAAAACTGTACTGAGATGTATTTTATGTAAGTTCTGAAAAGATTACCTACAATTTGATATATATTATTTGAATATTATACATGTAATGGTTACATAATGTTCGAATGTCAGATCACAAATAAATGTCATATGCAGTTTGCTCATCTGGTATCGCGTTTGTGTAGCTCCTGGAGGGAGTACTGAGAGGAAATAATATATCATGTTTTAAAATAAACACCGGGACTACAACACCAGACTCACAGTTCCACACATTGTCAAACTATATTTTTTGAAAAAATATATTTTGAATTTTATATCGCATTTAATTACATTTTTCCACTCAGCACGCTATTAAATTTAATAAAAATCGGCCCATAAGCACTTGAAATATCGCCAAAATACCAAATAAGTTAATGGTGTTTGTGGATCGATTTTTTTTTATCAAATTTAATAGCGTGATGATTATTAAGATTTCCTCTCTACCAGGTCCACAAACTTGATTTCAACAGACAGACTGACGGACATCGCTTAATCGATTTTCCTGCCGATTCTGAGTCGATCGGTATAAATATGGGGTCTGCGACAAATAATGAAAAAATTACAAACTGAATGACAAACTTATAATACCCTTTCACCTATTGGTGAAGGGTATAAAAAAAACATTACAGCAAAGAATTTTCATACACTCAGAAGTAATACTTATTGTTATTTTTTATAGATAGTTTTATTTCCACAATTTTGAAAAAAATTTACTTAAAATTGGAAAAAAAGATAAGTTTTGAAAACGACATAAGAAAAATTTACCATTTTCCAGTGTGAACCAAATTAAGTATGCATTTTTCTTGTATCTTTTCCAGTCCTATAGTACGGTCAACATAATATCTATATTACCGACAACCGTGCGTTAGCGAAGTCAAATGAAAAACACATCTTTAAAAAAATAAAACACCCTAATGAGCACTTTTTAAAAGCTATAAAAATGCAATCAATTACCGAGTTTAGAATAAGAATCGCATTTAAATGTTAAAGAGAAGCCGTTAAAATAAAGTTTCATGCCAAAGAGTCAATATATAATAGGGGAAAATAAATGTGTATACTTACAAGGTTCCTACTTGCGTCGGCTTTTAAGGGATTTTCCGCAGCTAACATGGCCGATGAAAACATTATGCAGCATAATATAAAATTTCCAAAATTACTGTGGTTACACAGCTTATGGCAAAACACACGGAATCTGGCAGTAAATTAAAAAAAAGTTTAAAATTTGTAGAATTTTCAATATCTTTTATGAAACAAAATTGAATTTCTTTGTTTACAAAAGAAATTATAAAACTTGTCAGGTGAACTTTTTTTTCGGGTGTATGCTATAAGTCTAGTTCATCTCAGAAATAAAAGGTTCTTGTAGATATAATCATCCACATAAATAAATGCTTATTTGAAACAAGTAATAAAAGTAATTAGAGGGTTGTACAGTCGGTAGAACCAGACTCTATGATACCATACACCACTGAGGATTGGTAAAAAATTTATTGTTAAATGCTTAGAGAAATACATACACAGAGACGGCAAAAATAATTTACATATTTCCTTTTTATTATTTGTTAACTAGAGTTAACGAGTTAATGATAAACAATATGACATCAATTATTGTTAAAAAGAAGAAACCTACTAAGTAAAAAAGAAAATAACATTATGGAGATGTCAAAATAAGGCAAATCTTGCTCATAGATTAAAGAGGTGGTAAAGAGAAGCTGTTATACTATACAGTTTACTAGTGTGCATGAGGAAAAGATTTTTAAATTTTCTTTATTCTTCATGTGCGAAGTTTTATCAGTTAATCTTTACTCACAATTGTGTGTAAATGCTGAATTTAGCCAAATGAGCTGCACACTCGTGAATATTTCCTTACCCTGCTTTTCACCTTTTGATGAAGGGTATAAAAATAATTTAAACTCAGGTTTCAGCGAAGATGCTAAAATAAAATAGAGTTAAGATTCACCCAAAAACTGTTCGTATCACCTGATAAGTGAGTTTGCAAATTCTAACATAATTTAGCCTCAAGAAATAGAGTTCTATAATATTCACCGATAAAAGTAAATTTACGGCAATTTTTAGAATTCTCTTTTAAGCAGAGTCGGAATCAAAAACGTAGTACGAGCTTTTGAATATAAATGAATGGTCATGTTCGAAAAGGTCACACCTCCAGATACCAAAAGTTTTCATAAAATGAAAAAAAACTAATTATTTTCTAATTAGGTAAAATATCTAAAAAACAAGTAAGAAAGTGCTATAGTCGGTCAAGCCCGACCATACAATACCCTTCGCCACTAAGGTTAAAGTTGTTCTTTTTCGTGTATAAGCCAAATATTACCTAAATTTTGTGAAAATACAAACATTTTCTTAAGACTTATAAATTTTAGCTGGCTTATATGGGGGCTAGGACCAAATGTGGTCCTAGCAAATTGACAGTTTTTACAAAAATTACGTATGCAAAAAATGAAGTTAAAATTGTCATTATTTTCAGATTTATAAGCGTTTTAGTGATATTTGTCTTATTTAGTGAGTTTTGATAGAAGAGTTTGTATGGGAGCTTTGGTCAAATGTAGACCGATTTCAACGAAATTTGGTACATTGACTTTGGTTTACATAAGTAGTATTCGTTTTAAATTTCATGAGGTGCAAAGGTGCAAAAATATTTTTATTTTAAAATTTTAAGTCAAGGAGATGTGACCTTTTCGAAATTGATTTCATTGAATATACCATTTTTGAACAAAAAGCCATATTAATTTATAAACTCTCATTAAAAATCTTCTTTAGATAACAAAGTAACTAAATTATTTCAATATTTTTATATTATTATACATACATATATTTATTTATCTTACATATGGGGGAGTTCACGTCAAGTGACCGAACTTTTGAAATCGATGTCTTGAAATTTAAATGAAATTCACACCAACACGATCGGTAGAACAGTTTTCGAGTTATAGGGGTCAAATTTTTGTTAATCTTAGTGATGCAACCTTTTCGAAATTGTTTCTATGCCTGGAATTTACACTAGAAGGAATGCTAGCAATATTCCATTCATTATACAATAGATGCAGGAAGGCATTTGGAACTCATTGGTATCAAAAAAGTATATGTTTAAAAATTGGAGATGTAACTTTTTCGAATTTGACCATTCGAATACAAATAGAATTTCCATATTTGGATACGAATGAATAAAAGTATAAATGAATATGAACACCAATACAAAAAATTATAATTCATGATTCAACTCTACTCATTTTTCGGATAATCATTGCACTTCTCTCTGTGAACCGTCGTGGTATAGTA
Source organism: Stomorhina lunata (assembly GCA_933228675.1). Taxonomy (NCBI): domain Eukaryota; kingdom Metazoa; phylum Arthropoda; class Insecta; order Diptera; family Rhiniidae; genus Stomorhina; species Stomorhina lunata. The sequence continues at coordinate 9,470,799 of OW121745.1, forward strand.
GGTTAGTCATCCGTCTAGCATACTAGTGGTCCCATGCTAGCTACTGATTATGGAGTTTGAGGCTATGTAAAACTTCTGTAACTAAGGTATTTGCCGTTCGGAGCCGGAGTTAAGACGTAAGTCCCTTTTAATTAGTCTAAAAAAATAGAATCGGATGCAGCTCATTGTCTGGGAGAAGTACCAATATATATATATATATATATATATATATATATATATATATATATACATTTAGCTTCTCTGCAGCGTGTTTTGTCCGCCTCTGTATATGTATGTATTTTATCGTTTTCCTGGTGTTTAGGTGACTTACAATAAGGTCTTGCATAAGATGCAAGCAACAAATTCAAACATTTGGAATGTGGGTTTCACTCTCATAAGCATTATTTATGCTAAATTCTACTCAAATACGTTTTAAATTGTACATGTAATGTGAAAGTTGCCAAAAATTTATTAATGGTGTCTTCAGGTCAAAAAATTTGAGAAATGTTTTAAATTTGAAGCAAAACTGCAACCTTTACATTAACTACAAGCTTCACTTAAACATGCAGCCGGATAAACACCGTCAAAAACTAACACAAGTTTTCTATATTTTAACAAAATTAAAAAACGAAAATTTAGTAAACTTTAAAAATCTTATACTTTTTCCCTTAATTACTATTTCCTAATAAAATAAAGTATTGATAAATTTAAGGTACATTTTTTTAAATAAATAATTTTCACTAATAAAAATTTTAAAATTTTTATTAGTGAAACTCTTAACTAAAATTACATCATATCAGCACAAAATTATAATACCTTTTTACCTTTTGGTAGTGTAGGGTATACATATGTATATGGCATATAAGTATTAGAGTGTCAGTTATTTTTCAAAGTTGGAAAAAAATAATTCCTTAATAATTTTAGGCCAATCGGATGGGGGAAAGCGTGCCCGCCCAAAATCGCAAAATTCCTGATTGTTAATAACTTAACTAATACTTTAGATTAAAAAATTTCAAAGTAAGACATGATTTACAATTCAATGGCTTGTAAGTAACAGCTAGGTTTCGTCAAAATATTATCAAATTTACTTAGTTTCTTTTTCATATGAGAAAATTTTACTTTGACCCCAGGAAAAAAAGTGTTAAAATTTTATAATATAATTTTATTAACAAAAAAACATTTCCGCATACATTCTCCACAGTCTGAGCAAAAATATAAATTAATACTTTTATTAAAATTAAACTAAAGTACAATTTAACAACCATATAATCAAAATATGACCAAAAAATTACATTTTCGCGAAATACTAAGGTTTTAAATCATAGGTACGGCGAAACAGTTCAAGATATCGACAGCATTTTTTCTAAAACCTGAAACAATAATTTATAATATTTGTTGAACAAAATTAAATTGACGAAACTCAGCTTTTAGTACTTGCAGACAATAGAATCGTATATTTTGTTCTAAATTGAAATTTTTTTATTCTAAAGTTTTAAAGTTATTTGCAATCAAAGTAAAAAAAAGGTATTTTGGAATTTTGGGAGGGCAATGGGAACGCTTTCCCCCATCCGATTGGCCTCAAATTTTCAAGGGATTTTTTTTATTTTCTATTTTTATGCTCTCTTAATCCTTGCTCCTATGATACTTTTTAAAAGTATCACTGAACTAACATTTTTTTTAGTATGGAAGGAGGAACTATGATCCTGCTTTTTTTAAGAAATACGTACAATAATTATAAAAATGTTGATTAAACTAAATGCAATGCTTTTTTAACATATCGCACCCTAAATACAAAAGGGGCACAACTCAAAATTTTTAAAAACGGACTTTTTTCCATAAATTAATTCAGAGTACACATCTCCAACTGCTGCAAAAATTTCTTTCACATCACTGTCTTCTTTAACTGGAAAAATACAGTTATGTCTATTTTTATGTTAAGTGTGTTTCTTCTGTACGATGAACTAAAGAGAATTATTTTTAGTTGCGTTACTGTGCTCAAAAACACCTAATTACTTTTGTTACACATAAAGAGTTCAGCCTCTATAACTGTAAAAAGTGATAAATTTCGTGACATATTATTTTGGATTGTGCTTCTTTTATTGTAAAAGTGAGTTCAATCAACAATATTATTTATTAATGTCGTCGTAATTTTTATAAATTTTTTAAGCCAAAATTTCGTTTTATTTTCGCAAAAATAATATAAAGTTGAAAAAATATAGCAGAACCTTCTTCAATATTGCGCATTTTCATAATGGAACAATATTTTCTTTAAATATTGCAATCATTTTTACATAAAGAGTGCTCTAAATAAAATTTGTAGTTGGATTTTCTTAAATAAAAATCAAACCTTTTAATATAAAAACTCTACAAAATACGCAAATATAATGACATATTATACAAAATCATTTAGCATTAAAATGTTTACTTAGTACTCGGGTTTTGCAAAATTATCGACTTTTTTCGGAAACCCTCCCATTAAAGATTTTACAGTTGCTTCTGATACCTTTTTGGAGCATGTGTTCCACCTGCGCTTTAAATCGGACATGTTCTTGGAAATCTTTCCTGTGTTCTTCAATTCCTTTTTTACCAGAGCCCAATACCTTTCCACAGGCCGAAGTTCTGGACAGTTAGGTTGATTTGCCTCTCGTGGTACAAAAATGACATTATTCTTTGAGTACCACTCAAGTGCCTCTTTTCCATAATTCCATGATGCCAAATCGGGCCAAAAAAATGTAGTCACTCTGTGCCCTCTTAAAGAGGGTAACAACCGTTTTTGTAGGCACTCGTTTATATAAATTTCTGTGTTTATTGTGCCAGATGCCACAAATACTTTACTTCTTTTGCCACAACTGCAAATAGCTTGCCACACGAGAAACTTCTTAGGGAATTTTGTTTGTTTTTTTGTGCGAAACTTTTGCCGAACATTGCCCCGTTTATCAGCAACATAAAAATCTTGACCAGGAAGTTGAGAAAAGTCTGCCAGTACGTATGTTTCATCATCCATCACACAACAGGTGTATTTTTTTATAAAATCAGACTTTCATTTTTTCGCTAGTTTTTTTGCTTCTAAGTTCTTTATAGCATTGCGATCTGGAACCTTTTGGACTTTGTATGTCTTCAGTCCAGCATAAGCTTTGACTCTATGTACAAAATTCGTAGAACATTTCACCGTACGAGCTGCTTTTCTTAAAGAAGTGTTAGGCGCTCTTCGAAAGAGTCGCTCAACTTCTTTTGTCTTACCAATATCTGTAGGACCTTTTTTTCTCCCTGATCAAGGTTTTCTTTCAATGATCAGGTTTTCCTTATACCGTCTGATGGCATTAGAAACCGTTCGAGGGTAAACTTTGAAATTTTTAGTTATTTTTTTAAAAGTCCATGACGGATTTTTTTGAAAAGTTTTAATTATATTTTCACGAACTTTTTTTTCGCAGTCCATTTTGATTGAAATAACTATTGAAAATTAATAATTTCTAAAATAATAGTATCTGACATATCTATAGAAACTAACTTGATCAAAAAATAAATTATTTCTTGCACTATGGATAAATTTTGTCTAAAATAGTAAATGCATATTTTTTTTAGAACACTCTTTAAACAGTTTTTGTCTCTCCTGAAAATTTTAATATTTTGAGTTGTGCCCCTTTTGTATTTAGGGTGCGATATGTAACTCAATTTGAGTGATAAAAATATTGGTTGTACTGAGTTTAGTGACGCTACTTCTAATTCCCCTGAAGACACGCCATAACAAGTTTATTTTTGCTATGTGCGTTCAATTCCCTAATCTTAGCTTGTTAGTAAAAACTGGTAAGTAATTTTCATTAAGTTTTTAACTGTTATATTTTATCACTTCCTACTGTACTGCTACTCTATATACATTAAAAACTGCATCAAAATCGGATTAACCATCTAGGCGTGATTTACTAATAAGCAAACAAATAAACAAACTTACGAACACATTTAAAATATACTGGATGTTAAGACCAGGCGTTTTTCTGTTTCTAACGATTAAATTTTTTAAACAATATACCTCATTCTTTCTTATTTACAAAAACTTTACTCCATTTTCAATAGTTCAAAGGCTTCTTTATATACATATTATTGGTAATCATTAAGAACAAATTTCCTCCTGCTCCTATCCTGCATTATCTTACTTACTTAAATGGTCAAATTTTACAACCTTTTTAGGTCAATGACCGAGCGCATTTTAGAAATCTATGCGCTTCGATCTTTGAAAGATTTTCCTTTACTTAGTCTTTTCATCGAAGTTTCGGAATTCTCTTCTAACATCAGGAGTGCCGTTTAAATTCTAATTTTAGCTTTTGCATAGTAAATGTTTATTTCCAGGAGTGTGTTACTAGCCCGACGTCCTAACCCATATTTTTTATCGTTCTTATAAGAGAACTCGTGGCACATGTTAGTTTACTACATAAACGGGTGTTAATGTAGTTTCCCAGGTGATATCACTATGAGTTCAGTGTCCACAGTTTAGATAAAGAATAGCCAATATAAGACTTGGCTTGCCATGATAAGGCCAATCAGAACCTTTGGTGCCCAACATCTCCTATATCAAAATCAGAAGCATTATCTTGCTTCTGATTTTATGGTGGTTCAAAGTTGAATTTTTTAATATATTAGTTTAAACATACCTAATTTTTGATTGTATTTGACTCAAGGATACCTTAAAAAGCATATCTTCCATTTTCTTTATTTTTTACTTAAATATAGATTATAGTGTCAACAACAGAATATAAAAACTAAACAAGTAAGAGTGTTATATTCGGCTGTGCTGAATCTTATATACCCACTATCAAATTATGTTAAATTAAGAAACATATCTCACATATCTACGAGAGTGCAGCTAATTCATAATGTAGACCTAATTCGAAAAAAAAATATTACTGTAGTCGGTACTGTACGTACAATCTTAGGACTAAATTCGGCTGCAGTAGCTTTTTAGTATTTACTTTGTATTTTCCTGGTATTTACTTTGTACATAGTATGGTTTCATAACCGACTATAGTGTTATATTAATAAGCTGTAAAATACTTTTCGTTGTGCATAATAGTTAGGCCAAATACATTGATAGTAATAATTTTGTTAGTAGTTCCTATTTGATTATCTTATCTGTGACAATTGCATTGAATTTATCAGCATTAATGTGAATCCCGGGGCGGGGTTATATGGGAGCTCCAACTAAATGTGAACCGATGTCGCCCATTTTTAATACACAACATATTAAAAATAGTTTTGTACAAGTTTGTCTCTTTAGTTTTTTTAGTTAAGTCGTTATCGCGCTTTCATTTGACGGACAGAAACCCCATTGCTTTTATATTGGAGCTATGGTCAAATGGTGACCGATTTTGCACATTGGCTAACATTGACATAAAACTATTATAGTTTATCATTTAATGGCATTTAAGTGTATTTTAGTTGGAATTTAGGCTGTGAACCGATTTCGATGCTTCCTAGTGATTATGTAAAACTTCACTTTACTAAATTTTATCATTATTACTGCTATAGTTTGTCATTGGAAATAACCGATTAGCCTTGGCGAGGTTATACGAAAGTTATGGTTAAATGTTAACCGATTTCGCCCATTTTCAATACGAAATTTTCTGAGAAATGAAGAATATGTTTGTTATGTTTCATTCACCTAGCTCCTTTCGTTTAGGCCCTACATACAGACATCGCTCAATCGTCTTAAGCTTTCATAAGGTTTCGCAATATATATCCCTTTGGAATTTTAAGCCAATATTAAATAAATTACAAACGGAATTACAATCTCAATATAGCCCCATTCTTTTCAATGTTGAGAATAAAAAGTGAGACCATGGGGATCGAGAAATAATGCTATCATTTTTGTAAAAAAAAACTCATATTATTTCAGAACAAATTTTAAAATTTTTCATAAAAATCAGATAAACATATTAAAATTTATACATATTTAAAATCTGTATATGCGACCATCTCCGAGAAAAATGTGTCAAAATAGTGGTTTAAAAGTGGATTCTGGTATCTAAAAGGGTATAAAATAAGATGAAATGAGTTAAATTTCTGATAATTTTTTTACTCCATAAAAACTTACAAAATAAAAATAAGACAAATATTTAAATTTTATTTTGTATATTTTATTTTTCTCAAAACTTTTTTTTCACACACTAGGTCGCTTTTCCCGGAGAAGGTCACATATTTAAAAAATATCTTAAGAAAAGAGAAATTTGGACCGCCAAATAAAGCAAATTTCAAATTTTTAAAGAAGTCAAAAAATAATAATGTAAACAGTAAAATTCATCGAAATCGTGTATGGTGACATGTTAAAAAAGTTTCATTTTGACTCTGCTTAAAAGAAATAAAATTGTCTTTTGTTCTAAAGTCAGGGACCTTTTTATTCTCCTGTATACATTTAATTCTTCTGTATAAATTGTAATATTATTTTTTCTATGAAGGGTATATATGCGTCCGTCCTACTTAAAATAATATGTATATTTCCTAAAAATAATATGCATATTCAAGTTAACTCTAAACTATTGAGAATAGAATATTTAAACTATTATCAGCAGGATCTGCGTGAAGCAAGAAAGCATTCGGAATCTTATTAAAAATTGAACCCGGAAAACGCCGGATCTTCAAATCCATTGAATATAATAAATATTTATCATGTTTTATTTTCTATTAAAAAGAAGCAAAATAAATGTTAATTTTTGTATAGCAAAAAGTTAAAATATTGCTGAAGGTTAAATTAAAATAAAAATTATATCTTACGATAAATATACATATATAAAAACTAAAACCTGTTAGTTTGTGAAAACAAGAAGAATGATGAGCCCTCTGGTATAGGTTGAATTTTAGTGGCAGTATTGACCTCAGACATGCGTCTGGGTCTCGCCGTCGCAACACCATTGTCATCATAATATTCTATATAATAAAGAAAAGTTAAATATTGAACAACAGTTATTTTCTGAATGTATTTACCAGGAACGGATGCTACGAGTATTAAAATTATTTACTTACAAACTGTAAATAAAAAGTTTTCATTTGAAATCGAATGTTGAGTAAGAACATAAATGTAAGAATATTATATAATATGAATTCCGGTTATTTTCAATTCTCAATGGATTTGTAACAAAAAAAAAACAGTATCTTGACGATACGTACGTATGTTTCTCTGGCGCAGAGAATTTTTTTTACAAAATCAGCATAATTTTCTTAAAATATCGACATTATCAGCTATATAATTTTTATAGATAGACATATAATCAGAATTGTCAATATAATTTTTTAAAAACATTATACTAAATGCAATATTAAATTGAATCATAATATGTCTTTAAGCACCTGAGATATAGACAAAACTAAAAATTCGATGCCGAATTAAATTTTTTTATTTTCTTTAAAACTGAATTTGTTTTAATTTTGTCAATTTGTTTAAAATTCATCAATTTTCGGAAAGTGTACCGACATGAATTATTTAGCAGACTTTACGAAATTCTTCAAATATTAAATATCATCAATATCGGTACATAACAATCTGAGATGTCGCCAAAATTCCGAATTCGATTTTTTTTTTGTAAAAAAAAAACTCAACGCAGCACGCTATTAAATTTCTTCAAAATCGGTCCATCAACAACTGAGATATCGCGAAAGCTCCAAATTCAATGAATGGCAACTTGAGAAATTTTAATTTTTTTTAAGTATTTAAAAAAATGCCTTATAAGTATATCAGATTTTAGAAAATGTTCCAATAATTTTCAGGTGTTTATGGACCGATTTTGATAAAATTAAATAGCGTGCTGAGTAAAAAAAAATTTCTAAGGAGTTGCACAAACTTAATTTCAACAGACAGACGGACATGGCTAAATCGACTCTCCCGGCGATTATGATCGGCATAATTTTGGCATGTATCTTTTAATATTTTGATCCTCTAAGAAAGTATTTTTGAAAATTTGGCCTTCTGGAGGGGAAAAATAGAGAAAAGTCCATAAACACTATATCTCCGAAAAAAAAAATAAAAGAAATAAAAATTAAATTGTATTTTTTGAACGAATAAACCGTATTGACAAACATAAAAAAATATCAAAATATGGGGACAATTCAAAGGATAGGATTGTGCTTTTAGTCTTTATGATGGCGAAGGCGAAGCAAATGCATCTTAAGTTATTATTATTTTTTTTTTTTTGAGATGAACGGATATCAAAAAAGCAATGCAAACGTAACAAATAATTAAATTCGTCGCATAATAGCAACAATCATCCTATGTACGAAAGACTTAATGACGTTGCTATCATTTTCAAAAGAGTAGGTACCAAAAGCACCATTATCTATTAAACGTCTTAGAAATATCCACAACTTTACATTTAATTAAACTTTTGGTATTTACCAAATGGTTTCAAATGTTTTTACTTCTTTATTTTGCTTTTCATTGTTATATTGCATGTGGTACCCACATTTTAGAAAAAAAAGTGAGAAAATTATTTAATCGGTCAACTCGACTTTATAATACCCTGCACCACAGAGGTCTAATGAGGACCAATTGTAAATAGTTTTGTTAGTGCTTAAAAAAGTGTCTGTGTTTAATTTTGTTATAATAATTTAAGCGATCTTCGGCAACAAATCAAATATGTTAGCTGGGGTCATATAATTTATAAAAATGTTGCATGTTGATTATTACACAAAACTTCATTTTAGCGTAGAACAAAATTTCTCTTCAGTTTATAATGTGTTTTTGTATTTTTTTTGTGTAATTATGTGGCTTTAGAAAGAGGGAATAAACCAATTTTTAGGAGGTCAGTCCTAGGGAAGGTGCACGAAATAATTTGTAGTTTTTAACCACTTTTAATACGCAAAGGTCCAAAATTAAATGTTTGTGCGAGATATCACTAATAAATTTACTCAAGTGATTTTGAGTATCGATATACTTGAAGAAGTGTCTTAGTCTAATGTTTCTATGCGTTAGAGTATAATTAATACTGATTTACAACATAATGTCTAATTTAACAGGCAAAACAAAATCCTGGTTAAATAATTAAATACATAATTACTTTTTAACTTTTTTTCTCAATTAAAAGGGCATATTTTGACCCTTGGCCCGGGAAAGAAACCCTTCCATATACTGAGCACTAATATTAGTTTCAAAATAAACAAATATTAGCTGGTATAAGCTGCTACTTTCGGTTTTTTAAAAAGATAGATAGATATCATAGGTCAAAATTTTCGCCACGAGATTTGTTAACCAAATCTAGATGACTTTGCTCTGCTTAATCCGAAAGCGACATTAGTTTTTCCGATTTGGCTCTAATTTTCGACATATATTTTTTTTTCGAAAAACATGCTTTTTTGCAAATAATGTTAACATAGCTCCAAAACTGGTTATATTGAGATAATATGAAAGACCAAAATTCGTCTTGTCGTTCTAAAATTTTGCTTTATTTGCTAAGTCACTTTAGATATATCATATAATTTACACCAAAAAAATGTTTTTTCAAAATATTTTCGTTTTAAAAAAAATCATTACATTCCATTGTTTGGTTCCTTAATTTTTAATAAAACCTATAGTTCTTGATCGATCATAACAAGATGTAGCTCGTTTTGATTGGAACATATCCAAACGAATTTTGTTTTTTTTTACTTATTAAATAGGGCAATCCGTTTTTCAGTTATATTTCTCACACAAGCAAAAGTGGACATATAGTGTGTCGACACTATATGTACAAATTTTATTAGGAATCTTAGACGTGAGGAAATTGTTATAAAAAGTTTGTATGGGAGCTATGGCTTGTTTACATAATCAGTATTTGTTTTAAATATCATTAAAAATATTGATATTTGTATCCAAAATATCAATTGGGACCGATTTGGACGAATTTTAATAGCCTAAATTTAAATTTGATCAAATTATATTTAGAATTGCGACCTTTGATTACAAGGTTTACATAGGGGTCCAGCCAGCCACTCATCCAGAAGGAAGGACTGACATCGTTAAATCGCTTCAGGAAGTGATTTTAAGTCTATTGGTATATTTAAAGGTGTGTCATACATCAGCACAAACCTAAGGTGAGAATGATTGTATTCTTTAAAATATAAATTTTAGTTAAGTAGTTTTTATTTTATGTGATAGGTACAAACAAAAATATAAATATCAAATTTTAGAGAAATGTTTTTTCAAAAAATTGGGTAAAGTCCACAATTTTGAAAAGAATTTTATGAGACTTGGTATGAAATATGTTTTTGCTTAAATTACAAAACCTGTTAAAAAACGAAATCGTTCAAAATTTTGGGATACATTTTAAATAATTTTCTCCTAGAACGTAGGTTTTACTTTCGTCAAAGCCACAAATTTTCTATTATCTTTCTGAAATAAGTTCTTTTGCTTTCAAAAGTTAAAAAAGTAAAATGTTGGGAAAAAAAAACGATAAAAATATCTCATTCTGAAACGCAGTTGTTAAAACTTATGTTAACGTTTATGATAAAAAAAACTATTAGTGCAGAGAATATTTTTTCTATAACAATTAAAATCACACTTTAATAGTGACGAAATATTTTATATTTTTAATATTTACATTTTATATTTTGAATTCGAGTTACTTACATTCTTTCGTGTAGATTTTCTTTCGGAATCGTGGAACAGGCTATAACATCGGGAGTTTTGCAAGTTCATTTTCAACATAGAAAGTTTGGCAGTTGTACAGAATTAGTTTTTTTTATCAGTGGGTCAAATTTTTGCCTCAAGTGCTCATCGATATTGTTATTCTATGGGTCATTCTAAGGAACTTTGCCAAAGAAACAGTAGGTCGAAAACTAATTTTGACTGTCCAGAATTTTCGGGAAGTTTGGTTTGAGATTTAGAACTATTGAAAGAAAAACTTCCTACATTTTCAATCCCACATATAAACCTAACGGTAGGCATAGTGTTAACATTTTGAAAAATGTAAAATGTGCCGTTCAAAATTTTGGTTAATTTTTGCAAAGGAATGCAATTAGAGGAGTGTAAAACCTTTTAAATGTAGAAACTTTTTTGTTAAAAAGCAACAAATCTCTACTAAAACTTCGGGGCAAATTCCGGAGGGTTCAAATTCGTTTTAGACCTGTGTTTTTTTGGGAAAGTTACTTCGAATGACCCATAGAATAAAAATAAGCGATAAGCACTTTAACATTTTTTGTGCAAGTGGAAATTAAAAACATATAGAAAGTTTTGTAGGAGTTTTAAATATTTAATTTGATCTTACGTGTGGTTTATCGAGTTTTAAGAGGGATTTTTACAAAACCTATGAAATGATGCCTAAAACTCAATTTTTATTTTTGTTTAAGCATAGAAACTTTTGAAAGTGGATAACTCAAATTAAACATAAAAAATTTTTAAGGACTGGGAACATTGCTATGGAAATTGGAAAAAATAGGTGCATTATTTCGGGTAACTCTAATAGGGGTTATTTCCTGGAATTTAGATTTCGGCGATATTTATTTATATTTAAGAAAATTTCAAAGAAATATTTATAAAAATATATATATTTCATAAAAAAAAAATATTTTTTACTTTAAAGGGCAAATGACACAAAATCCGTTTAACATATAAAAAAATGATTTAAAAGCGACTTAAAGATAAATTATTTACTATTCTATTCTGAAACTTTTAACAACATCGAACAACCCGTTCCATAGATATGATAACATCGATAGATCAGTTTTCAAAATTATTAAATTTATTTATTTTTTTAATCAGAGCCCCATAACAAATGACTTAAATAAAGTGGGAAAAAAATGTAACGCAAAAAGTTCAATTTTATTGACTAGTGTTAATTACCTTAAAAATGACTTTTAAAAATTTCCGTGGGAATACTAAAAGTATTTTGTTAAAAACAAATTTTTCGTCGTTTTTATAAAATGTGTCAATCAAAACTTTTTTCCTTTATATAAGCTCTAAATAAATAGAAGTGTTTTATAAGAGCGGACTCACTCTGTATAGAAGCGAAAATATAATTTGTGGTAATCAAATTTGGAAATAATGATTTCTTTGTTTTACAACATTTTGCAAAATAAATTGGTCGTCGTTATTTCACTTGTATGTTTCGACATCTGGCGAGTCTTATTCTAATAAAATGTAACATTTTTAGTAAAAAAATTTAATTAAATCGTTAATGTTTTTGCGTTTTTTTTACATTCAAATAACCAAGATTTAATTAAAAAAAAAATTTTATTTTCTCGTATAAAAGTATGGCTGAAAATAAACAGCAGACCTTTTAGACGATAAAAAGCATTCAGGTGTGCAGCACTTGCAGGCATTTTTTTCGAAAAAAACTGAATTTGTCTCAATCGCCAATACATTGTTGAACCAGTTATGAAAGGTCAATTCTGGATTTCACACAACCATTTGTTTGCCAAAAGTCTTCGATAGTTTAATTAAAATTAACCGTTGAAAACGAATAACTCTCCAGGACCACAATGCGATCTCTGTCACCTAAGCTCAGAAAAAGAACATTTTGAGCCATCATAATGATGAGTTAATGAGTCATTCGCCGTATATCCTGATATATATATATATGCTTAAGGCCGTGTCAGATAAAACTTTTGCTTCGCTTTGAGTTACAAATAAATTAAAATGTACATATTCATATGCCACTTGTCACATAAAGTACTTTTAACGTAACGCAAAACGAAAGGTTGGGCATCTTTTATCTTCTTGCGCGCTTTGACAAACAGCTGTTGATTATTCTTTTTATATTTTCGAAAATTTGCCCGCAAAATTTTGTTTTATATAAAATAAAATTGTTTTAATTTAAAGAAAAATTGTTTTTAAAAATAAATTTCTATTGTGCTTTGTGTTATTGTGATAAAGAGGTAAGAATAGTGCAAGCGAAATATGTAATTTTTGCAACAAGTACTTAACCATAAAATGTTTATGATTTTAGTTAATATGGAAGAAAAACTAATAAATGCAAGCCAAATGGACTAATGCATTTACGACAAAAGCGAGTGTTGTCAAAGTTGTTTTGTTTTGTTGTGTCATACACTTTATGCGTTACGTTTTTTGTCAAAGTTATAAACGTCACGCAAAGCAACAAAGTTTTATCTGACACGGCCTTTAATCGTTATGAAAAATACACGAATGGAAATAGCTAAATGTTTTGGAAAAGCATTAAAAAAGGGGTTTATATTCAGAAGAGTAACAAAAGCTGTTTGTTAGTCGCTTTACTGTATGTTATATGTAAATACATATGTATATTAGGGTGTCAGTTATTTTACCTTAATCGTTATGAAAACTATACGAATGGAAATAGCTAAATGTTTTGGAAAAGCTTTAAAAAAGGGTTTATACTCAGGAGAGTAACAAAAAATGTTTGTTAGTCGCTCTACTGTCAATACATATGTATATTAGGGTGCCAGTTATTTTTCAATAACTTCGAAATGCTAAAAAAAATCCCTTGAACATTTGAGGTCAATCGGATTTGGAGAAAGCGTGCCCATGGCCCTCCCAAAATTGCAAAATACCAAATTTTTTTTAATAGTTAATTAGAATAAAAACAAGTAAGAAAGTGCCATAGTCGGTCAAGCCCGACCATACGATACCCTTCACCACTAAGGTCATAGGTGTTCTTTTTCCTGTATAAAGACAAATATTTGCTAAATTTTGCTATCATACAAACATTTTCTAAAAACTTGTATATTTAAGCTATTTCTGCCATTTGGACTTATATAAGAGCTGATTTCAAATATGGACCGATTATCCCAAAATTTGACAAATTTATTATAGTTGTTACAAAAATTCTCAAAATTCCTATTATCTTCAGATTTACGAGCGTGTTAGTGATCTATGTCTTATTTTGTGCGTTTTGATAGAAGAGTGTGTATGGGAGCTATGGTTAAATATGAATCGATTTCAATAAAATTTGGTAACGTAATTTATGTTTACATAAGTAGTATTTAATTTAAGTTTTAATGAAAAAATATTGATATTTGTGGCCAATATAGCAATTCCGGGAAGTGGGACCTATGGGAGGTACCATAAACATTGGTCCCATGGTCCCACTATCAAAAAAATTATCTGTGCCAAATTTCATCAAATTATCTTTATCTTGATTATATGGTTTATATGGGGGTCTAGCCAGCCAGCCGTCCAGACGACTCGGAAAGTGATTCTTAGGCTATTGGTATACTAAAAAGTGGGTCTAAGACAAATATTTCTATGCGTTACATACATCAGCACAAACTTATAATACCCTTTCCACCTATGGTGGTAAAGGGTATAAAAATCCAAAGAAAGACATGATTTACGATTCTATGTCCTGTAAGTACTAAATAGCTGAGTTTCGTCAAAATACATATTATCAAATTTACTTATTTTTTTTAGAAAATTTTACATTTTTCTCAGGTCAGTTTCAAAAATTATTTTTTGATTTTTTGAAAATTTTGTTCAACAAATATTACAAATTATAAATTATCGTTTCAGGTTTATAAAAGAAACAAAAATTATGTCGATATATTAAATCTTAGAATTTCGCGAAAATGTAATTTTTATGGTCATAATTTGATTATATGCTTGTTAAATTGTACCTAAATTCAATTTTAATGAAAGTAGTATTGAATATTTTTGCCCAGTCTGTGGATAATGTATGCGGTTATGTTTTTTTTTCTGTGTCTTATTCTCTTATTTGTTCCTTTTATGAACCTGAAACGATAATTTATAATTTGTAATATTTGTTGAACAAAATTTTCAAAAAATAAAAAAAACATTTGAAAGCAACCTAAGAAAAAAGTATAATTTTCTAATTTGAAACAAAAAAATTAAGTAAATTTGATAATATTTTGAAGAAACTCAGAAATTTAGTACTTACAGGCCATATAATTGTAAATCATGTCATACTTTGGAATTTTTTATTTCCAAAGTATTAATTGAGAAATAATCAAAATAAAAAATCGGGTATTTTGCAAATTTTGGCCGGGTCATGGGCACGCTTTCCCCCATCCGATTGACCTCAAATTTTCAAGGAATTTTTTTCTTAGCATTTCGAACAAATGTGGGGGTTTGTTGGAAACATATTTCTTCAAAAAAAATCCCATATACGCTATCGGCACTCTAATGTATATACATATGTAGTTAGTATCGTTATTTGTGTTTTAGATCCTTAATAAACTGTTTGATATATTGTTAATTAGTTACTTTAGGTGTTGTTCTGAATATGTAAATATGTACAAATACAAACAAAAAAAAACATTAGTTCATGTACATGAATCGAAACAGAGCGTTAAGTATGGTTGTTTTAGTTAACACTCCGAAAATATTGTACTTTGGATTTAGATTTTCAACAGATACGGTTTAATTTTGCATGGGTGTGCTCATTTTTCTTCATTTAGGGCTACAGGTGATTGACAAGTTTTTTTGTTTAAAATTGAATGATCTGGACATGTAGTGTCAACAGGAATGTGTTATGTTATAAAGCTGATGCCATATTGGTTATTGGAAATAAAAAAATCTACATTTCGTATGCGCCTATACTTAGAGAAAACGATTAACCCTTTGTTTTCTGAGCTTTTAAATATTAGGAAATCTCTTAATTAATAAAAGACTTATTATATTTTCAAATTATGTTATCTGTAAGATTACATAAGTGATATTCGAAAGAGGTTTTATTAGGAAATTGCGACAAGCTATTTCTACGGTTATTTATGTACATTTAAAATCTATAGTATTTTTATTTAAAATTAAATTTTACCTACTGTTAACAAAGTTTGATACAACAGAAAACTTGATTGGGCCGAGCTTTATACCTTTGTAATATTTAAAATACCTCTAGGGGTTTGTACTTTCTCAAAATTTTTGAAACAACTTTGAGCTAATGTATTTAAATAATTTAATAAATGAAAATTACTTTTATAAAATGTACTAGTTTTTATAATAACGCACGAAAAACAAATTTCAGTATCTTCAAATATACTAAATTATTTGGAGGCATAGTCTCGTCTTGTATTATTTTTCTTTTGTTCTAACAGTAAAAAAGCGTTCTAGCTCCATCCTTGAATTAAACGTAATTTTGACTCCAAATGACCTATTGTGCTCCTCCTAAAACCGACAATGTGTTCATTTCAGACAATATATAGAGGAATCAACCTGCAAAACATTTTTTTTTTATTTTTCAACGGTGATATATTTTTACCTGTTCGTATGACTGAATATGAAGAAGGAGCTTTCACGTGGAATGGACTTTTTGGTCTTCTTTATGCTCATTTCAGAGAGACGACGGGGTCGTGCAGTTATTCTTGTTGAATTATCACATCTGGATGCTACGTTAGCCGATTATCGATTATAGTGTTGTAAAATAAGTGTATTCGTGTGTGTTCGTGTAAGCAACATGAAGGGATAAAAAATTGGGTTTTGAAAATATTAGTAAAATAGGAAATCTACATGTTTGGAAGGTTTTATATGCAACAAAAACTGTTAATAATTATCGTTTATGTATAACATATGATATATAATTAATATACACAAATATACTTAAAAAATATATGTATGTATTTATATTTTTATATTTTAAAATATTTATTATAATCACTACAACAAAACAACTTACCCTCTTGTTCTTCCTCGCACATTTCCATTTCTTCGCCATACAAATCCTCTTCTGATATAACTTCTCCATCTCTGTTAAAAAAATATTATGTTTTTTATTATTATACAATAAAACAAAATATGTATTATTGAGATGTAAGAGCCCTTACATTTAAATAATCGTAAGCGACATTCCGTTAAATATCTCTTAAACTATTAGAGGTAGCGTAGTACAGTAAGTATATTTTTCTTTCTTCCTTAAGTAGTTTCCGAATGTGTAAAAATCTTTTCGATAGGATTCTATTTACGAAAGTTATACGGACCAATAGGTTTTACATACAATGATGTTCAACTTTGGCTCAGTGTAGAGGCCACTATGGTGAAAATAGACATGTTTTTAAAAATTAGTCTAAAGCTCTAACTACCCATTGAGCGATTTCTGTGGCCGATTTTTACATATTGTGCCACAATCCGCCCAGTAGCTTAAACGTTATTGAAGTAAAACTAAAAGACTTGATATACTATATATTTTGCACCATAACTTCTAAATTATTTGAAAAAAATTTAATTAGTTTATCGAAAGTAGCAAACTAACAAAGAACAAAAATGTTATGCACCAAAACATCCCTCGTTTTTGTTTAATTAAGATTTTTTGTCGCTTACGATCAATATTATTCCTGTCGCTTGCGATCATTTTATTCTAAGGGCTCGATATATAGTCTATTAATCTCGAAACCCTACACAACAATATTCAGTGAATAAGTTTTGTAAATGGTTGCTAGGGCGAAACGTGGACTGATTTTATGAAAAACTGATTTTGGCCTATACATTATGTGTGAAAAAAAGTTGTCATTATCTTAAGATTTATAATCATTTTATGCATTTTCGTCGTATTTAAGTAACTTCTTGGAAGCTAAAGCCAAACATTGATCGATACTAACGAAATTTGATACAGTAATTTTTGTTTGTATAAGCAATGCACAGTGTAAGATTTAGCCATTCTAGGGAGACAAAATTAAATTGGAAAAAAATGAAATTAGGCTTATGAATTTTGGTACAAGGTGTTAGCAGGCCAATAAATAACAGTGTCAAAAAATGGGCGACATTAGACCACTGCCACGCCCACCTCCCATACAACTGAAACAAATTATTTCTGATATTTTTCGCTTTGGATAATCAAAAAATAAAAAAGCAGTTTTTCATTTTGACTTATTTATTTTTTTCAATTTCTATTTATTTAAAAATAAGAATATATTTCACATGTGTTAATATAAGAATGAAATACTACATATTTTACCACAAATATAGTTTTATTTTCGTCAGTTTTAAGCTATATATCAAAAAGTTCGAGGCATCTGGTATTATCACTCAATATTATATCTGCAAATTTCTGCAGATAATTTTATATGTGCCTTAAAGTAGGTACTTCAGACTTTCTTTCAAAACTAAAGGGAATTATTTATTTTGTTATTTTGTTTTTTTTTTTTAACTTAACAATAAAAGCAATCGATTAAATGAAATAGAACTAAACGAATTTTTCAGGTTTTAATAGTTAATTCTCGTGATATTAATAACGAATAAGTTGAGCTTCAAAACAAAAAATCATCAAAAAAATTCCAATCCAATTAAAAGTTACAAGCTATTAAAAATTAGCAATTTTATGTAAGTGTTTTTTAATTCATTCAAAAATATTCAAGTTTACAGTACCGTTATAATGTTATTGTTGACAAATTTGGTGTTATTTCATATTTGATAACAAATATGTTCCCAAATGAAACTAAAAAGAACGAGTTTTGTCCAGCTAGTTTAGCAAAAACTTACACTGTGCAATGTCTGATAAATATATTGACTTTTGATAAAATTTGGTACATGTCAGGAGTAAATGTAAGACTACTTGAGTCTTTACCTTATGAAATAATATGTATGACATTTACTAGATAAATATTACTTACATTTTGTGTTCATCCATTTCATGATCAATGTTCATATCTACATCAGTGTTATGTTCTTCATCAACATCATCTAATGTTGGAGAAGGGTTACGTGATTTTTTCCCCTCCTCTAGTTGTTGTTGTTGCTCTTCTTCCTCTTTATCGATGGCGGTCAAAGAATCGGCATCGGCTAAATTGTCGACAGCAATGGCCAAGAAAACGTTTAGTAATATATAATTGCCACATATAAAAAGAATTATGAAATAAATGCAGGCTAAAATTCCAAACGAAAAGACACCACCATATGCTCTAATGCCGTCATACATAACCGCATTCCAGTCTTCACCTGTTAATATCTATCATCATATTGTTATTAAAATATTAAATTAAATGTTAGCATATCGCTAATATATATGAATAATGGTATAAGTCATTTTGTATAAAACGGACTTAAAAATTTTTATAAATAACATAAGTATGTAGGGTTCGAAAATTTGGAAAACAATAAGACTTTCGCAATGTTCAATAACTTTCCTATAGAGCAATATTTATGAGGAAGGAGTTTTACATTATAACACAAATATTAAAGTATTATAATCGGACAAGCCCATCTCTAGGAAATCCTACACCACTATTGACAAATGTAAGCCAACTGTTAATATGTGTTTTTTTTTGTGAAATCAACTGAACCAATAGGAGGGAGGTCGGTGCTATAGTAGGTACCCGAAATAATGATATCTGTTCTTATTTAAAGATCTGGACTTAAAAAGTAATTTTGTGTCTATCGGTATACTTTCATGCCCTTCCCAACATAGACATGGTCGCCTAAAATATATTTTATGCAACAAATTCAGAGAGAATTGAGTAGAACAAGGACGACAGCAAAGACAAAAATTATGTTCATTATTATTTAACTATTAAGATTCCTCTTTTCTTTTTATGTAAATTTTTTATGTAAATTGTAATCAGATCAATCGTTTTTTTTACAGAATGCTATCATTTAACAAATCTGAAATAATCAGTTTACAATTTAAAAATAAAAGAAAAAACTATTTGTATGCACCAATAAGTACGAGTAACTTTTTTAAAATTCGGCATTACAAAAACGAAATAAATATATATCATCGAAAATCTTGCAGCATCAATGTTTTTCGGAACAACAACAGATTTCGGAAAACCTTTACAAGGCTCATCCTTGAGTTATCTACGGCCACGATTTTATTCAGTAATCGAAAAACACTGGGCTTGATAGTGCTTTATTGTCAATAAAGTCCTATTGTTTATCCAATTTTTTTAAATCAATTCCGAAATTATACAGTAGGAAAATACGGCTAAAACCACAACATTCTTTTTTTTTTGTGTTATTGTAAGTAGTATATAATAATTCCTTAACATTTGCATATTTATTAGTTCTTCATAAAGTTAAATGTATATTTAAAAAGTTGGTTATTTTGAAAACTTTTGTAAACGTTGAACTCTTTTTTTTGAATTGCTAATCAACCACTTCAGTTTTTATCTTTTTTGGATTTGTGTTCACATAGGGCAGTTAAAACGATTCTAAAAATTTTCCAATTTTTTTTTTAAATCCAAAGATTAAAAAAAATTGCATGTAATAGCCAAATGGTTTATAAATGAGCTCTATGAAATTTATTTCACTTTTCATCCCATTTAAGGATTATAATGTTAAATTTAATGCGAAAGAATATTGTAATTTTTAGTTTGACTTCTATTCTATTGGTATAGCAGATTAGTCATCCGCCTAGCATACCAGAGGTCCCAAGCTCGATCCCCAGTCAGACCCACTTAAAAAAATAAATTAACAAAAAAAAACCAGCGGTTCACCACATAACACAGCTAGCCACTGGTTATTGAGTATTAGGTTATGTAAAACTTCTCTAACTAAATCATTTGCCGTTCGGCAAATGAATTATCGGATGCAGCTCATTGTCTGAGAGAAGTACCCCTTGTTCCAATTGGAATGTTGTCGGGGAATTATATATATATATATATATATATATATATATATATATATATATATATATATATATAAATTTGTAATAAAATTCTGAATAATTTTTGTGCAAGTCGGTTATAGATATCTTCTTTCGTTTAAAAGTTAAAAATATTCAAAGTTAAAACTTAAAATAAATTAGCTTTTTTTTAGTTTTTCCCTAAAAGCTATATAGCTATATTTTTTCACTAAAAAAAAAAAATATTTTCTTAAGAAACATAAAAAGATTTTTTAAGTTTTTAAAAGAAAACATAATGAGAATGCGTATAAAACAAATTTCTTGCTTATTGAACTTTTGGTCCTCGCACATGCCCTCTCCAAAAAATGCCAATTTGTAAAAAAAAAATTAGTTTAAACAAAAATTTCTCAAAAGGCAAAGCACCGATTTGAAAAAAAATTACAATGTTAATATTTTCTGACATATCTGTTATTGATTAGGAAAGTTTTTTCTGAAACGCGCTGCAAATAGAGTCAGTGTTGCCATATTTGTAAAAAAACTCATTTTTTGAAATCCTTTTTTCCCGAGTTGGGAATTGGGGAAGTTTTCAGTTAAAATTGGGAATTTTTTAGTCTATTGCTTTTAGATCTTATTGGTCTACATAACTACAAAATTTAATTGTGATATCTTTATCCATGTCATTTCTACAAAATATCATAAATTGAAATTATTTTCCTTAAAAAAGTAGAAAAATAATATTTTTTGGTTTTACGATACAAAGTGTAAAAAGATTAACTCACTTGAAAAAGATTTTAACTTGATGTTTATCTCCTGGTCTTTCCCGATCCAATGATACTAAACATGTATATCAAGCTTTAATACATAGCCTTTAAAAGCTCTGAAAACTTTGCCTCCCATATCATTTTTAAGCTAAATATTGGAGTATTGAAGAGTAATGTGTGCAAATAATGTTAATGGTGCACAGTGGTATTAACTCTGCAATTTCTAAACTACCAGAAGGATTTTGACAAATAGAAGAGGTGTGAGGCTTTTAGATCAATGTTTAAGGACGTATTTGTCGGTAGCACAGTGGGCTCTGCAGCGGTCCAAAGTTGCCTACCTCGGGTATATAAAACCTTTGGGTCCGTATAACTTTCGCCAGTTGGGTCCGATCTAAAAGATTTTTACATTTTCGAAAACTTCTTTAATTATACATTATCTCTTATAGTTTAGGAGATATTTGACTAAAAAAAAGCTAATTTTTTTGAGTTTTAACTTTGAATATTTTTAATTTTTAAACGAAAGAAGATATCTATAACCGACTTGCACAAAAATTATTCAGAATTTTATTACAAATTTAAAGAATTATTAATTAAATTATTAATTAATTTTTGATCTTCAGATGCGTCAACCAGATCAAAAAAAGCTTGACAAAATAGGTAAAAAATCAACCCAAAAATTCCTTTTTACTCAAATATCTCGAACCCTAATGGAGATAACCTACACATGTAAGCATATTTTTTGTAGATCTTCTCAAGGACAACTTAAGTTTAAAATTTCTTTTCAATCCATCCATAAATGGATTTTTCGCGAATTTTTAAAAAAGTCGAACACCCGAGGTGACCAACTTTGAAGGTCCATCAATCACTCTCCCGGCCCCTCATGGACCAGTGCTTTTGAAAACCAACTCCCTGACTATCATTAAACCAAATTTCATTTAAATACCTCCAGTCGTTCAAAAGTTACAGAATTATTTCCAAAAAAAAGCGTCCGTAAACCACTGTGTGTGGGAAAGTTTGGCCCACTGTAGGGACCACTGTGCTAAGAGCAAACAAGTCTTTGAGCACTGTTTTAAAAACTCAACTCTACTCCTATCTACGTTCTAAGTTTCTTCAAAATCCATCCAGTAGTTTAGAAGTTACTGAATTATATTCTAACACACCACTGACGCATATTTTAACAAGATATCCAAGACGAAAAGAAAATTTTCTCGTAAAAAACTGGAAGCTCCGTTTTGATTTTAGACCCATAATTTCTTCGGCAAACCTTCTTAGAATTCACCGTAGATTACGATTTTGACAACCGCTTAGACGCGAAAAAAAAATTGACCCACCCTAATATATATATATATATATATTACTGTAAAAATTAAGTATTTTTTTGTATTTTCAAGCAACTATTCTTGATCGTATGTAGTAGTATATTATTATTTTTGACAGACAACAGTCTTTATATTAAAAAAAAAAAAAATTTGTTCATCAAAACGAAAGGTATAAATTTGCACAAAAAAAAATTAAAGGAAACAAGTCAAGAAGCTATTAAATTTTGTCCGTATTTTCCCGCTGTGTATGGCTTTATCAAATATAATATAAATAATTTCATAATTTCAGTATGATAGCTTAAATAATAAGAAACAAACATATGTATTTTTAAACAAAGTCAAATGTATAAACTACTTATGATTTATGAAAAACAGAATAAATACCTGGAAAACTGTAAGAAGACTTTGGTAAAAACTGTCGAAATTCCATCTCGGCTTTTCTTCTTCTGGCTTAAAGGTAAAACGGCCCCCGAATACTTGCATTCCGAGCAATGCGAAAATCACAATAAATAGAAACAGCAACAGTAAAAGTGATGCAATTGACTGTATAGAATTTAATAAAGAAGCAACTAAATTTGACAAAGAGCGCCAATATCTGAAACGAACATTTAACAAAATATTACAAAAAAAAAAAAAAAAATATCATAAACAAAAAAGCATCTTGAACTTAAATATCCTACACCACTAAGTTAAACAAACTTTTTTATGAACAGGCGAATAAATTAAGAAAATTAATTTATTCCAGAGACTTTTCTGTGAAATTGCATTTAAAGGGTCAAAACATCAGTTTCTGAAATATTGGACAGTTCCAATAATTCAATTATTCAAAACTAGAAAACTAGAAAGAGAGTATTATAGTCAGTCAAGACTAAGCTATTGATCTTTTAAAAAATATTGAAATTTGAAACTGTGAGTGGCGAACCAATCAATTCCGGAATATCATTCCTATTGGAGGTGTCCGTCATAGTAGACAGCCATATTCCCATTACAAACAAAAATCTGTTCTTAATTTCATTCAATGATTTTTAAAATTATTATCTGTATTTTGGTTACAACTTTACATAGATTGACAACAACCATCGTAAAATCGACTCAGGAAGAAATTCTTAGTATATAGGTACACTATAGTGGTGTTATATTTATAATACTAAATTTGCTTATTTTTAGTTATAAGGTTGTTATTATGTATATATTTTATACTTACTTTGTTACTTTAAAAACGCGCAATAAGCGAACACAACGCAATACCGAAACACCCAATGGAGGCATTAATTCACTACCTGTCAGAATCATCTCAGTTATGCTGCCAATGACCACAAAACAGTCAAAACGATTGAATAATGATACAAAATAACCTTCAAATCCGAGACTGTACATTTTTAACATCATCTCACATGTGAAAAGAGCAATGAAAAATATATTCGTATATTCTGAAAACAATATTTTCAAATTATTTTAAAGATTTCTCTATTAAAATGGTATTCCAATGATATGTTTCATTTCCAATAGATCGTGATTTTAACCGACGTAGTCGGTCAAACCCGACTACTATGAACAACCGGGCGGGTAATTTTTTTCAATTTACAACTTCTATTAGTTAAAATAAAATATTATTAATCTATTTTTAAACTCTTTTAACTATTTTGTTTAAGAGTAAATTTTCTACCAATAAAACAACTAAAACAGCTTTCTCTAAAGTTATAAAAACCAAATCTATGAAATCAAAATTCATATTTTTATTTAAGAAAATGCGCTAAGTACTTTCAAGCGTTTGTTCAATGAAGTCAGCCAATCGATTACGAGGACGGACGTGGTTATATATTTTGTTAACATCAGCTCAAACTTGTATTTAATTTACAATTTGTTTTTGTTCAAAACGGTTTCTCGTCGTTTTGTCTGGATAGGAAAATAATGACAACATAAATCTATAAAAAAAACAAAATTAATTTAATAAACACGTTTTCAACCAAAATAGTCCTCTGTGCGTCGCTACCATTAGCTGATGTTAATGTTAACATTTATTTAAAATCAGATGATTTTTTTCAAAATGAAACATGTAATTGGAAGAGCCATTGTTATATACGTAAGTAAGAATTTATTAGAGTGTCACAAAAAAATAATTTTCTTCGAATGAAAAAAACCTCTATAACAAAATTTGATGCGACTCGGAGCACCGAACCCCGTGACGACTTAATCTCAAATAGCCATTTGTATTCGGGAATATGCGTATATTTTTTAGCGATTAAAATGTATTTTTATTCTATAGAGTAGTTTTGGAGCTTCTGCAATTTCTCCCGAAAATTTGTTTGAAACGCCTAAAGATATAAAGCAAAAAAAACTTGACTTAAAAAAAATACAAAGTAAAACATGACTAGGCTTGATACCTATTGTTTATAATAAAGTATTGTTCGTTATTTCTAGTAATTGTACTTTATACTTTATAAGAATAATAAAGTACGCGAAAATACTTTATTATGCGTAATTTAATTTTTTATAGAATTCGAAATAGATTAAAGTTATATTGAAGTTTTTTTATTTTGGCGATTTTTACTTAAAGCATGTCATGAAAATTTAAAAAAAAACTAATCTGGGAGCACTAATTGCCTATTACATTTGCTTGTTTTTTTTAAGGTGAATATATGCATGAAGTTCCTTATTTAAAAGGCGATCAGCTGTTTGATCGATCCCACCTCTACTTTAACGCCATGGTCTTGTTTAAGTGCTGTCAAAAGATTTAACGATTAACAGATTTTATAAATTTGTGATAAAATAAACAAAAAATGGACTTCAGTAAGCAGAATACTTCAACAAAACGAAAATTTGATAATGGAAAGGATCATTTTATTTGATCCTTTCCATTATCAAATTTTCGTTTTGTTGAAGTATTGCACTTAAAAACTGTGCCAATAAAAGCGAAGAAGCAATGGTAATTATTTATTAAAACTTGCGAAAAGTCATACAAAACATTTTTAAATATAACAATAAAGAAAAATAAATCGTACTTTTTTTATATACTCTATGTTTTTTTTATAACTAATGTACTTTTATTTAATAAAAAACAAGGTTGGAACCCTAGACATGACCTCCTTAACATTTTAATTTTGTTAAAATATAATTTACCTGGTTTTTCATATTGGAAAATGTAAAATTTTTGTCAGACCGGTTTCAAAAATTGTTTTTAATTTTTTTTAAATTTTGTTCAGCAAATATTACAAATATAAAAAGTCAAAAAGTTGAGGTCGGTATCTCCCAAACTTCGCCTTAGATTCTATAATATAATGATGTTGCACTTTAATACATTGATTTGCCATATGGTCGCTTGGAAAAGTCCCATAAAAAAGAGAGTATGCCGCTTTTACTCTAATTCGGAAACAACTAATGATGACGATTATCCAATGAAAGAAATATATGTTTGTTTGTGCGTTTATGTGTTTTTCATTGTTCTTAATTCACTTTAATTTCACATTAGAAAAAAATGTATGGAGTGCGATATCTTAACATTATATTGTCTTTGACTTTACCGTACCTGAGATTTGAATTCGCCGATCTCAGCGAAAACGTTCTTTTAAGTCATAGTTTAGGTATTTGTGTTCAAATGTAATAAAACTGTACATAAATATTATGTTGTTTAATATACAAAGAATGTAGGCTGATTTTTTTCGAATGTATATAACTTAAATTTGGATTTTTTGTAATTATTTGTTTTAAAATTTAAGAATTTGTATGAATATAAAATCGAATTTCATAAAAACGCATACAAGTAACTACATATGTGCACGATTTTGACATCTTTTTTTACCGACAAAAGGAAGAATATTTATTGCGAAACATCCTCAATTTTGTATAACTCAATATCTCGAAAACTAGAGCTAACCTAAACAAACGGTTACCATTGAATTCAGCATACTTAAATTATCTTTACCCATTAGGTCTCCCTTTTGTCGGTTTTTTTCAACTAGCACAGTGTAATTATTAAATATCAAGATAAAGTTTTTTTTATTTATATTTTTTACAAAATTTGACGTCTTTAGCTACCAGGTAAAAACTGTATCTTATTTCTACTCAAACCTCCTCATGGTACATCTTGGTGAACTGAGCAACCTGTTTGCCCACACAACCCGTGTGGGATTCTAGGTCAATGCTAATTGAGAGGAAGTTTTCTTAGAGCCGTTTCAAAGTATTTGGTCTAAGATAATTGAATTTAGAAAAGTACGAAAATGCAGTCTGTTTCGGTCTTATGATGTTTAAGCATGGCATGAAACAACATTACAGAATATACTACTACATGGGGCAATCATGCAAGAAATCCCCCTGCTACGGCAAGTATTTTGGATGTGCCTAATCTATGCTTTAACATTATGATGAATGAAACCAATAGACCCTATGCTCCACTGGGAGTAAAGGGTTAACATAAGAAGAAGGGCTTTAAGTTCAGTTGTAAAAATTTCAACCAATTCAGGGTGTTATAATATTCCGGGCGACACTCTTTTCAATTTTAAAGAGTTCTACAAATTTGAACTGAATTTGATAACGTTCTCTGATTTAGTTCAAACTTTTACAATAATCAGGCTGGTGACTAAAATGCCCCAATATAAAATAGGATGTATGTAAGTATGTAACGTATGGACTCAAAAACGGCTGGGCCGATTTTGAAGAAATT
This sequence comes from Stomorhina lunata, assembly GCA_933228675.1. Taxonomy (NCBI): domain Eukaryota; kingdom Metazoa; phylum Arthropoda; class Insecta; order Diptera; family Rhiniidae; genus Stomorhina; species Stomorhina lunata. Next base: position 9,497,956 of record OW121745.1, read on the forward strand.
TTTATGGAATCTTCGGAATATCCAGGCGGATGACACTGTGGAGTCTGATTTTTGGTCTGCGGGCAAAATCCAATTTTCATATTGCACCACCAATGAAATAAACATATAATTTTTTTGCTTTTTTTCATTTTATTTTTTGAAGGCCGTTGTCAGGTTTTTAAAATCAAACTCTTAAATCGATTATGTAGTCCGAAGATATTTACAAAAAACTTTTTTTATTATTTATCCAATATCAAAATTTTAAAACTTTCGAAATGTTGTTTATTTACAAGCTCAATGAGCAAATTCATATGAAACAATCGACACACTAATGAACGAAGAACAAGCTGTCAATTATCCCACTGAATTTTTGAATTTATTGGAACCACCCGGAACGACACACTCATGTACTAACATTAAAGGATGGATCACCGGTAATTCTTATTCGCAACTTAAACGCACCAAAGCACAGTAGGCTCAGTGACCAGTTTTTGAGGCAATAAATCACCGGGAAGTACTAGAAGCATGAAATTTGTTATAATGGAGCACAAAGCCCATTAAAGTCATCGGTAAAAATTTTAAGTCGATTGGGCGATGCCACGCCTACTTCTGGATAAATAAATTGTCTGTCTAGAAAAAATTATGAATTGAATTTAAGTTTAGTTTAATTTTTAATTTGAACTTAAAGTTTCGTTTAAAAATTTGATATCTATCTTATTACTACTCCCGATTTAAAAATTGTCGGCCATTTTTAATATAATGAATGCGACCAGAGCTATAAAGTATGATTAATTTTTAAAAAGATTTGTACGTAAAGTAAAAAAATAAATTTGTGATATTTTGAATTCATTTATTAAAGATATGGGACATTTTTTATAAATAATTAGGAGAGCCCGGTCCTCTTCGCTGGACCAAAATAGATATTTTTTTACTATGAAACACTAATAGTTATTAACAAAAATTAATTAAACTTAGAAAAAATGATTCATTATATATATGTATGTACAACACTTTTTCTAAGTAGGCATTCATTTACATTACTTTTCATTAATTCAACAAATAGCAAAAAGAATATGTACAGTAGAGCGTCTCGACCATCGAATATAAAGTATTGTTGTAAGACAGTTTCGAAAACAATTTTTAAAATTTTTTTTTAATAGTCATTGGTCTCAAATATCCAGTTGTTGTATTTATTAATCAGACCTCAGTTCCTACTACCCTAGTGTATCACTCTAATATCACAAAATTAAAGCTCTTAAAAAATCGTTATACTTTTACTAAGGAAGTTTTTCCATAATTCCAACCGAATTAAAAAAATTAGCAATTTTCGTTTTGCAGCACATTGGGATCGCCAAAATACATGACTATTAAAGCAAAATATTGGCCTACTCGAGACAAAAACATGTATATATCACACTTTAAGATCCGACTATTAATGCCGAAGATATAACGAAAAATGTATTTTGGCGACCCCAATGTGCATCGAAAAAAAATAAAAATTTATTTTTCGAAACTGTACATCAAATTAAATCATGGCAACAATCATCGGTGGCAGATTTAAAGGCGAAGACGTACTTATTCTACGAATTCCGATGATTTCCAACGGTTTATCATTCAAATTAAAGCGGTTCCAATTCCCTTTGCGTCTTGCATTTGCTATTAGCATCAACAAAGCACAGGGCCAAAAAAATCAAAATTTAAGTCATATAATTTTGAAAAACAAAAGTCATCTTACTACAAAATCAAAATTTTGATTTTGGAGACCACGAAAGAAAGGGTTAATCCTATACAATTTAGAAGAAAATTTTAGCATACATTTTTCATAGACTGAGTAATAATATGAATTAACAGATTTGTTAAATTTGAACATAAGTAACGTTTACCTAGGATCTCCTCAAATTATGATCTAAAAAATACTTTTTCATTAAATTAGGAAAATTTGTAACATTTGTTAAAAACAAATCTTAAAAAACTAAAGAAGGAATTTTGAAACTGACCTGAGGAAAATGTTTCATTCTCCAATGAAAAATCGGGTAAATTCAATTATATTTTAACAAAATTAAATTATTATAGTATAGTACATGCTTAAAAGTCTTGAAAAGTCATGTCTGACTTTACAAACAGGTAATTTTGTAATTTTTTGTATTATTTGTCACAGACCCCATACAATTTATACCGATCGACTCAGAATCTGTAAGAGAATCGATTTAGCAATGTCCCTCTGTCTGTTGAAATCAAGTTTATGGAGCTGTCAATATGTGTTGTATATACAGGGCTGTTCACATATTACGTAACGCTCTCAGGGGGAGGGTGTTATGACTTTTGTTACGATAGAGGTATTTTGTGTGCATATTTCCATTAAAACGTGTTCCACAGAGGGTTAGGGGGTAAAAATCTGCGAAAATAACGTTACGTAATATGTGAACAGCCCCTAAGATTTTAGGATAAGCAACGCGGGAAAGAAAGGGTTAATCTCATACAAATTCAAAAAATTCATCATAAATTATCCATAAACTGGTCAATAATATAATATAACAATTTTGATAAATTTGAACATAAGAAAAATTTAGCAAGCATTTGCTCAAATTATGACAAAAAACTTACATTAGTAACTATACAAGTTACCAATCTAAAATTTTATTCACCGCATTTGTAAAATTTGTTAAATTTCTAAAAAAATTTAAAAAGAAATTTTTTCATGAGTTTATTTGCATTTTTTTTATAATGTAAACTTTTTGAGATCAAATTTTGGGAGAAAATTAAAAGAACTCGAAAACTACACCTTAGATATTTGACATAAAAGAAATCTATTTTAGTTCTGTTTTAGATAATATTATCCTGTTTTGTTAAACTTAATCATTGTTGGTTGAAATTCCGCTAAAACAAAAATGATAGTTTTGATATCATTCGAAGAAAATTAAGTTAAATTAGATGGTGTATATATATATATGTAAATATATATCTGTGACAATAAGAAAAAAGTGCTTAAGTTGACATAAGCAAAATTTGAGTTAAGGACAGCTTTTATATTGAAAAAAAAACATAGGCAAAGTTTCAATTATTTTGTCTGATTTTTCAGAGAGTTATATCATAATTGCTTTTTACTTATCTTTTTTCGATGTGTTATCTTATTTGGAATTAAAACTTATAAAACTATGTATAAGCTATTTTTTCAAATAACAAATCTTTTTTCAAAACTTATTAACCAAATAATCAGACTTAAGCACTTTTTCCTTATTGCCATAGATATATATATATTAGGATGGGTCAAATTGTATGAGGCCACAAAAATATAAGAATGCTCATCGTGATTCTTATTCTATGGGTCATTCTAAGGAACTTTCCGAAAGAAACCACAGATCTAAAACCCCCCCGGAATAGGCTTCGAAGTTTTGTTTTTGTCGTGAAGTATGTAGAATTTTAGAACATTTAAGTTTGTTTCATTAAGTTGATGTTTGGAAAAATGTAAAAAGTGCCCTTAAAAATTTTCATAATTTTGGCTCAAATCTCAAACAAAACTTCGGCACAAATTCCGAAGTGTCAAAATTCGTTTTAAACCTATGGTTTCTCTGGCAAAGTTCTTAAAAATGACCCATAGAATAACAATCGCTATGAAAACTTGAGGCAAACAAAATTTACCCACCCTAATATATGGAAGAGAAAAGCTACCTTGAAATTGGTCTAGCCATGATGGCTGCTTGTAATGTTCTGTGGCTAACACTCCCGTATTAAGGAATACCAAAACAATTATCAACCAATAAAATGCTTGTGACTTAACTGCTTTACGACAAGATCTTCTTAGACGGCGATTAATACGATCGAAATCTTTCTTCTTTTTTCGAAACCATGATTCAGTCTGTTGTACCTCGTAGCCAAGCTCATGTTCCCCCAACTGGTTTGGTGATTCCATTTTGTTTGCAGCTTTACTTTTGCCATCTGATATCAACTGACCATCTGTATCAGGTTCAATATCTTCGGCCTGTGTTATCCAATCTAAATAGCCACGTAAATCATCTTCAATTTGCTGCTTTTCTCTTAACTTTTGGAAATCGCCACGATTTTTTGCTTTTGTACGTTCTTTAGAAAATTCACCAGACAAAACACCAAGAATTAAATTCATGACGAAAAATGCACCCAATATAACCATCGAAACGAAGTAAATCCATTCCCAACTTGATCCCATAGCATCTTGTATCTGAAAATATTTTAGTTTTTTAAGAGTACACAAAAAAAAAGTTTAAAGTATTGGACAATAAGCTGAATTTCAGAAATAAATAGTTGCACTCTAAGCACGTGTGTAAGATTTCTACACTGCAGGCATCAGTGGCTCTCGACCAAACTAAAAAATTAGTATTTTCTTAGTATGGAATAAGGGAATGCTCCTGCTCCGATCTTGCATTTTTAGGCAAAATTCGATATGATTGACATAAATGTCGGTTGTACTAAGTTTAGGTTTTTCAATTTTTTGAAGATACTCATAATAAGTTTAATTTTCAATGGGGGTGCAACTCCTGATGATCCGATTCTGCTTATATCTGACCAAAAAGAAATTCCTTTTCTTAATGAAATTCTTACGAGCATCTATAAGAATTTCATTAAGATTAAAATTTCTAAGAATTGTTAATTATAATATATTAAATGATAAATTTTAAATTCTTTTCTCTTTGCCCCTCTTTCCGGACCAGGTCTTAAAATAAGACATATCATTCAAAAGAATTATAGTAACTGAACTTAGTACAACTGACAGTTTTATCATACTTACATATGTTAAAACAACCGACCAAAATCATTTGTAGTGTAGAGTATCTTATGATTGACCATATGATACTCTACACTACAAATGTTTTTCAATATTAAACAAAGTAACACATTTTTTTAAATTTATAAACACATGTATTTGCTTAAATTGATCAATATACAAACTTATATATATGGGAGCAAGATCAAGGGTCGTTTGTGTCGACCGATTGTCTCAAATTTTTATAATTAAATTTTAGTTTATTTAAAAAATGTACAACAAATTAAAACGAAACTGTAATTATCTTCGAATTTAGGAGCGATTTCTTAATTTTTGTCGTATTTAGGTGACTTTTAGCATTAATTAAAAATTTTAATTCCAGGAAGTCAGACCTATTTCGGCCAATTAGTAATGGCCCTACTTCCTAAAGAACTGCATGCATTATTAAAAAACTGCATGCAAATTATCTCGAAAATAGCGGTCCGTATCTTGATTTACATAGATGGACATCGTTAAATCGACTTAGGAAGGGATTCTGAGTCTACATGTTTACTAAAGGATGTCAAATGTCTTTTATTTTTACCCTTAGGTATCTTTCTCTATGCGCTTTCACATATATATATATATGTATATCCTACGCTGACGCGTAGAAGGCGCAATTTGGAACACCAAGTTTTAACAACTTTGCTGCTGTATTTTGCCGATAACTCTTCCAAAGTTAATTTGCAGGTGTTCAATTAATTTAGTTTTCCAACGTAGATAAGTAACTTAACATAACCCCAAAGAAAATAATCCAATGAGGTTAAATCATACTGTCTTAGCATTTCATCAAAAGTTTCTTGGAGTCAATCAAATTTAGCGCCCATTGTGTGGCAACGTTCAATACTGACAGTGACATTCTCTGATCATCATCGTTTTTAGAGACATATGGGCCAATGACTTAAAGGTCAACAGCGGATATAAGCTAATACTGTCATAGCCACTTGCAAATTCTTATCATATTTTATACAAATTATTCGTTCTAAAGTCCATTCCGCTTTAGGTCCACTTTCGTTTAAAGGCCACATTTTCTTTGTATCTGTGGCTAATATTATATAGAAAAAAATTCGCATGCAGTCCACTCAATTTTTTTTTCAAAAAATTTTATTAATTAGATTTTTGAAAAAATATAATCATTAATTATGAAGGCTGCTTTAACAAAAAAGCAATCAAAGATATGATTAGAACCAATATTTGTTAATGTTTTGTTATAAATTAATTTTTTATTTAAAAAAAGTAGTTTATTTAAGAAAATACAAAATTTTTATTTAGTCCTGGATATAATCCAGGTTTTCCTGAAGTTCATAAAGTGACTTTTAAAAAAATCGGGTTTAGTCCAAATTCGATTATAGTCTACAAAAGTTGTGCAACTATTGCTATGGCCTATAGCCGAAAATTAGAGTAATTACATCTAAAATTTTTAGTTTATTCCTTTTAAGAAGAATTTATAACTTCCGAAAAATGTAAATTATAAATTAATGTTATACTTACATTGTATAAAACATCCGTCCAACCTTCTAATGTCACGCACTGGAAAACAGTTAACATCGATAAACCAAAATTGTCGAAATTCGTTATTCCCCAATTTGGACCAACCCATTCATCATAACACACAAATTTCTCCGGACATGGAAATCCCACACCACAAGGATGCAGTTCATCTAAATCTCCTAAGTATTCTCCGGTTGTAGGGTTTCTACAAGTTTTATGCAATTTGCCCGAAAATAATTCTAGGCCAATAATGGCATAAATTATGATCACGAACAAGACCAGTAGTGCAATGTGCAATAATGGTATCATGGCTTTTAAAATAGAATTTAAAACGACCTGTAAACCTAGGGAAAAACATTTTTGTTAAGTAATATAGTAATATTTTTAAATATTAATTAGTTAAATATAACATTAGCACTTACTTGGAACGCCTGAGACCAAACGAAGTGGCCTTAGTACCCGAAATGCTCTCAACGCTTTTACATCAAAGCCTTCTTTAACTAAATTTGATAACGCTGTTGATATCATACTAAAAAGTTAATATTAAACATATTATATAATATAGACTTTCATATATATATAAATATATATAAACTCACCCAATTACAACTATAAAGAAATCTAAAAAGTTCCAACCGTTTCTTAAATACGATCCAGTGTGTAAAACAAATCCATACGCTATAATTTTCATAACACATTCTGATGTAAATATAACTAAAAATATGTATTCAACTTTTTCCTAAAATAATAAAATAAATGCATAACATTAAAAATTATAAAGTTTCATACATTTTGTCTCGAATATGATCGAATTGAACATAAAAAAGCAATATATAGTTAACAGCAAGAACTTATATCTATTTCTGAATTACATGTCAGCAATTCAGACATACATACTAAATACTTATTTTTAATTTATTTCCCTAGCTCTTCAACGCTTTTGTTCAGGATTAATGGATGTTCAAAGTTAACTTGTGTAAAGATTTTTTTAACAAAATTTAAAACATAGTTTTGATAGGGTTGTCTACGATTAGTTATAAGCGAAGCTGCAAAACAATAGATAGTAACGATAGTTTTATTTTTTATAAAATATCGACAGTTTTTTCACTATCGATATTATTAAAACTATAAAAATACGAAGTCGATTTAATATAGCCAATGGCAAATTATTTCACCAAGTTTTTAGCCTACGCACAGTGAACGATCCCCATAGTAAAACTGGAAAAAATCGAATGAGTTATGTTAGCTTGAAATGAAATGAAATTTTTGGCACACATCTTTCACTGCTTACTATTTTCAAAAATGAATAAACATTTTTAGAAATCCTTTTATTTTTTCGGTGCGGGGACAAGAAAATACCCAAAATTCCCCCATTTTAGAAATAATTATTTTTTCGAATATCAATCTATCATTTCACATACAAAATGATAAAGCGTGATACTTCTTTTTATAAAATATAACCAATCTAATTATTTAGGGTTGCCATGTACTAAAACCAACACAAATGTAAATAATGTTAATATAAATACCAACCAAAAATCCCCGTTGAAGACTATTAGAATCAAAGAAAGGATTACGAATTGGTTTTTTTAATGTGCGTAGTATGCTAGAGCCAACAAAGTTTGCTCAAATTGAAAAGGAGTTATTATAATATGCTTCTATTAAGTCTAAGAGAAGCATGATAGCTAGATAGTGGTGAACATTTAACATCCAGCGGTTTAACACTCGTATTTGCTGACAGAGCAGCATATCAACCTAGATCAAGTGATGTTGGATTCATCAAAAGAGGCAAAAATAGGTCTTATCGAATGGCAGCCACACACAGACCAAATAATTGTTGCAAGATTCAGAACATGAGAATCTAATGCTTTGAGCAACAGACGCCAAAACCCCCCAAGAGAAGCAAGAAATGCAGCGTGAATACCAGCAAGCAAACCGAGAAGTTAAGCGTAGTGCAAGAGAAGACAAGCGGAGATGGGCTGATAATTTAACTAAAGAAGCTGATAATTTAACTAACAGGTCGATCCAAGGACCTATACCGTATTTACAGAGAAATAGCTGGGTGCAGTGGCTTAGTTGGTTAGCACGTCGACTACTAAGCATAATATCACATTGAGCCTGGGTTCGATCCCCGGTCTCGGCAACATCAATTTCTGTAATTATTAATTTCTATTAAAATTATTAATTACCACAGCATCCGTCGGCGGTAAGCCTCCAGAAATAACACGCCGTCGACAAGAAATAAATAAAATTGGTTGTAGAACAAAAAAGCTTAAACACTGCGTTTAAATAGCAAGAAATGGCGCAACTACAGTCTTCTAAAATTAGATATGACGTGCAATTACAGTATTGAAAAATGTAAAGCTTTATCCGCCCCTATCACCTCTTTTCTATCCCCTTTCCAAAGACGGTAACCCAATTCCTATATGCTCTATATACAACTAGATGGGCAGTATCTGCCTGAGTTTAACTTCTCATTAAAAAAAAATTACTGCTTAATAAATTTTTGATCCATATTAAGCAAGCCAGTGAGTTTCACTTAATTTGTATATCTTATTAGGAATAGTCTTCATAATAAATCTGTGTATTGTTGCATATTCATTCTGTCTTTTGCTGCTGTGAGAAAACCTACAACTTGCTTCCCGTATTATTTTGCAGCCAAGTGCAACGAAAGAGGTATTCTCATTAGGATCTGAAAATCAAAAAATTGTGGGTATGTCTGCTGTAAGCATTCATATGTACTACACCTCAAAATGAGTGTTAATTTTAATGACCTGCGGTTCACAATGACCCATCTAAATCAATAACTTCTTTTTTTTTTTAGAAATATTCATAATTAACGCTACAAGTGAAGGATTGGTATATTTTTTTATTTTACTGTTTAACTTACCAAAGTTTGGTTTGTAACATTCGAATCTCCAGAAGGATAAGGCGTATATACAGCTAAGGCCACACAATTTGCAAATATGGTTAATAAAATAAAATATTCAAAAATTCTATTTAAAAGAGATAAAAAGATATTGTTAAGGAAACATATGAAATATTCTAAAAAATAGTTGACTAAACATATGGTTCAGAGTCAATTCGAAGATCCTTACTCCCCTTTACTGTAAAAAAAGTAGAAAGTAACTCCGTCCCTGTTTTGTCTAAATAATCGACAGACATTAACTGTAAATTCTATTAAATTAAAAAATTGTACAAAATAAATACAAGGCAAATTTATATTAAGCTAAAATATTAATTTCTAAAGAAACGCTGCACAGTGGTTTACGGACGCTTTTTTTTGGAAATAATTCTGTAACTTTTGAACGACTGGAGATATTTGAATGAAATTTGACATGGTGGTAGTCAAGGAGTATTTGAGTTGGTTTTTAAAAGCACTGGTCCATGAGGGGTCGGGAGAGTGATTGATGGACCTTCAAAGTTGGTCACCTCGGGTGTTCGATTTTTTTAAAAATTCGCCAAAAATGCATTTATGTATGGATTGAAAAGAAATTTTAAACTTAAGTTGTCCTTGAGAAGATCTACAAAAAATATGCTTAAATGTGTAGGTTATCTCCTTTGGATTTCGAGATATTTGGGTAAAAAGGAATTTTTAGGTTGATTTTTTACCTCTTTTTTTAAGCTTTTTTTGATCTGGTGGACGCATCTGAGGACCAAAAATTTTTTAAGAATATTCTTTAAATTTGTAATAAAATTCTGAATAATTTTTGTGCAAGTTAGTTATAGAAATCTTCTTTTGTTTAAAAGTTAAAAATATTCAAAGTTGAAACTTACAAAAAATTTCGCTTTTTTTTTAGTTTTTCCCCAAAAGATAGCTATATTTTTTCACTAATAAAAAAATATTTTCTTAAGAAACATAAAAAGATTTTTAAAGTTTTTAAAAGAAAACATAATGAGAATGCGTATAAAACAAATTTCTTGCTAATTGGACTTTTGGTCCTCGCACATGTCCTCTCCAAAAAATGGCAATTTGTAAAAAAAAAATTAGTTTAAACAAAAATTTCTCAAAAGGCAAAGCACCGATTTGAAAAAAATTATAATGTTCATATTTTCCAATATATCTGTTATTGATTAGAAAAGTTTTTTCTGAAACGCGCTGCAAATAGAGACAGTGTTGCCATATTTGTAAAAAAACTCATTTTTTGAAACACCTTTTTCCCCAGTTGGGAATTGGGGAATTTTTAAGTTAAAATTGGGAATTTTTTTTAGTCTATTGCTTTTACATCTTATTGGTCTACATTACTACAAAATTTCATTGTAATATCTTTATCCATGTCATTTCCACAGAATATCAAAGATTAAAAATATTTTCCTTAAAAAAGCAGAAAAACAATTTTTTTTTGTTTTACGATACAAAGTGTAAAAAAAGTAACGCACTTAAAAAAAACTTTTACTTAGTGCTAATCTCCTAGTCTTTCCCGATCTAATGATACTAAACATGTATATAAAGCATTAATACCGAGTCTTAAAAAACTCTGAAAAGTTTGGCCCCCGTAGCATTTTTACACTGTTTATTTAAATATAAGTGATGAATTTGTGCATATAAAGTTAATTATCATACTCAAATATTTCACTATTTTTAAGATGACAATGATCCTTCGCTAATAAACAAATATTTTCTTCAAAAAGATATAAATAGTTTTTTATTTTTTTAAAGAAAACATTATAAGAATGACTTAAAAAAATTTTATTCGATTTTGCCTTTTGTTCCAAGCTAAAAAATAAAATTTTAGTAAAAGATTCTAAATAAGTAAGTACGAGTAAGGCACCGATTTTGATAACAGTGTAAAGGTAATATATCCATAATTTGTAGCAAAAGTTTAATTAGAAGAGTACTTTTATAGTAACAGTGTGACAATTTATTTAAAATAAGATTTAAAGGCATTTTTCCGGTATTTAAAATTGGTGTATTTGAAAAAATTGCAAAATTATGTTAAGGTTATAAAATGTTTTTTAATGTGAAAGTTAATGCAATAGGTAAAAATTGTTACAACTTGGGTTTTTCATAATGGTCAGAAAGGATATGGTTACTCACCTCCATACAGGTAGGTTTTACGAGACGCACATATTGGTTGAGTTATATATGCACCTATTTTTAGAGGTAAAAAATACATTAATTCATTGATTTCTTTATTATTCTTTGGATACAGGTATATATAAAAAATGTTTTTTTTTTAATATAAAAAAGAAAGTTTTAAATGTAACTGCTATTAACAGTTAAAACATCATGGCTATAACATTGGAATTTAAAGTGTTGTGCGATATTCTTTTTGAACAACCAAGCAGTTCGAGAGCAGAAAAAATTAAAATAATCATGCGATATGCTAAAAGTCAAACTAACTCCATGATTCTCAATAGTGAGGAAGACAAAGTCGTAAAATTTGTAAAGTTATTTGAACTTAAAATTAAGTCGGTTAATTACTGTTTAAAAAGATTTGAATCTAAATTTAAAGACTGGCTGAAGGACTCAATTGAGCTTAAAACTTCTGGTGCTGGAGCCCCTCTAAAAAACTATGATGATCTCGGAGAAAGATCTAAAAAGATGCGATTATCCGAAGTTCTTTCTACTCATTCGGATACTGAAATCAAAGATTCCTTTAAGGAAGTGCTCAAACGAAATAATCAACCAGCTGAAGCTAAACAAATAGCAGATATTCTCCCAGAGGCTTCTCCTAAACGTCTTAAGCGAATTATTAAGAGTATACCAACTCCTTCTTCTCAATCAGAATTTTCGGAGGAAGAAGCACTTGCTCTTATGCTCGAGTTGAAATTGAGTAAAAATAAATATATTAAACTCTGTAAGGCATTACGAGACAAAGGACACTCAATTTTACCAGGATATAATGCGTTATTAAAAACCAAAAAAAACTTAATACCAACAAACGTGATAGGAGACGAAAGTGCATCTGTGGATTTATCAAAATTATTGGAAAATACGGCATCAAGGCTGATATCTACTACATTGTCTGAAGAAGAAGCCAAGAAACTTGACAACAAGGACTTAACTTTAATATGTAAATGGGGATGTGACGGTTTATCTGGATTACCGGAATACAAACAATCAACATCTCATCAGAACACAAATGACTACAGAAGCGTTTTTATGGCATCCCTAGTACCACTAAGATTAAGAAAGAATCGTTCTGAACCATCCACATCAAAAGAGCGTACTGAATATGTGTGGGTTAACACATCTCCAGGATCAAAGGCATTTTGCAGACCGATCAGATTCGAATATTTAAAAGAAAATGCAGCAAGCACAAAAAATTGGGTTGATGATATCAAATATTCAATAGACAATTTGAGTCCAGTCTGCATAGACATACATGGATATTTGATTAATGTAAATTTTGAGCTTCAATTGACAATGATAGATGGAAAAGTAAGCAACGCTATAACGGAAACCCATTCAACTTGGAAATGCTCATTATGCGGAAAGAAGAAATCGGAATTTCTACAAACTTCAGAAGATGCATCAGCTAGTACTGCAATTAATCAAGAGGTTCTGGAATTTGGTATATCGCCCCTACATGCACGTATCCGATTTTTAGAATTTATGCTACATATAGCATATGATCTGAAATATAGGAATATACCTGATAATCAGCTAAAATCCGTGAGAAATAATAAGGAACTGATTGAAATGAGATCCAGTGAAAAAAAAAGGATTCAGGAAGAATTCAAAACTATGACGGGTCTAAACATAGACAAACCACTTGTAGGATATGGCAGTACAAACGATGGTAATACGGCCAGGCGATTCTTTGAAAATTATGAAACAACTTCAAAGATTACTGGAATTGATGAGGAAGTTCTTCGTATATGTTACGTAATATTATCGGCAATAAATAGCAAATATCAAATAAATGCTGAAAAATTTCATTGCTATGCCCTCAACGCGTTAACTCGTATACGACATTTGTATCACTGGAAAGAAATTACACCAACAGTTCATAAAGTCCTTCAACATGGTCGTGAAATAATTGAATCAAATCTTCTCCCACTTGGTGAACTGACAGAAGAGGCCCAGGAAGCGCGGAATTCAGATTTCAAGTATATCCAACTATTTAATACCAGAAAATGCTCAAGAAAATCGCAAAATCAGGATCTAATAAATTATCTCTTGTTGTCTTCTGATCCTGCTCTATCAACGATAAGAAAGAAATGGTGGAGCAGTTATACAAAAACTTCTGAAAACGAACACCTGGAAGAGGTTCTTGATATAATAGATTGTACTGATTATTTTACTGAAAATAAAAATTAAGTAAATAACTACTTTTATATAAATATGTAATAAAAACTGTAAGTTTAAACTTTAACTACAAATACTTCAATAAAATGTATTTCACCTTTTAATATAAGTACAAATTATTTACATTTTGATATTTCATAAATCCTCATGATATTTTCTTTAAAAAAATAAAAAAATATTTGTTTGTTATCGAAGGATCATTGTCATCTTATAGTGAAATATTTGAGTATGATTATTAATTTTATATTCACAAATTCATCACTTATATTTAAATAAACAGTGTAAAAATGCTACGGGGGCCAAAGTTTTCAGAGTTTTTTAAGACTCGGTATTAATGCTTTATATACATGTTTAGTATCATTAGATCGGGAAAGACTAGGAGATTAGCACTAAGTAAAAGTTTTTTTTAAGTGCGTTACTTTTTTTACACTTTGTATCGTAAAACAAAAAAAAATTGTTTTTCTGCTTTTTTAAGAAAAATATTTTTAATCTTTGATATTCTGTGGAAATGACATGGATAAAGATATTACAATGAAATTTTGTAGTAATGTAGACCAATAAGATGTAAAAGCAATAGACTAAAAAAAATTCCCAATTTTAACTTAAAAATTCCCCAATTCCCAACTGGGGAAAAAGGTGTTTCAAAAAATGAGTTTTTTTACAAATATGGCAACACTGTCTCTATTTGCAGCGCGTTTCAGAAAAAACTTTTCTAATCAATAACAGATATATTGGAAAATATGAACATTATAATTTTTTTCAAATCGGTGCTTTGCCTTTTGAGAAATTTTTGTTTAAACTAATTTTTTTTTTTACAAATTGCCATTTTTTGGAGAGGACATGTGCGAGGACCAAAAGTCCAATTAGCAAGAAATTTGTTTTATACGCATTCTCATTATGTTTTCTTTTAAAAACTTTAAAAATCTTTTTATGTTTCTTAAGAAAATATTTTTTTATTAGTGAAAAAATATAGCTATCTTTTGGGGAAAAACTAAAAAAAAAGCGAAATTTTTTGTAAGTTTCAACTTTGAATATTTTTAACTTTTAAACAAAAGAAGATTTCTATAACTAACTTGCACAAAAATTATTCAGAATTTTATTACAAATTTAAAGAATATTCTTAAAAAATTTTTGGTCCTCAGATGCGTCCACCAGATCAAAAAAAGCTTAAAAAAAGAGGTAAAAAATCAACCTAAAAATTCCTTTTTACCCAAATATCTCGAAATCCAAAGGAGATAACCTACACATTTAAGCGTATTTTTTGTAGATCTTCTCAAGGACAACTTAAGTTTAAAATTTCTTTTCAATCCATACATAAATGGATTTTTGGCGAATTTTTAAAAAAGTCGAACACCCGAGGTGACCAACTTTGAAGGTCCATCAATCACTCTCCCGACCCCTCATGGACCAGTGCTTTTAAAAACCAACTCGAATACTCCTTGACTATCACCATGTCAAATTTCATTCAAATATCTCCAGTCGTTCAAAAGTTAAAGAATTATTTCCAAAAAAAGCGTCCGTAAACCACTGTGCGCTGATTTATAAAAATGTTAACTTATGTACCATTGACTGAATCATTGTTGTAATGTTAAAGCTGACACTTGTAGCGAGAATGAGTTTAAAGAATTTGTTTGATCTTTAGAGTTAACAACGATTGAAATAATACATACGAAAAGCAAACTTATTACATTGTATTCCAAAGAGTTTAAGTCTAAAATAATCGGAGGATATGACTGGGCAACATCAATTGTAATTTGTGTTTCGAAATTACACTTTAAGTTCTCATCTTAATCCTTTCAGAGCCACTTTTTGAGTTTGAGATCAAAATTAAATTTATTCTCTAATTAACTAATCTAAAAGTGCATATTATTTGCATTTTATTTTTTTGAGTGGTGGTTTAAACTTCATTGTGTTGCCATATCGATCAACAAGAAATGGTAACCTTTTTTTGCAAATGTCAAATGTGTTGTCAAAATGATATACCTTTTTTTGTAGAAGAAGAAGACATTGCGCGAATTTCATAGTTATTATACAAATAAAAATGATTTGGCCGTGTTCTAATAGTTCTTAACTTTCTTATAATTGTTTTATTTAAATTTTCATAAATTTCTTCATCTGCACTTCCAAAAAAAATACCTATAAATTTTTGTTTGTTTACGTATTTTTAACAGCATGTGTATTGTGATAGTTCTCACTGAAGATTAAGCCACCAACATTAACCGCTTAAACTAGAGAACATAATAAGATAATCGACCACTCAAAAACAAAATTTGGCGATTAACATTAATTTAATCTCCGATCGCGAACTCAAAAAGTGGCTCTCAAAGTTGAAATGTGGTTGCACTGATAAGGGCTGAAATTCAAGATTAATCTTTGGTGTAACTTCGATTTTTAAGCCCTTAATGCCTTCCTGTATTATACATAATAATAATGGCAATAATATAGTTTTCAGTAGTAGTATTAATATGCACTCTGTAAAAACATAAAATAAGATAGAATGTAAAACCCCCATGTCAATCGAAGTAATATTTTAATGTTTTTAAAAGGATACTTTGAATCTACGATTCGTATACAAAACGCCCGAACTGGGTTTTTTAACGTTAAACAAAAAAGTGCTCTCTCTGGTCGATCAGGTTGTTGTTTACCACCACGCCGTTGAGGACGTTTTTGCACGGCACCTGCTGCTGTCTTTTGCTGATTTGCTCCTGTGCCTGGTGTAGCTCCACATATTGTTGTACCATTCATAGTTTCGGGAATGTTTGGAATACCACCTCCTGTTGCTAAAGACAAAAAAAATTGGTTAATTATAAACAAGTAAGAGTGCTATATACAAAAGTAAAGTACAGAAATGTTTTTGGTCAATTACAAGTATGTACTCGTATGTTTCTGAAGACTTATTTAGGTGAGTCTTACAAAAATACTAATATATGTACATTGATTTTCTGATCTGAGAAAGTTTTAAATCTCTATAATTAACACGGCTTTAAATGTCGTCAACTGAAATGCAAAAGGGCATAACTAACACAAAAATTACATTTGATTTTTTAATTGATTATGACACAGCAACCCAAAATACGTGTAGCTACACTAAATACCAAAGGTTTAAAATGTTGTTCAAAATTTTAAGGGCTTATCAACAGCCCTTTTGGTTTCAGAAAATATTCAGCTTGTAGTTAAGCCCTTGTGTTCTTTTGCAATTACTTAAAAATTAGTCGTTTATTGTCATTTTAAATTATTTAAAACTTATCTCTTTACATTAAATTATGTTTCGAAAATAAACTGTTACTATTTTTAAGACCCGTTTTTATATTATTGACAAAAACTTTATGAATTTTGAAAGGTTTAAATTTTTCCTCAAAATTTGTGTGGTAGTTAAGCTGTTTTGGTTTCAGAAAATATTCAACTTTAAGCCCTTTTGTTTTTTCGTAATTGCTCAAAACCTTTAAGTTTTTAACCATTTTAGTTTTTAGAGTTTTCTTCGCTTTTGGCTTGTTGACCCAATTCCAATTTAATGTTTCTTGTAGTTTAAAAGTTATAACGTGTTTTGCTTCTCCTGTCAAAAAACGAGAAGTGTAGTTACTCCTTTTTGGATTTCAGGTGACGATGTATGATCTCACACATTTAATTTTTGAGCGATATATAAATAATACTTTGATTAGTGAATAACCTTGTTTTATATTATGTCCAAAACATTTTGGAGGTAGACTGAAATACAAACAATTTCAGAAATTGTAACATTTCGCACCTTAAGAGAGGTAGTATTAAAATGCATATATCTTTTAAGTAGTAGGACCGATTTAATGGTTGCTTTAATGAGAATATTTAGCGGATCTATTTAGATTAGACTTTTGGCAACAACACTTACATAGGATATGAATTAAGGCCATCATAATGTTCAAAAGTCACTTATTTAAGACATATTTCAGTATGCTGAAATTAAGTTTGATGAGCTTCAAGATGTCATACCGAAATAACGTACATGTACACTATTGAATACAACTGAGATATAGCCAAAACTCGAAATTCGATGCTAAATTAATTTTTTTTAAATTGTATTTTTTTAATTTGTATAAAAACCGTCTTTTTGTTTAAAATTGCACAATTTGCGAAAATTATACCGACATGAATTATATATCAGATCTTAGAAAATCCTATAAATAGGTACATTACAATTTGAGATATTGCCAAACCTCCAAATTCGATGTCCAGAATTGGTGTTGTTGGTAAAATCTTTGAACTAAATTCGGTTGCAGTAGCTTTGCAGATCGACCGATTCCTATAAAATTTGATATACTGACGAATAGTTGCATTAAACTTATCTGTCCTAAATCAAGTTGTCATATCTATTACAATTGGATTTGATTTATGAGCATTATTGTGATTCCAGGGGCGGGGTTATATGCGAGCTCTAACTAAATGTGAACCGAAATCGCCCGTTTTCAATACAAAACTTTTTCAACATATCGAAAATACTTTTGTAAATTTTTTTTAAGCTCTTTCAGTTAAGGAGCTTTCATTTGACGAACAGACAGACGGACAGAAATCCTCTATCTTTTTGGTTTTTATATGGGAACTATGGTCAAATGATGACCGATTGTAACAAATTTTGTAACTGGCTGGCATTACTATAAATTTTCCTTATGCTAAATTAACCAGCCATAGCTATTATAGTTTATTTACTATAGGGTTTGCAGTTCGGTTTTAACCGAAACCGAAACCTCGGTTTTTTATGCCTCAAAACCGAAACCGAAAACCGTAGAAAAAACGTGGTTTTAGCTATTTATTTTTCATAATTTTTTGTTGGTATTATTCAGAAATAACATTGGCTTATCATAAATTTGCACATAATTTGTCTATTTAATAAAGCAGAAGAATGGAACAAGCAAAAGGTGTTTACAATGGACGAATGGACAGGTGTAAGGGGGCCGTATTTTTGGAACGTGTAATCTCAAGCAAACGCAAGAAACCATTAGACAAAGGCTAATGGAGTTTAATATTTCACTTAATACAAACATCGTAGCATGTACTATAGATGGAGCAGCAGCCAATATCAAACTTGTATCTAAAAATCAATTTTGAAGACGGCGACGATGAAACTTTGACTCATTTAAAACCGATTGCCCATATACATTTGAACATAGAGGCTGTAAGAAAAACTGTTCGGTATTTCAAAAATTCGTTAGCTCGTTATAATATTTTACAAACAAGCGTTAAAAAGCATCATAATCGTGAATTAAGTTTACTCTTAGATTTCTGCTTCTAAAACAAAGTATTCCTTCATTCTATTGACTTTGAAATTCTTTAAAATCGTTGCTATTTGTAAAAATTACTATTGAAGCAATTTGTCGCTCTAATGCAAATACTATTCACGCTAAAGGTGCTCTGCAGTTTCTCCAAAAGAATCAAGACTTATTTAAGAAATCCTTCACATTTAAAAAACCTGAATTATTTTCCTGCATTTTAGTATTAAATTATAATATGTTTTAATGAAGTTATCAAAATTTTCCTACAAATTTAAATTGAAATAGTTTTATTTAAAAAGACGAAAACCAAAACCGGCCGGTTTTGGGTGTTTTAAAACCGAAACCGCGGTTTCTAATTTTCGCGGTTTTTTGCAAACCCTATGGTGAAGGGTATAAAAAGAAAATACTTTTGACAGAATTTAAAAGCGATAAGCTCGAATAACTGGCTCTTGACCTAATTCGTCAAATTGGCTTAAAAATTATTTTTTTAGTTCATTCTGGTGGTATTATAAACGAATTTATTTATTTATTAATTCATTTATTTATTTATTAATTCATTTATTTATTTATTTATTTACTTATTTATTTATTTATTAATTTATTTATTTATTTATTTATTCATTTATTTATTTATTTATTTACTTATTTATTTATTTGTTATTACAATTATTGGCTAGACTACCAATACAAAAACATGACTTTTAGTAATTATAAAAAAGAAAATTAAAGTTTTGTAAAAGAAAATAATTTGCCTCAGTCGAACGTACTGAAAGAAACCACATCCCAAAAGCTCCTCATAATAATGCGAGACATGGTCAGTAATATGAAGTCCATAAATATAACGTATAACTCTATTAAAACCCACCTTCAACCTCTTTATATTCGTGAGAGAAGTACCTGAGTAAATCTCAATACCATAAATTAGTAAAGGCAGCCATAAAGATAAGGCAATACGACGTCTTACAGATAGAGGCAGATAAAAGCAATACTATACAATTTACGCACCGTCCAAGGGATACGTGATATAACAGAATTTTAGAGTGATATTTTTATATGTTAAAAACAAACCAATGATGGTAAAGGGTAATATATAAATTATCAACTGTTCTTACCATATATATTATTATGTTCATTTTGATCATGATTTTCAACTCCTGCGCCGCTTAGTACTCCAATTCCTGCACTATTTGGTCCAAATCCACAACGTGTTAGATCCTCGGTCTGTGCATCACCGCTCTTATTTCCGGCATCAAAATTCGTCATCTTAAAATTTATGCTATTGTCTTTATGATGAAGGGATTTATCGCGATTAGAAAAATGCTGTATGTGATAACTTTGTGAATCTAGATCGCTTGGCATCAGTCGATCACAGTTACCACTAAAATGAGGGATCCGACGTTTATTTTTATAAAGCTTTTCGTGATATTTCGAATAATTTTTCAAATTATTGCTTAGGATTTTATTTTCCGTTTCAACTCGGGATAAGTCTTCTATCAGAGATGATGGTTCACTACAGGTCTCACCAAAATCGCTGCAATTATCAGACTGACTTATTATCTGTTCGCTTTCTTCTCGATTATCAAAATCTTCAATAAATTTAATTTCTTGACGTTGTGATTCATAGGAGTTGTTACTATTTGGTGCCCTATGTGACGAGACAGGAGCAGTCTGGCTGTTGCCGACGCTAGCTAAACTGGCTGTTCCGCCACTTTCAGTTCCGCAGTCATCCGAATAACTACCACTTACTACGACACCGACACCAAAACCCTCGTAAAGGGTGTTACTATTTTCTCCTGTTATATCACAGTTACAACTATTACTGCTGCTGCAACTGCTGCAATAACTAAATCGTTTTTTGCTTGACTCTACTATAGAATCTGCCTCGGAATTTTGTGTTGGAGAACGAGGCTTATATTTTGAATGATTAGGCGAATGATTTGTTGTAGCACCACAACCACTATTTGATGATTTTCTACTAGAGTTTCTTCTAAACGATTTAATTCGTTTATTGTAATCACTTGATTCTAGATTTTCAAAATACTCCCAGCCTTCTCTCTCTACACCATTAAGAGGTTTTAAATCGCTGTTGCTACCCGTGGAAAAATGTAAGCTAATATTAATGTTAGATTCATTTAAGTTTTCCTCTTTATAAATATTTGGATTCTGTTGATGTCTTATATTGTGACCCTTGTTGTCATTTACAATTGCGTAGTGGCGTTTCTTATAATTAGATATAGTCGTTTTGGCTTTTGTTGGTGTTGAATTTAAAGTTTGTGGTGCAGCTACAGCTGCGGCGGTATTTAATGAATTATTAAAAGTTCGGCACTTAATATTGTTACATATGATTACAGAATTTGCTGCTTCAGCAGGTGGTTTATTTGTTGTTGATTCTTTATTTAATTGTGGCAAGATTTTGTTGACTAAGTCATAACTATGAGTTGAATTTTCCAAAATTGGCGAATGTTGTTTCTCACCTAATACCGTATCCTCTTCAAGTGTGACAAAATACGGCTCCTCCTCTTTTTTTTCCACAAATAGTTTTCGTTTTCGCAGATAGTTTCTAAAAAAAAAACGAAAAATCGTTATTGTCGATACTTATTATTTATTTATTAATATATAGAAATAAAAAAAAATATTTTTAAGATTAACATAGCAACAATTATTTGTAAGAAGAATGGAAAGAGTTTATGGTAAACTAGCTTTATAACCCGCTACTTCGTTAGCGGCACCATTTGAATTGACAAAGTTACAAAATTTACCAAAATAACTTTTTCACTTATTTATCAATTCCGATATAAATTAAATTAAATACTTATTGGTTCTTAAGATACATATAGGACAAAATAAGTACCAATTTAAATCTTGTTCTTGTCGCTTTTGATTTTGAATATTTTACAAAAGTTTCCTTTTTTTACCCGTTGTTTACCCCTGATCTGCCAAACTAAAAAAAAAATCCGGATACATGTCCTAATATTTTTATTGCTGATCTTAACTCCATTTTTGTTAATTGAAAAAAATACCAAACACCTGTCACATATTTCTTCAATGTCAATAGAACAGTCCATAAATCATTGATTTATTTATTAGTAGTAGTAGTAATTCTTTATTTTCAATTTTCAATATTTCATTACAAAAAATATATATATGTATAATAAAAATAAACAAAATAAAAGAAATTTACATACGGCTTTGACATTGTCGTTAGCCGGAAAAGTGTGTATAATAAGTTAAAAAATGTTAATTACATAAGTGTTTTAATGATTATACTCATTTATTAAATTATTTCGGTATATTAAAGCGTTAATGATATATTTTGCTAAAGTTTCCCAGTTAAAAAACTCTCCATTTAGTAATTGAACAAAGTTATCTTCTGATATTGTTATAGCACTAAAATGTTGAAACCTTATTGAATTCAAAATAGGACATCGACATATAAAATGTTGGATTGACTCAATTTCCCTTCTATTGCACAGAGAACATTCTTTATTAGGACTTCTTGAGAATCGTGTTCCATTAAGATTTATTAAGTCACATCGAGCTTTTAATATCCATGTTACGTGGTTTTGATCATGCAAAGTCATGAAGTAAAGTTGTCCTGTTGTAAACCTCAGGTCTTTATAAAATGATTGGCTTTGAGAAGCCCTTACTAGACGTTCGTTGTGGTATTTGAATTCCAAAGAGGTTAGCAAGTAGTTTTGGTTTTCATTCCATTGGTTTGCTGTTGTACTTGTTTGCCAATGTATGTTAAAATCACTTCCTAGTTCGTTTATTTTCTTTGCCCAAAATATGTTTTTTTGTAGAATCTTAAGACTTAATTTATGTGGAAGTCTCCATGAGTTTAATTTAAAAAGTACTAGATTTAAGTATCGTAGGTTTAGGGCAAGGGTATATAGGTGGCAGTCTTGCAGACCAGTTTCTAACATCAAAGCATAGTTAGGTGTAAAATTAGGTAGTTTTAATGTCCGTTTGATAAAATATCTTTGAAGTTTATCTACTTCTTCAAAGTGCATATATCCCCAAATTTGGGCACCATACGATTGCACAGAACGGCTCACCGCTTTAAATAATTGATATTTTGTTTCAAAAGATATATAATTTTTGTTCAAAAGTGATTTCCATGTAGCGTTTATGCTGTTTTTTGCTGCAGAATTTCTATTTTGTATATGTTTCGTAAATACCATTTTTGGAGTTAAAATCATACCTAAGTAGTTATATTCGCTAACAATTTCTACATTTTCTCCTTTAAATAGCCATTTTTCAAGGTGAGATAATCTTCCTCCATTTCTAAATATCATTATTTTGGATTTTGTTCAATTTACTTCTAGATTCCATAAATCACAATATTCTTCTAATCTCTGAATCATTCTCCTGAACACTTTAATTTTATCAGACAATATTACAATGTCATCTGCATATGCAAGTAGCTTAATATGAAGTTCATCGATTACGATACCTCCATCTAAATAATCATTTAGGTCATTTACGTAAAGAGAAAATAATTGCGGGGATAACAGGCACCCTTGTTTAACGCCTGAATATGTTTCAAACGGCTCTGAAAGTTCAGTTCCATTCCAAACTGTTGAACTAGTTTTTGAGTAAAAGTTGCATAAGAAGTTGACAATTTTTGTAGATACTCCAAGACTGTTTAGCTTAAACATAAGAGAATGGCGAGAGATTTTGTCAAAGGCCGCTTTAAAATCTATAAAAAAGGCATATACTTTTTTCTTTTCTTCCAATTTTAAGTTTACAATAGCTGCCAAATTATATATATTGTCTGTTGTAGAATACCCCTTTCGAAATCCAGCTTGATATTCCATGATAACGTTATTTTGTTCAGTCCATTGATACAGACGGTTATTTATAACCCCCATCATAATTTTTGCAACACAATTCATAAATGAAACACCCCTATAATTACACGCAAGGTTTGCATTGCCTTTTTTCGTCAACTTTCATTGAGTTGTACAAATGATTGTAGCATGTGGTTAACTCCTCCAAAAATTCAATAGGAGCATTCTTAAAAAATTCATAGGGTACTCTATCCTCCCCCGGTGCTTTATTTAATTTGGCATTATCTAGCACTTGAATATTTATTTCTGAATCTAAAAAAGAGTCTTCAATCATCAAAGGTGCATAGGTGATTTCCTGAGGTATTTGTGTTGGATTTAATAAATCTCGAAAGTATGTTTTAAATTCCGATGTTGAAACATTTATAGTTGAAATGTGTGGTTGGTTGCGTATTTCCCTCGCTAATTTCCACCAGGATTTGCTATCTTTGACTGTGTTTAATTTAAATTCCAGTTCCTTGTAATATTTAATCTGGCTTTCTTTGCAAATTTCTTTGTATTTTGAATTGGCTGATAGATAATTTAGCTTATTGTCATAATTTTTGCATTTTTTATATATTTTTAGTAAATTAAATGATGCTTTTCTGGCATTTTGACATTTCCAGTTGAACCATGGGCTTTTAGGAGTAAACCCTTCATTTTCTTTATTGTGTTGTTGTACAGAATTTTTGATTACATCTATTAAAACAGATAAATTAATATCGGAGTTATTTTCTTTAACTTGGGCTATTTTAGTTTTGACGTTTTCAATATAGTTACTTTTTTCTTTATCTTTCCATCTGAGTTTTGGCAGAAGTATTTCTCGTTTAGTATTCGATTTTTTAATATTTACATTTAGTGTAAAATTTATTGGCAGATGATCGGACCAGATTTTTTCATCTATAAAAAGTTCAGTGACATGTGTTAGAATATCTAGCGATATAGCACAGATGTCATTAACAGAATCACCTAACCTGCTTACGTAAGTAAAGTTTCCACTTTCATCACCCTTAATGGCACCGTTTAGTACAACCAAACCAAAATCATCACAAAACTCCATAAACTTCTTTCCCTTGCCATTAATAACCTTATCTTGCGATCTTCTTCTTCCCAAAAAAGCAGGACACCAGCTCTGAACCTCCTCTTCCACCACCTGTTGCATTTCACCAACTCTTACATTTAAATCACCAACTACCACAGCATTTTCACCATCATTTTCAATGAAAAAATCTTCTTATTTATTATTTTATTGATTTAAACAACATGCACAGTTTAAAAGGAAAAAACCTATCTTTAAATTTTTGACCCGCTTTTGTTATTTTCGATTGCGGTATAAATTTTGTTTCTATAATAATTGATTCAAAAGTTATATATGGATCAAAAAAGTACCAAAATTTAGTTTTTATCCTTTTTATTCCCTATTTTTAGCTCATTTACGAAAAGTACCTACTAAAAACATGACTTTTTATTTTTCTATTCGATCTAAATCCAATTTAAATTTTTTTTCTGTCGATATTAGTATCAGAGATATAACTTTACTAATGTTTTTATTTTCTACCCTATTTTAACCCCAAAACTGTTTAATTTGCAAAAAGTACTGAAAAGTCCCTTAATTTTTAGGGCTGATCTTAGACCATTTTAGTGTTTGTTTCCATCCATTAGGTTTAGAAGATATAATGTCATCGATTTTTCCCTTTTTTACCCCTTTGATTGACACATCTCTAATTTATACTTCTGACTTCATTAGCTTAAATGAATATTTTCCCGTTTTCACCTTTTGGAACCCCATTTATCGTAAAAGTACCAAGCACATGTTTAATATTTTGTTAATACTTATTGATTTATGTTTATGAGTTCAAAAGATACGTATGGGTTAAAAAAAAGTACAAAAATATAGTTTTTACCCTTTTTGCCCTTATTATGCCATTTCCAAAAAAAAGTACAGAACACATGTCCCTTTCATTTTCTAGCCGATTATATGATTTATTCATTTTGTAGCCTGTTTTAACCATAAGCGGCCAAATTAAAAAAAAAAATACCGAACCCGTGTCCTTTAATTTTTAATGCTGATCATAGACCAATTTAATCTTTGTTTCTATCACTTTTGATTTATGAGATTTTTTTTTTTTTTTCAAATTCAATTAAATTTTATTAGAGTTTAATAAAAATTTTGTACATTTCATCTTAAACCTAAATCCCGCGAAGCCTATGGCTTGTCTGCAGGATAAGGGAATAATTGATGCATTACAAAAAAAAAATTTATTCATTGCGATTGTACATAAAAAGATTTTAAATTCTTCTTCCTTTTATACGGATTTTCTATTTGAGATAAAGAAACAGGTAGCTTATTTAAAATTGATGGTAGCATAACATTTAGGGCATTTTTTCCATAAGTATTTCGGTGGCGTTCAACTTTGAATCTTCCTTCGGCTCGGCTTCTTGTGTTGTAGATATGATCAATGTTAGTAAGGAATCTTTTGTCATCGAAAAACTCATTTAGTAGGCAGATGTTGTAAAGGCTGTTGACATTTAATACATTAAGTTTTGTTGCTATGTTGGTATAGTTAGTAGAAGTAGTATTGTTTCTACTATTATATAAGTTTTGATTTGTGTAGTTGTTGCCTCGGGTGTTTATTATTGTGACGTTGTTCTGTGAGAAAATGTTTATTTGATTAGAGTTGATGTTGATGTTTGTGCTGTTGTTGTTAAAATTATCATCAGTTGTGTTAACAAAGTTTGTGTTGTTTACAATTATATTGTTGTGTAAGATATTTGTTTCGTTGTTGATATTTATGTTGTTTGTAGTATTATTGTTCCCATACAATATTGAGAAATCCAGATGTTTGTTATGTTGTTGGCTCTTCCACAATATTTTTAGGATTTGGTTTTGGGATTGTTGTAGATTTTTACAATAGGTTGAAGTTCCCCATGCTGTAATTCCATGTCGAAGGTATGATTCAACAAGAGAGAAGTAAGTTTGTCTGAGAACTGTGTATGTTGAGCAATTGCTGAGATGATAAATGCGATATGCGGAACTTTTGAGTTTATTTTGTAGATATTGGATATGTGTTAGCCATTTGAAATTTTGGTCTACGTAAACACCAAGATTCTTATAAGTTTTGACAGTTTCGATAATTGTGGAACAGTTATCCGCGTTAGGTACGTTATTGACGTTATGTATGCAGTCGATGTCATGAAACTTTAAATGAATTTCATAACTTGGCATATGTGGAGATTTTATATGCATCAATTTTGTTTTTAATGCATTAATTACGAGTCCATTATCGTGGACGTTACCGATTTTCCCCCTTTTTACTCCAAAAATTAAAAAAAGGAATCAATCGCGTGTCTTATACTTCTGCAATGTGAATAGACCTGTCTGTATATTATACTTCTGGCTTTATTTGTTTAAATGATATTCATAGTTTTTATTCTTTTGTGCCTCATTTATCGTAAAAGCGCGAAGCACCTTCTTAATTTTTGTTAGTCCTTATCAATTGTGATGTAAATAGAGTATTTATGTTTATTAGTTCAAGAGATACTTATAGGGTTAATAAAGTACCAAAATATAGTTTTTTCCCTTTTTCTCCCTTATTAGTTCCATTTCCAAAAAAGTACCAAACTCGTGTCCCCTTTTTTTGCAAGATGATCCAAATCCAATTTCAACTTTGTTTCTAACGATGTAAATTTCGGAGATATGATGTTACTAATTTATTCATTTTCTTTTTCAATTTTTTTCAATTTACTTTTCAATATGAATCCACCCGTCTGTAAATTATAGTTCTGGCTTCATTAGTTAAAAACCTACCCTTGAATATTTCCCAGTTTTTATCTTTTTTACCTCAATTATCGTAAAAGTACCAAATACGTGTCTAATAATTCTTTGTTACTTATCAATTTTGACGTTTACTGTTCCTCTATGTTTGTTATTTCAAAAGATACGTATGGGTTCAAAAAAAGTACCAAAATATAGTTTTTGCCCTTTTTTACCCTTATTAGTACCATATTCAAAAAAGTACCAAATAGGTTTCTCGTTTTTTTTTTCAGCCCATCCGAAGCAAATTTCAACTCTATTCCTAACGTTTTGAATTTCGGAGATATGACGTTACTAATATTTCCCATTTTTTCCCTGTTTTAACCCCAAAACGGCCGAATTAAAGAAAAAAGTACCGAATACATGTCCCTTAATTTAAAGTGCCGATTTTAGACCGATTTAGTTGTTGTTTCTATCACTTTTGGCTAAGAAGATATATTTTTGCCGATTTTTACCCCCAAAATTAAAAAAAGTACCAGACACTTATTTTACTTTTTTCAGTGTCAATTTACCAGCCAATAAATTATGCTTCTGGCTTCATTAGCCGAAAAGATATTCTTAGCTAAAAAGCAAAAAACCTACTCTTGAATATTTTCCCTTTTTTTACCCTTTCGTCCCACATTAATCGCAAAAGTACCAAATACGTGTTTAATAGTTTTTAATGCCTATCAGTTGCGATATAAATTATGTTTCTATGTTTATTAGTTCAAAAGATACATATGGGTTAAAAAAAGTACCAAAATATAGTTTTTACCCTTTTTTATCCTTATTGGTGCCATTTTCAAAAAAGTACTAAACAAGTGTCCCCTTATTTTTCTAGCCGATTTAAATCCAATTTCAACTTTGTTTCTATCTGTATTGGTTTCGGAGATATGATGCTACTGATTTCTCCCTTTTCTACCCTGTTTTACCTTCTAGGAGGTTGAATTTCATAAAAGTACCGAACACGTGTCCCTTGGTTTTAAGTGCCGATCTCAGACCAATTTAGTTTTTGTTTCTATCACTTTTGGTTTAGAAGATATACTTTACAGATTTTTACCCCCAAAATTAAAAAAAGTACCAAACTCGTAGTTTATTTTTTTTAATGTCCATCGACCAGTCAATAAATTATACTTCTGGCTTCATTAGCCTTAAAGATATCCATGGCTAAAAACCAAAAAACCTATCTTGAATATTTTCCCTTTTTTACCCTTTTGTACCCCATTAATCGCAAAAGTACCAAATACGTATTTAGTTTTTTTTTAATATCTATCGGTTGCGATATAAAATGGGTTAAAAAAAGTACCAAAATATAGTTTTTACCCTTTTTTATCCTTATTAGTGCCATTTTCAAAAAAGTACCAAACACGTGTCCCCTTATTTTTGTAGGCGATTCAAATTCAATTTCAACTTTGTTTCTGTCTATGTTGGTTTCGGAAATATGATGTTACTAATTTCTCTCTTTTCTACCCTGTTTTGCCCGCTAGGCGCCGATTTTCAAAAAAGTACCGAACACGTGTCCCTTAATTTTTAGTGCTAATCTCAAGCCAATTTAATTTTCGCTTCTATCGCTGTTGGTTAAGGAGATATAATGCTACCGATTTTTCCCTTTTTTACCCTTTTAATTGAACAAAGTACCAAACACGTATTTAATATTTTGTACTGGGCAATCGACCTCCATATAAATTTTATTGGTAGCTTTATTGGTTCAAGTCAAATACAAAGAACAAGAAAAATGGACCTACCCTAAATTTTTTCCCCGCTTTTCCCCCTTTTTGAACCCTGAATCAAAAAAGTACCAAACACGTGTCTAATATTTTTTTCTTGTTTACCGGCTCCGTTTTGAATTTTGTTACTCTGTTGATTGGTTCAAAAGATACACGTGGGTTTAAAAAAGTACCAACATTTTATTTTTACCCTTTTTACCCCCTATTTGTCCCATCTGCCAAAAAGTACCAAACACGTGTCTACTTATTTTTGCAGCTGATCCCAACGCAATTTCAATTTTGGGCCTATGACGTTTACTTTCGGAGATACAGCATTATTAATTTTTCCCTTTTTTACCCCTTTTTACCCCCTTTGAGGCCGAATTTCCAAAAATCCCGTCTTAGTGGATCTATACTTTGAAAAAGGTACCCGCTGTCAAAATTTCAGCTCTCTAGCTTTAGCCGTTTGGGCTGTGCGATGATGAGTCAGTCAATCAGTCACGTTAGAGTTTTATATATATAGATTTAAGAATTACATATCAAACCGAGTAAGCTTCTTTTTAAACAAAACAAATAGGGAAAAGTGGTAAGATTGTACTTTTTGATACATAAATCTGGTACCGTGGTAATAGCGCGTCCTACTTGGTATAATCTTTAATTCTTAGTATTTCAGAATGTAGTAATTGAGATTAAAAGAGATTAATGTATGATCCACATAACAAATTTCACACTTTAGTTATTTAAATGTATTTTATATCCGATTCTAATGAAGAGAAAAATGGGTTAATATCTATAACATTTCTACTCATGTTTTATGGACAATTAGAACTAATTTTGAACTTCAAAAAAGCCAACTGGTGTACCAAATATTTGAACTTATAATCTTTTTTCGGCACCGGTTCCAATTAACCGAATAATTTAAAATTTATATACGTAAGTTTTAAAATAATGTATGGAGCATTGTATAGTATTGAATTTTATTATTCAAATAAGACATTTTTTTAAAGCCAACATATTTTTTTATCTCTACTAAATATTGTATAAGAAAATTGAACCTTCTTGGTCTAAACCAGTGGTTCTCACGAGCAATAGATTCACGATCCCCTTGAGACATTCTTCCATAGTCTCGGCCCAAAAAATTATTCCACCATATATAATTCCTAAAAATTACTTTTTTTATTTACATAAATTTAAACAACTTACAAACGTAATTTAAACAACGTACAAATGAAAAACAAGTAGGAGTGTTAAATTCGGCTATGCCGAATCTTAGATACCCTTCACCAATGGTGTTTAAAAAGTAAAGTACATAATCGAAAGAGTTTATGGTAAAATATGTATGTTTCTGAAGACTAATTTAAGTGAATTACCGTGGTTTATACTGCGGCTTAAATTTCTATACATACAAACATATATTCCATATACATATTTATACAAAGAAAACTAAAAATCAGAAAACGGTCGCGGTTCTAAAAAGTTCATAAATATGCAATTTTATCTTAACTTAGAAAGCCGATGAGTCCCAAAAAACTCCAAGGTTAGCGGACCGATTTGGATCAAACTTTTGCCAAGAATATTTGGGAGTGATTGTTTTGTCAATCTATAGAAGCCTTAGAATCTTAGGGTATACGGAATTAGTGAGACTTTTAAATTGTTATCAGACCTATATTAGAAAATCTTGAGGTTACTAACGTATAATATATATCAGAAAATTATTTGAATTTGTGTAGTATAAAAGTTATTAAGATGAATACTTATGCGATAATATTTGGGAAGTACTATTCTAGCCTCGGTATCAAGGCTATATGATGTAAACAAGTTCTAGTTGAAGATGTATATTTCACATATCTATTTTTAATGTGCATATATCAGGACTATATTAGAAGGTTAGTGGTTAACCAAGTTTATCTACCAAGTAAGTGGACCTATTTAGATGAGTTCTTTATGAACAATATTTGGATGGTGTCTTTTATTAAACTATTTTAAAGTAGGCTCGTAATTGAATATATTATACCAATATTTTGCTAAAACAACTCTTAGTTTTAGATGTATGTGTAAAATAGACTTGCCTAAGGCTGTCCATTTCACTAAATTATTCTCTGTGCAAATTCTAAAAGGACAACCTTCATTTCGATATACAACTCTACAATGAAACAATTTAATACAAATGAAGTCACAAAAGTTCTATTGTTTATTATTATCTTGGTATCTTGATTCTGGTCTCTTGGCGATATCTCTATTGTAATGAGTTATAGCAGTACTGTACTGAGGTGTATTTAATGTAAGTTCTGAAAGATTATCTACAATTTGTAAAGTATTATATACTTTAATATCATACTTATGAGGGTTTCACAATTTTCAAATGTCAGACCACAAATTCATGTCATATGCAGTTTGTTCATCTGAAATCGGTTTGTAGAGCATCTGGAGGGAGTACAGTAGGGTGACATGATTTTTTTTTTCTTTGATTTAAAATATTTTTCTACGAAATATTGTGATACTAGGTCTAAAAGTTTAGATCTGAAAATTTGAGCCAAATCGGACACCGTTCTATGGGAGCGCATCGGGTCCAAAGTTTAAGAGCCCATTTGTATGGGGAAAAATAAATAATTTTTACAAGAAAAAATAATAGAATATTAAAAAGAACTAACCCAGCTTTATTTCAAATCGTGAAAGACGAAAATCCATGAGGTAGCTTAAAAGTTATTGCAGTTTTCCCCCGAAAGTTCATGTCCTGGAAAACGCGCCTAAGGATATGCACCAAAAATTGTATGTTGTAAATAAAGAAATTCCAAAGTTAGAAATGATTTATCATTTAATGACTTGTTACTAGTAAATAGTTCAGTTTTGTTTAAATATAATCAAATTTACTTAGTTTTTTCATGTTGGAAAATGGTACATTTTTCTTAGGTCGGTTTCAAAAATTATTTTTTAACTTTTTGAAAATTTTGTTCAACAAATATTACAAATTTAGAATTTGCTCTCCAGTGTGTTAAAACAGACAAATGAGAGAATAAAACCCAAAAAAATAGGTCGATATCTTGAACATATCTTGAACGACTTAAAATTTAAGAATTTCGCGAAAATGAAAATTTTTTGTCCAAATTCTAGCAGATGCTTGGTAAATTTTACTTGTATTAAATTTTAACAAAAAAATAATTATTATTATTGCTTAGTTTATGAAAAACCCATGGTGAAAGGTTTTTTAATGTTGGAGGAAATTAACCCTTTCTTCACCAGGGTCAAATGTCAAAATTTGGATTTTCATAAAATGTTCGTAGCGAGATTACGAAATATCAAGTAATAATTAGCGAATTTTAATAAAAAAGCATGAAAATAATTGTGTTTGCCAAGATTAAATGTTTTTTATTAAAAAAAAGTAAATAGGAACATTGATTTGATAGTTTTTTTTTGCATTCATAATCTACAGATCAAAATCTTTTGTAGAGAATGCAGATGATCATTTTTCGAATACAAACCTATCAAATCAATGATCATATTTTTTTTAATAAAAATCAGTTAGTCTTGCCAAAAACAATTATTTTCATGCTTTTTTATTAAAATTCGCTAATTATTACTTGATATTTCGTAATCTCGCTATGAAAATTTTAAGAAAATCAAAATTTGCCATTTGACCCCGGTGAAGAAAGGGTTAATCTCGTTCAATATTAAAAAACCGTTCAGCATAGGTTTTTCATAAACTAAGCAATAATATTAATTATTTTTTTTTTTAAATTTAATACAAGTAAAATTTACCAAGCATCTACTAGTATTTGGACAAAAAATTTTCAATTTCGCGAAATTATTAAATTTTGAGTCGCAGGTACGGCGAAACTGTTCAAGATATCGACCTATGTTTTTTGGGTTTTATTCTCTTATTTTATCTGTTTTAACACACTGGAGACCAAATTCTAACTTTGTAATATTTATTGAACAAAATTTTCAGAAAATTTAAAAATGATTTTTGAAACCGACCTGAGAAAAATGTACCATTTTCCAACATGAAAAAAACTAAGTAAATTTGATTATATTTAAACAAAACTGAACTATTTACTAGTAACAAGTCATTAAATGATAAATCATCTCTAACTTTGGAATTTCTTTATATACAACATACAATTTCTGGTGCATATCCTTAGGCACGTTTTCAAGGACATGAATTTTCGGGAAACTGTAATAACTTTTAAACTACCTCATGTATTTTCGTCTTTCATGATTTGAAATAAAGCTGTATTAGTTCTCTTTAATATACTATTATTTCTTGTAAAAATTACTTATCTTTGGTCTAAATTTCGCAAAAGCAAAAAAATAACCTATTTTTCCCCATACAAATGGGCTCTTAAATTTTGAACCCGATGCGCGTCCATAGAACGTTGTCCGATTTGGCTCAAATTTTCAGATCTAAACTTTTAGACCTAGTATCACAATATTCCGTAGAAAAAGTTATAAAATTCGAAAAATCATCCTTCATACAAAAAATTGTCACCCTAGAGTACTGACATGAAATTATATCTAATGCTTTTGAACTCGTCAAAACAATGTACCGAAAATTGCCTTATTTTAGGAAATTTTCCTACGCACCATAACCTACATGGATTATAAATTCGATTTTAGGAAAAAAACAACTAAGTTAAAACAGTAAAAAATTAATTAAAAATTCGGAAATTTGTGATACATCGGTTTTAGTGTTTTAGAGATATTCCAGGTGTTTGTTGACCGGTTTTCTAAAATCTGATATGTAATTATACAGACCCATTATATTATATATTTCTTTTACAATGCTCAAAAGTCAGACCATTTATTTAAGATATACAAGTATAAAATATCTCCGTCTGCTGAAATCAGTTTTGTAAAACTCCTAGAAAATACACCGACATGAGTTATATATCAGATTTTAGGACGTACTCCCGTAATACACACTATTAAATTTTATTAAAATCGGTCCATAAACACCTGAGAAATTGCAAAAAAATCAAATAAAGTTTTCTCAAAAGTGTTTAAGCGATATTTCAGGTGTTTTGATCGACAATGTTTTAATTTTGTGTAAAATGCATATGGGTATGCCTTCCAGGAGCTCCACAAATCTGATTTTAGCAGACAGACACACAGGATTTATCTTAATTTTGTGTCTGACTTTTGAAGATTATGATAACATTTGAGAATGTTTTATATATCAAATTATGGGTAATCTTCCTAGGAAGTACAAAAATGCAGCTAAGTACATGATATTCGTTCAAAACCTACATATGTATCTCACATATCAACGAAAATTTAAGTTTTTTAATTGCAATTGGGAGAAATGTGTTCACGTTTGACAATTGCTCAAGTATAACTTCGCCTAAGGCAATCTCTTGGTAGCTAATAAATGACAAACTATAATAGATGCGATGATGACATTTAGTATAAAGACGTTGCACAATATCGTTATTTAGCGCGATAGCACCTAAAAAAAACTTTCAACAAAAGTATTTCTGATCTCTTGAAAAGTTCGGTATTGAAAATGGGCGAATTCGGTTCACATTTAGTGAAATCTCCTATACATATAACCCCGGCCGGGAATCACTTTAATGCTGATAAATTAAATTACATTAAAATTGCACAAAGAACTAGAGCAAAACTTTCCACACATCTATCGGACAGATCGGATGAACAATACATCCCAAATATTATTGATCTAGATGATGACGCCACCGAAAAGCTTTTCGTTTTCCGACTCTTAATTTTAAAGACTCTTTGCATATAATACTAGCATAACCAAGGCTAGGAATTACATTAGTATGAACAAAAGAAAATTATTATACGAGTACATATCAAGCATTTGTGTTGGGCTCAACTAAGTAATCAGAAACTATATGGACTCCAAAACGGCTGGTCCGAAATTTTCAAGGAATCTTGAGAATACCCCGGCGGGTGACACTACGATGTCTGATTTTTGATTTTCGATTGGCGGGCGGATAGGCTTGGCAAAATCCAATTTTCATATTGTACCACTAATGTTTGCTTAGGGCCAGCAACGCGGACCGGGTCTGCTAGTTATCAATAAATTCTTATGATTTTGTACTTTACTTTTGGAACACCATTGGTGAAGGGTATCCAAGATTCGGCAAAGCCGAATATACCACTCTTACTTGTTATTTAATGCAAACAATTACTTGACAAACTGTATATGGAGGTGGTAAGAGATTTTTTCGCAAACCAAAATGTACATATCTTTAACCTTTTTTACCAAAAAAAATGTAAAGTTACTAAAACATACGGTTAAAAATTATGAATATTCAATATTGGATTAAGAAGGCGTCGGAATAATTTTAAATTATGTAAAATAATATACATTATTACTTAAAGTAATTAAAAACATAATAAATTTTCAAATAATTTTATATACACCTGTTTAGAAAAACCGATTTCTCTTTTTAGAGAAAAAAATCAAAACATTGTGATTTTTGTGGTTACTGTACATGGTTGTCCTCATGGTACTATGCCAAAATACATATTTTACTATAAACCCTTTCGATCATGCACAGGCTGAATATGCTTTCCGCCAAGTGGGAATTACGAGTACTTGGAAATATTTCAGCTAACCCTGCAGCCACACGATCAAGTTTTCCTTTCAAAATTTTCCCACACACTGCTTGTCAAAACTTCCAATAAAATTCGTTTAGCTCAACCCAACGAGCTTTCCCTTATAGAATTTTGAGCGTTCAGGAAACGTTCGGAAATGAAGAGAACGGAAAATAAGTGGAAATGGTAGAACGATCTTAATTTCTAAGAGATAATTATTCGGTAATTGCGGACAATTTCGTTTAAAGTTGTTTATTTGGTGTCAATTCTAATATTTTAATTTATTATTTCCGTAAAGGAAAAAACACGGTACAGATTAATAAGAAGTTATGTGAGGAAGGATTGCTAAGAAGTTACATGAGGAAACATTAAAAGTCAATTTCGTTTAGGTCGTTTTTCACTCAGATATTATGCCGTGAGTTTGGTGGTATTTAAAGGGTGTCGTGTGTTTTTTTAAGCGGAAAAACGACCTGGTCAATCGCAAAGGTGCATATGTATAAGATTAAAGTTCATTGTAAGAATTTTAAAAAAAAGTATTTACTTTCAATAAAAAAAACGCAATTTCATATGATACAACCTTATAATATCTTACTTAACTTAAATGGCCTATATTTACAACTTGTTAAGCTCAAAAGCCAATCATATTTAAGAATGCGCTTCTACTTTGTTTACATGTTATCATCTTTCAAAGGAAAATCTTTAAAATATTTTCTTCAACTTCAATGACAACTAAACTTATTTTATTTAATTAATTCTCAATAGTTGAAAAGACGATAATCACCTCGCACAATGTACCTCCCAGGATATCAATGTCATCAGCAAACGCGAGAATCATGTGTTTTCTGTAAAAAAAATTTCCAGTTGTATTAATATCTGTCAAACTAAGTTGTTAAACCAATTTTGTTTTCTTTTTAGTTGAAAGTCTGACAGTGACGAAAATGGTATCACACACGAAAATAAGTATCACACAACGCATAGAAATTATTGAAACATACTGCAAAAATGGCGAATCTGCAACAGCCATGTGGCTTTAAGAGGAGATTATGGTTTACATAATCGTCCAATTACTCAAGCATTTGGCAAAATTGTGAAGAAATGTGAAGAAATTACGCGTCAAATTCGTCCGCGTAATTTCTCGTCGTAGGGATATCACTGGTGACTGGATATCACTGGCCACTATTACACTTTTTTGTGGGCTACGCGAAAGACCGTGTTTATGGAAATAAACCTTTAACTCTTGAGCACTTAAAAACCAACATTCGTCAAGTTATGGCTGAAATATTGGTCAATATGTGTCAAAAAGTGGTCAAAAATTACCTCAAAAGAATGCTTGCAACATTTCGCGTGGTGGTCATTTAAATGATGTAGTGTTTCACACATAATGTCAACGTTCAAACCTTATAATAAAAAAGAAATATCATGAAGAAAAAATTTCATATGTGTTTTATTTACGTTTACTTTTGAAACCGCAAAAAGGATAACCCGATTCTACATGTTATACAAAGAGCACTGAGCCTCCAATCGTCTGACATAAGTTCTTCTACCATATGGTTTTTATAAGCTGGAATACGTTCTTTCAACCATATGGTTTTTATATGCTCTGTTCTCTTAAAGCTCTACTGACAAACCATCGACACCAGCAGCTTTGTTATTTTTGGTTTTCATTCCTTTCGATGGTTTTAGTACGTATTCTATGGCCGTATAACCTCGCCTACGCTAATCGCTTATTTGCTAATAAATAACAAACTATAATAGCTATGATGATAATTAATAATAATAATAATAATTTGGTATGTAGAAGTTTTGCATAAGCCTTAAGCAGCATATAAAATTTCATCAAAATCGGTTCACATTTAGTCATAGCTCCCATACAAAACACTTACGGAAACAGCTAAAATTTCACCTAAAATATACTTAAATGTCAATAAATTAAACTATAACAGATATAACCACTAAATTTAGCACGAGAAGGTCTTATGTCAATGCCAACCAGTGTGCAAAATTTTGTTGGAATCGGTTACTATTTGACCATAGCTCCCATATAAAAAACTTACGGAAACACAAAAATACAAAAAGAAAAGGGGGTCTATGTCCATCGGTCCATCAAATAAAAGCGCGATAGCGCCTTAACGAAAAGGGCTACGGAAACACAAAAATACAAAAAGAAAAGACGGTTTATGTCCGTCTTTCCGTCAGAGAAAAGCGCAATAGCTCCTTAACTACAAGAGCTAGAGAGACAAAATTTAGCAAAAGTATTTTCGATATGTAATATAAAATGTGTGTTGAAAATGGGTAAAATCGGTTCACATTTAGTTAGAGCTTCCATATAACCCTGCCCCGGGAATCACATTTATGCTGATAAATTAAATATAATTGTAAAATCTATGACTACTAAATTTAGAACAGAGAAGTTTTATGTAACTTTCAGTCAGTATGTCAAATTTTATAGGAAACGGTCCATTTTTTACCATAGCTTATATATAAAAACCGCTCCCGGTAACCACTAAAATGCCATAAACGCCAGTTAAAAGCTATTAAATTATAAACTATGTCAGCTATGGCCACAAAATTTTGCACAAATAAACTTTATATTAATACCAGCCAGTATATTAAATTTTGTAACAATCGGTCAACATTTGGCTGTAGTTCTTACATATATAACATCCCCTTTTTATATCTACAATCAAAAATATTTGGAGGTACATTCAGTATATTAAGATTGCATCTACGAAAGTAGATAGCTATCAATCAATGTCAGGTCCAGACTTTATACACGGTAGATGTATTAGGAACTCCTAACAAAATATATGAACCTGCCCTGTTGCTATCAACATGTTTATGGCACAACGGTTATGGAACAGCATTTTGTCCAAGGTAAATACTTGGGAAACCACTTAGATACTTTCAAATGTTTAACTATAGTAACTATGCCAATGCAACCGAATTTAGTCCAAATATATTACCAACAATACCACATTTGGTCAACATTTTCAATTAGCTGCACTCTCGTACAACTTGATAGTGGGTATACAAGACTCGGCACAGCCGAATATAACACTCTTACTTGTTCTTTTTTTCTTCGGAATGGTTTTTCTTCACTTTTTTTGTCTCGATATCTTTTAAAAGTTTGAAGAGCTTTTCTCATCAGTGACATTGCGACACTCATCGTTATACCAAGAGTTTATAGAAAGATAATTTTGGAACCCTAATAAAAATTTTATAACAGTCTTCAGAAATATATTCTCTTAGTAGTTAAGCTGTTCGTTGCAAGTAATCAGTGGTAATTAAAGATTGTAACCTAGTGAAGTCAGTCTTTCTTTGGGCTTCCATGTGTATGTTCCGAGAAACACTCAGACGTGTTCTTACCTTGGCTGTAACAAGGTAATTATAGGATTCCATTAGGGTGACAGGAAAAATTGTTTTCTTTGATTTCAAAGGGTTTTCAACACAAAATCCAAAAGTTTAGTTCTGAAAATTTTAGCCAAATCGGACAAAGTTCTATATGTTAAAAATATAGTAATTTTTTGCGTGAGGGACGATACATTTGTACGGATTTTGTTGTACTTAAATGTCGTTCTACACTAGATATCTTTGCATAGATTTCAGGAAATATTAGCCCATCGATTGTTAATTTACATACTTTTTTGGAGGAAAAAGATATTCGCTTTAAAAGTGCTGTGACGGATGCTAAGGATTTCAATCAGTGAAAATAATGGTTTTATTTGTTCCCGAATTTCATCTCCTTCTTTTTCATGTTCGCGGTAAAAATGCAATTTTTAGGCACAATTTAATATTTCACAAAACGACTAAATACATATGTATATTTATTTAAAGTTTTACACATTTAACGTCTTTTTTTCACCCCAAGAATGCTGCGGCTAGCTGTTAGAGTATCAATAAAAAATAAAATTTCAAAAATCACCAAATTTGCCCCACTGTATATTTTTTTAACACTTTATGTCTTAAATTTAATCTGTGGATATAGATAGTTTATGAATAAGACAGATATGTGTTCGTAAATATTGTATTTAATAAATATTATTTTGTAAAAAACAAGTAAGAAAGCGCTATAGTCGGTCAAGCCGACCATACGATACCCTTCACCACTAAGGTCAAAGGTGTTATTTTTCCTGTGTAAAGACAAATATTTGCTAAATTTTGCCATCATACAAACATTTTCTCAAAACTTATATATTCAACCTGTTTCCGTCATTTGGACTTATATGAGAGCTAGGGTCAAATGTGGACCGATTATCTCGAAATTTGGCAGATTGATTACAGTTGTTACAAAAATTATGTATGCAAAAAATTTCCATTATCTTTAGATTTACGAGTGTTTTAGTGATTTTTTGTCTCATTTAGTGCGTTTTTAAAGAAGAATTTGTATGGGAGCTATGGGCAAATGTGGACCGATTTCAACGAAATTTGGTACAGTGATTTTAGTTGATATAAGCAGTATTTGTTTTAAATTTCATGAAAAAATATTGATATTTGTGGCCAATATAGCAATTCCGGGAAGTGGGACCTATGGGAGGTACCATAAATAATGGACCGATTTTGACCAATTTCAATAGCCATGGTCCCATTATCAAAAAAATGATCTGTGCCAAGTTTCATCAAGTTATCTTTAGAATTGCGACCTGTAGTTTGATTACAAGGTTTACATGGGGGTCCATCCAGCCAGCCAGCCGTCCAGCCAGCCAGACGGACGGACGGACGGACATCGCTAAATCGACTCAGAAAGTGATTCTAAGCCTATTGGTATACTAAAAGGTGGGTCTAAGACAAATATTTCTATGCGTTACAAACATCAGCACAAACTTATAATACCCTTTCCACCTATGGTGGTGAAGGGTATAATATATACTGTGACGGATGCTACACACTTTCCTATACATATTATTCTGTAAAATGCTATAAGAACATCTATATATTTTTAGACTAATATAAAGCATACTATAAGTTCTCTTTACGAACCAAGTTCAATTAGATAAAAAAGAAAAATTGCACTAGTCAAATTAAAAAAAAAACTTTATTTCTGTGACGGAATCTACACACTGTAAGCCCTCTATTTTTATCACTAGAATTAATTTTTATGAGGTTTTTTACATTAAATTGTATAAAATTAAGCAGACTTTGAGTCCTGAAACTTTGAGTACTGAAACTTGATACCAAAATTGATGTTTTTGTGATTTTTACGAACTTTTAAAAACCTATTATTTTAAAAAATGTATAAAAATTAGAGATGGGTGCAAAAAAAGACCTGCCATTCACGAAGAGAGCAATCAAAAATTGTATTATATATTCTAAAGGATCAATATATGGTAAATTGTTTCATATACACAAATACATGTTTTTGACAGTTTTCAAATTTTGTCATTGGTTTAATGTTTTTCGGATTTGCCCATATGTTACATTTTCAAAAATCATTTTTTAATTTTGTTCAAAAAATATTACAAATTTAGAATTTTCTCACCAGTGTGTTAAAACAGACAAATGGGAGAATAAAATTCAGAAAAAGTTAGGTCGATATCTTGAACAGGTTCGCCGTACCTGCGACTTAAAATTTAAGAATTTCGGGAAAATTAAAATTTTTGGGCTAAATTCTTGTAGATGCTTGGTAAATTTTACTTGTATTCAATTTTAACAAAAACAAATAATTAATATTATTGCTTAGTTTATGGAAAACCTATGCTGAAAGGTTTTTTTATATTGGACGAGATTAATAACCCTTTCTTCACCGGGGTCAAATGTCAAAATTTGGATTTCCTTAAAATTTTCATAGCGAGATTACGAAATATCAAGTAATAATTAACGAATTTTAATAAAAAAGCATGCGTTAAAACGCCGACTCCGAACGAGCAAAGCGTTAAAACGCCGACTCCGAACGGCAAATGCATTAGTTAGAGAAGTTTTACATAGTGGCTAGCTGAGTTATGAGGTGAACCGCCGCTTTTTGAAAATTATTATTTTTCAAGTGGGTCTGGCCGGGGACTGAACTTGGGACCTCTGGTATAAAGACGGAAGACTAACCTGCTATAACTGCGGTTCGATAATACACACAAAAAGAAAAATCGATAACAAAAATGGAGTTAAGTTCAGCAATAAAACACCAGGACACGTATTCGGTATTTTTTAAATTTGACCGACTAGGGGTAAAAAATAAACTTTTATAACGCTATATATCAAAAGCAACAAGAACAAGATATAAATTGGGTTAGCAATGAAAATTGGATCAGCTATGAAAATAAGGGAGGCGTGTTTAGTACTTTTTTAAATTATATGTACCTTTATATGTATTTTTTTAAATTATATGTATCTTTAGAACCAATACATATTAAATTTAATTTATATCGAAATTAATAAGCAAGTGAAAAAATTATTTTGGTAAATTTTGTAACTTTTTAATTGTAACTTTACAAAGTAGCGGGTTATAAAGCTAGTATATTATATTTTAGCTGTTAAATTTTATCAAAATCAATTTTCAAAATCGATGTCTCTCAAATTGTAGTATATGAATTAATTTTTAATTTTAAATGCATTTTTATTTTTATGGCGATATCTAAGTTGTTAATGATCTGATTTTGATGAAATTCAAAAGCGGAATGAGTTCCTAAATTCTGATGTATAATTTATGTAGTCAGAATCAGTCTATTAACACTTGAGACATCGAAAAGTGTTTTTTATAAAATATCCTGTGTACATCATAAGAACATGTAGTCCTTAATTCAAATTAATTTAAGAGTCATCAGAAGTTAAGACTTGCACAGATCGGAAGAACAATACATCATAAATATTATTGATGAAGTGTTAATGTAAATTACTTGATTAACTTCAAATTTATAGGTAAGTATTCAATAACTTTTTTAGTATTCAATAACATTAGTTGCTAACGTAAGTTAGCAAATAATGGTATTTATCTATCAAAAGCTTATATCTTACGTATATATCTAAAAATATGAGTGCATACATTTGTTTATGAAAATAATATAAAACAAAAGGACATACGCTGAAATATGAGTCTAGTTTTATAAAAATCCGATAACCGTATCAAAAGTTATACTGACCAATAGTAGTCATCATAGCTATTACAATTGCATTCAATTTATCAGCATTAATGTGTTTCCTGGGGCGGGGTTATATGGGAGCTCTAACTAAATGTGAACCGATTTCGTCCGTTTTCAGTACACAACTTCTAAAACATATCAGAAATACTTTTGTAAAATTTTGTCTCTCTAGCTCATGTAGTTATCGCACTTTTAAAAGAAAAAGAAAGATTCAATAAATAATAAAATATGCTACTGTCAGTTGACTCCTGTGTAAACTTGAACAAGCTGCATTATTCATATTGTGATTTGGCCGATAATAGCAAAATTTCCCGTTTTGAGAAGAAAATTAATTTTCCCGATAAAGCCACTGTTTTAGTCTACGGTTACGGAACGGCACACAAGCTCATCCATCGCCAAACATTTCAATCAAATTTTCACACTGTTGCGTTTGTAAGAAATTGCGGCACCCATCATTCAAATATTCGAATGATGATTCAAAATTGGCGGGAAATTAAAAAAGACAATGACTTGACCCACGCTCGTATACATCGTTTTATCAATTGAAATAAAGATTTTCATACATTTCTCCTCACCTTATTTTTTTCAAATCAAATTGTAAACTCTTAAAAATCACCCGACATAAAAAGATTTTAAGTGTTTTTACAACCCCAAAACATTACGTGTCAACGATGACTTAATAAAGCACATTTTAATTCTTATTTTTGTGGGCGAAAGTAGTTCAACAGGTGTCAGAATAATCGGCCGGCACTCCTTGTAATTCACAAAAAAAACTGCTAATAACTAATAATAATTATCAGCTTTAACTCTTTACACTTTCTGATGAGATAATAAATATCTGATGAACTAAAAAAACTTTGAGCTTGTTTAACAACACCTAAAAATATGCAATGCTAAAAAGGTAAACAATTAATTTCAACAACTTACAAATCCCTATTCGTATTAGACTCATTTCCATGATAACATTTGAGTTGTTGATTGTTGTATTGCACTTGTCGTTCTGTTTGCGATGTTGATATTGGAATGAACGTTTT
This sequence comes from Stomorhina lunata, assembly GCA_933228675.1. Classification (NCBI taxonomy): domain Eukaryota; kingdom Metazoa; phylum Arthropoda; class Insecta; order Diptera; family Rhiniidae; genus Stomorhina; species Stomorhina lunata. Next base: position 9,541,688 of record OW121745.1, read on the forward strand.
TATTGGTTTTGACATCAGATCACTAGATTGTTGCTCTTTTTTTTGAATGTTTTTTGTAGGACTTTCATCATTATGTTGTGTTTGTTGTTGATGCAATTGATTACTACAATTATTATTCATTACACTAGTCTTTTTATCTTTTTTTATACTGTTATTTATGAAAGTTGTGGTGTTGGAAGATAACGATTCGGATGACATTGATGATGCTGAAGACGAGGATGACGTTGACGTGTAAGGAAAAGGTTTTATGGTTGCTGCAGTAGGCATGTTCACTGATATACCTGGGACATCATAATTTTCGCATTTAACCGATTGTTTAACTAACTGACGTTTTTTTTTGCGTTGTTGTTTTATTTCATTGAATTTAGTGGTTTTACTCTGTAGAGCAGCACCATCGTCATCATTGTTTTTAATTTTGGCCTCTAAAGTATTCAATGTTATTGGAAGTTGGTATGTTTTATGTTGTTTAGTTGTTTCTAGCATAATTTGTTTATTTATTTCTGCATCGACATCGACTTTAATTTCAATATCCCTTTTTTTCATAATCACTCAAGTCCACATTTTATATATATGAAAATTAAAATAAATATATTCGTACATAAAAATATTATTTAAAACACTTGAGTTTAAGTTGTTATTTATTTTTTTTTTTTTTAATATTTTGTTCTGGGCAATTTTGCTTGAACAGTTTTAAGTTCTGACGCACACTGTATCAATTTCAACTCCTGACGGACATATATGTATATGCGCGTAAAAATACACGCACACAAGTGACAATTATACACAATTCAAAAGTATTAGGATAGGCAGAGAGTATATCCTTACAAACGGATATATTAAGGGATGTTTGGTTTATATATAATTTCTCATATGACATCAGCAAAGAAGTGTAACAAAGAAGGTTGCCAGTTCTAATTATTTGTAAATCGTGTTGCCAGTTATGTGTGTACAAAATAATTAAACTGCATCAGTCCGTCTTGTACATTAAATTATTTTCTTACAATTATATAAAATTTCAGTATTTTTTAGTCAAAAGTATATAAAAAACTTGAAAATAATATTTTTTAAGAATAATGTCAAATAAAACTTACATTCAAGTTAACGGTTTTTTTCTGCATTAAGTACCAAAACATACTGTCTGTCTGTCCGTATGTCTGTTGAAATCAAGTTTATGAAGCCCCTGGAGGATGGACCTACATGAATTATATATCAGATTTTAGAAAATTCTCCAATGAATGATTCCGCAATGAATGCTATTAAATTTCATCAAAATCGGTCAATAAACACCTAAAATATCGAAAAAATTAGACGAAAGTTTTGAAATTTTTGATTGAAAAACACTTTTAAATAACAAGAGAAAAAATATACTTCTGGTGTACGAATGATAAATATAAAGAGTGCTCTAAATAAAATTTGTAGTTGGATTTTCTTAAATAAAAATTAAATTAAAAACTCTACAAAATACGCAAATATAATGACATATTATACAAAATCATTTAGCATTAAAATGTTTACTTAGTACTCGGGTTTTGCAAAATTATCGACTTTTTTCGGAAACCCTCCCATTAAAGGTTTTAAAGTTGCTTCTGATACCTTTTTGGAGCATGTGTTCCACCTGCTCTTAAAATCGGACATGTTCTTGGAAATCTTTCCTGTGTTCTTCAATTCCTTTTTTACCAGAGCCCAATACCTTACCACAGGCCGAAGTTCTGGACAGTTAGGTGGATTTGCCTCTCGTGGTGCAAAAATGACATTATTCTTTGAGTACCACTCAAGTGCCTTTTTTTCATAATGGCATGATGCCAAATCAGGCCAAAAAAATGTAGTCACTCTGTGCTCTCTTAAAAAGGGTAACAACCGTTTTTGTAGGCACTCCTTTATATAAATTTCTGTGTTTATTGTGCCAGATGCCACAAATACTTTACTTCTTTTGCCACAACTGCAAATAGCTTGCCACACGAGAAACTTCTTAGGGAATTTTGTTTGTTTTTTTGTGCCTTACCAATATCTGTAGGACCTTTTTTCCTCCCTGATCCAGGTTTTCTTTCAATGCTCAGGTTTTCCTTATACCGTCTGATGGCATTAGAAACCATTCGAGGGTCAACTTTCAAATTTTTAGCTATTTTTTTAAAAGTCCATGACTGATTTTTTTGAAAAGTTTTAATTATATTTTCACGAACTTTTTTTCGCAGTCCATTTTGATTGAAATAACTATTGAAAATTAATAATTTCTAAAATAATAGTATCTGACATATCTATAGAAACTAACTTGATCAAAAAAAATTATTTCTTGCACTATGGATAAATTTTGTCTAAAATAGTAAATGCATATTTTTTTTAGAACACTCTTTATTAAATATCAAATATTAAACATCAAAATTTTTTATCAAAATCGGTCTACAAACAACTGAGATATCGCCAAAACACGTACGTATTAGGGTAACTTTATTGAGAAACTGCAATTAAGAAATAGGAAAAACCATCCTCCTGGAGCAAACATAAATTATATATCAAATTTTAGGAAACTCCCCCATGAAGCTCGCTATTAAATTTGATCAAAATCGGTTTATAAACACCTGAAATATCGCCAAAACAACAAACCCGATGTGTCTGAAATTGTCGCATTTGAATTAATTTTTAATTTGTTTATTTTTAAAATCTGATATATAATTTATGTAGGTCCATCCTCCAGGGTCTTCAGAAACTTGATTTCAACAGACAAACGGACATCACTTAATCGATTCTTCTCCCGATTCTGAGTCGATCGGTAGAACTTTTATGGGGTCATTGATCACTAATAAAAAATTACAAACGGATGTACAAACTTATAATACCCTTTCATCTATTGGTGAAGGTTATAATTAACATTTGTACCGTATATTTGAATATACCTAGTAGGAAATGTAACCGCGTACCATTCATTCTGACGGATTCTCACCATTATGAATACCTGTAATGATGCTCTAGGTATTGATGGCTATATATGCCAGAAATAAACACATCCAAGCATCAGTTGTTTTCTCTTCGGAATCCTTATTGCATAAAACTGAAGGAAATTTTCAAGATATCCTTAGTAGAGCCGTAAATCCTTTCAAACTTAGGCTATGAATATACTATGACTAGACTATGACTAGACTATGACTAGACTATGACTAGACTATGACTAGACTATGATTAGACTATGACTAGACTATGACTAGACTATGACTAGACTATGACTAGACTATGACTAGACTATGACTAGACTATGACTAGACTATGACTAGACTATGACTAGACTATGACTAGACTATGACTAGACTATGACTAGACTATGACTAGACTATGACTAGACTATGACTAGACTATGACTAGACTATGACTAGACTATGACTAGACTATGACTAGACTATGACTAGACTATGACTAGACTATGACTAGACTATGACTAGACTATGACTAGACTATGACTAGACTATGACTAGACTATGACTAGATTATGACTAGACTATGACTAGACTATGACTAGACAATGACTAGACTATGACTAGACTATGACTAGACTATGACTAGACTATGACTAGACTATGACTATGACTATGACTAGACTATGACTAGACTATGACTAGACTATGACTAGACTATGACTAGACTATGACTAGACTATGACTAGACTATGTCTAGACTATGTCTAGACTATGACTAGACTATGACTAGACTATGACTATGACTATGACTAGACTATGACTATGACTCTACACTAAAGTGTAGTGATACTTCTCAAAACAGTCCAATTGGAACAAGGAGTACTTCTCTCAGACAATGAGCTTCATCCAATCCATTTTTAGACTCATTAAAAGGGACCTTCGTTTTAACTCCGGCTCTGAACGGCAAATGCATTAGTTAGAGAAGTTTTAAATAGCTTAATACTCAATAACCAGAGGTGAACCGAAGTAATTTTTTTTTAACAGCCTGTTTTTGAAACTACAATTTTTTCAAATTGTACGTCAACTTACGAAAAAATTGAACTTTTGGTTTTTGAAATTTTTTTTGAGTGAAACGAGAAAAAGCTTTTAAAATTTTGGTTCGTAAATGAAGTGTATACACGAAAGTAAATGTCAAATCAGGCAATTAAAAAATTCGAATCGCCTGGGAAACAAAAAAAGGGTTATTTAATTTTTTTGTTTATGACCTGAACACAATACAATGCATTGTGTTGAAACTAGGAAAAGAGAAGGAGGGGGAATAGGTAGTGTTTGTGGACATTTGACTTAAACTTCCCTATATTGCAACTGGTTGAAAAAACTTCTGCGGGAAGCAAATTCTACATACGAACTGTACGGCTAGCGTATCGTCTATCTGTAGAGTATCGTCTGTCTACTGGTCAATCGACTACGAAAGGATGAGCTTTAACAGATAGACATGTATTGCGTTAGAAAGTTCATGTATCGAGAACGAGTTTCCTGATTTCGTTAGAGCACATTCTAAAGTAGTAACAATAGAAAAATAGAGTTGGATAACCTACTGTTACCGATGAGCACTTTTGCTCTCTCCTGTACTCGGTCAAGAAGTTCCAAAATATACTTTGAAGCACTGGCCTATACATGAGAGTTGTATTTCACCGGTACGCACCTGGCGAAAGTGCTCATTGATGACAGCATAGTATCCAACTCTACTAAACCACTGGAGTGTCACACTTTTCTATCGTTTTTACTTTGGAATGTGCCCTAACAAAATTAGGGAACTCGTTCCCAAACTCAAATTTTCTTACGCAATACATGTCTCAGAATAGGAAAGGGTGAACGTGCTCGGCGGTATGCAACTCTATTGAGCCACTGGAGTGTCACAATGTTCTATCGTTTCTAGTTACTTTGGAATCCGATCTATCGAAATCAAGGAACTTGTTCCTAAAACCCGAACGTTTTTACTTAATATTGTCTTTCTCATACCCAGAACAAACATCATTGAAAAATGTTTAATTTAATTTTGAGAAAAAAACGTTAAATTTTTTTATTTCTTGTTATACCCTTCACCACCATAGGTGGAAAGGGTATTATAAGTTTGTGCTGATGTTTGTAACGCATAGAAATATTTGTCTTAGACCCACCTTTTAGTATACCAATAGGCTTAGAATCACTTTCTGAGTCGATTTAGCGATGTCCGTCCGTCTGGCTGGCTGGCCGGCTGGCTGGCTGGCTGGACCCCCATGTAAACCTTGTAATCAAACTACAGTTCGCAATTCTAAAGATAATTTGATGAAATTTGGCACAGATCATTTTTTTGATAATGGGACCATGGCTATTGAAATTGGTCAAAATCGGTCCATTATTTATGGTACCTCCCATAGGTCCCACTTCCCGGAATTGCTATGTTGGCCACGAATATCAATATTTTTTTCATGAAATTTAAAACAAATACTGCTTATGTCAACTAAAACCACTGTACCAAATTTTGTTGAAATCGGTCCACATTTGACCATAGCTCCCATACAAACTCTTCTTTAAAAACGCACTAAATGAGACAAAAAATCACTAAAACGCTCGTAAATCTAAAGATAATGGAAATTTTGAGTCTATTTTCTGCATACATAATTTTTGTAAGAACTGTAATCAATCTGCCGAATTTCGAGATAATCGGTCCACATTTGACCCTAGCTCTCATATAAGTCCAAATGACGGAAACAGGTTGAAAATATAAGTTTTGAGAAAATGTTTGTATGATGGCAAAATTTAGCAAATATTTGTCTTTACACAGGAAAGATAACACCTTTGACCTTAGTGGTGAAGGGTATCGTGTGGTCGGCTTGACCGACTATAGCGCTTTCTTACTTGTTTTTATTTATTTTTGATTTTATTTAATTTTAGGGTTAACATCATTTTACAAAAGTCTTAAGTTTTACAGGAAAAGCTTTCAGAAAAGTAATAAAATATTCCATGGCAATACTATTATCTGATATTTCATTACGAAGCTTTTACTTCCAAACGAAAAAAGAAAATGAACTCAATTTAGAGCTTAATCGTTAGGCTAGCATTCGATTGCCTTCTAACGTATGACAGTTTTGTGGACAGGCTGTAAGTGGGCCTGGCCGGAAATCGAACTTGGGACCTCTGGTATGCTAGGCGGATGACTAACCTGTTATACCACGGCGGTATCATACATTATTCATAGTATTCATACATAAATATCATCGTTGCTCTGGCAATATCACTTATTTGTAGATTTTAAAAATTTTTGTATTGTGTAATTTTGATACCTTAGTGGCACCAAACCATTTTCTGGTATCTTTATAGCTTCGGAAGTTACCAAATTAATTATCTGTAATTCATATGTATGTAAAATGCTCCAACAAAATCAGTTATTTGAAAAATTGTATATTTTTTTCTTTTTAATATTTATTTGAATTCAAAATTTCTTTTGAATTTTTGTCACCAAAAGAAACCAAAAAGTTGTCTAATTAAAAAATGTTACTTTTGTGAAATTTTAACATGGAAACTGGAATTGAAATAGAACAAATAATATTGAAAAGAGATCAGTGGAAGTGGACAGTGCCCATTCCACTTAGTGAAGTCACTTAAATGCCTAAAAATACATTTCAATTCGTTTGCTATTGGGCCACATTTGACCTCAGTGGTGTAGGGTATCACATGGAGGGAATTACTGGCGGTAATACTTTCTTACTAATTTTTTTTGCTGATTAAATAGGTCAAGCCGTTTATAGGTACATTAATATTATTCGTGAAAAATGTTTATTTTTTTAATACATATCGAAAACTAGAAAATAAATTATATCATTTTAGAATTTTTATGAATTATCCCAAAAGTTTTTGTACAATATAATAGTGTAATAAAACTTACCTTTAATATTATTTTAAAAAAACCACTCCTTACACATACAAAATTTAGTAAAAAGGAATTATGGATTCCGTAGTTATTATTTTTATTTCGCTAATTTACATGAAAAGTGGCATAATTCAAAAAAAATCAATCTGCAAAAAATAGATGATTCACTTTAAATTAAATTATACTTATTTTGAAATAATTTAATGCTCCAATTATTTTTCCAATTAATTTCTGTCCCGTGAATTGCAGTAAAATTGTCAATTTAATTTCATTAAGTTAAATCGAACTTCTTTTCGTTTATTCTCCAATTACTTGGTTGTTGCTTAAAATTTCACTTGCAAGTAGAGAAGAACAATCCTTTTTGTTTTCTCTAATAAAAGGCATAGCTCTTAATTTTTGTTATAATAAATGAAAAATTATATTTCTCAAATGCACTTTTTCTACTTTTACGCTTATAGGATGTAGGCATACATGGACATTAGGGTGACAGTCAACATTTATTTCTTTGACTTTAAAGAGTGCCGGGCGGAAAATTAGAAATTGGACAACGCTCTACGGTCGGATATCGGATCCAAAGATTTGGAGCCTATTTGTATGAAATTTCTGTTTTACAGAAAATTCAACCAAAAGGAATTAATTTTTACAAAAAAAGCTAATAGGACATAAAAAAAACTAACACAGCCGTATTTGAAGTAATAAAAATAAAAAATCTATGGATTAGTTTTGGAGTTCTTGCAATTTTCCGCATAAATATATGTCTTTGAAAACACACCTAAGGATGTGCACAAGCAATTTTGTCTGTAAATAAGCAATTACAAAAGTTTGACATGATTCTACAGTGCAACTAAGAAAAAAATAATAACCATATACGGACGCATGATAAAAGACCAAAAAAAAAAGACCAGTGTAGCCCAGTTTTGTCCCAACTCATCCTCTCTTTTTTAGGGGGCCCCAAAGATTTAGGGCCTCGGTGTCATTTTTGCAAAAAAGTGTTTGTGATTTTGATCTTTAAAATGTTGTTTTTTGATTTTAATCTTTAATTTTTTTTTTTGATTTTATATGTTCTTTATGACAAGAGCTACAACTTTGCCTCAAGAAGTGAATCAAAATTCCAAACGGTTTGCAATATATGAGCCTGAGAAAATTATCACTTTGAAAAAACACCGAGGCCCCAAATTATCGGGGCCCCCAATAAAAAAAACATACATGAATTGGGGTAAAACTGGAAAACACTGGGTCTTGTTTTTTTGTCTTATCACGAAGTGGTGTGAAATTAAATTATGTCAAACTTTGCATATACTCGAATTATAGCCAAAAAATTTGATTTTAAATCGCAGATACACCGAAACGATATCGATATCAAGATATCGACCTTTTTTAGTTTTATTATTGTTTTAACACACAATTAAAAAAAGTTAAAAATTATTTTTGAAACCGTCCTGAGAAAAATGAGCCATTTTCCAATATAAATAAAACTAAGTAAATTCTATCATATTTTAACAAAATCTAACTAACAAGCCGTTAAATAATAAACCATGTCATGCAATTTAATTATTTACAAAAACAAAATGTTTGATGGACATAAATTTCCCGCGGAAAAATTGCAATAACTACAAAACTACTTAATGCCTTTAATAATTAAATTAAATTATTTCAAGTAATTAAAGTTTAATTACTTCAAATAAAGCTGTGTTAGTTCTCATTAATATTTCATTAGTTTTTCATATTAAAATTAAATGTTTTTTAATAGAACTTTATGTTTTTGCGAGAACCCATTTTCCCACACAAATGGGCTTATAAAATATGGACCTGATGCTCGCCCATAGAACGTTGTCCGACTAGACTCAAATTTTCAGAACTGAATTTTTAGACCTAGTGTCATAATATTTTGCCCTGCACTCCTCAACTTTTCTCATATAACAATTTGTCACTCTTGTTTATATCAAACATGTTATATCTAAAGATCAAACGCTTTTGATTTTTTTTTTTGTTTTGTAAGAAAACTAAAAACGTAAATATTTTGATTGTTTTGCTAGCTCAAATTTTGATAACATAAATTAAAATAACTTAAAGGCCTAGCTACATAAATCAGTATTTTTTCAAAAGCACATTTCGTTTTAAATATTTTTCCAACAACATTTTGGAATAAAAAAAATATTGGACATTTTTATATAGAATGACGTTTTTTTAATTATAACATTATACACTTTAGATAAATTAACAAAACAAGATGTGTTTGAATTGATTTACAATGAATTTAATATATCGCACAATATTCTTTATATTAATATATAATTTGTTTATTTAATCGGTTTAAAAATTGTTTTTTTTTTTCTGATTTTATATTAATTTATAGCTCCATTTTTTACAAATCTAAAAAATTTTAAATTCATTTTTGACATCGTCTGCAATTCTTTAAATATAATTATTGTAATTTATTTAATGAATGAATACAATTTAAGAAAATTTTCACAAACAATTTCAGGTAGTATTTATTTATAGAATCTGTAGTATTTTCATATAATTTTCCGAACGTGATTAACGGAGAAAGAAACAAACACACACGCCACCACCGCCGATCGCACAAGAGAACTAAAAATTTGGGCGAATAGATGGATTTAGTACAAATGTTGTTTAGTATAAACATAAAATTTCTGTAAATATACGAGTATATTTGTTCCTTAAATCAATATATGTGCATAAATATTATTATTGTTATTATTATTAAAATTATTTAGAATGTACTCGCAATTTTTCTTAGTTATAAGTTTTGAAAATAAATATTTTAATTTATTAACAAACGAATTAATAAAGATTTTCTGTGCATAATTATATATATGTATGATAATTTAAATAAATCAAAAAAGCAAATTTATTAAAATTAAGTTTTTTAAAACTTTGCCAATTTTTATTTGATTTCGATGTTTGTTACACATAAACATGAAGAGCATAGCAAAAGATGTGATAGTTTTATCTTTTAAAGTTAATGGACAAAGAATATCTAAAATCATTTTCTTGTAAAGTGGAACTCAAAAGTTTTTTTTTCGAAGATAAACATAGGAGTAAGAAAGCCGTTAACAGTAGACAACTTCATGTTTTAACAAGGATTCACCCCGAAAAACCACAGTTTTGACTACCGATCAAAAAAAAATGTATATATTTTTAAAATACATTCCTTTTTTTTTTAAATATACACATATTATAATATATCGTCATGAGGCCCTATGCTCCACTGGGAGTCAAGGATAACAGAAGATATTATAATATATGTATATTAGAGTGTCCCAAAATTTGAAAGTCATTTTCGAGAAAAGCGTACCCCCCAATTTTTGTTTACATTAGTAAAAATACAAAGTTTCATTCAGATCGGATATCAGGAAAGCATGCCGACTTGAGGCCAAAGTTTATTTACTCTATTATAAAGAACAGTACTGTATTTTAGAGTTCTATTCTGTATAAATTTTTATTTAGGAAAATGTTTAAAAATGTTCCGTATTTTTTGTTTACTGTTCTGTATTCATATCTCAAATTTAAAAAAATGTACAGTTGTGTTCAAAAAAATAGGAGTGCCCTTAACTATAAAACAAAGTTTTAATTTTATATTACAAATTAAAATTTTATTCCATTCTTTTTACCTAAAATTAATTTTTTAGTTAAGTCACTAGTTTGTACATTGTATAGTTATAACAATAAAGTAATAGTAACTGAAAAAATTTCACTTAAACAAAAAAAAATCAAAAATTCATTTTTCAAAATAATAGGAGTATTCGTTTATGGTTTAAAAGTTTTAAAATAAACAAGTAAGAGTGGTATATTCGGCTTTGCCGAATCTTGGATACCCTTCACCAATGGTGTTCCAAAAGTACTTAATGTAATTCGTAGCAATATTTGGTTATACTAGTATTATATGCAAAGAGTCCTTAAAATTAAGAGTCGGAAAACGAAAACCTTTTCGGTGGCGTCATCATCTAGAATAGTTATGCACCCAAAGGTTAGGTTGGGCAGGTGGCTGATGTCTAGGGAAGCTTCACTTGGGTTTTTAAGTGGTCCCTTTGTGAAAGATAATGATTACTAGACTACAAGTAGAGAATGCATATTTAAGCCAGCCAGTAGCTTCGAAATAAAATAGACACATATTTTACGAACATTTAATAAAGTTCGATAGACCAGATAAACCATGCAGAAAAGATGCTTCAAAATGTAGATGCCCTTAGATTTGCAATAGCACATCGATTTGATAAAGTTTAAGTATTCTGACATGCAACCCAAAAACGCTGTGCCCAGTGAGGGTTGTGCACTTTAATTCGTACGAATTATCCAACTAGTAAAAGTTCTTGATTAGTTATGTAAAACTCTGAAGTTAGCGGACTGATTTAGGTCAAAGCTTTAACAATGATTGTCAATGTATACAAGCCTTAAAATTATAGGGTATACACTCTTAGTTTTAGATACATATGTGAAATATATAGCTTTTGAATGGATGGTTATCAGCTTTGTCGGAAAAGTTTACTTATTAATTTGAAGTTAGTTAATTAATTAAAATGAACACTTCATCAATAATATTTGGGATGTATAGTTCTTTCGATCTGTCCGATGGATGTTTGGAAAGTTTTGCTCTAGTTCTTTGTGCAATTTTAATGTGATTTAATTTATCAGCATTAAATCGATTCCCGGTCGGGTTTATATGGGAGATTTCACTAAATGTGAATAGAGCTCACCCATTTTCAATATCGAACTTTTCAAGAGATCAGAAATACTTTTGTCAAATGTTGTCCCTCTAGAAAGTTTATTTTAGGCGCTATTGTCCTGAATACCAATATTGTACAACGTCTTTATACTAAATGTCATCATCGTATCTATTATAATTTGTCATTTATTAGCTACTAAGAGATTGCATTAGGCGAATTTATACGGGATCAATTGTCAAACGTGAACGGATTTCTCCCAATTGCAATTAAAAAATTTAAATTTTTGTTAATATGTGAGATACTTACATACATATGTAGGTTTTGAATGGATATCATGTAATTAGCTGCATTTTTGTACTTCCTAGGAAGATTACCTATAATTTGATATATAATACATTCTCAAATGTTATTATAATGTTCAAAAGTCAGACACAAAATTAAGATAAATGCAGTGTGTCTGTCTGCTAAAACCAGATTTGTGGAGCTCCTGAATTGTCCCACCCTGAATTTCAACATTGTCGATCAAAACACCATCGCTTAAACGCTAAATTATATCTACCACAAATTACAGAATTCATCAGGATTTAGATAATCCCCTGCGAAGGACGCTATTTAACTTCATCAAAATAAACATCTAAGATATCGACAAAACAGGAGCTCCAAAAACTTGACTACAACAGAAAAAAGGACAGACAGGTAGACGGACGGACATGTAGACGGACGGATAAACAAACAGACGGACGGACGGAGGTCGCGAAATCGATTCTTGTGCCGATTCTGAGTTGATCGGTACAATTTGAATGGTATTCATAATCAGATTTGTGGAGTATATATATCAGATTTTAGAAAATCCTCCCATAAAGAACGATGTCAAATTTCATCACAATCGGTCCATAAACACCTGAGATATCGCTGAAACAATACTTACAAAATGTAAACAAAATTTCTTAGACACGTACTTTGGGCAATTTGCTGTACATCAAATGTAGTGTTATGGCGATATCTCAATTGTTTATAGACAGCTTTTGATAAAATTTAATAACGTGCTTGGTGGGGGAATTTCCTAAAATCTGATATAAAATTTATGTAGGTCCGTACTAAAGGAGGATAGTTTTTCCTATTTCTGCATTTAATTTTTTCAACAAACATTCTCTAATGTGTACTTTCGGCAATTTGCGATACATCAAATTCAGTGTTTTGGCGATATCTCTGTTGTTTATGGACCGATTTTGATAAAATTTTACAGAGTGCTTTGGGAAAATATTTCTGATATATAACATATTATCACATGTACACCAGGAGTATCTTTTTTCTCTTGTTATTTAAAAGTGTGTTTCAATCAAAAATTGAAAAATTTTCGTCTAATTTTTGGTATTTTTTCGATATTTTCGGTGTTTATAAACCGATTTTAATGAAATTTAATAGCGTTCATTGCGGGAGAATTTCCTAAAATCTGATATATAATTTATGTAAGTCCATCCTCCAGGGGCTTCAGAAACTTGATTTCAACAGACAGACAGACAGACGGACGGACGGACAGACAGACAGACGGACATCGCTTAATCGATTCTCCTCCCGATTCTGAGTCGATCGGTATAATTTTTATGGGGTCTACGATCACTAATAAAAAAATTACAAACGGAATCACAAACTTATAATACCCTTTCACCTATTGGTGAAGGGTATAAAAAGCATAAAATAATAAAATTATAGGAACAAAAGTGAAATATATTTAATATCTAGTGGAATTACCCTTGTTTTTTATAACCTCAATGCATCTACGGTGCATGGAGTCAATGAGATCCTGGCAACGCTTCAAGGGGATTTGATGCCAGCCATCATGCACAATATTCCATAGTTCGTCGGAATTGGATGGTTTTTTTTCTGCCACATATTTCTTAACATCTCCCCATAAATATTCTATGGGGTTGAGGTCAGGAGACTGAGCAGGCCACGACATAACCTCAACCCCATTGACCCGAAACCAAGCCTTTGCCAACTTACTTGTATGTTTCGGGTCATTATCTTGTTGGAAGACCAATTTAAGTGGCATATTCCACTCTGCATATGGTAGCATCACTTCATTGAAAATACCCACGTAAACGTGCTAATCATAATGCCGTCTATTTGATATATTGGACCTACTCCATTATAGGAAAAGCATCCCCATATAATTATTTTTGCGCCACAGTCTTTTTTGTAAACTTCATTTGAAATTCTGTATTTGGTGGGCGTCGGACATACTCTCTAGAGCCAGTTCCACCAAATAATACGATTTTGCTCTCGTCTGTCCACAATATATTTCTCCATTTTTCATTTGACCAATCAATGTGTTCTTGTGCGAATTTTAAACTTGCGGTTGCCCGTTTCTTGGTCAATAACGGCACCTTTCGCAGGCTTCTCGCAAACAAATTATTTTCGATCAGACGTCGACGAATCGTAGAGGTACTTACAGCTCTTTTTGGATTTTATTTGAGGACGCCCAAGGGTCTCCCTTGTTACAACGAACAATTCGGCGGTCATCAACATTTGACGTTTTGCACTTGCGGCCACGTGTTTCAGCTTTTTATACCCTTCACCAATAGGTGAAAGGGTATTATAAGTTTGTCATTCAGTTTGTAATTTTTTCATTATTTGTCGCAGACCCCACAAAATATGGTTAAAATAGTAAAATCGATGTATTGCAAATTGCTGAATGATTTTTTAATAAAATATAATAGTATGAATTAAGAGAGTACGTCCTAACACATGATATATAATTTATGTCGGTGTATTTTCGAGGAGCTTCACAAACCTGATTTTAGCAAACGGATATACTTTATACTCGTATATCTTAAAGCAGTGGTCTGCCTTTTGAACATTGTAAAGGAAGTATAATTATGTATGATGGGCCTGTTTAATTCCATATCAGATTTTAGGAAATCTTTCTACTGAGCACGCTATATAATTTAATAAAAATCGGTCCACGAACGCTTGGAATATCTCCAAAACCCTTGAATCGATGTACCACAAATTGCCTAATTTTTAATTTATTTTTTACTTTTTTATTATTTGGTATTTTGGCAATATCTCAGGTACTTATGGACCTTATAGATTTTGATTAAATTTAGTAGCGTGGGAAAATTTCTTAAAATGTGATATACAATTCAAAATAAATTTTTTTAAAAAAAAAAAATTTCGGCAATTTGCGAAACAGTAAGTCTGTTGTTTCAGTGATATCTCCGGTGTTTATTTAAATTCTAAAACATGATGTCAAACTGCATATGACATGAACTTTCGGTCTGATATTAGAACATTGTGAATCCATTATATTATTATGATATATTATTATGTATGATATTAAAGTGTAATACATAAAATTGTAATCTTTTCAGAACTTACAATAAATACATCTCAGTGCAGTTCTGATATGACGTCATTACAATAGAGATATAACCAAGAGACCGGAATCAAGACAACATGTTTTAATAAAATACGATAGAACTTTTGTGGCTGCATTTGCATTGAATTGATGCATATGGAAATGAAGGTTATCTTTCTAGGATTTACACGGGAAATAATTTATTCAAGTTGACAGCCTAATATCTTTAAAAAAAAATATATTTTGCACATAAGTACATCTAGACCTAATAGTTGTTTAAGCAATATGTTCGTAGAATACTAGCAGTTACGAGCCTACTCTGAAATGGTTCGATAAAAGATAACTTTCAAATATTGTTCATAAAGAACAAATCGAAATCGGTCCACTTACTTGGGAGATGAACTTAATTAACCTTAATTAATCTAATATGGTTCTGATATATGTATGCACATTAAAAATGCATACATGAAATATGAACCTTTAAAATATATGTAGTTTGGATACCAAGGCCAGAATAATATTTCTCAAATATTATCGCTTAAGTTTTAATCTTATATGAAAGAAAAAAAATTGAATTATTATCAAAAAAAGTATTCATCTTTATAAGTAATTAACTATATCGGTCCAGTAGATATGAGACTATATCTACACTTAAAAAGCTGTGTTAATTGCCTGTGTTAACGACCTTGAACTGATCAGCAAATCCATAATCATTTCTGTAGGATTCTCCATAAAATCTTTCAATTATGTACTTAACTTTTGAAACACCATTGGTGAAGGGTATCTAAGATTCGGCAAAGCCGAATATAACACTCTTACTTGTTTCTTATATTTTAGGGCATTTGCGATCATTTGACCCTAAAATTTCCTTAATTTCTTTACAAGTTTTACCGTTTTTTCTCAGATTTTTTATAAAATTTCGCGTTTCTTCCGAGCAGTGCTTTCCTCGTCCCACTGTTTAAACAAAATATAGACAAAAAAATTTTAATAATTAATGAAACATTTTTATATTACTTTCCTATACTTATTTTTTATTTATTTTCACTTTTAAGCCGATTTTTTTTTTGCTTTTAAAAAATCGATGACATATAATTAATAATTTTTATGGGGTCTACGATCAAACAATTGCTAAAAATGAAATAATATCATTTATTTATCGTAAAATACGTGTAATTTTAATAGCAAACATAAAACTTTTTTTCCATATTTCCGAATTATATGTAAGTGGTAGTTAGCAAATAATTGCGATTTATAAAAGGCAAGGAAGATTTTATTTGAAAAAAAAACTGTGAATTAGCGAGGGCACCAAAATGTATGAAAATTTTACGAATTAACGAGATTTTTCAAGGGACCGACTGTATATATATTTTAATTTCAATTCACTTTATTAAAAATATATTCGTATGTAATTTACATAATTGTTAACAGAGAGTTCAATTAAAAATAAATTTGTTCTAAATGACAATTTTTTATACTTAGGAAAAAATTGAAATTCAAAACTTCATCGCGTTTGGTGCAGAAACTTTTTTAACGATCGCGAAAAAGTAATATATAACTTCTTAATATTGCGGCGATGAAGAATTTGATATTCGCACAAATTGCAAAAAGTTGTAACCCTAATGTACATATCGTCGTTGAAAATTCAAAACTGCGTAACAAAACTTTTTCAAATTTTACAGGAGAAGCAAAAATTCAAATATATATTTTTTTTTAATTCAAATATTTTATTTTCATATCTTACCCCAAGTTTGATGATACGCATATTTGAATTTCGAAAATAGTGCACATGTTGATACGCAATTTTGAATTATTGATATAAAACCGTTATTTTTGGTCGTAAAAATCTAAAAATTGGTAGAGACATGTAAGACAACTTTACGAATCATAATCAATCAAAAACTCGATTTTGGTTTTTTTTGATGATACGCAGTTTTGGATTTTCAACGTCGATATATGTTTTAAATATTTATTATGGAAAGGAAAAACTAGAAAAACCTGTGACAAAAAAAGTATTTTATAAAACTTAAAATTTATGGGTTTAAAATTTATTCTAAAATAGAAGTAACATTTTATGACACCGTTGATAGATTTGTATTTGAGTCGTTTACATTTTATAACTACCATTTCAATTTGGCTTATATCATGTAGCCTGCGAGTCGAAAAACGCCATGGAAGGTTTAAAATCATTTTAAGAATTTTATTTTGTGATATTTGTAGGTTTTTTATGTGAGACCTCGCTATATCAGCCCATACATGAGAGCCATAAAACATAATTGCGCGGAATATCCTTTAATATTAGAATTTAGTTTTCAGTGTTAGTTTTGATTTTATATTTATAAATGGATATAATATTTTAATAGTTTTATGTATTTATTTTATCGATGTAAGATACATGCTCCCAAAACTTAAGCTTTGTGTTAAAGACCTGCACCAGAGTAACAATTGTTACAGCAAAAATTGTTATAACCAGTTCCTACTTGTTACTCTTGTTACAAACGAGTAAATGAGTAGAACTTGGTTGGTTTTGTATGAGTGCAGCGTTGCCAAATTGTAAGATTTAGCTTATTTTTAAAGATTTTTGGACTGCTGCACAGTGGTTTACGGACGCTTTTTTTCGCTAATAAAAAAATATTTTATTTAGTTGTATTTACTTTTTGTATGACCAATGTCACGAAGTTTCAATTAACAATTGAAGTTTCATTTACATTAAAAAATTAAAATCTAGGGTTGCCTGAAGGCAACCCCTTATGAAATCAAAAATATTTTCTTAAGAAACATAAAAAGATTTTTAAAGTTTTTAAAAGAAAACATAATGAGAATGCGTATAAAACAAATTTCTTGTCAATTGGTCTTTTGGTCCTCGCACACGAGCTCTCCAAAAAATGCCAATTTGTAAAACAAAAAATTAGTTTAAACAAAAATTTCTCAAAAGGCAAATCACCGATTTGAAAAAATTATAATGTTTATATTTTCTAATATATCTGTTATTGATAAGAAAAGTTTTTTCTGAAACGCGCTGCAAATAGAGTCAGTGTTGCCATTTTTCTAAAAAAAACATTTTTTGAAACCCTTTTTTTTTCCCGAGTTGGAAATTGGGGAATTGTTTAGTTAAAATTAAGAATTTTTTTAGTTTATTGCTTTTAGATCTTATCGGTCATATAACTACAAAATTTCACTGTGATACCTTTATCCATGTCATTTCTACAGAATATCAAGGATTGAAATAATTTTCCTTAAAAAACTAGAAAAATAAAATTTTTTGTTTTAAAAAAGAATTATAAATTATAAACGAATTATAAAAGGGCTATAATAGGATTTTTTATGAAAAATTTGAATTAAAGTTCTATACCTCAATAAAAAACACCCGATATAAGCTTGTCCAAGTTCTATTTTTCTATTTATAGAAGCAAAAAATATTTTTTAGTTTTAATTAAATTTTTATAATTTTATAATTTACATATGGGCAAATCCAGAAAAAGGTCCACCGTGGTCAAAAAATTAAAAGTTATTAAAAATAGACTTTTTTGACCATGATTTTTTTCAAGTCTTTTTCACATTATATTTTTTAAGAGAAGAGATCAATTATAAAAATTCTTCCATAAAATTACTCCCAAAAGTTCAGTAATACAAAGATGAGTAAACAAGAAATTAATGTTAATTAGATTAACGGTAAATTTTTATTTTGCTTTTGCCTATTTGCATAGATGGGCATTTTTCAGTACCAGTACTTTTTCAGTATTTTCTTTTTTTACTGATTACTGAAAACAAAAATCAGTATTCAGTAAAAAGTACTGATTACTGAAAACGAAAATCAGTATTCAGTAAAAAGTACTGATTACTGAAAACGAAAATCAGTATTCAGTAAAAAGTACTGATTACTGAAAACAAAAATCAGTATTCAGTAAAAAGTACTGATTACTGAAAACAAAAATCAGTATTCAGTAAAAAGTACTGATTACTGAAAACAAAAATCAGTATTCAGTAAAAAGTACTGATTACTGAAAACAAAAATCAGTATTCAATAAAAAGTACTGATTACTGAAAACGAAAATCAGTATTCAGTAAATTTTACTGATTTTTATAAAAAAAATGCAGTAACCAGTAAATGATTGATAGCAGATACTGTTTGTTTAAAAGTTATATGTAAATATTGCTCAAAAAACGAAATTCTGAGAAAAGCTGTTTAAGCTATTACGCACAACTTACTTAATTTCGTTTAGCGAAAAAAAGACATTTGATTAAAAAAAGGACAATTGTTTTTTATTTTATTTAAGAGAACACTATGTTAAAAAAGGACGGATGGGCACTGTAGCTATACACTGTTGGCTTTTCTCAGCACGAGCATTTCAAAATTTGTATCACTCAGCTTTTGTCTTCTGGAGCGATTCACAATCCCAGCAAAAGAAAACAGTCTTTTTACAGGCGCTGATGAGGGAAGTGGAGTGTTATATTTTAGGAAAACGTTTTTTATTGCATTGTGCTTATGCAGGCAATTTGTTGTTGCATCCCGTTCGGCCAGGCATAAAATTGTTTCCTGGAGATAATTTCCCACATCACTTAAAGTGGACTGCACATTAACATCTGGTTAAGAAAATTTGATAATCAAATAAGTATACATATTAACACAAATAATTAGCGGAAAATAAGAAGCAAAATTTACCATTACTATCATCTCCAAAATCTAAAAACGAATTTTGGGGCTTTTGAGGTACATTACGCATTTCAGCATCCGGTATCTTTCCATATTTCAACACATATGTATTAAGCATTTGTTTTACATCTTCTTCTGTTTTTGATATCGCCGTTTCCAGCAGAGGTTCCGGTATAGTTACCGCTGCAATAATAGCATCCCAAGCATCTGGCTGTATTGTGAAATATTTTTCAAACCTTACAAATAAAGCTTCTCTCATTTTTTTATCAATGGAGCTAAGTATTTTAAATTCGACAAAGCAACCAAAGTACATACTTTTTTCGCCTTGAAGATAGTCAATTGCCTCTGCTGTAGGTTCCATTACCAATAAGAATTCCTCCAAGTATTCTATTTCGTCCGCAAGAATGGTGGGAATAGAAAGCCGGTAGCAAAGTTCCGGCAAATTGTCTTTATGCTGCAACAAACTTTTTATTGAATCATAAAGCGAGTTCCACCTTGTTATACACGGAGTCAACAAATTGGCGCTTAAAACTCCACTGATGACTTCTGCTGATTTCGGTCTATTACATTTGTTCCAAATCTCTGTGCATCTATAGGCATAAAAGTAAAATATATATTGGAACAGTTTGTAGTATGAATTTGTCAATTTTACCTGCTGAAAGATCTTTTATGAATATCTCTTATGTCTTGACTTAAAGTGTCCATTATTTTATTAAAATCAGTTGTAGCCAAAAGATTTAGTGTGTGACTTGCACACGGAAAGTGTTTGGATAACCGTATATTTACAGGTTGAAACTGGGGGCCTAAAATGTTTGCTTGGTCATCCGAATCAGATCCAGAGTCCGCCTAGCAGTCATGAGTGAGTGGGTTCAAATCCCGACAGAACTTTTTGTTTTTTCGTTTTTTTTTTTAATAAAATAAAAGTTTTTAAATAAAACAAAAAAAAAAAAAAAACAAAAAATTTTAAATAAAACAAAAAAAAAACAAAAAATTTTAAATAAAACAAAAAAAAAAAAGTTTTTGTCAGGATTCGAACCGACGACCTTATGATTGTTTTTTTTAATTATGCCACTATTCATGTAAATAAGTAGGCAATATCGATGCCTCACTTTCTCAACCTCGTATGTTAAAAAAATACAGTTTTCACTTTTTCATATCAAACGGTTGCATCGAAATGTACATATCATTTGTAAAACACACAGTATCTGCTATCAATCATTTACTGGTTACTGCATTTTTTTTTTAAATCAGTACTTTTTACTGAATACTGATTTTTGTTTTCAGTAATCAGTACTTTTTACTGAATACTGATTTTCGTTTTCAGTAATCAGTACTTTTTACTGAATACTGATTTTCGTTTTCAGTAATCAGTACTTTTTACTGAATACTGATTTTCGTTTTCAGTAATCAGTACTTTTTACTGAATACTGATTTTCGTTTTCAGTAATCAGTACCTTTTACTGAATACTGATTTTCGTTTTCAGTAATCAGTACTTTTTACTGAATACTGATTTTCGTTTTCAGTAATCAGTACTTTTTACTGAATACTGATTTTCGTTTTCAGTAATCAGTACTTTTTACTGATTACTGAAACGCAAAATGCAGTATGCCTGTTTGTATGCCTATTTGTAATGTCACATTCGACTCCAAAAAAGATCATTTATTGTCATTGCGTCATAGCCTCTGGAAAAAGTTGTTAAAAATTATTTTGTTTAAACAAAGATTTTAACGCATTAATAAACCAAGCAAAGAAAATTTGTGAAAAGCAAAATCTTATATATTTAAAATGAGTTCGAACTTGGTCACCTTCGACACCTGCGTGGCTTGGTTATTTGGAGAAACTAAGTCTTTCGCTGTTAATAGCTTTAGGGTTATTATGGAACAATCGGTTGAATGGCGATCTGTACTTATTACTTTACTTATTGTTTATTGCCGTTGACGTGTGCCTGTTCTCTCATCGATTCTCAAATATGCAATCCAAGCTCCAAAACTTTGCCTCCCGTGCTGCTCTAGCTAGTCTTCAGATTAACATCAAGAAAACTAAGTCAATGCGAATTAACTCACAAAATGACGCCAAATTTTATCTTTCTGGACAATTCATTGATGAAGTTGAAACTTTCTGTTACCTAGGGAGTATTATCTCAAAAAGTGGTGGCAGTAGAAAAGACATTCAAAATAGGTTACGCAGAGCAAAGCAAGCTTTTGGCATACTAAACAAACTCTGGAGATCTCAAAATATCTCGACTACCACAAAAATAAAAGTTTTTAATACCAATGTGAAAGCCGTGCTCCTATGTGGGTGAAATAAACAGTCTACAAGCTTTTGTTAATCGGTACTTAAGATGCATACTTTAAATTTTCTGGCCCGTCACAATCACTAATGAAGACCTATGGTTCCGCACCGCTCAGGACCCGCTACAAATAAGAATACGCACTAGAAAATATGGCTGGCTAGGACACATATTGAGAAAAGCGGCCACTGATATAAATCGTCAAGCTATTGAATATAATCCTCAAGGTTCCAGGAGGTCTGGTAGACTCGCAAACACGTAGAGACGCCAAACTGAGAACAAGCTAAAGGGAGTTCGGTATATCATGGAACGAGATGAAAGTGATGACTACCGATAAACTTACATGGAAAACATTTGTTGAGGCCCTATGTTCCACCAGGAACATACATACAAAAACTAAGCCACAGCAAAGATGACGTAATTTGTTTTTTAACGACTTTAGTTAAACAAATACAAAACCGATATGGTGAATTTTCCAAAAAAAATTTTTATTGATGGCAGCAGCTCGCAATTTAAAAACAAATTCATAATATCATACATATATGCCCGATTTACATAATTTGGCCAATTTGGTTGTAGTTATACAGAATAGAACTACTTTGCAACCTCACATGGAAAAGGTGCGGTAGATGGAGTGGGAGCAGTTCTAAAGAGGAAAGTTTGGCAAATTACCAACTCAAAAAATATTGTACTATCTGATGCTATTTCATTTTTCGAATGTGCTCAGCAACATATCCGTGGAATAGAGATTTTTTATGTGTCATCTGAGCAAGATCAGATGCGAAAACTGCATATTCACATAAGAAAATATTATAATTTAAATAAATTTTAAATAAATTTTTTAAAATAAATGTATATTTAACTTATATTTTAATGTTGGAATTATTGTGGAAAAAATGTCACGTTCAATACGTCACGTATCGACCGAAAATATGGGTTAGAAAAAAGCATACAAACACGAGCTTCTTTAATCAAACCATAACATTTTAATGTAACACTGTTAGGTAAAATTGTGACATTAATTTCACGACGAAATTCCGTAAGATTTCGCTGAAATGTACCTTTATAAGTGCGACCGCGAAAACTACTTCCACTTTTGTCACGTTCGACCCACCACTTATTTTTAAATTTTTTGTTTTATTCGAGATTCCTTTTGCTTCAAACTTTCATATAAATTATAGTGTTCGCTATAAGTTACAGATTAAGATTAAGTCGAACCTGAAAATACTTTTAGTTTTTTCACTTTTTGGTTTGAAACGCATACAAACGTCACGTTCAACACCAGGGATTTACCCATATATATCGAGTGTTTTACTACAAAAGTTATTCGGTCAACTGTGACCGATATATACTTCACCGTTTATAACTTAAAGCTATTAGAGTGAGCGGTTTGGATATACATATCTGTACGTAGTTTCTATATTTCACGCATCGTAAAAGTTTTCGCATGAAATAAGTGATTTGACAGAAAAACGATGTGAATTGGAACAAAAATTCGGGTTTTCCCCCTAAGTGTTTCTGCATTTTTAAATTGCGAGAAACTAATTGTCATTATCTGTCACTTTACTTATTTTCCAACAAATACTGGAAAGAAGTGAGAAAAAGTACTGCTGTAACGATATTTTGTGAGAAACTTTTCATTTAAAGTTTCAAAACGGTTCAAAAGGGTTGGCAAAAGAAAAAAATAAAACCAAACCATTTTTAAATTTGCCATTAAAAATTATTAACATGGAATCTAAGCCAGCAGAGAAGGTAAGTTAATAAAATTATATTATAAAAAATTGTTTTTCCATTTATTTTATAAATTTTTGTTTAGAAAACGGAAAGAATTTTCAAGGCCCAAAAGCAAAAACTAGTTGACTTTATGGCCTCGAATTTTAAATCTTGGCCACTTGAATTTTTTATAATTTTATAATTTTCTTTACTATTGGTTTGTTTTGGTTTTTGTATTTTTGTCAGCTGATGGCTGGAAATATTCCAGTAAGAACAGAATCAGTGTTGTCTGTTTTCGCATTGAAATACAGAAACACTTTTTACTCGCAAATCGAGAAACGAGGAAATTTTTTGTTTCACCGTTCATTCGAAAACTTTTACGATGCGAGAAATATAGAAACGACGTACTGGAGCCAGAATAATACGTAAGGAAGAGATGCAAAATCACATGTATATAAAAGTTTTGGTCACCTTTTTCATATTTGCCTTAAGAGAGGGTGATATATTAGTCATCAGTGCCATTCAACTGACCAGTCATCAGTGTCAGTCAAATGACCAGTCATCAGTGCCAGCCAAATGACCGCTCAGTACGTTAGAAACTGCAGAGTTAAAACCAAAAAACCTCAATTGCAACACTGTGAGCTATAGGTGGAAATTTTCCCTTAACTAATCTAGACTCTTTATCATTATTTGATAGCAGATGAAACCTGTCACAAGTTCCAGGATCAACTTTTGGTCTCTTAAATTTCTGACTATGCCCAAAGTTGTCAAGCTTCCTACCAGTCATTGTCCAAAAATAACAAAGGAAGAATTCAATTTTCAATGATTTCATGAGAAAATATAACCAGAGACCATAACTGTTATAACTTTTATCGTAAAAATTAGAAAATAAGAATTAGGTTTGACCTTTACTTTTTCAAGTAAAAATAAAAGTCAGTTTTGACTTTTATTTTTACGAGCCGAAATAAAAGTTTTTTTTCTTTTATTTTTTCGACCAATAATAAGTTATTTTTACTTATATTTTTACGAGCAGAAATAAAACCATATCGCACTTTATAAAAAAGTACCTGGTTGACCGAGCCTTGCTCGGAGCTTTATGATAAGCATTTTGGGGCAAATTTTTAAGTTTTTATATATTTTATTTTATAGAGACTATAATCTTTAGCAACAACTTTGCTAAAGATTATAGTCTGATCAAATGCACAGTTTACGATTTATTTCGTTTTAAGTAGTTTTCAGTGGCGCCACCTGAAGTTGTTCATATCAACTAAGAAACCTTCGTTTGCTTATGCGTAACAACTTTGCTTATGATTATAACATGATCAAATGCACAGTTTACGATTTAATTCACTTTGAGTAATTTTCTGTGGCGCCACCTGTCGGACGTTGCTCATTCCAATTCATAAACCTTCTGTGCCTTATCCGCAACAACTTTGCTGAAGATTATAGCATGATTAAATGTACAGCTTACGATTAAATTGACTTTTAGTAAATTTCAGTAGCGCCACCTGTCGAAATTTCTTCATACCAACTAAGAAACCTTCGTCGGCTCATGTGCAACAACTTATCCGCAACATCTTCGCTAAAGAGCATAACATGATCAAATTCTCAGTTTACTATTCTATAAAGAACATACATACAAACATTCATTTGTTTAAAGGTATAACATTACACATTTTTCCCCTTTTTATCCCCTAATTTCAAAAAAGTTCCATATGCATATTTGGTACTTCTTTGGTACCAATTGAATTCGGTACATTTTATTACAACGCAGTTAACATAATGTTTCTATTCATATTACTTTTTGAGATGTAAAGTTATCATTTTATCCCTTTTTTACCCATTTTGGCCCCAAAATCAAAAAAAGCACCAAATACGTGTTTAAAGTTTTTTTCACATCTATTGATTGCAGTACAAAGTTTCTTTCTATATTCCTTAGTTTAAAATATAAGAGTGGGTTAAAAAGGTTCCCAAAAAACTATTTGCACCCTTTTTTACCCCTATCGGACATAGTTTCAAAAATGTACCAAACACCTGTCCGTTTATTTTCATAGCTGTTTAAAACGTAATTTAAATTTTGTTTCTATACCAATTACTTAAGGAGATATAGCGTTTTCGATTTTTTCCCCTTTTTACCCGTTTTTACCCTCTTAGAGGCAAAGGTTCCAAAAGTAGTTTCTTCTTCGACCTATACATCAAAAAAGATACCCACTGTCCAAATTTTATCAAAATCGTTAGAGCCGTTTTCGTGATAGCCATTCTATATATATATATATATATATATATATATATATATATATATATATATATATAAATACATACAATTATTGCTCGTTTATGAATATAAGATAAGATTTGTTTAAAGGCAATCAACATGGTATACTTGTTTTTTTTTTCTCCGACATTTCCTTGTGGTTTGTTACGATTTCCATTATCAGGAAAATATCCCATATGTTTTGCTCTAATAAAACAGTTCATATCTGGTATAGACACTCATTAACTAACACTGTTTTCACACGGTTGTAAGAAAATATTAAGAAAAGCTGCCAATTTCATTGTTAGAAATTGTCTGACAATTATGATGTAAACACTATAACGTCAGCAGGCTTTACGAACACCAACTACAAAAGTCGTTGGTCGTAGTCAGCTGCATAATTATTTTTACGACGGCAGCTACAATCCGAGACAGCTGTTTATGAGTGGTGCCAATATCGAGTTTATAAGATGGGCAAAATAACAATTTATATTTTGATAGAAATAACATAAATTTATTTTAGTAATTAACCTCCGATGTCTAAATCAAAAAATTTTTATAAAAAGATTTTAGTGTGATACAGCCTGTCAAAATTAGAATACACACATTCAAACAGGAATACATTTTTTTAAGTCGACACAGCTTTACGACTACCGACCACCAATTAAACTAAATTATATTTTTGTTGGCGACAATAACAGATTTAGTGCTATCAACACCATAGAATATTGAATAAATGAGCGATTTAAACCACTTAAGTTTATTTACCATAAATACGATGAAGAAAATTTATATAAACAATTTACATACTTATCAAACATTTATATATTTACGGTCTTATGCAAAAAAAATCTTAAAAATTGCTTAAAAAACACGTTAGTTACACAATACTTTAAGGCTAACAAACGTTTGTTAAAAAATAATATGCAAAAAAAAACAGTTATTTAACTAATGAATAAGTCAAGTCAATTTTGCATGTTAATGCTGGAAACATCATCATTCTCTCTTGTCACTATAAAGTTAAAGATGCAAACCAACGAGTTAATTATTCATTGTTTCCTCCGGGTAGTCGAATTTCTAAATAATGTTTTGTATATTTTTCATATATTATATTATATAAAAACATAAACTAAACACATATAAAATAATAAGCAATTAAGAGGTTTTTCATAAACAAACTAAAATACTAAAATTGCACGGTAAATATCACAGAATATAATGGAAGGAAGGTGATATCCTTCAGCCGCTCTTTCCCGACCATGGTCACAAAATTCCTATTTTAATTTATGACCCCATACCACCGCCTATCACACCACTTACCTTATATTAACACCACTTACCTTATATATTTATATTTAATTAAAAAAATTAGCAACTCATATTTTTTTTCTATACTAAATAATTTACATTGCTTATTGGATAATCTTATCCTAAACTTTAAATCTAACAACTTCACTATCCTTAAAACTAATATATATTTTTTTGCTTGTCTCTTTTTATATTTCTATATAATCTAAATTTTGAACCCAACGGCTAAATTCAATTCAACAGTTTTTATAAGGTTAAAATATTTCTGTTTCTATTGTTGACAATCTTTAATATAATTAATAATCTTTTTATACCCTTCACCAATAGGTAAAAGGGTATTATAAGTTTGTGATTCCGTTTGTAATTAGTGATCGTAGACCCGTAAAAATTATATCGACTCAGAATCAGGACGAGAATCGATTAAGCGATGTCCGTCTGTCTGTCTGTGCGTACGTCTGTTTATGTGCTCTATCGGCCATTTTACACATTTTGAGTTAATAATGCCATTTTAGGGTTTCGACCCTAAATGTTTCTGTGCTATTTTGTTCTATACGACAAATATATGGTGTAAAAATCTCAAAATTCTATCGTTTAGTTTTGTAGAAAAATTAAGTTAAAACTTCAATATCGATTTTCTCAAAATGCATTTTTGGCGTATAGAGCACATAAACTCCCGCACAACGATATAAGCAATGATATGTTAGCAACTAATGTATATATAATATATAATTCCCCGACAACATTCCAATTGGAACAAGGGGTACTTCTCTCAGACAATGAGCTGCATCCGATTCTATTTTTAGACTCATTGAAAGGGACCTACGTTCTAACGCCGGCTCGAACGGCAAATGCATTAGTTAGAGAAGTTTTACATAGCCTAATACTCAATAACCAGTGGCTAGCTGAGTTATGAGGTGAACCGCCGCTTTTTTGAAAATTTATTTTTTCAAGTGAGTCTGGCCAGGGATCGAACTTGGGCCTCTGGTATGCTAGGCGGATGACTAACCTGCTATACCATGGCGGTTCACGTAGCAACTAATGTAGACCTGATATTTATCCATTCAAAAGCTATATATCTCACGTATGTATCCAAAACTAAGAGTGTATAACCTATAATCCCAAAGCTTGTGTAGATTGACAAAACAATCATTGCCAAAACTTTGATTTAAATCGGTCCGCTAGCTTGGAAGTTTTACGTAACTAATCAAGAACTTTTACTATATATATGATACAATCGAATTAAATTACGCATCGATAGCTGATATTCAATACCTTCTTCGAACCAAATTTAAAATTTTTGTTTGAATATTTTTTAATTCATAGAGAGTTTTGCGACATACATACCTTTATTTTTTTTTTCTTTTCACCCGAATAATTTAAATCTAAAATATTATAACGCCAATGTTTGAGGTAAAGTTCAGTAAGCTAAAACTATAGAATTAACAATAAACTCTTTTGATTTTATACTTTACTTTTATATTATATTTAGTATATATATTATTTGCAAGTTTCAAATTTACACTTTTAAACAAAATAAAATATTGGAAAACAATTTAGCGGCGGTTCGATCTTTTTTTTTTGGCTTCTCAGTTCTGAATCCCCTCACCCATCCCTACATTTTTGATACCTGTTTTCTCTACTGTTTTGGTTGAGAAAATAATGGGACATGAATAAAAAATAGTGTTTATTTTTTCTTTAGGAACAAATGGGTTTTTGGAACACATTGAAGTTTTAAATATTTTAAACATATGAGAAACAGATGAAAGTAAAATTGAAAAAGAAAAATAAAGGGTACTTTTCTAGTTTGTGTAAAATTACATGAGTTACAAAAGTCTACCGTCACAAAATTATATAAATTAACAATTAAAACAAAATTTTAAACAATTTTTGCTTCTTTACTTACCTCTTTTCTCTAAATTATTAATGAAATGTGGATGTCAGATGTTTTTTATTTACGTTTAATTTTGGTGTTGCCAGACATTATACGGAAACACTATAGTGATGGTACGTGAGATATGAAACAATGGGGTCATGAATGAATTTGTTTTGTATTAATTTTTACGTTAATTTTTAGAAAAGGACAAATATTCTGAGCTTAAAAAAGTAGAAGATAGTGACGACGGACTTTGGACTCAGAAGACATCTTTTTCATTGGAATGGCGCGTTAATTTTAAAGAGTCAAGAGAGGAAAACCAAAATCTTGGAAAGAAAGCCTAATGTATTAGACTTCGTATGAGGAATAAGGAGTGTTACAAGATTATTCAAGGTCTGGACACCTAACTAACAAGAGATGATTTCTTTTTAAATATTAAAAAAATATATATTAAATATTTTTTTTAAATAAATTTAAAAGACTTTAAATAAGTCAATGAAAGTAAAATATAAAAGTCAATTAAAGACAAGTATGCAACAAGTCAATAAAATAAATTAATTTTTTTGGACAACAAGCCAAAATTGAAGAATTGGAAGACGAAAGGAAATCTTCCAAACCAATCCAATAATCCGGGAAAATTTGAAGCATTTTGCGGCAAAATATCCATTGGACGGTAAATCTTTCGTCCTTTCATATAGGGATAAATATATTGACATGTTTGTTAGGTCTTAGGGAGCTCCTTCAAACTTAGAACAGGAAACAAAAAGTCTTTTAGTCTTTAAGGAAATAATAAGTAAATTTTCTCTGTAAAGAAGTCCCTTATATGATAGTCCAGTGAATGTCTGAGTCCAAAAGAATTTAAGTATTGTATATGTCAATAATGTGTTCTGTTATTAACAGTTTATGTTTCTGATTTTTTTTGTCTTTGTGATTAGGTTAATTTTAGAATAAGTTTTTTTTTATATTTTCAAATTTTGATTTTATTAACTTTAATTATAATACGTAATGCCGAATCTTAGATATCATTCACCAATGGTGGTCCAAAAGTAGAGTATAAAATCAAAAGAGTTTATTGTTAATTCTATAGTTTTAGCTTACAGAACTTTACCTCAAACATTGGCGTTATAATATTTCAGATTTAAATTATCCGGGTGAAAAGAAAAAAAATTAAAGGTGTGCCGCACAACTCTCTATGAACCAACAAATATTCAAACAAAAATATATCACCTATCGATGCGTAATTTAATTCGAACGTATCATATATATAGTAGAAGATCTTGATTTGTTACGTAAAACTCTGAAGCTAGCGGACCGATTTAGATCAAAGTTTTGGCAACGATTATTTTGTCAATCTACACAAGCTCAAAGATGATAGGTTATACACTCTTAGTTTTAGATACATACGTGAGATATATAGCTTTTGATAGGTCTACATTAGTTGCTAACATATCATTGGCTTGTCGGAAAAGTAATTAAATATTTGCTCGTCGTGCGGGACTTTATGTGCTCTATACGCCAAAAATGCATTTTGAGAAAATCGATCTTGAAGTTTTAACTAAATTTTTCTACAAAACTATACGATAGAATTTTGAGATCACATAAACTAGACGAGATAGCCGAAAACGGATTGCAGATTTGAAACATATAGGGTCGAAAACCAAAATGGCATTATTAACTCAAAATGTGTAAAATGGCGGATAGAGCACATAAACTTCCTTACGACGATATGTATATCTGAAGTCAGTTGACTAATTTAGATGAATATTTCACCAATAATATTTGGGATTTATTGTTCTTCCGATCTGTGTAAGTCTTAACTTCTGATGATTCTTTAATTAATACATGTTCTTACGATGAACATAAGCTCCTAGTAAAATATATAGATTTTTAGCCGATTTTAGGGCCAAATCGCTTCTAAATTATGGTGTTTCAGCGATAATATATCTGTTGTTAATACATCGATTTTGATAAAATAGGAAGATTTAATCAAATCTGATATATAAAACTACTTTGCACAAAATTTGGTCTTATAACGGGTATAGTTTAACACTTGTAAGCATATACATAAATACTTTTCTTTGTGCTTAATCGTTTAATTTGGATTGTATGTGAGCTTTGATCAAATGTGGACAAATTATTGTAAAATTTAAATGTTATATAATATAAAATATTGTAACGTTTTTCCTTTAAAAACGTGGAAGGAATTCTTTTTGCAAGCAACCGTAAACAAATAAAACACTTTATGTACTTTTACAAAGTAATAATAATAATAATTAACTTTATAGTTAATCACTTAAAACACACTTTCACAAAAACTGTAAACAAACTTCACAAAACTGCTTTACAAATATTCTTAGTCACATTGTTTTCTTATACGCGTTCCAATTAAAACTGTTCCCACAATACTCGTCCATCGGCCTTATATAGTAGAGAAGAGAGTTTCTAGCAATTTCTGCAGACGTAAACAAAGAGTTGCTGTCATTGATTACACTAACAATGTGGCTTACGAAATTTCATGAATGTTCCAATACATTTTCAGATGATTATCTGAAGTTAACAGTAACAGAGAGAGAGTGTAGATAAAAGAGAATCATGTTGCTATACTCTTTACTGTAAATAAGAGAAACATGTTGCTTTGCTAATAGACATAAACATAATAACAACAACATCAACAGAAACATTCTAGAAATCTAGGGGAAGAATTATAAGTAGTAAACTTTGCACAATGGGGCGGATAACTTAAAAATTCGTGACAATATATTATGGAATTATGGTGTTTGAAGATAAGGTTAACATTAAGCGAAAACGTATAGCGATTATATGGAAATTAGCCACGGTATGCTGACTGCTATTATAATTTGACTTAATTTATCCGCATTAAAGTGATTCCCAATCGGGGTATATGGGAGCTTTCACTAATTGTGAACCGAGTTCGTCCATTTTCAATACTGAACTATTTCAAGAGATCAGAAATACTTTTGTCAAATGTTGTCTCTCTAGAAAGTTATTTTAGGCGCCATTGAGCATTCCTCTAACGAAAATACGAACAGAAAGAGCTATAGTCAAATGGAGACCGATGGAGACAAAATTTTGCACACTGACTTGTGCTTAATTTAGTGATAATTATTTATTCTGTACATCAAAAGTAGTTTTTTGGCAATATCTTAGTTGTTCATTTAATAACGTATTTGGCGGGGGAATTTCCTAAAATCTGATATAAAATGTAGGGGAGAGGGGGGCACCTTTGAACACTTTTTGCTTTCAAGCCCGATAAAAATTTATATTTTTGAATTATTGACCTTTTGTGTAATTTAACTAATATGTTCGGAAGCAAACTTTAGTTTAAGTCAACGAGTAACTTATTTCTAGTTCGATTTAATTTTTTATATATTTTTTTAACGGACGAAGTCATTGTGTTCAAATGTACCCCCATACGGGGCAGCTTTGAACTAGGCTGGGGCAGCTTTGAATTTTGAATTTTTTTCTTATAGAAATTGTGTCCAAAAATAACATAAACAGTTATATTTTATACATATATAAAATTCGATTTATTTATTAAGAAAAACATTAACATTCAAAAATGAAAAATTGAGATCAAAAATAAGTTTTATATTATTAAGGCATAAAAATAAACTTAAAAATATAAAAACAGAACTTCAGTGTAAAAATAACTTTTTTTAAATTAAAATAGGAATTCAGAAAAATATAATTGTACGTACAAAAAAATATAAATCACGTTTATTAAATAAATTGTGGAACTGGAAGTTAGTTTCGTTGTCTTATTAACCCATTTTAAATTTGGAGAAATCGAAGCCAAAAGTCATCATCGCAGCCGTCCTCGATGTTCCAGGTTGATTTACTGGTGTTGGAAGCTTAGCCTTTATTTGTATACCATTTATAGACCATTTGTCTGCTACATCAGGATAAAAAAACTTAAAGGAACCTGGCTTCTTCTTTAAAAAGCTGACGTAATAGTTGTTTTCATATTTTTCAAGTATTTTGCCAACAAATCCCAATGTTTTTAGATTGTTTTTATTGGAGCATTCCACTAATATGTAGTCTCCTGGATTTAACTGGTCGTAGCTCAAATCGATGCATGCTTCGCCATTACACTCTACAGCAAATTGGTCTTCAGATGAATCATCAGCAAAGTTCAAATCGATATCTGTATCATCATTCACCGAAAACGAGCTTTCAATAGAGCTCGAGCTGGAATCCTTAGACTTTTTAGCTTTTATTGGACGTCTTGTATTTTTATTTTTTACATTAAGACGTTTATTTAAAGAGCTTCTGACTGGGTTTTTAACATGCCTTGGCCGTTCGATGTAGGTGTTTTCATTTTTTTCTGGTGTTTCTGTTAAAATTCTGGATTTACCTCTCTTTCTTCCTCGGTTCGTGTGTTGTCTGGGAGCAGCTTTCGGAAAAGGCCTTGCGATTTCAGGTGATATTATATTTTCCTTTAAAATATCATGACCATCATTGAATTCGCCATTTTCAGAAAGTAAGGAAGAATCAACAATGTTTGGTATTTCGGTTGATAAATCAGTATTTGGCTCAACTTGAGTTGTAGAATGCTCTGCCATTGGTCTGTTTGTGACTTCCGCACATTCAAAATCTTCGTCCGAAAATGCAGTTGTAGAAAAAGGATAAATTCCTGGCTTTGTAAAACCTGACACAATATTTCTGGGAGTAAATGCAGCAGTAAAAGCAGTATTGGCAATACCAGCAAGATCATGTATTGTAATAGTTTTTCCAGGATGATTCATTAGCCAATCATTTTGTGCCAGGGAAAACTTCTGCTTGAATGGTCCCAAAACTGCAACATCGAGAGGCTGAAGACGATGGGTACAGTGAGGAGGAAATGTAACAAGAACGATGCCATGTTCTCGGCAAAAATTTATAGCTTCTATTGTACAATGGCTTTCATGATTGTCCATCAAAAGTAAGATCATATCATTCTTTGAGCATCTTGTGTGTCTTTGGATGTGTTCGAGAACTTTTATGAAAAGCAAACCCGTCATCCAACCACTTGTAGGACTGTTAGCATAACCGACACTACCAACTGGAGCTCCAGCAAGCATATTATCGTGGTATCTAGCTCGTGGAAAGATAAATACAGGAGGGATTGTGTTGCCAACTGCATTTACAATAGCGCACATAGTTACAAGTTGTCCTCTCTCAGCAGAAACACACTGTCCAACTTGTTTTTGACCCTTTTTTGCTATTACATTTGGAGCTTGCACTACTGTAGTCAGGCCTGTTTCATCCAAGTTTAATATGCGGTCGGGAGTAAAGTTAAACTTACCAAGTGATCTCTGGTAATTGCTTTGGAATTCTTCCACGTTGTGCTTATTAAAGCTTGTTGATCTTGATAAGCTCGTGTTTTCCGGTTTGCGAAGGGAAAGTATAGTGTGTCTTTTCATGAAACCCTTAATCCAATCCATCCCTGCTTTTCTATTTTCAGTCCACTGCTGAGGGCATTTTTTTAATAGCGTGGCGTATTGAAATGCTAAGATCCGGCCTTGTAAGTATGTTAAACCATAATTCATTCTTGAGCTTTTTAGCAAATAATTTTCAAGAAGAGTTTCTTCAGTGGTGGTGAAAATTTGTCTTGTGGAGTAATTGCTGGAATAATCTTGACCTCTCATCGTTTTGTTTTCTTTAAATCCCTTCAGTCTATAAAATAAGGTATTTGGTAGAATACCGTAAGTATTGGCAGCACCTCTAAGAGTCATTGTTTTATTCAAAACTGCCGTGATAGCACTCTTCATATCATCTTCACTGATTGTCGTGTTCTTCTTCTTTTTATATGTACGTACCATTGTATAAAGCTGGAAGTAATTTAATGTTTACAAAGTTCATCATTACGAAAGGAGTTAGAAAAAACTTGTGGGGCACTTTTGAACATGTTCAAATGTGCCCCCTTTTTTTTGTTCAAACCTGGGCTGGTGTGCAATTTCACGGAAATTTATAATAAATATTTTTTTTATATATCAATATCAAAAAACTTACCTTTATTGTGTTTAAAATGAATTTTGGACTGCAATAAATTTCTTTCACGAAAGAAAACGATCACTGAATACTTCTAACACTCTTACAAAAAATAAATTAAAAATTTACAATGGCACTGTAAAAACATGTTCACCCAACTACATTCGGTCGACGACTGAAAAAGCTAGAAAAAGTTATTGCCGTTATTAGGAATCAAGGTTCCCATGTGAAAAACTACGTTAAGGGCCGGAAAAAATGTTAAACTTGGATTTTATCAACATT
Organism: Stomorhina lunata; assembly: GCA_933228675.1. Classification (NCBI taxonomy): domain Eukaryota; kingdom Metazoa; phylum Arthropoda; class Insecta; order Diptera; family Rhiniidae; genus Stomorhina; species Stomorhina lunata. The sequence goes on from OW121745.1 coordinate 9,576,919, forward strand.
GTTCAAAGGTACCCCGTGTTCAAACGTGCCCCCCTCTCCCCTATGTATGTCCGTACTCCAGGAGGATGGGTTTTCCTATTTCTGCATTTCATTTTTTCAACAAACTTCTCTAAAGCGTACTTTGGGCAATTTTGCGATACATCAAATTTAGTGTTTTGGCGATATCTCTAACCGATCACATGTACATCAGGAGTATCTCTTTTCTATTGTTATTTAAATTTTAAAAATCAAAAATTTTAACATTTTCTTCTAATTTTTCATTTCATGAAATTTAATAACATTCATTGCGGGAGAATTTACTAAAATCTGATATATAATTTATGTAGGTCCATGCTCCAAGGGCTTCAGAAACTTGATTTCAACAGACAGACGGACGGAAAGACAGACGGACATCGCTTAATCGATTTTCCTCCCGATTCTGAGTCGATCGGTATAATCTACGATCACTAATAAAAAAATTACAAACGGAATCACAAACTTATAATAACCTTTCACATATTGGTGAAGGGTATAATAAAAAAATCCAACATCTGGGATTATACTTCATGATATGTTTAATCAACAAAAAGTCCGGGAATAAATTTCGTAACCTTTAAACCACATTGGTGATATTCGTGTTTCAAATCTTAGTAGATACGTGTGGTAGTTTTAAACCTAGAAGTGCACCAAAGTCCTGAATGCCGTAAAGTGTTAATCGTTTGTCACTTTAATAGCAATAGCTATCGAAAGCAAAAATAGATATCGTATAATTTAATCCAGAGTTAAATTATATTGATAGGATTTCAAGTTTTGTGTCTTAATGTTAAATTATATTTTGTGCAACTTATTTTAAATATCGTAATAAATCATAACCAAAAAAACCTCCAATATTCATCCAACCTGCTATTTCAATCCACTTCAAAAATAAATAAATTGTTAAATCATTCCAATTCTAATTCTGTTTCCAAATTAATTATAATTAAAATTCGGTATCTCAAAATGTCCGCTTTCCGTATTTCCATCTCTGAATAAAGTCAGTATTATTTTGTCTCTATTAGCTTGTGTAACTCTTGCATCGATAAGTTATTCGAGTGGAACAATGAAAATGAAGAAAAAACTAGTTGAATTGAAACAAAATGTCATTTTTTTCACCCAAGTGTTTTTGTAATTTATTTTTGTAAGAACTATCTGTCATTCAACAACTTACGTCAAATTTATTGGAAATGTGCGAGTAAAACTGTTTCTGTAAGCGAACGATGCGAAAAGTTTTTCATTTTATCTGTCAAAACAATTCGCACGTATTAAAGGCGCCGAAAAAGAAACATTTGAACTAAAAATCAAAAACAAATACCTAATAAAAACATATAATTAATCCAAATGTAATAAATTGCTTAATACTATTTAAATATTTTTCATTTTAATTAATTTTAGAGAATTAAAAAAAACTGTTTTATTTTTGACAGATGTATTGTAAATTTCCAATAAAAAAAAGCAATCGGTGTTGCTAGTTCTCACTTTGATTTACAGAAACACTTGTTTCTTCCAGGTCGAGAAACGGCGGAATTTTTTGTTTCTTACTTTTCGCTGTGAAAATTTATCACATTGAGTGTATTTTTTCTTCTACTTCTAATTACTCTCTTTTTTTGTAAATTATTTGTTAATCAAAATCTACTACGTTAACCCAGCAACACTTAGCAGAGCCTTCAGCATTTATGTACTTGGTGAGTTAACTATATACGTTTATTTTCTATATGCATAATTTAATATATTTTATATAATACTAAATTGAAGTATACTATTGCATGTCTATATAACAAACTTTTTTTTTGAGAAAGTAAATTTTTTTGTTTATGAATATATAGTCCATATGTTTTAGAATAAATATTGAAATAGAAATTATGGAGTAATTTAATTAAAGAAGTTAAGAGAATATAAAAAGGTAGTGTATGAATTAGGGTTCTTAAAATTTTCACTTGGACCTAAATGAAGAAGATTGGTTGGTGCGGGCATGTTATCTGGAACATCTAGAGGAAACTTACAGTAGTGTAAATTAATATGGTAAAAGCTGTCGGTAAATAATCCTATTAAACTAAGCACGTTTCTAGTTCTGTTTTGGTGCTACACTAGGATAACGTTGACCAAGAATCCAACCCCATTCGGCGAGTCCTAGCCTTGTGAAGAACGTGCGGCCTTAACGTTAACCTAGCCTTAGTTTATATTAACTCAACGCCCACGCAAGAGCTACCTTTGCAGTTTTTCTTTTTTATTTTTCAGGTTTAAAGTACAAGGAGGACTAACATGTGAGGTAAATACATCTACTAATATTGTCAAAATATTTCCTTATAAAATTATTATTTTGCAGAATGGAACTATGAAGCAAAGTGATTCGACCACGGACAGGTTGATCACCCAACGAGTCAAATGGGATGGGGTGGACTTCGGCTCGGTCCAAGATTACTAGCTCCATCCCTATGATTGGACAAATTGGAATTGGCCGGCTTGGCAAAATTTAGTTAGGATGTCCGCCATTTATGATTTTTTTTTCCAAAAAAAAAGATTGGAGTTGGCCGACTTGGCAATTTTTTTAGGTAGGATGCCCGCCAATTTCTGATTTACCAATCATGGTGGTGCTGGCCGGGAAAAATTTAGTTAGGATGCCCGCTATTTAAAATAATAAAAAGCGGTTTCCCTAATGCCCCCCCACGATTTTTTTTTTTTTTTGTTCCAGGTCAAATTTTGGCTAAGTCCGAAAGGGGTCCGCAACAAAATAGAGTATGAAATTTCATGGAAATTAGATTTTTATTAATTCCCCACCCCTCGAAACCCTTTATGTGATTAAAAAAAATAGCAAATTATAAAAAATATGATCACGAAATTCTGCAAAAATATTATTTTTTATTAGAAGAGTCTGAAAACTAAAATATTTTCATTAAAAGTTTTCACAAAATATTATTTAACAAAACAGTAAAATATTTAACGTTGTTTTATATTATGTGGATAGCTACTTTTAATTATTTGATATTAACAAAAGTTTAACATCGGTTTGTTAAGCTATTAATCGATTAAGGATAATACTTTAAGGAATTTAGCTTAACTTTAGTTTACCAATCGTTGTTACATTTTTTGCATAAGACCGTTAATGTATATAATAATATATAATAAAATATTATGTAAAAATTTATATTTATATAACTCAAACTCAATAAAAGTAAATTTTTGAAAAGATATTTTTTAACTGTCATAATTCACACGCTACGTGCGATAGAGCTAAGTAGTTAATGTTATATAAACGCCCAGTATATCCTGTATAAAATTCTTTATACTTATATTTATATTGTTTAAAGATATGCGAATTTTTATAAAAAAAATCTGTTGTAAAAATAAGTTTTTAGTATATGATCTCTTAATCCATTATAAATCGAAAGAACATATGTGGAGCCGCGGAACAAAAGGTTCTTTTTGCATACTTTTCACATTTTGGTTTTTTGTTATTTTTGTAATATTTAGGTTGAAATCTTTAAAATACAATTGAGAAACCATAATAATTTTTTTTATTTAGTTTTTAAATGGACATTAAAAAGTTTTTCTAAACAAAAGGTTCTTTTCTACTTTTTTTTAACAAAAGGTTCTTTTTCCATAGAAAGTTACATATTTTTTCCCTTATTCGTGTAGTTTAGGGTGCACCTTATTTTATGAAAGTGCGCAATTGAACCTTTACTCCCCCTAGAAATGTTCTAAGTAATACAGAAACATGCTACACAAATTTTTTCCGCCCACAAAGTGGTAAACTTTTTGGAATAGGAAAAAAGGGAGTATTTTCGGTTTTGCCCAAATTAAATTTTTTACTGGAATATAAAAGAGAACTAAAGAAGCTTTATTTTAAGTCATCAATATTTAAAATCCAAGAAGTAGTTTCAAAGAAATTGCAATTTTTCCCAGAAACTGCGTGTCCTTGACGACTCGCCTAAGGATATGCAGCTAAAAAATTTATTTAAATCAGTTTTTAATTTTTTTTTTGAAAATTTTGTTTAACAAATATTATAAATTATACATTTGCTTCTCAGTATCACAAAACAAACAAATGGCAGAATAAAAACCAAAAAAATGAGGTCCGTATCATTAATCGTTTTGCCGTACCTGTGATTTCAAATCGAAGAGTTCCGCGAAAACTGTACCAATGTTCAACATTAATAAAAGTAATAGTGAATATTTTTCCTCAGACTATTTATAATGTAAACGACATTGTAATTTTAATATTGTAAAAGTTGAACACATTCTTTCCCGGGGTCAAATGTCATAATAAAGAGTTTTTTCATTTTCCATTGAATAATGACAGAATATTAAGAATTTATTACCAAATTTTGTTCGAAATGCAAAAATATAAAATACTGTATTTTTTATGTTACGTAGATTAATTCCGGGGGAAGCTATGGTTTAATTTCGTTGCATAACAAAAATTATTTTTTTTCATATTTTTATTTTTTTTGTATCAAAAGGTACTTTTTCACTTTTTTTTAACCAAAGGTTTAAAGAAACTTTTAAGATTTAGTGTGGTGATTTAGAGCACAAAGATTCACCTACTGGTAACTTAAATATATTTCGCGGTTCATTGATTTTTTAAAGTGCGAAATAACAAAAAATTTAATTTCCGAAAATTTTTGAATGATGCAAAAATAACCTTTTGTTCCGCGGCTCCACATATATACCATTTCAAAGATATTTTCAGAAGCTTTTGTTGGTACCAAAAAATTTAATATCGGATATTGTTGTAACAAAGACGAAAAAGTAAATTGAGTTGCTGCAGCGATAACAAATCCGAAAAAGGAAAATACAACTGTGTTCAACAATTTATATAAGAAGTTTTATTTAAAAAATTTTATTTTACAAAAAAAATAAAAAAAACAAGTAAGAAAGTGGTATAGTCGGTCAAGCCCGACCATACGATACCCTACACCACTAAGGTCAAAGGTGTTATTTTTCCTGTATAAAGACAAATATTTGCAAAATTTTGCCATCATACAAACATATTCTCAAACCTTGTACATTTAAGCTGTTTCCGCCATTTGGACTTATATGAGAGGTAGGGTGAAATGAGGACCGATTATCTCGAAATTTGCCAAATTGATTACAGTTGTTACAAAAATTATGTACTTAAAATTCTCATTATCTTGGGATTTACGAGCGTTTTAGTGAATTTTGTCTCAGTGCATTTTGAGAAAGAAGTTTGTATTGGAGCTATGGTCAAATGTGGACCGATTTCAACGAAATTTGGTACAGTGATTTAAGTTTGCATAAGCAGTATTTTAAATTTCATGAAAAAATATTGATTTTTGTGGCCAATATATCAATTCCGGGAAGTGGGACCTATGGGAGGTACCATAAATAATGGACCGATTTTGACCAATTTCATGGTCCCATTATCAAAAAAATGATCTGTGCCAAATTTCATCAAATTATCTTTAGAATTGCGACCTGTAGTTTGCTTACATGGTTTACATGGGGGTCCAGCCAGCCGTCCAGCCAGCCAGACGGACGGACGGACGTACAACGCTAAATCGACTCAGAAAGTGATTTTAAGCCTATTGGTATACTAAAATATGGGTCTAAGACAAACATTTCTATGCGTTACATACATCAGCACAAACTTATAATACCCTTTTCACCTATGGTGGTGAAGGGTATAATAAAACGTGTCTGATGCACCCTAGAAAAATCTTATAATCAAAGTTGTTATGAAAAAGTGTTGCCAGTAAGTAAAAATTCAATAGTGCAATCTAAAATAAGATTACCATACTTTAACACTCCAAGTTACATTTTAATATTGAGCAAATTTTTAAAGAAATTAAATTTATTTCTAGTTAGATGCTTTGTAAATATATCAGTCATCTGAACATCGGACTGGATATACTGTAATGTTATATTTCTTTTTTGAATCTGTTGCCTGATAAAATGATACTTCAATTCGATATGTTTTGATCTCTTAGTCTCCAGCTGTTCGGCTATATATTAAGCGCCTTGGTTATCAACATGTATTAGAAACGGTTCATTCTCTGAAGTCACTATGAATTCATTCAATAATCTCTTTAACCACAGACCTTCTTGTGCGGCAGTACATAATGCGACATACTCCGCCTAGGTAGACGACAAGCTTATAGTTTTCTATTTTGTAGTTTTCCGGGAAAACAAATTTCCATACGATTGAAAACAGTAAAAAGAAGTAAACCTTGTTTTGTCTTTCTATAAATTAGACCTTCATTTTTGGTAGAATATAACGAAAAATTTTTTAACTGCATTGATGTGCACACTACTGAAGTTTTCTTAGTATCGACTGAATGTGTTCACTTCGTAGGCAATATCAGGTCGTGCCCATATACTTAGGTATAGCAGGCTACCAATTGCATTATGATATTTTTGTTGATCCCATTCAGGACAGCCGTGGATATCACCTCCGCACTCCAATTCTTTTCTAATGGTGTGTCTTTGAATTTAGAATTTTTAAAAGCAAAACATTTCAGCAAAGCGCTAATTTTATCTGATTGATCCAGTTTCAAATTTCCATTTTCAAGTTTTGTAATGTGAATTCCCAGATAGTCCTTGTATTCTCCCATATAAAAGATATGATATTCGAATTGCTGTTTTAAAAATTCAATGACTTTGTTGACTTCATCTTCATTATCGCCACACAATAGTTATTTTCTGAACGTACAAAACCATATTTTAAAATCTTAGTATTGAATTCATTATTCCAACAAAAGGCACTTTGTTTTAGGCCGTAAATTCATCTTTTTAATTTACATAACTCACGATCGAATGGTAAGGGAACTGTAATAAAAACTTCAGCTCGCCATTTAACATCCAACTGAATTTTAAAATCTAAGTTTTATATACATAGATCAAATTTATTTGGTTTATTTCCAATACTTAACCAATAATATTAATCAATAGAAATTGTAGTTCGAACATAAAACCAATAATATTAGAATTCATGTCGCCAAATTATTTTTTTGTCGTTTTCAAAACCAAATCTAATAAAATTGGTTTCTATGACACCCCTGAATAATTTGAAAATTCGGTACTTTTGTATTCAGTACCACAATCTATACTAAGAACTTCTATTCTTCTGTCAAATTTGTTGTAGACTTTTTCTAAAGGCTGCAAAAACTTCAGACTTATTATGCAATGTATAAACAACCGAAAAGTGTGAAAAGTCGTCAATAAATGTGACAAAATATTTCTTGCTATCGTGACTTAAATAATTAATGGGTCCAACCACATCACTGTGTATCTTTTGACCACTAACAATTCCGAAAAAAATCTGTTTTATACTATTTCAAAATATTATATTTGCATACAGCCAGTGCTGCCATATTTTTTTTTTGCAAAAACTGACAATTCTGAAAAAAATCTGTTTTATACCCTTCACCACTAGGTGAAAGGGTATTATAAGTTTGTTCATCAATTTGTAATTTTTATATTAGTGATCGTAGACCCCATAAAAGTTATACTAATCGACTTAGAATCGAGAGGTGAATGGATTAAAGACTGTCTGTCCGTCCGTCTGATGAAATCAAGTTTATAAAGCCCCTAGAGGACTGACCTACATAAATTATGCATCAGATTTTAGGAAATTCTCCGCAATGAACACTAGTAAATTTCATCAAAATCTGTCCATAAACACCCGAAATATCGAAAAATACCAAAAATGAGACGAAAATTTTTTGAAAATTGAAAAACACTTTTAAATAACAAGAGAAAAAGATGCTTTTATTCTACTACTGATAACATATTATATATCATATTTTAGGAAATGTTCCCCAAAAATTTATCAAAATCGGTCCATAAACAACTGAGATATCACCAAAACACTAAAATTAATGTAGCGCAAATTGCTACATTAATTTTGTTGAAAAATTGCAATTAATAAATAGGAAAAACCATCCTCCACGCACGTACATACATATATATTAGATTTAAGGAAGCTTCCCCGCTAAGCTCGCTGTTAAATTTGATCAAAATCGGTTTGTAAACACCTGAAACATCGCCAAAACAACAATTTCTGATCTATTGAAAAGTTCGGTATTGAAAATGGGCGAACTCACATTTAGTTAAAGCTCCCATATAACCCTGACCGGGAATCACTTTATTGCTGATAAATTAAATCACATTATAATTGCACAAAGAACCAAAGCAAAACTTTTCACACATCCAGCCTGTTTTATATATACCCTATAATCCTAAGGCTTTGATCTAAATTGGTCCGCTAACTTTAGAATCTTACATAACGAAGCAAGAACTTTTACTAGTTGGATGATACGTACGAATTAAAGTGCACAACCCTCACTGGGCACTGCGTTTTCAGAAACTATATAGTTATCAATAAATTCTAACGATTTTGTACTTTACTTTTGGAACACCATTGGTGAAGGGTATCCAATATTCGGCACAGCCGAATATACCAAGCCTGTTTCATATTTACTTATAAAATCTGCATCTTCAAAATAAAATTCAAAAAAATTTAAAAAATAAATATTTTTATATGCAAAATTAACAAATTATAGAAATTTATAAAACTGTTTTCTTTACGTTCAGGAAAACAGCTGATCACAATACTTTAAACTATTTTTTGTTTTTATTTCTACAAATTATTTGCCGCCATTAGTTTAAGTTTGGTCCTTATACAATTTCTACCATTAAATTGAAAAATAAAGAAATATTAAAAGAGTGAAATATGTTGGCCGATAAAAATAATAAATATTAAGATGTTTCGCATTTCTAAGCAGGTAAAAAACATTATATTTCTTAGTAAATGTAAGTATCTTTATTTAATATTAGCACCTCAACCCTAGTTCTGCTCGCATCCTTGTAAGTTTTGTGGCTTTGGCTTCCCCAACTAACTGCTCTGCCGGCTCTGTTACCGTTGTTTTAGTTCTAGGCTTAGTTAAATAAGGGCACAGCTAGCCTTCACGATAGCGTCCACCGTTTTTGGTTCAACTTCGATTGGTCTGTGGAATATGCGAAATCTATTAGATAGCCGACCGAAAGCACATTCCACCACCATTCATGCTCAACATAGTCTGTAGGTAAAAACCTCTTGGGGCACGCTTAATTTCATACCTCTGCTGTATGGTTTCATCAAATGTCTGATCAGCGCAAATGCATCGTCGCCAACAAAAAAAAAAAAAAATAAGAAATTTTATTTCCATTACCGGGGATAAGTTGTGTTGGTTGTGGAATATTTAAAGTTCTTTCTGCAAAGCCTGGTATAAATTGCTGTTGTTGTAACTGCGATATTATTGGTAATATCGCAGAAGTGGCAGTCCTTGGTCGGAATCCTAAGATTTCCGAGTCGTTCCGGTACGAAGAACCGACTGCCATGGGAACTTGCTGTCTCTGTAGATGGTGTTGTCGGATACATATATAAAGCGGCTGTGTGCGTCAACAGCAGCAAATAGCACAACACTAAAATAGCGTTTGAAATTGTAGAATTGAGAGCTTGTATGTTTTGCCCATCCAGTGCACCTAGAGTATGTGGGAACTGCCAAAATTTTTGAATACCTTCAGAAATAAAATAAAAAAATATTAACATATAAATGGATATACCTACATATTTATTTAATTATTTTTTTATTAATAGGGTGATACGTTGGCAAAAGCATCGATAGACTCTGAAACGAATGATTCATTTATAGAATCGCATCAGTCATACTCAAAGAAGCAAAAACACTCACTAGAGGCCAAGGTAAAATTTGACGACGCTTTGGACTCTGAGACGAATAATTCTTCATACGCTCAAAAAAGCGAAGGCATTCACCAGAGGCTAAATCGAAATTGAGCTTTGGAGAAAGTGTTGGCAGAAAAATAAAGGAATTTGCCGAAGTCGACCGTATCAACTAATAGCGGACATGGAAATTTTAAAAAAGAATGAAGCACCAAAATCAACCAAAATAGTACCTGTTGAGGTAAATCGCCCATCGAGATCATCAACGCCAACGACAGATACAGATATTTTGTTTTTCCCAATGTCTGATGCTGAGTTCTTGGAAGAAGAATGCTAAAATGTGTTATTGTGCTATTTTATGAAAAATTTTAAGATCTCATTTTCTGTGCCTGTATTATTATATTATTACGAATTTAAAAATCTCATTTGTTGTTCCTTTTTTTAAATAGCTTTTAAAAATTAATTTAAAAATCTAAATTGTGTTTTTGTATTTAAAAGTTTTTTAAATCAATTTTTATAGATAACTAGCAACACTGATTGCGTTTTTATTGGAAATTTCCAATATATCTGTCAAAAAGAAAACAGCTGGTAGAAAAAAAATGTATCATAAAAACAAGTAAGAGTGTTATATTCGGCTTTGCCGAATCTTAGATACCCTTCACCAATGGTGTTTCAAAAGTTCGTTGATATATGGATTTGCTGATCAGTACAAGGTCGTTGCAATTAAGACAGCTTTTTAAGTGTAGATATATTCTGATATTTTTTAGACCGATGTATAAACTACATCGCTATGCGTCGGTATAAATTAATTTTTTAATTACCTCGGTTTATATTGCGGTTTAAATATCTAAATATACATATATTCCATATACATAGTTTGTGATTCGTGAACTCAGAAAACGTAAGACTTCACGGTTCTACAAGGTTGATAAATATGCACTTTTATCTGACTTAGTAAAATGTTGAGTCCCTTTTCAATAATATTTGGTAAATATTTTTCCTTCTTTATATACATATGATTGAATTCATTAATTACGTATGACGGTTATAAAAAATTCCTGTTTAGTTATCTAAAACCATTTCAGAGTAGGCTCGTAACTGCATATCGAGAGCCTATATTCAATTCCGTCTTTGAACCACTATTTTTTTAAAAAGTACATGTGTTTTAATAAAAATCAGAGAGAAGAAATCTATTTAGAAACTTATTAACTTAAATATATTGTAGAAGAAATATTGGCTTCTACTAAAGTAATTTGGATATTAAACAGTTTTTGCCTCTCCTTCAAAACATTTTATTTGGTTCATAGTCGGTATTGAATATAGGCTCACGATATATTCTACGAACACATTCCTTTAACAACTATTAGGTTTAGATGTATGTGCAAAATACATTTTTTAAAAGATTTTAGGCTGTCAATTTGAGTAAATTATTTTCTTTGTAAATCCTAGAAAGATAATCCTCATCGATATACAACTTTTGGCGATATCTCTATTGTAATGAGTTATATCAGAACTGTATTGAAATGTATTTAATGTAAGTTCTGAAAAGATTACCTACAATTTTATATATTATATTTTAATATACGTATGATATAATGGTTTCACAATGTTCGAATGTCAGACCACAAAATCATGTCATATGCAGTTTGTGGAGCTCCTATAGGAAATACTGACATGAAATTATATATCATGTCTTAGAATCAAACTAACAACATCAGACTCACCGTTTCGCAAATTGCCAAAAAACTATATTTTTAGAAAATTTTCATCGATTGTAGAGTTTTAGAGATTCCAGATGTTTGTGGGCCGATTTTGTTCAAATTCTATAGCGTGCTGAGAAGGAAGATTTTCTAAAATCTGATTTTGAATTATACAGGCCCATCATATATATATATATATATATTTACTTTACAATGATCAAAAGTCAGACCACTTATTTAAGATATACGAGTATATTGTATATCCGTCTGCTGAAATCAGATTTCTGAATCTCCTCAAAAATACACCGACATAAATTATGTATCAGGTTTTAGGACGTACTCCCTCAATACACACTATTAAATTTAAAATCGGTCCATAAACACCTGAGAAATTGCAAAAAAATCAAATAAAGTTTTCTCAAAAATTTCGGATTTGGCAATTTGCAATACATCGATTTTAGTGTTTTAACCATATCTTAGGTGCTTATTGATTAATATTCATGAAATTTAATAGCGTACTTCACGAAAGAATTTCCTAAAGTCTGATATATAATTTATGTGGGCCCATCGTCAAGAAAAGTTGTTTTTCTTATTTTTCGATTGTATTTTTTAAACAAATGAGCACTTTCGGCAGTTTGGGTAACATCAAATGTAGAGTTTTGGCGATATTTCAGGTGGTTATGGGTCGATTTTGATGATTAACAGAGAGCTTTGCTGGGGGATTTCCTATAATATGATATATAATTTATGAAGGCTAGTCCATCAAGAGTATGGTTTTTCTTTTCAATTAAAAATTGTATATGTCACACATAAATTTTGGTATTTTGCCGATATCTCAGTTGTTTTTCAACTGATTTTGATGAAAGCGTGTTGCGTAGGACAATTTCGTTAAATCTGATATACAATTTATGTCGATACACTCTCTAGCAGCTTCACAAACTTGATTTCAACAGACAGACAGATGGACAACGCTTAATCGATTCTCCTGCCGATTCTGAGTCGATCGGTATAAATTTTGTATAATGAAAATTACAAACTGAATGACAAACTTATAATACCCTTTCACCAATTGGTGAAGGGTATAAAAATGTTGTGAAATAACCAAATAAATTAAGAGTTTTTCATTAAAAAAAGTAAGGAAGTGCTATAGTTGGCCAGCCCGACCCTTCACCAAATGACTTTGTTTATTTGCATATCTTGTAAATTTTGTCATCATACAAACATTTTCTTAAGACTTATATTTTTAAGATATTTCTTTCATTAGGCCTTATATGAGAGTTTGAGTCTAATGTGGACCGATTGTCTCGAAATTCGATAATTTGTTTACAGCTTATACTAAAATTATGAGTGCAAGAAATAAATCTTTTAGTGAGTTTTAACCTTCATAAGGTCCTCAAATCTTACCTACGTTTCCGGTCTTTGAGTCAAATTTGACCCAGTCAGAAAATCCAATACAAAAATAGGTTTTTTTTTATTTTAAAAGCTAGTGTTTTATTTTAAGCTTTGACTGAAATATTAAAGCTCTATGTTTTGTTTATTTAATGCTTACAAATATGTTTTTTAAACAAAGAAAAAATTCAAGTATTAAAGAAAAAAAAAGCAAAATAAATAAAAATACTTATAAAATTAGATTTGGTTGTTAATTTTCACATTTTTTACAGAAATAATTCAAGTATTAAAGAAAAAAAAAATAAATAAATAAAAATATTTTCAAATTTCTTTAAAAATATGTAGGTATTTATAAAAATAGATTTGATTTTTAATTTTCACATCGATTACATAAGGTAAATGCTTTACAGTGCTGCTTGCATACAAACTTTTTCCAGGTGCAACATACATATGGCGTTTTATTGTCTCTTTTGACTGCTGATCTTCCAAGTTTGACATACTTTTTCTTTGCAAGTTGAAGACGATGGTTGCTGATCCTGATCTGATGAAGCAACTAGCTGATGTAAAATTTCTTTTGAAAACTTTGCTCTTGGCAACGATTTTCGCTTCATCATATAAGGCTTGGCGAGCTGCATTCCTAAGTTTTCCAAAAAATGCCGACGTTTGGCAAAACAGTTCTCTTTCCAACCATTGTTAGCCGATGTAAATAATATAAAAGCATTGTAAGCTGATATATCTAAGATGTTAGTAAATACAACTTGAGGCCATCTATTAGTCTTTCTTTTGCAAGTATAACATGAAACGGCTTTATCCAGAGTATCAACTCCTCCCTTACATTTGTTATAGTCTAGTATGATTTAAGGTTTTTTGTCCTCACGACTGCTTACTTCTGAGCTATGATGTAAGGTGCTAAGCATATTTACAGACTTATTTTTTTTGGAAATTTTAGTGCTGCCAGATTTTTAAAAACGTATTAGGGACTTACAGGCGAACCTAAATAAAACCGTCTGCGTAGCGTTACGTATTTTAGCAACACTTGAAGCTTTTATTTAGGTTTTGAGTGTTATGCAGCGCTTTCATTAGACAATGTCGTGACAATTTATGTAAAAGTTAATCATTTTAACAAAATTTTCCGTAAGAAAACTCGACGATTTTGTGTTGGGTCAAATTTGACCCGAAGACCTTAACCGTAAAAAATTTTGTAGACCCTTTTTTCACAAATTTTTTTTATAAAAACCGGACCTAGTTGTTAACAAATAAAATTAAATAAAAGTCATGAAATATCTAAAACTAAACCCCCGTGGTTAAAGAAAAAATTCAAATTTTCTACGAAAATGGGTCAAATTTGACCCGAAGACCTTATGAAGGTTAACTGAAGAGTTTGTATGGGAGCAATGGTCAAATATGGACCGATTTCAACGAAACTTGGTGCAGTTCTTTCTGTTTATATAAGCTCTATTCAATTTCATGAAATTATACTGAAATTTGAGGCCTAGACCTCAATTCCAGGAAATCAGACCTATGTTAGGTACCAACAAGTAAGAGTAGTATATTCGGTTATGCCGAATCTTGGATATTTATCACTAATGGTGGTCCAAAAAAGTTCAAAGAGTTTATGGCTAATTCTATAGTACCTGATTAGTAGAGCTCTACACAAATACTTGATATGTACATTAATTTGCTTTTCTTCATACTAAATGTGAGTCCTAGCAATATTATATGCAGAGTCTTTTAAATTCAATGTCGAAAATCGAAACACTTCGGTGGCTTTATTATCTCGGATAGTCATGGACCCATAGGTTAGGTTAGGCAGGAAGCTGATGACGAAGTCAGCTTGGGTCCTAAAGTGGTACCGGCAAGGGATACTCTAGAAAGATAATTACTAGACTACCAGTAGTAAAGGTTTCTGTGTGGTGGATTTGGCCAAACGCTTTGTTGTTAAAGAAAAGCAAATAGTTTGTAATGACGGCTATTACTAGCCATCTATTAAGCTGAATTTTATATAAAATTTTAAGAAATTCTTATCACGATATTGAATTTCATCAATATCCAGAAACATCTGAGAAATCGCCAAAACACTAAATTATTAAGAATTTAGGCAATACTACCAAACTATTTAAATACTACCAAAACTTTTAAATTTCATCAAAATCAATTCATAAACATCGTAGATAACGTCAAAACAGGAGCTCCGGAAACTAAATTTCAACAGACAGATGGACATCGCTCAATCGATTCTTCTCTGAACTAGAACTGAACCAGAACTTAACCAGAACTGAACTAGAACTGAACTAGAACTGAACTAGAACTGAACTAGAACTGAACTAGAACTGAACTAGAACTGAACTAGAACTGAACTAGAACTGAACTAGAACTGAACTAGAACTGAACTAGAACTGAACTAGAACTGAACTAGAACTGAACTAGAACTGAACTAGAACTGAACTAGAACTGAACTAGAACTGAACTAGAACTGAACTAGAACTGAACTAGAACTGAACTAGAACTGAACTAGAACTGAACTAGAACTGAACTAGAACTGAACTAGAACTGAACTAGAACTGAACTAGAACTGAACTAGAACTGAACTAGAACTGAACTAGAACTGAACTAGAACTGAACTAGAACTGAACTAGAACTGAACTAGAACTGAACTAGAACTGAACTAGAACTGAACTAGAACTGAACTAGAACTGAACTAGAACTGAACTAGAACTGAACTAGAACTGAACTAGAACTGAACTAGAACTGAACTAGAACTGAACTAGAACTGAACTAGAACTGAACTAGAACTGAACTAGAACTGAACTAGAACTGAACTAGAACTGAACTAGAACTAGAACTGAACTAGAACTGAACTAGAACTGAACTAGAACTGAACTAGAACTGAACTAGAACTGAACTAGAACTGAACTAGAACTGAACTAGAACTAAACTAGAACTGAACTAGAACTAAACTAGAACTGAACTAGAACAGAACTTGGACAGAAGTAGTAAGTATAATATGTAATAAGTGTATAGAAATTTACATTATATTTGTATACACTTGAGTGCTTGAGGAATCATAAAACCAAGGAAAGAGCTTCTTCCAAGGATTTTAGACGTAAAAACATTCAAAAAATCAGTTAACACTTTACTTCCATCAGATAGAAATTCCTAGGTCTGTAGATTCTTATTCATTCTCACGAAAGGAGGAGGATCTGATATACCTTATTTATGAACCTTAAATGAGTGGTTTTGTTATTGATATCGCACTTAATGCTATGTCCTAGGCTTTAAAAATGCTGATATTAGCAAAGAAATCCTTACAAAATTGGCAGTTTTCAAAATAATTTGAGCGAAACTTGTATTGTTATATTTTGAGTAAATATTTTTTGACAAATAAAAGAAAGAGTTACCTTTTTTATTTAGAAACCAAAATTTTCTATGAAAAAGTAAAGCTTTCGAATTTTAATATATTGACAACTAAACAATTTTAAAACAAAAAAGCACAACGTAACATAACGTAAGCCAGACGAATATTTTCAAAGAACTCAATTTCAGACCAACCCGTCTGCCTCCAAAACGTTCGCCCCAAAAATCACATAGTATAAAATATTGTAATTTATTAGAAAGCAAATGATCTTACACATTTTAAATGTTTTGTATAATTTTTTTTTTAATTGAAACTAAAAAGGAAATTTCAGGATGTGGCATAAGTATTTTGAGATGTCTTTAGAGAGCGTATTTAAAAAAATTGGGAACTTCAAGGTCAACAAAAATTAATAATAATTATTTAAATTATTAAAAAATGTATCCTCCTTAACACATGAATGGATACATGTGTCAAATAATTTAGTATATATCATATTCTAACAGCCAAGAAGAAAAAAAAAAAACTAAAATTTACAAGAGAAGCATTTTTTTAAATGTCTTTTGACCCTGTCTAAGGATTACGGTGAAATTTTTATTGTAAACATTGCTACTTCTGAGCAATATATTGCATTTTATTGATTATAATATTAAAATTTTAGGATATCGTCCCACCCTGAATTTCATCATTGTCAATCAAAACACCTGAAATCGCTTAAACACTAAATTATATCTTCAAAATCAAAATCTGAGATATCGACAAAACAGGAGCTCCAAAAGCTTTTCTACAACAGACAGGTAGACAGACAGCAAGACGGACGTCGCGAAATCGATTCTCCTGCCGATTCTGAGTCGATGGGTACAATTTGAATGGTATTCACAATCAGATTTGTAGAGTTTATATATCAGATTTTAGGAAATCCTCCCGCAAAGGACGCTGTAAAATTTCATCACAATCGGTCCATAATTGTAACCAAGGCAATATTAAAAAAATCGCTAGAATTTTTAATTTTCTGATAATTTGCACTGAACAAATTTTTTTTTTAAACTTTATATTTTAGTGTAAAATAAAACATAAAGTTTCAAAAAACTTCTTCATAAAATAAAACTATTATATAACAATAATTTTTCCAAATATTCTAAATCAGTACAACTCAATGGGAGAAAATTTTAAAGTAATTATGTGTTTGTGGTTTTACATGTCTTATGCTCTAAACACATAGACAACAGCAGACAGCAAACAGCAATATGTCAAAAATAAAATCCATGTGTTTAAATGAAAATAATTTTTTTTTGACGACAGCGCAGCAGCAAGACTGCACAACAGCATTTGCTGCTGCTGCCAACTTAGGCTAATTTCTATTTTGACAGCCAGCAACAAACAGATAAAGTATTGCCACTATGTATATAAATTAAAAACAATAAGAACAAAACAATTTTTTTAATAGGAAATGTTTGAAAATATTTGTCTTTTTTAGTTTTTCGTGATATTATTACGTTTTTGATTAATAACTTTAATTTGATTCATTATAAAATATACATATGGCATCTCTAAAATTTGTATTGCTTAAGTACTCAGCTGTTCATTATCATGTTTATAATGTTTTTGCTGCCTTCAAAATATTTATGAAGCTGACTTCAGAACAGCATTTAAAGTTGACAGCATTTGAAGTTATGTTTTGAATTCATAAGTCTTCTTTTAAAAAAAAAAAAAAAACTCATGAAGAAAGTGTTCGTGTATGAAAGTTAATGCAGGTTCAAAATAAATTTGAAGAAAAACTGATCAAATTAACCTGATGTGTGTGAAACATCACTTAGATGATTTGTACACTTTTTGGGGTTTTATTTCATTTTAAGAATTGGGGAATTATTTCATATGAAAGAAGTCCCCAAAAAATTGGGGTGTTTTTTCATTTCAGTTTGGGGAGTTATTACATTCCTTTGGGGACTTTTTTCATTTTCGGATTGGGGATTTATTTCATATGAAATAACTCCCCAAATTTTGGGGAGTTACTTCATTTTAATTTTGGGGAGCTATTTCGTGGGGAGTTATTTCATGTCGCCGAAAAATATAACGTTTTATATCAGGGCTTTAATATTGAAATTATAATTCCATTTGTAACTCCCTTAATACTGGCTCTAAAACCAAAATTGATGTATATTCTGATTGAGCCGATGTTTAAGGACGCTTTTTTTCGAAATAATTCTGAAACTTTTGAACAACTGGAGATATTTGAATGAAATTTGGCACGGTACTAGTCATGGAGCATTCGAGATGATTTCACTGGTCCATCAGGGGTCGGTAGAGTGATTGATGGACCTTCAAAGTTGGTCACTTCGGGTGTTCGACTTTTTTAAAAATTCAAAAAAAATCTATTTACGGATACATTGAAAACAAATTTTAAACTTAAGTTGTTCTTTGGCTTTCGAGATATTTGGGAAAAAGGAATTTTTGAGTTGATTTTTTACCTATTCTTAAAGCTTTCTTTAGTCTGGCAGACTCATTTCACTAAAATTTCATAAAAATACTCTTTGTATTTTTAATAAAATTTTGAATAATTTTTGTAGATATCTTCATTCGTTTAAAAGTTAAAAATATTTAAAGTTGAAACAAAAAAATATTGATTTTTTTGAGTTTTTACATAAAAGATTGATATATAGGTTTTTACTTTCAAATTAGCATTTTTCTTTATAAGTTAATTTTTTTTTTTAAATTCATATTCGTTTAAAAATTTAAGTTTAGAATAGTGAATATACAATTCAACGACGCATACCTTATGCAGTTAATTATGTTCAGAATGCACCTGAAACAAGAGGACGAAATGTTTCTCTTATTACAGCTATGAATATACATGACATCAAAAAGTAATTGCATCAAAAAGTAATTGTTTTCAGATCCAGAAAATAATATTGACTTGGTTACAATTATTAAACGTTCCATAGAATCTGTAACACCCTCAGATAGCAACAATTATTACGTTGGCATGACAATGAATCTGCCATTAGCTGCATCTGGAAAATCCTTCTATTAAAAAAAATTGCAATCATAATTTTGAAATCATATAAAAAAGAAAAAGAATTATTTTGTTTTATAAGTAAAAAAATATATTAAACTTTTAGGGAAAAACTCCAAAAAAATTCAAGACCCAGTGTTTTTAATAATTAACTCAAATGCTCCTTGACCGTGCCAAATTTCATTCAAATATCTCCAGTCGTTCAAAAGTTACAGAATTATTTCCAAAAAGGCGCCAGGAAACCACTGTGCGATAGGGCCTGGACGAAAGCAGCAAGGTCACTAAATTTTACAAAAATATTATTAATTATTTCGAAAATTTTAGTATTGAAATTGGGCGGAATCTGTTCACATTTGACTATAGCTCCCATTTAACCTCGCCTAGGTCAATCGCTCATATAAC
The DNA here is from genome assembly GCA_933228675.1 of Stomorhina lunata. Classification (NCBI taxonomy): domain Eukaryota; kingdom Metazoa; phylum Arthropoda; class Insecta; order Diptera; family Rhiniidae; genus Stomorhina; species Stomorhina lunata. The sequence goes on from OW121745.1 coordinate 9,596,472, forward strand.
AGATATGATGGCAAAATTTAGCATAAAGACGTTTTACATCATAATGCAGTATATGAAAGGTCATTCAAATCGACTCACATTTAACAATAGCTCCCATACAAACACTTCCTTAAATACAATAAATGATAAACTGTAATAGCTATGACCACTAAATTTAGTACAACTTACGGAAACACAAAAATACTGTCAAATGAAAGTGCGATAACGCATCAAAGAAAAGAGATAGAGGGGCAAAATTTTACAAAAGTATCTTTAAAAAGTTGGGCGAAATCGGTCCACAGTCAGTTAGAGCTGATAAATTAAATCTAATTGTAATATAACAACTTATGAGTTTTATGCAACTATTGGTCAGTATATCAAATTTTATATGAATCGGTCTATATTTGACTATAGTTTTCATATAAAAGCTACTCCCGTAACCAATAAAATGCTACAAACGCCAGTATAATTATATTTTTTCATAAATAAGCTTTAAATAAATACCAGCCATTGAATAAAATTTTGCGACAATAGGTCACCATTGTTGTTATATAAAAGTTTTATTTTATGAATAAGTTTTTTGAAACTTTATGTTTTATTTTACACTAAAATATAAAGTTTCAAAAAACTTCATCATAAAATAAAACTATTATTGAAGAAACATTTTTGTTTACGCCAAATTCCTTAAATTACAAATATTGCCATTTATTGTCCCCATTTCCCCCAAATAGTGCATAGTGGCAATAAATGTATTTGCTGAATGACTTACTTTGCAGCATACTATCTATCTCTTTCTAAATATTAAAGCCTAAATTAAATGTCAAACTAGAAATAAGGCTCAGATAGATATTTCCGCCAACTAATCTTTCTTCTTGATCGATTCCTATCCAGAACAAGACGTGTTGGTAAGATTCATTTGTTCCTACAGAAATAAACTTAATCTAATATCCAAATTCGTTGTCTTTTCATTTCATACATTGGATTTTGTTTGTTCTCTGTTCCGGGTCACAAAATATACTGAGTATTTTGCTAGACTCAGGGATTATTAAAAGGTGTTCCAATCCATATAGGTGACATCCACATATTCAACAAACTGAGCTATTCACTGTTCCATCGAACCGGAGTACAATATTGGAATTGCATAATAATCTCTGAGATTTTCGACTCATCCACTGGAATCCTATCAACTCTCATTATTTCTTACAGAACAGGTTTGTTTGTTCTTATTCTTTTTTATTTCATTAGTATTTTTAATGGTGCATTACATGGTGTTACAAGTGATTTTATATTGTTGATAATTTAATATTGGTGATAATTTTTTCTTATGGAAAAATTAAAATTATTAAAGAAAATTTAAAAATTTAATGATAAAATAAAGGAAATAAACAGTGAAAGGAAACATTTAAGAAATTGGCTACATATGAAGTAAATTGGTTACTAAAATTTGGATTATACAGCAAAAAATTGGATTATTACACAAACATTTACTGGATAATCAGCATTTACATATTTTACCTACAGCAAAAATAGCAGATGTAAAAAAAGCTTTTAAGTAAGTTTGATTTCGTTCTCAATAATTTTATCCTCATTCCGAAAATATTAAACAATTTATAATTTTGTATAAAAACTACAATTTTATAAAATCAAAAATCCCACGTTTTTTATTTCGGTTCGGTAACATAAAAAGTTAATCTTAACATTTCATGTTAATATTCGTAACATTGTGGATTTGTGCATTTCTCTTCCTTTACAATTAACAGAAACTGCAGAGATCGTTTTAGTACTTTCTCTCAGCTTTCTTTCTAACCTTGTCTCATAAAGAAATCTCTCTTCATTTACAAAGTGGTGAATATCATAATTGCTCATTCTCATTTATTTTTTTTGTGACAAATATAAGTGAGCACGTATGTGATATTTGTATATAATTCCAGTGAGCAATTTTATATTTTTAATACCTTGTGAGACTTCATTTATATTTTTGGCATATTTTAAGATTTTGTTTTCTGAATTAATATCTATTTAATTTCTTAAAAATTATTAGAAATTTTATTATAATAAATAATAAATTTAAAATTGTGTTTTGCGAATAGAATTTTCTTGAAAATTCTCCTAATATCATACTCTTTTAGTGTAGATAATATTTTCTAATTTCGAAAGGTTAAAATAAAATTATTTTATTTATCCCATTTCAAAAATAATATGTATTTATAGTTTTTTACATAAAAATATATACATTTTTGTTTTGCATTTTTTCTATTGTACCCTTTAAAATACATTTGGTGTCATAAAGGGTTACTTTGTTGACAAAATTTCGATAGTGACCTTGATCTTGAAAATCATTCCATTAGAATATATGCCATTGGAATAATATATTTCCAATAGCACAATTATCCAAGAAGTTCATTGAACTTTTAGTTTGTTTACATTTGCAACAGCTGAGCTCAAAAGCCAGCGGTTCCTAAACATTCCTTTGGCAAGGTCTTTTTGGATCACTATTCTTTTTGTATCTTCTGCTTATTATTGGAAAACTTTTTTTCATAGTTATCAAATTTTAATAGTTTATGGTTTTTGATAAAAATTTCCTATATTTTCAAATATTTCTTAAGATTTTGAGTATTTTGGTTCCATATTTTCCTTAGAATCTTTGAAAAATTGTCATCAAATTTATATCTGACATTTTTCTATCTTGTGGTTATTTACTATTAGTTGCAAGTTGTTCACTTTTGGATACAACTTTTTCATCATAATTCCTATTCGCCTTGTTTAGTTAGTTTTTTTTTTCTCAATTCAAAATGTCCCTTGACAATTTCATACGGCTTGCCGACAATATTGTTGAATTTGAAGCGGATTTGAATGACAATAGATTTCCTGTCAACTCAACTCATTCCCTAGATGTTCATCGGTGTGAGCTACGTACTACTTGGAACCGTGTAAAGACAGCGTACGAAACATTTTTGGCTACTCATGAGGAAGCCGAAGCTCCAGATGCAGCTGAGCTCGAAACTCTTAAATCTAAGTATAAGAGTACATACATTACGTATTGTAACTGCTTATCAAAGCTTTCTGAGTTTTCAGACAATCTTCGCTTAGAGTCTTCAAAGAAAAATCCCTTGCCTTCCTGTGAAGTTTTGCCTAAAGACTCTCCAACAACTTCTTCAAATGCTGCTCATCGATTCCATCTTCCCCTTGTGAGATCGATGTTTTCACTGGAGACTATAAGACCTGGCCTACATTTCGAGATCTCTTCACGGCTATGTTTATTAAGAATACTAACTTAAGTCCCGTTGAAAAGCTTTTCCACTTGACTCAAAAAACACAAGGAGAAGCTAGGGATATTGTGAAAAAGAGTCCATTAACTAATCAGGGTTTTGAACTAGCTTGGTCAAATTTAGTTGAACGTTACGAGAATCGTCGAATATTAGTCAATGGACAACTTAAGACTCTCTTCAACTTGCCTGCTATTTCTTCTGAGTCTGGAAAAGCGATTCAAAAACTGCAACAAGAGATAAATACGAGTATTTCGATCTTAAAGTTGCATGGAATTAATGTTGACAGCTGGGACCCAATCTTTGTGTTCCTCTGCTCCAATCGTCTTCCAGAATCCACTTTGACCTTATGGGAACAGGACGTAAAGGACAAATCCTCTCTTCCCAAATGGCAGGATTTGGATTCGTTTTTAACTAATCGCTTTAGGACACTTGAATCAGTTTCAGAAACTAGAAACAGTGTTTTTTCCAAAAATTCTGATACAAAATACAAAATATCCAACAATATGTCCAAGAAAATTAACGCTTTTCAGAACAATGTATCTAATCCTAAATGTCCTTTGTGCCCTAAAGAGTCCCATGTAATTCGAAAATGTCCTGTGTTTTTAAAAATGAATCAGTCTCAGCGATTCAATGAGATCAAGAAACAAGGATTATGCCTTAATTGCTTTTCAAAGGCTCATTCAGTCAAAAGTTGTAAAAGCAAAAGCAATTGTTTTCGATGTGATAAACGACATAATACCCTATTACATAAAGATATGTCAGAATTGCAAAATTCTAATCCACAGCCTAGTACTAGCACTGCTTCAAATCTTAACCCAAATTCTGCTCCATTCTCAAATCGACCTAGTTCTTCAAATATACAGTCCCCTTCAAATTCCAATGTTACAAATGTTGGTTCATGCTTTGCGGTCAGATCTGGTGGAGTATTACTAGGCACTGCGTTAGTAGATATTTGTCATTTTGATGTTCGATATCGGGTTCGCGCTTTACTTGATTCAGGGTCTGAAGGTTCTTTTGTATCTGAAAAGGTATTCAACCTTCTGAAACTCCCATCAAGACGAATCAATGTCCAAATATCAGGGCTTAATAACTCTGTTTCAGCGCAAGCTCACACGGAATGCTCCTTTAGTATAAGTCCAGTTTTCGACAGCGATATAGAAGTATCCGTTAGTGCACTAGTTGTTCCACAGTTAGCAAACAATTTGCCCTCCACAACATATGACATCTCTCAGTTTTCAGATCTTCCAAACATTCAACTCGCCGATCCAAAGTTTTGTACCAGTTCCAAAGTAGATTTTTTGATAGGTGGTGATCTTTTTCCATCTGTAATTCTTTCAGGTATACAACATGGCGTGTGTAGCTCTTTAATAGCTCAAGAAACCATCTTCGGATGGATCCTTACGGGTCCATTATCAAAAAATCCCAATCCTGATCCAAAAGTTGTTTCATATTTCTGCGAAATCTCACTGGACCAGCAGATCTCCCGTTTTTGGGAGGTGGAAGAACTTCCTAAGAAGAAAATAGTTTCAGCTGCTGATGAGTTTTGTGAGAAATTATTTCGACAAACTACAAAAAGAGATAAAAACGGGAGATATATTGTTTCTCTTCCATTTAAGGAAGGATATTCAGATGGTAATAATCTAGGTCAATCTCGTAGAATTGCAATGGCGCAATTTTTAAGGAATGAAGCTAGGTTGTGTAGAAACTTGGATTCGAAAACAGAATACGATAATGTTGTTCGTGAATATTTAGATTTGGACCACATGTTCGAAGTGTCACCATCCGATTGTTCACCTTCCTATTACCTACCCCATCACGCTGTCATCAAGCTAGATAGTACTACAACAAAAGTGCGGGTAGTATTTAACGCGTCATCTCCCTCATCCAACGGTCTAAGCCTGAATGACATTCTCCACACAGGGCCAATCCTACAGAGCGATTTGACTCTCCTTATTATAAAGTGGAGATTTTTCCAGTATGTTTTCAACGCCGACATACAGAAAATGTATCGGCAAATTCTTGTTGATCCGAAACATACAAAGTTTCAAAGAATATTATTCCGAAGTGACCCTGGTGATGTTATCCATGACTACGAACTTAAGACTGTAACTTTCGGTGTAAACTGTGCACCATATTTAGCAATTCGCACCATCCTTCAACTAGCTGATGACGTCAAAAGTACCTTTCCCATTGCTAGTAAAATTCTTCGCTGTTCCACATATGTAGATGATATTTTGGCTGGAGCTCATTCGATTGGTGAAGCTGTTAAGGCTACAAAGGAACTTATTCTTGCTCTTGAAAGTGCCGGTTTTTCACTGAGAAAGTGGACCGCTAATTCAAAGGAAATTTTGTCCGAAATCCCTCAGGAACATCGACTTCATGAAGACTTTCTGGAATTTGATGATAGCAGCTCAGCTAAAACGCTAGGAGTACGCTGGAATGCCCTTTCAGATGTGTTTTACTTCGTTCCTAAGCCTTTTCCGGATTCCATTTCCACAAAAAGAGAAGTACTATCACAAATCGCTAAATTGTTCGATCCAGCAGGCTGGTTATCTCCTTGTGTAGTGCTAGCGAAGATCTTAATGCAAAGGATTTGGATTGATGGCACGAACTGGGATGAAGTTCTGTCTCCTGCCTCCTTAAGAGAATGGAAAACTTTTCAAATGAACTATGCTGCTATTGCACACATCCGAATTCCACGATGGGTACATTATGATCCTACAAAAGGTATTCAAATCCACGGCTTTTGCGACGCATCCGAAAAGGCCTATGCAGCTGCTCTATACGTACGAATTCCTGATGGTGAAACAGTACATAGTCACTTGGTTACTTCAAAGACAAAGGTAGCTCCTATAAAGACCTTGTCTATCCCTCGATTAGAGCTTTGTGGTGCCCTTTTGTTATCCGAGATGATCCATAACTTTCTTCCAAATTTAGGTATTGAACAGGTGTCATTGTTTTGTTGGACAGATTCCAAAATTGTTCTTTCTTGGTTAGCCAAACCCCCGTGCACATGGCTAACTTTCGTAGCTAACAGAATATCCAAAATTATTCAAAATACTGATCCATCATGTTGGAACCACATAAATTCCGAATCCAATCCAGCTGACTTGGCTAGTCGCGGTGTGTATCCTCAAGATCTAATTGGAAATAACTTATGGTGGTTCGGACCCGAATGGCTAAAGGAGCCTGAGTCCAATTGGCCAAAAGGTGATACTCAAATCTCTACGGAAACGGAAATTGAAAGAAAATCCCTAAAAGTTCATTTTTCCTACTTTCAAGCTTATGAAGACATTTTAGATAGATTCTCCTCATTTCCTAGAGCTATTCGTGTGGTCGCATACATTTATCGATTTTTTTTTCGTACTCATCCCAAACACAGAGATAGTTTTCATCAAAGTTCCTTAAATATAACGAGTTTTGAAATATCTTTTGCTCAGACAAAGATTATATCCACCTGTCAAAAGGCTCACTTCCCAAACGAATATAAAGCCTTGGAAACCAAGAAAAACGTATCTTCATCGAGCTCCATATTGAATCTTAATCCATTTTTAGATGCCGAAGGATTAATTCGTTCCTGTGGAAGACTTGAAAAGTCTGTAGGGCTGTCTTACAATGAGAAGCACCCTATTATCCTACCATATAATTGTCCATACTCTCGTTTACTTGTTAGATTCATCCATGACATTAGTCTTCATGGTGGCAATCAACTTGTCCTGCGGCTTATCCGAACACAATACTGGATCCCGAGAATTAAAAATCTCATAAAGGCTACTATCCGAAAGTGTAAGGTTTGCATCATATACAAAAAAAGGTGTCAGAAACAGATAACGGCAGCGTTACCCTCGGAAAGATCTGAAATTTCCCGGCCCTTTACGCATACGGGCTTAGATTTTGCTGGCCCTTTTGATTTAAAAACTTTTCCTGGCAGATCTTGTAGTTTGACGAAAGGTTATGTGTGTGTGTTCATATGCTTTTCCACCAAAGCAATCCATCTGGAGGCAACGTCCGATTTGTCTACTCCAGCGTTCCTTGCCGCATTTAGTAGGTTCGTCTCCCGTCGCGGTTGTCCTCTCCATTTGCATTCAGACAATGGAACTACGTTTGTTGGTGCTTCAAAGGTTCTAAGTCGAGAATTTATTGAAACGTCCAAACAAGTTTTAACTTCTCACTATGCGTACCAAAACCTAACCTGGCATTTTATTCCTCCTGGAGCTTATGGGAGGCAGGTGTCAAAAGTTTTAAGAGTCATTTTCGAAAAATTTCTGGTTCTTTTAAATATACTTACGAAGAATTTTCTACTTTACTTGCTCGTGTAGAATCCTGTTTAAATTCTCGTCCCTTATCTCCTATTTCCCAAGATCCCACAGATCTCTCAGCTTTGACTCCTGGCCACTTTCTCATAGGTTCAGCAATTCTAAGTCCAGTTGATCCACATATTAATGAGACACCTATATCCATTCGAAATCGATGGCAACGAGTGAAGCTGTTACACCAAGAATTCTGCTTCCGTTGGAAACACGAATATCTAAAGGAATTACAGAAGAGAAACAAGTGGAAAACACCTAAGGACAACATCAAAGAGAACTCCTTGGTTGTTATTAAAGATGAAAATCTGCCTCCTAATTGTTGGAGGCTTGGAAGAGGAAAGTCTATCCAGGATCCGACAATTATGTACGAGTAGCCGATATATATACCCAGAAAGGAAAGATAACCAGGCCAATCTCTAAAATAGTTTTCTTACCAACTGTTTGAATTTCCTGCTTATTTTGTCTCCCTAATCAACTCTACTATTAAAAACTTATCCCTTTTAGATTAATATGCCGAAGTCTAAATCAAGTTCATCTAATCGCCGTTTCAGACGCCCAAATCGTTCTAAGAATTCAAGTAACACTAATCGCTACTTATGCCGTATTTGTAAACGCCATCATCCGTTGAGAACTTGCCGAAAATTTCTTAAGATGAGCATTTCAGACCGTATCCGAGCAGTTCGTACTCACAAATATTGCAAGAATTGTCTGGCTCATGAGCATTCTCAAGGCTCGTGCTTTTCCAAGTATGGTTGTCGTCATTGCAAAAAGCAACACCATACTTTACTCCACATCAATCCAAATGTTCGTAAGGCTATAGCACCATCACTCACTCCATCTCGTTCACCAACTCCTCAACCATCGACTTCCAAAGCGATTCGCACAAAACCATTAGAACAACCTTCGTCGTCTATAACCACATTATCGTCCTTATTGCGTCAAAATCGAATAATGCTTTTGCCTACAGCTCTTGTAAAACTCGATAAACATACTTCCTATGTACGATGTTTACTCGACTCAGCTTCTCCAATTAGCAGAATTTCTAAAAAGCTTGTTTCAAAATTAAGCTTTTTCCAGATTCGACTCCAATTCTAAAATTGAAGGTATATTTAGGGTCGACAATAGAATCGCTATTAACACTCCATCACAGTCACTTTCAGAAGACTATAAACAACATTTTCGTCACCTATTTTTAGCTGATCCAAAGTTTTATGAAACTTATGGAGTTGATATTATACTGGGTGTAGATGTGTATCCAAAGGTTATTCGAGAAGGAGTTTTTACCAAAACTGGGCTGCCAACAGCCCAGAGCACTATGTTTGGCTGGATCATATATGGTCCTTGCGAAACATCCTAATTTCCTAGAGAATGCACTATTAAAATATTAATCTTATAATTATTGAATAAAAACAAACTTAACTTGAATTTTTGAAAATACTATTATTTTTTTTAATTTAATTTTTCCTACATACTAAAAATGAATTGAAAATTTATGTATTTTTAATAAGATTAGAACTAAGATCTTAAATTAATGTACTGAATTATTTTATAAACTTCTTTATTGTAAAATATCTGAGTCTTATTCTGTAATTGCTGCAAGGTGGGGAGTAATGTTTACGCCAAATTCCTTAAATTACAAATATTGCCATTTATTGTCCCCATTTCCCCCAAATAGTGCATAGTGGCAATAAATGTATTTGCTGAATGACTTACTTTGCAGCATACTATCTATCTCTTTCTAAATATTAAAGCCTAAATTAAATGTCAAACTAGAAATAAGGCTCAGATAGATATTTCCGCCAACTAATCTTTCTTCTTGATCGATTCCTATCCAGAACAAGACGTGTTGGTAAGATTCATTTGTTCCTACAGAAATAAACTTAATCTAATATCCAAATTCGTTGTCTTTTCATTTCATACATTGGATTTTGTTTGTTCTCTGTTCCGAGTCACAAAATATACTGAGTATTTTGCTAGACTCAGGGATTATTAAAAGGTGTTCCAATCCATATAGGTGACATCCACATATTCAACAAACTGAGCTATTCACTGTTCCATCGAACCGGAGTACAATATTGGAATTGCATAATAATCTCTGAGATTTTCGACTCATCCACTGGAATCCTATCAACTCTCATTATTTCTTACAGAACAGGTTTGTTTGTTCTTATTCTTTTTTATTTCATTAGTATTTTTAATGGTGCATTACATGGTGTTACAAGTGATTTTATATTGTTGATAATTTAATATTGGTGATAATTTTTTCTTATGGAAAAATTAAAATTATTAAAGAAAATTTAAAAATTTAATGATAAAATAAAGGAAATAAACAGTGAAAGGAAACATTTAAGAAATTGGCTACATATGAAGTAAATTGGTTACTAAAATTTGGATTATACAGCAAAAAATTGGATTATTACACAAACATTTACTGGATAATCAGCATTTACATATTTTACCTACAGCAAAAATAGCAGATGTAAAAAAAGCTTTTAAGTAAGTTTGATTTCGTTCTCAATAATTTTATCCTCATTCCGAAAATATTAAACAATTTATAATTTTGTATAAAAACTACAATTTTATAAAATCAAAAATCCCACGTTTTTTATTTCGGTTCGGTAACATAAAAAGTTAATCTTAACATTTCATGTTAATATTCGTAACATTGTGGATTTGTGCATTTCTCTTCCTTTACAATTAACAGAAACTGCAGAGATCGTTTTAGTACTTTCTCTCAGCTTTCTTTCTAACCTTGTCTCATAAAGAAATCTCTCTTCATTTACAAAGTGGTGAATATCATAATTGCTCATTCTCATTTATTTTTTTTGTGACAAATATAAGTGAGCACGTATGTGATATTTGTATATAATTCCAGTGAGCAATTTTATATTTTTAATACCTTGTGAGACTTCATTTATATTTTTGGCATATTTTAAGATTTTGTTTTCTGAATTAATATCTATTTAATTTCTTAAAAATTATTAGAAATTTTATTATAATAAATAATAAATTTAAAATTGTGTTTTGCGAATAGAATTTTCTTGAAAATTCTCCTAATATCATACTCTTTTAGTGTAGATAATATTTTCTAATTTCGAAAGGTTAAAATAAAATTATTTTATTTATCCCATTTCAAAAATAATATGTATTTATAGTTTTTTACATAAAAATATATACATTTTTGTTTTGCATTTTTTCTATTGTACCCTTTAAAATACATTTGGTGTCATAAAGGGTTACTTTGTTGACAAAATTTCGATAGTGACCTTGATCTTGAAAATCATTCCATTAGAATATATGCCATTGGAATAATATATTTCCAATAGCACAATTATCCAAGAAGTTCATTGAACTTTTAGTTTGTTTACATTTGCAACAGCTGAGCTCAAAAGCCAGCGGTTCCTAAACATTCCTTTGGCAAGGTCTTTTTGGATCACTATTCTTTTTGTATCTTCTGCTTATTATTGGAAAACTTTTTTTCATAGTTATCAAATTTTAATAGTTTATGGTTTTTGATAAAAATTTCCTATATTTTCAAATATTTCTTAAGATTTTGAGTATTTTGGTTCCATATTTTCCTTAGAATCTTTGAAAAATTGTCATCAAATTTATATCTGACATTTTTCTATCTTGTGGTTATTTACTATTAGTTGCAAGTTGTTCACTTTTGGATACAACTTTTTCATCATAATTCCTATTCGCCTTGTTTAGTTAGTTTTTTTTTTCTCAATTCAAAATGTCCCTTGACAATTTCATACGGCTTGCCGACAATATTGTTGAATTTGAAGCGGATTTGAATGACAATAGATTTCCTGTCAACTCAACTCATTCCCTAGATGTTCATCGGTGTGAGCTACGTACTACTTGGAACCGTGTAAAGACAGCGTACGAAACATTTTTGGCTACTCATGAGGAAGCCGAAGCTCCAGATGCAGCTGAGCTCGAAACTCTTAAATCTAAGTATAAGAGTACATACATTACGTATTGTAACTGCTTATCAAAGCTTTCTGAGTTTTCAGACAATCTTCGCTTAGAGTCTTCAAAGAAAAATCCCTTGCCTTCCTGTGAAGTTTTGCCTAAAGACTCTCCAACAACTTCTTCAAATGCTGCTCATCGATTCCATCTTCCCCTTGTGAGATCGATGTTTTCACTGGAGACTATAAGACCTGGCCTACATTTCGAGATCTCTTCACGGCTATGTTTATTAAGAATACTAACTTAAGTCCCGTTGAAAAGCTTTTCCACTTGACTCAAAAAACACAAGGAGAAGCTAGGGATATTGTGAAAAAGAGTCCATTAACTAATCAGGGTTTTGAACTAGCTTGGTCAAATTTAGTTGAACGTTACGAGAATCGTCGAATATTAGTCAATGGACAACTTAAGACTCTCTTCAACTTGCCTGCTATTTCTTCTGAGTCTGGAAAAGCGATTCAAAAACTGCAACAAGAGATAAATACGAGTATTTCGATCTTAAAGTTGCATGGAATTAATGTTGACAGCTGGGACCCAATCTTTGTGTTCCTCTGCTCCAATCGTCTTCCAGAATCCACTTTGACCTTATGGGAACAGGACGTAAAGGACAAATCCTCTCTTCCCAAATGGCAGGATTTGGATTCGTTTTTAACTAATCGCTTTAGGACACTTGAATCAGTTTCAGAAACTAGAAACAGTGTTTTTTCCAAAAATTCTGATACAAAATACAAAATATCCAACAATATGTCCAAGAAAATTAACGCTTTTCAGAACAATGTATCTAATCCTAAATGTCCTTTGTGCCCTAAAGAGTCCCATGTAATTCGAAAATGTCCTGTGTTTTTAAAAATGAATCAGTCTCAGCGATTCAATGAGATCAAGAAACAAGGATTATGCCTTAATTGCTTTTCAAAGGCTCATTCAGTCAAAAGTTGTAAAAGCAAAAGCAATTGTTTTCGATGTGATAAACGACATAATACCCTATTACATAAAGATATGTCAGAATTGCAAAATTCTAATCCACAGCCTAGTACTAGCACTGCTTCAAATCTTAACCCAAATTCTGCTCCATTCTCAAATCGACCTAGTTCTTCAAATATACAGTCCCCTTCAAATTCCAATGTTACAAATGTTGGTTCATGCTTTGCGGTCAGATCTGGTGGAGTATTACTAGGCACTGCGTTAGTAGATATTTGTCATTTTGATGTTCGATATCGGGTTCGCGCTTTACTTGATTCAGGGTCTGAAGGTTCTTTTGTATCTGAAAAGGTATTCAACCTTCTGAAACTCCCATCAAGACGAATCAATGTCCAAATATCAGGGCTTAATAACTCTGTTTCAGCGCAAGCTCACACGGAATGCTCCTTTAGTATAAGTCCAGTTTTCGACAGCGATATAGAAGTATCCGTTAGTGCACTAGTTGTTCCACAGTTAGCAAACAATTTGCCCTCCACAACATATGACATCTCTCAGTTTTCAGATCTTCCAAACATTCAACTCGCCGATCCAAAGTTTTGTACCAGTTCCAAAGTAGATTTTTTGATAGGTGGTGATCTTTTTCCATCTGTAATTCTTTCAGGTATACAACATGGCGTGTGTAGCTCTTTAATAGCTCAAGAAACCATCTTCGGATGGATCCTTACGGGTCCATTATCAAAAAATCCCAATCCTGATCCAAAAGTTGTTTCATATTTCTGCGAAATCTCACTGGACCAGCAGATCTCCCGTTTTTGGGAGGTGGAAGAACTTCCTAAGAAGAAAATAGTTTCAGCTGCTGATGAGTTTTGTGAGAAATTATTTCGACAAACTACAAAAAGAGATAAAAACGGGAGATATATTGTTTCTCTTCCATTTAAGGAAGGATATTCAGATGGTAATAATCTAGGTCAATCTCGTAGAATTGCAATGGCGCAATTTTTAAGGAATGAAGCTAGGTTGTGTAGAAACTTGGATTCGAAAACAGAATACGATAATGTTGTTCGTGAATATTTAGATTTGGACCACATGTTCGAAGTGTCACCATCCGATTGTTCACCTTCCTATTACCTACCCCATCACGCTGTCATCAAGCTAGATAGTACTACAACAAAAGTGCGGGTAGTATTTAACGCGTCATCTCCCTCATCCAACGGTCTAAGCCTGAATGACATTCTCCACACAGGGCCAATCCTACAGAGCGATTTGACTCTCCTTATTATAAAGTGGAGATTTTTCCAGTATGTTTTCAACGCCGACATACAGAAAATGTATCGGCAAATTCTTGTTGATCCGAAACATACAAAGTTTCAAAGAATATTATTCCGAAGTGACCCTGGTGATGTTATCCATGACTACGAACTTAAGACTGTAACTTTCGGTGTAAACTGTGCACCATATTTAGCAATTCGCACCATCCTTCAACTAGCTGATGACGTCAAAAGTACCTTTCCCATTGCTAGTAAAATTCTTCGCTGTTCCACATATGTAGATGATATTTTGGCTGGAGCTCATTCGATTGGTGAAGCTGTTAAGGCTACAAAGGAACTTATTCTTGCTCTTGAAAGTGCCGGTTTTTCACTGAGAAAGTGGACCGCTAATTCAAAGGAAATTTTGTCCGAAATCCCTCAGGAACATCGACTTCATGAAGACTTTCTGGAATTTGATGATAGCAGCTCAGCTAAAACGCTAGGAGTACGCTGGAATGCCCTTTCAGTAATGGAATGCCCTAGTAACTATTATTTTTAATGTGTTTGCATATATACAAGTTGCACTTTTGATGATTTTGAAATAAGTTTGAAAATGAAATAAGTCCCCAAAATATTTTTAGCGTTGTATTTCATTTCAGAAATTTTTTTCGTATGAAATAACTCCCCAATATAAAAAATTAAATAAGTACCCAAAAAATGAAATAAAACCCCAGAAAACGTTGTTGTTGCCACTCATATATTTTTTGTGGAGTTATTTCATTTTAGTTTTGGGGACTTATTTCGTGGGGAGTTATTTCATGCCGCCATATTTTTCTATGTATTTTTCCAGTAATACGAAATAATTTATAAAATAGAATAAAGACGCAAGCGACATTCTTGGTTACAAAATTTGCAAAATTTGTTTTTGCTGTAAAATCATAACGGTAAATTCTAATGCCCTGATATTTTTTGAGATGATGCAGATGATTATGAACAATACATTTTTATAATAAAACGAAAATCGTTCATCATGTCGATACAGCCCTTTTATCGGTTATTGCTCGATATAGTTGCATATCATATCAGGTTTTAGCATTGTTATAAGAGGGACGGTATTTGTCAATAACAAAAATAAGTTTTGCCATCGTGTAGACCCTGTTTTGACAACTTTGTATATAACATTTTATGTTGGTAGCACTGTTTTGTAGTCGTTCTTTCCGAAGATCTTAACAAGGCACACCTCGTTGCGTGAATTTTTAATCGAAATAAGAAAAACTTTTTCGTTTAGTGGGAGAATAACAAACGAATATTATTTTTGCTTTATCAACCACATTAAGGAGTTTAATTTCTAGACAAATAATAAAATATAAATCCTAACTATTTAGACAGCTACAACTTGCATCTTTTTCGTCGTTTGCGTAAGTACAACTCCATTTTGTGAGTGGTATAGCCAAACAAATTCCAAAATATAATGTAATTTTAATCGCAAATTTAAACAGAATGTGTGGCAAGAACATGTATGTGAATATATCGTGAGTTTTATTGTTCGTGTGTTATCAGTCAATACAAAGTGAACCCAGTATGTTCCCTTTTTATTTTGCTTAAAACTGATGTACGACAACGCTATACATATGCATATTTTTATTTGGTTAAAATATTTCGATAAAGAAAAAAAAAAACAAAATAAGGAAAAAAAATACTAATATTAATAATAGATGTTATCTGCGAATGTACACTCCAGAAGATTACTGTTCTTTATATTCCCAACTGTTTTGTAATTTTCAGATTCTATTGATGATGTTTTGGCTTTCGCAAGTCTAAAATTCTTAAATGTTAAGGTTAACCAAATATATTTCCTATTCAAAGGCTGTAAAAGTTAAATACTCTTGATATCATGGATTCACTATGAAAAATTGGTTGTGGATATGTTATTTTTTTTTTTGGAAATACCTAAGTGTATAACAAATGTTATAAAATTTTATAATCTTCATTTTTGGGAAAAGTGCGGCACAGGTGAAAATTTTAAAAGTATTAACTATTCATGTAAAGATTTTACTTTTTTACTGCTAATTTATTAAATATAATGGAAGAAGTCTAGCTTAGCTAAACTTTTTTCCTGTTAAGGACTTTAAATAGCTTTTGTTAGGAAGCTCTTTTATGGGCAGGAAGAGTATGAAAGAAACTTGTTTGATAAATTAATATGTATGTTTATTTGTTATCTTTAAGGATATTGGCTGAATATTAAAAAAATGAATAAATCGTGAATGTTTGACACCTAAATTTATATATTATTGATTTATGTCATCGATCAGTTTTCGAGATACCTATGTACATTTCTGTAGAGAAACAAATTGTAAAATTTAACTTTACAAGGAACTAATATAGTTCCTTAATAGTTTAATAGAAAGCACTTTTATGACATTTATTTTGTTACTATAGGTTCATTAATAAGATATGTACATATATCGATTTTACCGAAATATTTTTATTTTTAATAAAAATTATTAGTTTTAAACTGAAAATTTCACAGAGTCTATTTTATTTTCAACTCTTATTAAATCAATTTTGATTTTAATGAAATGTACCACACTTATCGTTTCTTTCAAAGGGATGCTAAATTGATTTTTTGTAACAACTGTGGAAACGATACAATTATTGATAAAAAATTGATTTTTAAAAATACTATTAGGTAATCCTATTTTTTTTATCCATAACTGTATATATAGAATGGCTATCGCAAAAACGGCTTAACGATAAAATTTGGACGGTTGGTACCTTTTTTGCCGTATAGATACAGTAAGAAGTGACTTTAAAAAATTTTGCTTTTAAGGGGTTAAAAGGGCAAAAAATCGAAAACGTTATATATTTTTATTAGGATAGAAACAAAATTTAAATTACATTTTGATCAGCTATGAAAATAAGCGGACAGGTGTTTGGTACTTATTTTGAAACTATTCCCGATTGGCGAAAAATAGTTATTTTTTGTACTTTTTTTTAACACACTCTTATCTTTTGTGTAGTGTTCACAGAAATAATATTTTAATAACTATTTTATTTAATTAAAATCAAATTTTTCTAACTGAATATTTACAATTGAATGATAATTTTTAGAATAAATTTGAAACTCATTTCTAACAAATTCGTAACAAACAATGTTTGTTAAAAACAACTTGTTTAATTGTAATGTGAATTAAGTTACAATATTTTTGGAGAGTACATAGGTACAATACTCCCCCTTAAAAAAATAATAACATTAAAATTTATTTATATTTAATAGATTAAAGGTGACGTTTTTCTTTGTTTTAGTTGATGTACTATTACCAAAATATACTCAATAACCTGTGGCTATCCGAGTTATGAGGTGAACCGCCGATTTTTTGGAAAATTATTTTTTTTCAAGTGGATCTGGCTAGGGATCGAACTTGGGACCTCTGGTATGCCACGGCGATTCGGAAGTATTCGTACCAATTACTACTTTGGTTACTAGATAATAGTCTGAACTTTAGCTGTAGATGAAATCTTTCTATAAGTCCATTCGCTTGTGGTTGATAAGAACCTTAAAACTTTCGACAACTAAGTAAGCACTCCACTCACTTGTTAGTTCTTTAGAAAAATCACTTGAGTTCGGCGAATTCTCACTCGTTGCCTTTCTAGATATTGAAGGAGCTTTCAACAACATTTAGCCTACATCGATTATTTCGGCATTGGCGGACCTAGGAGCTGATAACTCTATTGTCTCCTTCGTAGGGAAACTTCTCTCTTATAGAACTATCTTCTCAACCTTGGGTATAGCTACGGTATATAAACGCCGGGGTACTCCTCAGGGAGGGGTTCTGTCTCCTCTGCTCTGGAACATTGCTATTAACAAACTGTTAATGGTTTTGGACTCTGCGCTTCAAAACTGTTGCTTATGCTTGCATTTTCGGGCAAGGACCCGAACACTATCTCGCAGCGACTGGAAGTTGCTCTAGATACACTCACCGAATGGAGCGTTTCCAATGGCCTGGGAGTTAACTCCGCCTAAACAGAACTCGTTCTATTCACCTGGAAATACAAGATTCCCCAGTTCACCCTCCCAAAGCTAGATGTGACTGAACTGGTACTCACGGATTATGACAAATATATGGGAGTGATTCTGGACTCTAAGCTGTCCTGGAACTTAAACACTCAATCTAGGGTGTCTAAGGCTTCCATTGCACTATACTCGTGCAGAAGAGCTCTGGGAAATACGTGGGGCCTTTGCCCGTCCAATACCGCCTGGCTCTTTGAAATGGTTGCTAAACCTATACTTATGTACGGCGCTCTTGTCTGGTCGCACAGGACACTGTTTAATAGGTTTATATGCTAGGAGACTTAATCTTCAAAGCAATGACTACTGCAGAAGTTGTCAAAACGTGGAGGAGGAAGAAACCATCACTCATTTCCTCTTCCACTGCCCAGCCCTTGCTGATATTAGGACACTCCATCTGGGATACCCTTTTTTGGATGATTTATCAGAGATCTCGAACACAAACATTAGTAAAATAAGCTCTTTTATTTGTGCTACTGGATGACTCTAGTTTGAGCCTCTAATATATTGGTAGTTTAGAAATGTTCTTTTCTTTCCCATGCAGGCATTACAAAGGGACCTCTTTTTGGACCCAAGTGACGCGGACCACAAGGACTGTATCCTGCCTAACCTAACCTAAGTAAATAATTTTGATGTGTACTGAGCTCCTTGATCACTAGTGATTTTAAAAGAAATTCAAAATCTACTTTTATAATTATTAAAAAATGTTTTTGAAATAGTTACAGCCCAGATATCCCTAAGTGGGTAAGCCTCAGGTTATCTAGTAAATCTGTCAATAGCAGTAAGTATATATTCATGACCTCTAGATTGAGGTAAAGGACCTACTATATCAATGTGAATGTGTTCAAATATACCTTTTGGTAAAGCAATTTTTTGTATAGGCAATTTTGTATGTTTAACAACTTTTGATTTTTGACAACTTATACATTTTTAGACCATGTATTAATTTCTTTACTCATACGTGGCCAAAAATAATGCAATATAATAAGTTTTTTAGTTGGATACCTGTATGTGATATAAAATGTAATTTGTCAAAGACCAGTTTACATAATTTGTTTGGAACAAAGGGTCGAGGATTGTTAAATGATGTTTCACACCATAAATCTAAATTTAAGCAAGGAATTTTTATTAGTTTTAAATTCATGTTTAATATTTATGTAAGCTGCTAATAGTTCTCTTTCAAATGCACTATTTTTTGATTCGGGTATACTCAATTTCTTTGAGAAGAAAGCTAATGGTTCTGATGTATTATTATGTGTTTTGTTGTAAAACTTCTCCTATAGCTATTGATGAAGCGTCAATTCTGGGTCAAAATGATTTAATAGTACTTTCTTAGTGAAGCTCTTTTTATTTTGGTCAAATGCTTCTTTTGTGTCATGATCCCAATCTTAAACCTTTCTTTTCTTTTTGATAGTGTTTGTTAACATTGAATGAATAGGACTTGATAATTTAGCTAAGTATGGAGTAACCTATGGTAGTAATTTACCATTCCTATGAATTTTTTGCATTTGTTTAACTGTATTAGTTACTTCAAACTTACGAATGGCTAGTATTTTATCCTTTGATACCCCAAATGTACATTTACCTGGTTAAATATTTAAACCGTAAGAGTCTAATCGTTTAAAAACTATTTTTAAAAGATTTATATTAGGGTGGGTCATTTATGTCAATCGGAAGTGTACAAAATATTATTGATTTGCAGTTTTTGTAAAAAACTATGGAATTTAAAAGTGAACTTATGCAGCTTTTATTAAAGTCATAAAAATTTGAAATCTATAAAACAGTTTTGGAGTTATTGCGATTTCTCTCTTAAAGTTTCTGTCCTTGACAACTAAGGATAAACCGCGAAAAAAATTGCTTTGGACAAAAACTGGCAAAGAAAGACATGATTTATCATTTCAAGACTTATATGTACTTAATAGTTTAATTTTGTGAAAATATAAAATTGTTTACCAAATTATTTTCATATTGAAAATGGGTAATTTTTCTCAGATGGGTTTCAAAATTGTTTTTTTAATTTTTCGAAAATTCTCTTAAACAAATATTACAAATTGTATTTATTTTTTTATTTATTAATATAAAATAAATTTATATATTAATAATTACAAGTATTAGGAGCTGGCTGCCTGGGCCTTCGTCCTTACAAATTGTAATTTATTTCGTCGGTGTGTTAAAATAGAATTTCGCGAAAAGGTAATTTTTTGATCATAATTTGAGTAAATGCTTGATAAATCTTATTTATGTTTTATTTTAATAATGTTTATATGGAATAAAATTATCCATACTATAGAAAAAATAAATAGGTTTTTTTTTCTTAAAAATTGTATACCAATAGGCTAAGAATCACTTTCTGAGTCGATTTAGCGATGTCAGTCCGTTCGTCTGGACGGCAATTTTAAAGATAATTTGATGAAATTTGATACAGATAATTTATTTGATAGTGGCTATTGAAATTCGTTAAAATCGGTCCATTATTTATGGTGCCTCGCATAGGTCCCACTTCCCGGAGTTGATATATTGGCAAAAAATATCAATATTTGACCATAGCTCCCATACAAACTCTTCTGTCAAAACGCAATATATGAGACAAAAATCACTAAAACGCTCGTAAATCTGAAGATAATATGATTATTTTTTGCATACATAATTTTTGTAACAACTGTAAGCAATTTGCCAAATTTCGAGATAATCGGTCCACATTTGACCCTAGCTCTCATATAAGTTCAAATGACGGAAAATGCTTAAAAATATAAGTCATTAGAATATGCTTGTTTGGTGGCAAAATTAAGCAAATATTTGTCTTTATACAGGAAAAAGAACACCTTTGACCTTAGTGGTGAAGGGTATCGTATGGTCGGGCTTGACCGACTATAGCACTTTCTTACTTGTTTTGAAATATTTGTTTATTTTTCATATTAAAATGTAAATCATGTATATATGGTAGTGGATATCTATCTGGTATTGTGACTGCATTTAAAGGAGTGGCTTATTCCAAAAAGGTGAAGAGAAAAATTGTTAAAAAGTAGGAAGAATTATTACTAAGGATATCTTCAATATTTCCTCTAGTTTAATTCAATAAGGATTCGGAAAGAAACAGCTGATTTCTTTTATATAGCAAACATTTTTACAATCAAGAATATGTATCATTACATGTATTCATAATGCAGAGACACTGTCTGAATGAAGGGTCAGCGGTTACGTTTCGAAGTACATTTTAATATATGGTACAAATGTTAATTTTGATTAAAAATAAACTTGTTTGTTTAATGTTTTTTATTCACCCTTATTCTGATCGAAAATTCGTATTCCATCAATAAACAAGCTAATTTTGTTCTCATATTAATAAACAAATGTCAAATTCAATACAAAACGGTGAATAATAAGTTGAGCATAAGAAAATTAATTAATAAATTAATCAAAAACAAAATAAAAAAGTTTATAATAGAAAAATATTGAAAGCTGAGGTTGTTTCTGGACGAATTGTGACAAATACTAAAATTAAGAAAAATATATTTATGTGCATAAATATTCCAGGAAGAAAAATTCTTTGCAATTTCAAATAAACACCAATAGAATAAAGTCTACGAAGAATGCCAATAATTCTGGAGCTAAGTCTCTTCGTTTTTTTTTTAGATTTTTAGCTGTAAGAAAAACTGTTCAAAAATTCGTCAGTTCGTTTTAATATTTTACAAACAACCGTCAAAAAGCATCATAATCGTGATTTAAGTTTACTTTTAGATTTCTGCTTCTAAAACAAAGTATTCATGAGAGTTTAGAAATGCTGTCGACCTTAGATTTGCTTCATTCTATCGACTTTGAAATTGTAAATTCTTTAAAATCGTTGCTATTTGTAAAAATTACTATTGAAGCATTTTGTCGCTCGAATGCAAATACTATTCACGCCAAAGGTGCTTAGATTTGCTTCATTCTATCGACTGTGAAATTGCAAATTCTTTATTCACGCTAAAGTGGCTCTGCAGTTCCTCCAAAAGAAACAAGACTTATTTAAGAAATCCCTCATATTTAAAAAACCTTAATTATTTTCCTGAATTTTAGTATTAAATTATAATATGTTTTAATGAAGTTATCTAAATTTTCCCACAAACTTAAACTGAAATAGTTTTATTTAAAAAACCGAAAACCGAACCGAAACCGGCCGGTTTTGAGTGTTTTAAAACCGAAACCGCGGTTTCTCATTTTCACGGTTTTTGCAAACCCTATCGAGCACCTTCTTGCGTAGACATTTTGTTGAATTAGATGTTTTAGATTACATAAAAGAATATGGCGTCAATTCGCTACAATGAAATTCAAAATTTTGTAATAAATACTTTTATTTTTTTAGTTTTGATAAAGATTTATGTTAATACAAAGTGTGATATGCGACTCTGTATGTTACGTAAGTACAGCTCCTTCATTTCGTGCTAGCCATTCAGTCGTTTTTAATGCCATCGCCCTATAATTTACACGAAACGGTGCATTTTCAGTTCTGTTGCAGTGCTTCTGGCAGCACACCTAATAATTATAATAACCAAATTGTCTTTTTTTTTTGGAAATAATGTTGTTTGTCACTAATAACTATTTTTGCAGTAGAAAGTCTAATTGAGTTTGGCAAATGTCTTACGGATTAAACTTAATTTGTCACCATAATTCAGCTCGAACTCATTATGATATTGATAAAAATTTAACATCTTTTATCGATTATCAATTTTTAAATTTTCGAGGTCTGGTTTTATGCAGTGCCGGGTATTTTCCACCACTCTATGATTTTTATAGCTTTAGATATGCTAACTTTATCTTCCCAAAAATATGTTTCTTACTTGGATTATAACGCCGTTAATGTGGAATTTTTGGAAGAAATGTATTGTTCATTAAATTTTAGCAGAATGTACTAAAGACCTGCATCAGAGTAACAATTATAACCAGTTCTTACTTGTTACTTTTGTTACAAATGAGTAAGTTCCCTTTAGGAAGTCAAAATTATGTTTTAGTAACTTTAAACTGGTCTTTAAATACGCATATCTGGTGGTAAAAGTGACTATTTTCCTTGTTTCCGACTCACAATACTAACATGGACGTGTCATAGGCAAGAGTCACTTGGCCATCTCTGCATGACTTTTTAATTGATTACTAACTATTTATTTTTTAAGCAATTTACTCGTATAGTCAGTTTAATTGTACTTATTTAAAAACATTTTTTTATTAATTAATTATAAATCAGTCTCCTTTTAGTTCAATTTTAAACAGTTAAAATTAAATACATTTTTCATTTATAAAAGATAAAAATAAGGTATCTTTTTACAACATTAAATTAAAATTCGATACATTTAATAAAATAAAAGTTAAATTAAAAATACAAAAAGAGTTTTTAAATTATTTGTTTTTTTTTTTAACACAAACATTATGACGTTTATACGTTTTTTAATAACAGATAAAGCGTTGTGTAGTTCTTTATGGATCATCACAAACACTTTTCCATAGTCTTTCAATCGCTTTTCGCCGTGAGTGCCATCAATATTAGTTTCAAGAATCAGTTACATAGACAGAATTGTGTTTAAGGTTTTTTGCAATTTCCCTTTAAGAGACAATTTCATGCCATTGGTCTGTAAAATGTACGAAATTAAGAAAATAATATTAGTGGAGAAAATAAAAAAAAACTCACATAAATTTTCTGATTTTCATCAGCTATATTTTTTCTGATGTTATTATTTTGACAAAAAAATATTTAATAAAATATTACATGTCATTTGTGAAAATTTCGCGTTCATATCCGAGAATTTGTCGTCAAAATGTTTCAACACTTGAAGTGAACAGTGAGACGGGGCATTACTCTCATTTTCTTGTCCGTTATCTGCTAAAATACGATATACATAAGTTATAAGGAATATTTTTTGATTGTACAACACATTTACCATTAGTGCTCAAATAAATACGCTTCATTTTTGCTTAGGTTTCCGTTATTAATTAATAACATATTAAATATTTGAAGATATTGTTATCATATAAAAAGTTCTAATTTAATTTTATTTTAGTAGCACCCGTGCAATAATGGAAGCAAAACTATATTTTCGCCCTTAGACCCACTAGCTTGCATTCAATTTTATTTCTTTCAAATAGCTCCTCTTCGCCTAGGCAGCTTGGATCAACAACACACGTTTCCAAAATTGAAAGGGAATCAAATGGCTCATTGAAATAGCTTTGAATTGCTTTAAATTTTTTCGAACAATAAATCCTAGCCCAGTATCAATAAAACCCGTTATTAAAATAGGAATAAATGGATGAATAGCACATAAATTGCTTGGAGTCTTTTTTGAAAAGAAGTATTGTTTGGTATTGAGACTAATAGTTTTGCCATGTTTTCAATTGAACATTATATCCTTTTCTTTAACAATCATATTTTCGAATTTCAAATTATTAGATATTTGCTGTAAAATTTTTGATGGTTTTTTGACATATTTTTTTTTAATTTTGAAAATAATTTTCGAATGGATATCCGGAGAAGGGTTAAGTGGACCAAATTTTTTAAAGCATTATGTCAGATGCAAAAAGCCATGTATATTGTAGCTCACACTATTCTTTCCAAAAATATAAGCTAAATTTTCAGCAAACAGCTCAAGCAGAATTTGGGCGTTCTGTGTTTTTTCTTTGGCATGTTTTAGGGCAAGATAATAAGTTAATCTGCATAAACTCGATCTTTAAGAACAACAATTCGCGTGTTAAGCATGAACTGCCAGAACTCAGATGAATTCCAATGAAATATATCATCTAATCCTCTAGGAGTTCGATAAATTTCCTTAGGGATACTTTTTTAAGATCTGAAATATCAATTTTAATGCTTTCGGTTATTTTAAAAATACATTTATTTATCATAATCCGAATAAGAAATTTTCTCATCACTCCCACATCAACGAGATGCATCGGATCAAGCGTCACCTGAATTACCATTCCTAAATTAAGTTCCTCAAGAGGACTTCTTTCTTAAAACATATTTTTTGGTGGTGTCCTAAATAGTTTCTGAAATTAAAATCGCTGTCAGAAATAAGCACCCCTGATATCGTAGAATAAGTTAAAACTTATTGCATTTTGAGCATCCATGGCTGTTGGTGTGGCTTACGATGCCACACTCAAAAGCCCTTGGACTATTGCCCTAATTTTCAGTACAATATTTCTTTCCCCAAATTTTAGTCCACTCTGCATTTAAATATCTAGTTCCTGAACAAACTCATGAAAGAATTCTTCAATACTGTTAGGCTTGCTTCGGCCTAAGAAAAACTCCTATCGGAAAATACAGACAAGCTTGTAATATTGACGACCTTCATCAAAATTGGCCACAATTGTGCTTTTGAAAAATGGAAGTCCGTCAATATTTATGTCAACCAAAATTTCATCACAATCTTCAAATAATTGTGTGAACAAATTGCTCGTTTAATGCACCGGAGATTGATATCACATTTCTATGCGGGATATAAAGTATATTATTATTGCCTTAAGAATTAAAATTAGATAACTAGTTATTTCTTGCGAACATAAAAATTGCCACTGGTTATTGAGTATTAGGCTATTGAAAACTTCTCTAACTAATGCATTTGCCGTTCGGAGCCGGAGTTAAAAAGTAGGTTCCTTTCAATGAGTCTAAAAATAGAATCGGATGCAGTTCATTTTCTGAGAAGTACCACTTGTTCCAATTGGAATGTTGTCGTGGAAAATATTATTATTATTAAACATCAAATGCTGCAGGTCATAATTGTTTGCCGTTAAAATGTATTAAAATAATTTTTCTTTAAATCTCGTCCCAACTTTTGTGTTTGGAGTTTCTAATTCATATGATAATTTACTCCCGACATCTGTCCTACCAATTTTTCCAAAAGTTCCTGAACATATTCATGATTAACCTATCCAACTTACGACACTGACTAGGCATTCTGATACCAATCCTTGCAGGACATTGCATAATAGAATTGCATGCTAGAAGACTCAATTTTCACTCACTCGTCTTCTCAGTCACTGTCCAGCCCATGCTGATCTAAGGGCTCACCATCTGCGCTACTCGATTCTGCACGATTTATTTGAGGCCTCGAATATTAATGTATTCGTAAAGTAGGCTAATTTATTGTTGCATCCTTAACTGGTTGCCCTTAACTGAGTCTTGTTATTTTGGTAGTCAAGAATTTGATCTTCTCTCCCTCTGCAGGTAACACAAAGGGGCCACTCTCTATGACCCAAGTGACGCGGACTTTAATGTCAGCCACCTGCTTAACATTATCTAAGCTATTGAGCATATAAATATCAAATGAACATTTACTTAGATGAAAACTTCATAACTCATAGCTCACAACTGGGTATAGCACAACAGAACTTTTTCTAGGTTTGACTGATTCCGTCAGAACATTTTTTCATAGTGGTAAAAATGTAGACCTTTCAAAGGCATTTGAATAAGTAATTCACTCAGACCAAACGGAAAATTTATTTACTCAATTTAGTTTTTCGTCTCATTTCATTTTGGGGTCCAGTATTTTTTTCCATTTTCAACAGAGATTGGTTTACAGTTTAAGACTACGACATATAACTCCTGATGTGACACAATTTTTGGGATTTTCTTTTCAAAATTATGTTATCTTGAGTTTTAATACAACTTTTGTAAATGGTTTCCCTGAGTTTATTGTTAATAATTTCCGATTTTATTCAAATGTTTACAACTATTCACTTTAGATTAGAATGTCAAGGAGGTGGTCTCCCTGTAGACTTGAAATTATTCTCATTTTCACCTCAACTTTTTAGGAGAAAATTAAAAAAATATGTCATTGACCATGACCTTTGGTTATTGCATTTTTAGTTGCATTATTTTTTTTTTCTACTTTTATTGCTGCTATAAATGGGAATATACATATGGGTATTTTCATGAAATGGTCCACCGTTAGTTAAAAAACCTAAAATCATTTTTGAATAAAAGTTTAATTTTTTAGTTAAAAACTTCAGAAAATATATGTTAAATTATTAAAATATGTATGAAGCTAAAAAGTGACACATGCGTAATGTAACGTACATAATCAACAATTTTTTTCTTGGCCAACCCATGCATACTTGTTGATTATAAACGTCCATTAATAACCTTTATAAAAACATTAATTCCGAAATAAAATCTTCTACAATTCGCTTACTTTCGCAATATTTCTTACGGCTCTAAAAGTCACTTACGTTTTTTGTCACGTGCGTCTGCCAACTTTGATCGCATGGAACTTGGGTTCCCAGTGCTTAGTTTTCCAATAAATATACTTTTTGGACAGAACTCATCACATATCTGTGGCTTGGTGCTAAAAGGGCCAATGTCAAAAAATAGTTTTGAGAAAATTTGATTTAAAGTTTTTAATTTTAATATCAATTCATAGTAACATTGCCAAGAAAAACCTTATAAATCTGTTCTGAGTTAAGTTAGAGATAAGCTGTTGAAACCAAATAAAATTGGGTAAAGAAAACAGCAAAAACTGACATTGGCCCTTTTAGCACCAAGCCACAGATATAATATAACGATTCTAAAATTCCATTTAAAAATTCCAATCCATTTCTATTTTCAAAATATTCAAAGACAATTAAACGTGTACAAATTTCACGTTTGTAACCATGGGAACGCACATATATTGTTTTTATTTTTTGTTTTGAATCAAATTCCTTACCATTTTGTAAATTCGTGTTAAAAGTTAGGTTATTTTTAAAATCAATTCAAGGAAGCTATTTCTTAGTTTACTCTCCTCATTCAATAAGGTTTTTATAAAATTATGAACAAAAATATCTGACTTTATTGATATGAATAATATTTTTCCGACCCAACAATTTCGCTGCCGTATGAAACATAATACTATTAACCCACTTATTAAAATTAGAAATCTAGTGAAATCTAATTTCAACGTTCAAAAGTCGACAGGAATGTTTCTGCTAGCTGCCTTCGACTCAGTATGACATGAAGGCTACTGCGCAAGTTAACTAGAGTAAACTTTCCTTCGTTGAAAGAAAGCATTTTATCTAATAGGACCTTCAGAGTCCATATAGGCCTAACCAGTTCTGTTCTGTTCCAGATTACAGCCGGATGTTCCTCCGAAATCCCACAGCTTGAAAATTGTATTATTAATGTTTGCGGATTGTATTTAAGATATTTATAGGATAATGCATGTAAAAAATAATGAAAACAACATTTGGAAAAGTCGTACGTTAGACCGATTTAACAAAAACCAATTAAAAGATGTTTTATTTTCTAAATACTGGGTAGAGCCCTACATTAATACACTTTTAAAATAAATGAATCACTCTTGAATATTCCGTTCCATTTCGTAAATTTTTATGTTTCACTACTGTCAGCCAAAGTTGACTTCTATTATTATGAAAATTTATACTCGAATCGCAAAAAATACTGGGAAAAGTTTAGTTTATATATTTTTTGTACATCAAAAGAGTACGAACGTACGTTCAGGACCCCAGGAAATGTATTCATGTATGTGTTCCCAAACTTTTTTACACTGCAAAATATATATGAAAAAAGTTTTGGGAACACGATTCCCATGGGAGATGATATTCGCGAAGGGGTAATTATTTACTTATTTAATATTTTATATACATATTTATACCCTTCACCACCATAGGTGGAAAGGGTATTATAAGTTTGTGCTGATGTATGTAACGTATAGAAATATTTGTCTTAGAATCACCTTTTAGAATCAAGTTTTGAATCGATTTAGCGATTTCAGTCCGCCCGTCCGTCTGGCTGGACCCCCATGTAAACGATGTTATCAAGATACAGGTCGCAATTCTATAGATAATTTGATGAAATTTGGCACAGATCATAGTGGGACCATGGCGGCTATTGAAATTCGTCAAAATCGGTCCATTACTTATGATACCTCCCATAGGTCGCACTTCCCAGAATTGATATATTGGCCACAAATATCAATATTTTTTCATGAAATTTAAAACAAATACTGCCTATATAAATCAAAATCACATTTGACCATAGCTCCCATACAAACTCTTCTGTCAAAAAGCACTAAATGAGACAAAAATCACTAAAAAGCTTGTAAATCTGAAGATAATGAGAATTTTGAGTTTAGTTTTTACATACATAATATTTGTGAAAACTGTAATCAACTTGTCAAATTTCGATAATTGGTCCACATTTGACCCTAGGTCTCATATAAGTCTACATGACAAAAACAGCTGATGGCAAAATTTAGCAAATATTTCTCTTTATTTAGGGAAAAGAATACCTTCGACCTTAGTGATGAAGGGTATCGTATGGTCGGGCTTGACCGACTATAGCACTTTCTTACTTGATTTAAAAACAAAAAATGTTTAATTTTAATTTTTATTATTAAAGTATCTTTAAATAACTAATGTATCAATTCAATATAAGAGCTAATAAAAAAGAGTTACACATTTTTTTTTTATAATTCAATGAAACTTACATTAATATATTTTCTTATATTCTTTTTTTTTTTATAGGCATTTGTCAAGCTAGATTCTAAAAGGCAGTTTTTATTGGATAAGAAATTCAATAAAATATTGAATACTAAAAGCTAAAATAAAGTAATAAATATATATTTAAAGATGACAGATTCGATGAAATTTGGTCCCGAGTGGTTGCGAAACATGTCAGCGGATTCTGCTTCCTCTAATTCTATTAGTGGTCAAATAAATCCTACTAGCGTTTTTGGTTCCGGAGTAGATGGAACTTCTGCCAATAATGCTAACAATAATATATCAAATATTATCTCCAGCGGTTTACACAACAATATAAACTCCTCAAATTCTGGATCACGAAACACTTTTCCAGAATTTCGTTATGGTAGAGAAGAAATGCTTTTATTGTTTGATCGTAACTGCGTCATACCTGAGATATTACCATCATATAAAAACCTTTTTGTAGAAAGAGTTCAATTTCCATTAGCTTTAGTGCCTAGTACAGATGAAGAAATGATGCAAGGACCTACGCCCCCAACGGTATGTATTAATTATTTTTAGTAATACAAATGCGCTTTCAGAGCAAATGGAGTATACTAGAATATAAAATATACAAGAATATAAAAATAAAAGAAGATAATATAAAAATAAAAAGAATATACAAGAATATAAAAATAAATAGGTCTGTTACATTAATAAATAAATGTAACAGATTTGGGATCAAATGCAAATACTCTTTTTTTGAATAATAGTTACATCCCGAGAATTTTGTTATTTTTTGAAAAAACTGCATGCATACAACAATATTTATTCGTTGTTAACATATTCAATTATTTATCTAGCAAAAACCTGGATGGCTTCAACGATCACCAGTTGGATTTAATATACCAACCCGTGGAACTGGTCGGGTTGGATGTATGGAGAGAGGTCGAATGCGCACCAAACCTATTTACAATCCCGTTTTTCAAAGGCCTAATGCCGTATTTGATGAGGATCAGCGTTCACCTGCAACGAAGGTAATTAAATTCTTTCGGTAGCCTTTTTATATGTTTTTTTTATTTACCTATAATAGTATCAAACACATATTTTATTTTTTTAATATTTATCATAAAACTACAGAGCCATTTTAAGATAACTTAATGAAAGCTATGACTACTGATACTAATATAAATAGAAATGTAAATTTTGAGGTACCATTTGCATATTAACTAGGTATCAAGTGAAATAATAGAACAATTTAATTTTACTATCAAATTCATTTATTCAAAAAATCACTCTTCTAAAATACTTTTCTAAAACACTTTTCTTAAACACTTTTCTAAATATTAAACAGCACCAATGGTGTTGGCTTTAATGAACCACAATTTATTTGTTTAAAAATAATATCTGATTGAAACAGCTGACTTTAAACGTTGTTAATTTTGTTGTTAAAATTGTTCAAAGAAACAATTGTGGTTAAAAAAGTATAGTGAATCGCACTACTGGCATTTGTCCGATCAACACATGATATTGATTAATTTTAGTGTCGCTATCTATCGGAAATTGTTCATACCAACTTTGAAACATACGTCGGCTCATGCGCAACAACTTTGCCAAAGATCATAATCAAATGCACAGTTTACGATTTAATTCATTTGCAGTCATTTTTAAAGGTGTCACATATCGGAAACTGGTCGCATCAGTTTATAAACCTTCGTAGGCTAATGCGCAAGAGCTTTCATTACATGATCAAATACATGGTTTATTATTCTATAAAGGACATACAGGCAAATATCTTATCTTATATCTTTAAACGAGCAATAATTGTATGTATATTTATATATAGAATGACTCTCGAAAACGGCTCTAACGATTATCATAAAATTTGGACAGTGGGTACCTTTTTCGATGTATTGGTTGAGTCAGAAGGAACTTTTGGAAACATTGCTTCTAATGGGGTAAAAACAGGGGAAAAAACCTAAAATTCTATACCTTCTAAAATAATAGGCATATAAACAAAATTTAAATTATGTTTTGAACAGCTGTTAAATTAAGCGGATAGGTGTTTGGTACATTTTTGAAACTATGTCCGATAGGGGGTAAAAAAGGGTGAAAATAGTTTTTTGGTACTATTTTGAAGCCACTCTATTTTTTGAACCAAAGAATATAGAAAGCAACTGTGTAATGCAATCAATAAATGTGTAAAAAGAATTGAACACGTATTTAATACTTTTTTGATATCGGTAGCCAAAATGGGTAAAAAAGGGTAAAATGATAACTTAACACCTCATGAAGTAATATGAATAGGAACAAAATGTTAACTGCATTTTTATAAAATGTACCGAATTCAGTCGGTACCGAGTACTAAATATGCGTATGGAACTTTTTTGAAGTAAGGGGATAAAAGGGAAACAATGTAATGCTATATCTTTTAAACAAATGAATGTTTGAATATCCTTTATAGAATAGTAAACTATGTATTTGATCATAATATGCTCTTTAGCAAAGTTGTTGCGCATAAGCCGACGAAGGTTTTTAAAATTACTCAAAATGTAAGGTTTCTAAGTTGGTATGACCAATTTCCAAAATTATTTAAAATGAATTGAACTGTAAACTATGCATTTGATCATTGGAAAATTAAAAAAAAAAAAATGAATAAAATGATTCAAAATGAATTGGATATTTGTGTTATGTCTTTCCTCTAAATTATTTTAGTTGGTTAGTACTTTTTACAATAAAATATATGAACACTTTAAAAGGCAATGCTCGGTCACCCAGGTACTTAATTTTTATATACAGTGCACGATGGACCGAAATGAATATTTAATAGGAATAAATTCATAACATTATAAATACTTAGCCGGTATTTCTAAACTTTTCTGATATTTAAAGTGGGAGTAGCCCCGCCCATATAAAAAAAAATTATTTTATCGTATACCTGGCCCACTATTTGAACAAGGATAATCAAATTTGCTGTGGACATCTTTTTTTTTTTTTAAGAATATTTATTTACATTTAACTGAGCCCAAAATAAGTACTAAATAACAAATCAATAAATAAAGTATAAAACATAAAAAAGAAAAAATATTAATATTAAACTATATATAAAGGATAATTTTAAATAACAATTGCGTAAAGTATAATAAAGTAATTGTGTAATTATAAGTTATTATTTTTTTTCCTTTAGTCGATCTGAACGCAATCGACAAATTCTTATTCCAAAATTAACATCTATGTTGGAAAGATCTTTTCATGTTCGTATTGCACGAATTTTTAATTGTCTACCAGATTTTCTTAAAAACTTTACCTATTCATATGAAGCTTTTAAATCCAAAACTTTGATTTTACTTCAAAACAATAATTTATAATTATACAATTATTTTATTATACTTTACGCAATTGTTATTTAAAATTTTTTGCTCTTTTCATTCTTTATATATTATCTAGTTTATTATATAGTTTAATATTTAATATTTTTTATGTTTTATACTTTATTTATTGATTAGTTATATAGTACATTTTTACATTATAGTAGAATTTTTTGTTAACTTTATATATGGCCCTTTGGGCTCAGTTAAATGTAAATAAATAAATATTCGTATTGAAATATAAAAAAAAAAAAAAAAAGTTTTGGGTTTAAAAGTTTCATATGAATAGGTAAAATTTTTAAGGAATTCTGGTAGACGATTAAAAATTCGAACATGAAAAGATCTTTCCAACATAGATGTTAATTTTGGAATAAGAATTTGCTGATTACGTTCAGATCGACTAAAGGAAAAAAAAAAGAAGTGATATGTAGATTACTATTATTTGTATATATTTTGTAAAAACAAAACAGAAGTCTGGATTTAACATAGTTTAAGAATGAACAACCCAAAAATCTGACATATACTGACATATACATATACTGAAACATGATTTCTCCTACGAAAGCAATATAAGTAACGAATTACCTTATCAAACAATTTTGTTAGAATGTTCAAATTATAACCAAAAGTACCACTATATATTTCAATGCCATAAAAAAAAAATTGGCATTATAACGAATTATCAAACACTTAACATTCATAGGCAAAATTAAATTAATATTGTAAATTCTTCTCAACGTGTAATTAACTTTAGATATAACAAAATTAATGTGCCTATCAAAGTTAAGTTAATTATCTAAAATCAAACCAAGACATTTAATATGATCAACATACTGAACGTTAACACTATTGAAATTTATGTTCAGTTCAATAAAAGGTATACCAAAAGACATAGCTTTTGTTTTTGAAACTTAACATCTTAACATTTAAGATGTATAAGCACGCGAAAAATGGAGGCTATAGATTAGTACGCTATAGAATTAGTACGTGGCGCCTTCCATACAAAAAAATTATCTATATATTTTCGAATTACAATATTTATTAATATAGTTTTACTACAAATAAATATATGTGTTTTCACATAAAATTGTTCCGGAAGTAGGAATGGTAATGCAAAAAAGTACAATTTTTGCATACCTTAATAAAGTCGAGAGCATGATTCCTCTAATATATTTAACTACAATAAAATCTTAACAAATTGAAGGAAAGAGACTTGGTATGTACGTTAAATATTATTGTAATTAAAACATAATAAAAGTCAACATAATGAAATTTTAATATGACATGAATACAAAGACGAGGATAGATAATAAACTGATATTGTTCACTTGCACTTCAAATGAGTTGTTCCGCTTTTAGAATATTGATAACACAAAGTTCATTTTATGACATTTTTTTGCAAACTGGTTATATATATTCTGTACCTCGTTTCTGTATTTCTCACATCGAGTAATTTCTCACCTCGAATAATTTCTCACCTCGAACGGTGATAATATGCAAAAAGCAATGTTAGTTGAAACGATTAGTTGGCAACATACATTATTTTTATAACAATTTCACTGTTCGATGTGATAAATAATTCTATGCGAGAAATACAGAAACTAGGCACTGGCTTTTTGAGTGTCTAGTGTTATAAACACTCAATTCCAGTGATTCAACATATTCAGTATTGGTTAAATGCTTAAATTTTAACCATTTTTCATTTTTTCAAATAAGTAATTTGCGCGCTGACTCAAATTTTTTTCTTTAATCTTAAACATCACTAAATGGTCTAACGTTTGCCTGCAATTTTTTTTATTTTCTTCATATATTTAACTTTTACACAAAATTATTTTTATGCAAATAACATTTACTAACCAAATTTGTCAACAGGAATGATCTATATTTTGTCCGGAAAACCACGATATATGGCAATGTAATATTAACTTTCATTAAGTTGTCGAAATCCTCGAAAATTGTAAGACTATGTGTTGACAAAAAAAAAAAAACGAAAAAATAATAAGAACTTTGTATATTTTGTAAAATATAATTAATTGTTTTTTTGAAAATACTATCAAAACCTAATTTTATTTCAATATTTAGTTAAAGCTCCTTTCATTTTTATCACTTCTTGGCACCTTTGCGTCATAGAGCCCACAAGGTTTGCGTAAACGCTTCCTGAATTTTTCTTCCAAATTTCGTTCCTATTTTTACTTTTAAAACTTGCAATTTTTTTAGGACTCCTCAGAAATTATTTAGAAAAATAAAATGCTTTCATTTGCGGAGGAGGAAATGCACTTAAAATAGGAATTTATGGAGGACAATAATCCCAAACCTCTGCCAGAAGTGTTAAATAGTTTTTTTTTTGTCGAAAATGATGAGCCGGTTTAAAAGTGGTCATCGCAGTTACCAGACCTAAATTCTATTGAGCATCTCTAGAGAGTCATAAAAAACAAATTACAGGCTTTAAAACTAAAACTAGGGACGAAATGTGGAAACAAATTATGGAAGCGTGGTATTTACTTCTCGCCGAGCGTTTGCGCAAACCTTGTGGGATATGTGCCGCTGAGTGATAGAAATGAAAGAAGCTTTAACCAAATATTGAAATAAAACTAGGATTTATTTTCAAACAATCAATTAATTATATTTCGCAAAATATAATAAGTTCTTGTTATTTTTTCCAGACATTTTTTCAAAAAGCGACCTGAGGGTGAAAAACAAGGATAAAAAATAAGGTAAAAAAAATAATATTTAAATTATTAAAATGGCTCTCCTGGACAAAATCGGTTATTACCCTTAGGTCCCTTTCTATTTTACTCGCTACATATGTTTAATTTATCGTATTTACTTTATTTTATTTATATAGGAGTAAATCAAAATTTAAAAAAATATGCAATTTTTCATCAGTTCTTATTATTTTTTCCGCCACTGTATGTATATTAGGGGT
This sequence comes from Stomorhina lunata, assembly GCA_933228675.1. Taxonomy (NCBI): domain Eukaryota; kingdom Metazoa; phylum Arthropoda; class Insecta; order Diptera; family Rhiniidae; genus Stomorhina; species Stomorhina lunata. The sequence continues at coordinate 9,631,951 of OW121745.1, forward strand.
TACAAAATAATGTGATAAATGAAGAACCGCTCGACTGATTTTGAGCAAACTTCACATAAACCATCTGCTAAATAGTCTGAAAAAAGCCTAAACATTTGGTTTAGTTAGGTGAGCCCGTTCTTGAGTTATAAAATAACAACGAAAAGTGGTATCGATTTTTATATATGTGACAACGCATATAGAAAAGGAGCTTAGGGTATTTTGCGCGCATAGAGAAAGGGACCTAAGGGTAAGAACGGTTTTGTTCAGGAGAGCTTTAAAGATTTAAATATTATTTGTTAACCTTAATTCCCTTTCTCTATGCGCTCAAAATACCCGTAGGTCCCTTTCTCTATGCGCTGGCACATATATAGAATATATCTATTGCAATGTTTTACAAATTTTATAATATAGATTTTATATTTTCTGTCGATGGGTTTGAAAGGAGATTTCTTGGGTTTGTCTTAAAAAGTTTGTTTCCTATCGCATTGAGTATTTAAGTATGTGTTCTATTGGGTTGAGTTTTGTATTGCAGTAAGGGCAAATGTACGAAATATCAGGTTTAATTATATGTCTTTGTGTGCAGCTAGTATTTCCAAGTCTAAGTCCAACATACTTCCTACATTCTAGAGTGCTCATAAATGTGTTACAGTTAAGGCAATTTTCAAAATTTAATTTTGATTGGTTTACTTGATATAAATGATAATATAGAAGAAAAACTTTTTTTGCAAAAATGACACCGAATCCCCAAATCTTCGGGGAACATTAAAAAAATGGGGGACGCGCTTCTTGCTTTTTATGGTCTTTTTTTCAAGTAATGGTGTCTGTTTATGGTTATATTTTGTATTTGTTCTTCGATTAGATAACTATGCAGGGACCGTTACAATTATGACATTTATAATAAAAATCGAAGTTTTTATTTTATTTGTAGTAATAATTATTATCTGGTTCATTTATTTTTTTATCAAATATATTTGTCAAATTCTGATTTTTATTTTTTTGGCAAAAATATTTGTCAAGATCTGATTTGTTTCTGTTCAAAATACACTAAGTCAAAAATCTACTTCATGACTTAACTTCTTAAAAAAAATACTCTTAAGTAAAACCACAATTTTTTTAAACATTTTTTATTTGATATGATAAGCGTTAAATAGAATACAAAAAATACAAAATATTCACAACGTTTGGTAACAAAAAAGCCCAAAAATTAATTTTACAGCTAACAGCAAAAGTGTACATACGATGTATTTTTCCTGAATTACTGAACAATAGAGTGGTTCGAAAAAAAAGTTGAGTCAGTCACCCTCTAGGATTAAAGATAATGTAAAAATAGTTCTAATTTTTTTTTTTTATTTTTTTTACCGCGCTTACAAATACCGCCCTTTTTGTATTTTGTTAACTGTGTCGCCATCTTTAGTCCAATCATAACACTTTATACATCGATGTTCAGGGCTCTGTAAGGGCGACACAGTGAACAAAATACTAAAAGGGCGGTATTTGTAGGCGTGGTAAAAAAATAAAAAAATAGTTTTTGGAATTGTTTTAACATTATCTTTAATCCTAGGGGGTGACTGACACAACTTTTTTTTGTATGGAAGGCGTCTGTCCTGTCTGTACGCGTTTTGTTTTGCACGTCTTTTGTCTGTCCATATGTTCGCGTTTAGTGTCTAAAAAATAAATATAAAATATAATAATAAATAAACTAAAAAAAAATTGTGCAAAAAATATAAAATAAATTAAATAACTATAAATAAAATATAAAATCAAAGAACTTTAAATATAATATAAAACAAAACCAAAAATTAAAATTAACAAACAGTGAACATAAATACATAAATAAAATAAAAACACCATAAAAAACAAAAACTTTAAAAAACCAGTTTTCAAGCTACAACAAACAAAATAACACAATTACAACAACACCCAAATTCTTCAAACTCTCCATAACATCAACAATAACACCAACAACAATTAAATCTCTTCACCACTCGTCAACAAAATTTTAAATTAAATAGTGTTGGCACTACGCACAAGTGCTGGCACTGCGGCCCGTTTTTTTTTTAAATACAATGACCAGGCCAGGGCTTTTATGGCCCTTTTTAGCAATTGTCATTGTGTTCTCTTTTCCATCCCCATTACTTTAGAAATATCGATGAATTAATTGTTGTCAAACTATTTAATGGTGAAGGTATAACACTGACCATTGAATAGTACTACTGACATCAAGTAATAACTTTGATAATTTCTGTTGTAAGTGAATAATTGATTTGAATTTTAATATATAGCAATGGCAGATCGTTTTAACATAAACTTCTGCAACATACGCGGACTTAGAGCGAATTTCTTCTCCGTTTACGCACACATTTGTCTCCATCGGCCGGATATTTTCGCCTTATGTGAAACCCAGGTATCTGAGGATGCTGATCCACAGGATTTTCATATACCTGGGTATCACTTTTGCACCTTTTGTACTTCGGGTTTCTTTACAGAAGCCCAAACGCGGATAGGGACACAACGTTATCTGGCTTCGATGCCCTCTCCGATTCAATTACGAAGATCCTTGAGAGTTGCCCGAACAGTGAAATTGTTATTGCTGGTGATTTCAATGTTCACAACTCGTCCTGGCTTCGCCATTCTAGCCACACAACTCCTGAAGGCCAATATGTTGAGCTATTCGCCGCGCATAATCACCTAGCGCAACTAGTGAATGAACCAACGCATATCTCATGTGTTGAAGGACACCAGCAAAATACACTTGACCTTTTCCTTACTTCACACCCTGACAAGTATGAAGTAAAGGTTCTTGCGCCTCTTGGAAATTCGGATTATTGCACCATTTCTGCCTCTTTTTCGTTCTCCGGACTTCGGAATGTTTCACAAACAGCCACGAAACGTTTAACTTATTTATACGAAAAAGGTCGTTGGTCTGAGCTCAACGAATTTTTTAGGCATTTTAACTGGAAACTTTGCTTTCTTGACAATAATGTCAGTGCCTCGGCTGAAATGGTGTCTAATGTTATTAAGCTGGGAATGAAAATGTTCATCCCAGTAAAAAATATTTCGATTAAACCAAAGTTAAAAACTTGGTTTAATCAGACGTGCAAACATGCAGTCAGATCTCGAGAGGTTGCTTTCAGTAACTGGCGTAATAACCAAAATCCAGTTACTGATTTGCAGCGCAAACAGGCAAGGCGTACGTGTGCCAATGTATTAAGGCGTGAAAAGGCTCTGTACGAGCAACGTCTTCGTACTAAAATTCTTGCTGCTCCTCGGGGCAGCAAGAATTTCTGGTCATTCGTTAAAAGAGTCAAGAATAATGCTAGTTTTACAATTTCTTCTCTTTTAAATGATGGTCAAACATTCACAGACCCGGTTGATAAAGCTAACCTTTTAGCTGAACTATTTGCAAGCAATTCTCGCTTGCCGGAAAGCACCCAACCTCTGCCCGAGTTCGAAAGAGTATCTGTAACTATGCCAAAGATATTCTTTCGCGGGTTTTATCGGATCTCAATATAAATAAGTCTTCAGGGCCAGATGGCATTCCAGCACTGGTCTTGAAGCAGTGCTCTTCGACGCTTTCGCGTCCATTAGCTAACCTTTTCAGCACCTTGTATCATGCGGGTACATTTCCTCGGTGCTGGAAGGTTGCTAATGTTACGCCAATCCCTAAAAAGGGTGAGGCTAACAACCCTGAAAATTACCGCCCAAGTGCAATTTGTTCTGCACTCTCCAAAGTTTTGGAGAGTATGGTAAATCACCATCTTGTTAAATATCTAGAGTTTAACAACCTACTAAGCGACCGCCAGTATGGGTTCCGTAGGGGCCGCTCTACGGGAGATCTGCTACCCTTCCTATCGGAAAAATGGTGTCAATCAATACACCGTTTTGGCGAAAGTAAAGTTGTGGCTCTAGATATTTCCAAGGCGTTTGATAGAGTGTGGCACGGAGCACTTCTATCAAAACTTATTGCCTTTGGTGTCGGTAATAACTTCTCTCGGTTTATATCGAGCTTCCTCAGAGATCGCACTATACGAGTTGTTATAGATGGGTTCTCCTCAAACGAGTTCAAGATTAACTCAAGGGTACCGCAAGGCTCTGTTCTTTCTCCTACTCTATTTCTCATCTTTATAAATGACCTTCTTCGTCAAACTTCCAATCCTATCTACTCTTTTGCAGATGATAGTAACATTTGCCATTCATATTCATTCAATCGTAGGCCAAGCCTCCTTGAGGTTGACACTATGAGACAAAACATGAATGAATCATTAAACCGCGATTTAGAAACAATTTCAGAATGGGGTCGTACGAATAGAGTTAATTTTAATGCGCGGAAAACTCAATGTTGTATGCTTACGCATAAACGCACGGCAAATCATGTTACTTCATCTGTATTAATGGGTGGTGTACATATTGAGGAATCAGATGCTCTTGATGTTCTAGGCATGAGAATACAATGTGATGTCCGTTGGACAAAGCATATCTTTCAAGTGTCGAAAGAAGCATTCAAGTGCCTCGGTTTTCTGAAACGGTGTAAGAGATACTTCACTTCTTCTGATTTCCTTACTATTTACACCACCTACATCCGACCGAAAATGGAATACAACTCTCATGTATGGGCCGGTGCTTCAAAGTCTATTTTGGAGCTTCTCGACAGAGTGCAAGAGAGGGCTAAAGTGCTCATCGGTGACAGTAGGGTATCCAACTCTATTGATTCACTGGAGCACCGTCGCAATGTGGGTTGTGTCTCACTGTTCTATCGTTACTACTTTGGAATGTGCTCTAACGAAATCAGGGAACTTGTTCCCGAAACTCGAACTTTTTTACGCAACACACGTCATTCTGCAACGTCATTCTGCAAGAGCACATTCGATTGGCCGGTAGACCGAACAACACACTACAGAGAAAATTCGTTCTTTAGTCGTACAGTTCGTATGTGGAATTCGCTTCCCGCAGAAATTTTTCCAGCCAGTTGCAATATAGGTAAATTCAAATCAAATGTCCACAAACACTACTCCATCTATCCTCCTTCCCATAACCTGTTTTCCTAGTTCCAACACAATGCATCGCATAAGTAGGGGTCATCCCCTGAGTGCTGGTCCTAAATTAAAAAAAAAAAAAAAAACCGCTCTACTGAACAACTTCTTGTATTTCCTCTTATTGCATCGAAAACTTCCTATAATCTCTTAGGCATTGATGCTGCAAGATTTTTGGTTACTTCATCTGTGATATTATCCCATTCTTTCTGCAATATAATTTTTAATTGATATTTAGATGTGGCTCTTTTATTTTCAAGATTTTGTTTAAAATGAGCCCACAAGTGTTCGATTACATTTAGGTCAGGTGACTGCGGAGGGTGGCGAAGGTTTGTTTTCACATTGTAAAGGACCCATTCTCTTACCAGTCCTGAGCTGTGTATGATCGTTATCATGCATGAAAATAAAATTGTCTTTAAGATTGAGTTTGTTAACACTTGGCATAAAATCGTTTTTTAGAATGTCTATATAACCTCGACTATCCATAATACCATTCTTAAATCTTAATTTTCCAACTCCACCAGAGCTCATTCAAGCCCACACCATCACGGAGCCACCACCGTGTTTCACAGTACTACAATCATTTTTTTTGTCCCAAGGCAGTACCTCGTTCTCTCCAAACTCTGGCTCTGCCATCGTTCACTAGTCTGTAAAAGTAACCCGTTTTTAGAACGAAGGATTGTTTATACAGTCATCTTTGTACTTGGCGGCATAGTCAAAGCATTTCCTTTTATTGACAGGAAATGCTTTTTCTGGCTATGAACGACTGAAGTCCAGCTTTTCGAGTTCAAAATCAATACAGATCTTCAAATTTTGAGAAAAATGATACGTAACTAAATTTGTTGCATCGAGTGTTTCTTAGCAATTATTTTTTTTACTTTTTCTACATTTTTCAATTATTTTGGAAATATAAACCTTTATTGGATTTATTTGATTTTCCTGAATGTTTTCTGTCCGCCAATTATTTTGTACAGCATAAACGTGAAACATTTATTTGATCACCCAAAATTGACTATAAAAAAAATAATAATAAACATAACGTAAATGTTCATGGCGATTTTATGACAATTCTAAAAGAAAGGAAAATAGGTTCATATTCTTTTACACCCAATATAAACAATTGTCTCTAGTGTTACGTGGGTTGTATCACAAAACAGAAGAAAGTGAAATAAAAACGGCTTTAGACAAGTTGGTGCCAGGGCCGAAATGAATAATTAACAGGTAGGTAGGTATGTATAAAAAAATATATTTCATCGATCATCTGAAATTTTTAACGTTTTTTATTGCATCTCCGGCACTTAATGCTGGATATGAACTTTTCTAATATTTAAAGTGGGAGTAGCCCCGCCCATATAAAAAAATTATTTATTATAGAACACAAAGTTTAATTTTTTCATTTTATGACATTTTTTGCAAACTGGTTATATATATCCTGGCTTTTTGAGCGTCTAGTATTATAAACATTTAATTCCAGTGATTCAACATATTCAGTCTAGGTTAAATGCTTAAATTTAAACCATTTTTCAAATAACTTCAAATAAGTAATTTCTGTCATTTTTCTGAAAAGTAATATAAATGGACCTTAGGTTGCGCGTTGACTCAAATTTTTTTCTTTAATCTTAAACATCACTAAATGGTCTAACTTTTGTAGTGGTTTGCAAAGTATGCAATCGTCTGCAATTTTTTATTTCCCTTCATATATTTAAGATTTTTGTTAAAAAAAAAATTCAACTTTTATACGAATTTCTTCTTACTCAAATAACATTTACTAACTAAATTTGTCAACAGGAATGATCTATATTTTGTGCGGAAAACAACGATGTATGGCAATGTAAAATTAACTTTCAATTAGTTGTCGAAATCCCTGAAAAAATGTAAGACTATGCGTTGACAAAAAAAAAAACGAAACGAAAAATTTGTTACCTTTGGCGTTGCCGTACTTCTAAGATAACAACCAAAGTTTTTAATTGTTTATGACATAATATAGCATAAGTACCGGTGATTATAACTGAGTGGCTTTTAATAATATTAAACGATTTAAGAAAATTAATTTATTCGCCTTAACTTCTTCTAGCCGACCCATCGTGGATTGTGGCGAAAGTTTTAAAATTTTCCACCACCATTAAAAATAAGGTCGACACTGGACTTTCTTAGTCTTCCTACTACCAATCAAAAAATAAACCGACGTGTCATATATGTATTTAATTTGTATTAAGGCAATCAATAACATAGGAGAAACCGAAGAAGAAAAACGATGAAATTCAGATGCCAGCTGTGGGGACATATTGCTCGAAATTGCAATTCCGATTTCAAATGTGTCAAATGCACCCAAATACAGTTACCTTGCCTGAACCATACGGAAAATCGTGGGCCTAAGTGCGTTAAATGTGAAGAAGAAGGACACCCCGCAAACTGGAGAGTATGCCCCATATTAAAATATATATATATATATATATATCGAACAAATCGGAGCGACTAAAGCGGCCCTCAACTCAACTAACTGCAGAGATATATGTAATATTAACTTTTCAAATATAGCCCAGATGTACTTTTAACTGAATTAAAGAGTCTGGTATACCCATACTTTTCAAATATATCTGAAGTATTTATCTAATCAAGAGCTTTTCAATATAGTAATGGCACGCAATAAATTACATGTTTTGGCAATATTGACGTGATATTCACTTAAAATTTTTATATGTTACGTAAATATCTAAAACTTAAAGCATAGTATTTATGATTGACAAAGAACAACTACCAAATCTTATTACTACATTACTACCAATACATTAATATTACATTTTTTCCAAGAGTTGGTTACTTGCCCGACGTCTTAACCCATATTTTTATCGCAGCACATGTTGGTTCAATACTTTAACGGTTGTTAACGTAGCTTCCCAGGTGATACCAGGAGGAGGTTTGTGTCCGCAGTCGAGTTGAATGATAACCAAGATAAGCCTGGGCTTATCAAGTTCAGACCAATCAGAACCGTTGCTTGGTATGCAACATCCCCTACATCACAATTGACAGTACTAGTTTTGTTATAGTATTGTAAAATTTTCAATTTTGCATGACAAGTCATCCAAAATTTTACTATCGCTAAATTTGGTTTGATTTGTGATTTAAAAAGCTTTCTCAAATAAACTTTTCCTTAATATGTAATCGAAATGCTTTGGCTGGTTGCATTTCGTATGATAGACCTACAGATCTTAACAATTTAACCAATATTTTAACATTCACCAGAATATTTTTCTAAAGTTAACAAACAAAAATAAATAAATTATAATGAGTTTTGCTATAACGACATTAGGTCAATTTTCAGTTAATTGTTTTCACATTTTTATTGTTAACAAAATCATATTATTAAAAAAAACATCATTGAAAAGAATAATGATAATGAAAAACAAATCATTGACGTCAAATCGTCAATTAATTACTAAAAATAACTCTTTATAAACTCATAAAAAAGTTCTTATTCTTATAAAGGTATACTGTCCCAATCAAAAATTATTTGAATTAATTTTTACAACCGTTATTGCTTCCAAATTCCCCTAGGATTAAAGGTTACTTGTAACTCACGCATGCTGTTTCAATCTTTTATTAAAAACCTTATTATATACTACCCTTATTCAAAAGTTGAAATAATTGTTTAGGTTACAATTATTTCAGTTTCACACAAATTACATAAGTGTTCTCTAGTTTAAAATTTTATCGAAAATAGCAAACCTTTTCCAAGCTTTGGATTTGCAGAATAATAACAATAATTTATTTTTTGGAGTTACTGAAATCCAGATATAACGCTGCATACATAGTTTTATTTTCTAGCAAAACTAATTGCCGAGATTCAATATTTATTAAATATTTTTTGCTGTCTACAGTGTCAACATTTTTTTACTTAAAAATTAATTTCATCCAATATATATAAAAATTCCATAGAAGATGTTGAAATTCTTGTAGTTTGAAATTAATCTCATTTACCGAACCAAAAATGGACACTAAGTTTTCAATTGTCATCCGTTAATTTTTACGAAGTTGGTCAGAATCCAAAAGATTACATATGCAAAATTCTTTAAGTTTTAAAATTCGCTTAATCATATTATATGTTGAGCTCCATCGAGTCACGTCGTTAATCACTTAAAACGATATATAATTGTCATTTCATTTGGAAAATCATAGTATATTTATTTATTATTAAAAGATATTCGACTTCAACTTTGCTTTAGAAGTTACAGAATTATTTCCATTCTATTTTTAGACCATCCCACTGTGCGACTTCTAATTGTGGTTTTGGCATTCTACAATCTATTAGCCTATACCTGAAATTGAAACTTATAAAATAAAATACCAGGCACTAAAAATAACCAACATCGTAAAAGCAAAAAAAAGACACAGATAGATTTGATATGTTTATTTGATGGTAGTCAGTAACTAAACTGCATTATAGAAGTTGCATACAAAATAGCCAGTCGTTATCATCAATTTCAGCCTTGTCACGCAATGTTGCTAGTTTCAAAAACCAATTTCGCACGAATAGGAGAAAAAATATGTAACTTAATTACTATGGAAAAAGAACCTTTTGTTAAAAAAAAAACGTAGAAAAGAACCTTTTGTTTAATGTCCATTTAATTGTTTTTGAGAGATTACGACCTAAAATTGCAAAAAATAAGAAAAAACGAAAATGTAAAAAGTATGCAAAAAGAACCTTTTGTTCCGCAGCTCCTCATCTAAAATAACCGCTTAGCCCAAGAAAACAGCTCATATCGCTAACATTTTCGGGGGTTCTAAAATCAGTGATTTCATTAACCTTTATTTTACCTGGCTTGAAACCATCGTGAGATATCTTGTGACCAAGAAAAGTAAAACTGCCTTTAACAAATTCACATTTCCGTGGATTCAGAGCAAGATTGAGTTAAAGCAGTACCTTGAAAACTCTCTTTAATTTTTCAAGCATTTCAACTCCATTTACAGCGCCAACAAGTATGTCACCCATGTAGTGAATCATGTCACCAAGTACTGTGCAGTCTTTCAACTTTGCAAAGTTCGACCGAAATTCGTATATCAAATCAGTTGTAACGAACGATGTATGCCTTCGGCTTTGAGGTTCAATAGGTATTTGGTAGTGTCCGCTGTTCAAGTCTAACGTTGAAAATATCTTGTACTGCATCGCTAAGTCCAAGCGTTCCTCTGCATATATTAGGCATCGGGTGGATTTGTTTGCCCGTATGACGATTTATCATGCGATAGTCGAAACATATCGTTTTTAAATAGATCTTGAACCATTTCCTTAACTATTTGCCGTTTAGGCTACGGAATTTTATAAAGGGCTTGTGTAATAGGTTTGTTGGTATTGAATTCTATTTTTAATTTTTTAACATTAGTTTTTTCTATCTGGCTTAAGTCCTTGCAGGTAACACAAAGGGACCGCTTTTTGGACCCAAGTGACGCTGACCTACATCGGCTGCCTGCCTAACCTAACCTAAGTCCTCCGCAAATAAATGTTTATACTCATTTTTTTATTTGTTTTCTTTTATACACGCATGATGACGATTGTTCTTTAATAACGAAATTGAATCGTAACTCCCCCAGAATTGATCTACGTAACATAAATGCAGTGTTTTATATATTTGCATTTTAAACAAAATTTGGAAATAAATTCTCAATATTCCGTAATTTTTCAATGGAAAATGAAAAAACTTTTAGAAACTTTGCATCTAAGAAGGTAAAAACGGGTAAAAAGGGAAAAAATCGAAAACTTAAATCTCCTAAAGTAATAGGTATAGAAAATTTTAATTACGTTTTGAACAACTGTAAATATAAGTGGACAGGTGTTTAGTACTTTATTGAAACTATGCCCGATAAGGGGTAAAAAGTGGTGAAAGTATTTTTTTTGTGCTTTTTTAACCCACACTTATCTTTTGAATCAAAAATAGAGAAAGGAACTTTGTACTAGAATCAATAAACGTGAAAAAAAATATTGAATACGTATTTGGTACTTTTTTGATTTTCGGGGCCAAAATGGGTACAAAAAGGGATAACTTAAAATCACAGGTATTATAAATGGGAACAAAATGTTAATTGCGTTTTTATAAAATCTTCTGAATTCAAATGTACCAAAGAAGTACCAAATATGCAGATTGAACTTTTGTAAGATTAGGGGATACAACAAAGGTTTCTTAATTGGCATGACTAATAACCGACAGGTGGCGGTTATTGGCCATTCAAAGTGAATTAAATCGTAAACTGTGTATTTGATCATGCTGTGATATTTAACAAAGTTGTTACGGACGAGCCGACGAAGGTTTTTTTAGTTAGTTTGACCGATTTCCGACAGGTGACGCCACTTAAAACCACTTAAAGTTAATTACATCGTAAACTGTGCATTTTATCATGCTATTATCTTTAGCAAAGTTGTTGCATATGAGCCGACGAGATTTTCTAAGTAAGTATTTATGGCTAAAAATTATTCAAAATTAATTGAACTGTAAACTATGCATTTGATCATGTGTTGATCGGACAAAATGAATTTAATGATTAAAATGATTAATTGGATATTTGTGTGCGGTGTCTTTTCTATAAATCAATTTATTTGGCTAATACTTTTACAATAAAATATTTGAAAACTTTAAAATTTGCCTCAAAATGCTTATCTTAAAGCTTCGAGTAAAGCTCGGTCAACCAGGTACTTTTATATAGTCTGAGGGAGAATATTCACTATTACTTTTATCAATGTTGAACATTGGTACAGTTTAACAAGCATTTACTCACGTTTTTACAAAAAATTTACATTTTCGCGAAATTCTTCGATTTGAAATCACAGGTACCTCGAAACGTTTAATGATACCGACCTCATCTTTTTTTTTGATTTCTCCCATTGTTTGGTTTGTGATACTGGAAAGCAAATCTATTATAACAAAATTTTCAAAAAACTAAAAATGTTGATGACTTAAAATAAAGCTCTTTTTTATATCCCTTTAAAAAAATTAATTCTAAGCCGTTAAATTTTAGGCAAAACCGAAAATACTCCATTTTTTCCTATTTCAACCTAAATATTTCAAAAATTAAAAAAACAAAAATGTAAAAAAAAGTTTAAAAAGTTTATTTGATGACAGTCAAAATGTAACTAAACTGCATTATAGAAAAATAAAATAAAAAGGGATAACAATTCATTGAAAAAAGAAAACAAATCATTACAGAATTCACAAAGGGTTTTGTAGGCTTCAAGAAATGCTTTTTTCTCGCAACAGAAAAAAATTGCAATTTTACTTTTTGAAATAATTTGTACGTTAATTCCAAAGGTGAATCGGTCTATTTTTAAATTTATTATTTTATTCACTAACAAATCTTTGATTTTGTTTTAATTTCTTCTGACTTTTTCATCATTAAATCCATTACGTTTCTGGAATTAATTGTCTGCAATTTTAGGCCTTTGAATAATTGATATATTAAAACTTTAAAAGAACTGGAGTTTAAAAATGAAAGAGGGAATGATTTTTTAGCGATCATATCAACGCACGCGTTAACTGCGTCTTCTTTGTTCATTTTCACTACAAACTTTCTTGTTATTCAATTTTTATTGCATTCATCAGCTTTAAATTTTTTAGCAACATACTTAAAAATTTCTTTATGAAGCTTTTTCAGATGCCTTTTTAAAGTTGTCGTATAGTTAACTATGTTTTTTAATTAATATGGCTGCACCTGTCCCAAGTTTTAAAATAAACTTTTGTTTATTTTAATTATTTTCGAACCCCATTTATAGCATTTTTTCTGAGTCGCCAACAAAGCAAATAAAGAAAAGATAAACTAATACTTACTTCAATACTAAATTTTTTTAAGTATTCAGTAAAATTTCATGAATACTGATTTTTTTGCAGTAATCAATAAAAATATACCGAAAAAGTACTGGTACTACAAAGTTCCCATCTATGTATGTATGTACGTATATCTATTATTAAAACAAATTTTATTTTTTGCTCTTAGATAACGTACACATAGATAACGTACAATTTGTGATCTTTAGTTTCGAAACTAATAAATACTTGGCGTCATCTATGCTTGTATTTTTTATTTACATAATTATACCCCTTTTAATTCGGCGTCATTTTTCTTTTCTCCTTCTACTAAAACAGTCAAGCCGACTTAATATTGTAAAATTCGTTAAGGAAAGTGTTCTTCTGGATATGTCCAAGTTTCAACTCGACATAATATTTTGGCACACGTTATTGTTGGATCAGTTGCTATGTCTTGATGATGTGCCACAAGACTTTGTTTGTTTTGATAATCAGCCTTTTTACGATTGTCTAAGTCGTATTTGACTACAACAGTTAGTACTAGATTAATGAAATTGTATTGATGTTTTTTTTTTTTAACTAGTACTGTTTCTCAACTGTCGAAGATACGACTTCGACAATCGTAGTAAAGGTGAATATAAAGTTTTGTTATTTTCGTTGCTGCAAAAAATAATAAAATTAGTCCTTAGACATTTTTCTGATCGCAAACGTTCAAGCTTCTTTTTACTGGATCAGTATTCGTTAGCGGCTAAGAAGCGATAAAGTTTCCAATTACGTAAATGCCTGACGCGCTAGTCTCTCTTCTACTAGCTACATCCTTTTTTAAAATTCTTTCTGAAGGAACACTTGTATCAGACTTTATGATGTCAGATGAATATTCTATAGTCAAAATTTGTCCTAATAGCAACAAGTTATATTTCTCAGGCCCCTCGTTAGTACAAAACAAATGAATTGCTTCAGGCGGTACACGTTCATTATTATTTATAACTCGAGACTTTATAAGTTTAATTTCAGCAGGCTTCATTTCTCCTAAAAAAATGTCCGTTAACTCAAAAAGTTAAAATTATCTCCAAGACTTTGTCCAACTAGAACCCCATACGGATTAGATTGATAAATGCTAAATATCAATTCATCTTCTACAAGAGGTAACTGTTTCAAGTACCCAAACACTAAATGAGATTTTATACATTATTGTACCGACCATGGATATTTCGTAAATAGTAAGTTTTAGTTCTAAGAATTTCGCTAACATAGAGTTTGCAGTATCACTTCTAAGGGATAAAATCTCTTCAGAGTATTGGTTTAATCTGCAATGAAAATAATGCGTGAAGTGTAGCTCCTCCTATATTAGAAAAAAAACTTTAATTAAGTCCGGATTAGAACCCGGTATGGAGTAAAATCTTTCACTTACTGATTGATAAAAAGTTTTAATTAGTCTACTTTTACCAACACAAAATAAATGGTGCAAATATTGACTCTGTTTAACATTTATTAGCTCATATTTGCTTATTAAAGGAGGCAATCTTATTATTCGAGTACTAGTTTCGTTGCCACCGTCGTTATTATTTTCTTGATTTCCATCGATTATTTCTAATATATTTATATTTTCGTCCACTGCTTACGCTTTAAATTCTAAATTCATAGTCAAGTATTTCAGGTGTCGCTTAGTTGTCATCTACATCATTATTATTAGTTTCGTTTTGGATGTGATATAGAATCTCATCAAGCTTACCTTCTTTAAATTGTTAAAAAATGATTGTTGTTTTTAATTGTATTTTGTGCAACATACATGTTTGTTCGTTGTCATCTATCTTCTATCTATATCTGCCATGGGCGCGAAATTTGTTTGCTATAACTAGTTATAGGCAAATAAATTCTGCTGACACACATACACGACACACAACAATTGTAAAGAGCATAAAAATACTTTTAAGCTCCAGATTTTTTACAAACTCTCACAAAAAACATCAATCAATCACTATGAAACACAAATGATGAAGCGAGAACGCAATACGGAGTTTTTTAAATTTTCTCTGCTGCTACTAATACAATCGCAAGTTTTCATATATGTTGTTGCCCTTCGCTGATCTATATATACATCTATATAAATTTGGTATTTTATGACCTCTATTACTTTGTATAACTGCCATGGATTTTTTCCACTACTTTGATCCTCTTTGGTATTAAGATGGACCACAGATGCTCGATAGGATTTTCATCTGGGGACTACGATGGTCCATGTAAAAGATTAATAATATATTCTTCAAACCATCACTTTGTTATTTTAGCAGCATATTTTGAGTCGTTATCTTTCATGAAAATGTCATTTTGTCTCAGTTCAAGACAAAATATACCTATACTTGGTAGTTATGAGTCTTTCAAAATTATAACAAAGTCTTTCGCATACACCCTACCTCTTATATACCGAAGTACCCCAAGCTGATTTTCACGAAAACAAACGAAAGCCATCAACATGCACCGCCAAAATTCAAATTGGTTGACATTTCGTTACTTTATCCTAACACTTTTATCGTCTCATGTTTATTTTGATATTTTTGATATTATATTATATTCTTCCTTTGATTTTTAAATTTTATTGAAATAATTAAGATGCCTCAAGCTTAATTATTTCAATAAAATTTAGTCTCATGTTTATTATAGACCATCTGACCCGTTTCGTCTAATTTTTGTCTAAGTTGACCATGTTGATTAATAAACATGGGTTAATAAAAATGTGGGGCCAAGTATATGCCAAAAAACGAAATTTTAAGGTGGACTTTTGATGACTTGGTGATGTTTTCGCTGAAATCTTCTTGGAGCACTTCGGCGTATTAGAGGTAAATGACTGTATTTCAGGAAATAACAATCGAGGTACTTAGCTTCAAAATAAACAAAAATTACCTACTATAACCTGCTATTTTCGGATTTTTAGATAGATAAAAAAGTGACATTAGTTTTTCTGACTTAGCTCTAATTTTCGAGACAATTTTTTTTCCGAAAAACATGTTTTTTTGCATATAATGCTAATAAAACAAAATCTACAACCGATAATTGTAAAAAAATATTATTTTTTTAAAGGATGGAATATTTTCTGCATTACTAATATTCAGAAAATATTCCATCCTTTCGTTCCTTAATTTTTAATAAAACCTATAGTTCTTAATTGATCATAACAAGATGTAGCTCGCTTTGTTTGGAACATATCCATCTATACAGCAATAGTAAAAAAAATGGAATAAAAAATATTGTTAGTACAACTTAAAGACAATACTGTCACCGAATTTTGTTTATTGAATAGGGCAAGACGTTTTTCAGTTATATTACTCACAGAAGCAAAGTGGGCGGATTCCGCCCATTTTTTTTTTGCATATGTCACCTCTTATGTGTCGACACTATATGTACCAAATTTTATTCCGATACCTCTTTTAACACCAGAGTTATTTATTTTGGCCAGCTAAAAATGGAAAAAAGTCACAGTGTGCGACGTTGAGTTTGGGATGTTCTATAGCTATAGCATTTTATATTTCTTACTTGTTTTTTAACCTTAATATAAAATCGATCAAAATGTTTTTGTTTTGTTTTGCAGGCTGAACGATCATGGGCCGAAAGAAATGGTGGTGCACCTGGCGATCCGACTGTATCTGGTGCTTCAACTACAATAGGTAGTGGTTTAGGAGCGGAAGCTTGGAATGGAAATACACCATCTTCAAGTCCAAGGAGAGAATTTAGCAATCATCCTAGAAATATGGAAAACTGGAGGCGCAGTCGCAATGATGATGGCTCTGGTGGGGAGGCATCTACTGCTTCACCATTTTCTGCAGAAGGAGGTTGGAGGACAAACACCTCTGGATTTCAGAATTCACATACACGTTGGAGTAGATCAACAAGTTGGAGAGATGACGAAGTGGCCAATAATGAAAACTCAGGAATTGGCGGTAATGCTGGAGGTTCTATTACAGCCGGGGGAAATATTACAATGCAACGTTCTAATTCAGCCATAGCTACGACACAAATTGAACGTGTCGGTCATTCAAATAATTCAGGAAAACAAACAGCACCTGGTGTTACACCTTCTATTTCGGCCACTTCTTCTGGTACAAGAAATTTGGCCACTGGAAATATTTGGCCAAATAACGCTACAGTTAGTGGCCAAATCTCAAATATGCAAGCAGATGGAAGTGTCAATGATGAAATGGCATTGCCTGAATGGGCAATGGAAAATCCTTCAGATTTTGGAGGTACTTTTGATTCAAGTGGTGCATTTCATGGTGCTGTTGAAGATGATGAACATTTGGACAATGACGATGAAAAAAAACATGAGATTCATTTGTGCGAAGGTAAAATGTTATTTGAAACAAAAGACCACGAAAACATATCTAAAAATTTGGATAAAAACTATAAATCTGAAAAGCCTTCTAATAGTTCTTCGTTAAAAGAGACTGACATTTTTAAAGAGTCTTTTTCTCCGTCATCCGCCTCACCTTTAACAATAACGACCAGCCATGAAAACGCCGAAGATTCTGATGATAATGACAAGTCTACACAAAACAATAATTTGATGCATAGTGATTCCCCTACCGAGCCTATTTTACAAAAAAGTATTTCTCAAAAAAATGGAGAAAGTAATTCTGATAATGAATACCTCAAAGATTCTGGCAAAAATTCTAACAATAATGTTCAAACTTATATAATTTCTACGACAAGCAGTGAAGAGAAAACGACAATCAAAAACGCAGGTGACTATGCAGAACGAATGATGAAAGTTACCGACGATATGATAGAGAAGTTAATAATGGACGATGAAGATACTAAAGATGATAGTATGAAATCATCTATATTGTCAGGCGGAAATAAAATAAATGTTCAACATGTTTTTGTATCAGCTTTACAACAACCTTCAAATTCAAATCATCCACCAACAGTTTCGCCAGCTTTAGGAGGTGGTGCAGTTCTAACAGGGCCCCCCAATATGTCTATGTATGAAATGGGCCGTATGATGGTAGATCGCACTCAAAATATAGCAGCATTACATCAGTTACAACAACAACAAATGGCGGCAGTGGCTATTGGCTTACAGCCTACACCTTCTCCACCACTTCACATGGCATCCTCAGCACCTACTGATTTATGGTTGTATCGGGATCCACAAGCTAAAGTCCAAGGACCGTTTTCTGCTTTAGAAATGACGGAAT
This sequence comes from Stomorhina lunata, assembly GCA_933228675.1. Classification (NCBI taxonomy): domain Eukaryota; kingdom Metazoa; phylum Arthropoda; class Insecta; order Diptera; family Rhiniidae; genus Stomorhina; species Stomorhina lunata. The sequence continues at coordinate 9,649,942 of OW121745.1, forward strand.
GGTATAGAGCTGGATACTTCAATGAAAATCTATTTGTTCGACGAGTATGCGACACGCGTTTTAGGCCTCTTGGTGAACTGATTAAAATTTGCAATGGTCAAATGCCTTTTAGTCATAGTCATTTAATTCCTATCGAGATAAATCCTACTTCTATGACTCCTCCTTTAAACACAGTGATACCATCACAGCCCTCGACACAATCAGCTGATTTCGTTATAAAAACTTTAAATGAACAACAGCAAATACAGCAGCGCGAAAAACTTAAAGGTAATGTAACAGCAGCTGCTGATTCGTTAAGCAATGCCTTAAAAAGTTTAATTAATTCTGTAGATATTTCTCAAGTTTTAAATATGCACTTCCAAACGCTGCAGGATCGTTTTATACGTAATAAAGAAATTGAAATTGTCAATGAGTTGTCCAAAAATGAATGCTTTCGACGATTATCCACCGCTGAACAAGATGCAGTTGTTAGACAAAAACTACAAATGATGGTATTGCCCGAGTATCTTACAAACTTAACAGGTTTGAGCAATTCTCTAGCTGCTTTAAATCCCACAGCTGGAATACAGTTATACGATACTATAGCCGAGTGCACCAAGAAAGAACAATTATTTAGTAACCATCAGGGTCAAACTCAACATCAAGCACAGACACCGCAGCAGCAACGCTCTAATCAACACGCATCCTCATCGTCTACGCCTTACATAAATGCTGAAGATTTTGTTATGAAAAATAAAAACTCAGGACATGATATGAACAGTAATGATTTGTTAAATGAATTTAATTTGCGAATGTTTTTAAGCAATGGTTCTGAGTCAGGTTCCGGTGGAGGTAGCAGTGCTCAAACTTTAAATTCACATGGACATGAGTTGCTAAATGACCAACAATTATTTGGTTCAGGTGCAAATCCTACAACAAATCCTCCAAACAATACATCGCAATGCCCAATGATGCAAACATGGATGAATTCATTAGCGGCAAATCGTACAAGTACATTTCCAAATCAACATCCATTGATGGGCAATGCTCAACCAGCGTCCGGTGTAAATAATCAGTGGCTTAACGGACCATTGGTAGGAATACCATCAATAAATTTGGCTAGAGAGCAGCATAGCGGAAGCAGCGTTATAGGTTTGCCGAAACCCGCACCTGCTTCAATGTGGGATGTTGCGAAATTAGATCGACACGTACAAGTCCAACAACAGCAGCAGATACAACAACATGAGCAACAATTACAACAACATATTCCAGAGCCAACATTTGATCATCTTCATTTGAAGAATTCTGAAAAGCATTCGCAAGACCAAAATCAACAAGATATAAATAAACAAATTAATAAACAAGAACAAAACCAACAGAAGGAAGAAAAAAAAGAAGAACAGCCTCAACAGAAGTCAACAAATGATATTCAAAAGGGCAACGATGCAACATTAAAGGTTTCTTCCACGAATGATAACAATAAACCTCTTCAAGCATCTGTTATTGAAAAGTCGAACGTTATTAACAATAAACGTAATTCCACTACAAATAATAACAACAATGTTGTAAAAACTGGTAGCAAGGGAAAATGTGAAAGCTTTGTCGAACAAAATGTTAAGAAATCTGATGAAGAGAGACGCCGTGAAATAAATGAAGAGAAACGTCGTCAAAAGGAAGAACGTAGGCGTCAACAGATGGAGGAAGAGAAACGTCGTCTTATTCAAGCTGAACAAGAAAAATGTCGTCAACTTCAAGAAGAAGAAAAAAGACAACAACAAATACAATCCCAGAGGCGAAAGGCTTTAATGGGCAGTAACAACAACTGTAATTCTTCTAACAGCTATAATAACAATACAAATAATAGTAAGTACCCTTTTGTAAAGTTATGTTATAGATATATAAATATATATATTAGCTAGAGTACCAAAATTCTGTTTGACTTGTTAATGCTATATTATTGGCAATATCGCGGAAGTTGCAGTCCTGGAAAATCATTTCGAATCGTTTCGGTACAAAGAACCAAATGCCATAGGATCGTTCTTCCTATGTATTGCAACTCAACTTTAATTGTGTTGCCAATTGCCAAAATGACATTATTTATTGCAATTAATAATCGATAACTGATCCTCTGTTTCCTTGTCAATTATTAATCATATTGTCAATTCTAGTTGCTAGTTATGGGTTATTTAAGCAACCAGGAACTTGTAGTTGCTGTAATTTTTTTTCTTTTTTGTAAAAAAAGCGGAAAAAATGTATTCCCATAGTCCTATGATAAGCGCTTGTGTTCAATCTATACATACGACAATGCCTGTAAACTTTATGTGTATTCCTTTACTCTAAAGAAACAACGCAAACTTACTCAAAAGTGTTCCTGTACAAAATGTTTAATACAAATTGCTGTTTCTGACAACTTCGGATTGTTTTGGGTAACTTCGTTAGAGTACGACAACAAGCATTTATTTTTAAATAAAACAAGTTTTTATTTTGCATTTTTTAATTGTTGAGACAATCTTAATTTTACAAAGTTTTTGCTCAGTCAAATGTTTGACTTCCTTCAGAATTATCGACAACGTAGGTTGTAAACCGCCGTGGTATAGCAGGTAAGTCATCCGCCTAGCATACCAGAGGTCCATAAAAGTTTAAATATTTCCTTTTTTTATAAAATGGCTGTTTGTTTAAAATTTGTCTTTTTAGTTGGCAGCAGAGTTCTGCATCAAAACATTTGAAAAGCTTTTCAACACATTCGCTTTTTTTTAGATTCAACTCTTTATTCGTTTTTGTTCACGCGAATCAAATTCGTGTAGAAACAAAAAAGACACTAAATTAAAAAAACACACAAGAGAACTGTAGAGAACTGTTGAGAGTAAAAAACTCGACACGACAACAAACAATTTCAGCAATCACAGTTTTGTTTCATAAAATATCGAATTAACACGAATCATTCGAGTTCATTTGTAGGTATATAAACATTTTTGCGTTGAAATGAAAAAAAAAAAAAAAATAAAATTAATGTTTACTTTCTTATTTTTATTTTTTATTTAACTTAAAAGTTCTTTTTATTTAACTTAAAAGTTCTTAAAAAAACTAAAATTAATTAATTCTTTACTAATTTTTAAAGTTATAATAAAATGAAATATACTTTTTATTTATATTTGTGTATATTGCAAATTATCAGACTTTGAGTTTTATTATATCAATCAATATGTGACAGTTATTTTGATTTAATATTATATCAAGCAATGACTGCTTTTTATTTTGTGATTAAGTTTTTTAAGCAATTTCTGAGCGATATCTTTTAAAATTGATTTTTTAGAGCAGGAATTTTATTTTTTATATAAAATCGGAAATTTTGAAAATTTTCCATAAAAATAGGAAAATTTAAAAATTTCCCATCAAAAAGGGAAATTTTTGAAATATCCTATATAAATGGGAAATTTTGGAAATTTCCCATAAACATTGAAAATTTTGAAACCTTCTTACAAAAATTTAAACTTTTAAAACTTCTTATAAAAATAGGAAATTTTTAAAAATAAAATTTTTGAAATTTCGAATAAAAAGGAAAATTTCCCATAGAAATGGGAAAAAAATTTTAAATTTCTAATAAAAATGGGAAATTTTTTAAATATCCTAAAAAACAGATATTTTAAAAAGGAAAACTTTTAAGTTTTCCAATTTTTCCATTTTTATGGAAAAGTTTTAAAATTTCCTATTTTTAAGGGATATTTTTAAAATTTCCCATTTTTATGTTAAATTTTAGAATTTTCCCATAAAACTGGGAAAATATTAAAATTTCCCATTCTTATTTTCAAAATTTCCTACTTTTATGGGAAATTTTCAAAATTGACCATTTCTATGTGAAATTTTCAAAATTTCCCATTTTTATGGCAAATTTTCAAAATTGACCATTTACATCGAAAATTTTCAAAATTTCCCTTTTTTATGTGAAATTTTCAAAATTTACCATTTTTATGGAAATTTTCAAAATTTACTATTTTTTATCGGAAATTTTCAAAATTTAACATTTTTATCGGAAATTTTCAAAATTTATTATTTTTATGGCAAATTTTCAAAATTGACCATTTTTATGTGAAATTTTCAATATTAACCATTTTTACGGAAAATTTTCTAATATTACCATTTTTATTGGAAATTTTCAAAATTTACCATTTTTATGGTAAATACAAAATATTATTATTATTATTATGCAAATACAGAATATTAAAAATATATGTATACTAACCTCTTAATTTTTTACTTCTTTCACAAAACAAAATTATCAATTAATCAATCACTTCTTTCGCAAAAAAATGTTTTTTAATTAGCAGTTAATCAATCACTTAAAGAAGGGAATGTGCAACTGTCATTCATTTACTTAGATTGTTTTTAGAATTTTTAGTGTTACTCTCTTAATATACATGAAAGAAAAAAACACTCGTTGTAAATGAAACAAACAATGTTTTGATTCTCTTCTCATTTTTCTTTATTCGAATTGAGTTTTAACACCAAACTTGATTTTGCAGTACTCATTCGTTTCTCTTTCTTTTCTATTTTTCTTTTGCACTGATCGACACCATTTAAGAATTTTACTGTGATTTGAGATTAAGAATGTTTTGATGCAGAACTCTGGTTGGCAGTCATAATTTTCGATAACTTTTAGCAACTGATATACAGTTTGTCAAGTAATTGTTTGCATTAAACAAAAATATTTGAAATGCAATTTCAATTTCGAAAATTGAACATCAAGTCTTTTAAATTTGTTTCTTTTGTTTACCACATACCGTTAATGTAACTGTTTACTAAAAAACGTCGTAAAAAATTTGAAGTAAATACATGCATTGTAACAACAACAATGAAAAAAGAAATATACTCAATTTAACAGGCGTCAAATAAATGTTTGCGCAATGAGTAAAAATAACACCAAATGTTCATATTTACCGTTATATTTTTGATTTTATAATTTTTTATGAGTGTTATCCAATGAAAATAAAGTAATTAAAAGTTCAGTTGTTAAAAAAAAGAAAAAATATGTGCATTAGTTGTCCTATATTTAAAAAAATGTCTGGAAAAGTAATTTCAAAAGGCATTATAGAATAAGCGTATTTCCATCACTATAAGGGCAACTCCGCCAGGGAAATGAATGAAGGAATATTGGAATTAAAAGGTCACCCCAACACTAGTGGCTTAACTCCTAAGTAAAAAATGATCATGGGCTTAGTGTATCACATGAAGCAAACCGAAGTATGCTAGTAAAACAGAAATATTCATCTACAGTGGATAGGAAAAGTATACTGCTTACAACGTATAATATAAAAAAATCTCTTTAAGTTTGCTACAGGGCACTTAACTCGGTTTTGGAACTTTTCGGGATCCATCATGATAATACAACCTCATTTTAGTATCGCTAGAGAAAATACTAATTCTAAGTCCGAAATAGGAAGCATAAAGTGATTTTCAATATTTTACGTTGAAAGAAGTAGATTACGTTGAAAGAAGTAGAGAAGTAGACTGTAGCTGAATACTTCTGTTTTATCATTACATTTCGGATTGCTTCTTGGGATACTCTTAGCCCATAATCATTTTTTTAGGACTTAAGCCCCTAGTGCTGGAGTGCCGCTTTTCCTAAAATTTAATAATTTTACTTTAAATTTGTACTGTTTTTTTATTTTGGGCTGCATGGTTAACCTTTTAGTTCCAATTTTTTTTCGTTTTCGGTACGTGATGTTACGTCTTAACCATATGGGAGAACAATTTAGCGTTTTCCTTCGCAAAGTTGTCCTTATAGTGACGGAAATACACTTATTTTATAACGCCTTACGAAATCCGTTTTACAAACATTTGCTTTATAAGTAGAGGACACCTAATGCACATAAATTTTAGTTTTTTTTTGATAACTGTACTTTTTATTACTTCATTTTCATTGGATAACACTTATAAAACATTATAAAATAAAAAATATAACGGTAAATAAGAACATTTGGTGTTACTTTTGCTCATTGCGCAAACATTTATTTGACGCGTGTTAATTTGAGTATATTTATTTTTTTATTGTTGTTGCAATGCATGTATTTATTTCAATTTATGTTTACGACTTTTTGTAGTAAACTGTAACATTAACGGTATGTATTAAACAAAAGAAACAAATTTAAAAGATTTGATGATCAATTTTCAAAATTTAAATTGCATTTTCAATATTTTTGTTTAATGCAAACAATTACTTGAAAAACTGTATGTTACTGTATACAACAATATAACCTTTTTTAGACGAAGTATAGTTTCTTCGTTTCTTCAGTTGTAATACACAATCGGGTCATTATTTACATTAAAACTTGATATTATTTACTCTTTAGTGCATTAAATAAAACCAGAGACCCGAAATAATTGTTATTTATTTTTTTTCAGAGCAAAAAGGTTACGCAAAAATGCCCTCTATCTGCATTTGGGAATTTTAAACCATTATCTTCACATTTATATTATTTTAGCTACCTTAACCAATTACAATGAACAATTTTTTTTTGGTTATAAGCAACCATTAAATGAACCAAAAAATATTTTGGTTAAAAATAAACATTATTTCAACCAAAAACTTTTTTTGGTTATTAATAACCATTATGAGAAAAAATTTTTTTTTTGGTTATCATTTATGTAACATCCCATCAGCAATTTCTATAATACTCGACGGAATGCTCGATGAAATTTGCAACATCAGTCGAATAGGAGTCAGGCTCAAGTTGCCCACCTTTGGGTCAAATTTGGTCTTTTACCGTCTATTTGTCCATTTTATAAACAGTACCAAATACGCGTCTTTATATTTTTGTAGCTGATCCCAATGCAATTTCAATTTTGGTCCTATCACGTTTACGTCTGGAGATACAACATTACTGGTTTTTCTTCTTTTGGATCTATACATCGAAAAACGCGCCCGCTGTCAAAATTTCAGCTTCTAGCTTTAGTCGTTTGGGCTAGGCGATGATGAATCAGACAGTCATGTTACAATTTTATATATAGGATAACCAAAAAAATAAAAAAAACTTGATAATGGTTATTTTTAACTAACATATTTTTTTGTTACTATAATGGTTATTAAAGATCAAAAAAGTTTTTCGTTGATCTAATGCTTATTTCTAACCAAAAACAAATATTTCTCTTTTTAATTAGTTACAATTTTTTTTTCATGTATTATTTATTTACTGAATCTTCATTTACCATGAACTAACAATAAGTAATCAAATCTTAAAATCTAAAATTCTTAATTATGAAAATCCATTTGCAACTTCATAATTCTTTGCGTGAGTAGGATTTTTTACATTATTAATCCATCTTCTTTAGCTGCTGTACAAGTCGCTAGTATCCCTCCTTCTGAGCCGGATATGGCCGCGACCATTTAGTGTATTTCGAGCTAGTGGATTTGGGTGACATGCATAATTAACAACACGCTTCGCTATTTCTGTTTTAACCAACGGAATTTCAAGGTCCCACGGGGCGCCAGTAATTATTCTTAAAAGTTTATTTTGCCGCCTTTGTATTTTCTCAATATTTGAATCCGAGGCAGTGCCCAACAATTGAATTCCGTAACACCATATTTGCTTAGTAATAGAGTTGTATAGAAGAATTTTGCAATCTAGGCTAAGTCTAGAGTTTTTACCAATTAGCCAGTTAAGTTGGGCCGACTTTAGTTTAATTTGGGTGAATTTGGCATCTATGTGACTCTTCCACGTAACCCGTCGATCCAAGTGAATACCCAGGTATTTCACTTCTGATTGTTGGGGGATAGATTGGTTATTAATTTTAACTGGAGGGCACGAGTCTCTACGCAATGTAAAGGTGATATGAATGCATTTTTGTTCATTCACTTTTATTTTCCATTGTTTTAGCCATTTTTCTATTTGAAATATGTGGTTCTGTAAATTCTTAGATGCTTCAACTGGGTTTTCATTAATACTTAAAATGGCAGTATCATCTGCAAATGTGGACGTGTTTGTATATATATTTGTAGGCATATCAGAGGTGTATATGATATAAAGAATTGGTCCTAATATGCTGCCTTGGGGAACACCAGATTCAATAGGTTGTGGAGTACTTAAGAAATCTCCTTCTTTAATAATAAATTTATGATGAGTGAGGTAGCTATCTAGGAGCATGTATATGTCTATGGGGAAAATTGTCAAAAGCTTGTGATACATCAATGAAGAGACCAGAGCAATATTTCTTTTCTTCAAAAGTTTTTTGAATTGCAGATACAAGTCTATGTGTTTGTTCAATTGTACTATGCTTTCTTCTAAATCCGAACTGATGATTGGGAATGTATCTGATTTCATCCAAAATTTGCGTTAATTTGGTAACTAACAGTTTTTCAAATAACTTTGACATATTAGATAGAAGACTTATAGGTCTATATGACTCTACTTTTGTGTGATCTTTACCTGGCTTAGGAACCATAGTAATTAATGAAACTTTCCATTCTGGAGGATAATATTTTAGATGTAGAATTGCATTAAAAATAAATGTTATTATTCTTATTACTACTAAGGGTAGCTCTTTTAACATTTTATTGCTCACTTTGTCAAATCCAGGTGCTTTTTTGGGGTTTAAGTCAAGGATAGATTTTATAACCTCCCGAGTTTTAAACCTTATCGTTGTTCTACGTTGCTGTACAACAGGGGGTAGCTCCATCATGTCATTTGATATGTTGGGGGTAAATACATTTTTCAGGTGGTTTACAAACAGATTACCTTTCTCTGAGTCGCTTCTTGCCCAGCCTCCACTCGTAGTTCTCAAAGGTGGTTTACGAATAATAGAACTTTTATAGCTTTTGGCAGCCATAATGAATAATCAGATTGTGGGGTCGCATTCTGTCCTTTTAGATAAGTTTCCAGGGATTCAGCTCTTTGGGATGCTAGTAATTTTCTTAGTGATTTTATGCAATTTCGGAATCTGTTTTTAGATTGGGGGGATCTATGAATTTGCCAATCTGTTCGATCTCTTCTTTTTTCAGCCAAAAGCTGAGTATATTCTGACTTGTCGAGAGGGGAATGCAGCATGTTGTGGCGGGTTGGGGTAGCTTGATGTGAGGGGGTAGTGCAACATATTATCTTGTGGGTAATGCAGCATGCCGTTAGCGGTGTTTCGTATGGGTTACAATGACCAAAATAAAATATATTCCTTGTTAATGGTTAAATTTAACCATAACATCAATTCATTGACATTAATGTTTAAATATGACCGTTTCGTAGTTTATTTTATAACTGTTACAGCCTCTGAATAAAACACTTATTTAATTTTAACTAAAAATAAATTATTTTATTTGGAAATCGAATAACTCTTGCGAACAAAAAAAACCTTACACGCACAAAACTAAAAACTAAGTAAGATAATTATTGACTGCGTCAAATATAAACATTTTATTCAAATTGTATCAATGCCGTAGTAAGATGTTGAGTGATCAATTCGCAAATGGGTTGCCAGATTACAAACAATCAGGCGTGGACACTACAACTCTATTGGAAATATTTTTATCGCTTACAATTATAACATTTTTTTTTATCTTTTATGTATTTAAAATAATTTTGCATTGTGTTCGTAATCTGTAATGCGTGAACCGACTTTACTCTCCGACATACCAAATGAAAGCTATCGTCGTTACCTAAATTCGTCTTTATTGATTTATAAGTAACGAAAGTGGTATCACAGGAACTTTCGTAACACAGAAAATGAAATAGTTTCCACTTATTAACACTTTAAATTCTAAAAAAAATGGTCAGTTTTTACCGAAATTTTGAACGCAGTTAGGGTTTGATCCATTTCAATTTATATTTTCTTCAAGGCATTCAAGGACTATTTACTTAGTGTGATCCTAATTTTCTGTCTTCTATATATAAAGCTGGGATTCCTATTTCTTTAGCGAAATGTCTTTCAAGTTGACTTTCAATTGTTATGAGAGCTTAACAACAACACTGTGCGGCAGGGGTGGGTATAGGGTATACAAATTTAAAAGTGTAACAATAACAAATTGTTACATGTTACCGCGTTTAATAAATCGAATTTAGCAATGATTTAATTTTCTTCCAGTTCAGTTACTGAGGCCGATAATTGCGTTTCTTTGTACGTAAAAGTGTTTTAATTAAGAAAGTAAAAAATTCTTTCATTTAATTACATTTTATTTTATCAATAACTATTTACTTGCTGATCGGCATTTTTTTTCACAAAAAAAATATTGATTTCGTTCTTCGATTTAATTGTCTACCATTTAGTACATTTCAGTGTGAAAATGAATTCATTTGTGTTTGCACTTACAAACATAGTACGTATACTTCTTTATTTTTGTTTTTACTTTGTTTTAATTCCCAAAATTTTACGCACAACATTTTCCGTGGTCGTATGGTGTTCAGGGTCGTGGTCGAGACGGTGACCAGGACCGTGATCAAGGTCGTAGTCGTAAACTCGGGCTTCAATATTTGTCCCTATAGAGCTTCTCGAGCACTATGCAAATGATATTTTTTTTTCTAGATATAGAATGCTACGTGTTTTACGAAATGTAATTATTTGTAATATTTTAATTACCTTGCTTTTCAAAATTTGTTTGTTTGTTTTTTTTCTATTCTTGTGAGAAGGTTGCCATGTAAATTTACCATGGCTTAAAATAAGTAAGTGAATCACATAGTGTTTAGTGCAAACATCAAAATGTGTTGTGAAAATTTGCAAATGGACAAGTTAAGCTACCTTAACTGAGTCCACCACCAGAACCATTGCGTTCTTTGGTAACTGGTGGCTCAGCAATTTCAAATCATTTCTTGGCTAACATACAAGCGTATGACATCGTTCCACACTGATTCGTCCCATAGAAAAAACTCCTTTTTCTAATTTTGCGAATTTATTAACAATATGCACACCATATTAAAGCTGAGATGTTCAGCATTCCAGATATGTTCGCCTTTCTTTTATCCGGTCGGCCTACTTCAAATGAAACTCCCTTAAATGTACAGTATTTTTACAATTTTTTAGAAAATTTTATTTTTTTCAAATAGGTTTGGAAAAAGGATCATAAAAATTGTATTTTCGATTGGAATACAATTTCCTTATACAAGTTTGACAATGACTTCATGGTTAATAATACGACGTTAAAAACTTTACAATGCAAAGAAAAAAACTATGAAAAAAAATGGTATACATTATGGCAAATTTCAATTTTTTTCGAAAAACTGTTAAATTAAATGGACTCGGAAAAGTATATAAAACGACATCCCATTTCGTTTAACATCTAAGGATATATTTTGAAATGTTGTCTTCATAGCGCATGTAGAATAGTAAGAATAAAAACACAGTTTTTTGAGTTATGCCCTTTTTAAAAAATGTTTATTTTAGAAAAATTTTTTAAAAGTAGTTGGCTTTGTTATGAGATTAATTTTTATTATCGGCTGTTTTAAGAAATTTATAAACATTATATTAAAAAATGGTAAATATATATAACAAAACTTTATTTAGTGTTTGGGTTAGATCCCCGGGAAAGAAAAGAGTAAGTGCAGTGCTTGCTTATTTAGAAGAGAAATTAAAAAATGAAGAAAATTTTTGTAAAAAAGAAATAAAATTTAAAACCATGCGAGTTTTAAGCAAATTTAGTAAAACGCGGCTGGATTCAAATAGAACCAAAAGTCGGTTTTTAAAAGAAAATAAAATTGTTTTGGATAAAATATTTGTTACTTATAATAAGGTAAGTGTTTATGTCACGTTTACTATAACTGACTATATGATTGAAATTGTTACTCCAAAAAGGATAATGTCGGAGGTAGACCTAAAAAGACGTTCCAAGATTTGAGCGATAAGTCTAAATATAACAGAGTAAAGAACTTAGCACAAGATTATACAATAGAAGAATTAGAATATGCTTTAAAACTAAAGAAAAAAAAGGTAAATACCCCGAACCCAAGAGATAAAGAATCAAACATAACCTCAATAAAAGCCTTAGCTTTAATGGAAGATCTCAATTTATCACATAATAAATATAACATTTTAAAAAAGTACTATAGTAAGATAGTTATTATCCTGCTTTGTACACCGTTCGGCAGCAACGCAACAACTTACTTCCGGGACCCATACATGTAACTGATACAACGGCAAAGGTCTCTTTAAGGAACCTACTATATAAAACTACAATTAGTTTGCTGACTTTAATAGAAGTTAATAGTAAAATGAATGACATAACTATCGTGCTAAAGTGGGGTATGGATGGTAGTGGCGGCCATAGTATGTACAAGCAAAAATTTAAAAATGAAGATTCGATCGACGAAAATTTGTTTGTAGTAGCATTTGTTCCACTTGAGTAAGTTTAGAAATTGTTTATGTTTTTAGAAATTATTTACGTTTATATTTTATATTAATAATTTAAGACTTGTAAATAACGAAAGTGGAAAAAAGTTGTGGGTAAACCTAAGGCCATCTTCAACTAGTTATTGTAGACCTATGATGCTTTTGTTTGAAAAAGAAAATCCAGCCACAATAAAAAGGGTTTTCGAAGACTTCAAATATGAAATTAAAGACACTGCGTTAGATAAAATTGATTTCAATGGGTCTCGAATCAAGGTAAACTACGTCATGCATTGTACTATGATCGATGGTGCTGTAGCAAAAGTTCTCACAAATACAAGCTGTGGTTCAAAATGTTTTATATGCCAATCTAAACCAACTGAAATGAATAATATAAGTATTGCAAAAACACCAGATTATAGTAATTATAAATATGGAATTTCTTCGCTGCATTGCCTGTTAAGATGTTTCGAGTGCTTATTGCACTTTTCATACCGACTTACCTTTAAAACATGGCAAGTGAGAAACGAAAATTAAGAAATTTTCAGTACACGAAAAAAACTTATTCAAAAAGAATTTAAGACTCAAATGGGACTCACAATTGATAAAGTAAAACCAAATTTTGGCACTATGAATGACGGCAATACTGCACGAAAATTTTTTATCGAATACGAAAAGTCTGCAAATATAACTGGCATCAATAAAGATTTAATATATAATTTGGGATTAATTTTAAAAATTATATCATCTGGTAAACCAATTAATATTACTAATTTTAAAGTACTAACAGAGAATACTAAAATCCTGTACTTAAAACATTATCATTGGTATTATATGCCATCAACCTTACACAAGTTGTTGATACATGGAAGTGAAATCATAGAGTTCTTTGATTTGCCTATAGGTAATATTAAATGTACTTTGTATAAAAAATTATGCAGTTACAATTGATTTTTTTAAGGTGTGCTTTCAGAAGATGCTTTGGAGTCCCTTCATAAAATAATTAGGAGAAGCAGACTAGAACATACTCGTAAAAACACCAGAGAAAATTGTAACAAAGACTTGATGACAAAACTTCTAATTTCGTCTGATCCACTAGTGACGTTCAATAGGGTATCAACAAAATCAACCAATACCTTTCACAATTTTCAAGAAATCCGTGACTATATTTTAGAAAATACAGAAGCGGAAGAAGAATTTCGTTAATAATTATAAGTTTTCTGTTTTTTTTTTGTTCCTGTTTAAAATTATTAATATATAATTAAAACTCAGTACATAAAACAAATATGTATCTAATAAAAAATATGTAAAAAATTTAGTAGCGCCATCTAGCTATCTTTACTATTAGAAACTGCTTTGATTCTTTATCTGCGTTGGGGTTTAAGTACATGGGTTGCCCCTAATTTGATCAGAAACACTCAAGAAATAATTTTTGTAAAAATAGATTTTGTTTAATTCAGCACATTATGGCAACACTGGAAATATGAAAAATCTAATGTATTTATATTATATTTACACTAGTTATACGAAATCCTCGAAATAAATACAAAATTTATATGTTTATAAAAGGAAAATGTAAAATGGGCGATTTTTGGAAATATTTTTAAATTTTATTTTATATTTTTTCTAACTGAGCTAAGGTCTATTCATGCTGTAAATTTCATCGCTGTAAATTTATTCCTTCTAGGTTTTTCCAATTTTACTATGCGTTCGTGACATTTTTATGCCAAAGTTTAAGATAACTAGTTTTGTTAACATTCATTCCAGTAAAATAAACGATTACTTTACTATTTAAATTTGACAGAACCAAAGCCAAGTTAACCATCGACTTGGCTCTTTATTACCATTTCCTGATCAAAGTTACCGTCAGTCTACTTTGAGGGCTCATGAAACTGGGTCACATAAATTATTATACATTATCGAAGACTTTTCTTGCCGGAGTATTTCCATCCATTCGCACAACATGTCCTAGCCAACGCAGACGCTGTTGCTTAATGCGTTTTACTATGTCTATTTCAGCGTATAACTCATACAGCTCATGGTTCATTCGATGTCGATACTCATTGTTGACGCAGACTGGTCCAAAGATTCTTCGTAGAATTTTCCTCAAATACTCCAAGGATAGCTTCATCTGTCTGTGCAAGTGCCCATGATTCAGCACCATACAATAACACGGGTAGTATGAGCGTTTTATAGAGCGTGATTTCAGTTCTTACAGAGAGGACTTTATTTCTTAGCTGTTTGCTTAGTCCAAAATAGCATCGATTGGCAAGTATGATTCTACGTTTGATTTCGAAGCTTATATCGTTGTTGATGTTCACAGCGGTACCAAGGTATACAAATTCTTTTACAACCTCGAAGCTATAGTTCTCAACGGACACATGTGATCCGATTCTAGTGGTCTGTCTGCCTGTAGAAACCATCAGTTTTGTTTTTGATTCATTTACAGCTAGACCCATTTTGTTTGATTCCTTCTAGATATTGGAAAAGGCGGCAGTTACCTCGCGTAGAGTGCGTCCTATAATATCAATGTCATCGGCAAACGCGAGTAGCATATGTTTTCTATTGAAAATTGTTCCTGTTGTATTAACCGCTGCATCGCGCAAGATTTTCTCTAACACAATATTGAAGAGGTCACAAGATAAACTGTCACCTTGCCTGAATCCCCGTTTAGTTATGAAGGACTCTGATAGGTTCTTACCTATCTTAACAGATGATGTTGTATTAGTTAGTGTCATCCTGCATAATTAGCTTCGTAGGGATGCCGAACTCAGACATTGCTTCAAACACCTTCTTCCGTATCGGGCTGTCAAAAGCAGCTTTGTAGTCAACAAAGAGATGATACGTGTCGAGTTATTTCTCCTGGGTCTTCTCTAGGATTTGACGTAGAGTAAAGATCTGGTCAGTGGTTGATTTACCTGGCCTAAAACCACATTGGTATGTCCCAATTATTTCGTTTACTTTGGGCTTTAGCCTTTCACACAGTATGGTCGATAAAGTCTTATATGCAATTGAGAGGAGGCTTATCCCTCTATAATTTGCACATACAGTTTTATCTCCTTTTTTGTGGACTGGACAAAGGACACTGAGATTCCAATCGTCCGGCATGCGTTCTTCTGACCATATGTATTCTAGGAGCCGGGACATATACTTTATTAGCTCATCACCTCCAGCCTTAAAAAGCTCTGCTGGCAGCTTTATTATTTTTTAATCGCGCTATTGCAGACCTAACCTCGTTCAGGTTGGGTGGTGGACATATAACGCCGTCAACGTTGATCTGTTCAGGCGTGTCATCTTGGTCGCTTTCATTTGCAACCAACAACTTGCAAAAGTGCTCTTCCACAGTTTCAATACGCTTTCTGTATCTGTGACCAGATTTCCTTGGTCGTCCTTACAGGAAAGGATACAGTTGCTATAACCATCCGTCTGATGCTTAATTTTTTGGTAAAATTTACGGATTTCATTTTGTGTCCTATACAACTCAATCTCCTCAAACACACGTCTCTCCATATCTTTCTTTTTTTTGCGGAATAGTCGTTTTTCTTCCCTCTTTTTCTCTCGATATCTTTCTAAACATCCACGAGTAGCTGCTGACTGCAGAGTTGCCCTGTAGGCCGCATTTTTCTCAGCAGTGGCGTTGCGGCATGAGGGCTTTGGTACCCTATTGCCGATTTTGCAGCAGACTTCATGGAGTTGGCAATATGTTGCCATAGCGTGTATATATCGTTTGAGTTATTCTCTCTTAGTAATTGAGTTGTCCGTTTGGTGAAATCAGTGGCAATTTGCTGAGATTTTAATTTCTTCACGTCATTTTCTTTTGCGCTTCTGCCTGTACGCTCCTCGACACACTTAGACGTGTTCTCACCTTGGCTACAACAAGGTAGTGATCGGAGTCTATGTTAGCTCATCGCATGGAACGCACATCTAACACACTTGATGAGTGTCTTCCATCAACTAAAATATGGTTTTATTTGATTTTTCGTTAGTTGATCAGGAGACACCCATGTAGCCTTGTGTATATTAAGGTGCGGAAATCTGGTGCTGCTCACGACCATATTGCGAGCAGCCGCAAAGGAGATTAATCTCATACCATTGTCAGTGGTTACGCTGTGTAAACTAAATTTACCAACAGTAGGCTCAAAACAACTTTCATGCCCTAACTTTGCGTTAAAATCAACCAGTATTATCTTAACGTCGTGATTAGGGCAGCTATCGAAAACTTCCTCAAGTTGTTCATAAAAGGCTTCCTTTACATCATCATCTTTCTCCTCTGTTGGAGCGTGATCACAAATCAAACTCAGATGGAAGTACTTAGCCTTGACGCGTATTGTCGCTAGTCTTTCGCTTACTGGTGTGAACCTGGAAACAAGATTTCGCAATCTTTTGTTAACCATAAAACCGTAACCAAACTCGTGCTTACTCTCATGGCAGCTGTAATACAGGTCACCTTTTGATGTTTTGGCGACACCGTTGCCGTTCCATCTTATTTCCTGGAGAGCAGTCACATCACATTTATATTCATCGAGAACATCCATCAACTGGATCAGAGAACCTCCTCTGTAGAGGGTTCGGATGTTCCAGGTGCTGATCCTTAAATCATGGTTCTTTTTTCGTTTGCCATAGTCGTCAACATTTGGAGGGGCCGTTTTTATTCTTATTTTTTGCTTTTTCATAGTAAGTTTTTTCCAGGAGTGGGTTACTAGCCCGACGTCCTTGACCCATGTTTTTATCGTTCTTATGGGAGAACACGCGGCACTTGTTTGCTCACTGCTTTAACGGCTGTTAAAGTAGCTACCCAGATGACACCACTAGGAGGTAAGTGTCCACAATTGAGATGAAGGATAGACCAAGATTATCCTGGGTTTACCAAGTTAAACCGATTAGAACCGTTACATGGTATCCAACATCAACTACGTCATCCAGAATAAAAAATACTTTTTATAATAAAAGAACTAGAACAGAACTAGAATTAGAAATGAACTAGAACAGAAGTAGAAAGAATAGTATGTAGAGAGTGTATAGAAATTCAGTTCATATTTTTATGTACTTGGGTGCTTGAGGAATCATAAAACCAAGCAGAGCTTTGTTAGAAAGAGCTTCTCCCAAACACTATTAGGATTTTAGATTCTTATTCATTCCCACGAAAGGATAAAAATCTGATATACCTTATCTATTAACCTTAAATGAGTGTTTATTGATGGATGAAATTAAAAACAACTAACATCAGTGTATATGGCAATGAAAGTCAACTAATAGCAGTTAATGCTAACGGCCGTGTTTGAAATTGCGGGTTTTGGCAAAAAAATCTTTACATAATTGCTAGTTTTCAAAATGATTTGTGATTTCTATGAACAAAATAAAAAACCCAAACAATTTGAAAACAAAAAAAGCTCAACGTAACATAACGTAAGCCAGACGAATATTTTCTAAGAACTCAATTTCAGACGAATCCGTCTACCTTCAAAACGTTCGCACCAGAAATCACATTAGTTAGAAGAACCTGCCATAAGCCATTCTGTAATTGGGCCTTTTATGGGAGCTATGTGGTCGAATGTGGACCTATTTGCCCTAATTTTACAAGTTAATTACAACTGCTAAACACTTGTTAGCGAGTTGCTAAATACCTACCATCTTCTGTGAACAGCTGATTAGTGTAAATTTTTTTATAAACAAAGAAACAAAATAAGAATAAAATTGTGCATGAATTTAAAAAACATATAAAATTTATATTTAATTAACTGATCTTTTAGTTGCAAATTTTATTTTAAAATTGTAGGCAAATCAGGGATGATTTAAGCAAAAATAGTAGTTTTAGCGATGGTATCACTCATTTTCAGAGACGATTTTTTTTAAAGTTGGCATACAGTTAAAATTGGTTATGAATAAACTTTATGCCAAGAAGCTGCTAAGCCAAATCTACATATATTCTAGTAGGCATCTATTTGACAACAGTTTCTTAACAGTTTCAGTTTTGCATAACACAGTTAGTTCTATAATTCCTTTAAGACCATAAGGATTTAGTATGGGAGCTATTTGGTACAGCGATTTTTCATTCTAATTTCTGAATATACTGAAATTTCTTAATTTTGGAATATAAGAACTATGGGAGGTATCGGAAAGTAATGGTCCTTTTTGTCTAATTTTAGCAGTATTTACACTGAAATTGGGTATGCTAACGTTTTTCGTAATGAAATTACTACTAAAGCTTATGTTATTTGGAATATTCATAGTTTAATGACCGTAATAACCGATGGTTCGAATCTACGTCTGGAAGTTTTGGTATTCTGCGTTTCGATTCATTTTAGTTTTTTTCGATTGTATGTGTTCTTCATTACGATCGGAGCTCCGTTTTTCTCAATTGCTTTTTTGTTAGCGGAGGTTTTTCGATTTTTGTTTTAATAAGTAAATGTAATTAATTTATAAAAGTTAAGTACAAAATACAATAAAAATTGCATAAATCATTTAAATAACGCTAAGAATTATTATTTTTTTGTTTTATAAAAAAAAATTTCATGAGAATGTGGAGACTTTATCTTATCTTATATTCTTAAACGAGCAATAATTGTATGTATATATCTGTGGCAATATGGAAGAGTAGCTTTAGTCGAAAATTGAAGTTTTGAGATATCATCAATTTTGTGTATTTTTTTATTCCGTTTGATTTTTGCGAATTATTTATAAACTAATATATTGCTAACATATTCATTAGAGAAAAAGGATGAATATTTAAAAAAATATTGTTGAATTTAGAAGATTTTACGCTTTTTCTACTTAAGCGCTTTTTCGAAACTGAAATTTGCGTTGAATTGGACCTTAAGTAACTTGAGCGCTTCTATTAAAAAAAAATATGTATTGTTTAGTTTTAAGTAAACATAAGAGGTTTTATTCAAGTTTATAAAAAGACACTATAAAAGATAAGGCTATTGTTTACATGACAATATTTTTATTTGAACGAAAAATTAAAAGTAAATTCAAAAATTAATATACATATGTGAGTAATAAGTATTGTTGAATATGAAACTTTCTATCAGCCTCGGTTAAGTCCGGGTGGAAGTCTAACATATCTGCAGTACGTAAGTTTAAATAAAAGTCTTTATAAACTTCATCAATAAGTGGCAACATGTCAATTAAATCTTGTTTCTTCTTTTGTTTAATTTCAAGTGGTGAAAAATAACATTGTTTTAAATTATTTTTCTTAACAGAGCTTATACCTCTTTTCCTTAAATTAATTTTTCTAAAAGGTTCATTTTCATCTAAGGAAGTTTAAAAAAAAACGGATACTAATTCTTTAGTAAATCGTAACTATTTTATATCCGCCCAACAATATTTCTGCCCATCGTCATCTACCTTTCTCCATAAAAATAATTCCTTAGCAGCACTCGCAAAATCAAAAAATTGGTTTCTACTCATTTCAATCACACAAAACTTTCTTTTTACTCCAACAGTCCTAATAAATTGATACCTATCCCGAGGGTGGTGAATTTGTACTGATGTTAATTTTTTCTTTTTTTCGATCAAAGCATGGTCACTATCACACTCCATATGCGTGTGGCCAGGAACCATAAACTTATTACTTACTTACTTACTTAGTACTTACTTATTGATTCGGTTGTATCTGCTAATTGCATGAATATGGCATACATTGTTGCAACAAACGAGTCAGGGCAACAGTCACTATAAAAAATTACGGGGTTAACAGAGAGTGGCAGGCTTTGTAAGTATTGGAATAAACATGACGCTATCTCGTTGCCGCCACGTTTAGCCAAAGCTTCGTGTGACATATAAAGAGTGCTCTAAATAAAATTTGTAGTTGGATTTTCTTAAATAAAAATCAAACCTTTTAATATAAAAACTCTACGAAATACGCAAATATAATGACATATTATTCAAAATCATTTAGCATTAAAATGTTTACTTAGTACTCGGGTTTTGCAAAATTATCGACTTTTTTCGGAAACCCTCCCATTAAAGATTTTACAGTTGCTTCTGATACCTTTTTGCAGCATGTGTTCCACCTGCGCTTAAAATCGGACATGTTCCTGGAAATCTTTCCTGTGTTCTTCAATTCAGTTAGGTGGATTTGCCTCTCGTGGTACAAAATTGACATTATTCTTTGAGTACCACTCAAGTGCCTTTTTTCTATAATGGCATGATGCCAAATCGGTTCCAAAAAAATGTAGTCACTCTGTGCTCTCTTAAAAAGGGTAACAACCGTTTTTGTAGGCACTCCTTAATATAAATTTCTGTGTTTATTGTGCCAGATGCCACAAATACTTTACTTCTTTTGCCACAACTGCAAATAGCTTGCCACACGAGAAACTTCTTAGGGAATTTTGTTTGTTTTTTTGTGCGAAACTTTTGCCGAACATTGCCCCGTTTATCAGCAACATAAAAATCTTGACCAGGAAGTTGAGAAAAGTCTGCCAGTACGTATATTTCATCATCCATCACACAACAGGTGTATTTTTTTATAAAATCAGACTTTAATTTTTTCGCTCGTGTTTTTGTTTCTAAGTTCTTTATAGCATTGCGATCTGGAACCTTTTGGACTTTGTATGTCTTCAGTCCAGCATAAGCTTTGACTCTATGTGCAAAATTCGTAGAACATTTCACCGTACGAGCTGCTTTTCTTAAAGAAGTGTTAGGCGCTCTTCGAAAGAGTCGCTCGACTTCTTTTGCCTTACCAATATCTGTAGGACCTTTTTTCCTCCCTGATCCAGGTTTTCTTTCAATGCTCAGGTTTTCCTTATACCGTATGATGGCATTAGAAACCGTTCGAGGGTCAACTTTCAAATTTTTAGCTATTTTTTTAAAAGTCCATGACGGTTTTTTTTGAAAAGTTTTAATTATATTTTCACGAACTTTTTTTTCGCAGTCCATTTTGGTTGAAATAACTATTGAAAATTAATAATTTCTAAAATAATAGTATCTGACATATCTATAGAAACTAACTTGATCAAAAAATAAATTATTTCTTGCACTATGGATAAATTTTGTCTAAAATAGTAAATGCATATTTTTTTAGAACACTCTTTAGCAGAATGGTTCATTTGTTGAGCAGTCATGTACAGTTAGATTGAAAGTCCACAATGGCCTTTTATAAAATGATACTGACGAGCGTAAAAATGGAGTAGGAAGACATTGTTGCAAATCAAAGGAAAATAAATACTTTTAAATTTTTATCAGCACTTGCCTTTTGCTTATCATTTAATTTTGATTCATACGCTTGTTCCGCTTGGTTATGGTGATCTGCTTGTTCAGTTTTTAGGACATCAAGTGATTCTGCTTGCGCAACATTTATTTTTGTATTCAACATGTCACATTTGTGACAAGTGCCTAGTTTTGGTTTTTTGAATTTTAAATTCAATGTGTGCAAAATCTGAGAAAATTTGGAAATTGATATAGAGTGATCATGATTTTCGCAATAAAGCCTGTAAAGCTCAGCAACAGAAAAATCGCCGGACAAATATTTCTTGGATGTGTCACGTCGAGTATAGTGCGATTCATATGAAGGGAAAGAATTTATAAATTCAATCACATCCATTTCCTTTGAAGCTGGAAGTTTTTTTTTGGGTTTCGGTGATTTCCACGTTGATCGATAAAACAGTAAACTACAGTTTTCAAAAACTGATCGCTTTCGTACAAAGTCCCTTTGAAGCATTTCTGGCACACTAAAACTCTCTGATCGCTTATTTCCAAATAATATTTGTATGAATTCATCCGTTTTCTTGGATTAGTTTCACTTGTATCTTTCCGCATAGTTTTGGTTGGATGAATTTCAATTAATCCTGCTACAAACGCTTGTCGCAATTGGTACGATCCAAGCTGCCAGTAATTTCCATGAATTACTTGTTGCTGTTCTGTTGTAATTTTATCTTTGCATTTATTTCGGCAAGGCTGCAACACTCGTATTGAGCGGCAAGGAACAATTTTACCACTGCTTTATATGTAAGACTTACCTTTGTTGCGCAGATTTTTCTTTACATTTTTGGATGTTGATGGATCAGTATTTACTTCTGCTTCTAACTGGCTTTTCTACATTATGAATTTTTATTATATTATCACTTTTTGACATAATATATTACTTACATCACTTATTTCACATTCAGAATCTGTTTTGCTTTTATCTAATTCGTTAATATTTACATTCACTGTCAAATCCGAATGATTTTTCCTCACATTCCATTTTTTTGTCCACTTTTATCTCTGTATTTCGTAGAAAAAAAAAACACTTAAGTAAACATACAGTACCGTTACATTTTAGCGTCGCTTGATTAAAACAGCTTGTGTCGACATAAGCTGTTCTAAAATATTTCTTTTTTGTTTCATTCATTTAAAAACATTTCGTCGTAAGAACTTACATTTACATAAGATAACTGAATACAAGAATCATATTTCATTAAAAAAACTCAAGTAAGTTGTTTAAAAATAATGTTTTTATTTTTTTAAGATTAATATTTATACAGCTTAAGTAAAGTTAAGCGATACCATTATTTGATGAATGGAAAATCTGAATTTGTAAACAAATCTATGTGGTTTTTTTCAATGCATTATTGATTCAAAAAAATTTAGGCTAAAAAGTAAAAGCATATAACATTGATAAAAATCAGAATTTTTCAAAACTGAATAAACTCATTTAAGCGCCTTTGCTTCTGTAATGTGCCAAACGCCTCAACTCAATTCTCTCTTATGTCGACTTAAGCTACTCTTCCATATCGCCACAGATATATTTATAATGGCTATCTCGAAAACGATTCTAACGATTTTGATAAAATTTGGACAGTGGGTATCTTTTTGATGTATAGGTCGAAGAAGAAAGGACTTTTGAAACCTTTGCCTCTAACAGGATAAAAACGGGTAAAAAGGGGAAAAAATCTAAAACGCTATAAAGTAATAGGTATAGAAACAAAATTAAAATTACATTTTAAACAGCTATGAAAATGAGCGGACAGGTATTTGGTACTTTTTTGAAACTATGTCCGATAGGGGGTAAAAAAGGATGAAAATTGTTTTTTTGGTACCTTTTTAACCCACTCTTATATTTTAAACTAAAGAATATAGAAAGAAACTTTGTACTGCAATCAATAGATGTGAAAGAAACATTAAACACGTATTTGGTACTTTTTTGATTTTGGGGCCAAAATGGGTAAAAAAGGGATAAAATGATAACTTAACATCCCAAAAATTAATATGAATATTAACATTATGTTAACTGCATTTTAATAAAATGTACCGAATTCAATTGGTACCAAAGAAGTACCAAATATGCATATGGAACTTTTTGAAATTAGGGGATAAAAAGGGGAACAAATTAGTAATGTTTTACTTTTTAAGCAAATTAATGTTTGTCTGTATGTATGTTCTTTATAGAATAGTAAACTGTAAATTTGATCATGTTGTGCTCTTTAGCGAAGATGTTGAGGATAAGGCGGCGAAGGTTTTTAAGTTGATAAGACTAATTTCCGAGAGATGGCGCCACTAAAAATGACTAAAAATTAATTAAATCGTAAACTGTACATTTGATCATGCTATGATCTTTAGCAAAGTTGTAGCGCATGAGCCGGCGAAGGCTTTTTATTGTAGTTGGTATGAAGAATTTCCGACAGGTGGCGCTACTGAAACTTACTCAAAGTCAATTTAATCGTAAGCTGTACATTTAATCATGCTACAATCTTTAGCAAAGTTGTTGCACATGAGCCGGCGAAGGTTTCTTAGTTGGTATGAAGAAATTTCGACAGGTGGCGCCACTGAAATTTACTCAAAGTCAATTTAATCGTAAGCTGTACATTTAATCATGCTATAATCTTCAGCAAAGTTGCTGCGGATAAGCCGACGAAGGTTTATGAATTGGAATGAGCAAAGTCCGACAGGTGGCGCCACAGAAAATTACTCAAAGTGAATTAAATCGTTTGCTTATGATTATAACATGATCAAATGTTATAATCATAAGCAAAATTGTTACGAATTAGCAGACGAAGGTTTCTTAGTTGGTTTCAGAGGTGGCGCCTCTGAAAACTATTTAAAATGAATTAAATCGTAAACTGTGCATTTGATCAGACTTTAATTTTTAGCAAAGTTGTTGCGCATGAGTCGACGGAGGTTTCTGTTGGTATGACCAATTTCCAAAATTATTAAAATGAGTTAAACTGTGAACTATGCAAACTATGTGTTTGTCGAACAAAATAAATAAAATAATTCAAAATTAACTGAATATTTGTACAATGTCTTTCCTCTAAATTTATTTTAGTACTTTATAAAATAAAATATATAAAAACTTTAAAATTTGCCTCAAAATGCTTATCATAAAGCTCCGAGCAAGGCTCGTTCAACCAGGTACTTTATTCATTATAGAGCAATATAAGAACTGAACAATTTTGAGAAGTGGGTTACGCTATTCCATCACTAAAATTTGCTTGGACTCCGTGTTAGTTGTTACCTCCCTTCCAACAATCCTAAAGTAATTTAGTTTAGTTTTTTAGATAACCGAAGGCACAGAATTTTGCTTTCGGGAATATTTATGCACATAAATATATATTTTGGCTTTTATTTGTCACAATTCGTTCAGAAACAACCGATCAGCATTTAATTTTTTTTTAATACCCACCATCAAAAAGAATGGGGGGTATATTGAGATTATTATTCCGTTTGTAATTTCCTTAATATTAGCTTAAAAACTAAAATTGAAGTATATTCTAAATCCTTATGAAATTCTAAGTCTTGATTGAGCGATGTCCGTATGTCTGTTGTCGACACGATAAAACATTAACGAAAGGATATAGGTCACTAAAGTTTGGCATAAATATTCTTAATTTCTTTAAAAATTTTGGTATTGAAATCGGGCAAAATCGGTTCACATTTGACCATAGCTCCCGTATAACCTCGTCTAGGCTAATCGCTTATTTGCTAGTAATTTTATTATGTAAGTCTTACATAAGTACTAGGCATCATGTAAAATTTCGTCGAAATCAGTTTACATTTAACCGTAGCTTCCATATAAAAGTCTTACGGAAACAGCCTAAATTTCACCTAAAATATACTTAAATGCCAATAAAAGTGAAACTGTAATAGCTTTGGCCACTTAATTAGGCACAAGGAATTCTTATGTCAATGCCAGCCAGTGTGCAAAAGGAAATTAGATAGCTATTAATCAATATCCAGACTTTATATACGGTAGATGCATTAGGAACTCCTAACAAAATGCATGTCAACATGTTTATTCTAACTAAATATTATGCTAAACAATCGCCAATCTTCGGGTTTATACTCGTGATGTATTGTTAAAATTAAACCGCGGATGTCAACACAAAATGCGAATGAGTTATTATCAATTGCTTTAAAGAAGTTTGTAAAATGACGATAGCGACCGATTGCTCCATATACGCGAACATCAGGTGCTAGAATATTAGCATATTTCAATTCCTTAGCCAAAAGAATTGACTGCCATTGTAAAAGTTTAAGACGACGTACCATAATATCCAAACGGGTTTGTGTAATTTCCAAATGATTACAATTTTTAGTGACATTCGATGGTTGGTATTCTGATACTAATGTTTCCAATGTTGATGCCATATATTCTTCTGTTGTACTTGGTCTTCTGGGAATTGGAATATTTTCCGAGTGCGGCAACGGTAGTTGTGTATATTATTTTTCTATATATGAAAATTTAGGTAATTTGCTTCTATTTGCACCAGAAACAAAATTAAAGCACGTATAACAGTCATCTGAACTATGAACTTGGGGATCCGACCAAATCATTGGAATACAATCAACCTCACCTTTCTTCCATCTATTTAATAACGACAAGCATCCAGTACAAACGATAGATGGAGCCCACTCCACATTACGAAAAACTACCTGATTAAAGTATAATTGATATAATTCTGCAAACTCATCGACGATTTTCCGCCGAGAGTCTGTAATTTTACGTTTTCCGCAAACATAACAAAAATTATTAAAATCCACGTGCTGCTCCATTTTGATACGATTAGTTTTTACAACAATAATATTTTTTTTGGCAAAAATATACAATAAATTTGAAACTTAACTGCTATGCCACTCTTGTCATGTTCCAAATTAAAATTTTATCAAAGTAGATTGATTAAAATCAAAGTTAGCGAATATTGTTAACATAAGTGATAACTTCTGAAAATATCTAGCGCGACTAATCTCAAACTCTAAGCAAATAAAATTTGAGAAAGCAATTGCCGCTAAAATTTTCAATTTATGTGCATATTTAATCAAAATTTCTAAAATTCAAATTTAAAAATTGTCAAAAAAGTATAAAAACATCGTTTTTGTAGTACTTTAGCGTACATATTTTAAATCGCGAATACGAGCGCTAACTTCGAAAATCACTAATGCCACTGAAATCTGCGTACTCGAATTAGCTTTACCAATAGTGTGCCCAGCTTGTTAAAACTTGCGACTAGCATAGTGTTATTAATGCTAAACTATACCCGGTTATGAGATTAAATTTTGTGAAAAGTAAATATTAAGGAAACCACTTAGATACTTTTAAATGTTCAACTATAAAGCTATTGCAACTCAATTTAGTCCAAATATTTTACCAACAATACCAACTACCGTAACAATTTTTTTTCAAATATTATCCACATTTTAAATTAGGTGCACCCTCGTAGATATATGAGATGCGTTGCTAAATTTAACACAACTTGATGGTGGGTACATAAGATTCGGCACAGCCGAATATAACACTCTTACTTGTTAAGCAATTGGTTTTGTAAACATTGTTGTCTTCTTCTTTTTCTTTCGATTCCGCTTTTGCTTGGAATTCCAATTTTCGATCGTAGCGTAACTGAATGCGGAGACGTAATCGAAATGCAGAATAAGGGTGATTTTTTAAAAATAAAAAGTTTATTTTTCAAAAAAAAAAAAAAAAAAATATTTCATATTACAATGTGTAACTCCAAAACCGTTGATCACACAAAAAATTTGTGTAAACATGACTTAAGGGCAATTTTCTTAATAAAAAGATTAAACAAATCGATGGAACATGAAACCACAACACATTAAGTAAAGAGTTTAACCCCTTGACGTATCAATTAGCGTAACGAAGTTCGCTTCCAACTGTTCGCATACAACTTGCACTGAACAAACCAATTTTGATGCTTAAGAACAGTCGCAAAACGAGTCAGACTCGTTATAATCATGTTAGGCACAAAAATTGTACCACGAGTCAGACTCGTGGAAATACGTCAAGGGGTTAAGTAAAATGTAATTGAACCGCAGTGGTATAGCAGGTCCCAGAGGTCCCAAGTTTGATCCCCGGCCAGACCCACTTGAAAAAAAATTCAAAAAACGGTGGTTCTCCTCATTACGCAGCTAGCCTAGGTTATTGGGTATTAGGCTATGTAAAACTTCTCTAATGCATTTGCCGTTCGGAGCCGGAGTTAAAACGTAGGTCCCCTTCATGAGTCTAAAAATAGAATCGGATGCAGCTCATTATCTGAGAGAAGTACCTCTTGTTCCAATTAGAATGTTGTCGGGGAATTATATCTGTGGCAAAATGGAAGAATAGCTTAAGTCGAAAATTGAAGTTTTGAGATATCATCAATTTTGTGTAATTTTTTTCTGCTTGATTTCTGCTAATAATTTATGAATTAATATATTAGTAACATGTTTATTAGAGAAGAAGGATGAATATTTAAAAAAATATTGTTAAATTCAGAAGATTTTACGTTTTTAAGCTCTTTTTTGAAACTGAAATTTGCGTTGAACTGGACCTTAAATAATAAACGGCTCTGTTTAAATAAAAAGTATATATTGTGTAGTTTTATGTTAACATAAGTTGTTTAAAAAAAATGACTATTTTTTCAAGGTCAACATTTAGACAGCTTAAGTAAAGTTAAGCGAAATCGTTATATGATGAAAGAAAAATATGAATATGTACACAAAAATATGTGTGCATGAGTTTTTTGATCAATACATTAATGATTCAAAAAAACTTAAGCTAAAAAGTTAACGTACTTAACATTCAGATGCCACACGATGGGCTGGCTAGAAGAAGTTAAGGCGAATAAATTCATTTTCTTAAATTGTTCAATATTAACAAAAACTACTCAATTATAATAATCGGTACTTTGTGCTATATTATGTCATAAAAAATTTATAACTTTGTTTTTTTTTTCTTGAGTCAGCGCGCAACCTAAGGTCAATTTATATTACTTTTCAGAAAAATGACTGAAATTACGTATTTGAAGTTATTTGAAAAATGGTTAAAAATTTAAGCATTTAACCAATACTGAATATGTTGAATCACTGGAATTGAATGTTTATAATACTAGACACTCAAAAAGCCAGGATATATAACCATATAAAAATATCATAAAATGAAAAAAATTTAACTTTCAATATTCTGAAAGCGCCACAACTCGTTTGAAATGCAAGTTAACAATATCAGTTAATTATCTATCCTTGTCTTTGTATTCATATCCTATTAAAATATTGTTATGTTGACTTCTATTATGTTTTAATTACAATAATATTCAATGTACCAAGTCTCTTTCCTTCAATTTGTTAAGATTTTATTATAGTTAAATATATTGGAGGAATCACGCCCTCGACTTTAATCGTTTCGATTCATGTTAAAAGTTGTACAATTCGGAAAAAGTTTTGACCACTTTTAGGTATTAAAATATTTCACTTTTTTGCGTTACCATTCCTACTTCCGCACCAATTTTATGTGAAATCAGATATGTATATTTATTTGTAGTAAAAACATGAATAAATTTTAGTAATTGTAGTATTTTCGAAAATATATAAATAATTTTTTTTGTATGGATGGTGCCACGCCTACTATTTCTATAGCCTCCATTTTTCACGTGCTTATACACCTTAAATGTTGAGATGTCCACAGAAAATTTTTTTTATCCTATTTAAAATAGTGGGCCAGATATATGAATTTAGTACACCAATAGACTTAGAATCACTTTCTGAGTCGATTTAGCGAAGTCAGTCCGTCCGTCTGGCTGAACGGCGTGACCCCCAAACTACATTTTGCAATTCTAAATATAATTTTGTGAAATTTGCTATAAATATTTTTTTTGACAGTGTGACCATGGCTATTGAACTTCGTCAAAATCGGTCCATTATTTATGTTACCTCCCATAGGTCTCTCTCCCGGAAGTGATATTTTGGCCACAAAAATCAATATTTTTCATGAAATTTAAAACATGTTAACCAAAATTACTGTACCAAATCGGTCCACATTTAACCATAGCTCCCATACAAACTCTTCTGTCATAATGCTCTAAATGAGACAAAAATCAGTAAAACGCTCGTAAATCTGAAGATAATGAGAGTTTTGAGTTTATTTTTTGCATATATAATTTTTTATAAAAACTAATCAATTTGCCAAATTTCGAGATAATCGGTCCACATTTGACCCTAGCTTTCATATAAGTCCAAATTACGGAAACAGTTTAAATATATAGTTTTGAAAAAATGTTGCAAAATTTTGTCTTTATACAGGAAAAAGATAATCTATCTCCTTAGTGGTGAAGGGTATCGTATAGTCGGGCTTTCTTACTTGTTTTTTTCTCGGGATTGTTAAATCAATTTAGCAAGTAGTTATTTTGATTTGTTGAAGTAATTTTTGTGTTATTATAATTATGCTTAATTAAATGCAATTAAAATTGTTGCGGAATCGGTTCTATGGGTGCATCCCATATTGTAAACACATTTTGACCAAACAACTTTCCCACTATAATTAAATAATATAAGTAAATTCACAAACAAATATTGAATACCTAAAAATATTAACTACCAATTATTTTCTAATGTAGGCAATCAAAAATCTAAGGAGCAGCAACGCGTTCAGTCATCAGTTGCACCGTGGTCTACACAAACTTTGGCCTCGAAGTTACAAGGACCTGGCTTGGCCGAAATACAAAAAGCTGAAAGACGTGAACGTCGTGCTGATCAACAGCGCCAGTTAGAAATTCAAGAAAAGCAAATGCGTGCTCTGGCAGCAGCTGCTGAAGCTCAAGATCAAGTTTTGAAGTGGAATGCTGCACCAGTTCCAGTTAAAAGTTTTGCTGAAATCCAAGCTGAGGAAGCAAAACGTTTAGCTCACGAACAAATGGAATTGCAAAAACGCAAAGAACAAGAGGGTCATAACAACATAGTAACCATAAGTTCCGCTGGTACCTCAACCGCTGGCGGTCTTAGTAGCCAATCTAATATTTCAAGCATCTGGAGTGGAAATAAAATATGGGGTACATCGGTGAATACAAACGGCTTTTGGGAGGAACCCCTTAAGTTTAATAATAAATCTTTAAATCCGGGTTTATCAAATAGCAATAATGCTAACTTTAATAATATTTTAACAGCTGCTTCAG
Organism: Stomorhina lunata; assembly: GCA_933228675.1. Taxonomy (NCBI): domain Eukaryota; kingdom Metazoa; phylum Arthropoda; class Insecta; order Diptera; family Rhiniidae; genus Stomorhina; species Stomorhina lunata. Next base: position 9,680,577 of record OW121745.1, read on the forward strand.
TTGTTTCCCAACCATCCAATTTGCAACAGAAATCAACTGCTGCTCAGCAGCAATACCAGCAAAATCCTCCACAAAGTCAACAGTCGATAAATAAGAATATTAAAAAGAGCCAGAGTGTTGCGGTAATGCAAAATTCAATATTTTCTCCAACTCCAAGCTCTACTGGTGGCAATATCAGTCAAAAGAAACCATCAAATAATCTTGTATCAACTAATAAAATAGCAAAGCCTTCAAAGGCCGATAATAATACTGCTTTTGTTGGCGGTAGCGAAAATAAGAAATCTGTAGCTAAAACCAATAATTTTACCAATAAAGGGGATGATTACGAAGCAGAATTCATCAACTGGTGTACAAAAAGCTTAAACGCTATGAACGCGAAAGTTGACGGTAAGTATAACTGTTTTGTTCTTTTAATATTCAATTTTTAAAATATCTATAATTTTTTAAATTTTCGGTTCTATAGAATTACGATTTTTTTTTAATGTTTTTCCTGTTAATAGAAAAACTTTTTTTAATTATTCCAATTTTTTCTTCATAATCGGGTACTATTTACATATGCAAATATTTTTTTTGCTTTTTTAAAAGAATTCACCAATAGATGATGGGATTTTGTAGGTTTGTGCATCAGTTAAAAAGTTATACCGATCGACTTAGAATCGGCAGGAGAATTGATTTAGCGATGTCCTTCTGTCCGTTGAAATCAAGTTTCTGGAGCTTCTGGAATATATGAATTATATATCAGATTTTAGAAAATTCTGCGAGGTTTCGAAAAAATTGGACGAAAATTTACAATTTTTTGTTTGAAATAAATTATATAATTAGAGAAATTATAAAACAAGTTTTGCTATTCCTATAAAATATTTTTATATTTTGATAATTTTGGACGCATTGATGAAGGCAATGGCATAATGCTAGAGGGGTGTTTAATTTTGTGAAAACTTGCTAAAAATCAGATATATTTATTTTATTACACAGATAATATTGAATTTAAATATTTACTTTTTTCAGTGCCTACATTTGTCTCTTTTTTACGGGACTTGGAGTCACCCTACGAAGTTAAGGACTACATACGCGTATATTTAGGTAAATATATAATAAATATTGCTACATATATATTAAATATTATAATAGAGCCGATATCATTACAAAATTATTTAGTATAGAAAATCTAAAAAATTTCATTACTAGCAAAAGTACCTCAAACGATAACTTAAGTGAAATATTTGTCTTAGACCCACCTTTAGGTATACCAATAGGCTTAGAATCACTTTCTGAGTCGATTTGGCGATGTCCGCCCGTCCGTCTGCCTGGCTGACTAGCTGGACCGACAATGTAAACCTTGTAATCAAACGCAATTCCAAAGATAATTTGATGAAATTTGACACAGATAATTTTTTTTTTTTTGATAATGGGACCATGGCTACTAAAATTCGTCAAAATCGGTCCTTTATTTATGGTACCTCCCATAGGTCCCACTTCCCGGAATTGATATTTTGGCCACAAAAATCAATATTTTTTCATGAAATTTAAAACATATACTGCTTATGTAAATAAATCACTGTACCCAATTTCGTTGAAATCGGTTCACATTTGACCATAGCTCTCATACAAACTTATGTGTCAAAACGCACTAAATAGAGCAAAAATCACTAAAACGCTCTCAAATCTGAAGATAATGAGAATTTTAAGTTTATTTTTTTGTAATTATAAAAAAAGGGGATATCTATAAGTTACAGCCGAATGTTGACCGATTGTAACAAAATTTTGTACATTGGCAGGTATTTATACAAAGCTTACTCTTGCAGAATTTAGCGGTCACAGTTGTCATAGTTTCCAATATAATAGCTTTTAACTGGTCTTTATTACATTTTTTTGTTTCCGGGAGTGGTTTTTATATGAAAGCTATAGTCATATATGGACCGATTCCCATAAAATTTGATATACCGAACAATAGTTGAATAAAACTTCTTTATTCTAAATTTAGTCGTCATAGCTTTTACAATTGTATTTAATTCATCAGCATTAGGGTGATTCCCGGGACAGGTTTATATGGGAGCTCTAAGTAAATCTGTGCCGATTTCGCCCATTTTCCATACACAACTTTTTCAAGATATCGAAAGTACTTTTGTAAAATTTTGTCCCTCTAGCTATTATCGTTAAGGCGTAATCGCGCTTTTCTCGGACGGACATATACCCACTATCAAAAAGAATTTGAGTATATTGAGATTGTCACTCCGTTTGTAATTTCCTTAATATTAGCTCAAAAACCAAAATTGAAGTATATTCTGAATCCTTATGAAATTCTAAGACGATTGAGCGATGTCTGTCCGTATGTCTGTCTGTCTGTTGTCGGCACGATAAAACCTTAACACAAGGATATAGGTCACTGAAATTTGGCATAAATATTCTTCATTTCTTGGAAAAAAAAATTTTAGTATTGAAATCGGGCAAAATCGGTTCACATTTGACCATAGCTCCCGTATAACCACGTCTAGGCTAATAGCTTATTTGCTTATAAATGACAAATTATAACAGCTATGATGATAAAATTGGCATACAAATGGTATAAATATATAAGTTTTAGATAAGCACTAGGCAGCATATACAATTTCATCAAAATCGGTTGACATTTAACCACCTAAAATACACTTAAATGCCAAAAATGATAAACTGTAATAGCTACTAAATTTAGCACAATGGCCACTAAATTTAGCACAAGGAAGTCTTATGTCAATGCCATCCAGTGTGCAAATTGGTCACAATCGCTCACCATTTGACCATAGCAAGAGAAAAGGGGGTTTATGTCCGCCTGTCCGTCAGATAAAATCGCAATAGCGCCTTAACGAAAGAGCTAGAGGAACAAAATTTTACAAAAGTATTTTCACATTTAGTTACAGCTCCCATATAACCCCGGCCCGGGAATCACATTAATGCTGATAAATTGAGTACAATTGTAATAGCTATGACGTCTAAATTTAGAATGGGGAGGTTTCGTACAACTTTTAGTTAGTATGTCCATATTCAACTATAGCTCTTATATAAAAAGCACTCCCGGAAACCAAAAAAAAAATGTAGCAAAGGCCACAGTTAAAAGCTATTAAATTAGAAACTATGACATTCATGGCCACTAAATTTTGTAACAATAAGCTTTATAAAAATACTAGCCAGTGTGTAAAATTTTGTTACAATCGGTCAACATTTGGCTACAATTCGTATATATATAACATCCCCTTTTTATACCCACCATCAAAAAGAATGGGGGATATTGAGATTGCCTTTACGTTTGTAATTTCCTTAATATTAGTTAAAAAACAAAATTGAAGAATATTCTGAATCCTTATGAAATTCTAAGACGATTGAGCGATGTTTAATCAATGTCCAGACTTTATCTACGGTAAATGCATTAGGAACTCCTAACACAATGAATGGACCTGTCGTATTAATATCAACATGTTTATCCTAACTAAATATTAAGCTAAACAAAAAGTATTTAACAGATTATTAATGCTAAACTATACCCAGTTATGTTTGTAAAAAGTAAATACTAGGGAAACCACTTAGATACTTTTAAATGTTCAACCATAAAGCTACTGCAACTCAATTTAAAAAAATATTTTACCAACAATACCAACTATCGTAACATTTTTTTTTCGAATTTGGTCCACATTTTAAATTAGCTGCACCCTCGTAGATATATGAGATATGTTCCTAAATTTAACACAATATAACGCTCTTATTTGTTTTTTTTTTTGTATTTTTGTGTTTCCGTAAGTTTTTTAATAACTTAATTTGAAACACTGTTTATCATTTACAGTTTATCATTTATTGGCATTCAAGTGTATTTATGGTGGAATTTAGGCTGTTTATGTGAACCAATTTCGCCTAAATTGAAAATTTCCCATAAAATTTTCCCATTTTTATGGAATATTTTTAAAATTTTACATACATGGGATATTTTCAAAAATTTTCACATTTTTATAAAAATTTCAAAATTTCCCATTTTTACAGGAAATTTTTAAAATTTCCCTTTTTTACGGGATATTTAAATTTTTTTTTAATTTTAATGGAAAATTTTCAAAATTTTCATATAAAAACAAAATTTTTCTATAAATGTTAAAAATATTTTTATTACTGTATAACAGTTATCCTAAAGAGAATACTTTTGTATAACAGTTATCCTATAGATAATACTTTTGTATAACAGTTATCCTATAGAGAATACTTTTGTATAAAAGTAATTCTATAGATAATTATTGTGTCTAAAAATGTTTCTATATAGAATACTTTTGCGTGTTAATTTTTTACAGAGAACACGTCGTTATGACAGTTTTTGTACAGAAATTATTTTGGTACAACTTTCATATAAAAGTTTTCCTATATATAGTTTTATGACCAATTTTCCATTGATAATGCGTTTAATAGGCAGTTTTTAAAAGAAAAAATAGTCATTCTAACAAGGAAAAATAAAATCACTGCTCTAAAAAAATAAAATTTAAAAGATATTGCTGAGAGATTGCTTAAAAAATGTAAATCACAAAATAAAAAGCAGTCATTGCTTCATATAATATTAAATCAAATATCCGACACATATTCTTACCGGGTATATAAATGTAACATACCAGGTATGAATTGAATAGTAAAGTATAAATCAAAAATACCCGGTATAATTTGAGCGATAACAAATAAATAAAACATATCCGGTAAGAATTGAGGAAAAAATAATTGAGCTATATTTTATAAATCAAACATACCCGGTATGAATTGAGTAATAAATAAAATATAAATCCATCATGCGACTCTTCAGAAAAATTCTTTTATGACTGGTTTCTCTGAACATTTTGCTAGATTTGTTTTTTATTTTAAAGAAAAGTTTCTCGCAGGCAAACAGTGCCTTTAACGATTGTATAAAGAGTATATTCGAATTGGGCTACCTTCTTTGAGAAGAGGTAGTTAACACTGTAATTGCACGTCATATCTATTTTTTGAACAGTGAAGTTGCGTTAATAATTGCAGAAATTAAGATCACCAAGCTGATTAATCAGTTTCTGATCATCTAAAGAAATCCTAAAAGACTCATTTTGCTGATATTATCATTAACCATTTCCCAATCGCTAGCTGAGTTACTGCATTTTTACAAATTTTCTGTTTGTTTACTTTTCGTGTACAAATGATTTCTTGAGAGTGAATTTGTTCGTTTACTCAGTAAATACTCAGCACACTGGACTTTTACTGGAAAGTAAACGAACGAACCTATAACAGTTTTATTCGTAGAATAATTTTATACAAGCACATTTGGACATTGAAATAGGTGTGTGCATTTTGTTTTGAGATATACCGACTTTTTATAATGTTTTGTTTTTTTTTTAATATTTTTTTATTTTAGAATTAAAAAAAAATTACACTTCTAAAGTAATTTAAAAAGACTAAATATTAATACTAGTTAAAAAATTGCTGTACTTCATGTGGATAATAAGACAGATGCATGTAAGAAAACTTTTGAACATGTAAGCCAGTCTTTAAACCAGAATATCCACCATTATTTTTAAGACTGCTTCAATTTTCCTGGGCATAGATGAAATTAATTTACGACATGTATCGACCGGGATATTTTACCATTCTTTTAACTCACTCCAAAGGATATTTCGCCATTTTTTAATATTATCTGAGCCGCTCTATCGCCTTCATTAACTGGAGAGGTTTTTTTATTGCCCCTCTATTCTCAATTTTTTTTTCTAGTGTCAGGACATTTGTTACAAAGTTTTCCGACCGTCCCAAAAATGTGACAATAAATTTGTTGTTCTGCACAAGTCTTCTTTCCTCAACACTGCAATGATGTCAACGACTAGAGCTGCAAAACAATCGATAGTATCGATAGTTTTATTTTTTACTGACTATCGATAGTTTTTTTTTTCACTATCGATACTATCGGCAAATATACGAAGTCGATTAAATGTAGCCAAAATCAAATTTTCAACAAATTTAAAATTTTTATATTTTGCATTTCAGCAGGACAAGTTAAGTATTTTAGTATTTGCTTAATGTGTCGTAGAAGTAAATTATTATAAAAATTGCTTAATGTAATTTAATTAGTTTGTTCACATTAAGCCGGCGGCGGCGGCGGCGGCCATGTGTCGACTTTAACCAAATAGACTTCGTTCTCTTTAAAAGTGACGCTGCAATTTGAAGTAAGTAGTGCAACAAAATGTTTTATTTAATTCAAATTTAATCTAAATCAGGCGCGACCACCGCGAAGCATGTGCTTGCCAGAAGTTTTCTTATTCTCATTTATTTAGTCGTCATTCAACCTTTGACGGATGCACACGCGTGGAGGCTGTTATAAGTTTTGTTATTTTTTTTGTTATTGTTTTTTTTTCAGATACACTGTGAGATTAAATGTTAGAATAGTTATTTTTACGCTAAACATTCAATCGTTTTTATAGAAAATATTTGATTTTTTTTTAGTAAAAAATAGGTTTATATTTTCTTTATAGCAAAATAAACTAAAATTTTTTTCTATGTAAAAGCACGTTTTTTAAAAGAAAAAAAAAAAAACGTTTTCTAAATAAAAAATATATTTTCTAAGGAAAACAAAATGTTTCTTTTAAAATAAAAACATGATAAACCTTCTTAAAATAAGTTTTTCTATAGAAAAAGTAAGTTTTTCTATAGAAAAAGTAAGTTTTTTAAATTGTATTTATAAAAAAATATACTATGCTGAATATAAATTTCTAAAAAGTAGTGGTTTCTTTATAGAAACAAACGAAAATAATTTTTGTTTACATAAAAACAACAAAAAAAAAAGATCAATACTCCTCCGCATATTCTTTTCACGCTGGTTCAGCGGTAACTAAAATAAAATAGAAATAAACAACCAAATTTATGTCAATTCTTGCTTCTGCCTGTGTATCCTCTCTTTCGCTCACAAATACAATCACATTCCTCTCTTTGGTCATCCCTGATCTATATCTAGTTATTACACAATTGAAGTCAATGAGCGAAATATTTTGTAATCTATTTCGCTAAAGTTCTTATTTGACTGCCAGAATTAGCACTTAAAAAGATCCGATAGTATCGATAGTTTTTACTCAAACTATCGAAACAAAATTTTGTGAATTTATTGTAAATAAAATTGCAACTTACTTCTGTTACCAAATTGTCTTAAATTTCACGACTTAAAACAACTCACACCTATTTCATTGACCACTCTGAACTGTTACTTTTTTAAAAAACTTATCAGCGTTTTTATTTTTATTTTTTATTTTATTTTATTTAATATATAGGAACCAACTGAGCCAATGAGGCCTTATATAGTTGGTGGTCTTACAAAAATTGATTTATATTTACAACTTCTATGTACATGTGTAAAAAAATTAATAACAATTATAAAATAAAGTTACTATACAAAAGCATAAAAGATAACATACGTATATACATGATAACATGATATGCGCAAAATAGTTAAATAAAATTTAACGGTAATCAAAGCAGCCACAAGAAAAACAGTACTTAAATATTATTGACAAATGCATGTTCTATAAGTTTTTTTTTAAATGTATGTGGGGAGAAAGTAAAATTTCTAAGAGGTCTTGGCAAAGCGTTCCAACATTTGGCAACTCGCACATGAAAAGATCGTTCATTAATTGGGTGGTGTCTCACGGGATATAATAGCTGCGTATTTCTGTCAGTCTGCAAAAACACAAAAAGTCTCCGAACATAATCCGGGCAATCGTTAAAAATAACTTTATAAAAAAATAAAAGACTTCTTGTATCGACAAAACTTCTAAAATTGCAACCAAGAAAATCCGAAACTTGATCGGAAACATGATCGTGCAGTTTTAATTGGTATACAAAACGGATTATTCTGTTAAAAAGTAGTATGCACTTATTGAAATTATAGTTATTACAACCAGCATAAACTTCAATACAGTATAATAAATTAGGCATTAGCAAGGAATGAGCTATGCGTTTTTTAATAGAAAGGGGTAAGTATAAATTTAAGGCATATAATTTTCTTAGGGTAAAACTAGTTTTGGAAATTACTGAATTAATGTGTTGATCAAATTCAAGTTTATTATCTAATACGACTCCAAGACATTTCATATGCTCAACAAATTCAATTACTTGACCTTCAATTGTTACAAATATGTCAACAACAGACGTATGCGGCTTAAAGAGCATAGCTTTCGTTTTTGCTGAGTTTATTTTAAGATTACTATCTCTCATCCATTGGGATGCATAAGATAAAAGAGTATTCAAATCATACTCAAAGACATCAATTAACTGGAGGTGACCCGAAAATAAAAGCTGTATATCATCTGCAAATACAAAAGCTTCACATTCAAAACCGTCTAGAATATTAAAAAAGTCGTTCATGTAGAGCATAAATAGCAAAGGACCAACAACAGATCCTTGCGGCACACCACTAGTCACAGGTAAACATGTCGAGTTACGGTTTCCACAAGAAACATATTGAGATCGCCCAGATAAATAAGAAAAAATTAACTTGCAGGCAGATAATGAAAAATTAAAGTAAGTGCACAATTTACGAATTAAAACTGCATGACTTATGCTATCAAAAGCCTTGGATAAATCAAGAGATATAAGCACACCGAAATCATCCTTATCCATTAAATGTCTGATAGAATCAGTAAGGCCTATTAAAAGAGATGTAGTACTATGCCCATCGCGAAATCCTGACTGAAATGGATGTAACAACAAGTTGTTGTTTAAAAAAGTCATTATTTGGTCCTTAATAACATGTTCAACTAATTTTGATAACACAGGCACTAACGAAATTGGTCTGAATTCTTCATTGGAACTGCTTTTCCTTATAGGAATCACTTTTGCAACTTTCCAGTCAGATGGAAACTGGGAATTTGAGATAATGGTGTTAATAAGATACAAAAGATGTTGATGAATAAATGGAAAAATGAGTTTAATAAATTTAAGGGGCAAGTTATCACAACCAGAGGCATTAGATTTAATTTTAGAAAGTGCAGTAGATAATTCTTCAGAATCAATGCTATTGAAAGAAAAATTATTAAAGTTAGGAAAATTAAGGTCAAAAGGGTTAAACAAATCAACTGATCTATAATTTGAAAATTGTACATTTAAAAGATTAGGATCCAAATTCTCTACAGGTATGTTGTCACCAGTGCAACCATTAGATCGAAGAATTCTCCACATACCCTTAGTATCTAAATTATTAAAACGTGCTATATGCGCTTTGCGTTTAACACATCTTATAATCGATTTTGACTTATTGCGCGCTTTACAATAACTTCTCCAATTAATAGGGGAAGGTTCTCTAAGATATTGTCTGAAGGTCAAATCTCGTAAAGAAAGGTGATATTTAATCAAAGGTGTATTAAACCATTCTTCTCCATTAGTTGAGATCTTAAACCGTTTTATAGGTATTAAATCATGTAACTGTTCTATACAAGTCATTAAGTGAGAATGCTGACAGTTAACATCTGAGCTATCATAAAAATTAGAGAAATCATATTGAAGTACATGACTTTCCAAATATGAAGGATCAAAATTGCCGTAATCTTTGAAACTAAGAAATGCATTATTTGAACTTAAATGTATATTTATGCTTAAAAAAATAAATGAGTGATGAGAAATAGCTGGGCACTGCATTTGACCAGAAGAGCTAACAGAAAGTGAGGGACTAAGAAGAAAATAATCCAATAAAGAAGTAACAGGATTTAATCCAACATAGTGAGTTGGTATATTATTATGGCGGTATGACAAACCCAAGCGCCTACATGTAGAAAGAACCAGATTTGTGTTATCAATATTAAATAAATTCAAGTTGAAATCACCCATAATAATAATATTATCATAACGGACTAGCAAATCGCTTAGACAGTCTTCCATTATCTCTATATCTCCATTATTACATTATTATTACAAGTGTTTATTTAAGTTTAAAAACGTTTTGCCATATGTTATATTTTTCTGTCCACATGTGTATATACAATGTATATATACATATATATATTATTCCGACGACTACATTCCAATTGGAACAAGGGGCACTCTCTCAGATAATGAGCTACATCCGATTCTTTTGTTAGACTCATTGAAGGGGACCTACGTTTTAACTCCGTCTCGTAAAGAGTAGCTTTACATAACCTAATACTCAATAACCAGATGAAAAGAATTGTACAGTGGCAGTTAAATTAAAAACAATAGTTATTACTATCGCTGTATGTGCATTCGTCGCTGTTTACTAGGGCATTCAATTATTCGGTATTTTGGTTTATTCAATTATTCGTGCGAATAATTATTCGGTGTTCAAACTTAATCGATTAATAATGGAATAATGAAAAATTATTCGATTAACCTAAAGTTAAAATTGTGAAAAATCAAAAATTGTTTATTTAAACACATATTAAAATCCAAAATAATTAATACAAAACAAATAAAAGAATAATAACATGTTAAAGTTCATAAATAACAAAAAGTAAATAGTTCATTATATCAAATCTTATATGCAACAATTTTATAAGTTTTAATCAGGGACAGGAAATAAGAGTTATTTTTCAATTTTTGAAGAAATAAATCATACATAAATGAACATCGTAGAAAACTTTTAATTACACCATCATGATTTTTAGGCGAAATGCATTCAACATATTGCATGATTTTTAAATTTTTGATTTTTATTTTAACAATCAAAAATAAGAGTTATTTTTGATTTTTATTTTTTTAAATGAAAAATAAAAGTTATTTTTTATTTTTATATTTTTAAATTAAAAATAAAAGTTATTTTTGATTTTTATATTTTTAAATGAAAAATAAAAGTTATTTTTGATTTTTATATTTTTATATCAATAATAAAAATCAATTCAAAACTCTTTTTTATTTGTTGATGCCGTATATATTATAATATGCTGCTTCATTCAAATTTCTATATGAATATAATATATTATGTGACTTATCCATTATCAGCTATAAAAACATGAATGCATGAATTCAAGTCAGTGTTAAAAGGTCATTTTCAGGTGTTCAATTTTACCATCATAATTGATTTTAAATGTTCCTCAGATAAATTATATCTCAAATCTCCCAATATTAATCTAAGTGCTGAAAATGACCTTTCTACACTGACTTGAATGGCAGCCAAAACTTATAAGCTATTTCTATGCATTCATGTTTTTATAGCTGATAATGGATAAGTCACATAATATATTATATTCATATAGAAATTTGAATGAAGCTGCATATTATAATATATACGGCATCAACAAATAAAAAAGAGTTTTGAATTGATTTTTATTATTGATATAAAAATATAAAAATCAAAAATAACTTTTATTTTTCATTTAAAAATATAAAAATCAAAAATAACTTTTATTTTTAATTTAAAAATATAAAAATCAAAAATAACTTTTATTTTTCATTTAAAAAAATAAAAATCAAAAATAACTCTTATTTTCTATCTAAAAATATAAAAATCAAAAATAACTCTTATTTCTTGATTTTTTGATAAAAGTCATAACAGTTACGGTCCCTGGTTTTAATATTTAACTCTTCTAAAGAACACTATGTTATTTAAATGTTTTGCATTCAAATGATTTTTTTCTTTTGTATTAATAAGGACAGATTGGGAAAAAACTCTTTCACTCCGTGTAGATGTAGGAGAATTTAAATGTGCAGTCCTTTTTAACTTTTTTCCGACTCAACTACCTTATCAACATACCTAGTTTAACGTATTTCAGCCAATAACAGACTAAGGGTTTTCATGTAAACGTTTTTATTTCCCATTTGTGCAATGTATGTAAATTTTGGAGACGCTTTTTATGAAACCCCTTTTTAGACTTGTGTGCAGTTTTGGCAACAATTTTGTCAGAAATAAAGTTTCCGAATTATTATTCTTAAAATTTTTCGAAAAAAAAAAAACAATGATAAAGTTCTACAAAAATATAGTTTTTGGAAAATCTTAGACAAGCAACGAAAGCAAGAAAATTAAATTTTAGAAGATTTAATTAATATCCTTGCCGCTCCGGAACATCAAATCGTCCGCATCAGTTGTCAAAGCTTCAAATACGTTCTTAATTTATTTAAAAAAGATGATGAATTCCATGGTCCCTGTTCGTGTAGACAAATTCCAATCGAAATGCAACTCGTAATTGTGTTATAAAGGTTGGGTTCTAGTGGAAAAAGCTTATAGTTAAGCAAAATTGTAGGATTATAAGGAATTAATGATGGCGGAACAATTCAAGTAAATGCTATTTACAACTACATATAATTAAAGCAACAGTTTAAAACAACTTTTTCTATTTTATTTGGATTTTACTACTAACAGGTTCTGCTAAAATTGCAAAAACAGCTCATCTAGTCACTATTTTTAATATAAACAAAAAATATATGTTTTAGCAATTGCACACTTAAGATATTAAATTTGCGAGTCTAAATTGCTGCGCAAACATTTAAAAATTGCGCAAATTTTAAATATTATTTTTGACAGTTCATTTGCGAAAGTGGAAAAATACACAGTTTGAGGAAGTTTACGAGGGTTTTAAGCGTTTACATTAAAACCCTTTACTGTAAATGTTTATGTTATACTTACTAAACAATTATGTAAAATGTTTGCAAATGATGTAATGTCAGAGTTATGATTAGATATGTATTAATATATAAAAAATACTATTTTGTATAATCGATTAATCGACACAAATTATTCGGTTATTTGCTATTTGAATTTTTTAAATTTTTAAATAATCGATCAAATAAAAAATAAGAAATTAATCGGTTAATCGAATAAAGGTTAATCGATTGAATACTGTTTACCAAACGAAATAAAAAAAAAGTAAAAAAGTATTATAGTTAGTCAAGCCCGACCATATGATGACATTCACCACTGAGGTGAAATGTGGTCCATTAATCAACTAATTTAAAATATTAATTGTAATGCTTAGAGACTCGTATTTGGTAAATTTCGTCATTATATAAAAAGCTAGGGTCAAATGTGGACCGATCGCCTCGAAATTTAGAAAAAGGAAAAAGGTTAAGTTAGAAATACGTTGTAAATATGAAACTTTACAAATTTCTGTTTTAGGGACACAACGGTCATCCGTAAGTCTATTCGACCTCCTGATGTTTTTTGCACGTGTTTAAAGTGTTTAAAGCCATTTCGTAATTATAAACCGAAAGTTTTTTTCCAATATAGTTCAGAAATGAATACAAATTTTCCCAAAAGAAGCCAAGCCGTATTTCGTGCTGTGGTCATTATTTTTGGTTTAAACAGAATTTGACAAATAAGAATTTATTTTTACAACAAAAGATACTACAATGTAAAAGTGAAATAAAGCAACTTTCCTTAAATCCACGCCAGCAATAAAATGTATTTATTATTTATCTTTAGCAATGACTGTTGTTGTTGTTGAAACTGCGATATTTTTGTTAATATCCTAGAATTTCCGAGTCGTTCCGGTACGAAGAACCGACTGCCGTGAGAACGAGCAATGACTGTAATAACCTTAGTCGGATAGTTCAGCCTGGGTTTGATTCCCAGTCTCGGCAACTTCAATTTCTGTAATTATTAATCTCTATTAAAATTATTAATTACAGCATCCTCCATCGGTAGTAAGCCTACAGTAATAATACGCCGCCATAAGAAAGTTAATAAAATTGATTGTAGAACAAAAAACCTTAAGCAATGCGTCTAAATAACAACAAACGGCCCAACTTTACTGTTCTTAAAATAGATATGACGTGCAATTTCAGAGCTGAAAATATAAAGCATTGTATCCCCTTTTTACTAACTTTTGTCTCCCTACCCTTTTCAAAGAAGGTAACCCAATTCGTATATTCTCTATATACAATTGTTGCTGAATAAAAATTAAAAAAAAAAGTTGTTAACTTTTTTGTAATTGGTCCAGATTTGACATTAGTAAAGAGTATTAAACAGTTGGACTTGACCAAATAGACCCTTTTTTACATGTCTTTTTAATTATTTTTGAAAGTAGGGGTAGTTTAAGTTTTTACTATTCGCCTTTCTCTTATTCACATTAAAACAAAATTATATTTTGAAAATAAAGTGTCCTTTTAAATTTGAAATTTTTATTTATTCCAATTCAGGTGAAAGCAAAGAGTATATAGACTTCGCCAAACAATTTTTGGAACGTCGCAGCAAATATAAAAACTTACAACGCGCACAAAATGCTCACGACGATGATTTGTGTAAGCCAGCACAGGCTATAACTCCATCTGGTAATGATAGCAGTGATAATAAGGTATTTAAAAAAAAAATTTAAAATATTGTATATTTTTTCCAAAGTTTTTAAGTATAATATGTGTTATTATAATACATGAAATACAGAAAATAAAATGATAAATATCTGTTGATTAGCCTTTTTTGACGTTGAATATGTTATCGTCAAAACACCGAGAAAATGTACGTTTTGGTCGAAAAGATTTTTAAAGAGAGTCTCGCATTTTTTTGTATTTCTAAAACAGCGATTTTTAAAGACGATAAATTTTAATAATTAAAGTTATTCTTAATTTTGTTTAAACTTCGTATTCGTAATATCTATTAGGGTAGATATTTCGATTTTCTGTTGTTAATAACTTAAACAATTTTTATCAATTTGCAATTTTCTTTCAGCTTAGGTCGATAACATGAGCTTAGATAACAGTATTAAAACATATATTGCGTTAATTCAGGACACAATTTATAAATACATAGTTAGTAAATCTACTTAAAAAAAAAATTATGAAAGTGTAAAAATATTGATGGGGTTGTTCTTTTGTTCATTTGTTCTTTATAAAATGTAAGAAAAAGAGATACGGCTTGTTCACAAAACTGTTATACGTTAGAAGGCAGTCGAATACTAGCCTAACAATTAAGCTCTAAATTGAGTTCATTTTCTTTTTTTGGTTGGAAGTAAAAGCTTCGCAATGAAATATCAAATAATAGTATTGCCATGAAATATTTTATTACTTTTCTGAAAGCTTTTCTTGTAAAACTTAAGACTTTTGTAAAATGATGTTAACCATAAAATTAAATAAAATCAAAAATAAATAAAAACAAAAAATACAAAAATTTAACATTTTTTTTTTTCAAAATTTAATTAAACATTTTTTCAATGATGTTCTATGATATGGGTATAGGTATGAGAAAGACAAGTATTAAGTAAAAGTTCGGATTTTTAGGAACAAGTTCCCTGATTTCGATAGACCGGATTCCAAATAACTAGAAACGATAGAACATTGTGACTCTCCAGTGGCTCAATAGAGTTGCATACCGACGAGCACGTTCACCCTTTCCTATACTCGGTCGAGTAGCTCTTACAAAGACCCTATTCTGAGACATGTGTTGCGTAGGATGATTTTAATTTTTGGGAACGAATTCCCTAATTTCATTAGGGTAAAAACGATAGAAAAGTGTGACACTCCAGTGGTTCAATAGAGTTGGATACCATGCTGTCATCAATGAGCACTTTCGCCCTCTCTTGCACTCTTACATAGACCCTATTCCGAAACATGTATTGCGTGCCGGTGAAATACAACTCTCATGTATGATTTACGAACCAAAATTTCAAAAGCTTTTTCTAGTTTCACTCAAAAAAAAATTTCAAAAACCAAAAGTTCAATTTTTTCGTAAGTTGACGTACAATTTGAAAAAATTGTAGTTTCAAAAACAGGCTGACAGTTTTATTGAAACACGACTTAATTCAATAAATCAGGAAGTAAGAAGGAAGTAAAGAAACTTTGACATATGAGCTGCACAAAATGCATGTAGAAATGCACATGTCAACCCCTCCACTTAAACCTAGCTAGAAGCATCACAAATTTCGGATCTGTTTAAAAAGTCTTTCCCATGCTGACGGAGCCATTCTGCTTTTCGGACTGCTGTGGACATTGCCATGTATTCGGCTTCTGTTGTTGATAGAGCCACTGTTGTTTGCTTTTTGCTCTCCAACTAATGATGCCTTACTGCATGAAAACGTAACCTGTGCACGAACGCCTGTCAGTGACATCGCTAGCATAATCTGCATCGCAAAAGCCATACCTTTAAGGTACCTAAAAATACGTTTAACTGCTGTCCAGTGTGAATTGTCGAAGTTGTTGTTGAATTTACTTTAAAAATTCACTGCATAGTCGATGTCTGGACGAGTTCCTTGTACCAAGTAGAGTAATCTGCCTATAGCTTTTTGATAAGGTATGTTATCAACACGATTATGGCTAGTCTGAGGAGTTGTCAATTTTGTGTTAATATCTAACGGAGTGCCCACTGGCTTACAATCACTCATATTGAAACGTTTTAAAATTTCTGATGTATTTAAATACTGATTAATGTATATCTTACCTTTTGTTCGATTTCTTGTAATTCGAAGGCCAATGCAACTTATGGCTTCTCCCAAATCCTTCATCAAAAACTTTTCTTGTAGTCCAGCTTTCACTTTTGTTTTTAGGTCATGATTATTTGAAAAAAACGAGAAGGTCATCGACATAAACGGAGATGAAATACATCTTAAAACAACTCACATCAAAATATATGTATGGATCAAGCTTGGATTGCTTTAATCCCATCTCTTTGAGCGCCTGGTCCAACTTTTTGTTCCATTCACGGATGGCTTGTTTAAGTCCGTAAGCCTTCTTAAGGATACATACTTTTCCAACGTTCTTTCCTCCAACTCCTTCAGGAGGATACATAAAAATCTCCTCAGATAAATCACCCTGTAAGAACGCTCTGACTGCACCCATCTGTTCGATATCTAGATCAAATTGAGCAGCAATTGAAATTGAGGTCTAAAGTACAACGGGAGAGTAGGTTTCACGGAAGTCAATACCAGGTTTCTGGGACGAACCCTTCAACACCAACCGGGCTTTGTATCTTTGCACCAAACCGTTTTCATCCCGTTTGGTTTTAAAAACCCATTTACTTTTTATTGGTTTCACTCCATCTGTACCCAGACATTTTTTTTATGACCTGTTTTATTCTGTAAACTGTAAAATAAAACTCTCTTTCACTTCCGTTTTTGCCTGCAAAATATAAAGAAAAACCTTACGCGAAAAATGATCTATGAATATTAAAAAATACTTAGCTCCTCCGAGCGATTCTACCTCCATCGGTCCACAGAGGTCCTAGTGCACAAGTTCGAGTATTTTGCTTGTACTGGAATTTGATGATTTGCAAGATTTTCACGACATTTTGCCTTGAATACATGGAACGCAATCTCTCGATTTTGGTAGAAACTCCATCCCTATTACCAGCTGCTTTGTTTTAGTCAAATCTGCATAATTTATGTGCCCATACGAGCATGCCAAACATCAACATATTGGCGTTAGACGTCTCCATACACATTTGATCCAAATTTCTATCCAACTTAAACATATTATTTTCTCGGTGTGCTATTACATAATATCAGAAGATGGCCACGTGTCTTCTGATATTATGCATTTATCATTTTGAAATTTTACAGTGTAACCTCTGTTCATTATCTTATTAACAGATTTACAGTAAGATCAGAAACATAGAGTACATTGTGGATAATAACGTCAACCAATTCTCCACTCTTGTCCATAAAAGCAATATTAATATCACCTGCTCCTTGGACATTGCAATACTCTTTATTATCCACCACAACTACTTTTATTTGCGGCTCCTTAAAATTTACAAACCAGTCATCATTGACGTCTTCTGCTGCAAAAACCGTACAAAACCAACTTGCTTAATTTCTTTACTTTTCTGTTTATTCACACGACAATCGGCAGCCTTATGGCCGTAACGGTTGCAGTTGTAACAACGAAAAAAGGCGTTACTATCGCTTGTTGCTTTCTTCACATTTTTGAAAAATAGTTTTTCAACTCCACTAGTTATCACAAGAAAATAAATCTTATATTTCATTTAGATTTAAATTTCGAATGATCTTTTAATTAAGGTTTGAAATATCATTTGTCTGGCACGAAATAAAATAATCGTTGACTTCATCAACGTTAGCAGAGATACAATTGTTCCTTGTCAAATAACACCACATTTTCGGATTGAAATTTTTAAAAGCACTTGAGTGAGCACTCCTTTTAGCTGTTATAAGTACACTATTTGCACGATTTCTATAATCACAATTAATAACACTGCTTAAAAAAAAAATGAATCTGACCTCTAATCCGTATGTAAAATTGCTCACTAAATATCTCGAAACTGTTCCACTCTTAATCATTCTGACTTCAAATTCCACAATTTTAGTGTCCAACAGAATACTGTTGTAAAGAATACAACTATCGGCAATTTAAAATTTTTTGTCGGATCACTTGCAGATCCAAAAATCAAAATGCTACAACTTCCTGAAAGATCGTACAAAATAATTGGTACTTTTGAATATGTGACGCTCAAAAAAAAAGGGACCTAAGGGTAAAAACCGGTTTTATTCAGGAGAGCCATTTTAAATATTTAATTATTTTTTTATTTTACCTTTCTTTTACCCATATTTATTTAAGTTTAGTTTTTGCATACATAATTTTTTCAAAAAAATAACAAAATTGTCGCAATGTAAATATTATTCAAAAAGAAAGAGTATTCGCATTTGATCCCAAATCTGTAACATTTATTAATTAATGTAACAGACCTATTTATTTTTGTAAAAACTGTAATTAATTTGCCAAATTTCAAGATAATCGGTACACATTTGACCCTAGGTCAATAGTTTTGAAAAAATGTTTGTACGATGGCAAAATTTAGCAAATATTTGCCTTTATACAGGAAAAAGAACACCTGTGACCTTAATGGTGTAGGGTATCGTATGGTCGGGCTTGACCGACTGTAGCACTTTCTTATTTGTTTTTTACCCTTAGGTCCCTTTCTCTATGCGCTGTCACATATGAAGATTTCAAATCTGCCCTTTACTCAAATTTTGTTTAAGTCGACTAAAGCGGCAGTTATTTTTCAAAGTTGAAATTTGTATGAGGCCAACCCCCAGATTTGTTCGAAATGCTAAAAAAATAGTCCCTTCAAAATTTAAGATCAATCGGATCTTAAATTTTCATGGGAAAGCGTGCCCATGACAACACAAAATTGCTAAATACCTGATTTTTTACTTTGATTGACAATAACTTCATTAATACTTTAGAATAAAGAAATTCCAAAGTAAGATATGATTTACAATTCTGTGGTCTGTAAGTACTAACTGGCTGGGTTTGTTAAAATATTATAAAATTTACTTAAATTTTTTCATATTAGAAAAATCATTTTTTGATTTTTTTTAAATTTTGTTCAACAAATATTTCAAACTATAAAAGATCGTTCCAGCTTAGTAAAATAAACAAATAAGATAAAAAAAAACTCAGATCAGTCAATATATTTAACCTTCTCGCCGTACCTGCGATGAAATCTTAGAATTTCGCGAAAAAGACATTTTTCGGTCAAGTGTATTAAAAATAAATTGCACTTAAAATGAAAGATTTTAATAACAACGGTCTTTATGTCTCCATATGTCATAAGGTATGGAGTTTTTTAAAAAATTATTTTTTGAAGCTTGACTTTCAATTTCTGAAAAACTATACAAGGTACATAAATGATTTTTTGCAGTAATAAAGTTTATTTTATTGTTTATGAAAAATTATTTAAAAAAATTAAACATTTTTTGCGATTGAAAATCTATATCTTCTAAACTGTGAGTCTGAAACAGCTTTCTTTAAACTATTTTTATTAAAAAAATTAAGCGATAACCAAAAACGAAGACATTTCATTAGTAAACTATAAAAAATTCTAAAAGTACAAAAAAATAATCTTGAATATACTAAAAATACGTTTTTAATCCAGGCTTATGAATTGATAAAATTTGATTTTTTAAAATCTTCGAACATAGTTACGGTAACCATATTTTTAAACGACATAAAAGGACAAATTCTTTTTTGATATTTAGTTGATTTACTCAATAATAACAGTACAGTGAAAGCATCCTCCCATAGGAGGACATCGAGCGTCGAGCCATTTTTGTCCGCCTAGGTGAGATGTCCGTCCGTTCATTCTCTTCCAACATTTTAACGCCAAATATAATTGTGAGCCTTTTTAGACAATTTACCATTTTTTAATTAGACTTTAATCTGACTTTAGAGCAGCCTTACTCAACCATTGCACTCAGGAGCCGAGTACCAATCGGCCTTTTAACATATACTCACAGCAGTGATGCCAACCAAAAATTTTAATTTGTGGGAGATTCGACATTAAAAAGTAGTAGTTTCCACAAAATTTATTTTCAAAAAGTGGTAGATCTACCACTTTTATTATTCAAGCTTTTTAAGAATTTTAAAGTTAGAAAATTTACGCTTTTATTCAATGTTTTGTGAAAAAATAGTGTTGAATATGTATCAATAAATATACATACATACTAAATGTAATTTGAAAAATAAACAAGAGCTTATAAAAGATAATTTTCTATTCGAATCCTTAAAAAGACTAAAAAATTTAAAATGTTCATCTGTTGGTGAAAGCATTTACACTCCCTGAAGAGTGTTAGTAGAAAGTTTATTCCTATTAGAAATTTTAAGTAAATTAACTGTCAAAATAGCCTTTTAACATTGGCACTACTATGTGGAAGCACAAGCAATTTTTGTGTCAAAGGGAACATTTGTTCATGTCAACGAAGCAGATACATTTCATCGGTAACGCTGCATAAGATTATTTTTACACTAACACATGTAAAACCACAAACACATAATTATTTTAAAATGTTCTCCCGTTGAGTACCCCTGCTTTAGAGATAGTGTTCTGTTAGGCATTGCACAAAGAATAGACTACTTTCGTCAGCATTGTAAACATCCTCGGGCCTGTACATACTTAGTCTTTCTTTGAACTGAGTAACATCCGCTGGAATAATGTCTGCAGCTTACCTGATATACATTTAAAGCATAATGACGTTATGCCATTTCTGAACCCAACCATCTGATGCCCATTTATGAGTTATCACATAAACCAGATTATAAATTACATAAAACAATAAACCGGGGAGTCACCGCACTAGGCAATGTTACATAATCTGATTTAGTTGAAAAATACAAACTCAAAAAAGAAAAATGTAATATCTTTCCATAAATCTTCTCTACTTGCGCATAGAATAAAAAAACGGATGGAAAATCGTCCGTCTAGCGGAGATGACGGAATGCATTGTAGTTCTACAGCAGAGATAGGCACAGATCCATAAACATTTTAAGTCTGTGGGTGTGAGAAAAATTTTATAAACAAACGAGCGTTCTCCCCGCCCCTTAATTAATTTTTCAACACGAAAACAACCAACCGTCTTAGTTGTTGAAAAAACACAATCATATGTTACGAATGCTCCCCTAAGAGTAAATTGTTTTGTTTTTTTGTGATTTGAGAGTAACTACAAATACGTGTGACTCTCAAGAGCGAATTTATATGCACACCAAATACATCAACTTTGGTTTCTTACATTACTATTGAGGCGCAAATGAGTTCTATGGCCGGTCAAGCCAGACCATATGATAATTTTTTTTTTATAATTTCGGATAATTTCAATAGCACAAATTTCATCAAATTACTTTGGTTATAAACCCAGTAAGAAAAAAGGTTTATTCTCAAATTGAGGATGATTTGAAAATAAATCTTTTTTCAAAGGTCAAACGTTTGATACTGATTTGAGAATAATAGCGTTCTCAACAAAAAGGGGACTTTATTATAATTGAGAAATGCCTTTATTCTCAAATCATTATCAAACCTCATTCTCAAAGGTTTTTCAAATGTGGATATCATCTACATGTGGAACATAACTAAAATGGCGTTGTATTTTTGAGTTTGTTTGTTTTGTTTTTGAAAACGGTGCATCACAATTTGAATTCTTTTGCTTAAAATATAATTTTTTTATTGTTAGGTAAAAAAAAATAAAAAAACAAAGAAAATTTACTTATGCATATGAATATTATTGAATATTTAATATTGACATTTTTTAAGCAAGGTTTTATGGTCAAATATGGATCAATTTTAAAAAATCCAAAAAAAAAAAAATAACGAATTTCGCTGAAATGCAATGCCATTCCATTAAAAAATATCTTAAACATTATTTTTTTTATTTTTTTATTTATTTATTTATTTATTTATTTATTTAATAGAAAGTTACAAAATTTCTTACATACTAAGGAAACAAATATTGCACAGAAATGGCTTTGCCTTATATCTTAAATATTAACAAGGTTAGAAAAAAGTTAAGAAAATACATATAAATATTTTTTATAATTTTGAAGGAAAACTATTAACAAAAACCTTCAATATGAAGAAAAAGAGAATACATGGATATCAAATAATTTTATAACATTAACGTAATGAAAAATTGGACTAAGTAACTAACAAATAGCAGTAATATTAGTATAACGCACAAATAAGTGGATTTTCGGAAAATCCACATTTTGCTTCAAAACGAGACTTGAAGCTATCAATACCTTCTAAAATAGTCTTTGTATTACTGATCAGATGTAATCTCGTGGTGGAAAAATGCCATGGTAATTTCAAAGCCATTTTTAAAATTTTGTTTTGCGCTATTTGCAGGCGTTTAATGTGAGTTTTAGCACAGTTGCCCCACACAGGACAACCATAGAATAGTATAGCTTGGAAGATAGTTTTAATTATTAACATTTTATTAGAGTTACTGAGAATAGAGTTTCTGCTAATAAGTGGATATAAAATTCTTTTATATTTATTGACTTTATCAATAATATGGCATATATGTGAATTAAAAGTTAGTTTAGTATCTAGACAAATTCCTAGATATTTTATATTATTGGACCAATTTATGCTAGACCCTGAAAGAGTAAGATTACTGTTAGGTAGATAACAAGGTTTTCTTTTTCTCGTGAAAAAGATGGCTTGCGTCTTATTAGGATTGATTTTTATCCTCCATTTAGTGTAGTACTCTTCAAGTCGGTTCAACGAGCACTGAATTTCAGTCAAAATATTCTGACTAAGTTCATGGGTGAAGTAAATTGCCAGATCATCAGCATAAGCGGCGAATTTACATGGACTAATTAGGGGCATATCAGCACAATAGATATTATATAAGATTGGTCCAAGAACAGAGCCTTGTGGTACACCTGCTGGAATACTGTTTAGGTCAGAAAAAGAATTACCTACGGAAACGCAGAAATGTCTATCACACAAAAAATTTTTCACAAGTTTTACGAGAAACAAAGGGATATTAAATTGAATCATTTTGTACACTAAACCAAAATGCCAGACTGAGTCAAATGCCTTTTCAACATCAAGTAGTACAAGTGCGGTCGATTGTTTGGATACCAAACCGGTTTTGACATCATTACAAATTCTTTTAACCTGATGAATGGTTGAGTGAGATCTTCTGAATCCAAATTGTTCATCAGGTAATATCTTTTTAGTATTAATAACTCGCAGAATTTTTTCACTTACGATTTTTTCTAGAATTTTTCCCAGACTACTCAATAAACTTATAGGCCTGTAGTTTTCAGGTTTGTTCAACATTTTGCCAGGTTTTGGAACGGGTATAACTTTAGCAGTTTTCCAGGTGTTTGGGAAATACTGCAAGTTTAAACAAGAATTGTATATCTTTGTTAAAAAACTAACAGAAATTATGGGTAAATTCTTCAGCATCCGATTATTTACTTCATCTAAACCACAAGATTTTCTTATTTTAAGGTTACTTATAATAATCTGAACGTCACTAACGGTGATTTGTTCCAAAGAAGGAGTGACAATATCAAGGGAATTAAAATTAGCAATAACTTGATTAACCATATTGATATGATTAATTGAACCTAGTTCTTCAGAAACCTTATGATTAAGTTGAAAAGTGTTTGCAAACGCATTTGCTTTATCTTCGTCTGAAGTTAAGATACCATCAGATGTCAACAAGGAATGACATTTTTTTGTCTTATTTTTTAAAATTTTGGTAACATTCCAGAAAGGTTTTGATCCTTTGTCCATAGTACCTAATTTTTTATTCCAGAGACGATTTCTGAATAAATGTATTTCATTGCGAATTAGACTCGAATATTTATTCATTAGGTTGAAATAATAAATTTGCCTGTATCTCACCCAATCCCTACGAAATTGATTCCTCAATTTAATTAAACTTAAGATGTATTCTGGAAGCTTCATAAAATTTGTTTTGGGTGGAGTTTTTGGGACAGACTGTCTAACTGCATTCAACAAAGATCTTGTAAAAAATTCAATGTTATTATCTACATCAGGTATATCTGATATAGAATCAGTTACATTGTTGCTAAAATAATCTTTTAAAATATTTTTATATTTATTCCAATCTGCACGTTCAAAATTATAAATTCGACTCTCGACTCTTGGAGTAGATGTAGACAAATTAAATGCTACCGGTAGGTGATCAGAGCTTAGGTCATTAATAGTAAGCGGGTTAGAAATATATTGAGGAATATTAGTTAGAATTAAATCAAGAGTGGATGGGTTGCTGTTTGACGCAGCAGGAATATAGGTATGAGAATTTGGAAATACAATAGACACAGGAAAATGTGTCGTGAAATCATTAAGAATATTTCCCCATTGATTAGCACGAAAACAGTTCCAATTTCTATTCCTAGAGTTTAAATCACCACATATAAGATATTCGTTATTAGTATTCAATAATTTTCGCAAATCACTTTTATATTTAGCTCTGAGCCCACTATCATTTTGCCCTCCAGGAAAATAAACACTAAAAATATTAAGATATGAGGACCGGCCGGTATTTATTTTAATACCCACATTCTCAATTACATCAGTATTAACTTTGGGAATTACTGTAAAATTAATTGTTTTCTTGACAAGTATGGCAACACCACCACCGGTTTGATTGATGCGATCTTCTCTAATACAAGAATAATTAGGATGATAAAGAGTATTTGATTGAGAGAGCCAAGTCTCACCCAAAAGACAAATATCTATATCATAAGTATTTAAAAAATTAACGAATTCAGAAATTTTGTTACGGATACTTCTACAATTCCAAAATACAATTTTTTTGTTTGACAAAGCCATTTTTTATACATTTTTATAAACAAACTTAAAAGCTAATTGAGTAATAACACTAAATTGTTCTTGTTTATTTTTGCATTCACTCAGCTTAGTAATCAACTCCATGGTAAGATTAATAAATTCCTGCTCAGAGAATAAATCATTCTGATGTTTATTAACAGTAGAATAGTTAATATTATTGTAGCTATGAGGATTTTTTGAATTAGTGTTATTGTTGTTATTATTGTTGATTGGTCTCCAACTTTGTTTTGGCTCTTGATGTGAGGTATTCATCTGAGTGTTATTGTTGCTTGTAAGGCATGGGAAATTAACCAAATTATTGCTGCAACTTAATTTATTTGAAACGGTTCTCTGAGAACGATTAGAGAGAGTCGAAACTCTTTCTCTCATTTGCATATAGGCAGAACGACTTGGGCATGATGGATCAGTTGATTTGTGATTATTACCACAATTAGCACATTGAATTTTATTCTCTGTCTGACAGTCAATCGTTTTATGTTTTTCTGCACAATTTGCACAACGAGCTTTAACATAGCAACCCTTCTCCCCGTGACCAAACATTTGGCACTTCCTACATTGGACCGGTTTGTTTTTTATTTTACGTTGATATTCCCATGTAATTATTGTACGAAAAAGAGATTTTACATTTTTTCTAAGATCAATCATTTTTATAGTACCGCTTTTAAAATAAACTATGTAAATTGTATCAACATAGTTTTGAAAATTTCTTTTTATTAATTTCACTTCAGTACATACTAAACCGAGAGAAATAAGTTCTGATTTTACTTGTGTCTCAGTTTTGCAGTCAAGACCATGAAGAATTACTTTGAAAGGTTTATTGGTTTTGCTTTCGTGAGTAAAAAATTGACAATTACTTTCTCGTAATATTATTAATATTAAGTTATAAGATTCAATAGTTTCACATATGATTTTCAAACCAATTGACATTTTTTTAATTAGGTATTTTATTACACCTTTTTTATTTAATAATTTAATGATATCTTCACTGTTTTGAGTTAATACTTTAATAGGAGGTATTTTTACAGTTTGGCTTTTTTCACGTTTTTCACTGTCCATTTCAGTTTCATCATCATCTTTATCAAAAACTTGTAAAGGAGTCCAGAAATTTCTCCTGGACTCCGTTTTTTGTAATTTGGATGAAGACATAGGGACTTCATCGAGAGAAGCACACGTACGTTTAGCAATTTTGATTTATATTTTTTATAGAGCAAAAGTTATTACAACACGTCCAGCGCATACGATTGCCAATTAACGACTGACATTATTTTTTTTAACATAAATTATTTTGTTTAATGTTTGAAAAAAATTTTAAATAAGTTTTGATATCAAATTTATATAACACCATTTTTCAAATTATTCTCAAATCATCTTAGGGTTTGATAATGATTTGAAAATAACCTTTATTCTCAATTCGAGAAACTATCATTTTTCAAACGTTTATTCTCAAATGAACCCTTATTTGAAAATGAATGTGAATCTCAAACATCTGTTCAGGTTTAAAATAGTTTCAAAAAAACGTTGGATATCAAATGTTAAAGTCATCATATTTCAAACGTTTGACACTGTTCTTACTGGGAATGAACGGACATTATTTAATCTACCCAAAAAGTGATTCTGAGTCGATCGGCATAGTTAAAGGTGATTCTCAAACCAATGTTTTTATAGTGAATAACTAAACACAAACAAATAATTATATATCTATAACATCCTGTTAAGTTTTTTTATACCCTTCACCAATAGGTGAAAAGGCATTATAAGTTTGTCATTCAGTTTGTAATTTTTTCATTATTATACCGATCGACTAAGAATCGGCAGGAGAATCGATTAAGCGATGTCCGTCTGTCGGTCTGTCTGTCTGTTGAAATCAAGTTTGTGAAGCTGCTAGAGAGTGTATCGACATAAATCATATATCAGATTTTATGAAACGCAGCATGCTATTAAATTTCATCAAAATCGGTTGAAAAACGCCTGAGATATCGCCAAAATACCAAAATTCATGTGTGACATAAAAAATTTTTCATTAAAAAGTACATGCTCATTTGTTTAAAAAATACAATCGAAAAATAAGAAAAACAATTTTCCTTGACGATGGGCCCACATAAATTATATATTATACTTTAGGAAATTCTTTCGTGAAGCACGCTATTGAATTTCATGAATATTGGTCAATAAAAACCTAAGATATGGTTAAAATACTAAAATCGATGTATTGCAAATTGCCAAATTCGAAATTTTTGAGAAATTTTATTTTATTTTTTTTTACAATTTCTCAGGTGTTTAAGGGCCGATTTTAATGAAATTTAATAGTGTGTATTGAGGGAGTACGTCCTAAAACTTGATATAATTAATATAATTAATAATTTATGTCGGTGTATTTCGAGGAGACTAAGAAATCTGATTTCAGCAGACGGATATACATTATACTCGTATATCTTATATAAGTGGTCTGACTTTTGATCATTGTAAAGAAAATATATATATGTATGCTGGGCCTGTATAATTCGATATCGGATTTTAGGAAATCTTCCTACTCAGCACGCTATAGAATTTGAATAAAATGGGTCCACAAACATCTGGAATATCTCCAAAACTCTACAATCGATGAAAATTTCCTGAAAATATAGTTTTTTGGCAATTTGCGTAACAGTAAGTCTGATGTTGTAGTGATATCTCCTGTGTTTATTTAAATTCTGAGACATGATATATAATTTCATGTCAGTATTTCCCCAGGAGCTCCACAAACTGCATATGACATGAATTTTTGGTCTGACATTCGAACATTGTGAAACCAATATACATATATTAAAATATAATATATCAAATTGTAGGTAATCTTTTCAGAACTTACATTAAATACATCTCAGTACAGTTCTGATATAACTTATTACAATAGAGATATCACCAATAGACCAGAATCAAGGTAATATTTATCAACAAAACACGATGGAACTTTTGTGACTTTTTGTATTGAATTGTTGAATATCGATGAGGATTATCTTTCTAGGATTTACAAAGAAAATAATTTACTCAAAT
Source organism: Stomorhina lunata (assembly GCA_933228675.1). NCBI lineage: Eukaryota > Metazoa > Arthropoda > Insecta > Diptera > Rhiniidae > Stomorhina > Stomorhina lunata. Next base: position 9,708,613 of record OW121745.1, read on the forward strand.
TGACAGCCTAAAATCTTTTTTACAATTTATTTTGCACATACATCTAAACCTAATAGTTGTTAAAGGAATATGTTTGTAGAATATATCGTGAGCCTATATTCAATACCGACTATGAACCAAATCAAATATTTTGAATAAGAGGCAAAAACAGTTGCTTTTCGTTGCTTTAATATATAAACCCCAAGCTCGATTTTCTTTCAAACCGATTTTTTTTTCATATTTCGATCAAGTTTAAAAAAGCTGCTGTAAAAGAAATTCGTTTTTTTTTTTTGTTAGTCGCTGTCATTTTTTGTAAAAACAATATCGACACTTATGGTTTTTTGTACGAGGGCCATATTAGCACATTGAGGTAGCTCTTTGATAATTAAAATTAAGAGTTTCTCAAGAAACGTTGCTGGATATGGTATATACAGTGGTGGTCACATATTTAGCACACTAGTTATGCGTTTTTTTCAAAACCGTATATTTTTCTGTTGGAGTAATAATTTTCTTTTTTTTTGCCACGATGTGTAGCTTATGGTGTGATCGACAAGTCCCGTTACTCTTTTTGTTATTCCCTTTCTTCAATTGCTTCATATATAATTTATTTGTTGATAATACGTAATTGGAGCTGGACACAAATTTAGCACAAATATTAAACATTTTACATTTCTGTTATTTTTTGAATTTTTAATTAATTTTTGGCAAGTTTTTCATCATATTGTGTACAGTTGAAGATTTTTCAGAAATAAAATATTTATTAGACATGGCCAAAAATAATGGTGCACAGATACGTAACGACAGGTGATTTGTAAAATAAATTCGAGAGGATGTCCTGTAAGTGAAATAGCAAGTATTTTAAATTGCTCCAGAAAGATGGTATATAATGCTTTGAGCCATATAAAAGCACACGGAACAATTAAAAAGGGTTCACGGGCACCTAGACCAAGAAAAACGATAACAAAAGAGGATTATTTAATACATAGAATGTCAGTAGCCGACCCTTTTTAGAGCTCCAGTGAAATAAATAGTGAAGTGTCATCAAAATACGGTATTGATGTCTCCGACAGGACGATACAAAGACGCCTTAATGAAAAAAAATTCGCGTGGCTGTATTGTGCAACACAAGCCACATGTGTCAAAAAAGAATTTGAAATCACGAATTTCTTTCGCATTTGGAAAAGCCATTAGATTTTTGGAAAAACATACTTTGGAGCGACGAATCAAAGTTTTGCAGATTTGGATTTGATCGAAAGAGATATGTATGATATCTTCCGAACATGCAGCACAACCCAAAGTATACGTCAAAGACTATAAAACATGGTGTAGGAAATGTGATGGCGTGGCTTGCATTCTCAGGGCATGGAGTTGGTCCAATACACAAAATTGACACACGTATGGATCAACACGTTTATAAAAATATTCTACCCGATATCATTATACCATAAGCAGAGGCAAAGATGCCACCTTGCTGGCGCTTCATGCATGACAATGACCCTAAACACACTTTACGTACTGTGAAGTGTTGCTTGGAGGAGAGTTAAATAGTTGTTTTGAAATGGCCAGCACAATCTCCAGATCTCAATCCTATTGAGAATCTTTGGAATGATATAGAGAATCATATAACAAGCATAAAACCTAACAACTTAAATGATTTATGGACGGAAATCCAAAAAATATGGCACGCTATCCCAAATGAGCGATACCTGGCTCTTGTGAAGAGTATGCCTAAAAGATGTGCGGCAGTTATACAAAATAAAGGATATCCTACAAAATATTAGGTTTTTTTTTTCAAGAAATTTTAATTAATAACTTGTTTTTGATTTTTAATGATTTTTAAATATTGTTTTTAATTTGTGCTAAAAATATGTCCAGTATTTTTATGGGTTAGTTTTAAATAATTGCAAAAATAAATATAATTTTTAAAAAATATGCATATAAAAGGAATACGACTTCATCTTCGCATCACGTGTAATACATTACACAAAAAAAGTAGTGAAAAAAATTGAATTAGGACTTAATATTTCCTATAAGAGATAACAGGTACCATTTGTGCTAAATACGTGACCACCACTGTATATAGTAAAAAAAAAGAATAGTTTTTACAGAAATTACTGATTTCAAAGCACCAGAAGTGTTTCGATTATGTTCCAGATGTCTTGTTTAGTATTTCATACAATTAATTTAAAAAAATTTAATTTTCAATACAAATGTCATTTTGCATGGCGCTTACGAGGTTTTCAAAATGGACCTAACTTTTTTTTTAAACAAAGTTGTCAGAGTGAGATTGTAGACAGATGGCAAAGTTTATATTTTACCAGAATCCCCAAAAAAGTCAATTTGGAAAAATATGACTCTTAAGTGGTTTGTGAAGAATCGCGACGATAACTGTGAGAACCGTTTTTTAAATATATTGAACCGTTTGATTTTTAAATTCAAATTTTATTCGCTGATCGAAAAAGTGCATTTTTTCCCAAAAAGATATTATAATTTTTTTACTTTTACCAAGAAGTTTTTTATGATAGGATGATTTTAAACCAAATTTTAAGTCAGTACAACATTCACTCTACTTACAGCATTAAAAAAAATGTGTTTTCGAACATATATAAAAAAAAGTCAAATCGATTTTGCAACTTTCTGAGATGCAGTTATAAGCCCCATGTATTCTATTTGTTATTCAGCTTTTTCATAGTATGAGTTCTTTTCCAGGTATTGGTTACTATCCCGATGTCCTAACCAATATTTTTACAGTTCATACAGAAAACTCCCAGCACTAGTTTTCTCACTACTTTAACGGTGTTAACGTAGCTAACCAGGATATAACACTAGGAGGTCAGTGTCCACAGTTGAAATGAGAGATAGACCAAGATAAGTCTGGGCGCACAAAGCTAAAACCGATCAGAACCGTTGCTTGGTACCAAACACCTCGTACATCAATTTAAATAATTAAAAAAATTAAACCCAATTGACCTTTTTTCAATTCCAATTTTGGTGTATTTTAATTAAAATCGTATTTCCTGGATTCGTTTATGAAATCGCGCTGCTTTTGATAACTTCATTACAGAAAATATCAAAATCGCCGACTTTTTTTCTTAAATGTTCGAAAACACAAAAATTTTCTTAAAAATTAGACAAATTTCGGTTAATGAAATAACTTAGTGTTGTAAGCACGCTCATTCCAAAATGTAAAAAATCAACCATATTAAATAATAATTAAAAGAGCAACACGTTCAAAAATATTTTTACATCAGAGGTGGTCTACTTTGATGCCCAATAATTTACCCTGTGTTAACACAGAAAGCTTGCGTTCCGTAACAATTCTCTCATATATACAGATGCAATAAGACTTAGAGTGTAGAAGATACAGATCATAACTACTTTTTTAGTTACAAGCCCTGTGTCATGTTACAATACTGACATATTGATATTAAAAAAATAGACTTAATTTTGTAATCATACATTAGAGTGTCCTAAAAACTTGAAAGTCATTTTACAGAAAGACGTACCCCCAAATTTTTACGTTTGAGCCCAATAATCCAAGTACAAAGTTTTTTTCAGATCGCATATCGGGAAAGCGTGCCGACTTGACGTCAAAGGCTGGACATTAGAGCATCTCAAAAAAAAAGTTCGCCGTAGACCACCGAATAAAAAGTATTGTTTTAAGACAGTTTCGATTTTTTTTTTTTTAATTTATTTCGCCACACATTGGAGTCGCCAAAATACATTTTTCGTTATAACTTCGGTAGAAAAAATGTGGCCCATGCTTTGCTCATCGGTGACAGCCATGGCAGATTCATATACTACATGAACAAAACGCTCGGTGTTTTGTTAATGGCATAGATAAGCTGTAAAAATAATTAAGTTTAGCAAATAAAACTATAAAAAGAAAAAATTTTCCTTTATGTTAACCTGGTATTTCGATTATTTCTTTGGAAAACTGTAATGCTTCTAGCTGTTCTTGCATTCCTACAAGCATGGCGGCTTAGTCAAATTATATTTTTTCCTATTAATCATATCGAAATATGAGTCACTCTCAGAGTTGATAAAATTCTAAAAATGTGGAAAGAAGATTTGACGAATGCCTACCGTTGCTTCATTTCTGGCAGATAGAATCTTTGTATAGCCATCTGAACGTTCTAGCGGATCTGTTATCATCAACAACAAAATATTCTCAGGGTAGAAAAAGTAGGCGTTATTTTCTATGAGCCGACGAAGGATTTGTTAAACGTCGCCCGAAGATATAACGAAAAATGTATTTTGGCGATTCCAATGTGCGACAAACACAAAAATTGTTTGTTTTTAATAGTTCGGTTAGAATTATCGATAAACTTCCTGAGTAAAAGTATACCGATTTTTTAAGAGCTTTAATTTTCTGATATTAGGGTGGTACATTAGAGTGGTAGGAACTGAGGTCTGATAAATCAATACTACAACTGGATATCTGAGATTAAGCACAATATTGGCCTCCTTGAGACAAAAACATCGATATATCACACTTTAAGATCCGACTGTAAATGCCGAAGATATAACGAAAAATGTATTTTGGCGACCCCAATGTGCGGCGAAAAAAATTAAACATTTTTTTCGAAACTGTTATGCAGCAAAATATTGTAACAGAAGAAGAAGACTAACTTCTTCTGTTATCCTTGACTCCCAGTGGAGCATAGGGCTTCATAGGTATTCAGTGGTGTACGGTAAACTTTTGTTTTCTTTATATAAGTCGAGACGTTCTACTGGACATGCCAGTTATATTGGAAAAATAAAGAGTTTCTTTTAATGATTTGTGAAAAAATTCCACTTGGAATTATTTAAAAAAAAAATTTAACAGTATTGTACTAAAAACTAAATGGGCTTTCAACGAGATATATTAATTTAAAATCGATTAAGGGGTTTCTAAAATATTCTACATCCTTGAAGACTCTCCTGAACATATGCAATAAAAAATTTATTATTTTTAAAAATTTTAATAAGTTTGACTTTTTTTTACTTTTTTGATATTTATATATTAATTCTTATTGCAATGGGCTAACGTTAAGTCAGTTTTGCATAGGACGAAAAAAAGATAATTTTTTTCATACCGTTCTCAAAATACCTTTTTTTGGTTTTTCAATAGTTCGTTTAACGAATATGAAAAAAGTAAAAAAAAAATCCGATCCGAAACTTTTTAATTGGATTATTGGGTCCAAATGTAATAAATATATATATACCCTTCACCACCATAGGTGGAAAGGGTATTATAAGTTTGTGCTGATGTTTGTAACGCATAGAAATATTTGTCTTAGACCCACCTTTTAGTATACCAATAGGCTTAGAATCACTTTCTGAGTCGATTTAGCGATGTCCGTCCGTCCGTCCGTCTGGCTGGCTGGACGGCTGGCTGGCTGGCTGGACCCCCATGTAAACCTTGTAATCAAACTACAGGTCGCAATTCTAAAGATAATTTGATGAAATTTGGCACAGATCATTTTTTTGATAATGGGACCATGGCTATTGAATTTGGTCAAAATCGGTCCATTATTTATGGTACCTCCCATAGGTCCCACTTCCCGGAATTGCTATATTGGCCACAAATATCAATATTTAAAACAAATTTAAAACAAATACTGCTTAAGTCAACTAAAATCACTGTACCAAATTTCGTTGAAATCGGTCCACATTTGACCATAGCTTCCATACAAATTCTTCTTTAAAAACGCACTAAATGAGACAAAAAATCACTAAAACACTCGTAAATATTTTTTGCATACATAACTTTTGTAACAACTGTAATCAATCTGCCAAATTTCGAGATAATCGGTCCACATTTGACCCTAGCTCTCATATAAGTCCAAATGACGGAAACAGGTTGAATATATAAGTTTTGAGAAAATGTTTGTATGATGGCAAAATTTAGCAAATATTTGTCTTTACACAGGAAAAATAACACCTTTGACCTTAGTGGTGAAGGGTATCGTATGGTCGGCTTGACCGACTATAGCGCTTTCTTACTTGTTTTATTAAAAATTGTATTGAAACTTTTGTAGTATCTAAATTTTTCCGAAATTTATTAAATTTTTTCCTTCTTCTTATTCTTCTTCCTTCTGTAAAGGCCATTTTTATACCCACCATGAAAAAGAATGGGGGGTATATTGAGAATGACAATTTGTAATTTCCTTAATATTGGCTCAAAAACTAAAATTGAAGTATATTCCGAATCCTTATGAAATTCTATGACGATTGAGTGATGTCCGTCTGTTGTTTGTCTGTTGTCGCCACGATAAAACCTTAACGAAAGGATATAGGTCACTGAAATTTAACAGAAATAATCTTCATTTCTTGGAAAATTTTGGTATTGAAATCGGCCAAAATCGGTTCATATTTGACCATAGCTCCCGTATAACCTCGTCTTGGCTAATAGCTATGATGACAAAATTTGGTATCTAGAAGTTTTACATAAGTACTAGACAGCATATAAAATTTCATAGAAATCAGTTCACATTTAACCATAGCTCCCATACAAAAAACTTACGGAAACAGCCTAAACTTGAACGTCAATTTTTCAAAATACCGATTTTTCGTGGAGCAGACTGGCAAGTATGTATGAAAATTTCCAAACTACCGCATAAACCGAGATTTTTTTGCCATTTAGCTCCTAAAAGCAAAAGCGCATCAAAAAATCATTGTTTGCTAAAATTTTATGAAGATTTTAAAAATCGTGCAAAAAAATGCATATTGTTTTTAATGGTTTTAGATAGTAAACTGAGACAAAATCACATGAGGCATGAAAGCGATGTCATTTATAACCGATTTGCATCAAAAGTTTGTCAAAAATCTCTTTCTTAGCTGAGAACACGAACGTTTTATCTAAAAACATTTCAATGAAGCACATCGCGAGTTTTGCCCAAAATCGATCGATATTTTAAAAAGATAAAACTTATATTTAAATAGGCAATGTTATTCAATGTTATTTGATTTGACGGCCAAATCACCCGACTTGAATCCCATTGAAAACCTTTTTGGGATACTCAAAAGAAAGTTAGCCGGAAAAAGGTTTTAAAATAAAAGTGGGTTTTTGAAGAATTGAAATCAGAGGGGGAACAAATTCTAAACATTACGATAAACAAACATAATTGCATCTAGATTTGCGGATGTCATCAAAAACTAGGGTTAAGCGCAGCTTCATAAGGAGAAACAATTTGTTTTTATCAATTTCTAAGAATTTAATTTGTTAATTTTATTGTATTTTAAAATTACATACAAAATATGAATACAGTGCAATCGCAATAGAGTGAACACTTGGTAATATGAACTACTTGATACTACGAACTCCCGATTTTTTCCATTAGTTACTTTATAGAGTGAACAGTACCCAACTCAATAGAGTGAACTTTTGTTTTTCTTATACATAATTGACAAAGACGCACCTTTTATAGTTTTTTTACATACTTTTTTATGAAACAGTTAGGATATCGCTTGAATTTGAAAACATTTTTGTTTTAATTTTCTTCTCTTTTTGTTTATTTTATTAGTTACTCTATAGAGTGAACTATACCAACTCAATAGAGTGAACTTTTGTTATGCAAAATTTCCAATTTCTGCTGAAGTCGTTTCCGATGCCATTTCTGAGACTGACATCGAGGAAGTAGCAGTAGCCAAACCAGACATTATAGCAGCGCAGGCCGTGTAGATTTTTGAAAAAGCTATTGACTGGGCAGAAAATAACACAAACAATTACGAAAATATTTTAGTTTTGCATAAATTCTGCGATTTAGCGGTGCAAAAAGCAAAAAATGCTTGTAAAAAGCAAAAAACTCTTGAAAATTACTTTACTTCTTTGTAATTATATAATAATATTTAATAAATATAGATGCTTTTTATATAAAAAAGTGTTTTTTTAAAGACTCTTTAGAGTGAACTTTTTCAATAGAGTGAACAGGCCTTGCACGAATTAGTTCACTCTATTGCGATTCCACTGTATGTAAATAAAATATAGTTTTCTAAAATGAACTGTAAATAAAAAATATGTATTTATGTTAGGATATGAATGCTGTTGCTTTTGTTCTGCACAACATTGTGTATTCATAGTACCGTTATATTCATACATTATTAAATTCTAACAAAAATTTATAAAAAAAATATCTTAGCAGGTATGTTCTTATTCAAATTGCAATGTTCTATTTTTTTTAGTTAATTTTTGGGGGTTTTTTCCAGCTAAAGAATCGAAAACCGTGCGTTGCTCAAAAATCGTATTCAGAATATACGTGTCATGCCAACCCCCAGATTTGTTCGAAATGCCAAAAACAGTATCTTGAAAATTTGAGCTCAAACGGTTGAGGGGAAAGCGTACCCAAAATTTGGAAAATACCTGAGTTTTTACTTTGATTTTCAATAACTTAATACTTTATAATAAAGAGATTCTAAAGCAAGACATGATTTACAATTCTGTGGACGAATGCAGCTCATTGTCTGAGAGAAGTACCCCTTGTTCCAATTGGAATATTGTCGGGAAATTACATACATGCATACACCAGCACAAGAATATTGGCATAGAAATATTGGCCTTAGACCCAACTAAAAGTATACTAATGGACTACGAATTACTTCCTGAGTCTATTTAACGATGTCAGTCAGTTCGACGGACCCGCATGTAAACCTTGTAATCAAAGTACAGGTCGCAATTCTACAGATAATTTGATGAAATTTGGCATAGATAATTTTTTTGATAGTAGGACCACGGCTATTGAAATTCAAAATCGGAATTAATATTTTGATCACAAATATTTTTTCATGAAATTTAAAACATACATATACTGCTTATGTAATCCAAAATCACTGTACCAAATTTCGTTGAAATCGGTCCACATTTGAAATAATGACAATTTTGAGTTTATTGATTGCATACAAAATTTTTTGTAATTTGACCCTAGTCCAAATGACGGAAACAGCTTAAATATATGTCTTTAGAAAATGTTTGTAAAATTTAGCAAATATTTGTCTTTATACACAAAAAAAAACCACCGTGGTATAGCAGCTTAGTCATCCGCCTAGCATACCAGAGGTCCCAAGTTCAATCTCCGGGCAGAACGACTTGAAAAAAAAATGAATTTTCAAAAAAGCGGCGGTTCACCTCATAACTCATCTAGCCACTGTTTATTGAGTATAAGGCAATGTGAAACTTCTCTAACTAATGCATTTGCCATTCGGACCCGGCGTTAAAACGTATCCCTTCTCAGCTCATTATCTGAGAGAAGTACCTCTTGTTTCAATTGGAATGTTGTCGGGGAATTATATATATACAGTGCCAGTAAATATAATAGCACCAAGTTAATATTTTTAGTTTGACCACTTATATATTTTAAACTAATGAAACAATTTTTATGAAAATTTACATCGAAGTTCTTTAACATGTATAGTTTATAGCCATAAAAAATATATAGCCACATTGGCTGACAAAACTTCCTTGTGATAAATTAAGTGGCCATAGCTATTGTATTTAGTTTTTCAAAATAGTAGCGGGAAATTAAGTAATTCTAAAATAAGATATAGTGGACCCTCGCTTATCAAACTTAATTCGTTCCAGCACCTCGTTCGTTAAGCAAAAGACTATTTCCATATAAATACATGTAAATAAAAATAAGTTCCAGATCGAAAAAAAACTACAAAAAAATTCTTGAAATTTTTTTTTATTGGGTACATGCATACCTAATTTTCTTTTAACAAAAAAACTGTCTAGTGTCGTTTGTTTCTGACGACACAGCATTATCGTTAAATAATTCTGTTGCGCGTATAGCCACTGTCTGATTGGAGTAACGCTCTTTAATGTATAGTGCCACAGGTTCCCTGAATTCAGCATTTATCTGATTGCACTAGACGATTGCGGTTCTTCTGTTATCTGCTCGTCCGATAAAGTTGACTGCTCAACTTTTTTTGGTCGTTATGCGAAACTTTTTTTCATAAAAAAGTGCGTTATACGAAATGTTCATTATTCGGGGCGTTCTTAACTTTATATATTTTAGAAAATCTATTAACATTTTTAACAAAATTCAAAACTTTATATTAAATAGTAAAATTTTAAAATTCGATGACAACCGACAATTACAAAAGGCACATGGACTGACACAATATTTAAAATCACTGAGTTGTCACTGGTTATAAGCTAGATATACAAAAATATCTATTATGTATTTTTAATGTATTGTATTTTTAAATCCTTTGAATTAAATTTTATATTAATTTAATTTTTTACAGGGTAAGCAGAAGAAAGTGAAAAAGAATAAAATGACAAAATTGGATGCTCGAATTTTGGGCTTCTCCGTTACTGCCGCTGAAGGCCGCATCAATGTTGGAGATCGTGATTATGGTGATGCCCCTTAAGCTAAATATGTGCTTTCAAAAATGGAAATAAGTTTTAATTTTTTTAATCATTGTTAAAAATGAAATTGTTTCTAGAATTACATTATAGATTTGTTTTTAAAACACATTTAATATTCTTCTTCTTGGCAAACATTTAATGTTTAAGACCAAAAATAAATTACAAACTTTTATTATTCTTTCATTCATAATAAATAAGCATTTTTTTCATTTTTTTAGTAAAAAAGTTTTTCCAACAGTTCGACATTTTGTTTAAAAGGATATACAATATTCAGTGAAAATCAGGAAATGAAAATCGAAGATGTAATATAAATGTACATTAATTACATGAATATTACATTAATTACTTCTATACATTTTAGCTGAGTTGTATTGTATTTGATACAAGAAATGTAGTAATAGGAACACTACATCATCGTGTATCTTTATTATTTTCATAATCAAGTAAAAAAGATCTAAGTAATATTCAATTTAATATTATTAAATAACTACTAAACAATAACATAATTAAAATTTTTGTGTAAGAAATCGATAACTTTTTCACCAACATGTAACTGAAATGAGATAATTCCTGTCATTGTTATATAAATAAAAGCATGTTTTGTGCATATAAGTATAAATATTGTTAATTAAACTGAAATAAAAAGATATGTTAAAAAATATTATCAAACACATACAAGGGTTGCCAGTTTTATTTATAAACATTTTTGAAATTTTGTGGTGATTTTGTTTAAAAGTGTATAAATGTACTTACAAATTAAAAAAAAAAAAGCCAGATTCACGAATTTTCCAAAAAAAAAGCCTACAAAGCGTTTCATTTTATACAATACAATTTTCGCGGACTGTATCAATTTCTTAGGGATATTACTATTCAATAAGTTGAATAAAATGGAAATAAAGGCAATTAAAACCTACAATGCATTATTTACCGGTTGTTGCTGTTGTAACTGAATCCTAAGATTTCCGAGTCTTTCCGGTACGAAGAACCGACTGCCGTGGGAACGATTATTTACCGGTTGTATACAGCAGTCTGTGGAGCAATACTTGGTGTACTATTCTGAATTTGCTGTCGCTTAGCATACAAATTTCTGCACCTACAGTTGCATTAAAAGAGCTATTCCAGAAGAACAATAATTACCATGTAATACCTGACATAAAGTCTGACATACTAAGCACCATTGACTACACTCTGGTAGTACAACTATTTGAAAAGAAGCTCATATCAAAGGATGTAACGTGGAGTCTCCATAACATGCTTTTAGTGATACCGGTATGTGCTGGAAATCGAGCGTTTTCAAATCGTTCAATTTCTGATATATTTTTGAGATAATTATCGGTTATTTATTGTGGAAATAGGGGAAATTATCTCAAAAATATATCAGGAATCGAACGATTTGAAAACGCTCGATTTCCAGCACATACCGGATAGCTTCGCTTGAACGGTATTTTTGTAAATTAAAAATTCTACTTTAACTTTAACTTTCCTTTTCATTTCTCGTTTTATCAGTTTTCACTTACAAATAATCTAATTAAATTTTCTTTGTTTTGTATATAGTTGTTTTACATTTGCAACAATTTTTTCATCACTATTTAAGTATTTCCTTTCAAATATTCATTCTTCTCTAAGATTTATTAAATAATTAAAAAAAATACTATTGAATAGTTCAGTTAAATATATCAAAGTATTTCCTATCAATTATTCTTCTCAAAAGTAAGAAGTAAGTTACTTACTTTTTAGATTACACCTAAAGGACTTTCAGTTAGTTTGGAGTCTGTCAGAACCACAAGCGCTCTATTTTAGGACCTACGATTACATTAGAAACATCAACTGGGCAAAGATTTTACGATTACAACTGGACTATAACAGGAGCAACGATTACATTATAACCTTTAAATAAACAATAGTAGAAATTACGAATATATTGGATGCCACAACTGGTCTATGGTAAACTATTATTTCTGTACAGACAATCGGCTATTTGGATCTATGATTATTAAACCTTTAATGGTCTATATTACAACTGTCGATTATTGCTTAGAATTGAAAAAAAAATGCTTTAAATCTGCGATCGGCAAAAGCTAGCCCGAAGGCATTTATCTTTTTTATGTTCACACATATTGCTCACACATATAGGAAAAAGATAACAAATGTTTATTTTAAGATAATCATTCTCTCATGAGCATGTAAACAAATGAGTTATGTTGTTAGTATCTTACTAACAAAACAACTTGTTTGTTTGAGTAAAGGGCATAGATAAAGAGAGAACTACAAAAATAACCCACACAAACACAAGATGCTATAGTATTATTTTGCGGGACACTGCTTTAAATCAATTTTGAGCAAAGTCTCTCTAATTCTCTCTTATTTTGTATTTTGTTACCCCTAGGGTTAGCAAAATATAAAATCAGAGAGACTTTGCCCAATATTGCTTTAAATAAACTATAGCACTTACATCAATTATTGATCAAAATGGCCCAGTTATGATGTATCTAAATCTAGAAAAATATGGGCAGCAGATACTTTTAAACCAACGTTGGCCATTATTTGCGTGGCAGGGAAATAACAACAACATATATTAAATAAGAAATCTTCTTTACTTGTACTCATAAAAAAAATAAACAATCATTTTGAGATTCAGCACTTTCATTTAAAAGTTCTCTCCATTTGGCCAACATTGTTTCAAACAAATTAGCGGTTAGGAACATGCTAAGACAAACTTTAGCTATAGTAAAAAAAATACTAACAAAATTACAAAAATGTTTTTACTCAAGTAATTCGATTATTTGTGGAAAATTACTCAAATAAATCTTTATTTGAAATTAATTATTTTTATTTACTCAAGCGATTAATCGGTTTTATTTTTCCGATTAATCGAGCAATTATAACTCGAGTAAACACCCTAATTGTATCCTAAAAATAAATCAATAATACTTTGCACACTTCCGATTGACATAATTTGGTCAGATAATTTCACTAATAGATGTCGATTGAAGACAAAAGTGAAAAAGCGACCCACCATTCTACACAGTCCAAAAGCAATTTACTTCTGAGGAGGTCTTCTTTGACGCACAATAATTCCACCTGTGAAAACACGACATATGTACCTTCTGTAATCAGCTGTTGTTATAGTTATGAAATTTATCTAGGCCGTAAGAAAAAAATCAGCGGCGATCTACTATCGACGGATGCATTAGCCGTCTAACAGACCAACCTTAATAAGAGCGTCGAGAGTTAAGTTATTTTATGCTTAACGTTAACGATAAAGTGGGAAACCTAAACAGGAATGTTAACGCTTTATCAGCAGTGACATTTTAAATAAAATAAATAATTAATTTGAAATTACATATTTATAATTATACAAAATACTTACTTAAATCCAATTTTTTAAGTCTTAAAAAATAATAATAATAAAAATGTTAGTCTCATTTTCATTTGCAATGCTTTTATTTAGGTTAGGGTGTAAGATTAGTTTATAAATATTTATAAAGCCATTTAATGCAATTGTGCTTATACATTAGAGTGTCCCAAAAAATTAAAATTCATTTAACAGAAAGGCGTACCAAATTAATTAAATTTAAGAAAAAAATTAGTTTCTTTAAATGTTTGTAAAAAATGTTCACTTAGAATACATTTTCAATAAATGTTTAACAGCATGGTACTGAGTACAAAATGATCTTATTGAGATATATTACTTTAAAACAGTTAAAACCTTTCCTAATTATTAAGGGTTTTTTAAAATATTTTACATTCTTGAAGACTCTTCTGAGCATTGTATTAAAAATAAGTTTGACATTTATTTTTTTAGACCTCAAGATATATAAATATCCACAACACAATGCGTTGCATATGTATGTCATCCCCTGAGTACTGGTCTTATATAAAAAAACTCCTGTTTTATTTTTTCAATAGTTTTTAGACGAAAAAAGTAAAAAAGATGTTCCAGAGTGTTAGTAAGAACATCCTTACAATAGGGATATCGCCAAGAGACAAGAATCAAGATAACATTTTTTTAATAAAATACAAATGAACTTTTGTGGCTGTATTTGTATTGAATTGATGCATATAGAAATAAAGGTTATTTTTCTAGGATTTACACAGAAAAAAATTTAGTCAAATGGACAGCCTTATATCTTTTAAAAAATATAGATACTCTGAAATGGTTTGATAAAAGTTAATTTTCAAATATTTGCCATGACAAATATTCATCTCCCACTTGGGAGATGAACTTGGTTAACTTTCTAAAATAGTTCTGATATATGCACATTAAAAATGCATACATGAAATATGAACTTTTAAAATGTAGTTTAAATACCAAGGCCAGGATAATACTTCTCAAGTATTATCGCTTAAGTATTCATCTTAATAAGTCTATTAACTTTAACCTTAAAGTCACCCTTGTGTGGAGAACCACACAAACTGAACCATTTTTGTACGATAAACAAACAATTTTTTGGGGTAGACTAACGAAATTTCCTGATTTTGTTACCAATATGAATTAGACATAGAAAACATTTTTTTATTAAAAATTATATATTAGTAACGAAATATTTCAAAACTTACATTCGCCTTTATTCTAATAGGCGTCGTCGACACTTAACGACGTCGTCTTGTGTTGACTCTTTACTATTGGTATTCAAGCAGTCGTTATTGACGATAATCGATAACTGTCGACAGGTATTTGGTATTCTGTAAGAATATTGTGTTGAATATTGTGTTGAGACGACTCTTCAATTGTCGTCGCCATTTTACTTAACGACTTGAAGTATTTTGAAGCAAAAAATTTTACAATTTAACAAATATAAATAAAAAAAAAATAAAAAAAGTGGAAAAATAAGAAATTGTAACCAGTTTGAGAAACTGGTAGAGGAGTTACAAAATAATCCTTCCCTTGCAGTTGGATTTCGAAGGAGCACAGTTCCAAGCAATTTTAAGGAAAAATGGGAAGAAATTGCTTTAGTATTAAATGCCCTCAATGTTATAGCAAATTTTATTTTTTTTAATAAATGTCGATTTGGTTCCGCTTTGCAAAAATGGTTCAATTGTTTCCAAGATATACTTAAAGGCTTCTTTATTCAGTCTAAATAAAATAGCTTTCAAACCTTTAAAAGAGTTGCATTATTGAAAGTAATAAAGTTGTAAACATACTTACGTTTTGTCTGGCAAATTAAAAATATCTGTTTTTTGTCTCAGCAGTTTTGTTTGCAATACCAAGTTCTTTTTATTTTCTTCATCACTGGAATTGCAGTCAGAATCGGAAATGAGAAACATGTTGCACCAAAATAATTTCGTAGTAGAGTTTGAATAACAAATTACTTTTTCCAGATGAGATGAAAGCATGATATAAAAAATTTAATAAATGTTAATAGCTACACTTCTTTTAAAAATGTTGAAGGAAATAAAAACCTTTAAGTCCCTTAAGACTGACACGGGAAGTTGAATTAACTTCTAGTGAAAAATCCCGTCCGTCAGGCTGATCGGGCACCAGTTGAAAAAGTTGCAACACTTCAATTCGACTTGTGGCAGTAGCCGGAAGAAAAATTATCACTTCAAACCAATGTTGGGCAAAGTCTCTCTAATTCTCTCATACTTTGTATTTTGCCGGCAGGAGGCCAGTGAATTTTCAAAACTTCGAAGAAGATTGCGGCACTCTTCGAAGAAAAATTATCACTTTAGATATAATTTTATTCGATTTAATTACTTTATTTATAGAAAATAGATGAACCACTGAAATTTAAACTTTAACTAAATTCAATAACAATTTATTCGCACCAAATATCAAAATTAATGAATACCGCCAACAAATATTGGAGGTGTGTTTAACAAAATCGACGACTGTTTATCGTCGTCACAAGATGTTTATATAATACCAAATTAGAATCGACGTGACCTCGATGTCGACAAAATGTGACGTTGACTTAAAAACGACAAAAACTCTGGATTGGCTTCCCCAAAGTCTAGTTTTGTATGTAACAAAAAATGGGTAGTCATACAGAAAGCAAAACAGATCTGCGAATTTGACAAGAACAAATGATAAAATGGTTATTGAGGTCGTAAATGCTTGAAAAGAGATTTCAATGGAATTTCCGCATTTCTTGGTGGATTCTGTTCCGAACCTCCACCAAATCGTTTTAAATGCTAAAGGAGAATATATTTTTGATTAATTTAAATAATTATTATTAATTTTTGTTGACCTTGAAGCTCCCAATTTTTTACCATTTTCAATATTTTTAATTTATTTTTTTAATTGCATAGGACTGGAATAAAAAAAGAAGAAAAACAGCTGGTTTGTCAAAATAATTCTGCCGACTAGTGTAAATTAATGTAAAATACAACGATATTTAAAATTTGATTGAAAAAACCCTATGCTTTTTGAGCAAGATACACAGATATTGCATATGTATGAAAAACCACACACGACGGTAACTAAAGTAAGCTTTTTTGAGGGTTAAAGTTATGTTATGTCACACATTAACTGTCATAGCCTTCCTTTTTGGTTTTAATTTGAAAAAAACGGAATTTTTTGGGTTGAAATTGTCATGATTTAATCACATGTCAAAACTAGTGAAATATCAATAGATCATGTTTATACAATTATTTACAAATTATTTTTTATTTTATAAATTGTGAAATTACATAATACAATATCATGTTGGGAGGATATAGAAGCCAAAAGACAAGATTTTGAATTAGAAAAAATACTAAGTGTGATTATAAAAAACAAAAACGTTTTCTACGACTTGAAATGTCAAACTTTATGTATACTAGTAATTCGGCAACTGACACTTCGCATTAATAAGAACAATATAACGCCTTGGAGTAATAGTAATTTGTAAAAATTAATTGCGGTTAAAAATAGTTTATTGAAGCAAAGAAGAAAGTAACATGACACATTTGAAGTGTAGAGAATAAGTAATGTTATAAAGACAGCTCTTGGGACTTTAATTAAAAACTTCTTTATTAGTAATTTAAAAACTCAAATAATAATCCAAAAAAATGGAATTTTATAAATGTAACTCTTGGAAGGTTTAAAGAAAAATAAATTTCAGTTATCAATTTACATGGAGAACATGTAAAACAAAATGTTCGAAATCTGTTAAGATTATAAAGCAGGAAATAGTTCAGTAACCTTCCGATTCTTGTAAAGGATTAAGAACTTTAAGACAATGTCACAATAGATTTTATCTTAATTACACCAGTTTTAAAGAAATTATTTTCAGCCTCTCAAATGTTAAAAGTTCTGTACCTAGTTTCTGTATTTCTCACATCGAAAAGTGAAATTGTTAAAAAAGTAATGTGTGTTGCCAATATTGTAAGAAAATTTCTTACAATCGTATAAACTTACAATTTTTAGCTGACAACGTTGTCAGCTAAAGCATTGTCAACACATTGTCACACAACCACCTTAAGGGCCCACAGACTTGATATCAGATGTGCAAACTATATATGGCATGAATTTGTGGAATGACATTCGGAAATTGCACAGTGGTGCAAATGAGGTTTTTTGGTATTAAGTTTTTAAAGTACTGGACGGATTTTCACAAACTTTGGAACATCAGTAGAAAAGAAGTTAGGCTTTAAAAACAACGTTTAAAGACACATCTATCTGAAACACAGTGGGCTCTACAGTTTAGCAAAGTTGCCCTCGTCGATTTTGTAAAACCTTTGGGTGCGTATAACTTTCGCCAATTTAATCCGATCCAAAAGATTTTTACATATTCGAAAAATTAAGAAAATCATGCTTAGTGCATTATATTATCTCTTATAGTTTAACAGATATTTAACTCCAAACATTTTTTCTGGCATGACTTCTGCCCTTTTTTGGCTTATAAATCATTTGTGGTAAGACAGAAAATTTTTTTGAAATAATTCGAACGACTGGAGATATTTAAATGAAATTTGGCACGGTGGTAGTCAAGGAGCATTCGAGTTGATTTTAAAAAACACTGGTCCATGAGGAGTCTGGGGAGTTATTGATGGACCTTCAAAGTTGGTCGGTAGTTCTATTTTTTTGAAAATTCCATTTATGGATGGATTAAATTTAAGTTGTTCTTGAAAATATCTACAAAAAAAAATACGCTTACATATGTAGGTTATCTCTTTTGGCTTTCGAGATATTTGGGCAAAAAGGAATTTTTGGGTTGTTTTTTTATCTATTTTTAAAGCTTTTTTTGATCTGGTGGACGCATCTGAGGACCAAACATTTTTGAAGAATATTCCTTAAATTCTTAATAAAATTCTAAATAATTTTTGCGCAAGTTAGTTACAGATATCTTCTATGATTCAAAAGTTAAAAATATTCAAAGTTGAAACATAAAAAAAATATCGCTATTTTTTGAGTTTTTCCCTAAAAGATAGCTACTTTTTTCACTAATAAAAAAAAGATTTTCTTAAGAAACATAAAAAGATATTTAAAGTTTTTACAACTTGCACTCTCCAAAAAATGCCAATTTGTAAAAAAAAAATTTAGTTTAAACAAAAATTTCTTAAAAGGCAAAGCACTGATTTGAAAAAAATTATAATGTTTATATTTTCTAACATATCTGTTATTGACTAGAAAAGTTTTTTCTGAAACGCGCTGCAAATAGAGTCAGTGTTGCCATTTTTGTAAAAAAAACTCATTTTTTGAAACCCATTTTTCAGTTAAAATTGGGAATTGTTTTTACGCTTTTGTTTTGTTTTTCACGCTTTTTTCGGTACACAAACTTTGAAGAATTTTTCTGTGTTATAAAGTTTACATAATAAAAAAGTTTTTACGTCCAATTTATTTAGAAATTTATTAGCAATCTTGCAGTATTTTTCAAAAAAGTAAAAATCTTTTTTAAATAAGTTAATCTTTTTACACTAAATTTTCAATTTTCAACTCATAACTCAGCTATGTAAAACTTATCTAATTTATTTGATGTTCGGAGCCGGCGTTAAAACGTAGGTCCTTTTCGATGAGTCTAAAAATAGAATCGGATACAGCTTACTGTCTGACAGAAGTACCACTTGTACAAATTGAAATGTCGTAGGAATTATAAGGTATGTTATGCAAATCACTTCACATGATTTTGAAATCACATTCAGAAGTCGAATTATTCGTAGTTTACAAATTATTTTGACAATTCTATAAATTAGTGCATTTAAGATGAAGAAGGCCTAAAAACTTATTGATAAATGCTCTGAAAATTTCAACAATTAAATCCTTTTTGAATTAAATGTAATTTCAAAATCACGTGAAAATATACCCGTATGTATGTACAATAGGGAGACAACGAAAATTGTTTTCTTTGATTTTAAAGTTCTAAACAAATTTATATAAAGTAACTTGCAGTGTACTTAATTGTTTAAATAACATTTTACAAAAAAAAAATTAAAAATTTTTCAAAAATCGAAATTCTTATCTTAATCGATAGATTTGAACACTGAATATTAATCTAAAATTAGTACAAGCATTTTACAAAGCGAAAAGTATAAAAAATGTCTAAAAATCTACAATTTTTCATATACAAATTTCTATAAAAAATTTTTCAGATAAAAATTTCTATAGTAAATGTTTAAAAAATTAGAAAAAATAAGAAATTTTTGAACAATTTTTTATAAAAATAGAAAAACTTCCTATGATATATAGGAAATTTTTAAATAATTTTCTGTTTTTAAAGGATTTTTTTTTCAAAAATTTCCTGTCTTTAAGGAATTTTTTTCAAAAATTTCCTTTTTTTTATAGGATTTTTTCAAAAAAAATATTATTTTGTAGATTTTTTTAAATTATATTTTTATAGGAATTTTTTTTCAAATTTCTTATTTTTATAGGATTTTTTAATTATAATATGACCATCATTATAATAATAAAACAAAGTAAATCAAAAAACAATTGTTCATGATAAATTATATCCTATATGATAAGAATATGCAATTTAGAGACGCAATAAAAAAAAAAACGCAAATCAAAATCACTATTGATTTTCATAATAAAACAACAAAATAACTAAATAATAAAACTTAGCCGGTGACACTTTTTTGCATATGAATCTTAATATATCAAAAAAAGTACTCTCATGTAATCATACATAAGTGGTTAAGTAAAAGGGATTTCAAAACATTAGTTTCAAGAATGGGTAGTCAATGAGTTAGTCCCCGTTTAAAGGCAGGCAGATAAAAGTAAATTAAAATGTCTGGATGCAACAAAAAAGGTCACGTTGTAAAGGTTTGTGTATCTACGTTGAGTAGGTCTTCTACAGTGAGTTCGCAGAGTGCAAATGCGACAAATCAAAGAAGCCATGATAAAGACTATGGGGTATATAAGGTGGTTGACATCGAAATCGAGGGTAAGGTTGTAAAGTTCGAGGTGGACTCTGGGTCAGGATTCACATTTCTCCCTAGAAGCCAATTCAACAGCTTGAAGTTGTTCACGTCAATAATTCCCACCAACATCGTATTACAGTCTTACACCCAAACAACATTTATTCCTGACGGGAAAATAAAAGAACAAGCAAAATACAACAACTCAACTATACGTGATGAAATTTACATTCTTCCTGATGGTTGCTCTGCACTACTTCGTCGTTCGTGGATAAGGCGTTTAAACATAAATTTAAATGAGCTAGATGGTAATTCTCACACACCAAATACAGCTAATATTAATCAGGGAAGCGTAATTGATGATATTATTCATACATTTTCTGTAGTATTCGGGTCCAAAGTTTGAAAGCCAAATGGAATGCTGAAGAATGGGTTATTTTTTTATTTTTGAGAAAGTTCAACCAAAAATAAACAATTTTTACAAGAAAAAATAATGGAATATTAAAGAAAACTAACCATGAAGTAGTTTAGGATTTATTTTATTTTTTCAAAACTAGGTATCAAACTCTTAAATCCATTATGTAGTTCCGAAGATATTTACAAGAACCCTATGTTAATAATGATGCAGTATCAAAATTTTAAAACATTTGAAATGTTGTTTATTTATAAGCTTAATGAGCATATTCAATTGAAACTACCTGGCAAATTAATCAAATACAAATCGATCGACACAGTAATGGATGAAGAACAATCCGTCAATTATCGGTGGCAGATTCAAAGGATGAAAAGACCAAAGAAGAAAATCTATTCAAGTTTGGCTTACGAAATTGCAGAATATGCACGCAAGATCGAGGCGCATGGAATTTTCAAAATATGCTCGCCCTTTAACCTAAACAGGTTGTTATATAGGCGGTTTAAGTAAGTAAGTAAGTTTTAAGAAAATTCTGTCAAAGGATTCATGTACCTCCCATACAGTTTTTATGCGGAATTGTTGAATCGATCTAAGCAATTTTAATTTTTTGCATCGCTATTGATATCCTCTTGTTTAATATACTTAGCAATATGAAATAAATCATTTTTTTTAATTAAGGAACTAAAAATCGTTAAAGGAAAAATGTATTTCTTAAATGGATATTTAGTTTTGCAGATCATTTTTACAGAATCACGCAACACCTACGATTTGTTTGTCGAAAAATAGATCACATTAGAAATTTAAAGTTTAAAATATTTTACATATTTATTCAAACATACAGAAATTATAAAATATTTAATACAACAAACAAGTAGAATTTGATGTTCCGGAAAATGCACAGAATGTGGTAAATTTTTTTTCTATTCTTTTAAAAAAACTGAAAAAAAACCTTACACTCAGTTCTTTTTTAATTTAAAGTAAATATTGACATTTTTAATTTTTATTTTCAAATACAATGTGCAATTTTTGAGGCCTATGTATCCCATGTCATGACTAATGACGTCAAAATTTTCTTGATCCGACATAAAATACAACAAATCCTACCAACATGTGTCTCTGAGACACATACTGAAAAATTTGAAGATAAAACTTTAATAAATTAAAAAAAGTGAACTAAAAGGAATTTGCATATTAAAGTTTTTGTACCATCTTCATAACAATCATTTTATGGTTTCTTCCGGAAGAACTTGATAAATGCACTGAACTATAGGCAGTTGTAATTTATTTTGTGATCTTTTCCGTATTTGGGGAGCAATAAATGCTTCAGCATCTTCTCGTGTTGGAGTTTTCCAAATGACATACATGCAATTCCACATATGTCAACTAAATTACAGAATAATGTAAATGGTCAACTGTTAGATTTACTTCGACTGGTAAAACTACGTGAAAATTAATCTAAAGTGTTTGCGGCTCCTTTAGTACGACTATAATGTAAATTAACGACTTGTTCTTATTTTACATGTCACAATAACTACCCTAGCACATTGAAGGGAGTAAAAGGACAGATATTTTAGGCTTCGGTACATAAGAAACCAAAGGCATGTTATTGGTAAAACAAAATCATGTTATCTTGTTTGATAGGTATATACTGCCGAAAAGAATTCTTTTCACGAAAAGGAACAGCACTCAGGCGATGGCCCCTACTTATGCTATGCATTGTGTTGGAACGAGGAAAATAGATTATTAGGAGGAGGATAGATGGAGTAGTACTTGTGGACATTTGATTTGAATTTACAAATATTGCAACTAGCAGGGAAAACTTCTGCGGAAAGCGAATTCCAAATACGAACTGTACAACTAAAGAACGAGTTTCCTATGTAGTGTGTTGTCCGGTCTACCGGCCAATCGACCACGAAGGAATGAGCTCTAGCAGAATGACATGTTTTGCCTAAGAAAGACCGAGTTTCTGGATGGAGTTTCCTGATTTCGTCAGAGCACATTCCAAAGTAGTAACGATAGAACAGTGAGATACAACCCACATTGCGACTGGTCTTCAATGTGTTTTTCTGATGGCTGGTTATCTTTATTCAATGAGCATCGAAGAACATTGCATGCATGAATTCCTCACCTGTGCGTTTTTCAATATCCGTAAGATTAGACTGCTCTGAAGCATTTTCTTCAATATTATTATTTTCTAGTCGTCTGAACATTTCATCATCAATCAGACATATTGTAATACGTATTTATGCAAGGTATAATATGTTTATTTATAAAAGCACGTCAAGTTGTTCTGGCAAATATAAATTTTTTTAATGTGTCTGAGAGACACATATCGGTAGTTTGTGTTACATTTTCTTGTTTCGACTTATAAAAGTGGAATAATTTAAAATTTTAAATATATTTTTATTAAGATATATAAAACATATTTACAATAAAAGTCACGAGGTTTGGTTGCGATATGCTGAATATTTTCCTTACTACATCGAATTCAACATCAAAATTTGTCTCACAGACATAGGGTTAAACACAGTGCAAGGAAAAAACTATACTTTTATCGTACAAAAAATATTTGTAGCTTTTAATCTAAAGTACTAAATTATAAAAAATAATAAATGTCCCCAAAAAAAGATCATATATCTGTGGTTAGTTTTTCTTTTACACCCACCATCAAAAAGAATGGGTGAATAAACCAAAAGGAATATATATTCTAAATTCTTATGAAATTCTAAAACGATTGAGCGATGGCCGTCTGTTGAAATCACGATAATGCCTAAATGAAGAGCTAGGTCACTGAAACTTGGCAAAAATATTCATTTCTATGAAAATTTTGGTATTGAAATTGGTCAAAATTGGTTCACATTTGACCATAGCTCCCGTATAGCATCGTCTAGGCTAAATGCTTATTTGCTAATAAATGACAAATTATAACAGTTATGATGATAAAATTTGACATATAGAAGTTTTTCGTAAGCTTAAGGCATATAAAATTTCATTGAAATCGGTTCACATTTAACCATAGCTCCATACAAAACACTTACTAAAACAGCCTAAATTCCACCAAAAATGCCAATAAATGATAAACTGTAATAGCTATGGCCACCAGCCAGTGTGCAAAATTTTGTTACAATCGGTCACCATTTGTCCATAGCTCCCATTAGGGTTGCCAGTCAGGCTGGATTCGACTGGATTGTCCAGCTTTTTTAATGCTTGTCCAGTGTCAAGCTAAAATTAAATTTGTCCAGCTGAAAGGCCTAAAATTTAATATTTTTAAAGAAAAACTATTTTTATGAAAAAGAACGCAATAAAAACTTTTGGAAAAGTGTATTTTTGTTATTTTTTGCTTAAGTGATTTATGCGTTGATTAATTGATTGCCTGATCAAGTTCATTTTGTAATAAAATTACCCTCTATCAAATTTTCCCATTGTTGGCAAGTATGATTCTACGTTTGAATTTGAAACTTTTGTCGTTAATTATGTTGATAGCGGTAACAAGGTAAACAAATCCTTTTACAACCTCGTAGCTATAATTCTCAACGATCTAGACCCATTTTATTACATTTCTTCTCGATACTTGAAAAGGCGGCAGTCGAATCGCGAAATGTGCATCCGTCCCATGATATTATTGTCATTGACAAACGCAAGTAGTATGTGTTTTCTGTTGAAAATTGTTTCAGATGTATTTGCTGTAGCATCTCAGACGATTTCATTTTCTATAGATATCGCTGCGGTTAATTACGGTATACGCTATTCGGTTAATCAAAAATTGAAAGATTCATCGAAGCAAATTATTAAAGCGAGTTTTTTTTATTATTAATGTCCAGCTAATTTTTGGGTTGTCAAGCTTTTTTTTCCCTTATGTCCAGCTTTTTTAGGATTTGTGTCTGACAACCCTAGCTCCCATATATAAAACTTACGGAAACACACAACGAAATGAGCTAGAGGAAAAAAAAATTACAAGTATTTTCGATATCTTGAGAATGAGTGAAATGGGTTCACATTTAGTTAGAGCTCTCATATAACCCCGCCCCGAAGATAACATTAATGCTGATAAATTGAATACAATTGTAATAGCTGTGACGACTAAAATTAAAATAGAGTAGTTTTTTGCAACTATTAGTCAGTATATCAAATTTTATAGGAATCTGCCCATATTCGACTATATCGTTCATATCTTATATTCTTAAACGAGCAATAATTGTATGTATTTATATATATATATATATATATATATATATATATATATATATATATATATATATATATATATATATATATAGAATGACTATCTCGAAATCGGCTCTAACGATTTTGATAAAATTTGGACAGTGGGTATCTTTTTTGATGTATAGGTCGAAGAAGAAGGAACTTTTGGCACCTTTGCCTCTAAGAGGGTAAAAACGGGTAAAAAGGGGAAAAAATCGAAAACGCTATATCTCCTTAAGTAATAGGTATAGAAACAAAATTTAAATTATGTTTTAAACAGCTATGAAAATAAACGGACAGGTGTCTGGTACTTTTTTGAAACTATGTCCGATAAGGGGTAAAAAAGGGTGAAAATAGTTTTTTTGGTACCTTTTTAACCCACTCTTATATTTTAAACTAAGGAATATAGAAAGAAACTTTGTACTGCAATCAATAGATGTGAAAGAAACTTTAAACACATATTTGGTGCTTTTTTTGATTTTGGGGCCAAAAAGGGTAAAAAAGGGATAAAATGATAACTTAACATCTCAAAAAGTAATATGAATAGAAACATTATGTTAACTGCGTTTTAATAAAATGTACCGAATTCAATTGGTACCAAAGAAGTACCAAATATGCATTTTTGAAATTAGGGGATAAAAAGGGGAACAAATTAGTAATGTTATACCTTTTAAACAAATTAATGTTTGACTGTATGTATGTTCTTTATAGAATAATAAACTGTGCATTTGATCATGTTATGCTCTTTAGCGAAGATGTTGCGGATAAGCCGGCGAAGGTTTTAAAGTTGATAAGACTAATTTCCGATAGATGGCGTCACTGAAAATTACTAAAAATTAATTAAATCGTAAACTGTACATTTGATCATGCTACAATCCTTAGCAAAGTTGTTGCACATGAGCCGACAAAGGTTTCTTAGTTGGTATGAAGAAATTTCGATAGGTGGCGCTACTGTAATTTACTCAAAGTCAATTTAATCGTAAGGTGTACATTTAATCATGCTGTAATCTTCAGCAAAGTTGTTGCGGATAAGCCGACGAAGGTTTATGAATTGGAATGAGCAACGTCCGACAGGTGGCGCCACAGAAAATTACTCAAAGTGAATTAAATCGTAAACTGTGCATTTGATCATGTTATAATCATAAGCAAAGTTGTTACGCATAAGCAAACGAAGGTTTCTTAGTTGGTATGAACAACTTCAGGTGGCGCCACTGAAAACTACTTAAAAATGAAATAAATCATAAACTGTGCATTTGTTCAGACTGTAATCTTTAGCAAAGTTGTTGCGCATGAGTCGACGGAGGTTTCTGTTGGTATGACCAATTTCCAAAATTATTAAAATGAGTTAAACTGTAAACTATGCAAACTATGTGTTGGTCGGACAAAATAAATAAAATAATTAAAAATAAAATATATAAAAACTTTCAAATTTGCCTCAAAATGCTTATCATAAAGCTCCGAGCAAGGCTCGGTCAACCAGGTACTAAAAACTTATCCTGGAAACCAAAAAAAATTTAACAAAGACAAGTTAAAAGCTATTAAATTAGAAATTATGACAGCTATTGTCTCTAAATCTTGCAAGAATAAGATTTATATAAAAACCAGCCAATTTTGTTGCAATCGGTCAATATTTGGCTATATATATATAGCATCGCCTTTTTATATCTACAATCAAAAAGATTTGGAGGTATATTCAGCACATTAAGATTATACCAAGAAAACTAGAGAGCAAATTAGATAGCTACTGTACCCGGTTATCAGACTAAATTGTGTGAAAAGTAAATACAAGGGAAACCACTTATATATATATCTGTGGCAATATAGAAGAGTAGCTTAAGTCGACATAAGAGAGAATTGAGTTAAGGCGTTTATTGCATTGCAGAAGCACAGGCGCTTAAATGTGTTTAGTCCGTTTTAAAAAATTCGGGTTTTTGAGAATGTTATGTACGTTTACTTTTTAGCTTAAGTTTTTTGAATCAATAATGCATTGATCAAAACAACTAATGTACACATATTTTTGGGTACATATTCATATTTTTCTTTCAACATATAACGATTTCGCTTAACTTCACCTAAGCTGTATAAATGTTGTCCATAAAAATATAAAGTCATTATTTTCAAACAACTTATGTTTACATAAAACTGCAAAATATATACTTTTTATTTAAACAGAAACGCTTAAAGTTACTTAAGGTCCAGTTCAATGCAAATTTCAGTTTCAAAAAAGAGCTTTAGTAGAAAAAACGTAAAACCTTCGAATTTAACAATATATTTTTTTAAATATTCATCCTTTAAATATTCATCCTTCATCCTTCTTCTCTAATAAACATGTTACCAACATATTAATTCATAAATTATTCTCAGAAATCAAGCAGAAGAAAAATTACACAAAAATGATGATATCTCAAAACTTCAGTTTTCGACTAAAGCTATTCTTCCATATTGCCACAGATATAATTCCCCGACAACATTCCAATTGGAACAAGGGGTACTTCTCTCAGACAATGAGCTGCATCCGATTCTATTTTTAGACTCATTGAAAGGGACCTACGTTTTAACGCCGACTCTGAACGGCAAATGCAATAGTTAGAGAAGTTTTTCATAGCCTAATACTCAATAACCAGTGGCTAGCTGAGTTATGAGGTGAACCGCCTCTTTATTGAAAAATTATTTATTTCTCCGATTGGGTCTGACCGGGGATCGAACTTGGGACCTCTGTATGCTAGGCGGATAACTAACCTGCTATACCACGGCTTATTTGAACTAAATTCGGTTGCTACTGCAACCGAATTTAGTCCAAATATTTTACCAACAATACCAATTTTTTCTAATTTGGTTCACATTTTGAATTAGCTATATGAGATATGTTTCTAAATTTAACACAACTTGATGGTGGGTATATAAGATTCGGCAAAGCCGAATATAACACTCTTACTTGTTTTTCTTAATTTAATATTTATTTCAATTAGTATTTTGATTTTAATTTATATACCATAAAATTAATTTATTATAACTATTGCAACATAAATTTTTATTTTTGTAAATATTTTTGCCAACAAGCTTCTATAATGCTTATATGGCGCTGAGGCGAAGCATGGAATTTGTTTATATTGTATAATAAAAATTTATTTAAAACAAAAAAAATGGTACATACTCGGTTTATTAAACGGTAAGAAAAATAATAAAAAGGTTCTTCCTACATGAAACTCATTTAGATAGAAATATAGTATAGTATTTTTTAAATTGAAACGACATTGTTTCACCCTATTTTTGGCTATGGAACAGTGTACAGTGCGGATGTGCTACTTAGATTTGCAGACGATGTTTTTATATAAATATAAGTGATAAAAAATGGATTGGATAAAAGAGTATTAGAAGTATTAGATTGAAATTAGTTTAATTTAATTAGAGAAGTAAGAAGTAATTTTACTAGAGAAGTAATTTTACTAGACAAGTAATTTTACTAGAGAAGTAATTTTACTAGATTTACTAGAAGAGTCATTTTACTAGAGATTTTTAAGACTTTCAGATCGACTGAAAAATATTTCATTGATATTGCAACTTAGGAACTGTTTACGCTTTAAACCCTATTTTTAAGTCTTTTAAAATACAATCCTAGCTTCAAGTAAAAATGAGTTGTCATAATAAAATGAAAAGAATTGACATTATCGATCAACCTCCGAAGGTACGATTTTTTTATAAAAACTCCCAATAAATAATTAATTATTTGAAAAATTAGACCCGTGTTATCATTCTTTCTTCGGATTAAAATATTTTGTTCATTTTTCCCCATCACCTTCATCATTTTGTTCCACTCGAGCCGCAATTTAACCCCCCTAAATAAAATATTTTAATTCGGAGTTTTTCTTTTTAGAAACACCCGAAGAATTTGTTGAAGAAACCTCCAATTTGGAAGTAATTATTTCGTCGCCAAAAACTCGATTTACCCCATTTAATAAACCCTTATATTTCTCACAAGGTACATAGTTTAAATTAAAAAGTGCCTGTGTTATTTATAAATATACAAAAAAAGTGCATTAAATCAAATAAACAAACACACGCATGCATTAACACATTGTTGTTGCCGTTTTAACTGTTGATCTTGTCATTCTTTTTTGTAGGTGAAGTAAACTACCCTTTTTTCGATCAAGAAGAAATACAGGGTGTGTTTGTTATTTTGATCTCGATTAATTAAAAAAATAAAGTTTGATTGTTTTTTGCACTTGTTTTGATTTTTTAAATTATTTTTGATAATTTTAATTAAAAAATAAAAAATAGTTGACTTAAATTCGTAAATAAAAAATAGTATGTCTAAAAAACTTTTTTAATTTCTTGCTAATTTTTTGATTACCTATTTGATAAAAATACCTCATAAGAAGGCATCAATGAAAACCCTTTTAAAAAATTACAATCGTTTAGTCGACTTTGAAAGCTTTATTAGAGTTATCACACAAAATGAACATTCTGTTCACTCTTTAACAACTCATCGTCAAGAATTGAATTGTTTGTGGGAAATATTTCGTAATTGTTATGAGGGTCTATTAAAAAATATTGAAGAAACTAAACTCTCAGGTGAACCGCCATGGTATAGTGGTTAGTCATCCGCCTAGCATACCAGAGGTCCCAAGTTCAATCCCCGGTCGAGACCAACTTAAAAAAAAAAATTTAAAAATAGCGGCGGTTCATCGCAAACTCAGCTAGCCACTGGTTATTGAGTATTAGGCTATGTAAAACTCTAACTAAATGCATTTGCCGTTCGGAGCCAGCGTTAAAACGTAGGTCCCTTTCAATGAGTCTAAAAAAATAGAATCGGATTCAGCTGTCAGATGAAATTCAAATATATGTCCGGATATATGACATATTTTCAGTGTGTCTCATTTATCGAAAGTGAAATTGATAAGATCGTGGATAAAAATCAGGATCTAATACTCTTTCGATACATCTTCCCCTAGTGATACCGAAACATTTGCTGGCGACTATTCGCCTTGGCTTTGTATGTTCGTGTGAGTAATATTCAGAAGATGTATTATTTACTGCAAAAGACGGAAGGTGACGTTCGTGACATAATTCGCACATGTCCAATAACAAACAAAGGTTTTGATATGGCGTTTCAAAACCTTGTAGATCGTTATGAGAACAAGAGAGTTCTAGTTAACTCCAACTCAAGACTCTTTTTAATCTGAATTCAATTGAAAAGGAATCTGGTCCTTCTATTACGAGTTTGCGATGGACAATAAACGATTGCATAACGCATTTGTCACTTTTAGGTATTGAAACTCAAAATTGGGATTATTTTTGTTTTTATTTGTTCACCCAGATTACCTGAACAATCCCAAGGACCTAACTCTGCATTACCAAAATGGAGCGCTATGAATGAGTTTATTACCGCTAATGTACGAAACTGTTTCTGATATAATTGGTGCACATAACCCAGTGCATTCAAATACCCGAAATAACAGTCCTAGAAAAACTAATGATAACAGAAATTTTAAAAGTTTTGGTACATCAGTTACCACAAATATCCCCCCAAGAAAATGCCTTTTGTGTACCGAAAATCACCCGCTTCGTTTATGTTCAGTTTTCCTTAGGATGTGAGTTAGTGAGCGATTTGCAGTAGTAAATAATCATATGTGTTGTACTAATTATTTAGCCACTTCACATGAACATAGAAGATGCCAAAGCTCAAATGTTCGTTTCAGTTGCAATCTTTACTTCATTATTTATAATATTTTATTTGAGTCAGAAACTAATAAATATACTTTTGATGATGTATTTAATTTTTAAATGCATAATACCCTGCGACAAAAAAATTAAGTAAAAGTTTCTGGGATGTTATACCATTCTTCTGCTAAATACTGTCGAGTAGAACATTACTCTGTTTTTGGAATTTTCAAAACACCCCCAAAATCTGGAGTTACGGGTAAAAACGATTTTTCATACCCATATGTACTTATTACCATGTAACTTATACAAATGCCAACCAATTTTAAAAGATGTTGAAAGAAGAAGCTTAGCCCTCTTCAATGGTATATAGTTTCTTAAAATATACTTAAGATACATATGTTTTTTAACACCAAATATATTTTTTCCGTTTTTTTTTTCACATTTTTCTATTTTCGGGACGTTGTTACACAATATTTTTGTATAGGAACTGTACAATTTATTATCTGATTTTAAAAATATATTATATAATCAATAAAACATTAAAAATCCCTTAAAAAATTACTAATTTATTCAGCTTAAAAGGAAAACCTATTTTTAAAAACAAGTAAGAGTGGTATATTCGGGCTGTGCCGAATTTTGGATACCCTTCACCAATGGTGTTCCAAAATTAAAGTAAAAAATCGTAAGAATATATTGATAATTATATAGTTTCTGATTACTGACTTAGTTGAGCCTCACACAAATGCTTGATATGATTCTTTTGTTCATACAAAATGTAAGTCCTAGCAATATTTGCTTATACTAGTATTATATGCAAAAAGTTTTTGAAATTAAGAGTCGGAAGAAACGAAAAGCTTTTAGGTGGCGTCATCATCTCGACTAGTTATGGACCCAAATGTTAAGTTGGACAGGTGGCTGATGTCGAAGGCAGCGTCACTTGGGTTCTCGATTTTCGAAGATTCGATTTCGAATTTGATGAAGATTAAGTATTTTGTCACGCAACTCATAAACGTAGTGCCCAACTAGTAAAAGTTCTTGATTAGTTATGTAAAACTCTGAAGTTATCGGACCGATTTAGATCAAAGCTATAACAACGACAGTTTTGTCAATGTATACAGGCCTTAGAATTATAGGGTATACACTAGGGCTAGAACCAAAAAAAAAAAAATACCTATCACGACGGCTACTGATGTGTTTATCAAGAAAACAGTTTTTTGAGATCAATTTGGATAAAATGCCTCCCCCCTAACCGTTTTTTCTAAAAGCTTCCAAAAAATAATATTTGAATTTTTATGTTTTAGATCCATGGTAGGCACAAAGAGAACATAGGAAATATCAATGTATTGGTGATTTTACAAATAAAGAGACTAAGAAAAAATAAATATTTTCTTGTTCTCTTTTGCATGTGTTTTGTTGTTGCAAATTGACTGTAATCATACAAATGAGCATTTTTCGTATTTTAGTTTGTTTTTTCTTCTTGGTTCGTGTTGTGTATGTGAAACTGATGATTGGTGCTCGGCCCGTAGGGGCTAATTTGCCTATCATGGTTTCAGATACCATACATACAGTCATGTACTATAAATTAACTTCAGATACTACAAATTATCTTTGTTGAAGGATATAAACTTAAAATTAAAAAAAATATATAATAACATTTTTTCAAAATGATTTGGGGGGAACTTTTTTAATGCCCGCGAAAAAGTGACCCCACTTTTCATCATAGATTTTTCATGGTCTTAGCAAATTGTTCAAAAGTTATAAACTAGTATACACTCTTAGTTTTAGATACATATGTGAAATATATAGCTTTTGAATGGATATCAGCTTTGTCGGAAAAGTTACTGAAGATTTACTTATTAATCTGAATGTAAAGTTTTGCTCTAGTTCTTTGTGCAATTATAATGTGATTTAATTTATCAGCATGTGGATATGGGAGATTTCACTAAATGTGAACCGAGTTCGTCCATTTTCAATACCGAACTTTCTGTCCAACTGTCTATCCGTTTCTCTGTTGTAGCCAAGTTTGTCGATATCTCAGATGTTAATTTTGATGAAATTTAATAGCGTTCTTTGCAGGGGATTACCTAAATTCTGATGTATTCGGTAATTTGTGG
This sequence comes from Stomorhina lunata, assembly GCA_933228675.1. Taxonomy (NCBI): domain Eukaryota; kingdom Metazoa; phylum Arthropoda; class Insecta; order Diptera; family Rhiniidae; genus Stomorhina; species Stomorhina lunata. Next base: position 9,741,617 of record OW121745.1, read on the forward strand.
TAGATATAATTAAGTGTTTAAGCGATATTTCAGGTGTTTTGATCGACAATGATGAAATTCAGGGTGGGATGATATCCTAAAATTTTGTGTAAAATGCATATGGGTATACCTTCCAGGAGCTCCACAAATCTGATTTTAGCAGACAGACACACTGCATTTATCTTAATTTTGTGTCTGACTGTTAAATATTATGATAACATTTGAGAATGTATTATATATCAAATTATAGGTAATCTTCCTATGAAGTACAAATTATTTTTACATTAATTATTTTTTTTTAATCCGAGAAGTCTCATGGAAACAAATTTTTTTATTTGCAAAAAAAAAAATATTTTTTTTTGAAAGATCTTGTAGGAAAATGGAGGAGCTTGTGCAGTAAAAATTCGAGTAAATCGAAAACTGTTTATTTTCCTTCAGGAACATTAATTATTTTTTTAATCCAAGAATAAGGAAACACATTTTTTTGTTTGCAAAAAAAAATATATTTTTTTTGAAAATCTTTATATATCTCGAATCTTATATATACTTCACCAATTGTGTTTCAAAAGTTGAGTACATAATCGAATTTTCGATTATGTTCGTTGCAATTAACACAGTTCGTTGCAATTAACACAGCTTTTTAAGTGTAGATATACTCTGATATTTTTTAGACCCATGTAGTTTATACATCGCGATGCATCGGTTTATATTGCGGTTTAAATATCTGTACATATACTCCATATACATAGTTTGCGATTCAAAGAAAATTAAAACTCAGAAAACGTAAAACTTTACGGTTCTAAAAAGGTCATAATATGCACTTTTATCAGAACTTAGTAAACCGTTGAGTCCCTTTTCACTAATTCTTAAGATTTTATTCTTAAAATAAGATTTTTCGCATTTACTCTACTTTCAAGCAGAAAAAGTTTCGATTTCAAGCAGAAAATCTTATTATCAGCACGTTTTTTCTTATTATAATATTCGTATTTAAAGATAAAATAAAACACATCTTTTATTATTTTTTTCCCCTTTCGAGGAATGTAATAGTATTCCTATATTTTAAAATTTATTTTAGATTATAGGTAGTTAGTAAAAAATTTTATCCTAAAAATATCCGTTGGAAAAAGTGTGCATATTTCTGTCAATATATCTTGGAAATCGTGAGGATGAAGTGCGAGATCCTTTTTTAGAATTTGATGTACTATTATCTGGATCAGCTCATCACGATAGTTATTGTTTAAATCTTTGTGTGAAGCATAAAATTCTAGGATGTTTTTGCCACTTACTGATTCATTCAATAATGAAGCTAAATCCTATATAAATAAACGAAAATATTTTATGTTTTGTACACATTTTAATGTATTAAGTAATTATCTAATACTTTTACCTTGTCAAACACTTCTTTGTTAACTTCCACATTTACAGAAGACGATGGAGTGGAAGTTACATCCGGACATTTTTGTAGCCACTGACCTACCTTCGACGGCATCGAAAGTGTATCTTCATCAATTTCAAACTAAAGGACAAAACTATTAGTGGTTTAATTTACTTTCTAAATAAAATATTAAAACCTGTTTCTTTTTCCAGACAAATAATTTTTCACGAAACTCCATTCGAAGTTCTAAGGGTGGAATGGCTTCCTTTACATCATCTGCTTTCATATACTGCAGACTTCTAAAAGTTACATTTGAGCCTGAAACAAATTAAATCAATATAATTTTTTATAAAGAAATTTACTTATGTATTTATAAATATGAGGAAAAACTTACGCTGCAGGTACGGAAAAACGCATTCCAGATCGAATTCTTTCAAAAAAATTTTCAGCAACGCGTCATCGTCCGAGAAATCTGATGAAATTTCTTGTAAAGGCAGTTCAATTCATACTCGCCATCACATACCGGAACTAAATTGCCTTCTATTGGAATATTTAAAAGGATCACTTCATCCGGATTAAGGGTTTCCATTTATATTTCTTATTAAATTTATATTTTTTTTTTATCAAAAAATTAGTTTTTCACTTTTTCGCAACTACTTTGGTCGGCGGATTACAATTTATGACAAAATACTGAGAAATTTCCCTTAAACAAGCACACAAATCTACAAAATCAAGAATACGATCTTAAGATTAGAACTTAAAATCTTCAAAATAAGAATAAAATCTTGAAATCAAGATCACAATCTTGAAATAAAGAATACGATCTAAAATTAAGATTTAAAATCTTATAATAAGATTAAAATCTTAAAAGCAAACAAATTACATGCTTATTTTTAGATTGTATTCTCATAACTAAGAATTTATTCTTAAATTTAAGAATATAAATCTTACTGGCTATATTTTCAAGATTGAAAATTCAAGATTTCGCAATCTTATTTGTAGATTTTTTTTCTTGAAATCAGATCGTCATTTTTCTCTTAGTGTACAAGAAAATATAACTTACTAGCTTTTTAACAATTAAAAGTTACAAAACAACCAAAATAATGCTTCCCTTGTTTGCTCTCTAATTGATCAATCTCTAAAAGGTACCATACACTTGCCTTTTGAAGCGAATCTAAATGCTCTTAAAATTCTGTTTATTTCCCTTTTTGGTTTATAGAAATAACATTAGTTGTTTTTTCTTTTTTTACCTATTGAATAATTTAAAAAGAGTACCGAAAATGTGTGCATTTATTTTCACACTAAAACGCATTTGTTGTACCCTTTCGTAGCCTCCAAATTAAAAAAGACCTCAATTCGTGTTATTAGTTTAAAAGATTTTTAAATATTAAAATCACAATTCCTAACGTAACATTTTTCTCCGTTTAAACCCGTTTCTTGAAATAGCTGATGCTGCCAAGACTTGTTCGATATTTTTATGTTTATCGATTTCGGCCAACCCTTTAATATTTTCCCGTTTTTATCCTCTTATACCCCATTTATCGTAAAAGTACCAAACACGTGTTTCATACTTTTTGAATACTTATTGATTGTGGAATAAATCGAGTCTTTATGTTTATTAAATCAAAATATGGTTTCGGAGATATGATGTTTCTAATTTCTCAATTTTATACCCTGTTTACCCCTTTGCGACTGAGTTTAAAAAAAAGTACCGAACACGTGTCCTTTAATTTTTAGTGCGAATCTCAAACCAATTTAAGTTTTGCTTCTATTGCTATTGGTTTAGGAGATAATGTTACCGATTTTTCCCTCTCTTACCCTATAAATTGAAAAAAGTACCATATACACTTTTTTCTTTTTAATATAGAACTAAGAAAAATTTTAGATTTTAAATAAAACTACATTGTACATGTATTTTAGTTTGGAATATAGATTTATTATATTTCAATCTAAAGGAAATTGTGTTCTCCGTACAATATTATTATGAAAAGATGAAGAATTAAAAAAGCAAGTAACACTTTTGGCAAAAAACATGAAAACAGCCTAAATATTTGTTTAACTGCATTAACAATAATAGATTTTGGATTAGAAAAATTATGTATAAATATATTTTGATGAAAATTTGCGACCGTATAAAGAATTTAAGGGAAAAAATACAAAATTAAATAAAAATATTTTTTGTAACACAAATCCCAGAATTTCTAAAAATATTTGAAAAATATTTTTAGCCACAAAATACCTTTGCAACGTAATTAAGAACACCTTGGTTCACAAAAATTTGGTGAACGCGTGCGTTCGGAGGAATTATGGATCAATGTCTAAATTTCAGTAAACAATGGGTCTAATTTGAGGGAATGAATAAACAAGAAGTTATTTTTTAACTTAATTATAAACTTTGTGAAGTTTTCTTTCAGAAAATTTTAAATATGTTATATGTTCCTTAGGAAATTTTTTAAATAACTAAAACACAAAAAAAATGTTTACCCAAAAAAAAAAAACGGGAGAAATGGTTTATTTTTTAAATATTAACTTTAAGCACTTATAACTTTTTACATTGTAAAGTTTCTTGCTCATAAAATATTTACAATTTTGTTCTTTTTTAGAAAATTTTAAATCAAAAAAATCGATTTATATATAGATCAGATATTAGTAAAAAATCGGTACAGTATGAGACAAAACTTAAAATTTTATTTTTTGAAGTCGAATAATTTTAAACCGTAAGAGATAGCATAGGCATTTAGGGATAGTTTTTGTAGATCTTTTCAAATCGGTTGGGAAATGAGAATTATATAACGTTTTAAGTGATTTATGAGTCCAAGGTGCCCTACTTTGGGGGCTTTTTTTGTGATTCTTTTACACAGCAATCCATAAAAAATGCAAATCGGTACTTGGTTATGAAGAGGGGCGGTTCAAATAACAGGGCGCAACATAATTACCCCGCTAGAGAGGACTCATCTGAAAATAATTTGTATTTTCTGACCGCCAATTATTGTTTTTGGTAAAATTGGTACTGCTGATTATTTACGTTTGTCATCAAGGTCTTTGTTGCTTCTTTTGGCGCGTCAGGCGATGGTTGAAATTCCTTTAATATTCTTGGAGATCGCTAAAGTCTGAAGGTATTACAGGTAGGTCTTCAAGTCTGGCGGGCACGTTATGTGATTGTAATTCGGTTGAAAATCAGGAACTTCGTCTGTCATAAATGATGGTTAAATCTGTCTATACAAATGTTGGTATGACGGCCTCGAAAAAGAATTTTGAAGAATTTCGGATAACGGTCTATAACTAAGAAAAGATCATAATACGGATGCATATGGTGGACCTTCGTTTTGTAAGAGAACGTGAGTCGAGTTTTGAAGGTTTTTCGAAATGAAAGTTCGAGATGTTGTGTGGTAGGGCGTATCGGTCGGGCTAAGTTTTTGCATCGTTATTCAAAATTCCTTAACAAAATCACTATTAGAATGGGTTATTTTAACCATTTGAAGAAATTTTCTAGGAATCGATATAGTTGAGCCATATAATAATTCTGCTGATGACGCATTGATGTCAGACTTAAAAGAAATTCTTAGACCACGCATGATTGTAGCTAAGAGATGTACGGATTATGACACAATAACGCTGCTTTGAAAGTTCGATGGCACCTTCCCGTTATCCCATTTTATTGTGGGTGGTATGGTGTAGTGCGAAGGTGAGTGCCAGCGAATATAGAAGACTCGAATTGGTGTTATACCAGTTGGAACACCAAAATAGGATATCCATTGCTATAGAAGAGCCTTTACGACGAATTCAGCACTCATATCTAGTATTTGAATATATGGACTTATATAAGATGTAGAATCTTCACAAATTAACTGGCGATTGCTACGTGAAATGGAAAACAATTTTAAGTTTAGAGAAATTATTCGAGTGCTTGAGTTTGTTAGTGTCTTCAGGAGATCTTCATCGTTGCTATACAGGTATAGTCTAGCATCGGCTGTAGCGTTTTCTGCACGAGGCGTGTGGCGAATGTGCATAGTGAATTGGCTTATAAAATCTATAGTGAAGGCTTTTCAAGTTTTTGTTTAAAAGCAAAAATAAGAGGTCGATGATCAGTTACCTAATGACATCGTCCTCCTTCTATAATATACCGAAAAGGGCAGACAGCTTGGTACTCTTTTTTACATGTTGCATATGTATTTGTCCGCGTTCTGTGTTTAAAGCAAAATTTATTTTACAAATAATAATAAATAAAACCTGTGCAATTGGCAAGTAGACAGAACAACACACTACAGAGAAAATTCGTTCTATAGCCGAACAGGTTACTTCCCGCAAGTTGCAATATAGGGAAGTTCAAATCAAATGTCCATAAAAACTACTCCATCTATCCACCCTCCAATAACCTATTTTCCTAGTTCCAACACAATAAGTGTTGAGTGCTAGTCCTAAAAAAGGATGATTATAACAACTGCAACAAAAGCTGTATCAACAGCGTCTACATAAATTGCCAGTGCGACTTCGCATGCTGAGTGTGCCAAGAGAGCTGAGTTTGTTAATTCTTCCTTGCATTGCCCAAAAGCTGGTGAGACCGTGAGACTATTTTCTTATTATTTTTCCTATTGCCTATGATTAGTTGTTGTAGCTGTAATTGGCAGAAACTTTATATAAAAATTTAATATGGTTATAATTTTTTTTAAAATCTAGGGCAGCTCCACTTTTTCGGTTAACGGGCGAATACCATTTGAGTCTTAAAGTTAACTTAGGAACATAATCTCGAATTTTCCATTTTTTTAAGTTGATAGTGAGATTGTTTGAACAAGTGACACCGATGCAACCCAGATATCGTCAATATGTGGGAATACAAAATCTAAACCCCGTAAAACGTCATATAAGTACCTCTGAAACGTCTGGGCGCCGTTACTTAAGCCGAAGGTCATGAGTCTGAACTCATATAAGTGGCGTGCTGATGGCAATTTTTGGAACATCTTCTGGACAAATGGGTACCTGACGGAATGCTTTTTGAAGATTTATTTTTGAAAATAATTTTTTACCTCTTATATTTGCAGTGACGCCGTTAGCCAAAATACCATTGAAATTAACCAGGCTTCAATATTCTTCTTCTTCTGTTATCCTTGACTCCTAGTGGAGCATATGGCCTCAACCATACTTTTATATCGATCTCTATTGCGAGATGTTAGACATACATCATTCCATGACTAGTTTGCTGCTTGTAACTCCGCATCAATTGGCCTTCTCCATGTTCTATCAGGTGCACCAACACGACGGCCTCTTCCTTGTGGATTCCAAAGAAGCGATTGTCGATCAATGTTGGTATTTGGCCTTTGAAGTGTGTGGCCTATCCACTGCCATTTCTGTTGACATACCTCTATAGAAGAAGGGATTTGGTTTGTAGCGTTTAGTAGATCTTCATTTCTTATGCGATTTGGCCACCATATATTAAGGATTTGCCGCAAGCATTTGTTTGCAAAGGTTTATAGACGCTTATCGATGGCATTTGTGCGTTTCCAAGTTTAACAGCCGTAATACAAGATGGACTTGACATTCGAGTTATTTATTCGTAACTTAGTTGTTGTTGATATTTGCCGAGATTTCCAAATCGCTCGGAAAATGCCGAATGCTGCTTTTGCCTTATTAATACGCATTATATAATGCGCATTATATTTTCGATGACAAGGATAAAAAGCATGGGTGATAAGATACATCCTTGTCTTACCCCAGTAGTAACTTCGAACGGATTAGACAATTTACCTTTATGTAGAACCCGGCATTTAAAGTTCATGTACATTGCCCGAATTAAGTTCAGAATTTTCGTTTGCATGTTACGGTTTTCTAAAATTCTCTATAGATAGCTCTTGTTGACAATGTCGAAGGCCTTCATAAAGTCGATAAACGCTAGGCAAATGGGGTTGCGGAATTCATTACATTGCTCCAGTACTATTCTTACTGTGTTGATTAGATCAACACAAGATCTATTCTCTCGGAACCCAAACTGATTTTCGCGGAGTAACTGCGTCAGACGTTCTATTCAAAATAACTCGACTAAGTATTTTGCTCGGTATTGGAAGAAATGTTATTCCCCTGTAGTTATTGCAGTCTTTGGAGTCACCCTTTTTTGGTATTTTGAGTAGTATACCTTCATTCCAGGAGGTTGGTAGAGCTTCTTCTTCCTTCTTCTTCTTGTTGCGCTTACGGCTTTTAATTGCATTCTTCACTTCTTGTATTGTTGGTGGGCTGTCTGAAATTCCATTGAATAAGCAGTCATGGTTGATTTCATTTTGCACTTCTAATCCAATGGGATTGTTTAATGTTGACTGGAAGTGTTCCATCCATCATATTAATTGTTCATCCGGGGTTGAGAGAAGTGTACCGCTACTACTCAGAATGGGACTGTTGGTGTAGGTAGGTTTGCCACACAGGGCGTTGTGTGATATATTGTATAAGGTCCACATGTCGCCTTTACTTGCAGCTGACTCAGCTTGGCTCGCTTGTTCATCTACCCACATTCTCTTGTTCCTCTTTGCAGACCTTTTTATTCTGTTGGATAGGTCACGGTATATTGTACTAATCCCCGCAATATCAGCGTTTGCATTTAAAATAATTTTTTTTTCAAAATTTTCAATATTGCTATTGGTCATTAGTTTCGAACCATTCATTTCTGAAAAACCACGTGAAGATCGACAATGTTTAAAATGGCTGATAGTTATATAAAATGAAGATGGCTAAGATATAGTTAACCCTCCGGCGGGTGACAAGGTCCCTGGGGACCTTTTTCATTTTCAGACTAAAATTCCTCCTTGATGGTCCATGGGAAGTATACTCGAGCCCCAAATGTATTCCAAGGAAATTTTATCTAAAATCGTTTGCAAAAATTTTCAAAGCGATCCCACCAATAGTTTAGTTTCTATTGTGAAAAGGTCCGCTGGGACCTTGTACTGAAATTTAAAGAAATCGTAAAAAATGCTGTCTTTTGGCTTTTTTATTGTTTGAACACATAAACGTGTTCCTTGAATTTTAGTTACTTTTTAGATAATTTTATTGTGCCTTTCCTTGAAACATATTGATGATATTTGGTAAATGTTGCAGTCCAACTTGGCAGAAGTCTACACTCCACATGATGCAGTGACCATTGATGAGCAGTTACTCCCTTACAGAGGCCGCACCCGCTTCACGCAATACATTCCATCGAAGCCTGCCAAGTACGGTATAAAGATATGGTGGTTTCGGAGAGATATTTGAATACGGCCGCACAATTTATGCCGACAATTTTTTCACAAGTTTGGATTTGGCACGCACTTTGGTCAGGAAGAAAACAGCATATGTTGGAACAGTGCGGTCGAATAAAACGTTTGTACCTCGGGAATTCCAAAAAAAAAAATCGGTCGCGTCCTGTCAACAGTACATTATTCGGCTTTAACGAAGGCGATATAGCATTATGTTCATATGCACCCAAGAGGACAAAGCGGTTATTTTGCTGTCTTCACAACATTATACTTGCGGTGTGGATATGCAAACTGAAAAGAAGAAGCCGTTTGCTATTTTGGATTACAACGTCAACAAATCGGGCGTTGATACAATGGACCAGATGCTTGGCACATATACATGCAAGCGCTCAACAAACCGCTGGCCCTTGGCCATATTTTATAACATGGTGGACATTGCTGCATTAGCAGCATTTATTTCATACAACGAGATGAAGCCAATAAAAGAAGTGCCAGACGACGGTCATTCCTACTGATGCTGACACAACAATTTTCACTACCAAACATAGAGGAACGAGCGCTGAACAACCGTATAACCGCATATCCAAGGATACGAAACCCAATGGAAGCATTTGGTGTAAAGGTAAGAAAAATAATATTAATATTCAAAAGCAGAATAAATACATAATGTTGTTATTTTTAGATATTATTAAGACCGGCAGAAGGAGCTGCACCATCATTTGCGCCCAGAACGAATAGACCGTCATGTCGTCTGTGCCGTACTGAGTACGGCAGCGGAAAACAAGGGCATATTGCCATTCCTGTAACAATCTAGTTTGTGCAGAGCATTCAACACTTATGCATCGATGCTACACACAAAATATGTTGGACGCGGGACAATCTACGCAACAATAGTTTTTAAGCTTTTTTCATAAAGTTCATAAAAAAAAGAATAATGTTATACATAAAAATTTTTTTTCTAATATTCATTATACATGTATAATAAGTAAATAATAATAAATAAAAAAATTTAAAAAGTGCGTTTTCATATAAAATTCGACACAAATAAAAAAGGTCCCTGTGGACCTTGTACTTCTTATAAGGGCGACGGATGACTCAACCGTCGGAGGGTTAACCATTTTAGTATCCTGTACTAAAAAATTTAATTTTGTTAAAATATAAACAAATTTATAAATATATATATATATAGATATATTCGGAACAAATGGCTGCACAAAACTCAAGAAAGTTTAAGTAGATATCGTGAAGCATTTTGCCCTACCTGCGATTTGAAATTGTCGAATTTCGCGAAAATTAAAATTTTTGGTTATAAATTCAGTAGATCCTTTGTAAATTTTACTTGTGTTCAATTTAAATTAAAATTATAATGAATATTGTTGCTGAGTCTATGAAAAATTTATACAGAAATATTTTTATTTGATATTTTTTCAAAGAAACATATTTTTTAAAAAAGTTTGTCAAAATTTAATTAAAAAGTTTTACTGTAGTGTATTGCACTAAGATCCCAATTTATAACAATTATTTATTATTGTAATAAATAGCTTTTTGATAAAACCAAAAAATGATGTTCCCCACCATCACCTTTCCTCTACGCGTTTCTATGGTTGGTTAGGCCATCTTTTCAGGAGGATTATCCCTAATTCTAGACAGAGCGAAAACCTAAGTATATCTTTTTTGCGGTACAAAATAAATAAGAATTATTGTGTCCAACAAATATTAACAAAAAGCGAAGATTATCATCTGAACAAAAACACACAAACACTTTTCAGTTTTATCTTTTCATTATTTCCCACAATTTTGTTGTTGCTTTTTTGGCGACTCGAAAAGGTTTCCCCACCAACATTTTTTGGTTTTATCAAAAAACTATTTATTACAATAATAAATAATTGTAATAAATCGGGATCTTAGTACAATACACTACAGTAAAACTTTTTAAAAATATTTTTTTTAAGAGAAGCAACACTCAAGCAAATACTGCCTATACAATTGTATATAGTTTTTCATCAGGTCAATAAGAGCCATTTTCTAATAATATATTTTTTAAAGAACCACAAAAGCGAAGAGTTGGACATGGTGATTCATAAAACTGGTAAATAACCAAAATAACATATTAGTTATACTAGTTTTTTGTATTATGGTCTCTGGAGTACACAGCGAGGGCCTATGCTCTACTGGGAGTCAAGGATAACAGAAGAAGAAGTACACAAACATAAAAAAAAAAATCATATTTATTTTTTCAATTTTCTTCTGAAATTTGGGATTAGGAACAAAATTGCTCTTGAATCGTGTTAATATAAATTGTTTGTGTAATCAACGGTTTTGAGTTATTTACATCGCTATTTAAAAAAAATTGCAAGGCCGAAAATTTTTAACACATTTAGCTCCATGTGGGGCACCGGTGCGCACGAACTGAGTACTCGTTTGGGCCGCTTGTTCCCATATCCCAACGCAACCTTAATGTCTTTAAACGTGAATGTGGTATAGTTCATACGATTTACCTGGAATTAATCTGTGGCTCCAGGAGAACGTTAAATTGTGCTTGGCCTGAGCAGTTTGTATACCCATAATGCGTCAAGGTCCTCCTTTTATATTGGAATCAATTTTCATAAATTTTCCGTGTGTACACAGGTGGGGCCGCGTGATCACCGGTGCACACACGGAAAAGTTATGAAAAGTCATGGGAAAAGTGAAAATTTTCACTTTCTATTCTCAATTATAAAATAAATGTACATAAACAGAATGTTAGAAAAACAAATATTTTGGCCCTAATGAGAATATCGCGATTATTGGGCTTAAAGCAAGATGTGTTAATAAACTCATAATATTTTTTTTGTGATTCTTTTTTATGAAAAAATACAATTGCAGAAAAATATTTAAGACAGTCGGTCAAGCCGGACGATACGATACTCTTCACCAATAATGTCAAATGTGTTCTTTTTAGTGTGTAAAGACAAATATTTGCTACATTTTGTCATCATACAAAGATTTTTTTCAATACTTATGTATTTAAGCTGTTTCCGTCATTTGGACTTATATGAGAGCTAGGGTCAAATGTGGACCGATTATCTCGAAATTTAGAGAGTTGATTACAGTTTACAGAAATTATGTATGCAAATAATAAACTTAAAATTGTTATTATCTTCAGATTTAAGAGCGTTTAAGTGATTTTTGCTTCATTTAGTATGTTTTGACAGAAGAGTTTGTATGGGAGCTATGGTCAAATGTGTACCGATTTTAACGAAATTTGGTACAGTGATTTTGGATTAAATAACCAGTATCTGTTTTCAATTTCATGAATAAATACCATAAATAATGGACCGATTTTGACGAATTTCAATAGCCACGGTCCCACTATCAAAAAACTAATCTGTGCCAAATTTCATCAAATTATCTTTAGAATTGCGAACTGTACTTTGACTACATGGTTTACATGGGATTCCATCCATCCGTCCAGACGGACGGACATACTGACATCCTTAAATCGACTCAAGAGGTGATTCTAAATCTGTTAGTATACTTTAAGGTGGGTCCAAGACCAACATTTCTTTGGGTTACATGCATCAGACTTATAATACCCAATGGTGGTGAAGGGTATAAAAACCATAATCCAGCATGAATAAAAATATGTAAATTTGACTATATTAACAAATTTAAACTGTTGACTACTTACAGGTACTAAAATGATTATTTACATCATAGTTTACAATTTTCTTTTTTTTTAAGTAAATTTTTTGCAGCATAACCTTTTTCTTCTTTTCCAGCTTCCAAATCGAAAGTCATCAAAATTTGCAACCTCAAAACCTCCAATTTTCGTAAAATTCGGTATATTTTTATGATATATTTTATTTTTAACGACAAAAAAAGGACAAATACAAATTATTCCACATTAAGTTAAGATATCTACAGCGCTATGTGTAACCAAAAGTTGGAAACTGTGCCTAGTTTCTGTAACTCTCGCATCGATAAATTATTCGAGTGGAACAATGAAAATGAAGAAGAAACTAGTTGAATTGAAACAAAATGTCATTTTTTTCACCCAAGTGTTTCTGTAATTTATTTTTGTGAGAACTATCTGTCATTCAACAACTTACGTCAAATTTATTGGAAATGTGCGAGTAAAACTGTTTCTGTAAGCGAATGATGCGAAAAGTTTTTCATTTTATCTGTCAAAACAATTCGCACATATTAAAGGCGTCGAAAAAGAAACATTTGAACTAAAAAGTAAAAACAAATACATAATTAAAACATATAATTAAATAAAACGTAATCAATTGCTTCATTTTATTTATTCAAATATTTTCCATTTTAATTAATTTCAGAAAATTTAAAGAATATCAAAAATATTTCGGCGATCGTTTTGTTCGGCAACTAACAACACCACACTAAACATTTAAAATAATATATAAATATATATGTCTATATATATATATCTATTTTTTCTTATTTTAAATTAATTTTTTAATTTTTTTGATGATAAATTTTTACTTTTTCTACCAGCTGTTTACTTTTTGACAGATGTATTGGAAATTTCCATTAAAAACGTAATCAGTGTTGCTAGTACTCACTTTGTGTTACAGAAACACTTTTTTCTTCCAGGTCGAGAAACGGTGGAATTTTTTGTTTCATACTTTTCGCTGTGAAAACTTATCACTTTGAGTTACAGAAACGACCTACTGTTTATAAACTGTAGCCAAGTAGCTGCCAACTAGAATACAGATTTGCCTTAGCAGCTTCTTGGCATAATTTTTATTTATAACGATTTATAACTGTCTGCTAACTTTGAAAAAATCATCTCTGAAAATTAATGATGCCACTACTACTGTCTTTTCTTGTATCAACCCCGATTTTGACGTTTGACAATATGTTTTTTCCCTCTATATTAAAAAAAGTACAAATTAAAAAAATTTGTTTAATATGGAAGAAAAATTAAATAAAAAAATTGGAAAAATTAACAAAAAGATCGGTGAATTGGCAACAGGAGGAAAAGGTAAGTTATTAATGTTATTATTGACAATATTAAATAAAATGAAATGTCTTTTTAGGATTTGCTTTCTCAGATCGCTCTGGACAAATTGGACGTTATAGAAGATGCCAGAATAGACACAAACACAAATAGGAAAAAGAAGGATGCCTGGAACAATATACATGCCCTATTCCACAAGTTTTTATTTTTTTAATTTAAGGCACAATTCAATTTATGTTTTTCCTTTGTTTTCAAAAAATTTACAATAAACAGCTGTTTGACAGAAGGTAGCAAGTATTTGGCAAATTGCTAACAAGTGTTTAGCAGTTTGTTATCAGTAGTTTGTTTGCCAATTATAGTTAAACTGTATGCTAACTTAATGCTAATTTTTAGTTATGCATAATGCTAATATACAATTTTGGCACACTCTCTCCAACATATCGGCAGTAGTTTTAGATATGAGTCTTAATTTTGATTAAATTTAGTCATTTTCGGAATGCATTAGCAGTTCTGTTGGCTACTCTTTATACCAAATGTGTCAATTTTAACTGCTTACGTTTTCATTCAGACAAAACTATGGGGCGTCACTGATCACAGTTAACTGTTAAAACAAAAAGTGGCTGTCAAGTCTGGCCATATGATACTTTTCACTAAGGTGAAATAGAATCCAATGAATCAAATTTTTATGAACTCTTATATGTTTACATTAAGGTCATTTTAGTATTGTGCAATTAGTCAACGATTTCAATAGTTCTATTCTGGGAAGTCAGACAAATGTGAAGTCTCCGAAATAATAGATCGATTTCGGCCAATTTTAATATTGACGGTAATATTACCAAAGCAAATATTTGATATCGAACGGATCTTGTTTAATCGACCCAGAAAGTGTTCTGAGTCGATCGGTTTAATTTAAGGTGAGTCTCAATAATTTTTGTGATGAATAACATAAAACAAATGATTCTAGAGCAATAATTTTTATTTTCTAGAAATTGAACAGCATCGAGTTAAGTTATTTATTAAATTTATATTGAATATAAATGAAATTTATCTAATTTTGATATATTTTATTTAAAAGGGCATTGTATTAAAAAAGGACTATTCTTTTAAAAAACGGATGAATGGTCAACGCATATTTATTACATATATACTACCGATTTGGGATAAAGGCGAAGTCAAATGAAAATCAAACCTTTGGTAAAAATGAAACACTCTAGTATGTATATATAATAGTACATAACTATCCACAAACTATTTCGATTCTGTTTTTTTTTTTACTTCTGGAACACTATTGGTAATGGGTATATCAGATTTGTCAAAGATGAATATAACACTCATATTTGTTTTAATTAGGATATTACATAATTAGTTACGAATCCATCGAGTGTCTTGATATGATAATTCAAAACGATCAGCACTAGGAAGCAAATAAGTACTTTTGGTCCAAAATATATACAAATATATATTTGTTTAATTTGAAAAAAATGTGTCCACTTGACAAGTAAAATATAAATTTAGAAAAAAATATATATATACATATATGGCAGTCTGTATGTAGTCAGCACTTAAATGTTTCTCTACCTTGGCACTACGTTGTCGCAAAGTCATAATGCTATGGTGGTCATATAAAAATAAATATATACTCGTACAACACTTTCATGACAATAATCTACTACTGCTGCTGCTTTTAAGCCATATAAACATTTTTTATCTTAGTGCACTGACATCTATACTCTTGGTTAAGAGATAAGCAAACAAAGTATATATTTGTATTCATCGTATCATATTGTTAGAGATAAATGCGTGAATTGTTTTATTTAATTTTCTTGTTGTTTTTTGTTTAATTTTAATTTAATAACGAAAATCATAATTGATACAACACAAGAATTTGTTTCGTAAGAGCATTACACATACATTTATTATAAATTATTTTATGTAATACATTTTAAACAATTGCTACATGAAGTATCCCTTTGGATGAAATATAAAAAATATTTTTATTTATCGTCATATATGTAAATAAGCAAAAAATAATACAAATTATGTCAAATTTAAAATTAGAGTTTAAAATTTATATATTTTCCACTGTGATTATGTTCCTACTGATGCAGATGGTTCATCCACTTACAACCACGGGTAAGTTTCTAATAAATTATGAACCTCCACACACATTATTGACTGCTGTATGCAATATTATAGACTAAACTATCAGACATGCTGCCAGTTTTAAATATGCGGCAAAAAGTAGGGACATTCTTCGTATTTTCTTTTGGTATCCCTTCGTAAAACAAATCGTGTTTATGCTTATGTCGCATGACTCTTTGACATCAAATAACAACAAATGCATTTGACAAGAATAAAAAAGAGAGAAAAGAGAAAATTAATGTGTAGCATCAAAACGCATTCCATGGACATCTACTACCTCTAAGCATTTCGAGCCCCCATTTAGCCCACAAACTCATGTAGTTTAAAATATGTGCATGGACTTATATTCTGTTTTTGAGTAAATAATTAAAAAATTTGTTTGTACAATCATGTATGTATGTATATGTATGTATGTACTTTAGACTGTCCCACACTTGTTTGGATTTTTGTTATACATATTAAGATACGCTACCCTGCAATTATATTTATTTTGATCAAAATAATCGAAAAATTAAATATTATTGTTGTTGGATAACGTTTTCCCGGATAAAAAGCGTTTAGTTTATCCAATTTTATAAAAAAAGTCAACATATATTTTCCATAGGCTGTTCAATAATATTCATTAACAGTTTTATCAAAATTAAGCACAAGCTCAATTCCTGAAATTATGAACAAAAAATTAAATTTTTGAGAAATTCAGCGAATTCAAATCGGGTTTGACAAAACTATTCAAGATATCGACTTCAACTTTTTAGAATTTTATTTTCCCATTTGCATATTTTAACACTGATGAGAAAATTGTAATATATTTTGAACAAAATTAAAAAAATAAAAATCCGACCTGAGAAAGATGTTCCTCTTTTTAATATGAAAAAAAAACAAGTAAGAGTACAATATTATCTTATATACCCACCGTCAAGTTGTGTTAAATTTACAAACATATCTCATATATCTACGAGGGTTAACATGTTAATAGTAAAACGACAGGTCCATGTACTTTGTAAGGAGTTCCTATTGCATCTACCGTATATAAAGTCTGGACATTGATTGATAGATGTCTAATTTTCGTGGTGCAGTCTTTATATGCTAAATGTACCTTCGAATCTTTTTGATTGTAGGTTTAACAAGTAAGAGTTTTATGATCTGCTGTGCTGAACCTTATAAACCCACCATCAAATAGTGTTAAATTTAGAAACATATCTCATATATCTACGAGGGTGCAGCTAATTAAAGTTACGCTAGTTGGTAAAATATTTGGACTAAATTCGGCTGCAGTAGCTTTATAGTTCAAGATGTAAACGTATCTAAGTGGTTTCCCTAGTATTAACTTTGCACAAAATTTAGTATCATAATCGGGTATAGTTTAACATTAATAAGCCGTTAAATACTTTTCGTTGCGATTAATATGTAGTTAGG
Organism: Stomorhina lunata; assembly: GCA_933228675.1. NCBI lineage: Eukaryota > Metazoa > Arthropoda > Insecta > Diptera > Rhiniidae > Stomorhina > Stomorhina lunata. The sequence continues at coordinate 9,758,706 of OW121745.1, forward strand.
ATAAACATTAGGGTGACAGGAAAAATTTGTTTCTGACACTAGGTCTTAAAGTTTAGTTCTGAAAATTTGAGCCAAATCGGACAATGTTCTATGGGCGCGTATTCGGTCCAAAGTTTTGGTGAAAAATGGGTTATTTTTTATTTTTGAGAAATTTCAACCAAAAAAAAAACAATTTTTACAAGAAAAAATCATGGAATATTAAAGAAAATTAACGCAGCTTTATTTCAAAAAAAATTCCATGAAGTAGTTTTGGAGTACTTCCATTTTTCCCCTGAAAATTCATGTTCTTGCTTAGGCAGCATATGCACCAAAAATTGTATGTTGGAAATAAAGAAATTTAAAAATTAGACATAATTTATCATTAAATGACTCGTTGGTATTGAATAGTTTAGTTTTTTTCATGTTGGAAAATGGTACATTTTTCTCAGGTCGGTTTCAAAAATCATTTTTTAATTTTTCGAAAATTTTGTTCAACAAATATTAAAAATTTAGAATTTACTACCAGTGTGTTAAAACAGACAAAAGGACAGTTTCGCCGTACCTGCGAAATACCAAGTAATAATTAGTGACTTTTAATAAAAAAGCATGAAAATTATTGTCTTTAGCAAGATTAAGTGTTTTTTTTTATTAAAAAAAAAATAAATATGAACATTGATTTGATAGTTTTTTTTTCATTTATAATCTACAGATCAAAATCTTTTTGTAGAGAATGTAGGTTAGCATTTTTCGAATACAAATCTATCAAATCAATGATCATATATTTTTTTTTAATAAAAAACATTTAATCTTGCCTTAGACAATTATTTTCATGCTTTTTTATTAAAATTCGCTAATTATGAATTAATGTTTCGCAATCTCGCTATGAAAATTTTAAGGAAATCCAAATTTTGACATTTGACCCTGGTGAAGAAAGAGTCAATCTCGTTCAATATTAAAAAACCTTTCAGCATAGGTTTTTCATAAACTAGGTAATAATATTAATTATTTTTTTTGTTAAAATTTAATACAAGTAAAATTTACCGAGCATCTACTAGAATTTGGTCCAAAAATTTTAATTTTAGCTAAACTCTTAAATTTTAAGTCAAAACCGTTCAAGAGTTTTATTCTTCCATTTGCTACAATGATCCATTGAAAAAGTTGTAAAATTAAAAAAAAAAAAACATTTTCTTTCATACAAAAAGTTGTCATCCTAATAAAAATGTTGATAGTTGTACGACAGGCTCATATATTTTGTTTGGAGTTCCTAATGCATACACCGTATATAAAGTCTGGACTTAACATTTATTGATATCTATGTAATTTCCATGGTGCAATCTTATGGCAGGTTCTTTTTACTCATGTCATTTCTGAGGCGAACGTTTTGGAGGCAGACGGATTCGTCTGAAATTGAGTTCTTAGAAAATATTCGACTGGCTTACGTCATTTTACGTTGTACTTTTTCTCTTTTTAAATTTCTTGCTTGCCAATATATCTCAACTCGAAAGCTTTTCTATTTTTCCATACAAAATTTTAATTCAAAATAAAAATGGTAACTCTATCGGTTTTGTCAAAAAATTACTCAAAATATAACAACAAAATTCGTTTTCGAAGTATTTTAGAAATTTTTTGTAAATTTCAGTTAAACCTCTAAGTAAATGAGAATTTCTTCGCCAAAATTATTTCAAACGCAAGTTTATGTAGATGTTAATGAGAGATTAATATCTGAGCAAAAAGTAAGGAACTTCTTCATGCAGTGCAATAAGAAACAATTATTTAATTGCAAGTTTTTTAGCGTTTAACTTATATGACGAAAACTTGAACGTAAATTTTTCAAAATACCGGTTTTTCGTGGAGCACACTCGCAAATATGTATGAAAATTCCAAGCTACCTCGTAAACTGAGTTTTTGCCATTTAACTCCTAAAAGCAAAAGCGCATCAAAAACTTTTTTGCAAAAAAGTAGATATAGCTTTTAATGGGTTTATATATCAAACTGAAAAAGTCGCAAATTGCGACTTTAGTCGCAAAACGGTAACGCTGACTGCCTAAATGGAAATATCATCTTCAAGCTCATGGCCGTTTCGACAGCAATTTTTGTACTTAATTTTTAGAAGAAATAACTGTATTAAGCAATCATATCTATCTATCTTCTATTCAAAATACCGGTTTTTCTATCAATCTATCTTCTATTCAAAATACCGGTTTCTATATCTATAAAAAAATGTCCGCGTCTGTTTGTATATTGTTTGTTGGGAAGGATCTCTGAAACTAGTGGACCGACTTTTGACAGTGTAGTATGGTGTGGCCGGTGTTGACTATAGGCTAAATTTTTTTTCGAAATCTCAAGTGATCGTGACCCTCCCATATAATTCATATATTAAAAAAAATATAGGCGACCGAGAGCCCGATTTTTCTGAAATTCTTACAGTATGTTAAGGTGTGACCGATGGATAAAATGTCCCAGATTTTTTTTCAAATCTCAAGTGGGCGTAACCCCTCCCATATAAGTCAGATTTTAAAGCATGCAAATATAGAACAGACCAATTTTTCTGAAATTTAGACAGTGGAGTAAGGTGTGACCGGTAGCTAAAATAGCCTAGGATTTTTTCTGAAATTTCAAGTGGGCGTGACCCCTTCCATATAACTCATATATTAAAAATGACAAATATGAATGACAGAGCGGCCCGATTTTTCTGAAATTTTGACAGTATGTTAAGGTATGATCGGTGGTTCAAATAGGCTAGGTTTTTTTAATCTCAAGTGGGCGTGACCCCTCCCATACAACTCATATATTAAAATTGACAAATATAGCAGATAATGAAGCCCAATTTTTCTGAAATTTAGACAGTATGTTAAGGTGTGACTGGTGGGTAAAATAGCCTAGGGTTTTTTCTGAAATCTCAAGTGGGCGTGACCCATCCTATATAAGTCAGATTTTAAAAATTACAAATATGGATGGTGGTTAAAATAGTTTAGGTTTTTTTTCTGAAATCTCATGTAGGCGTGACCCCTCCTATATAAGTAAAATATTGAAAATGACTAATATGGATGACCTAGCGGCCCGATTTTTCTGAAATTTTGACAGTATGGTAATGTGTGACCGGTGGTTAAAATAAGCATTTTTTTTTTCTGAAATCTCAAGTCGGCGTGACCACTCCCATATAAGTCAAATAATTAAAATGACAATACAATCGGTTAATATATATTCGGTTAATATATATTCGGTTAATGATATTTTTACATTCATCACCAAAAAGAATAAGGGAATGTTTAAAGTATCACCACTTTTGTAATTAAACAAAAAAACAAGTAAAAATGCTTTATTCGGATATGCCGAATCGTAAATACCCTTCACCAATGGTGTTACAATAGTAAAGTCAAAAAAAAAATAGTGTTAATGGTCAATTATGTATGTTTCTAAAGACTGACTAAGACGAGACGTACAGAAATACTGCATAATAATTTGCTGATTTGTGTAAGGTCACTGTAATTAACACAGCTTTTTAAGTGTAGGTATTAGGGTGGGTGGTTTTTTGACTATAGTCTCTGATCGACTTATCGAAATTATATGGCCAAATTATGTCAGTCGGAAGTGTGTAAAAAATTATAACAAAGTAAAACATGATTTAGCATTTCAAGACTTGTAAGTACTTAACAGTTTAATTTTGTCAAAATATAACAATATTTACTTAGTTTTTTTTTCATATTCGAAAATGGGTAATTTTTCTCAGGCGGGTTTCAAAACTCATTTTTTAATTTTTTGTAAAACAAATATTACAATTTTGAATTTCTCTCATCGGTGTATTAAAATATCTAAATAAGAAAATAAAACTCAGAAAAATTCAGGTCGAAATTCAGGTCAAATTCACGTTAAATCATTTCCCCACACATTGTGTTCAAATTTGTCGAATTTCGCAAAAAAGTATTTTTTTTTCTCATAATTTGAGTATTTAATTTTAATAATGTTTATATGAAATAAAATTATCCATAATATAGAAAATATAAACTGGCCTTCTTTTAAAAAAATTTTCCGTGGTCAAAGGTGAAAAATTTGAATTTTTATATTTTTTAAAAACGTAAAATTATTAATTTATTTACTATTTATTACAGAATTACGAATTATACATCCTGCGCAGTACGCTATTAAATTTAATCAAAATCGGTCCATAAACACCCGAGATATCGCCAAAATACTAAAAACAAAAAATGTTTAAATTCTCATTGAATTTTGGCGATATCTCTGGTATTTTGATAAAATTTAATAGCGTGCTGCGTTGGAGTATTTTTTAAAATTTGATATATAATCGATTTTTTTTATTTTAAAATACTGTTTTTAATTTATATACCCTTCACCAATAGGTTTGTCATTCAGTTTGTAATTTTTTCATTATTTGACGCTGACCCCAACATTTATACCGATCGACTCAGAATCGGCAGGAGAATCGATTAAAGGATGTCCATCTTTCGGTCTGTCTGTCCATTGAAATCAAGTTTGTGAAGCTGCTAGAGAGTGTATCAGATTTTATGAAATTTTTCTACATAGCACGCTATTAAATTTCATAAAAATCGGTTGAAAAACACTTGAGATATCGCAAAAATACCAAAATTTATGTGTGACAATACAATTTTTCCATTGAAAAGTACATTTCAGAAAGAAAAGAAAACCCATACTCCTGATCTATTAGCCTTCATAAATTATATATCATATTATAGAAAATCCTCCCACGAAGTTCTTTGTTAAACTTCATGAAATATCGGCAAAACACTATATTTGATGTTCCCCAAATTGCCGAAAGTGCTCATTTGTTTAAAAAATACAATCGAAAAATAAGAAAAACAATTTTGGACGATGGGCCCACATAAATTATATATCAGGCTTCTTCCGCGTAGCACGCTATTAAATTTTATGAATATTGGTCAATAAACACTTAGGATATGGTTAAAATAGCAAAATCGATGCATTGCAAATTGCCAAATGAAACATTTTTGAGAAAACTTTACTTCATTTTTTTTTGCAATTTCTCAGGTATTTATGGACCGATTTTAATGAAATTTAATAGTGTGTATTGAGGGAGTACGTCCTAAAACCTGATATTCAATTTTTGTCGGTGTATATATGAGGAGCTTCAAAAACCTGATTTCAGCAGACAGATATACTTTATACTCGTATATCTTAAATCGCTGGTCTGACTTTTGAACATTGTAAAGGAAATATATGTATGTTGAGCCTGTATAATTACATATCAGATTTTAGGAAATCTTCCTACTGAGCACGCTATAGAATTTGATAAAAATCGATCCACAAACACCTGAAATATCTTCAAAACCCTACAAATTCAAAATATATTATTTCAAAAAATATAGTTTTCGGCAATTTGCGGAACAGTGAGTCTTGTTTTTAGTGATATTTCCTGTGTTTATTTTAGTTCTAAGACATGATATATAATTTTATGTCAGTATTTCCTCCAGGAGCTCCACAAATTGCAAATGACATGACTTTGTGGTCTGAGATTCGAACATTGTGAAACCATTATATCATACATATCGTGAGCCGTATGTTCCACAAGGAATTCAAGGACTAAATATATATATAATATCAATACCGCCTATGAACCATTTGTAATTTTTAAACACTTTTTTTGAAAAACTGTTCTTTTATAATGTAATAAAAATCAGTTGGAAGAAAACTGTTAAGGCAGTTATTGGCTTAAAATTATTGTAGAGGAAATATTATATTATCCTTGACTCGCAGTGGAGCATTGGAGTATTTTGGATATTGAGAGGCAAACTCTCCTTAAATTTTTTTTATTTGGTTCATAGTTCATAGTATAGGCTCACTATATTTAAAAATATTAAATGTCAAATTGTAGATAATCTTTGCAGAACTTACATTAAATACGTCTCAGTACAGTTCTGATATAACTAATTGCAATAGAGATATCGCCAAGAGACCAGAATCAAGATAATATTTTTTTAATTAAATACTATAGAACTTTTGTTACTTTTTGTATTGAATCGTTGAATATCGATGAGGATTATCTTTCTAGGATTTACACAGAAAATAATTTAATTTAAAATAATTTTTTTAAATAAAAAAAACTTTATCTTAGTGTAAACTACTTACTTTTAAGTATATTTATTAAAACTCAGTGATAAATTAATAATATTACGTATTTAAAAGTGTTAAGTTTACCCAATTTTAAAAACAAAGAACTTGTTTATATTTTCCATAGTATGGATAATTTTATTTCATATAAACATTATAAAAATTGAACATAATCAAGGTTTATGAAGCATTTACTCAAATTATGAGAAAAAAATTACTTTTTTGCGAAATTCGTCGAATTCGAACACAAGGTACGGGAAAATGGTTTGAGATATCGACCTACATTTTTTTGAGTTTTATTGTCTTTTTATCGATTTTAACACACCGGTGAGAGAAATTAAAATTTGTAATATTTGTTTAACAAAGTTTTCAAAAAATTAAAAATGCATTTTGAAACCCACCTGAGAAAAATTACCCATTTTCGATTATGAAAAAACTAAGTAAATATTGTTATATTTTAACAAAATTAAACTATGAAGTACTTACAAGTCTTAAAATGATAAATCATGTCTTACTTTGCGAGCTTTTGTCCAAAGTAGTTTTTTCTAGCGGTGTATCCTTAGGCGTATTGTCAAGGACACGAATTTTTTGGGGAAAATCGCAATAACTTCAAAACTGTTTTATTAAAGCTGCATTAGTTCACTTTAAGATTCCAATATTATCTTTTCTCTTAAAAATAAATTGTAAATGGACGAAATGTAGCAAAAACTGCAAATACTTTCAGTTTTCCCCATACAAATGGGATATGAGCCCGCGCAACGGGCCCATATCCTAAAAATAAATCAATAATATTTTGCATACTTCCGATTAACATAATTTGGCCACATAATTTCACTATTTGAAGTCGATCAGATAGATATTTTACGTTAGTAACTATAAGTTTTTCTACTATAGGGGTGATATCTAGGGTTTGCAGTTCGGTTTTAACCGAAACCTCGGTTTTTTATGCCTCAAAACCGAAAACCGTAGAAAAAACCGCGGTTTCATCTATTTATTTTTCATAGCTTATCATTAATTTACACGTAGTTTGTCTATTTAATGAGCAGAAGAATGAAACAAGCAAAAGATGTTTACAATGGACGAATGGACAGATGTAAGGGAAAGACGGTATATGAGCGTAAATATTCACGATTCTCATGGTAAATTTTATAACCTGGGCCATATTTTAGGAACGTGTAATTTCCAGACAAAGGCTAATGGAGTTAAATATTTCACTTCATACAAACATCGTAGCATGTACTATAGATGGAGCAGCAGCCAATATCAAATTTGTATCTGAAAATCAATTTTGAAGACGGCGACGATGAAACCCTGACTCATTTAAAACCGATTGCCCATGAAAATTTAAACCTAGAGGCTGTAAGAAAAACTGTTCGGTATTTCAAAAATTCGTCAGTTCGTTATAATATTTTACAAACAAGCGTTAAAAAGCGTCATAATCGTGATTTAAGTTTACTCTTAGATTTCTGCTTCTAAAACAAAGTATTCATGAGAGTTTAGAAATGCTTTCGATCTTAGATTTGCTTCATTCTATCGACTTTGAAATTGTAAATTCTTTGTTCACGCTAAAGGGGCTCTGCAGTTTCTCATATTTAAAAAACCTGAATTATTTTCCTGAATTTTAGTATTAAATTATAATATGTGTTAATGAAGTTATCTAAAGTTTCCTACAAATTTAAACTGAAATAGTTTTATTTAAAAAGCCGAACCGAAACCGGCCGGTTTTGGGTGTTTTGAAACCGAAACCGCGGTTTCTTATTTTCACGGTTTTTTTGCAAACCCTAGTTATATCCATTCGAAAGTTTTATATCTCACTAATTCTGTATACTCTAACATTCTAAGGCTTGTATAGATTGACGAAGCAATCACTTCCAAATATTATTGCTAAATGTTAGATCTAAATCGGCCCGCTTCAGAGAAGCGCAATGAGTGTCCGAAAAATAAGTAGAGTTGAATCATGATTCATAATTTCTTGTATTCATACTCATATACATTTATACTTATATCCATTCATATCCAAAGACGGAAATTTTATTTATATTTATATTCAGAAGATCTTACGACGTTTTTGATTCTGACTCTGCTCTACTTCATATATATAGTCTATGCAAAACAAGTATAAATAACTCTCCAACATGAACACACCCTAAAGACGATCGTATTTGAAACAAGCATAAAAAAATGGAAACTAAAAAAAACGAAAAATACTAATTTCGTCGTTTTGTATTACGTTTGTATATACAATAGCAAAGAGAGAAGAGAATGTTTTTTTTTTGTCTCTGGCTTACATTTCATGAGTGTGGCCATATCCAAAAATATTTAAAATAATGCTAGAAAATGCTAAATAAAAACTTAAACTGCCAAAAAATAATACTAACATTTTAATTGCATTATTTGGTGTTACTTTAATTAATATATCTTTATAAATTGTTTATTTTTCATAATTCTTCTCTATAAACACTTATTCCACATCATTTTAATGAAAAAAACTGATTAACAAGTAACAGAATATTTATTGTTATTTATTACATGTACCTACATATTTATACAATGCCCATCACAACTATAACCGCACCCCTATTAATGTAAATATTTCAGCTTTTGGCAACAAAAGAAATTAAATATTTTAGTATAAGAGAAAACGGACGAAAACTTATATTTTGTAATAAAAATTTATTATTTATTTACTTTAGTTTAATTAATATAAATAATTTCAATACAAACAGCTGTTTCATAACTGTTAAAAATAAAAGCTTAATTATTAAGTTAAGTTGACATCACTTTTATTCTTGTATTTAACTACAAAACCTTATACATATGTAAATAAAACTTACTTAGTTATTCTCCTTTGTACCTTCATTCCAATAAAACGGTTTTTATTTCTAAAGAAGTTTTTTATCTGCCCAAGTAAATTCAACAGGTTATGGGTTGTAGTTGTAGATATTGAAAAGCTTTCTTGGAGAGAGAATTACTATCAATGGAAATTCACAGTGGAATACGCCATGAAGTTGCAGGGCTATTGGAAGGCTGTACTTGGTGAGGAAGAAAAACCCGACATAGTGGATAAGGCAACATCAAGGTTGGTGCTGTATATTTCGTCAAGCCTGTATGTTCACATTCAAGATGAAACTAAGGCCAAAGGTATTTGGGACAAATTAAAAGCCATGTACGATGATTCGGTGTTGTCACGTCGTTGCGGGTTGCTTAGGAAATTAACAACAACTCAGCTGGTAAACTGTGAAAATATTAGTAAGTACGTTAACACCATAATTGATACAGCGCTCAAGTTAGCCCAAATTGGAATGGCGGTGAACGATGAGTGGGTCGGGAGTTTGCTATTAAGTGGTCTACCTGATCATTTTGCTCCAATGATAATGGCCATTAAAAGTAGCAACATAAAAGTGTCCGCTGACACCATAAAAACATAATTATTACAGGATTTTGATACATATAATAATTTTTCGTCAGGAGAATCAGCATTTTATGGTTAGTTCAAAAACAAATAACCATGTGAAAAAACCAAGAAGATCGTGTGCTTCAATTGCAAACAGGAGGGCCATATAGCCAAATATTGTAAGGCGCCGAAACGAAGACAAAATGGCGGGAACAGCGAAAAGACATTGGCGGCAAGTTTTATGGCAAAGTTTGAGAACAACTGGTTAATCGATTCAGGTTCAACAGCCCATATGGTAAATGACAAAAATTTGAGTGTCTGGTTTCCAATAAAGTGTTAAGCTTTGATGACAGTAGCGTGGAATCACGTGCTTGCAGTTCATGTTTGCAAGGTAAACAGTGTCGTTCGTCTTATAAGTCTTCATCAACAACAACAAGTGAAATTTTAGAAATCGTACATACAGACGTGTGTGGTCCAATGGAAGAGAGGTCTATGGGTGGAGCTATTTACTATGTGTTATTTCTTGATGATTATTCTGGTAAAATTTTGGTGGAAGCTATGAAAAATACGTCCAAAGTGCCAAAATTATTTGAGAATTTTAAAAATGTGGTAGAGAATCAGACCGGCAAAAGAATTAAAATACTTCGTTCAGATAATGGACTAGAATATTGTAACAGTTAAAACATATTTGTGATCAAAGTGGAATCATTCACCAAACCTCCGTGCCATATAGTCCCCAACAAAATGGCAAAGCCGAAAGGATGAATCGGACATTGGTCGAAAAGGCACGTTCAATGTTATTTGATGGAAATTTGAAGAAATTTTATTGGGCTGAAGCTGTAAATACAGCTGCATATTTGTTGAATTTATTGCCAAAGAAGGCTCTAAATGATAAATCCCCTGAAGAAGTTTGGACGGGTAAAGCTCAAACTGTGAATCATTTGCGCATATTCGGTTGTGTTGGAATGGTGTTCATACCCAAAGAGCTCCGGCAAAAATGGGATGCAAAGTCCAAGAAGTGTATTATGATAGGGTATAGCCAAAATACAAAAGCCTACAGAATGTATGATCTTCTAAAGAAAAGTATACAAAAATAAAAGTATTTCCAAAAACCAAACCAAAATCCCATAAGTGATCAAGAAGTAGTATGGATAATAGATGACACCCAAGACTCAGATGATTTTTGCGAAGAAAGTGAGAAAGTTCAATCTCAGTCAGATGAAAAGTCTACAAACGATATTAATGAGCAGATAACACAGTCGCAAAAAGAAGAAGCAACACCATGTCGTTCTTCTAAAAAAGAAAACCTCCAAATATGCAAGATTACGTCACATATTTTCCAATGCTAGTTCTGATGATCCTAACAATTTTAATGAAGCAATTTGCAGCGTAGATAAAAAGGGATGGCTTGAAGCCATTCAAAGTGAAACCAATTCTCTTTTAGAAAACCATACGTGGAGTGTTGTGAAAGATAGTCAAGATATAAGAAAATTGTCTACAAAATGGGTCTTTAAAAAGAAAAGTGAATAAAGGGGTACGAGATATAAGGCAAGATTAGTTGCCAATGGTTTTGCGCAACATGCTGGTGTTGATTACACGGAAACCTACTCGCCCGTCATGAGATATAACAGTAGCTTTGGAATACGATTTGCAAATAAACCATTTGGATGTATGCACAGCATTCCTTCAAGGTAATCTTAACGATGAAATTTATATCGAAGTTTCTGAAGGTATAAGCGTACCAGAAGGTCATGTTTTGAAATAAAATAAGCATCTTTACGGTTTAAAACAAGCGTCGATAATGTGGAACTAAAAAAACTAAAAATTCTTGACATGAGACAATTGAAGACAGACCAGTGTGTTCACGTAATAAATGAAAATACAGATGACGTTATTATCATTGCTGTATACGTGAATGATCTTATTGTTTTATGGAAAAATGAAAACGTAAAAAACTTGTTGGTTAAAAGGTTGAAAAAAGAGTTTAAAATGAAAGACCTTGGTCAGGCTAAACAATTTCTCGGAATGAGAATTACTTACAACCCAGGAAAAGACATATCCATAGATCAATCTTCATACATAGAAACTTTATTGGAAAGATTTGATATGCTTTCATGTAATCCAGTTTCAACACCCATGGATCCTGGATTAAAATTTTCCAAAAATAATGAAAAAGATGACGAGTTTGATATCAAAAATATCCATATCAGGAATTAATTAGAAGTCTCCTATTCGCCCCTCAGGTCACCCGACCGGACATCAGTTTTGCCGTAAATCTCCTAAGCCGCTTTAACAACAACTTTAGTATGCAACATTGGGTAGCTGCTAAACGAATACTACGTTATTTAAAAGGGTGTATTGATTAGAAACTTGCTTTTAAGAAAAGTTCCAGTTTTGAAACTACATGTTTTAGTGATGTAGATTATGCCGCAGATCCGGAAGAACGGAAGTCAGTAAGCGAATATGTGTTCGTGGGGTTCAAAAAAACAACAGACCACTGGTTTATCCACGTGTGAATCTGAATACATGGCTATGGGTTTGGCAGTGCAGGAATAACTCTGGTTACGAGGCCTGGAAGAAGAGCTGCTCAACAAATTCTTGTGTGCAACAACACTTTGTTGCGATAATCAAAGTGCCATTCAACTAGCTCTTATTGAGTCCTATCATGCAAAAACTAAATACATCAATGTGAGACATCACTTTATTAGAGACAACATACTCGCAAAATGTTTAACATTGAAATTTGTAAGCTCAACTCTTATGGTGGCAGATATTTTTACCAAGCCACTTTGCAAAGTTAAGATTAAAGATTTTATAAACAGTATGGGTTTAAAATAAATAATCTTTTAGTGAGGATGTTGAAAATAAAAGCTTAATTATTAAGTTAAGTTGACATCACTTTTATTCTTGTATTTAACTATATAATCTTATACATATGTAAATAAAACTTACTTAGTTGTTCTCTTTTGTACCTTCATTCGAATAAAACGGTTTTTATTTCTGAAGAAGTTTCTTATCTGCCCAAGTAAATTCAACAATAATTATAACCGCACTTTAAAAAAATTAACAAAATTCTCTACTTAAATTATCAATTAAATTAAAAAATATTTTTAATAATGGGTGGGGCCTCCTTTATTCTGAATAAGCTAAAAAATTCGATCTGGCATACTTTGGATAAGTTTTGTCCTCATATCTTCAGTAATTGCTCGCCATTCATCGATGATTGCTATTTTTAGTTCGAAAACATCTTTGTATTGTCTATTTTGGGCATAAACACGGCGGCCCAATATTCCCCAAATATTTTCTAATGGGTTTTGATCCGAAGAACAGGCAGGCCACTCAATAATTTTAATGTTTTTTAATTTAAGCCATTCAATATTCTGACGAATCTTGTGTTTTCTCGCTAAAAATTAAAGTTTTTTCACCTGGGCTTCCAAGAAAGGCAACAGTTTTTTATAAAGAATGCTTATGTATTCTCCGGAATTCATTAGAGTGCTTAGAAAGGCCAAATCAAGCAATGCATCGCTGCAAAAAGCTCCACATACAATTAAGGAACCGCCACCATAATTTCGTTTTGAGAAATATCGTGGTTCTTTTAGTAGATCCCTCTAATATTTACCTTAACCATCAGGATTGCCAAGATTAAATTTTTTCTCATCTGAAAAAAACGCCTAAAAGAGAAGAAGAGGAGAATTTTAATACATAAAAAAAATAATTTTCTTACCTGTTGTTTGCAAGACTCTTTGCGAATTTCATATGGGCTTCCTTGTACTGCATGAGTAATCTCGAGACAGTCATTAGCGATTGTCTGGTTATGTTCCAGACTCATTATGTATTGTAGTTATTGTGGAATTTGACACTTTTACGCCAAATTCGGCAGAAATTTGCGAAAGGCTTTTCATAGAACTGCTTTTACAATTCTGAGCCGATCTTTTTCGGATAACTTTCTTTTTGCAGCTCCGGTTTTATTTTTGTCATGCTGACTTTGATTTTTGGCAAAAATTGTTTACCACTCGGTCCGAACGATTTAGTTTTCAACCGATCTCTCGAAAATTTAGCCGTTTTTTTAAAAAGGTCAAAATGGTTCCTTTTTCGACATTGGCATTTTATTTTAATTAAAATAATACGTTAACTTGCATACGAGAAATTTAAAATTTCGGCGCAGTTGTAATTTATTATTTAATTTAAATGTGATGCGGTTATAGTTATGCAACACTAAGAAATACATTAATCGTTGTGAATTTGCCAATTCAAAGAGTAACTGACAAATTTTTTGTTAGAATAAAACTACCGTTATAATACTATAATATATCGTAACCCTTTCATCGAATTTTCTTTTAACGTAATGCAAAAACGGATATTGTAGTGCTGTTATAGTTGTGACGGGCAGTGCATACATTTATGTACGAAATTTTGCCATTTGCTACCAGTTCTTAGAGAAATTGCGTATGCAACAAATAAATTCAATATTGTCATTACCTTCAGAGCATTTAAATGATTTTGGTATACATAATCGATATTTGTTTTAAATTTCATTAAAATATTCTGATATTTCTGGCCAGAAAGTGACCGATTTTTACGAATTTTAATTGCCATGGTCACACGAAGAATTGTTTGTGTCAGATTATAAGGTTTTCGTGGGTGTTCAGTAGGGCTTTAACCAAATTTTTGACATAGTACCACGGGATGGCCAAGAATGTTGTAGTATTGAAAACATCTTTCTCCGGCTATTTGCAAAAAAAAAAAATGTTCTTGAAAGACGAACTTATTTTATCAGTTCAGCCAATAGGTGCACTTATTTAGTAATAAATCGAAATTGGTGCAGAAAAATATGCGTTTTTTTGTGCACCACATTAATTTCAATTTTGTAGACATTTGTAGAAGTTTTGACCACAAAATAGTTTAGCATTTACTAAATTAGAACCCTAGAAGAATTTTCCATCGGTTTTTATTAAATTTGGTCCAAGGTTATTCATAGGATTTGGAAGAGAAGTCAAACATTGATGCCAGCGGAGATTAAGGCCTCTACTTCCGTGAAATTTCTACAAAAAATTAAAAAAGTGATTGCGTTTTAATAATTCACTCAAGGAATAACAAAATTTGAGGAAAAAAATTCTATGCGAAGGCAAACTTTGGCCCCAAGTGTCACCAAACGGCAAAAATATAGTGATTTTCTTGTAAAAGTATTAGAAAAAATTGGCGTAGGTGGTAGTATTTTTATAGATAGAACTAATACGGATTTACGGTCGAATTTTTGCAAAGAACATGTGGTAAAAAAAAATGGTTAGGAGCAAAGCTGTCATTTCATGTGAAAAAGGTTCGATTTTTATGAACCCGTTAGTTTTAAGTTTAAAGAGCAGAATTAAAAAATATTATCCCCATCTCAAATCATAAAAATGGTAGTTCAAACCATCGCATCCTTAAAAATCTTTTTTTTTTTCATTGCTACACTACCTTGCTCCTAAACATTTTTTACCGAAATGTTTTTTGGAAAAATTCAACCGTAAATCCTTGTCTTTTTGGACTAATTATGATTTTTTCCGAAGTTTAAGTGGTATTAGGTGTTAGGGTCCATTTATTAGTTTCTATCTGCAGAAATACTACAACGGAAACCAATTTTTACTAAGATTTTTCCACGAAAATCACTATAATTTTGGCGTTTGATGACTCTTGGGGCCAAAGTTTGCCTTCGCTTAGAATTTTTTCCTCATTTTTTGTTACTTCTTGAGCGAATCATTACAACGCAATCACTTTTTTAATTTTGTGTAGAAATTTCACGGAAGTAGAGGCCTTAATCTCCGCTGGCATTAATGTTTGATTTCTCTTCCAAATCCTATGAATTACCTTGGACCAAATTTAATAAAAACCGATCGAAAATTTTTCTAGGGTTCTAATTTAGTAAATGCTAAACTATTTTGTGGTCAAAACTTCAACAAATGGCTACAAAACTGAAATTAATGTGGTGCACCTATTCAAGTGACGCAAAAAAAACGCATATTTTTCTGCACCAATTTCGAAATATATTTAAACTATACATATTTAAACTATCAAATCTTTTTCGAGCTTTCTTTGCTTACACTTTTATTCTTAACTGTTCAGCCTTTCACAAAAAGTATACCACTATTCTATTCATGAAGTATCTAAAGAGCAGCAAGCATTAATTTATTACTAAATAAGTGCACCTATTCAAGTGGAAATGAGTGTACAAATGCCCAAAAATTTTCATGCTTTTTTATATATTAAAATAAAATTTTTCAAAATAAAAAGTTTTAATTGTTTAACTTATTTTATGATTTTTTAGATCCTTTGTTTTTGCATGAATTCTGATTGGAAATGGTGTATTTTTAAAGCTCTTTTAATAGCTAATAACATAAGCATTTCGTGAAGCTGAAACGTGTTTTTTTAAATAACTTTTAACCGGCATAAATTGTCAACCGTAGAAGGTGAAAGGGTATTATAAGTTTGCGATTCCGTTTGTAATTTTTTTATTAGTGATCGTAGACCTCATAAAAATTATACCGATCGACTCAATATCGGGAGGAGAATCGATTAAGCGGTGTCCGTCTGTCTGTCCGTCTGTCTGTCTGTTGAAATCAAGTTTCTGAAGCCCCTAGGGGATGGACCTACATAAATTATATATCAGATTTTAGGAAATTCTCCCGCAATGAACGCTATTAAATTTCATTAAAATCGGTAAATAAAAAATATCGAAAAAATACCAAAAATTAGACGAAAATTTTAAAATTTTTGATTGAAACACACTTTTAAATAACAAGAGAAAAAAGATACTCCTTTTGTATATGTGATAATATATTATTTAGATTGTAGGAAATTGTTCCCCAAAGCACTCTGTAAAATTTTATCACAATCGGTCCATAAACCACTGAGATATCGCCAAAAAACTAAATTTGATGTTTTGCAAATTGCCCAAAGTACGCATTAGGGAATGTTTGTTGAAAAAATGAAATGCAGAGATAGGAAAAACCATTATCCTTTAGCACGGACATACATAAATTTTATATCAGATTTTAGGAAATTTAATCAAAAGCGGTCCATAAACAACTGAGATATCACCAAAACACTACTTGTGATGTGGAACAAATTCCCCAAAGTACGTGTCTAAGAAATTTTGTTGACATTTTGTAAGTATTGTTTCAGCGATATCTCAGGTGTTTATGGGCCGATTGTGATGAAATTTGACAGCGTTCTTTGTGGGAGGATTTCCTAAAATCTGATGTATAAACTCTACAAATCTGGTTATGAATACCATTCAAATTGTACCGATCGACTCAGAATCGGCAGGATAATCGATTTCGCGACGTCTGTCCGTCTGTCTGTCTGTTTATCTGTCCGTCCGTCTGTTTGTCTGTCCGTCCGTCTACATGTCTGTCCTTTTTTCTGTCGTAGTCAAGTTTTTGGAGCTCCTGTTTTGTCGATATGCATATGTTTATACCTTCCAGGAGCTCCACAAATCTGATTTTAGCAGACAGATACACTGCATTTATCTTAATTTTGTGTCCGACTTTTGAACATTATGATAACATTTGAGAATGTATTATATATCAAATTGTAGGTAATCTTCCTAGGAAGTACAAAAATGCAACTGAGTACGTGATATCCGTTCAAAAACCTACATATGTATGTATGTACCTCACATATCAACGAAATTTTAAATTTTTTAATTGCAATTGGGAGAAATCCGTTCACGTTTGACAATTGCTTCCGAATAACTTCGCCTGAGGCAATCTCTTAGTAGCTAATAACTGACAAATTATAATAGATACGATGATGACATTTAGTATAAAGACATTGTACAATGTCGTTATTCAGGGCGATAGCGCCTAAAATAAACTAAAATAACATTTGACAAAAGTATTTCTGATCTCTTGAAAAGTTCGGTATTGAAAATGGTCGAGCTCGGTTCACATTTAGTGAAATCTCCCATATAACCCCGACCGGGAATCACTTTAATGCTGATAAATTAAATCACGTTATAATTGCACAAAGAACTAGAGCAAAACTTTCCACATATCCATCGGACAGATCAAAAGAACAATACAATATTATTAATGAAGTATTTATCTTAATTAGTTAACCAACTTTAGAATATAAGTAAATCTTCAATAACTTTTCCGACAAAGCTGATATCCATCCATTAAAAACCTATATATTTCACGTATGTATCTAAAACTAAGATATACACCCTATAATTCTAAGGCTTGTATACATTGACAATCATTGTTAAAGCTTTGACCTAAATCAGTCCGCTAACTTCAAAGTTTTACATAACTAATCAAGAACTTTTACAAGTTGCATAATTCGTACGAATTAAAGTACACAACCCTCACTGGGCACTGTGTTTTTGGGTTGCATGCCAGAATACTTAATCTTCATCAAATCGATATGCTTTTGCAAATCTAAGGGCATCGACATTTTGAAGCATCTTTTATCAAGTGTTCGTAAAATAGACACATATATCGAAGCTACTGGCTGGCTTAAATAAGCATTCTCTACCTGCCCAACCTAACCTTTGTGTCCATAACTATTCCAGATGATGACGCCACCGAAAAGCTTTTCGTTTTCTGACATAGCTAAATATTGCTAGGAATTACATTTAGTATCAACAAAAAGAAAATTAATATACATATCAAGCATTTGTGTGGGGCTCAACTAAGTCAGTAATCAGAAACTGTATAATTATCAATATATTCTTACGATTTTGTACTTTACTTTTGGAACACCATTGGTGAAGGGTATCCAAGATTCGGCAAAGCCGAATATACCACTTTTACTTGTTAATGATAAGAAAACAATATAATATTTTTTCTTAATAACTTTTAATGCTCAACACGACTATATTATGCCGTTTTTAATATTCACAAAAAGTGTGAAAAAGTCGTAGTTAGCCGTAGTTTACAGCCAGCCATCCAGACGGTCGGCTGAGAAAGTGATTTTAAGTCTTTTGGATCTAAGACTAATATTTCTATGCGTAACATACATCAGCACATAACCGTACGGTGCTGATACTGTACGAAAAGAATGATGTCTTTAGAGCCCTTTGTACTTTTCGGCTGTTTTAGCAAGTAAATTTTTTTCTGATACATAAACAAAGTGATTTCACTTTATATATAATTGAAAAATGCTAAAAATAATGCTAACTGGAAAATTTGCAGCTAAATTAAAAATAAAAATGCTAAATCTATCCGCAAAAGTGCCAAAATGGCCACACTGGTGTGTTAGCCAAATATTTGCACAAGAAAAGTTGCTCTCGTGAGAGTTTCATTATTATACCCTTCACCACCATAGGTGGAAAGGGTATTATAAGTTTGTGCTGATGTATGTAACGCATAGAAATATTTGTCTTAAACCCATCTTTTAGTATACCAATAGGCTAAGAATCACTTTCTGAGTCGATTTAGCGATGTCCGTCCGTCTGGCTGGCTGGCTGGCTGGACCCCTATGTAAACCTTGTAATTGTAAAACTACAGGTAAACTACAGGTCGCAATTCTAAAAATAATCTGATGAAATTTAGCACAGATCATTTTTTTGATAATAGGACCATGAAATTCGTCAAAACCGGTCCATTATTTATGGTACCTCCCATAGGTCCCACTTCCCGGATTTGATATATTGGCCACAAACATTAATATTTTTTATAAAATTTAAAACAAATACTGCATATGTTAACTTAAATCATTGCACCAAATTTCATTGAAATCGGTCCACATTTGACCATACCTCCCATACAAATTCTTTTCTCAAATCCGAAGATAATGACAATTTTAATTTTATTTTTGCATACATATTTTATGTAGCAACTGTAATCAATTTGATAAATTTCATAATAATTGGTCCACATTTGAGCCTAGCTCTCATATAAGTCCTAATGGCGGAAACAGCCTAAATGTATAAGTTTTCAGAATATGTTTGTATGATGACAAAATTTAGCAAATATTTGTCTTTATGCAAGAAAAAGAACACCTTTGACCTTAGTAGTGTAGGGTATCGTATCGTCGGGCTTGACCGACTATAGCACTTTCTTACTTGTTGTGAATTACACCTGTTCCTCGGTTTACGCGGTAGATACGTTCCTGACAAAAAAGCGTAAATCAAATCAAAAATCACGTAAAGCGAATCCGAATATAAATAAGCTTTTTTAAATATTTATTAAAAACAAAATATAACTTTATACTGTTTATAAGCAATAACAAAACATTAAAATTGATCAAATAAAAACTTATTCCTTATAAAAAATGTACTTCATTATATACATATATCGAGAGCCTATATTCAATACCGACTATGAACAAAATAGAATATTTTTAAGTAAAGTCAAAAACTGTTTAATATCCAAAATATTTAAAAAGAAATCAATATTTCTTCTATAACATATTTAAGCCAAAAAGTTCAAAAATGGATTTCTTTTCTCTGATTTAAATAAAAAAGATGTAACTATTATAAAAAACAGTTTCCCAACAAAAAGTGATTTTGAAAAATAGATTCATGGACGGTATTGAATATAGGCTCTCGATATTAATTGTATATCTGTGGCAATATGTAAATATAGCTTAATAAGAGAGAATTGAGTTAAGGCGTTTGGTGCATTACAGAAACAATGTGTTTAGTCCGTTTTAAAAAAATTCTGTTTTTTATCAATGTTATGTACGTTTACTTTTTACATATTTTTTTTATTTAAACAGAACCGCTTAAGTTACTTAAGATCCAGTTCAACGAAAATTTCAGTTTCGAAAAAGCCCTTAAGTAGAAAATACGTAAAATCTTCTGCATTTAACAATATTTTTTGTTTAAATATTTATCCTTCTTTTCTAATAAACATGTATTAATTCATAAATATATTATATTAATTCATAAATTATTCGCAAAAATCAAGCAGAAGAAAAATTACACAAAATTGATGATATCTTAAAAATTAAATTTTCGACTTAAGCTACTCTTTCATATTGCCACAGATATGTATATGACTGAGTAGCATAAAATATGTCAGCAGTATGAAGCGTTAAAATTAACTAAAATAAGTAGCAAAGATAAAATAAATTTAATAATAGTACGCATCAATTATTTTTTTTTTATTTAAAAACCGCGTAAATTCGAATCCGCGTAAACCGAGTACCGCGTAAACCAAGGTACAGGTTACTTGTACTTATTTGTTTAGAATTTGCACAAAATTATATTAATTTAAATCATTTGTTTTTGCAGATAACATTTCAAATCATATTAAAAATTGTTGCAATGGTGGAAAAGAATTAGCTAAAAAACAAAATAATTGTCAAAATTATGAATACAACATTTTAAGTATTTTGCCACTATGGAGAGGGCTTTGTCATTCCACATATGCGGTCTGCTGTTCGCATGAAATGGAAAAAATGTACTGTGTGGCTGGCCGTTTAGCAGCTTTAACGGGATCTCGTTGTAATGAACAGTATAATGTTACATCATATTCAGATTGTTGCCGGGCATGTCAAGTTGGTTTAGCCGTAAAGGCATCAGGAAGTCTTTGCAATGATACTCTTTTTAGTTACTTCTCTGACATTGAGTCATTTCGAATTTGTTGTGTTGATACTGTGGTAGATATTAATCGCAACGAACTCAAACCTGTTGATGGTATCAATCAAAATGATACAAATGCTGCTAAAGAGAACAATGTTAAAATCGAAAAAAATAGCCAGGAAAACGTTGCGGGCACTATTATTTTAGAAGAGGACGATGGCAAGTTTTAAAATATATTACAGTTTGTTTTATTAAAAATCATAGAACAATTTTATTAATTTTATTTCCTACAGATGACATTTGCGGTAAATTTCCACTTTGCGAACAAATTTGTGAGAACACCAAAGAATCATATGTTTGCAAATGCCATTCTGGGTTTAAACTCAGTGACAACATGGTAACATGTATTCCAATATCAGATACTGAGAGTACCAGTTACGATATTACAACATTAAACAGCACAAAAAATACAGAAAATAACGGTAAACATATGGACGAAAAAATCAATATGGAGAGCGACGATAATATGGATTTTGGAGATGATTTGGAGGATGAACTTGATGAAATTGTCAAGGAAACCATATGTCCTAAGGGCTTTGAAGTAGATACATTAAAACCATCGGAGTGTATTGATATAAATGAATGTTTAGTTAAATTGCACAACTGTAACAGTTCCCAAACTTGTGTAAATACAAATGGCGGATTTCGTTGTGTCAATGTCAATTTGAAGATATGTGAAACAGGATACTCATTCAATCAGGAAACAAAAAAATGTGATGGTGAGTCAAAACATTAAAATTTTATGAATACATAGTATGTAAGGTTAGTGTGGCAGAATAGTACATGTCAGAATCATACAGACACGGACATACATTCTGTTAACCGAGAATCTAAAAGAAGTGAGAGTGCTATGTAGGTACGGTGACCAAGTTTTTTTTAACCAATAATACAGAACAAAAATATATTTTTAATAAATAGTAAAATATCAAATATACTTTGAAAAAAATGTTGTTTAGGAATTTGAAAATATTTTTAGGTAAACACACGCGCTAACGTATGCATTAAAAAAAAAATTGTAGGTACATAGTTTTTGAGATCATTACATTAATATACAGATAACTTCTGATATTAATTTGTTCTCATATTAAGACTACTAAGCAGGATTGCCGGAACATTTTCGTGAAAAATCGGCATTATCGACGGTAAATTTTCAGAAATCGCAAAAAAAAAAAAACAAAATTGTAAAAAATATATCATACATATAGCCGAATTTTAAAGAAACTTCTATTGAAAATTTTCCTATGGAACAAATTTTATACTGAAAATTTCTTTATACAAAAAATTTTATTTATTTGGGAATTAATTATTTGAACTTTAGAATTAATTGATAAATTAGGTTCAATCAGGCTTGAGTTCATTTAACTTTCAAATTATTAATTTTGAAAATTTGAAAAGTAATTGTGGAGAAAAACTGAAAAAATTATTTTTGAACGCGGCTCAGTGGATTGCAATTTCTGTCCCGCCACAGGACGTCATCAGCACTTAGCGCCCTCGACCACAGTCGAGCAAAACAAGTAATAGGAGAATACACAATCAATTAAACGTAGGGATGTTCGATCAAACTCAATGAGTTAAATTGATGATTATCTCTGCAATTTGACAACTCGACTGTGGTCGAGGGCGCTAAGTGCTGATGACGTCCTGTGGCGGGACAGAAATTGCAATCCACTGAGCCGCGTTCAAAAATAATTTTTTCAGTTTTTCTCCACAATTACTTTTCAAATTTTCAAAATTAATAATTTGAAAGTTCTAGTTCTAGTTCTGTTCTAGTTCTGTTCTAGTTCTGTTCTAGTTCTGTTCTAGTTCTGTTCTAGTTCTGTTCTAGTTCTGTTCTAGTTCTGTTCTAGTTCTGTTCTAGTTCTGTTCTAGTTCTGTTCTAGTTCTGTTCTAGTTCTGTTCTGTTCTGTTCTAGTTCTGTTCTAGTTCTGTTCTAGTTCTGTTCTATTCTAGTTCTGTTCTATTCTAGTTCTGTTCTAGTTCTGTTCTATTCTAGTTCTGTTCTAGTTCTGTTCTAGTTCTGTTCTAGTTCTGTTCTAGTTCTGTTCTAGTTCTGTTCTAGTTCTGTTCTAGTTCTGTTCTAGTTCTGTTCTAGTTCTGTTCTAGTTCTGTTCTAGTTCTGTTCTAGTTCTGTTCTAGTTCTGTTCTAGTTCTGTTCTAGTTCTGTTCTAGTTCTGTTCTAGTTCTGTTCTAGTTCTGTTCTAGTTCTGTTCTAGTTCTGTTCTAGTTCTGTTCTAGTTCTGTTCTAGTTCTGTTCTAGTTCTGTTCTAGTTCTGTTCTAGTTCTGTTCTAGTTCTGTTCTAGTTCTGTTCTAGTTCTGTTCTAGTTCTGTTCTAGTTCTGTTCTAGTTCTGTTCTAGTTCTGTTCTAGTTCTGTTCTAGTTCTGTTCTAGTTCTGTTCTAGTTCTGTTCTAGTTCTGTTCTAGTTCTGTTCTAGTTCTGTTCTAGTTCTGTTCTAGTTCTGTTCTAGTTCTGTTCTAGTTCTGTTCTAGTTCTGTTCTAGTTCTGTTCTAGTTCTGTTCTAGTTCTGTTCTAGTTCTGTTCTAGTTCTGTTCTAGTTCTGTTCTAGTTCTGTTCTAGTTCTGTTCTAGTTCTGTTCTAGTTCTGTTCTAGTTCTGTTCTAGTTCTGTTCTAGTTCTGTTCTAGTTCTGTTCTAGTTCTGTTCTAGTTCTGTTCTAGTTCTGTTCTAGTTCTGTTCTAGTTCTGTTCTAGTTCTGTTCTAGTTCTGTTCTAGTTCTGTTCTAGTTCTGTTCTAGTTCTGTTCTAGTTCTGTTCTAGTTCTGTTCTAGTTCTGTTCTAGTTCTGTTCTAGTTCTGTTCTAGTTCTGTTCTAGTTCTGTTCTAGTTCTGTTCTAGTTCTGTTCTAGTTCTGTTCTAGTTCTGTTCTAGTTCTGTTCTAGTTCTGTTCTAGTTCTGTTCTAGTTCTGTTCTAGTTCTGTTCTAGTTCTGTTCTAGTTCTGTTCTAGTTCTGTTCTAGTTCTGTTCTAGTTCTGTTCTAGTTCTGTTCTAGTTCTGTTCTAGTTCTGTTCTGTTCTAGTTCTGTTCTAGTTCTGTTCTAGTTCTAGTTCTAGTTCTGTTCTAGTTCTGTTCTAGTTCTGTTCTAGTTCTGTTCTATTTCTGTTCTAGTTCTGTTCTAGTTCTGTTCTAGTTCTGTTCTAGTTCTGTTCTAGTTCTAGTTCTTTTCTAGTTCTGTTCTAGTTCTGTTCTAGTTCTGTTCTAGTTCTGTTCTAGTTCTAATTCTGTTCTAGTTCTGTTCTAGTTCTGTTCTAGTTCTGTTCTAGTTCTGTTCTAGTTCTGTTCTAGTTCTGTTCTAGTTCTGTTCTAGTTCTGTTCTAGTTCTGTTCTAGTTCTGTTCTAGTTCTGTTCTAGTTCTGTTCTAGTTCTGTTCTAGTTCTGTTCTAGTTCTGTTCTAGTTCTGTTCTAGTTCTGTTCTAGTTCTGTTCTAGTTCTGTTCTAGTTCTGTTCTAGTTCTGTTCTAGTTCTGTTCTAGTTCTGTTCTAGTTCTGTTCTAGTTCTGTTCTAGTTCTGTTCTAGTTCTGTTCTAGTTCTGTTCTAGTTCTGTTCTAGTTCTGTTCTAGTTCTGTTCTAGTTCTGTTCTAGTTCTGTTCTAGTTCTTATCTAGTTATTATCTAGTTCTGTTCTAGTTATGTTCTAGTTCTGTTTTTCTTCTCTTCTAGTTCAGTTCTGGTTTAGTTCTAGTATAATATACATATATTTCTAAAAGGTGGTTTTTAGTTTAAACGGTACTTTCTATTCTATAGTACCTTTTTTCTAAAAGGCTTCATTTTATTCTAAAAGTTAGTGTTTATTCTAAAACGTACTTTTTATTATAAAAGTTACTTTTTATTGTAAAAGGTACTTTTTATTCTAAAAGGTACTTTTTATTCTTAAAGGTACTTTTTATTCTAACAGGTACTTTTTATTCTAAAAGGTACTTTTTATTCTAAAGGGTACTTTTTATTCTAAAAGGTAGTTTTTATTCTAAAAGGTAGTTTTTATTCTAAAAGGTACTTCTTATTCTAAAAGGTACTTTTTATTCTAAAAGGTACTTCTTATTCTAAAAGGTACTTTTTATTCTAAAAGGTACTTTTTATTCTAAAAGGTACTTTTTATTCTAAAAGGTACTTTTTATTCTAAAAGGTACTTTTTATTCTAAAAGGTACTTTTTATTCTAAAAGGTACTTTTTATTCTAAAAGGTACTTTTTATTCTAAAATTTATTTTTTATTCTAAAAGGTACTTTTGATTCAATAAAGTATTCTAGCACACATATATGTACGTTTTAATGCGCTTTTTATTATAATTTATTTAAAAAAATATGTTTTCTAAATAAATATTTATTATTTTCTTAGCAAAAATTTTAAGTTAGAAAATAAAATTGTAAACGATTGATATTTTCTGATTGTCTGTTTTTGACTCAAAGAACGTGAGAAAAAAAAAACGATATGCATATTTGGAAAAGCTTTTAGTTCTTACGTTTTTTACTCAATCAGAATCATAAACGAAAACCAATTTTTTTTACTCATTTGACGAGCGATTTGGAAAAAAACTAGTTACACGAACGGGCCATTAATGTAAATGGAATTAAATAATCAAAGAGCTTAATTATTACAATAAACTTTAAACAATTCAAATTGTTAGTATTTTTAAAAAATTGAAAATCAAGCTGAAGTCGTCCTGAAGAAATGTTTAGTGTTTCCAAAATCATTGAATGAATTGTTATAAGCTGTGGTCTACTTTGTCCTACTTTTTTTCAAAAGTTTTTTAGTTTAGTTTTTCCAAGATATACATACAATGGTACGTATAACCGCAGACACTTTTTAAGCTTCTTTACGTAATATATTCGAAATTATAACCTAAATACAAAACTGAGTAATTGAAATAAGTAGCCACCTAATGGTAATTCCTAAAAGTTAAATCAAAAATTTTGCAGCATTTATTGTTTTTGTTTATTTTGAGATCGTATGATATTTCTTCTTAGTTTAGAGGAAGATTCCTATAACAGCAGGCAGGAAAAAGTATTTTTGGACGTAAAAATATCAACACTTAAGTATTGTTTTTTTTTTTAAATAAGATAAGTTATTGAAAATATGATTCGGTTATAAATTTTTTGCATTTGTTTTTATTGAAAATTTTAGCGATTTTTAAAGATCCCGAAGGATAAATTTCTTACCGACCCAGAAAAAATTATAAGCAATTTTTTCATGAGTAATGTTGTTTTAAAAGAGTAATTGCTAGAAAAATTAACCGTTCCGAATGTGAAATTCGAAATTTTCTAAAGAAAGGACAAAATTATGGAGTTAAATAACTAATGAAGTGAAAGAAAAAACAAAGAAAACGGCAAATAAATGTGATAAAACAAGAAGATACCTGCAATAAACTTCGGTTAATTTTTCTAGCAATTACTCTTTTAAAACAATATTACTCATATAAAAATTGCTTATAATTTTTTCTGGGTCGGTAAGAAATTTATCCTTGGGCATCTTTAAAAATTGATCAAATTTTCAATAAATACAAATGCAAAAAATTTATAACCGAATCATATTTTTAATAACTTACCTTATTTAAAAAAAAAAAAAACAATACTTAACAATATATATATATATATATATATATATATATATATATATATATATATATATATATATATATATCTATATATGTATATATATATATATATATATATATATATATATATATATACACAATTATTGCGCGTTTAAAGATATAAGATAAGATAATAATATATATTCCATACACATAGTTTGAAAGAAAAACTCTGAAAAACTTAGACTTCACGGTTCTAAAAAGTTCATATATATGCACATTTATCTGAACATAGTAAACCGTTTAGTCCCTGTCCAATAATATTTGGTAAATATTTTTCCTTCTTTATGTATGATTGAAATCTAAAACTCTAAGCCGACCGATTTAGATCTAACCTTTGGCAATAATATTTGGGAGTGATTGTGAGAGAGATATAAAACTTTACAATGGATATTATATATATCATATATACTAGAAATACTTATGGTTACCAATGTAAAATATCTACATCGGAATACTTATAATTTTAAAGCTAATGAACTTAGTAACATGAATACGTAAAGTATCCAAACTATATTTCATACATGCATTTGTAATGTGCATTTATCAGAACTATATTAGAAAGTCAGCGGTTAATCAAGTCCATCTTCCAAGTATACAAACCGATTTTGATGGGTTCTTCCTAGACTATATTGAAAATTTATGTTTTATCGAACAATTTCAGAGTTTATTAGGTTTAGATCTGCTATCGACCAAAGCTCGACCTAGGGCATTTATCTATTTTATTTTCACACATATTGCTCACACAGATAGGAAAAAGATAAATCATTCCCTCATGAGCATTCAAACAAACGGGTTGTGTTGTTAGTATCTTACTAGCAACACAACTTGTTTGTTTGAATGCAGGGCCTAGATACCCTATCGTCAAATGAGTAGTTAACTACAAAAAAAGTCAACTTTAAATTAACATGTATCGACTAACTTAAAGTCAACTACAACACAATGCAAAATTTACATTACATAAAATGTATTCAAACACTGAGCAGTATTTTTTTTAAATAATAGAAATATTTTTCCAATAAATTACAATAAAGAGAGAATTACACGAAAAACCCACACAAACACAAGATGCAATAGTATTATTTTGCGGAACACTGGTTTAAATCTATGTGCAAAATAAATTTTTAAAAAGATTTTAGGCTGAGTGAATTTTTTTTCTGTTTAAATCCTAGAAAGATATACAACAATTCAATATAAGAATTCACAAAAGTTCTATCATATTTTATTAAAAAATGTTATCTTGATTCTGGTCTCTTGGCGATATCTCTACTGAAAAGAAAACCTACAATTTGATATATAATATTTTCATATATGTATGATATAATGGTTTCACAATGTTCGAATCTCAGACCACAAATTCATGTCATATAGAGTTTGTGGAGCTCCTTGAAAAAATACTGACAAGAAATAATTCATCATGTCTAAGACTTAATATAAACACAGGAGATATGACTAAAACATCAGACTCACTGTTCCGCAAATTGCCGAAAACAATACTTTTTGAAAAAATATATTTCGAATTTTATATCGCATTTTAGGAAATTTTCATATACTGTACATCAACTGTAGGATTTTGGAGATATTTCAGGTGTTTGTGGACCGCTTTTTATCAAATTATATAATGTGCTGAGTAGGAAGATTTCCCAAAATCAGGTATTGAATTATACAGACCCATCATACATAAATATATTTCCTTTACAATGTTCAAAAGTCAGACCACCGATTTAAGATACTATATTTTTCTATAGAAAAAAATATAGTATATTTCTATAGAAAAATACTATATTTTATTTTTCTATAGACAAATACTATATTTTATTTTTCTATAGAAAAATACTATATTTTATTTTTCTATAGAAAAATATAGTATTTTTATATAGAAAAATATAGTATTTTTCTATAGAAAAAGATAGTATTTTTATATAGAAAAATATAGTATTTTTCTATAGAAAAAGATAGTATTTTTCTATAGAAAAATATAGTATTTTTCTATAGAAAAATATAGTATTTTTCTATAGAAAAATACTATATTTTATTTTTCTATAGAAAAATACTATATTTTATTTTTCTATAGAAAAATACTATATTTTATTTTTCTATAGAAAAATATAGTATTTTTCTATAGAAAAATATAGTATTTTTCTATAGAAAAATATAGTATTTTTCTATAGAAAAATATAGTATTTTTCTATAGAAAAATATAGTATTTTTCTATAGAAAAATATAGTATTTTTCTATAGAAAAATATAGTATTTTTCTATAGAAAAATATAGTATTTTTCTATAGAAAAATATAGTATTTTTCTATAGAAAAATATAGTATTTTTCTATAGAAAAATATAGTATTTTTCTATAGAAAAATATAGTATTTTTCTATAGAAAAATATAGTATTTTTCTATAGAAAAATATAGTATTTTTCTATAGAAAAATATAGTATTTTTCTATAGAAAAATATAGTATTTTTCTATAGAAAAATATAGTATTTTTCTATAGAAAAATATAGTATTTTTCTATAGAAAAATATAGTATTTTTCTATAGAAAAATATAGTATTTTTCTATAGAAAAATATAGTATTTTTCTATAGAAAAATATAGTATTTTTCTATAGAAAAATATAGTATTTTTCTATAGAAAAATATAGTATTTTTCTATAGAAAAATATAGTATTTTTCTATAGAAAAATATAGTATTTTTCTATAGAAAAATATAGTATTTTTCTATAGAAAAATATAGTATTTTTCTATAGAAAAATATAGTATTTTTCTATAGAAAAATATAGTATTTTTCTATAGAAAAATATAGTATTTTTCTATAGAAAAATATAGTATTTTTCTATAGAAAAATATAGTATTTTTCTATAGAAAAATATAGTATTTTTCTATAGAAAAATATAGTATTTTTCTATAGAAAAATATAGTATTTTTCTATAGAAAAATATAGTATTTTTCTATAGAAAAATATAGTATTTTTCTATAGAAAAATATAGTATTTTTCTATAGAAAAATATAGTATTTTTCTATAGAAAAATATAGTATTTTTCTATAGAAAAATATAGTATTTTTCTATAGAAAAATATAGTATTTTTCTATAGAAAAATATAGTATTTTTCTATAGAAAAATATAGTATTTTTCTATAGAAAAATATAGTATTTTTCTATAGAAAAATATAGTATTTTTCTATAGAAAAATATAGTATTTTTCTATAGAAAAATATAGTATTTTTCTATAGAAAAATATAGTATTTTTCTATAGAAAAATATAGTATTTTTCTATAGAAAAATATAGTATTTTTCTATAGAAAAATATAGTATTTTTCTATAGAAATATATAGTATTTTTTCATAGAAAAATATAGTATTTTTTCGTAGAAAAATATAGTATTTTTTCGTAGAAAAATATAGTATTTTTTCATAGAAAAATATAGAATTTTTCATAAAAAATATAGTATTTGTTCATAGAAAAATATAGTTTTTTTTAAATATAGTATTCTTTCATAGAAAAATATAGTTATTTTAGAAAAATATAGTATTTTTTCATTGAAAAATGTAGTATTTTTTCATAGAAAAATATAGTATTTTTTTCATAGAAAAATATAGTATATTTCTATGGAAAATATAGTATTTTTCTATGGAAAAATATAGTATTTTTTTTTATGGAAAAATATAGTATTTTTTTCTATGGAAAATATAGTATTTTTTTTAGTGTTTTATGTAGAAAAATGTAGTGTGTTTTTATAGAAAAATGTTGTTTAAAAAAAAATGTAGTATTTTTTTATAGAAAAATGTAGTGTTTTTTATGAGTTCTTTGTCAATATTATTTGAAGGGTATTTTTTTATCAAACTATTTTAGAGTATGTTCGTTACTATATATCCGTAAAGAGCTCTTAGTTTTATTTACATATGTAAGATATATAGGTGTGTGAGGCTCCAGAAAAATTAACAACATAAATTTTATCCACGTTATTAATTTTTAATCTACTAACATTGGTCCTTCAACATTCCTCAGGTATTTATGGACCAATTTTCCTGATTCTCGGAAAGATTCCCTTCCGGAGAATGGTTTTGCTTTTCTTTTTTAAATGTATTTTTAAATTAATATTTCCTAAAGGAGCTCCATTATTTTGATTGCAACAGACAAAAGGACATTGCTAAATCCACTCTCTATACTATTCGATCGGTATAAATCGGTGTCTGCGACGCATAATGAAAAAAATTACAAACTGAATGACAAACTTATAATAAGTTATATTATCTATTGGTGAAGGGTTTAAAAAAGTAAAAAATGCGTACCTAAACTCAAAAAAAAAAAAATCCCCACTCAAGCGTGCGAAAGTCTTTATCAATACATTGTATATTAATTTATTTTATCATTTTCAGAACTGCCTATAAATATAAAACGGGAATTCAAAAACGATTCATCAAAACACCAAAGCACAATAAAATGTGAAGATGGATTTCATTTGAAAAACGATATTTGTGTTGACATTAATGAATGTGAAATTGATGATGCAGCCTGTGATAGCGATCAAATTTGTATTAACGATGTTGGCAGTTATCACTGCGACTGCAAAATTGGTTTAAATTTGGATACTACTACGAATGCTTGCGTTGATATAAATGAATGCTCTATTAACAATTTTAATTGTCTACCCACTCAACGCTGTGACAACACTCATGGTAGCTATATATGTACGCGTTTGCAAAGCTGTGGCACTGGCTATACTTTAAATGCGGATAGTAGCACATGCGATGATAATGACGAATGTGCCCTTAATACGCACAATTGCAAGGAAGGTTGGGAATGCTATAATACAAAAGGATCATTTCGTTGTTATCCCAAGATAACAACGACTACAACTACGACCAGCACTAGCACCACAACATCAACGACGACAACAACAAAAAGGCCATTCGTATCATCATCATCGTATGACTACTATCATAATCCTCCACCAAATAATAAATATGACAACAGTTCAGTGCCATATGTTGGATATCATGTACCTTCATATGCTTCCCAACAAACTTCTAGTCGGCAATCTTATGAGAGCATTTTACAACCATCTTCGTATTATCTACACAGAACATATATTCCCTGTGAGAGTGGACTACAAAGAAATAATTTAGGAGTTTGTGTTGGTAAGTTAAGTGTTTCCATTTGCTATTTTAATAGATATTAACAGCGTTATGTATAACTAAAAATTAGCATTAAGTTAGCATATAGTTTAATTATAATTGGCAAACAAACTACTGATAACAAACTGCTAAACACTTGTTAGCAAGTTGCCAAATACTTGCTATCTTCTGTCAAACAGCTGTTTATTGTCAATTATTTGTAAACAAAGGAAAAATATAAATTGAATTGTGCCTAAAATTAAAAAAATAAAAACTTAAAGTAGAATTGTGGAAAAAATAAAATAAAATTGTACGCGAAATAAATAAAATGGAAGTTTTAGACAACTTAGATTATCTTAGAACCCGAAACCGCTCTAAAAAATTTGCAAAAAAAGAATAAACCCCATATTAAATAATTCGTTGTCGGTTTTTATTGACTCATCTAGCTTGGTTACTTGAGAACATATTTTGTTTAATTGGGAATTGCTGTCGTACATATTGCTGTCGATTTCAAAATGTTTAGGCACTATCCAAATGTTTAGGTGCAGGTCCATCACCAATCTGCTTTGTCTGTTTTATAAAAGCAGAGTTTTTGGTTTTTGCCAGTGACTTGTTTTTACGCCATTTATTTTGGATTTGCTATAGCGTTCTTTGGTTTGGAGATACTTTATTGAACAGGGCATGTAATTATATTGTTCCAGGCATCCTTCTTTTTCTTATTTGTGTTTGTGTCTATTCTGGCATCATTTATAACATCCAATTTGTCCAGAGCGATCTGAAAAAGCAAATTCTAAAAAGACTTTTGATTTTATTTAATATTGTCAATAATAATATTAATAACTTACATACCTTTTCCTCCTGTTGCCAATTCACCTATCTTTTTGTAACTTTTTCCATTTTTATTTCATTTAATTCGACTGTTTCCATTTTAAACAAATTTTTTTAATTTGTTCTTTTTATACCCTTCACCAATAGGTGAAAGGGTATTATAAGTTTGTCCAGAGCGATCTGAAAAAGCAAATTCTAAAAAGACTTTTGATTTTATTTAATATTGTCAATAATAATATTAATAACTTACATACCTTTTCCTCCTGTTGCCAATTCACCTATCTTTTTGTAACTTTTTCCATTTTTATTTCATTTAATTCGACTTTTTCCATTTTAAACAAATTTTTTTAATTTGTTCTTTTTATACCCTTCACCAATAGGTGAAAGGGTATTATAAGTTTGTGATTCCGTTTTGTAATTTTTTTATTAGTAATCGTAGACCCCATAAAAATTATACCGATCGACTCAGAATCGATTAAGCGATGTCCGTCTGTCTGTCTGTCTGTCTGTCTGTCCGTCTGTCTGTTGAAATCAAGTTTCTGAAGCCCCTAGAGGATGGACTTACATAAATTATATTCAGATTTTAGGAAATTCTCCAATGAACGCTATTAAATTTCATTAAAATCGGTTTATAAACACCGAAAATATCGAAAAAATACCAAAAATTAGACGAAAATTTCAAAATTTTTGATTGAAACACACTTTTAAATAACAAGAGAAAAAAGATACTCCTGGTGTACATGTGATAATATGTTATATATCAGATTGTAGGAAATATTTTCCCAAAGCACGCTGTAAAATTTTATCAAAATCGGTTCATAAACAACAGAGATATCGCCAAAACACTGAATTTGATGTATCGCAAATTGCCCAAAGTACACATTAGAGAATGTTTGTTGAAAAAATTAAATGCAGAAATAGGAAAAACTATGCTCCTTTAGTACGGACCTACATAAATTTTATATCAGATTTTAGAAAATTCCCCCACCAAGCACGTTATTAAATTTTATCAAAAGCGGTCTATAAACAATTGAGATATCGCCATAACACTACATTTGATGTACAGCAAATTGCCCAAAGTACGTGTCTAAGAAATTTTGTTTACATTTTGTAAGTATTGTTTCAGCGATATCTCAGGTGTTTATGGACCAATTGTGATGAAATTTGACATCGTTCTTTATGGGAGGATTTTCTAAAATCTGATATATATACTCCACAAATCTGATTATGAATACCATTCAAATTGTACCGATCAACTCAGAATCGGCACAAGAATCGATTTCGCGAACTCCGTCCGTCCGT
The DNA here is from genome assembly GCA_933228675.1 of Stomorhina lunata. NCBI lineage: Eukaryota > Metazoa > Arthropoda > Insecta > Diptera > Rhiniidae > Stomorhina > Stomorhina lunata. The sequence goes on from OW121745.1 coordinate 9,792,597, forward strand.
CTGTTTGTTTGCCCGTCCGTCCGTCTACCTGTCTGTCCTTTTTTCTGTTGTAGTCAAGTTTTTGGAGCTCCTGTTTTGTCGATATCTCAGCAGACAGACACACTGCATTTATCTTAATTTTGTGTCGGACTTTTGAACATTATAATAACATTTGAGAATGTATTATATATCAAATTATAGGTAATCTTCCTAGGAAGTACAAAAATGCAGCTAATTACATGATATCCGTTCAAAACTTACATATGTATGTAAGTATCTCACATAACAACAAAAATTTAAATTTTTTAATTGCAATTGGGAGAAATCCGTTCACGTTTGACAATTGATCCCGTATAACTTCGCCTAAGGCAATCTCTTAGTAGCTAATAAATGACAAATTATAATAGATACGATGATGACATTTAGTATAAAGACGTTGTACAATATTGATATTCAGGACAATAGCGCCTAAAATAAACTTTCTAGAGGGACAACATTTGACAAAAGTATTTCTGATCTCTTGAAAAGTTCGATATTGAAAATGGGCGAGCTCTATTCACATTTAGTGAAATCTCCCATATAAACCCGACCGGAAATCGATTTAATGCTGATAAATTAAATTACATTAAAATTGCACAAAGAACTAGAGCAAAACTTTCCAAACATCCATCGGACAGATCGAAAGAACTATACATCCCAAATATTATTGATGAAGTGTTCATTTTAATTAATTAACTAACTTCAAATTAATAAGTAAACTTTTCCGACAAAGCTGATAACCATCCATTCAAAAGCTATATATTTCACGTATGTATCTAAAACTAAGAGTGTATACCCTATAATTTTTAGGCTTGTATACATTGACAATCATTGTTAAAGCTTTGACCTAAATCAGTCCGCTAACTTCAGAGTTTTACATAACTAATCAAGAACTTTCACTAGTTGGATAATTCGTACGAATTAAAGTGCACAACCCTCACTGGGCACTGCGTTTTTGGGTTGCATGTCAGAATACTTAAACTTTATCAAATCGATGTGCTATTGCAAATCTAAGGGCATCTACATTTTGAATCATCTTTTCTGCATGGTTTATCTGGTCTATCGAACTTTATTAAATGTTGGTAAAATATGTGTCTATTTTATTTCGAAGCTACTGGCTGGCTTAAATATGCATTCTCTACTTGTAGTCTAGTAATCATTGTCTTTCACAAAGGGACCACTTTAGAACCCAAGTGAAGCTTCCCTAGACATCAGCAACCTGCCCAACCTAACCTTTGGGTGCATAACTATTCTAGATGATGACGCCACCAAAAAGGTTTTCGTTTTCCGACTCTTAATTTTAAGGACTCTTTGCATATAATACTAGTATAACCAAATATTGCTACGAATTACATTAAGTACTTTTGGAACACCATTGGTGAAGGGTATCCAAGATTCGGCAAAGCCGAATATACCACTCTTACTTGTTTTAATATGGAGGGCAAAAAACATATGATCAAACGTCAAAATCAGGGTTGATACAAAAAAAGACAGTAGTTTTAGTAGTGGCATCATTAATTTTAAGAGTTGATTTTTTCAAAGTTAGCAGACACTTATAAATCGTTTATTAATAAACATTATGCCAAGAAGCTGCTAAGGCAAATCTGTATTCTAGTTGGCAGCTACTTGGCTACAGTTTACAAACAGTTTCTAACTTTTGGTTATACATAGCACTGTAAGAGATTTATCAAACAATGATTTTATATTTATATATTTAATTTTGTTTATTTTCTTTTAGACATTAATGAATGTTTGCTACCTAACAGTCCATGCAGTTCTTATCAACGTTGCATTAACACTAATGGATCATACCGCTGCCAAAATCAGTTGAAATGTCCAGCTGGTTACAGATCAAACACGAAAGGCAACGAATGTGTTGGTAGGTTTTTAATATATATGTACCTTTTTAATATATCGCTAATTTAATGGTATCATCCTGTTATGACCGAGCAGATGATATCTTTTAAAGATAATATATTGTAACGATTGTCCACAAAATTAACAGTTGCAAAATTTTGTCGTTATATAAAAAATTATTGATATTGAAATCATTTCCGTTATTGGGTTTTATATGGCCGCTATAAATTAAATTTGCGTAAAACTAGCGTGTCTTGAAGTTTACGAGCTTTTTGTGATTTTAAGAGGCCAAGCGAAGTTTGGTTCTGTAATTTATGTAGCGCGGTACTAAATTTGAATCATTTTATAGATTTTTTCCGATCAACACATCATCAAATGCACAGTCGCACCAGCTTAGAAACCTTCGTCGGCTTATGCACAACAACTTTGCATGAGCAAATACACAGTTAAGAATTTAATTAATTTTGAGTAATTTTTAGTGTCGTCATCTATCGGAAATTGTTCATTCCTTCTTGGGAAGTGATTGTTCCCAGAGGCTTAAAGTAACTTCCGGAAAACAAGTCGAGCAGATTTAGTATCTATGTCCAGTAGCTTGAGATTTGTAACGCAATCATTAATCGTCCGTTGAATTTTCCTTATGTTGCTGCCGGCTTCTTTGTAGATCGGGGAAATGTTGAAAATCGTCTTGAGCTTGATGAGAATGCGCTGTTTACCAAATTATGCCACGCCATGTCGAAACCATCGTTTTTTATGGGGCACGTTTTCAACAGATCTCTAGCTTCTCCTTGCGTCTTCTTGATGAGTAAAGGACAGAAAACTTATCCCGAAATGTGAGCTAGGACTGGTAATCATCATGAAAAACTTCGATGTCGCAGGGGGTAAATAAATATGGGGGTAATATCAATAGGAGACACGACCGGGGGATTGAAGCGGTGCTAGGAGCTGCCCTCTGACAAAGGGTATCCAACAACTCATTTGACTTTGATAGGACCTTCACATGCGCTTCAAAAGTTGAGTAGAACCGGGTCTTCAAGGTCTCACTTGAACTTGAACTTCCTCTTCAAGTTCGTTGAATTTATTTAGAATCTCGTCATAACATGCTCTAAAAACTGACCAAAGTCCAACGACCTAATCCTTTTGGATTTCAAGAGAATTCCAAATAAAAGTAGCAAAAGAGCCTCCGATGACGATTTGGGCAAAATGTATGGGCAAAAACAAAAAAGAATCCCGAAGGTACAATTTTAGCACGACAACGTTCAAAAGAAATTTAAAGGTTTTTAGTTATGATGCTATTTAAAATTTTTGTACATCTACGGAAAAAATAATATGATTTGCGAAAAAATACCTTTTAAATAGTATACAATTTTCAGGTATAGAGTGTATAATTTAGGTGTAAATGGGTATAGATAAAATAAATTTAATTATTTAAAAAAAAAACTATTAACTATTAAAAACTATTTTTGAGCCTTGGCTCAAAAGTCTGACAAATTCAGGAACTCTGAATCTAATAGAATAAATTATTTGCCGTCCATTTGCGTAATTCCTGTGAAGTATTCTATTAAATATCATCCAAATCGGCACATAAACACCTGAAATATCGCCAAAACACTACATATGATGTTTCTCAAATTGCCGAAAATATTAATTTGTTTAAAAAATACGATTCAAAAATAGAAAAACCTTCCTGGACGATGGGCCAACACAAATTCTATATCGGACTTTAAGAAATTCGCGAAGCACGCTATTAATTTTCATGAATATCGGTCTGTAAACACCTAAGATATGGATAAAACAGTAAAATCGATGTATTGCAAATTGTCAAATTCAAAATTTTTAAGAAAACTTTATTTGATTTTTTTTGCAATTGCTCAGATGTTTATGGACCGATTTTAATGAAATGTAATAGTGTGTATTGTATATTCATCGGTGTTTTTCATATCTTACATCAGTGTTTAGACTTTTGAACATTATAAAGGAAATATATTTGTGTAAAATCGATGTACCACAAATTCTTAATTTATATTATATCGTGACTTTAATATAGAAAGGCCCTAAGCCGTTTTTCTTTCAAATCGTTTTTTTTTTAATTATTATAAAGATAATCCTCTAATATACACATGGATGAAAAAATTATTCGGTTTGACCAAAAATAACAAAGATAAGAGCAGTTTAAAAATTTTCTGTCTTCAAAACTTAAGACTTTTTTTTTAGTTTTTTCACTCTGCTGTAAGGTAAGGAAAATATAAGTTAGGGCTTTTCTATATTAAAGCAACGATATATTTTGTCCAGATAATTTATTTTGAAAGTGAAAATTAGAAAGATTTATTGAAAACTAAAAACTTTTCTGAATATTTTATTAGAAAAATGGGGCGGTAGAGTCCATTTTTTAGACCATTGTGGTTATTATATCCGAAATATACCAAGTAAATTTTGGACTATATCTTCGATATAATTATTTTTGTCGCCCTTCCCCATACAAGTGCTCATCAGTGTGTTAAAGCAGACAAATAAGAAAATAAAAATCAAAAAAGTTTAGGCCGATGTCTTGCACCGTTTCACTGTACTTGTGATTTGAAATTGTCGAATTTCGCGGTAATGTCAATTTTTGGTTATAATTTCAGTAGATCCTTAGTAAGTTTTGCTTGTGTTCATTTTAAATTAAAATAATAATGAATATTATTGCTGAGTCTGTGAAAAATCTACACGGAAATGTTTTTTTGATATTGGGGAAGTTTAGCTTTAAATTTTTATGACAAAATCACGGATATTTGTAAATTGTGTAGCAAATTTCAACAAAAATGTTATTACTTATTGCTAGGACTAAGATTTTTATATCAAACAAAAATATTTTAACCCTAAACAAACATGGGGAATAAAATGACCCACATTTTTCTTGTCATATTTTAGAGTCTGTTTAAAATTAATATATATATTTTTTTAATACAAAAAATTAATATTGGTAAACATAATTAGATTTTAGCATTTTGCTTGAAATTCTCGTTGATGGTCGTGGGTTCGAGTCGGGCTCAGGTTCATGTCATAAATTATTTTTTTAATTTATGATTTTTAAATTAGATGAATAAATTTTAGGAATACTGAAAAAACTATGTGACACTTAGCAGTGTGGAATGCTGCATTTTCTGTCCCGCTACGGACTTCATCAGCACACTGTGTCACCAACTGTTAGATGCCAGTAGTTAAGATCATCTATTTAACTGAATTCTTAAGCGAAATTAAAAACGAGAATTATGTTAACACTTTCTATTTCACCTATGACCATATGATCGATTCAGTTAGACGAACTTATCCACCATAGTTTTTTCCTTTATGTTTTGTATCCCTATCCTTTATTAATCTACATTTACTTTGTACTTTAACCAACTGTCAGCTGGTAATGAAGACAAAGATTTTTGTTTTGACAAGTTTTGTTTTATTCTTTTACGTTAATGCAAATTTTGAATTTAGTATCAACTTGAAAGAGTTAATGAAAACATGTAAATCGCGGTGCCCATGCAATTTAATTGAAAGAAATTAATTTTAGTTGAACCAGAAATTTATGTTGATGGTCGTGGGTTCGAGTCGGGCTCAGGTTCATGTCATAAATTATTTTTTTAATTTATGATTTTTAAATTAGATGAAGTCCGTAGCGGGACAGAAAATGCAGCATTCCACACTGCTAAGTGTCACATAGTTTTTTCAGTATTCCTAAAATTTATTCATCTAATTTAAAAATCATAAATTAAAAAAATAATTTATGACATGAACCTGAGCCCGACTCGAACCCACGACCATCAACATAAATTTCTGGTTCAACTAAAATTAATTTCTTTCAGCTTGAAATTCTCTTTAAAATTTTTAAAATCACATGATTTTGCAATAATAAATTCAAAATTTTGGCTTTTGATCCTAGTAAAGAAAGGGTTAAGCTTTTCCCATATTAAAAAAAAATCAATATATATTTTTGATAAATTTATCAATAATATCCATTAGTATTTTTATTAAAATTGAACAAAAGTAAAATTCACCAAGGATCTATTGAAATTATGACCAACAATTTTAATTTTCGCGCGCTTTAACACACTGATGAGCAAATTCTAAATTTGTAATATTTTTTGAACAAATTTCTCAAAAAATTCAAAAATGATTTTTGAAACCGACCTGAGAAAAATGTACCATTTTTCAACATGAAAACCTAAGTAAATTCTGTTAAATTTTAACAAAACTGAACTATTTAATACTAATAAGCCATTAAATGATAAATCAAGTCCAACTTTGGAATTTCTTTCTTTACAAAAAAATGTTGGTGCATATCTTTAGGTGGACATACATTTTCGCGGGGAAATTGCAATAACTCCAAAACTACTGTAGATTTTAAGGCTTGTATATGACAAAACCACCAATCTCAAATATTATAACCTTAGAGTTTTAGATAAAAGAGAATATTTATGAATTTTTTTTGAACCGTGAAGTTTTACGTTTACTGAGTTTTAATTTTCTTGATGACGCAACTTTGATATTTTTTCATGTGATTTGCAAATGACCTTTTATGTTTTTAAAAAACTTTGTTAAGCGAATTTTGGAAATTTTGCAACTCGAAACCCAGTGATTTATAACCAATAAATTTAGGATTTTGGGAAAAGTAGCTTTTAGAGAAATTTTAGAAAAACTGTTTGTTGTTTACAATTTTTTTGGAATATCTATCTGGTTCAAACAACATTTCGTTTGCTAAGCCCTATAAAAATATATTTAGTAAATAAAAAAAGATCACGTAAACGATAAATATTAACCATTTCGTGACCAGCAGAGACTAAAATGACCCCAAAAAATTATTATTTTTTTCTTATTTTGTCTATTACAAAAAACCAAAAATATTTGTTATTACAATTTCTTACACCCTATTTATACTATTTTTGAAAAAGTTGGATTGTAAATCTAATGAAAATTTTGTTTCCATCGCCCTTAAACGGTTGAATTTTCGAAAAGTACAAAAGTTGTGTCATTTGATTTTTATGGTCGATCTCAAAGAAAAAAGTTAAACTATCTCTATCTATTTTGCTTTAGGAGATGTAATGTTAAAGAATTTTAAATTTTTTCCCTTTTAATTGAAAAAAGAACCAAAAACGTGTTTGATATTTGTTTCATATCAATCGATTTCTCTATTGAATTTTATTCTAGCTTATCTAAACCCAATTTCAACATTGTTTCTATTGCTCATAATTTCGACGATATAATGTTTCATATTTTTTTGCTTTTTTGTACCCTGTTTTTCCCCATAATTTCCGAATTTTCAAAAAGTACTAAATCGTATCCTTTTAATTTCATTGCTGACCTCAACGCATTTTTATATTTGTTTCTTTTCCTTTTGGCTTTAAATATATGATGTTACCGATTTGTCTCTTTCTTACACCTAAATTAAAAAAAGTACCAAATACGTGTTTAATATTTCTTCCTTTATAATCGACTACGCTATATATTTCATTTCTAGATTAAATAGAAACAGGGTAAGTTATTACCCTTTAAATTTTGTTCCTGTTTTACTCTTTTTTAACCGCCGTGGTATAGCAGGTTAGTCATCCGCCTAACATACCAGAGGTCTCAAGCTCAATCTCAATCTCGGCCAGAGGAAAATTTTCTTTTTATAAGAAATTTTTCTTAAGTTTACTTTTATAGAAAATTTTCTGAAATTTACTTTCTGAAAAATGTCCTATAAAACATTTTTCAGAAATTTCCTTTTTTTTTAGAAAATTTTAAAATAAGTTGACTAATTATGAGAAAATTTTCAAAAATTTACTTTTTATAGGACATTTTTCAAAAATTTACTTTTTATAAGAAAATTTTCAAAAATATTGTATTTTTATAGAAATTTTTCAAAAATTGACTTTTTGTAGAAAATTTTTTAAAAATTTACTATTTATAGAAAATTTTTCAAAAATTACTTTTTACAGGAAATTTAGAAAAAAAATTCCTATCAACAGTCAATTTTCGAAAAATTTCTTAAAATTTTATTTTTTATAGTAAATTTTTGAAAAATTTCCTATAAAAAGTAAATTTTTGAAAAATTTCCTATAAAAAGTAAATTTTTGAAAAATTTCCTATAAAAAGTAAATTTTTGAAAAATTTCCTATAAAAAGTAAATTTTTGAAAAATTTCCTATAAAAAGTGAATTTTTGAAAAATTTCCTATAAAAAGTAAATTTTTGAAAAATTTCCTATAAAAAGTAAATTTTTGAAAAATTTCCTATAAAAAGTAAATTTTTGAAAAATTTCCTATAAAAAGTAAATTTTTGAAAAATTTCCTATAAAAAGTAAATTTTTGAAAAATTTCCTATAAAAGTAAATTTTTGAAAAATTTCCTATAAAAAGTAAATTTTTGAAAAATTTCCTTTAAAAAGTAAATTTTTGAAAAATTTCCTATAAAAAGTAAATTTTTGAAAATTTTCCTATAAAAAGTAAATTTTTGAAAAATTTCCTATAAAAAGTACATTTTTGAAAAATTTCCTATAAAAAGTAAATTTGTGAAAAATTTCATATAAAAGATAAATTTTCGCCGTAAGTGCGATTTGAAATCGTAAAATTTAGCGTTGGAATTTGTATGCGGCCAATTTGTTCGAATGTTCTTGAAGGTATACATTTCGGGCTAACCCCCAGATTTATTCGAAACAGGGACTGTAACGGTATTTGTATTTTCAGGCAAAAATAACAGTTATTTTTGCTTTATATTATATCGCTCAAATTATACCGGGTATTTTTGATTTAAATTTTATCGCTCAATTCATACCGTGTAAGTTTGATTTTTATTATATCGCTCAACATGTGACGGTTATTTTGATATAATATTATATCAAGCAATGACTGCTTTTTATTTTGTAATTTACATTTTTTCAACAATTTCTGAGCGATATCTTTTAAAATTGATTTTTTAGAGCAGGAATTTAATTTTTTTTATATAAAAATCGGAAATTTTGAAAATTTCCCATAAAAATGGTAAATTTTGAAAATGTCCCATAAAATGGTAAATTTTAAAAATTACCCATTAAAATGGGAAATTTTGAAAACTTCCCATAAAAATGAGAAATTTTTAAAATTTTCCACAAAAATGGAAAATTTTTAAAATTTCCCACAAAAATGGGAAATTTTGAAAATTTCCCATTTAAATGGAAAATTTTGAAAATTTCCCATAAAAATGAAAAAATTTGAAAATTATGCATAAAAATGGGAAATTTTGAAATCTTAAAAACGGTAAATTTTGAAAATTTCCCATAAAAAGGGAAATTTTGAAAATTTCCCATAAAAAGGGAAATTTTGAAAATTTCCCATAAAAACGGGAAATTTTGAAAATTCCCCATTTTTATGCATAATTTTCAAAATTTTAAATTTTTATGGGAAATTTTCCAATTTTATGAGAAATTTTTAAAATTTCCCATTTTTGTGGGAAATTTTCAAAATTTCCCATTTTTATGGGAAATTTTCAAAATTTCTCATTTTTGTGGGAAATTTTCAAAATTTCCCATTTTTGTGGGAAATTTTGAAAATTTCCCATTTTTATGGAAAATTTTTAAAATTTCCCGTTTTTATGGGAAATTTTCAGACTATAATAAGCACTTAATTAGTTTGAGGGAGGGGTTATATAGGTGCTATCGCCTAATTTCAATACTAACACTTTCATGATGTAAGGAATATGTTTGCCAATTTCGTTGCTTTAGCTCCTGTTTGTAAAAAAATAGATTTAGCAAAATGTTATTCAAAAAGTTTTCGATAAATTTTTTATTTTCAGATATCGACGAATGTGAAACTGGAGAACATAACTGTGTCGACAACCAGATTTGTCGAAATCGTAATGGAGGATTTGTATGCTCATGCTCACCTGGTCATCATTTAAAACACTTACCAAATGGTGAATCACGATGTGTCGATATAAATGAATGCGGCCAGAGAGGACTATCTCTATGCCCGACGAATGCTCAATGCATTAATACTATAGGTTCATATTTTTGTGAATGCAAATCGGGTTTCAAAAAGAGCAAGGAAAATGAGAGAATATGTTTGGATGTAGATGAATGCAATGAAATTCCTGGTCTATGCCATCAGAAATGTGTAAATTTTTTCGGCGGATATCGATGCACTTGTAACAACGGCTACGAATTGGGACCAGATAATAGAACTTGTATTGATGTCGATGAATGTGAGGTACAACAGACCCACAAATTATGCATGGGATTTTGTGATAACGTTCCAGGATCATATGAGTGTTCTTGTCCCAGAGGTTATATTTTAGCAAGTGATCGAAACACCTGTATTGATATTGACGAATGTGCTAGTGGAGAATTTTGCACGGGTCGCAATGATGTTTGCACAAACAAACGAGGTGGCTTTAAATGTACAACAATTCACTGTCCTTTTGGTTACACAAATGATCCTGAACAAAAAACGTTAGTATACCTTTCTTTTGATATTTATTACAATATAAAATTAAACCTTGCAGTAGTGAAAGGCGTACCCCCCAATTTTTTTACATTTGACCGCAATATTCCAAATACAAAGTTTTTGTACTAGCAGTTTTTGAAATTATTATTTCTTCAATATATATATTAGAAATTTTTGTTGAGAAAGGATGTCATTAACCCTTTTATTACCACGGTTCCAGTTTTAAACTGATAAAAAACTACTTAATATGTGTAATATGCGTGCTAAAATATAATTCTAAAAGCTTCTTTCTGTCACATTTTTTAGAAATATAATAAATAATATTTATGAGCAAAATTAATAGTAAGCAATGATAAAATTGACAAAATTCTTAGATATAAAACATTGAATATATCTTTTAATAAAAGCTTAATAAACGCACTATTAATTAATTTTTAAATACAGCATATAACTAAACAGTTAAGTTAAAAGTGGAGTTTAATTCTGATCCCCTGGTTATTTAAGGGTTAATTTCTAAAAAAAATATGCAAGAAAGCTTTTAGAAGTATATTTTAGCTCTCATATAACACATATTTTAGTGTTCTTTGTCAATTAAAAACTGGAACCATTTTGAGCGTATGGGTACGCAAGGGTTAATTTTTATAAATATGTAATTAAAGGCACATTTAAACGTTTTTTTAATTGTCATTGAATTATAACAATAAAACCATGTAATTAAAAGTGCCTTATTTGGAAAAATTTAATATTTTAAAAATTTACTAAATTACATCCGATTTCAACCAATATTCTAACTCTTTCTTCGTGATAATCTACGGGGTATTTTAACTAACATTCTGAAACTTTTTCGAATTCGTTTAACAAACTATTAGAAAAAACAAAGAGCGATTTTGAAAACGGTAAGAAAAAAAAAACACTTTTTTACTTTAGCCCATTGCAACAAAAATTTGTATTTAAATATCTTGAGGTTTCAAAAAAGTAAAACACAGTTAAATTTTTTAAAAATAGTAAATTTGTTATTGCATATGCTCAGGAGATTCTTCAAGGACAAGAAAAACTCATTTAGTTATCTGTACCATGCTGTTTTTTGAAAATATATTCAAAGTAGAAACATTTTTAAAAAATCTGATGAAACGAATAATTTTTCTTATAAAAATGGAATTTCCAAACTTTGGTGTCAAGTCGGCACGCTTTCCCGACATCCGATCTGTATGAAACTTTGTATTTGGATTATTGGGGTCACATAAAAAAAAAAAAAAAAATTGGGGGTGCGTCTTTCTGTAAGAGTGTATATTAAGATGGTTTTTTTCACTGTTCATTCTGACCGACATTTTGATGTAAAATTGTGTTGCTCTCTAATGTCAAACTAAGCGATTACAAAATTTGGTAACCCATTCGTATGTGGAATGATGGGAGCATTTTTGTTTTTTGCGTTTTGGTTTTATTTTGTAATAACAAACGGTTTGCTTAAATTATAGAAACTTTTAAAAATTACTAAATACATGCATATACTGAAATCCTTATTAATTGATAGAAAACATTTTCAAGTATATTTAGATAAAATAGCTGCCTAACTTAATAACTATCATCGGAGTCTTGTGATGAGTCATTGTCATATAAACGCGAGTTTTTCGTGTATTTTAACCACTTCCCAAAAAAGGTTTCCCCTGAAATAGAGTATTCTGAAAAAAGTATAATAAACTATGTTGTACTGAAGTGTGCTAAACTATATTTATATTTTTACAAAGAATAAAGATATTTCTACATAATATCTAAAAACCAGCCCGGAAAGAGGTGAATGTCTGCATATTCTGAAGTTTTTTTTTATTAAAAAAATCGCTAAAATATAAAGTTTTATTCTCCCATTTGTCTGTTTTTACACACTGGAGAACAAATTCTAAATTTGTAATATTTGTTGAACAAAATTTTTAAAAAAATTAAAAAATGATTTTTGAAATCGATCTGAGAAAAATGTACCATTTTCCAACATGAAAAAAACTAATTAAATTTTATTATATTTAAATAAAACTGAACTATTTACTAGTAACAAACCATTAAACGATAAATCATGTCTAACTTTGGAATTTTTGGTGCACATTCTTAGGCGCGTTCTCAAGGACATGCATTTTCGAGGGAAATCTGCAATAACTTTTATGTAGGGTTCATATAACTCAAGCGTCTGACGATTTGAAATAAAGCTGTCTTAGTTCTCTTTAATATTTTATTATTTGTTCTTGTAGAAATTATTTATTTTTGGACCCGATGCGCGATTCGACTTTATATAATGCACTGTATATAAAGTCTGGACTTTGATAAATATGTATCTCATTTCGTAGATGCAATCTTTAAATACTGAATATATCTTCAAATTTGGTATTTATATAAAGCTGTTACCTGGCGTTTCTGGCATTTAAGTTGTTTTCTTGAGTGGTTTTTATATGAAAGCGATAGTAAAATATTTACCGATTCCTATAAAATTTGATATACTGCCGAATAGTTGCATAAATTAATTAAGTTGTCACATCTATTATGATTGAATTTAATTTATCCGCATTAATATGATTTCCGGGGCGGAGTTATATTGGAGCCCTAACTAAATGTGAACCGATTTCGCCCATTTTTAATACATAACATTTCTAGCTCATTTCGTTAAGGCGCTATGTATCTTTCATTTGACGGACAGACGCACAGAAACGCCCTATCTTTTTGGTATTTTTGTGTTTCCGTAAGTTTTTTATGTGGGAGCTATGGTCAAATGAAATTTGATATGCTTCTTAGTGCTTATGTAAAACTTCTCTATACTAAGTTTTATCATCATACGTTATAGTTTGAAATTTATTAACAAATAAGCGATTAGCCTAGACGAGGTTATACTGGAGCTATGGTCAAATGTAAATTGATTTCACCCAATTTCAATACCATAATTTTCCCAGAAATGAAGAATATCTTTGCCAAGTGTCGTTTAGGCGTTATCGTACTTTCAAAAAACCCCCATGGGTATAAAAATATAGTATTTTTCAAATGAATGTATCAGAAATAAAATACACAAACTTATTTGAGATTCTTGTTGCAGCAAAATTCACTAGCCACCTTGTATTTTTAAATGTTTTTTATAAAAAATCAATTTTTGCTCAGCAAAAGGTATAGTTACAAAATCATCTCCTTGTCTCAATTGAAGGGTGGAGGCAAGTATTTTAAAAGCGTCATTAATAACTTAAATATTTTTTTCATTTCCTAGATGAATTAATAAAAAACAAATTACATCAATTTTACAAAAATGCGAATATTTTCAGCTTAGTTTTTCGTTTTTTTAGACATAATTTTATTGTTTGCAAAAAGAATATTTTTTTTTTTGATTTTTCAAAAAAAAAATTATTTTTTTTGCAAACAAAAATTTATTTCCAAAATGACTGATAAAAGAAAATTTGATTGCGAATTTCGATTTTTTTTACTTAGTTTAAGAAAATAAACAGTTTTTGATTTATGCGAATATTTGTTGCACCTTCACCATTTTTAAATAACGCTATATCTCCCACTTAGTCTCCCTTCTGTCGTTTTTTTTTAACTAGCACAGTGTTATTAGTATTAACAAACTAGTATGACAAAACACAGCAAAATATATTTTTCAAAGTTTTAAGGTAAAACATAAACAATTCAATGGTATTTAACAATTTCTTAATACAAAATTGCATTTTAGAATTTTCCAAATATATTTTATAATTTTCAAATGTGGACCGATATTGAAATTTGGTAAATTGTTTACAGTTTTTACAAAAAGTATGAATACAAAAAATAAACTTAAAATTCTCATTATCTTCAGATTTATGAGCGTTCTGGTGATTTTTGTCTCATTTAATGCGTTTTGACTGAAGAGTTTGTATAGTAGCTATGGTCAAATGTGGAAGGATTTTGAGGAGATTTGGTACAGTGATTTAAGTTTACATAAGCAGTATTTGTTTTAAATTTCATGAAAAAATATTGATATTTGTGGCAATACATCAAAGTGGGACCTATAGGAGGTACCATAAATAATGGACCGATTTTGACGACCTGTACTTTGATTACATGGTTTACATGGGGGTCCAGCCAGACGGACGGAAGGACTGATATCGCTAAATCGTTTCAGAAAGTTATCAAATATTTCTTTGCGTTACATACATCAGCACAAACTTATAATACCCTTTCCACCTATGGGGGTGAAGGGTACAAGAGTTAGAGAAACAAAATTTTACAAAAGTATTTTCGATATGTTATAGAAGTTGTGTACTGAAAATGGGCGAACTCGGTTCACATTTAGCCATAGCTCCCATATAACCCTGCCCCGGCAATTAAATTTATGCTGATAAATTGAATACAATTGTAATAGTTATGACGACTAAATTTAGAACAGAAAAGTTTTGTGCAACTATTTTCAGCATATCAAATTTTATAGAAATCGGTCCATATTTGACTATAGATTTCATATATCTCCAATCAAAAAGATTCAGTGATACATTCATCATATTAAGATTGCAGCCAGGAAATTAGATAGTTATCAATCAATGTCCAGACTTTATAAACTGTAGATGCATTAGGAACTCCTAACAAAATATATGGACCTGTCGTATTACTATCATCATGTTTATCCTAACTAAATATTAAACTAAGCGAAAATTATTTATCAGCTTATAAATGTTAAACTATATCCGGTTATCAGACTAAATTTTGTGCAAAGTAAATACTAAAGAAATCACTTATATTCTTTTAAATGTTGAACTATAAAATTATTGCAACGGAATTTAGTCCAAATATTTTACTAACAATATTAACTAGTGTAACAATTTTTTCGAATTTGGTGCACATTTTGAATTAGCTGCACCCTCGTAGATATATTAGATATGTTTCTAAACTTAACACAACATGATGGTGGGTATATAAGATTCGGCACAGCCGAATATAACACTCTTGCTTGTTATATCTACAATCAACAAGATTTAGTATATTAAGATGCACCTACGAAATTAGATAGCTATCAACCAATGTTAAGTCGGTAGATGCATTAGGAACTCCTAACAAAATATATGAACCTGCCGGGTTACTATCAACATGTTTATCTTAACTACATACTAAGCACGACGAAAAGTAGCGGTTATGGAACAACATTTTGTGCAAGGTGAATACTAGGGGAACCACTTAGATTAGGGTTTTCAGTTCGGTTTTAACCGAAACCTCGGTTTTTTATGCCGCAAAACCGGAACTGAAAACCGTAGAAAAAAATCGCTGTTTTAGCTATTTATTTTTCATAATTTTTTTGTTGGTATTATTTAGGACTAACATAAGTTTATCATAAATTTGCACACAATTTGTCTATGGAATGAAGCAGGAGAATGAATAAAATAAAATACAATACAATGGACGAATGGACAGGTGCAAGGGGAAGAAGGTATATGCACGTAAATATTCACGATTCTCATGGTAAATTTTATAACCTGGGACTCGTACTTTAGGAACGTGTAATTCCAAGCAAACGCAGGAAACCATTAGACAATAGCTAATGGAGTTTAATATTTTACTTAATACAAACATCGTAGCATGTAGTATAGATGGAGCAGCAGTCAATATCAAATTTGTATCTGAAAATCAAACACTGCTTCAGTTATGGTTGGCACACGGAATTCATCTGGCGGTCATGGATGTTGTTTATGAAAAATTTGTTATAAATTAGAGTTGGGTTTTTTATGAACGAACTAGTTCAATTGAACGATTCAGTTGTATGAACGAAGTGAGCAAGTTCAGTATTTTTTTTTTCTTTTTTATTCACTACTATTTCTATTCTTTGTTGCTGCCAGTTCTTTCTACTTTGTTCTCTATTCTATTTATTCTTGTTATTCACATTCGTTTTTGTTCATCATTCTCTGTCGAAGATTTTCTCTACAAAGTATTTTTCTATTAGACATTTGTTAATAAAAATATATACATTTTTCTAAGAGTCATCTTTCAATAGAAATTTGTTTGTTCTTCTGATATTGTTCATTCACTGATTATACAGCTGTTATATAGAAGTGAACAAGTGAACAAACTGAACGAACTTGTTCTTTTTTTCATACTGAATAAATATGAACAATCACAGAAAAGAATGATTATGCCCAACTCTATTATTAATCCAGATGTGGAAGAATTTGAAACCGACAAAAGCGAAGCCAATTTTGAAGATGGCTACGGTGAAACTTTGACTTATTTAAAACCGATTGCCCATATAAATTTGAACCTAGAGGCTGTAAGAAATCTGTTCGGTATTTCAAAAATTCGTCAATTCGTAATACTATTTTACAAACAAGCATCATAATTGGAATTCATCTTGCGGTCATGGATGTTTATGAAATTTTTTTTTTAAATCCAGATGTGAAAGAATTTACTCTTACTTTTCTGCTTTTAAAAGAAAGTATTTATGAAAGTTTAGAAAAACTGTCAACCTTAGATTTGCTTCGACTTTGAAACTATAAATTCTTTTAAAGATTCGTTGCTGTTCGAAAAAATGACTATCGATGCAATTTGTCCGAACCAAAACCGACCGGTTTTGGGTGTTTTAAAACCGAAACCGAGGTTTCTTATTTTCACGATTTTTTGTAAACTCTAACTTAGATACTTTTAAATGTTGAACTATACTAACTATACAACTACAACCGAATTTAGTCCAAATATTTTACCAACAATAGCATATTTGGTCAACATTTTGAACTAGCTGCACTCTCGTATAACTTGATGGTGGGTATATAAGATTCGGCACAGCCGAATATAATACTCTTATTTTGATTATTATAAATAAGAAAAAAATTAAATTAACTTCATCTATTTTTTACTTATCAAAACACCGCATTGATAAATACAAAATAATAGTCTCTGTATTTTTCTGATTTTTTTTTTCTGAAATTTTTTCGGAGTACAAATCTCCAGGCCTAGCAACCGCACTTTTTACCGCTAGGAATGTAAGGCTTAAGAGTAATCTCAGCAACACAATCGTAATTGACACTACTGGTCTAAAAATATAATTGGATGCAGCTCATTGTCTGAGAGAAGTACGCCTTGTTCCAATCGAAATGTTGTGTGGGAGCTATATATATATATTAGGGTGGAGCGAAAAACAACTTATATTGAAATTCGGTACGGGTTGAAAATCGATGCTCTATATCCTAAGGTGCTTAGAGAAAAACTTTGTCTTCATAGGCCAATGTCCTGAGGTGGCGCACAGGACATTTATTTATAGGATCCATTTTTATGGGAAAAAATGGGAGTTTTTTTTTTTGCGGTTTTTGGTAAATTTCAACCAGTAAAGACATGTTTTTGGAAAAATCAATAATTAGATATAAAAGACAACTAAATAAGCTTTTATTAGAGTCATAAAAAGCAAATTTGTTACATTTGACCCCAATAATTCAAATACAAAGTTTCATTCAGATCAAATATCGGGAAAGCGTGCTGACTTGACGCCAAAGTTTGGACATCCCAGTTATATAGGAGAACTGAGGGGTTTCTACTTAGAATATGTTTTTAAAAATATTTTTTAACAGCATGTTACAGATAATATGTTTCCTAATTATTAAGGGTTTCCCAAAATATTTTTCGTTCTTGAAGACGCTCCTGAACACATGCAATAAAAAAATGTATTATTTTCAATAAATTTTAAAAAGTTTGACTAGTTTTACTTTTTTGAGACCTCAAGTTATTTAACAATTCATTTTTGTTGTAACTTATTATTTTCAATAAATTTTAAAAAGTTTGACTAGTTTTATTTTTTTGAGACCTCAAGTTATTTAACAATTCATTTTTGTTGTAATGGGCTAACGTTAAGTCACTTTTGCATAGGACAAAAAAAAAAACATTTTCATACCGATTTCAAAATTTTTTTTTATTTTGGTTTTTTCAACAGTTTGTTAAACGAATTAGAAAAAAACTAAAAAAAGGTTCCAGAGTATTAGTCCGAACACCCTGTAGATTAGTACAAAGAAAAAATTAAATCGATATCTCTAACAGCTTAGCCGTACCTGCGACTTAAAGTCAAAGTATTTGGACAAAAGCCCAATTTTTCACTAAAGTTATAAAAAAGCAGGTGTTAGCTGTTTTTATAAAAAAGAATTATAATTATTATTGCTTCGATGGGTAGAAATATATATGTGAACTTTGGTTGAAATCGGATGTCACTAACCCTATTATTACCAGGGTCGAAAGTAAAATTTTTAAAATATTCAATTTTTTTTCAAAAAAGGTACTAAAAACTACATGTTTTTATTATATTTGAATAAAATTCAAGAAATCGTTCAATGAAGCCTTTTATTACATTTTTATACAAATTTACCCTTGCGTACCTATGGGCTCAAAATTGTTCTAGTTTTAAACTGACAAATATTTTTTAGAAATTAACCCTCAAATAACCAGGGGAAAATTTACTCTTTATAAGAAATTTTTCAAAAATTTACTTCTTATAGAAATTTTTTTATAGGACATATTTCAGAAATTTACTTTTTATAGAAAATTTAAAAATATAAACTATAAGAAAATTTTCAACAAAGGACATTTTTTAAAAATTTACTTTTTATAAGAAAATTTTTACAAATATTATATTTTTATAGAAATTTTTCAAAAATTTACTTTTTGTAGGAAATTTTTTTAAAAATTTACTATTTTTGAAAATTTTTCAAAATAACTTTTTACAGGAAATTAAAAAACAATTTCTATCAACAGTCAATTTTCGAAAATTTTCTTATAAAAAGTAAATTTTCGAATAATTTCTTTAAAATTTTCTATAAAAAGCTAATTTTTGAAAAATTTCCTATAAAAGGTAAATTTTTGAAACATTTAATATTAACAAGTAAGAGTGCTATATTCGGCTATGCCGAACCTTAAATAATCTTCACCAATGGTGTTACAAAAGTGAAGAGAAAGAGTTTTTGGTCAATTACAAGTATGTATGTT
Source organism: Stomorhina lunata (assembly GCA_933228675.1). NCBI lineage: Eukaryota > Metazoa > Arthropoda > Insecta > Diptera > Rhiniidae > Stomorhina > Stomorhina lunata. The sequence continues at coordinate 9,811,841 of OW121745.1, forward strand.
TCTGAACACTGATGTAGGTGAGTCCTACAAAAATACTAATATATGTATGTATATTGATTTTTTGATTTGATTTTCTGTAAGTATGTTCTAATACATTTAATTTTTGGGCGATATATGAATAATACTTTAATAAGTGAATAACCTTGTTTTATATTGGGTCTAAATTTTCAACTTTGAAAAATAACTGGCACTCTAATATATCTGACGCGCAAAATAGAAATTGACCTAAAGGTTTTGTTCAAGAGAGCCATCTTTGGTGTACCATCACTGAGCGTGTTGGTATTGGTCTCATATGAAAGCGACTCATGGAACGTGTTGGTCAACCTTGAAAACCCACATAGGTCGTCCCTACCTCTTGTTTTGTGTAGTTCTTGATTCGTGTAGTAGGCACTGTTGCCATTTCAGCTATTTTCTCGTCTAATCTAGCGATTTTAATTCACGTTTAGCTAGATTTTTTAATGGAGAGTTAAATTCTTGAAATAAGATGATGACTGATGCAGTAAATGCGTCGTTATACGTAGGGTAAAATATCCTGAATGGATGATATTTACTAGATTTTATTATTAAGTGTTTATATATATTTATAGACACGGCTTGAAATTAAAATATACTTGTTGCCACAATTAGGTACCAAAATCGGGCTTATTAAAAATAGGTACAAATTCTACTTATGACAGTAAAAATGCTGATGGCTTCAAATCTTCATCTAAATTTAAATTATTATTTCAGTTAAAATTAATTTAAGTTGCTGATAAGTATTGAACACTTTCTAATTTGAATTACTTTTATATTGAACTAGCTGTACCCTGTGCGTTTTGCTGTGCTTTCAACTAAAATAAATTTGAAGTTAAGACATCACACAAATATCCCATCAATTTTTAATAATTTTATTGATTTTGTCCGATCGACACATGATCAAATGCACAATTTACGATTCAATTCATTTTTACTAACTAAAGTTAGTAAAAGTGGCACTATCTGGCGAAAATCAGTCGCATCAACGTAGGAACCTTCGGCGGCTTATGCACAACAACTTTGCTAATTATCATAGAATGATCAAATGCCGCGTTTACGATTTAACTAATTTTTAGTAATTTTAGTATGAAAAAAAAAACTTGCAAAATAAAATATGATTTATAATTTTAAGACTTGTAAGTACTTAATAGTTTAATTTTGTTAAAACATAAAAATATTTACATAGTTTTTTTCATATTTGAAAATCGGAAATTTTTCTCAGGTCGGTCTCAAAAGTCATATTTTAATTTTTCGAAAATTTTGTTAAACAAATATTACAAATTTAAATTTTTCTCATCGGTGTGTTACAGATAAATCAGAAAATAAAACTCAAACAAGTTTATTTCGATATCTTAAATCGTTTCGCCGTACCGTGTGTTCGAATTTGTCGAATTTCGCAAAAATGTATTTTTTGCTAATAATTTGAGTAAATGCATTATAAATGTTACTTTTAATGAAAAAAAAGTTCGCCGTAAACCACCGAAAATAAAGACAGTTTCGAAAAATTTTTTTCGATGCACATTGGGATCGCCAAAATACATTTTTCGTTATAGTTTTCTATTTACAGTTAGATCTATAATTGTTATATATCGATGTTTTTGTCTAAAGAAGGCCAATGTTTTGTGTTAATAATCATTGACCTCAAGTACACTCTTCTAGTACTTACCCATGATATCTTAACTCATACAATAAGAATTCAAAAAATTAATGTAAAATTAAAAATTTTTATTAATCATATCTTGAAGCGATCCAAGCTTGCTAAATTGTTTTTGACTCTCGAATTTAGATCAAATGTGACCCATGCGTTACTCCTCGGTGACAGCCATTTCAGATATACATATGTACTACATGAACAAAACGCTCGGTGGCATAGATAGCTGTTAAAATAATTAAATTTAGCAAATAAAACTATCAAAAGAAAGAACTTTCCTTAGTTTAACCTGGTAATTCGATTATTTCATTCGAAAACTGTAATGCTTCTAGCTGTTCTTGCATATAGAATTGCAAGCATGGCAGCTCAATCAATTCAAATTTTTCCCAATTAATCATATCGAAATATGAGTCACTCTCGAAGTTAATAAAATTCTGAAATTGTTGGCCTTACATTTGACGAATGCCTGATAGAAACTTTGTATAGCCATCTGAACGTACTAGCGGATCTTGGTATGTTATCATCGACAACAAAATATTCTCCGGGTGAAAAAAGTTGGCGTTATTTTATATGGGCCGACGAACTTCCTTAGTTAAAGTATAACGTATTTTTAAGAGCTTTAATTTTGTGATATTAGAATTGTACATTAGTATGAGAACAATGAGTATTAAGGAAAAATGTTGGCCTCCTCGAGACAAAAACATTGATATATCACGCTTTAAGATCCGACTGTAAATACCGAAGATATAACGAAAAATGTATTTCGGCGACCCTAATGTGCCGTAAAAAAAATAAATTTTTTTTTTTTGAAACTGTCTTTCAACAATATTAAATATTTGGTGGTGTACGGTACTTTTTTTTTCTTCCATATAAGTCGAGACGCCCTACTGTACATACTATAAAAAATATAAACAGATTTTTGTTTTAAAAATTGGGTGGACTAAACCCTTTTTCCCGGAGTCAACATTTAGATTTTTTGTATTCTTTGATTTTATAAATACCTAATAATTAAAAAAAAAAATAAAAATCTTAGTGTAAAACAATTACCTTAAAGCATATTTATAAAACTCTCTAATAAATTCATAATATTACGTATTTTTAAAATAAAAAAAAATAAAAATTTAGACCTTTGACTTTTTACAAATGGTTTTGCTAAGGAGAGCCATTTTAAAGATTTAAATTTTATTTTTGTATCCTTAGGTCCCTTTCTCTATGCGCCGTCACAAATGGGTTTAGTTATGTTATATAAATTTATTGGATTATAAGCATTTAGGAGAGGTGTTAAAAATGTAACATAATACATTTACAATGCGAATATAACAATACAATTTTTATCACTATTAAAATTCGGTCAAAAAAAAAAACCTGAAAAAAGCACCTACCCTAATGGATATGTAAATTGACAAAAGAGCTTAATAATAAATAAAATTAATTTCAGGCGCTGCCGTCTTGCAAATATGTGCGACGGAGAGGATTGTTTTAATAAACCTTCGGCTTATACTTACAATTTTATGACATTTGTATCAAAAATGATGGTGCCGCCAGAGGGCAGAACATTTTTTAGCCTTAAAGGTCCAGCTTGGTATGACGACATTGAATTTGATATGAAAATCGTCAAAATTCAAGCAGCTGCAAATATAGAGAAGGCCACGAATAATCATTTTGGGTAACAAACTTTTATTTTATCATTACCAAAAATATTTTCATATATACATCTAAATTAAATATTTTTTTCAGAACAACAAAAGGCCGTCATGATTTTCATTTAAGTCTCAAACGGTCTTTGGAAGGTCCTCAAGAAATAGAAATTGACTTGACAATGACTGTCTTCACAAGAGGTTTGCTCCGAGGCAAAAGTGTGGCTAAAGTTTTTATTATTGTATCGCAATATACTTTTTAAAATATGTAATAAACAATATTTTTTTTAAATACTTTGTTCTCATACAATATATGAACTAGCAAAAGGAATACTTTAGGTTGCGCTAACTGTTTTTTTTATGTATCCTGTTATGTCTATTTAATATGATTTATTCCTAAAACATAATAACGCCTAATTGTATCTTGAAATAAAAAAGCTAAAACCAAAAAATGAAAATTTTAAAATAACTTATTTTTGCTTTATATTTTTCGCCGGTTTTTTTTGATTAAATATTATATTAAGCAGTGTCTGCTTTTATTTTTAATTCCAATTTTTTTAAAGAGTGTTCTAAAAAAAATATACATTTACTATTTTAGACAAAATTTATCCATAGTGCAAGAAATAATTTATTTTTTGATCAAGTTAGTTTCTATAGATTAGAGCTGCAAAACTATCGATAGTCGCCCCACTCGATAGTTTCGATAGTCGATAGTGGTCACATTCGATAGTTTCGATAGTCTGTCATAAAACTATCGATACTATCGATAGTATCGAATTCTTAAAATTGCATGCAGAAACAATTGTTAACTTTAAGTACTAACAAACTAAAATAAATTTAGAGAAAAGACATTACACAAATATCAAATTAATTTTTAATCATTTCATTCATTTTGTCCAATCAACACATCAGATCAAATGCATAGTTTACAGTTCAATTCATTTTGAATAGTTTTTAAAATTGATCATACCAACTTAGAAATCTCCGTCGACTCATATGCACGAACATTGCTAAATATCATAGCCTGATAAAATACACAGTTAACGATTTAATTCAATTTGAGTTATTTTCAGTTGCGCCACCTGACGGAAATTAGTCATACCAACTAAGAAGCCTTCGTCGGCTCATTCGCAACAACTTTGCTAAAAACCATAACATGATCAAATACATAGTTTACTATTCTATAAAGGTCATACAAACATTCATTTGTTTAAAAGTTATAACATTACCAATTTTTCCCCTTTTTATCCTAATTTCAAAAAAGTTCCATATGCATATTTAGTACTTGGTACCATTTGGATCCGGTATATTTTATAAAAACGCAGTCAACATAGTAGTCAATGGTTTATATTACTTCATGAGGTGTTAAGTTATCATTTTATCCCTTTTTACCCATTTTGGACCCCAAAATCAAAAAAGTACCAAATACGTATTCAATATTTTTTTAACATTTATTGATTGCATTACAAAGTTTATTTCTATATTCTTTGGTTTAAAAGATAAGAGTGGCTTAGAAATAGTACCAAACAAACTATTTTCACCCTTATTTACCCCCTATCGGGCATAGTTCCAAAAAGTACCTGTCCGATTATTTTAACAGCTGTTAAAAATATAACTTAAATTTTGTTTATATGATTATCACTTTAGGAGATATAGCATTTTCGATTTTTCCCCTTTATACCCACTTAGAGGCAAAGTTTCCAAAAGTTCCTTCTTACTCGACCTATACATCGAAAAAGATACCCACTGTCTAAATTTTATTATTTAAAGATACCCACTGTCTAAAAATATGCCGCCAACCTATTTTTGTCGATAGTATCGCTTTCGGAAAAAAACAATCGATAGCACACTAAAAATGAAACTATCGATATTATCGATAGTACCATCGATAGTTTTGCAGCTCTACTATAGATATGTCAGATACTATTATTTTAGAAATTATTAATTTTCAATAGTTATTTCAATCAAAATGGACTGCAAAAAAAAAGTTCGTGAAAATATAATTAAAACTTTTCAAAAAAATCCGTCATGGACTTTAAAAAAAATAGCTAAAATTTTGAAAGTATAAGGAAAACCTGAGCATTAAAGAAAACCTGCATCAGGGAGGAAAAAAGGTCCTAGAGATATTGGTAGGGCAAAAGAAGTCGAGCGACTCTTTCGAAGAGCGCCTAACACTTCTTTAATAAAAGCAGCTCGTACTTTGAAATGTTCTACGAATTTTGCACATAGAGTCAAAGCTTATGCTGGACTGAAGACATACAAAGTCCAAAAGGTTCCAGATCGCAATGCTATAAAGAACTTAGAAGCAAAAAAACGAGCGAAAAAATTGAAGTCTGATTTTATAAAAAAAATACACCTGTTGTGTGATGGATGGTGAAACATACGTACTGGCAGACTTTTCTCAACTTCCTGGTGAAGATTTTTATGTTGCTGATAAACGGGGCAATGTTCGGCAAGAGTTTCGCACAAAAAAACAAACAAAATTCCCTAAGAAGTTTCTCGTGTGGCAAGCTATTTGCAGTTGTGGCAAAAGAAGTAAAGTATTTGTGGCATCTGGCACAATAAACACAGAAATTTATATAAAGGAGTGCCTACAAAAACGGTTGTTACCCTTTTTAAGAGAGCACAGGGTGACTACATTTTTTTGGCCCGATTTGGCATCATGCCATTATGGAAAAAAGGCACTTGAGTGGTACTCAAAGAATAATGTCATTTTTGTACCACGAGAGGCAAATCCACCTAACTGTCCAGAACTTCGGCCTGTGGAAAGGTATTTGGCTCTGGTAAAAAAGGAATTGAAGAACACAGAAAAGATTTCCAAGAACATGTCCGATTTTTAGCGCAGGTGGAACACATGCTCCAAAAAGGTATCAGAAGCAACTGTAAAATCTTTAATGGGAGGGTTTCCGAAAAAAGTCGATAATTTTGCAAAACCCGAGTACTAAGTAAACATTTTAATGCTAAATGATTTTGTATAATATGTCATTATATTTGCGTATTTTGTAGAGTTTTTATATTAAAAGGTTTGCTTTTTATATAAGAAAATCCAACTACAAATTTTATTTAGAGCACTCTTTAAATCAATGTGTGCTTTTTATTTTGTTTGATTAACATTTTTGCAAGCAAACTTTTAGCGATATCATTTAATATATAATTTTTAGAGCAGGAATTTTATTTTTTTGATAGAACTACTAATTCTTTCTACTAAAAACTGTCTAACAAAAGCATTATTAACAGAAAAGTGTCATAAATTTATCATTATTTGCGAACTGGAGTAAGACACTATTTTTACATCGGTTTATAAGTGTATCAATCCTAAAAGTTATATATTGAAATAAAAAAAAAATAAAAACAATTAGCGTACATAACATAAAATTGATTTAAATTATTCAAAAAATGTATTAAGTGCATAATTTTATTGTTTGCAAGAGTAATACTATCAAAAGTAAACTTTTTCAATGAGCTTATCGAGCAATAATATCATTGAGCGAAGACTTAGTGTAAACGGCAGAAATGTATATCTCACAGTGAGCGTTGCAGAGAGTGAGACGAAAAATATAAATACAAAAATTGTTGACAGCGCGTATTTAACCGTCAAACAAACTTACCGCGCTTCCGTTGACAAGAGTCGATAATATCAAAAAAAGTCTAGTACCATCATAGGCAAGTTAGCTCCTAGGGGCCGAGCACCAATCGTCATTTTCACATACACAATACGAACCAAAAATAAAAAAAACGAACTAAAATACGAAATATACTCATTTGTATGATAGCAGCTTATCAGAAACGATATTGTCCTTATTTTTTTTAATAAAAACAATAATCTTATTTTATTTAATTTTTATTTTATTTTTATATTTTATTTTTATATTTAATTTTATAATTTTAAATATTATTTTACAAAAATAGTTAATTATATTTTATATGATTCTTCTGATCGCACAATTAATACTGAATTCTTTTTCTCAAAGACCTCCTCATATATTGCTTTTGGAAATTCAGAATATTGAATTACACTTAGCAACAATTAATTTTGAATAATTGTTAGCGGGAATTTTTGGGAGTTCAGAATAACATTTGTTACCACATAAAAACGCTTTCTATTTTGGACATGCAGAATTGTAGTCGCTTAATTTTACATTCACACAATGTGAATGGACGAAAGCGTACAAAATTGTTCATGTTCAATTACACCTAGCAACAATCATTAACACGAAAAGAAAAAAAAAACAATCGAAAATATTTTTATTACTTATCTTACTTACATATTCTAAATATGTATGTAATAAAGTAATTATTTATATATTATTTAATAGACCTGTGGTCACTAAGCATCAAACGAGTGATAACATATGTAATTGACAAGATTAAGTATCAGGCGTTCATACGTATTATTCGAAGCATTAATAATATTTATGATATTACGCTAAATTATATGGATCTACAAATAATAAGGGTATTCATATGTTAACGCATGTAACTCTTATCCTCATTTAAAGAATCCGTGATGTCAGGTACTCTACCTGTACCTCAAAATAAACCACTGCATGATGCGTCTTCTACTCTATTTCCACACTTTTTTATTGGCGATGCAGCATTTCCTTTACGAAATAATCTAATGCGCCCTTATACCGGGTTAAATTTAGACGAAAAAAAAAAACTGTTTATAACTACAGACTTTCCCGAGCCCGTCGAGTAACAGAAAATTATTTGGAAAAACTGTCCGTGTACAGTAGGGCGTCTCGAAAAAATAAAGTTCGCCGTACACCATCGAATATAAAGCATTGCTATGAGGCAGTTTCGAAAAAAAATTTTTTAATTTTTTTCGTCGCACATTGGGGTCGGCAAAATACATTTTTCGTTATATCTTCGGCATTTAAAGCCGGATCTCGAAGTGTGATATATCGATGTTTTTGTCTCGAGGAGGCCAACATTTTTCTTTAATAGTCATTATTCTCAGGTATCCGGTTCTATCATTTATCTATCAGACCTACCACCCTAATGTACCACCCTAATATCAGAAAATTAAAGCTCTTAAAAAATCGTTAAACTTTTACTAAGGAAGTTTTTCGATTTTTCAAACCGATCTATTACAAACAAGGAATTTCTTATTTTGCCGCACATAGGGATCGCCAAAATACATTTTTCGTTATATCTTCGGCATTTACTGTCGGATCTTAAAGTGTAATATATCGATGTTTTTGTCTAACGAAGGCCAATGTTTTGCGATATTAATCATTGACCTTAAATACATTCTTCTACATAGTACCTACCCAATATATCTTAACTCATACAAAGGCATAGATAAGCTGTGAAAATAATTAAGTTTAGTAAATAAAACTATCAACAGAAAATATTTTCCTTATGTTAGCTGGTATTTCGATTACATCTTTGGAAAACTGTAATGCTTCAGCAGTTCTTGCATTAAGAATTGCAAGCATGGCGGCTCAGTCAAAAAAATTCTGAAATTGTGGACCGGGTGGAAAAAGTAAACGTTATTTTCTATGGGCAGACGAAGCATTTGTTGAACGTCGTCCGGCAATTGATAAACCCAAGATATATCATCTATTGGAATTGCTTGAGGTTGGATTTCACAAGAAGCAGAATGGCGGATAAAATAAAAGCGGAGAGTTCGGGAGGCTGTTGTTAATTTAAATTAATTTTTAATAGTTTATAATTAAATTAAACACAACGCGATTAAATGTTATACAGACACAGACGAAATTCGAACAATTATTTCGTGGATAAAACGAATAGAAAGACAAACTAAGAGACTGTTTGGGTATTTACACTGTGAATTTTTACATGATATTTTTTCACAATTTTAAATAAATACTAGAACGGATATCTGAGATCAATGATTATTATCAAAAAAAAAAAGTACTAAATAGAAGAATGTACTTGAGGTCAATGATTATAAAACTAAACTTAATTATTTTCACAGCTTATCTATGCCTTTAAACAGACACTGAACGTTTTGTTCATGTAGTAAATTAATCTGTCTTGACTGTCACTGGTGAGCAACCCATGGGCCACATTTTTTCAGAACTTGAGAGCCGTCAAAAATACAGCAAACTTGGATCTTTTCAAAACATAATTGATTAAAAAATGAGTTAAAATATCTTGGGTAGGTACTATGTACAAGAATGTATTTAAGGTCAATGATTAATATCATTGATTAATAACATTGGGCTTCGTTAGACAAAAACATCGATATATTACACTTTAAGATCCGACAGTAAATGGCGAAGATATAACGAAAAATGTATTTTGGCGATCTCTATGTGCGGCAAAATAAGTAGTTCCTTGTTTGTAATTGATCGGTTTGAAAAATCGAAAAACTTCCTTAGTAAAAGTTTAACGATTTTTTAAGAGCTTTAATTTTCTAATATTAATTTTCTTACATTAGGGTGGTAGGAACAGGGGTCTGATAGATAAATACTAGAACCGGATACCCAAGAATAATGACTATTAAAGAAAAATGTTGGCCTCCTCGAGACAAAAACACTTCGAGATCCGACTTTAAATGCCGAAGATATAACGAAAAATGTATTTTGGCGACCCCAATGTGCGACGAAAAAAATTAAAAAAAATTTTTTCGAAACTGTCTCATAGCAATGCTTTATATTCGATGGTGTACGGCGAACTTTATTTTTTCCCCATATAAGTCGAGACGCTCTAGTGTACAGTCTGTGTAAATTCTAAAAGGACAGCCCTCATTTCGATATACAACACTACAATACAACAATTTAATACAAATGAAGTCACAAAAGTTGTATTGTTTATTATTAACGTGGCATCTTGATTCTGGTCTCTTGGCAATATCTCTATTGTAATGAGTTATATCAGTACTGTAATGAGGTGTATTTAATGTAAGTTCTGAAAGATCACCTACAAATGGCAACACTGACTCTATTTGCAGTTCGTTTCAGAAAAAACTTTTCTAATCAATAACAGATATATTAGGAAATATGAACATTAAATTTTTTTTCAAATCGTTGCTTTGCCTTTTGAGAAATTTTTATTTAAACCAAAATTTTTTTTTACAAATTGCGATTTTTTGGAGAGGGCATGTGCGAAGACCAAAAGTCCAATTAGCTAGAAATTTGTTTTATACGCATTCTCATTATGTTTTATTTTTATTAGTGAAAAAATATAGCTATCTTTTAGGGAAAAACTCAAAAAAGTTTTTTTTCTTAAGTTTCAACTTTGAATATTTTTAACTTTTAAATGAAAGAAGATATCTGTAACCGACTTGCACAAAAATTATTCAGAATTTTATTACAAATATAACGAATATTCTTAAAAAAACATGCGTCCACCAGATCAAAAAAAGCTTAAAAAATAGGTAAAAAATCAGCCCAAAAATTCCTTTTTACCCAAATATCTCGAAACCTAAAGGAGATAACTTACAGATGTAAGCGTATTTTTTGTAGATCTTCTCAAGGACAACTTAAGTTTAAAATTTCTTTTCAATCCATCCATAAATGGATTTTTGGGGAATTTTTAAAAAAGTCGAACACGTGAGGTGACCGACTTTAAAGGTCCATCAATCACTCTCCCGACCCCTCATGGACCTGTGCTTTTGAAAACCAAATCCTTGACTATCACCATGCCAAATTTCATTAAAATATCTTTGGTCGTTCAAAAGTTACAGAATTATTTAAAAAAAAAGCGTCCGTAAACCACTGTGCGATGTTGATTTCGTAGATATGATGTTACTATTTTTTCCCTTTTTTAACTCTAAGCGGCCGAATTTTAAAAAAGTGACGAACATTTTAATTTTTGGTGCGAATCTTGAACCAGTCTCTGTGGTTCAAAAGATGCAAATGGATTATAAAAAGTACAATTTGTTTTTACCCCTTTTAATCCCTATTTGTCCCATCTGCAAGAAGTACTAAACACAAGTCTTCTTATTTTTGTAGTTGATCCCAACGCAATTTCAATTTTGATTCTATTACGTTTACTTTCGGAGATATTGTATTACTGATTTTTCCTGCTGTCAAAACTATAGCTTTATCAGTTTGGAATGTGCTATGATGAATCAGCCAGTCAGTCACATTAGATTTATATATAGATATAGAGACGATATATATACATATATAGATATAATTTAGTCTTTTTTATTTGCACATAAAAAGTACATTATTAAATTATTTACTAATTAAAAAACAAAAACACAATAAATATCACAAATTCATAAAGATCACATTTTCTTAGTAAAAGAAAAAATAAGAATAAAAAAGTATTAAAAAATAAGGATTAAAAAAATAAAAATAATTAAAAACAAGTAAGAAAGCGCTATAGTCGGTCAAGCCGACCATACGATACCCTTCACCACTAAGGTCAAAGGTGTTATTTTTCCTGTATAAAGACAAATATTTGCTAAATTTTGCCATCATACAAACATTTTCTCAAAACGTATATATTCAACCTGTTTCCGTCATTTGGACTTATATGAGAGCTAGGGTCAAATGTGAACCGATTATCTCGAAATTTGGCAAATTGATTACAGTAGTTACAAAAATTATGTATGCAAAAAATAAACTCAAAATTTTCATTATCTTTAGATTTACGAGCGTTTTAGTGATTTTTTGTCTCATTTAGTGGGTTTTTGAAGAAGAGTTTGTATGGGAGCTATGGTCAAATGTGGACCGATTTCAACGAAATTTGGTACAGGGATTTAAGTTTACATAAGCAGTATCTGTTTTAAATTTCATGAAAAAATATTGAAATTCTTGGCCAATATAGCAATTCCGGGAAGTGGGACCTATGGGAGGTACCATAAATAATGGACCGATTTTGACCAATTTCAATAGCCATGGTCCCATTATCAAAAAAATTATCTGTGCCAAATTTCATCAAATTATCTTTAGAATTGCGACCTGTAGTTTGATTACAAGGTTTACATGGGGGTCCAGCCAGCCAGCCAGCCAGCCGTCCAGCCAGACGGACGGACGGACGGACGGACATCGCTAAATCGACTCAGAAAGTGATTCTAAGCCTATTGGTATACTAAAAGATGGGTCTAAGACAAATATTTCTATGCGTTACAAACATCAGCACAAACTTATAATACCCTTTCCACCTATGGTGGTGAAGGGTATAATTAAAATTATCATTCATCTCCTGCCAACTTAATATCCACCACCAACTCTTTTTATTGTTATTAGTAACTTTTTTTCCAAAAGCAACAAGAGGATCCTTGTCGTCTTCCTTGGGTTTTTCTTTTGATTCGCAAAAGCTCTTGAATGCATCTGCAGCTTCAATAAAATGATGGTCCACATCGCAATTTCCTTCGTCTTTTCTTTTTGTAGCTGCTGATGAACAAGAAATGGGCGTAGATACATATGTGCCTTCACAACTCTCAGATGAACTTTGAAAAGGATCAGGTGGTGATGTAAGAGAGACAGGCAATGGTGGCTGCAGCGGTTCCATTATGTTTGATGAACAACGTCAAAATAAGATTTATAAAAATTAAACATGTAGAAGCGTATGTATATGTATTGTTTCTTCTTACGCCCTGGGTGTAACAGAAAATTCATTGTGGCCATAAGTGGCCATGGAGTCATAAAAGAAGAACAACTGCCTGAAGGAAGGGATTCCAGTCTTTTCTCTGTGGCATATCTGTCTCTCAGACATGCCCACCTTTTCATACACATATCCTATATAAAAGGAAATAGAAATAATTAAAAAAGTAAGAAATGACTACTACATTTCTTAAAATATGAACCAAATAAAAAATTTAATTTACCTGGAAGTTTAATTTGAAAAGCAATCTCGCTCCAAATTCTTTTTTTCTGCTAATTTGTAGCCGGCACTATATCTATATATATAAAATCTAACGTGACTGACTGACTCATCATCGCCCAGCCCAAACGGCTAAAGTAGCATACATCCACTAAGTATAGATCCACTAAGAAGGGATTTTTGGAAATTCGGCCTCTAAGGGGGTAAAAAGGGGTAAAGGTTTAAAAAAGGGAAAACTCTCCGGAAGTAAACGTCATAGGACCAAAATTGAAATTGCTTTGGGATCAGCTACAAAAGTAAGTAGACACGTGTTTGGTACTTTTTAGGAGATGGGACAAATAAAAATAAAAATAAAAGTAAAAATAAAATGTTGGTACTTTTTTTAACCCATGTGTATCTTTTTAACCAATCAACATAGTAACAAAATTCAAAACGGAGACGGCAAACAAGAAAAAAACATAAGACACGTGCTTGGTACTTTTTTGATTCAGGGTTAAAAAAGGGGTAAAAGTGGGGAAAAAAATTTAGGGTACGTCCATTTTTCTTTTTCTTTGTATTTCACTTGAACCAATAAAGCTAGAAATAAAATTTATAGGGAGGTCGATTGCCAAATACAAAATATTAAATACGTGCTTGGTACTTTTTTCAATTAAAAAAAGGGAAAAATCGGTAACATTATATCTCCTTAACCAAAAGAGATAGAAGCGAAATTTGGTTTGAGATTCGCACTAAAAATTAAGGGACACGTTATCGGTACTTTTTTGAAAATCGGCCGCCTAGCGGGCAAAACAGGGTAGAAAAGGGAGAAATTAGTAACATCATATCTACGAAACCAACATAGATAGAAACAAAGTCGGCTAGGAAAATAAGGGGACACGTGTTTGCTACTTTTTTGAAAATGGCACTTATAAGGATAAAAAAGGGTACGAACTATATTTTGGTACTTTTTTTAACCCATATGTATCTTTTGAACTAATAAACATAGAAACATATTTTACATCGCAACCGATAGATATTAAAAAAGAACTAAATACGTATTTGGTACTTTTGCGATTAATGGTACAAAATGGTACAAAAGGGCTTTTTAGCTATGGAGGCTAATGAAGCCAAAAGTATAATTCATTGATTGGTAGATTGAAGCTACGTGTTTGGTACTTTTTTTACTTTGGGGGGTAAAAATCGGTAAAGTATATCTTCTTAACCAAAAGTGATAAAAACAAAAACTAAATTGGTCTGAGATTGGCACTTAAAATTAAGGAACACGTGTTTGGTACTCTTAGAAGGTAAAACGGGAGAAATTTATAACTTCATATCTCCGAAACCAATATCGATGCAAACAAAGTTGAAATTCTTTTTGGATCGGCTAAAAAAATTAATGGACACGTGTTTGGTACTTTTTTGAAAACGGCACTAATAAGGATAAAAAAGGGTAAAAACTATTTTTTGGTACTTTTTTTAACCCATATGTATCTTTTGAACTAATAAACACAGAAACATAATTGACATCGCAATCGATAGGTATTAAAAATTTTTGAAGGTAGGTTTTTTGCTTTTTAGCTATGAATATCTTTCAAGCTAATGAAGCCAGCAGGATAATTTATTGACTGGTCGATTGGCATTGGTACTTTTTTAATTTTTGAGGTAAAAATCGGAAAAAATATATCTTCTAAACCAAAAGTGATAGAAACAAAAACTATGTTGGTCTGAGATCGGCACTTAAAATTAAGGGACGCGTATTTGGTACTTTTGTTAATTTGTCAGTTTTGGGTATAAAACAGGGCAAGTCATATCTCCGAAATTAGAAACGATAGGAACAACGTTGAAATTCGTTTCGGATCGGCTGGAAAAAAGGGGACACGCGTTTGGTACTTATTTGAATATGGTGCTAATAAGGGTTAAAAAAGGAAAAAAATGTATTTTGGTACTTTTTAAACCTATACGTATCTTTTAAAATAATGAACATATTGAAGCAGTTAACGTCACAATCGATAAGTAATAAAGAATTATTAGACAAGTATTTTTTTGACAATTATTAGACAAGTACTTTTACGATAAATGCGGTACAAAAAGATAAAAACGAGAAAATATTCAAGGGTAGGTTTTTTTTAAACTATGAATTTCATTTTAGCTAATGAAGCCAGAAGTATAATTTACATCATATCTCCGAAACTAACATCTTTACAAACTATGTTGAAATTGGATTTTAGATCGACAAAATAAGGGAACACGTGTTTGGTACTTTTTTGAAAATGGAACTAATAAGGGAGAAAAATCGTAAAAACTATATTTTGGTACTCGATAACGCAATATCTTCTTAATCAAAAGTGATAGAAACAAAAATTAAATTGGTCTATGGTCAGCACTAAAAATTAAGGAAAACAAGTTCGGTAATTTTTTAAAATTTGGCCGTTCATGGGTAAAACAGGGAAGAAAATGGAACAAATTAGTATCATATCTCCGAAAATAATGTAGATAAAAACAATGTTGAAGTTGAATTTGGATCGGATAAAAAAATAATTGGACATGTGTTCGGTACTTTTTTAACCCATATGTATCTTTCGAACTAATACACATAAAGACTCACTTTGTGACACAATCAAAAAGTATTCAAAAAATATTAAACATGTGCTTGGTACTTTTACTATAAATGGGGTTCAAAAGGGTAAAAACGGGAACATATTCAAAGGTAGGTTTTTTTATATTTTTTTTAGCTATGAATATCATTTAAGCTAATGAAATCAGTACTATAATTTAGAGACGTGTCTATTCACATTGAAAATAACTTAAATAAGTGTTTGGTACTTTTTTCAATTAAAGTGGTAAAAAAGGGAAAAATCGATGGCATTATATCTTCTAAACCAAAAGTGGTAGAAACAAACATGGTCTAAGATCAGCACCGAAAGTGGAAGAAACAAACATGGTCTAAGATCAGCACTTAAAATTGAGGGACAAGTATTCGGTTCTTTTTGCAAATTAATACGTGTTTAGTACTTTTTCGACTAATGGGGTAGAAAATAAAAACGGGTAAAAAATTTAAAGATCAATGAAGGTAGAATAATAATTTATAATTGATTGACATTGAAGAAATATGAGACAGATGTTTGGTACTTTTTCAATTAAGGGGTTAAAAACAAACATTAACAAAAATGGATTTAAGACCAGCAATAAAAATATAAGAACACGCATTCGGAATTTTTTAAATTTGGCCTACTAGAGGTAAAAAGCTGGTAAAAAGGAAATTTTTGTAACGCTAAATATTCATAATTTAAATTGGGTTAGCAATCAAAATTGGATCAGCTACGAAAATAAGGGAGGAGTGCTTAGTGCTTTTCTGAAAATGGCACCAGTAGAGGGTAGGTACTTATTTTGACCTATATGTATCTTTAGAACTAATACATACATAATTTTATTTATATAGGAATCTATAAGCAAGTAAAAAATAATTTTGGTAAATTTTGTAACTTTGTCCATTCAAATTGTACCGCTAACGAAGTATCGGGTTGTAAAGCTAGTTTATTATAAGGGCATTCATTTGCCTGTACCAATAAAATTAGTTTTTCGTCGTTCATTTTTTTTAAACTATTTAATTTTTAATTCAATTTATTTAAAATATTTAATTAAATTTCTTAAAATTGTTATATTTTTATTTTTCACTTTTGTATTTTTTCAACTTGTTGATATTTTTAGATTTGCTTATATTTAAACAGCTGATTGTACAGTAGGGTGTGTCGTTTTTTTGGCTTTTGTCGCTGATCGGCTTCTAATAGTGAAATTATGTCAATCGGAAGTGTGCAAAATATGATTGATTTATTTTTAGGGTACGAGCCCGCGCAACGAGCCCAAAGTTTTTGAGCCCATTTGTATAGGGAAAACTGAGAGTATTTGCAGTTTTTGCTACTTTTCGTCCATTTACAATTTATTTTTAAGAGAAAAGATAATGGAATCTAAAAGTGAACTAATCCAGCTTTAATTAAAATTTGAAATCCATAAAACAGTTTTGAAGTTATTGTGATTTTCCCCCAAAAATTCGTGTCCTTGACAATACGCCTAAGGATACACCGCTAGAAAAAACTACTTTGGACAAAAGCTCGACATGTCTAAAATGGGTTACAATAATTTTTTTTAAATAAAAAAACTTTATCTTACTATAAAATAATTACTTTTAAGTATATTTATTAAAATTGAGTAATAAAGTAATAATATTACGTATTTAAAAAATACAAAAAATCAAATTTTTTATTTTTGACTCCGGAAAAAACGGGTTAGGTTTACCTAATTTTAAAAACATAGAACCTGTTTATATTTTCCATAGTATGGATAATTTTATTCCATATAAACATTATTAAAATTGAATTGTTATACTTTAACAAAATTAAACTATGAAGTAAAGAGTGTTCTAAAAAAAATATGCATTTACTATTTTAGACAAAATATATCCATAGTGCAAGAAATAATTTATTTTTTGATCAAGTTAGTTTCTATAGATATGTCAGATAGTATTATTTTAGAAATTATTAAATTTCAATAGTTATTTCAATCAAAATTGACTGCGAAAAGAAAGTTCGTGAAAATATAATTAAAACTTTTCAAAAAAATCCGTCATGGACTTTTAAAAAAATAGCTAAAAATTTGAAAGTTGACCCTCGAACGGTTTCTAATGCCATCAGACGGTATAAGGAAAACCTGAGCATTGAAAGAAAACCTGGATCAGGGAGGAAAAAAGGTCCTACAGATATTGGTAAGGCAAAAGAAGTCGAGCGACTCTTTCGAAGAGCGCCTAACACTTCTTTAAGAAAAACAGCTCTTACGGTGAAATGTTCTACGAATTTTGCACATAGAGTCAAAGCTTATGCTGGACTGAAGACATACAAAGTCCAAAAGGTTCCAGATCGCAATGCTATAAAGAGCTTAGAAGCAAAAAAACGAGCGAAAAAATTGAAGTCTGATTTTATAAAAAAATACACCTGTTGTGTGATGAATGATGAAACATACGTACTGGCAGACTTTTCTCAACTTCCTGGTCAAGATTTTTATGTTGCTGATAAACGGGGCAATGTTCGGCCTGTGGAAAGGTATTGGGCTCTGGTAAAAAGGAATTAAGGAACACAGGAAAGATTTCCAAGAACATGTCCGATTTTAAGCGCAGGTGGAACACATGCTCCAAAAAGGTATCAGAAGCAACTGTAAAATCTTTAATGGGAGGGTTTCCGAAAAAAGTCGATAATTTTGCAAAACCCGAGTACTAAGTAAACATTTTAATGCTAAATGATTTTGTATAATATGTCATTATATTTGCGTATTTTGTAGAGTTTTTATATTAAAAGGTTTGATTTTTATTTAAGAAAATCCAACTACAAATTTTATTTAGAGCACTCTTTACTTACAAGTCTTAAAATGATAAATCATGTCTTGCTTTGCGAGCTTTTGTCCAAAGTAGTTTTTTCTAGCGGTGTATCCTTAGGCGTATTGTCAAGGACACGAATTTTTGTGGGAAAACCACAATAACTTCAAAACTGTTTTATGGATTTCGAATATTGCTAACTTTAATTAAAGCTGCATTAGTTCACTTTTAGATTCCATTATCTTTTACTCTCAGTTTTCCCCATACAAATGGGCTCAAAAACTTTGGGCCCGTTGCGCGGGCTCGTATCCTAAAAATAAATCAATCATATTTTGCACACTTCCGATTGACATAATTTGGCCACATAATTTCACTATTAGAAGTCGATCAGAGACAAAAGCCAAAAAACGAACCACCCTAATATACATATCAATCATTTGTGTGGGGCTCAACTAAGTCAGTAATCAGAAACTATATAATTATCAATATATTCTTACGATTTTATACTTTACTTTTAGAACACCATTGGTGAAGAGTATCCAAGATTCGGCAAAGCCGAATATACCACTCTTACTTGTTTTTTTTTTAATTAGATGGTTTTAACCCTTCTTTCCCGGTCAACTTTCAAAGATTTTTTAAGTTTAACAAATTTTCACTCTAAAATAGATAGAATGATAACTCAAGTTTGGGCAATGTTCAATCATTTAGTAAATAATAACAAAATTTCAATAAATTAATTTATATTATAGCTTTTTTTATTTATAAACGATAAATACATATATATATATATATATATATATATATATATATATATATATATATATATATATATATATATATATATATATATATATATATATATATATATATATATATATATATATATATATATATATATTTCAGTTTTAATACATTATTAAGTAAATAAGTAAATGAATTACGAAAACTAAGTAACATATTTATTCGATTAAGAAGTTCATTCGATTAAGAAGTTCATTATAAATTTATTTCATATTTGTTCTTATTTTACAATTACCGATTTAAAGACATATTCGAGAGAGAAACTTTAGGAAAGTTATGAATGCAACCAATAATTTTATAGTTAATATGTATATAATTTGGCTAAGTATGTATGATAGTAAGTATGATATTATTTAGCAATTTACTACAAGGTTCCTTTAAAGCAATTTAACGCAACACCATTCATAAATTTAAAAAAAAATACACACAAATATTAGGTCATAATTAATAACACATATCTGAAACAATACAGTAACTCCTCGATTTATGTTACTATTTGTGATTTCGGTTTAGCTGTATATGTATATGTGTATAAAATCTTATTCCGATTTTATATACAAAACGCTATTTATAGAGTAAACGAAAATAAAATGCCACGTAAATCGAGGAATTGATGTTAATGTCTAATTACAATAATAATAATAATAACTACAACAATAAGAAATTACTCTAGTAGTCATAATATTTCAAGATTATACTTATATTTCTAAGTTATTTTTCTAATACGAGTAATTATAATATCGTCACCTAAAATGTTAGTGATATAAAAATTCGATCTGATTAATTATAGCCATACTTCAATCCAGAAAAAAATCAATGAAAAAATATATTTTGATTTAATGTTATTTAGTCCTTTTAAAATACCAGGTGACGATAAATGTATATAATAGTACTTTAAATCATATATGCATATTTATTTACAAAACACAACATGATAAAAGATTGTAGAAAGTAAACACTAAATAGTTATACGTTTAGGTTTGTATAATGTCATCTTCTAAAAGTCAGTGTATGACATGTTAGCATCTGATACAATTTGAGGCTTTAGATTCGATGGGCGACCTGCATTGCTGCCCCAACCTCTAGCAGAATTATTGTAGGAAGGAGAATTTAAGATTTGCCTACTGGTTAAAGTTGGGTGGTGTGGCACATTGTGTGTGTTATGATCACTGTAATGTTGCATTGACGATAAGGTTTGGGGCGAATGACTGGGTGTGCTACCATAATGATGGACGTCTGTGGAGGGTGGTGTGTATGGTCCGTTGTATAATTCTCCAAATGGTGATGGCGTGGTATTACGTACTTTACTGCCTTTAACATTTAAATAAGAACCTCTTGAAGTTGGGTTATTGATATAGCGGTTGTCATCGGTTGATTGATTTTCAAATTTAGCCAATTTATCAAATGACAAAGGAGAGGGATTAAAATTAACCTGGGGGACATTGTTGCTGTTGTTGTGAGGCATAGTTTGATAGCTTTGGGGTGGTAAGTATTGCTGTTTTGGTGGTTGATTGTTTCCGTAAACTGTTGAAAATCCTTGTGTATAAGGTTTAGTATTATTGTTGATTGGGAAGGTAGAGTTGCCTATTCCATAAGGCTTGGTTGTAACTGGAACGGATTCAGTCATTGAAAATGGTGTCACAGGCGAATTGCTCAATGGTTTATAAGGAGAAATACTTTGGTGTGTTTGGTATGCTTCATTTGAAGAGAAAGCAGGCGCTGAAGAAGGAATAGATGCGACTGGAGGTGGTGCATAACTTTGCAAAGGTATTTCCTTGGGCATGTATAAATCTGAAAAAAAAACATCAAATTTAGTAAAAAAAAACTTCATATTTTACAACTTTAACATAGTACATATATGTATGCATTAACATATAATATTAAACAGTTTACAAGTTTAACCCAATAAATATTAAAACAACAAACTAATTGTCTGTCTATCAGTTTGACACTTTCTTACTATTTTATTCATTAATTTAGGAAGATGACTTTACAATGACTACTTTGAATGCATTTGCATACTATAAGTATTATTACATCATATAATTTGTCATCATATCTTTGTAAAGAGCTATGTAAGAAACTTATATCGGTTTTTAATATTTTGCGTTGAAAGCAGTAGCCACTTTTGAAGAATACTTGTTTTTATAAGTATATTTCGGATTGCTTCATGGGGGTAAACTTAGTCCATAATCATTTTTCACTAGAATAGCTAAGCCTTTAATGCTGCAGTGTGGCTTTTCATAGACAGTTTTAATAATTTTACTTCGTGACCTTTTAGTCTTTCTTCATTTTCAGCAAGAAATATTATGTCCTGAAAACATTTGACAACTTAATAACTTAGCTTTAAATAAATCTATTTTCATAACACTCATAAAAAATTATGAAATTAAAAAAATATATTCAAGTGCATTTGGTGTTATAACTCATTGCGCAAAGATTTTTTTTACATTTTTTTTGTTGAGTGCAAATATTTTTGTATTGTTGTTGTTGTAATATATATAACTATTTAAAGGATTTATTGTTTCTTAAATTAATATCACGTTTTCAATAAATTGTTTACAAAAGATATACAAAAATTAACGTAATCATTCCAGGAATTACACAGAAAACAACTAAACAAATTAAACTCAAAAACGTGGAAACACACATACACTTAAAAACAAGTAAGAAAAAATATAGTCGGTCAAGCCCGACTATATCATACCCTTCACTACTAAGGTCAAATATGGACCAACAATTAAACAAGTTTTCCTTAAGTCTTAGAGATATGCATACATGTGATATTTTTTAAAATTTTGAGTTATATATCATTTCCGGCTAAGGGCCTGATATGGGAGCTAGGGTCAATTGTGGACCGATTGTTACCAAATTTTGGTTATTGGTTCATATTTAATAATTATCTGTGCAAAGTTTAAGTAATCAAATGCATTTATCTTTAGAGTTATTAACGTTTTTGTGCTTTTTGTGTATATAAACGTCCATTGAAAAATCGTTGTACCAGTTTGCATCAACAATGAATATCGACATCGAATAAACCATGAATATCGACATAGTAAAACGCATTAAACAGCAGCGGCTGCGTTGGCTAGGACATGTTGTGCGAATGGATACAAATACTCCTGCAAGCAAAGTATTCAAAAACGATCCAGAATGAACCCGTAAAAGAGGACGTATGAAAATTCGATGAAAAGGCCAAGTAGAAGTAGAGGAAAATCTTTTAAAGCTTGACCTACGAAATTGAAAAATTAAATTCTAGAATATACTCTACCTTTGGCTTTAACAGGTTGTAAATATAGGCCATTTAAGTAAAGTAAATACAATGGGGAAATTTCATTTTATTACAAAATTAACTTGATCAAGTAATCAATTAATCAAAAAAAGAGAAAAATAGACTTTTGCGTTCGTTATCATAAATATAGTTTTTCTTTAAAAATAAAAAAAATCCATTCTTCACCTTTTAGCTGGACAATCCAGTCGAATCCAGCCTGATTGGCAACCCTATCTGTATGGGAGGT
Source organism: Stomorhina lunata (assembly GCA_933228675.1). NCBI lineage: Eukaryota > Metazoa > Arthropoda > Insecta > Diptera > Rhiniidae > Stomorhina > Stomorhina lunata. Next base: position 9,834,554 of record OW121745.1, read on the forward strand.
ATGGCCAAATATGGGCCGATTTCTACAAAATTAGGAACACTGATTACGGTTATGATAAGCAATATTTGTGCCGAATATTATTAGAATACAACAAAGTTTGGGGCTGTAAAGGACCAAAAACTCTATTCCGGGAAGGCATCCCTATGGGAGGTACCCGAAATAGTAATCCGATTTCACCCTTGGACCAAAATATGAGCCTGTGTCGAATTTCATCAAATTATCTTTAAAGTCACGACCTGTAGAATAATAACAAGCTTATATGGATAACCGGCCTTCCAGCCAGCCGGACGGACATCGTTAAAACAACTCAGGGAGTAATTCTACTTCGATTGATATACTAAAAGGTCTCAGACCAATGTTTCTATGCGTTACAAACATCAGCACAAACCCAATATACCCTTTCCACCTATGGTGGTGAAATTATATATCTTACATTAGAATCAAATTCTAAAACCTCCCCAATATTCCCTGTCGTCAAATAAGTAGTTAACTACATAAGAAGTTAACTTTAAGTTAGCATGTGTCGACTAACTTAAAGTCAACCACAACGCAGTGCAAAATTGATCAGCTGTATACCTTACAAGAAACTATGAACTTTATGTCAAAACAATATGATGATTTAATACGAGGGGTGGCTGAGAATAAAAAGAAAATTGATTATGTACAGAAAGAAAATATAATGTTGAAAAATGAAGTAAAAGTTCTTAAAGATTCTGTAAAACTATTGAATGATGTTTAAACTCACTAGCATTATAATTTATAAGATTTTTTTATCTTGTTGTGCTAGACTAACAATATAAATCAAGAACCTTCAAGAAAGAGTAAAGAAAAATTGTCTTATAAGTAGAGTTTATATTCAAGATGGGGCAACATCAGTTGATACGTTGCTACAAATTTCAAAAGATGTTGGTGCAAAATTTGGTTGAAAATGACGTCGAAGAAGCATTCTTTATTCGAAAAAGGGGAATGTTAAATAAGACAATAATAAGAAAGAAAAACAAACAATGATCGTTAAATTTGATTCGAACAAGGCTAAAGAAAAGTTAATGTAGGTGAAACCTAAATTAAAGGAAAAAGATGAAACTATGTTTATCTACGTGAACGATTATTTGAGTAAGGAAACTCTTAATGTTTTTAAGCATGCTAAAGCCCTTAAAACAGTGTTCCGCAAAATAATACTATTGCATCTTGTGTTTGTGTAGGTTATTCTTCTAATTTTCTCTTTATCTATGCCCTGCATTCAAACAAATATGTTGTGTTGTTAGTAAGATACTAACAACACAACCTGTTTGTTTGAATGCCCATGAGAGTATGATTTATCTTAAGATAAATTATTGTTAATATGTGTGAAAATAAAATAGATAAATGCCCTCGGGCTAGCTTTTGCCGATCGCAGCCTTAAAACCATGGTGGCACAAAGAGAACATAGAAAATATCAATGTATTGGTGATTTTACAAATAAAGAGACTTAGAACAAATAAATATTTTCTTGTACTCTTTTGCATGTGTTTTGTTGTTGCAAATTCTAAAATAAAGCGACAAGAACCTCATTCATTGGCTGCTATCATTCAAATTAATAGTTTTCGTATTTTTGTTTGTTTTTTCTTTTTGGTTCGTGTTGTGTATGTGAAAATGACGATTGGTGCTCGGCCCGTAGGGGCTAACTTGCCTATCACTGCCTTAAAAAAATTGGGTACCAATTAGTATATACTTACAAAGGCAAAGTTTATGCTAAAAGAAGTGAAATTTCTAAGCCAAGGTTGATAAGAAGTGAGGAAGAAGTAGATAATATTTATTTGGATGCGACAACAAATAAATTTCAACGGCGTAGATCGGATATACAGGCAGCAGCTTTGATAGAAGACTCTGAAGATGATGATGAAACCCGTGCTTCATTCATGTCACCTGGCCAGTTACCTTTGAAATAAGTATTATACATCATATATTTTTTCAATGATAAATAATCATTTTTCTAATATTGAATCTCTTAAAGATCATTTTCTTGGATTAAATTTTCCTATTTTGAACATTATTTCGATTAATATAAGAAGCATAGCATCTATTGATAAATTTAATCAATTTAAATTCATGATTTCCAAATTACCAAAATTACCAAGTGTTATAGCTGTTCAGGAGACCTGGTTTAAATCAAATCTTGTACAATTATATGGTATTCCGGAATATAATGTTATTCATTGCTGTAGATCTGATGGGTATGGGGGAACCTCTATTTATATACAAGATAGTTTTTAGTATGAAGTAAAATCTTGCTTAAGTAGAGACTTTATCGAGATGATAACTATTTCACTACAAAACCATAAGATTATTGGTAAACCAATGCAAATTACCTCGTTTTACCGATCTCAGAAGTGCAATAATTTTAAATTCTTAGAATTTATTGAAACCTTGGCTGTTGATTATGGTCGGCTTCCAAATATAATTGTAGGAGATTCTAACGTTAACTTTCTCAATGATCTGCAGTCAGCTGATCTAAAAAAGACTCTGTCAAGCTATGATTTTCAAAACTGTCATACTTTAATAACACATCCTATGTCAGGAACGTGTATTGATAATGTATTCAGCAATATATCAGACGAGTTTTTTGTATATTGGGTACCAATATACAGTTTAACAGATCACAACATTGTTTCTTGCATTTTAAAAACTAATCTTATAAATTCTGAATATTTTGATAAAACCTTTAAAATTTGTGATTATCGTCATGCCAAAGAATACCTTGCAAATAGTATACAAACTTTTCAAGAATCTGGTAATCCCTCTGTGGATATTTCGAATCTTATACAACATATTTCAAATGCTACAGGAAATGCAACTGTGGAAAAGAGAGAAAGAAGGTTGAAAAAGTACGATCTCACTCCATGGGTTAATAAAAAGAATAAACTTTTAAAGCTTAGGAGAAGAAGAAGTCGTAACTTGGATGTTGAAGAAAGAGTAAAAAGAATTAGTAAAGTTATCAAAAAGGCATTAAAGGAATCTTTAAACAATTATTACTGTGATAGCTTAAATCAAATCCAGCATGAACCAAAAAAGTGTTGGAAGTTTTTAAATGAAACTCTTGGCAGAAAAAGACTCGAATGGAGAACTTGTTGTAGATAATAAAATTAAAAATGATTTATTTAATGAGTACTTAAATTATCTTCCTATCGTTTATGGTTTCAAAAAAACAAATGAGTTCAGGTGTCTTCAAAGAGCCCAAAATAGAGCGTTAAAAACTGTTTTTAATTTGCCTTAACTTTTTCAACAAAATCCCTATATAAAGATGTGTCGCAGAATATTCTTCCTGTTTTATGTTTTTAAATCTAGGAATAATATTGGTCATCATACAATCTCATTTCTTAGAAACCAAACAGTATTTAATACACGAAATAGTTAGAACTTAAGAATAGCTAGATGTCGTTTGGAAACAACAAAACAGCGAATAGAGAACATTGGTAGTTTGGAATATAATAATCTTCCTCCGAGTATTAAACACATTCAACGAATTTCTTCATTCAAACGTATTTTAAAAGAATATTTGATTCAAAATTTAGAAGATCTTTTACTGTGCTGTATCCGATTCTATTTTTATGCTCATTGATTTAAAAATAGGAATTGTAAAAATAAATTATAAGCTGTAAGGCTTTCGACATATGAAGGGCGCAGCGGAAGAGTCTCCGTCTAGCAATCATAAGGTCGACAGTTCAAATCCGAGCAAAAACTTTTTTTGTTTTGTTTAAAATTTTTTGTTTTAATTAAATGTTTGCTTTATTTAAAAATAAAACAAAAAAAAAAAGAAATTGTTGTCCGGATTTGAACTGAATGGTAGGCGAAGACTCTTTCGCTGTGCCACTTCATATGTTAGAAGCCTTGCAGCTTATAACTTATTTATACAATTCCTATTTTAAAATAAAAAAGGGAATTGTATAAATAAACTATAAGCAGCTAAGCTTTCAACAAATGAAGTAGCACAGTGGAAGCGTCTGCGGTTAGCGGTCGTAAGGTCGTCGGTTCTAATCCTGGAGACTTTAAAAAAGATGTTTTTTATTTTAATTTGAAGTATACTTTATTTCTAGCTACACAAAGGTAACATTAAGCTAACGGGTAGTTAACTAACTTTAAGTTAATTAAAAATAATGCAGAGTCAACCACATCTACTTGAGAAATAGTTAGCTTTAAGTAAATTTAAAGTTAACTGAATGTACGACAGGGTTATTATACATGCAGACACATAGATACAAGGCTTGAAAATTACTTGTTACGAATGTAATTTATCGTTTTAAGACTTATAACTACATAATAGTTTAATTTTGTTAAATAATTAATAACAATAAATAATTAAAATATAAAAATATTAACTTAGTTTTTTTGCCATTTTCCAACATGAAAAAAACTAAGTAAATTTGATTATATTTAAACAAAACTGAACTATTAACTAGTAACAAGCCATTAAATGATAAATCATGGGTAACTTTGGAATTTCTTTATTTACAACATACAATTTTTGGTGCATATCCTTAGGCGCGTTTTCAAGGACATGAATTTTCGGTGGAAAACTGCAATAATAGTTCTTTTAAATATTGTATTATTTCTCAAAAACAAAAAAAAAAAATAACCCACTTTTTCTCCATACAAATGGGCTCTTAAACTTTGGACCGATGCGCGCCCATAGAACGTTGTCCGATTTGGCTCAAATTTTCAGATCAAAACTTTTAGATCTAGTGTCACAATATTCCATAGAAAAACATTTGAAATCAAAGAAAAAAAATTTATTGTCACCCTAATGTATATATACGGTTTTAATGTATTACATAAATGTATTTATTGCTTTTAGCTATAAAATACACTGTTTCAAATTAAACCCCCTATATCTTTGTAGAAAATAAAAATAGGGTTTTTATTTCAATTTGCATTTGTAGTATCATAATTTTATTATCATATATAAAATTATCAACAAATTCGTATGAGTGACGCCATTTAAAACATGCTGAAATATGTTTGTAAATAAAATAAAACAAAATTAAGTATTTGTATATAATCCCAGAAGTATAAATTTTACGTGTTAATATATTGCCATTCATCAGGTTAATGTTAAATAATTCACGAATTTTAACTTGGACGGCAATTGAAATTATTAAGAAATGGGTGACGAAGGGGGACGAGATTTTATGTTTTTCTTAATCTTCGTAATTGCAAAAATTTTAAATCAAAATTTTAGGTATGTCTTTTTTTTATCTATTTTTTAAAGTCAACTTGAATTTTTACTTCTAAATAATTTTACTTTTTTCTTTTGTTTATATTCAGAATAACGACACATATGTAGCACATGAGATAATATTTTTAAGAAAATACTGTGTAAACATAAATCTGATTTAGAGAAATAATTCAAGAACTCTTAAACGGTAAACTCAATTATTTAGATAGTGGGCTATTGAAATTCTTCAAAGTCGATCCATTATTTCTGGTACCTCCTATACGTACAACTTCCGGGAATTGATATTTTTGCCACAAATACCAATGCTTTTTCATGAAATTTGTAAACCAAAATCACTGTACCAAACTTCGTTGAAATTGGTTCATATTTGACCATAACTTTCAAACAAAATCTTCTGTCAAAACTCTTAAATGAGATAAAAACCACTAATGACAATTTTATGATTAATGATTATATTTTATTAAGTGTTTTAATTTTGTTTACGGTTGCTTGCAAAAAGATTTCCTTCCACGTTTATAAAGGAAAAACGTAACAATATTATTAAATTTACTTAGTTTTTCCATATTAAGGACTGAAATTTTATAAATAGTGCGTAAATATTTTCTTGTAACTTAATAAATATGCAATGATTTAAATATTTTTTTAACCCTATACTATGTTAGAAAAAAATTACACATGTAATGTAGGGGTCATATTTTGACCCCACATTTTTTAATTGAGAAAATTCTAATGTTGTACATTTCAAAAATATTTTTAAGTCTTGTGATCAATGCAATATGTTGTAGTTAGAGTAATTGTGTGTCGGTGTAACGGAGAAACAGGTTTTTTGCAAGTTATGCACTCAATAAAGGTCTTTTTTGACGCTCAAAATTTGCACCTTTTCCGTTTTGTTCTGATCACAAAGGGTTTTTGTTGTGTCTCTTTCTACAACCATGCGTTATTTTTTGGCGTTTTGTCGATCATTCTTATTTTGTTTGTTTTGTTGTCATGTAAAACACACAACATTCCAATAGGAACAAGGGGTACTTCTCTCAGACAGTAAGTTGCATCAGATTCCATTTTGAAACTCATTGAAAGGGACGTTTTAACTCCGACTCTGAACGGCAAATGCATTAGTTAGATAAGAATGGCTAGCTGAGTTATGAGGTAAACCGCTTTTTTGAAAATTTTAATTTTTTTTCAAGTGGGTCTGGCAAGGGATCGAACTTGGAACCTCTGATATGCTAGGCGGATGACTAATCGCTATACTATGGGGGTTTACAAAAAACAAATGCATAAAAATGCATATTACATTGTATATATTTTATTCATATTACAAAAAAGATAGAGGGTCATAAAATTACCCCAACATTATACTTGCAATAAAGAATTGTCTAAACGTAAAATGGTGATAAAACTAATTGAATTCAATATATTTCAACAATTGGTGAACTGAGTAGTAAGAACTTTCAAATATATTCCACCAGCTAGAAATACGGTAATGTTAAATACGATTTGGGTCATAAAAAGACCCCAACATCATAGCAGGGTTAATAGAAATAAACATATGTAAAGAATCATAATATTTTGTGCAGAAATGGATAATCAACAAAAGGTGAGAGCAAAGTATTTGTTGGATTTTTATGGCTTTAAATAAAGCATTTAAAGTTTTTTTTTTATTATTCCCCTATTTTTTTTATAAACGAATTCTTATTGGTTAAATCTTCAGTAACCCCAACAATACTCCCAGAATAATCTACATAAACTTTCTTATAGTACCTATATTTTTTTGTTACGGAGAAAATTTCTGAGGGGAATTAAGGTAATATTTCTTAAAAGAAAGATGCACCTTAGTATACATGCATACAAAGACAAAAGTGTATTATAGGATAGGAGGGATAATTTCATATAGATAAATATTTTTCTTGCCTTCATTGTGCATATTATAAACTTGTATTTGTTGGATTTCCTGTTCCAAATCGAAGTTTATATTATCTACTTGTTTATCTGTTTCTATACATTCTTGTTTTTCATTTTGCATGCATTGTTGTTCAAAATTTGTTATAAGCTCTTTTACGGAGACTTTAACGTACTCCTCCTCCTCCTGTGGTTGGGAAATACATGTGGAAGAGTCGTTATTAGATATATGATTTGTAACGCTCTCTTTAATAGTATTTCTGTTATTTTTTTGTTGCGCTTTCAGTTTAGCAGCTTCTCGTTTCTCTTGTATCAATTCCTCCTGCTCTATTTGTTTTGTAAACTTACGAAATAAATCTTCGTACTGTTGCAGTTGTTGTCGAACACTTACTTTCTCTGTATTTTCATTTGTATCTTCTGATTGATTATCACAGAATCTTTTTGCTTTTAGATGTAGTTGTTTTATTTGCTTATCATGTAATTCTTGTATGGTATTATCATATATAACTTGAGTGCTTATAGGTATCGGCGATAATCTGAGCTCCGGAGATTTTACTAGATGATTTACAAACTGATGCGATTCCGTAGGAAGCATATGTTTAGAAGACTGTGTGGCACATGCAGTGTATTTAATGGTCGCCTCCTTCATATCATTCTGGATTAAATTTATCAACTCGGTGTCATCTACTCCATTGAAATTTTCACATGTTTCTAATGCTTCTTTTATATGTTGCTGAATTTGCTTCACTTCAGTTGTTGCCAGATTAGTCTCAACAAAACTTTGAGGTTCAGACTCTACAAAATTTGCTTATTATACATATGTATATACATTAGAGTGGGTCAATTTGTGAGTAATAAAAAAACCTCAAATGGTTGTCACAGTTGTAATCTACGACAAATTCTATGAAGGTCTGCCCAAGAAACCATGGGTCTACAATGAAAATAGAGCTTCCGAGTTTTAACATCATTCGAACTAAAATTGCGAATTTTTGTTATGGCTTAAATTTATTTTCAGATTCGATGAAGTTAATAAGAGCCATATCTTATAACTCCCAAAGTTGGCCATCTCGGTTATTTTAGTGTAAAATGAGCAATGTTTACGATTGAATAATTTTGGAACTCAACGAAGTTTTTCGAAGTTTGCCCACTTTTCTTTTTAAATAACACAACTGTTAGGATTTGTTGTATTTATACTTATAATATTGTACTGAGCATCACTGGTTTAGACCCATTATCTATTGTGCAAACCTTCTAAAGCTTGGTCGACGAAAAATTGACACATGCTATTAAACATGGGCAGATTGTTGAAAATATACTTGAGTCTACAGACGATTCTTGCTTTTAGAAAAAGTAAGCTTACATTTTTTTTAAAATACTACCGAAATTCCAAAATAAATATTTAGAATAAACCTACTACATAAAAAAAAATATATTGAGAATTAAAGTGTCCCAAAAAGTTAAAATGAATTTTACAGAAAGACGTTCCCCAAATTTTTTACATTTGACCATAATAATCCAAATACAAAGTTTCATTTAGATCGGATATCGGGAAAGCGTGCCGACTTGACACCAACGTTTGGACATGCCAGTTATATAGGATAAATAATTGGTTTCTTTAAATGATTGAAAAAAATTTCCACTTAAAATACATTTCCAAAAAAGTGTTTAACAGCATGATAAGCTTTCCAGCGAGATATTTTACTTTAAAATCGGTTGAAAACCTTCCAAATTATTAGGGTTTTCCAAAATATCCTACATCCTTGAAGACTCTTCTGAGCATATGTAATAAAAAATATTTTTTTTTTTTTAATTTACTAAGTTTGACTTTTTTAAACCTCAAGATATTTAAATATCCATTTTGATTACAACAATGGGCTAACGTTAAGTTTATTTGTCATACCGTTTTCAAAACTACTTTTTTTGTTTTTCCAATAGTTTGTTAAACGAATTCGAAAAAAAAAACTAAAAAAGTGTCAGAGTGTTAGTAAAAAGTCCTGCAAAACTAGATCAATGTCGCTAACAGTTTAGACGTACCTGTGTCTTATGCTAGAAATACAATCACGGCTACAGGATACAACCTGTCAAAATTAGATTACACGCATTGAAATGGGAATAAATTTTTAGCGTCGGCACAGCTACACGACTACCGACCTCCGTTGTAGCTGTAGCCAATATTAAACTAATTTCTATTTTTATTGGCGATTTTTTGTGCTGTCAACACCATAGAATATTGAAATAAATGAGCGATTTAAGCCACTTAACTTTATTTACAATAAATACGATAAAGGAAATTGAAATAAACAATTTATATACTTATGTGCTAGAGCTTCGTAGTTTAGGTTATATAAAAGCCAAGTATGTCCTGTATAAAATCTATTATTTAAAAAAGCATACTTATATCTATGTTGTTTTGAGATATGCGTATTTTTATTAAAAAGTGTCGGTTGTAAAAATAATTTTTTAGGGTCTGGGCTCTTAATCCATTATAAATCGAAGAATAGGTATATATCATTTGAAAGTATTCTTAGTAGTTTTTGTTTGATACCAAAAAAAGGTAATATCGGATATAAGTTTCTAAAGTTATGCCCTATAATTCATAAAATTTAAAAAGCTCATAACTCTCAATCTATAAGTGATTCCACTAAAATCTTTCTATTAGAATTTTTTTATTTATATATACTATCAGGTACATGAAACCCGTTATATCGGAGGTTGATTTGTGTAATTTCTGTCAAAATATAAATCGTTATTTTGCCCATCTTATAAATGCGATATTGGCATCACTCATAAACAGCTGTTTCTATTGTAGACATTTTTATTAATTTTTTTTATTAAATTTATTAATTTTTCTATCTGTTGGCTTTTGTTTTATTTGGTAAGTTTATTTTACTTTATTTATTATTAATAAAAAAATTTCAGCCATTATTTAAAAAAAAAATAAAAATGTTTATGGTTCAAACGTCAAAAATCTATATCAGCTGTTTTCAATGCAGCTGCCGTCTTAAAAATAATTAAGTAGCTGACTACAAGGCGACTTACATGTTTTTATTGTTATATTTTCATTAAAATTCATACATTTTCACAAATTAACCCTTGCGTACCCATTGGCTATGCATGTGAACTTTTTAGTGCCCATGAGTACGAAACGGTTGATTTGTATGAAAATGTATTTAAAGGCGCCTTTGAACGATTTTTTTTAATTTTCATTGAAATATAGCAATAAAAACATGTAATTTCTGGTACTTTTGTGAAAAATTTAATATTTTAACAATTTTGCTGTTAGTACAAGGGTAAGTAACATCCGATTTTAAAATTCGAATATACATATATTTCTGCCTATTGAAGCAATAATAATTTCAGTTTTTCTTGTAAAAAGTGCTGATATATACAAATTCACGTGCTTTTTTATAATTTTGTTGAAAATTGAGTTTTTGTCGAAAGGTATGGCTAAGCCGTAAGAGATATTGATCTAATTTGTAATAAACTGCAGGAACTTTTTTCGAATTCGTTAAACAAACAAATACAAAAAACAAAAAAGAATTTTTGAAAACGGTATGAAAATTGTTTTCGAACTAAACAAAAGTGACTTAACGTTAGCCCATTGAAACCAAAATGGATATTTAAATATCTTGAGGTTTCAAAAAAGTAAAAAAGTCAAACTTATGTACAGTGGAATCACAATAGAGTGAATTAATTCGTGCAAGGCCTGTTCACTCTATTGAAAAAGTTCACTCTAAAGAGTCTATAAAAAAACACCTTTTTATATAAAAAACATCTATATTTATTAAATATTATTATATAATTACAAAGAAGTAAAGTCGTTTTCAAGAGTTTTTTGCTTTGTACAGGCATTTTTTGCTTTTTGCACCGCTAAATCGCAGAATTTATGCAAAACTAAAATATTTTCGTAATTGTTTGTGTAATTTTCTGCCCAGTCAATAGCTTTTTCAAAAATCTACACGGCCTGCGCTGCTGTAGTGTCTGGTTTGGCTACTGCTACTTCCTCGATGTCAGTGTCAGTCTCAAAAATGGCATCGGAAACGACTTCAGCAGAAATTGGAAATTTTGCAGAACAAAAGTTCACTCTATTGAGTTGGTATAGTTCACTCTATAGAGTAACTAATAAAATAAACAAAAAGAGAAGAAAATTAAAACAAAAATGTTTTCAAATTCAAGTGATATCCTAACTGTTTCATAAAAAATTATGTAAAAAAACTATAAAAGGTGCGTCTTTGTCAATTATGTATAAGAAAAACAAAAGTTCACTCTACTGAGTTGGGCACTGTTCACTCTATAAAGTAACTAATGGAAAAAATCGGGAGTTCGTAGTATCAAGTAGTTCATATTACCAAGTGTTCACTCTATTGCGATTGCACTGTATTAAAATATTTAAAAAGTCTTCAAGATGCAGAATATTTTGGAAAACCTTTAATAATTAGGAAAGTTTTCAATCGATTTTAAAGTAATATATCTTCTTGCAAAGCCCATTTAGTTCTCATTACCATGTTGTTAGACTTTTTTGAAAATGTATTCTAAGCATAATTTTTTTTAAACATTATTGTTCTCATATAACATGCTTTCGCGATATCCGGCCTGAATGAAACTTTGTATTTGAATTAGATGGGGTCAAATTTTAAAAAATTTGGGGTTTGCGTCTTTCTGTATTACAAAGTTTAATTTTCTCCAACAGAGGTGGGACACTCTAGTGAGTTTATATAAAAGAATATAAATATAAAATACCTTTAGGTAAAGACATGCTGGGAGCCTTCCATCCTTGTGGAATACTAGGTTTATAAGCCAATTCCCTTTGTGGATTAAAACCAGAGTTCCGTTGGTTTTCGTGCTGAACCTATAAATTTGTTTGAAATTATTAATAAATCTTTAAACAATTTTAGTTTTTTTTTAAGTACATTCATATAAATCCAAATTTACCAATCAGGGCTTATCGGATCAAATTACAGCACAAATAATTTAAGTACTAGGAGTTTCTAAAACCTATGAGGCCCTATGCTCCATTGGGAGTCAAAGATAACAGAAGAAGAAAAAAGTTTCTAAACCACCGAAATGAATTCTCATTTTGAATTTTTAAATAGACTTCACCAATGGTGTTCCATAAGTAAAGTTCAGAATGGAAAGAGTTTTTGGTCAATTACATGTATGTTACTGAAACTGATTGAGGTGAGTCCTACAAAAATAATAAATGTATGTATATTGATTTGCTGATCTGAGAAAGTTTAAAATCTCGATAATTAACACGGCTTTTAAGTATATGTCCATATACTTAAATTTTTTTTGCCGATATATATAGTACTTTCAATTTCATAAATTACACACCATCGTAACATTTTGCACCTTGAGGGAGGTCGTATTTAAATACATACATATATCTTTAAAGTTAGAGGAAGCATTAAAATCGTTGCTTAAATGAGAATATTTTTAGGGTATTGCTTTGTCGGTGCGTGTAGTGGCTTTCGGAAAATATGTTGAGATGCAAATGTAAGACATAAAAAAATAGACAATAAAAAATGAACTAAAAATTTTAAAATTTGTGATAGTTTTTGATTATTTACGTAAAACTCAGTGTAAGCCGATCTACACCATTTTCAATTGTAAATGAGAAAATTCCAATTGAAAATGAGAATTTACATTTGAAAATGAGAAAATTCCAATTGAAATTGAGAATTTTCATTTGAAAATGACAAAATTCGAATTAAAATTGAGAATTTCCATTTGGAAATGAGAAATTTCCAATTAAAATTGAGAATTTTCATTTGAATTTGAGAAAATTACAATTGAAATTGAGAAATTTCCATTTGTAATTGAGAAATTTTTATTTGAAATTGAGAATTTTTTATTTGTAATCGAGAAAATTTCAAATATAAATGAGAAATTTTCATCTGAAAATGAGTTTTTCATTTGAAATTGAGAAATGTGTAATTGAAAATGAGAAATTTCTTTCTGTAATTGAGAAATTTTTATTTTAAATTGAGTTTTCCATTTGAAAATGAGAATTTTTTGAATTGTAATTGAGAAATTTCTATTTGAAATTGAGAAATTTGTAATTGTAAATGAGAAATTTTCATTTGAAATTTCGAAAAACTCAATGAAAATTTCTCAATTTCAAATGAAAATTTCTCATTTTCAAATAAAAATTTCGTAATTACAAATGGAAATTTCTCATTTTCAATTAAACATTTCTCATTTTCAAATGGAAAACTCAATTTGAAATGAAAATTTCTCAATTATAAATGAAAATTTCTCATTTTCAATTATACTTTTCTTAATTACAAATGAAAAATTCTCATTTACAAATGGAAAATTCTTATTTTCAATTTAAAATTTCTCATTTTCAAATAAAATTTCTCAATTTCAATTGGAATTTTCTCAAATTCAAATGAAAATTCTCAATTTCAATTGAAACTTTCTCATTTTCAAATAAAAATTCTCAATTTCAATTGGAATTTTCTCATTTTCAAATGCAAATTCTCAATTTCAAATGGAAATTTCTCAATTCAATATGGAAATTTCTCATTTACAATTGAAAATGGTGTAGTCCGTGAGTTTGTCTTTAAGGTTAGAGTTTTATATATCACTACACCTCAAGGCACTGACTTGGTATCGACATTTGAAATATTGTACAAACTGAAAAATATTTTAATAAAATAAATTGTACATACATGTTGAACTGGAGCCTGATGTGAGGGATATTTTGGATAGTCGTCAGTTGTACAAGGCTTTCTATAACTGTCGTTAATTGTCTGAAGTGGTACACCACCTTGACTAGCATCATAGAGCTGCGGTGTTGGCGATGGCGTCAATGTTGAGGTTGGATAGGGCGACAACTTTTGTTCTTCGACAAATGCTGCACTGGCTGAACCAGAATTTAAAGCCGCTTCCCATGGAGTCTGGACCACTTTAAGACATGGCTTTGTATACTTCTCCAATAATTGTTCTTGATGCAAATTCAACTGAACACGATGTTTCGCTGCGTCAGTGTAAGCTGGCAGAATACTTGGGGAAGTTGATGGTCTGGGTTGTTGCTGATACTGATGGTAATCTGGAAGACCAGAAGGACTTTGAGCACCTACATTACATTCTTCGACTACCCATTTCTCGGAAATCTTACGACGTTTAGCAAAAAGCTCAGCGCCTGCTTTTTGTATTATTTATTTTAGTTTAAATAGGCGTTGTTCAATATTGTTTAATGAGCAATTAAGAGTAGAAATAGAGCGTTCAGCAAGCGTTGCACAAAGCGTTTTACATTTGAAATATGATTTTTATTTGTATATAAATAAGAAAAAGAAAAAATATGTATGAATGAAAGAAGATATCTACAATAATTAAAGTAGTAATATCAAAATATTTATTGTGTACTGTAATATTTATTTACAAACCGAGAATCCCTTATAGTAAACTTGAAAACAAACTATTTTTTGACTAAATTCGGCAAGGGTTACTAAATCTTTTTTTTACTTTAGTAAGAACATCAGTGTTTAATACTAATGTTATTCTAATCTCTAAAAAGTGCGAGTCTTACAATCCTGAAAATGAATGTTCTGGAGAGCGACCACCTGTATGGATTTTGTAAAGGTAGCTATAAAGAGAGCCTTCCTATCGAAAAATATATTATTTATTGTATTGGCTCTAGATGATTTTAAGGCGTTGGATGGATTGCAAACAATTAAGTAATTCTAGGCCATTGGTTCACCTTTAACCTTAAAGTTTTCAGATTAAACACTATCAAACCACTTATCTCTTACAGTAGTTACTTTATAATATTTTCCGGAAACTGTGATGCGTTTTCACCACATCTTTTATAGAAATGTTGGTATATAAACAAGTAAAACGTGATATTCTTGGTCAAGTTCTTATATTTGATACCGTTCATCACAGATGTCAAGACAAATTTACAAAATTTTCTTTCAAAGTTTTATCTGAGCCCAATTTTTGTACAGCAGTAATTTTTAGAGCCATATATGTGTAAGAAAAATGTGTAAGAAAATGAGATAAAGTAAAGTATGGGTTGAACCGTAGATAGCCAATATGTCCGAATATTTAGAGTACCATTTATGTTCTGCCAATCTCTAAGATAGGCCAAGTATCTTAGAAAGTATATTAATAATTGCGAATAATAGATGTTTGCTGTCATCTATGAAATAACATACATAAAACAGTCTTAACAAGAGATATCTAAAAAAAGTATTTTTGACAACAAATGCTATAAGTTTTGATAGGAATGCACCATCCATCACTTTATCATACGCCTTTGAAGTAACTTCTGATAACCTTGACTCTCAGTAAAGCATAGGACCTAACTAAAGCCCCAATACTTTTTTCGTCCAAACAGTAAATCTGTTTAGAAAAATGTTTGGCAGATAACAATGATCGACAGCGAAAATTAGATTCAGGTTAAACTATTTGTTTTATGTGTTATGGTTCCCTAAGTACAAAAATTCCTCAAATTTTAATTTCTTTTGTCAATTTTTTTAAACTACCTTGAATATGACTTAAAAAAATATAGCGATTTAAAAAAATATTTTTCATTTTGAATATAAACAAATTGTTAAAAATAGTTTTATTTTGTAAATATATATAATGGAAAAAGTTGAATTTTGTAAACCAGTGCAACCATGCATTTATATATTATGGAAAGACAGAAAAATCCTGTAGGAGTTAATTGTTAATTTAATTGATAAAAAATAGATATTACTACATTACTGGTTCATCTAAAAGTTAAATAATTACAAATCTTTCATTTACATGAATAATAACAGAAACTGACTCACACTTTGAGTCTTTTAGACTTCTAATTTTTGAAATAACTCCTAGGATAAACAAGCTTGAAATCAAAATTTTTTGAAAAAAATACGAAAAATACGAACCTCACCTTCTCCTCCCATAGGCCCATTTATTTTTGGTTTTGATTTTTTTGATGTAAACACTATTATCCATATTTAAGAGTATTATAAAGAAAATGGCAGATATGTATAATTTTTGAAATATCCTTGAGTCAAGGACATGATTTACAAAAACATTTTCATAAAAATCGGATAACCCGACATATAAAATGAGCCAAAACATGCTCAAAAAATCTTAAAAAAAAAACAAATTTGGACAGCCATAAAATCTGAACCAAAGCGAAATTTAAAGCTCTTTAAATTGTATGAGGTAAGAGATACAAAATTTCGTCGAAATCGGAGATCTTATGCGTTATGAGCTATACAAATTTTAATACACACGCATCTATGGGAATGATTATTTTGACGGCATCACAGCTACATGTCTACACGACCACTGTTGCAGATGTAGCTAGATTAAACTAATTTATATTTTTCTGGGAGGCAAAAATTATTCAAATAAAAAAGTTTAATTTATTACAAAGTATGCCGTTCTTGATGATTTTTATCGGTAGTTTTCAAAATTTTAAATTTTTATTAAAAGTGGAAATTTAAAATTTTTATATTAATTTTTTTTTAATTTTGCCATTTTGAAAACTTTCCATTTTTTTTATAAAATATTTATATTTTCCTATTTTTAAAGGAAATTTTAAAAATTTCCAATTTTACAGAAAATCTTTCATTTTTATGGAAAACTTTTAAAATTTGTCTTTTTTTGAAAATTTCTCATAACTATAGGAAATTAAAAAAATTTTCCATTTCAGTGTTTTCAGCCAAATATTTAAGTACATGGTTACACGACGACGATTGTATCCAACGTCAATTGTAGTCGCCTACTGTCTTTTAATGCATTATATGTGTTGGGAGTTTAAAACTAAAAAAATAATCTATTTTGACGATGATCTTTGTTTCTCGATCTATGAACTTGGACTCATTTATCATTATTTGAGCTCTATTTTATAATACTTTACCTTTTCCTTTTTGTGTTTCTAACGCTGTTACCACTTCTGCACTTACATCTGGCGACAGGAGACCAGTCTCAGTGTTTAATGATTCACGTAATGAATTTATATCGCGTATTTGACCATGAGGATTCATTAAAAATTTGAGTGGGACATGTTCATGGTGATTTACATTTATCAGGTTGTCTTCTTCATCCGCTTCAGCAAATTCATCTTGATTGGTAGTTACATCTATATTTTCAGTCTCTTCACATTTTGGAGCATTATTGGTAAAAAAAGCGACAAATTTATTCTAAATATTGTTTATATACTTTTTTTCTGTAATAATTACAATACCAATGTGTACCGAGCCTTTACAACAAAAGAGTCATAATATCTGAGTTGAGCAAATCGAAATATTCAATTACACTTTTACATAAATACATATTTTATAAATAATAAATATATAGCATCAGTTACTTGAGCAGTCACGGGCAAACAATTAATTTTTACTACAAATCATGGAACCAGTATTGCCACGACGACAAATTTGAAAAAAATTGTATATATATAATTCCCCGACAACATTCCACTTGGAACAAGGGGTACTTTTCTCATACAATGAGCCGCATCCGATTCTATTTTTGACTCATTGAAAGGGACCTACGTTTTAATTCCGGCAAATGCATTAGTTAGAAAAGTTTTACATAGCCTTGTACTCAATAACCAATGGCTAGCTTAGTTATAAGCCGCTTTTTTGAAAATTTATTTTTTTCAAGTGGGTCTAAGCGGGGATCAAACTTGGGACCTCTGGTATGCTAGGCGGATCCAGAAAAACTGAAAGTCGTTTTACCAAAGGACGTACCCCCAAATTTGTTACATTTGACCCCAATAATCCAAATACAAAGTTTCATTCAGATTAGAGCGTGCCGACTTGATGCCAAAGTTTGGACATCCCAGTTATATGGGATGTCGAAATATATGTTGTTTCTTCAGATTTCTTCAAAATGTTTCTACTTAAAATATATTTTGAAATACATTTTTAACAGCATGCTACAGATAACAAAATGAGCTTTCCAACGAGACATAAGACATCAAGGTTTCCTTGAAGACGCTCCTGAACATATGCAATAAACAATTTATTATTTTTAATAAATTTTAAAAAGTATGACTGGTTTTCCTTTTTTGAGACCTCAAGATATTTAATTATCCATTTTTGTTGCAATAGGCTAACGTTAAGTCACTTTTGCATAGAACAAAAAAAATTCATACCGTTTTCAAAACTGTTTTTTTTTGGCTTTTTCAATAGTTTGTTAAACGAATTCGAAAAAAAACAAAAAAAAAGTTTTAGGATGGTAGTAAAAACACCCAGATTAGTACAAAGAAAGAATTAAATCGATATCTCTTACGGCTTAGCCGTACCTGCGACTTAAAGTCAAAATATATGGACAAAAAGCCAATTTTTTACCGAAGTTATAAAAAAGCACATTCATTGTTATATATTAGCAGTTTTTATAAACAGAACTATAATTATTATTGTCTCGATAGGAAGAAATATTAGTATATTTCAGCAGTCATATTATACATAAATAAGTAGTTATTTGTCAATTTAAAACTAGAACTATTTTTAGCCTATGGGTACGCAAGGGTTAATTTATAAAAAAATGTAATTAAAGACTTCTTTGAACTTCTTTGAATAATATAATAGAAACATGTAGTTTTTAGTACCTTTTTGAAAAAAAAATTGAATATTTTAAAATTTTTACTTTTGACCCTGGTATTAATAGGGTTAATGACATAAAATATTTTGGGAAACCCTTAATAATTAGGAAACCTTTCAACCGATATTAACGACTAATATCTCGTTGGAAAGCTCATTTGGTTATCTGTAGCATGCTGTTAAAAATGTGTTTAAAAATATATTTTAAGTATAAACATTTTGAAGAAATCTGAAGAAACCCCTCAGTATTCCCATATAACTGGGATGTCCAAACTTTGGCGTCCTGATATGTAATCTGAATGAAACTTTGTATTTGAATTATTAAAGTCAATTGTAACAAATTTAGGGGGTACGTCTTTTAGGTACAACGATTTTCTGTTTTTCTGGGACACTCTAATGTATATGAACTGTAGTCAAATATAGACCGATTGTCACAAAATTTTATACACAGGCAGGTATAAAATTAAGTACCCATAGCTGTTATAGTATATTAGCGTTGAGGTGACTTTTCCATTTTTTAACTAATAAGTTCGCCGTGGTATAGCAGGTTAGCCATCCGCCTAGTATACCAGAGGTCCCAAGGTCTATCCCCGGCCAGACCCACTTGAAAAAATAAATTTTCCACCTCATAACCTCTTAAGACCCTCGGTACACATATGTGTAATTCATGTATTTTCTTATTACTTTTTTACTTTCTTAATGATCTTTAATTTGAATTTGTATACAAGGTGTCAATAGATGACACGGTTTGCAAATTGCAGTTTGAAAGATTAGATCAAATGAAAAAATAATGTATTTTTAAATTTGCATTGTCTCGAAAGCTATTTTGATATTATTCGATTTTTTGATCTCTGATGTCGATGATTTCGAAATTGTATGAACTAGGAGAATGTTATACCAGGGACCGCAAATAACAGTTATTTTTGAAAATGTGACCCAAAAAAATCTTCATGTTAGAGGCATGGAACACCTATAGTTTCATATACCAATAGATTCATATTAACAAGCTTATGAAGAATGTTGAGTGATCTTCGAAAAACGATCCCAATTCAACAGTTAACGGTTATTTTTCAACGGAAGAATAAAAGTTGATTTAAAACTGTTTTATTTTTCCGTCAAAAATAAAACTCATTTTAGGAGTTTAATTTTTTCCGTCAGAAAATAAAACTCATTTTAGGAGTTTTATTTTTCCGTCAAAAAACAAAACTCATTTTAGGAGTTTAAGTTTTTCCGTCAGAAAATAAAACTCATTTAAGGAGTATTATTTTTTCCGTCACAAAATAAAACTCATTGAAAGTTTTATTTTTTCCGTCACTCATATTTTTATTTTTTTTTTAATAATATTTTGTTTATTTATTCATAAAGTGATAGTAAAACATATAAAAAGCGGAAAAATAAAACTCCTCAAATGAGTTTTATTTTTCGACGGAAAAATTAAACTTTTCAAAAGAGTTTTATTTTTTGACGGAAAAATAAAACTCCTTTTTTAACAGTTTCACCCGAACTTTTATTTTTAGGTTCAAAAATAACTGTTTAATATGGAGTTTTTTCATTTAACTCACAAAATAACTGTTATTTAAGAACTTATTTGATAAAACTTATAACCCTTACGGTCCCTGGTATATACAAAATTTCACCGAAATCAGAGATCAAAAAATCAAATAGAATCAAAATAGCTGGCTTTAAAAGGGCATTATTTCTTAATTTTGACTTAATCTTTAAAAAAAGCAGTGTTCTACAGACTAAAATTAAGTTGGGGTGTCTCGAGGGTTTTCTGTGTCATTTTGACGTACTTACTTTGTAATTATTTATTAAAACTTGCGAAAAGCAATAAAAAATACATTTTTAAATTAAGAAAATTAATAACACTTTTTCTATATACTATGTATTTTTTTAAGCTTAAATAACCAATATAAAAAAGGTGGGAATCCTAGTCCCTTTTAATGAGTCTAAAAATAGAATCGGATGCAGCTCATTGTCTGAGAGAAGTACCCCTTGTTCCAATTGGAATGTCATGGGAATTATGTATGTACGTATGTAGTTCATTCATACATATGTGTATAAATGTATTGATCTTTATGGATGATATTTTAAAAATCAATAAAACCACTAACGTCGATAAATGAAGCATAGCCGCGAATAACGTTGTAAGCGACAAAATTAAAATTGTTCGCAATTCGTAAAAAACGTTTTTAAAGTAGCAGGCAATATATAGATAATTTGTTTTTCTAATTGTATTTTGATAGCGATAAGGTGCATAATTTTGGCTGATTTGGTGATTGAGCAATGTAAAAGAGTCAAGTTAACTGTAATCTGCAAAAAAACAGGTTTTGTAAAAATCGGCTTTTAAAACGTTATTCGCGGCTATGCTTCAAATGTTTATGTGCTTTCTCTAGCCTCGAAACATTAAGCACAACCCTCGTGTCTGTGCGTTGCAAGATAATTTTGTTAACAATCTGTACTATAATTGTATAATTTTGTTTTAAGCGCTGTTATATAAAATTATCTTACAAAATATATCTTCTACATAGGTTTTTAGTATAAAAAATAATCTTAAAGTTCTATTGAATCTGCAAAAACCAAGTTTCTGCAGATTCAATGAATCACTGAATAAACTCAAACCTTCTAGCTTGTTGGTGAGAAAAATTCAAAATTGATTACTTGTATATATAAATAAACTTATATATATAAAAGACAAAAAATATTCATAATATTCACCAAAGGAAATAGCTTACAGTATTTATCGCATACAAGAAACTTAAAAAATCCACGAAAAAAGTTTCTTATAAGAGTTTCTTTCTTATATATTATTATTTTATATAAGAAATTTATTTCTTATATAAAAAGATATGGCTATAAGAAATTTGTTTCTTATATGAATATACGATCTTTTTTTTCTTTTCATGTATGTATGTAAATATAAAATTAAAACAGATCATGAGTGAACTCAAAAAAGTCAAGTTTGTGTTTCTCTTTTCTTAACTTTTTCATCTAACTCCCTAATAATTTCGGTCCATATGTTACTAGTCATCCATGCCTTTTTATTATATTTGTATGGAATCGGAACTTTTTTTCCACGGAAGCATCTTGGTTGTTTATACTTTCCTATAGAATAGAAGAGTGATGTTATCCTGTGTTTTGGGGACTTAGTCCACTCTGTTGACTTCTTCCGTATCCATAAGTTCTATCCGACAGTGCCTTATAAAATAGACCGGTTTCTTCTGCATTATTAATTTCATTTAATTCGTGTTTTGCTAATAATGCAGGCAACACCTTTCATTCGAAGGTTTCATCAAACACTGTCTTTAAAATCAGATATATTCAATTGTATGGTGTTTAAAAAAATGTTCTTTTATAAGTTTTTCTTATAATCGTTTTTCTTATTATTACTAAAAAGTCAAAATGTTTCTTATATGCGTTTTGTTCTTATATGAGATGTTCTTATATCCGATAAATACGATCCACATCTGTAGTGCGATTCACCAACTTTTAAAACTTTCAAAAGGTTTTACCATTAACAACACATTTTGATGTTTGCCCTAACCACTAACTTATTTTTAGCCGGTTAAGTTGTGTGGCAACTTTGTCAAAATAAGAGAAATGCGCAAAAAATAATTTGATGATAGATGAATACTACTATCAAAAGAAGCCGGGCGTCTGCTGAGTAGCTAAGTCATATGGTTGACTTATATTTGTATATTTGAATAGCAGTGTGGGTAATTTTGTTGCTAAAATTTTTAAAAGAAACGATTGTGGTTAGAAAAGTGTAGTGAATCGCACTACAGGTCTAAGGAAAAGCATTTTCGTGATTATACCTTTAAATCATTCAAAATACATTTGCTAAGCCTTTGACACTCTAATGATTAGAGTCTAATCATAAGAGTCTTATAAATATGTCACTTATGCAGTAAAGGTTCGATATGTTTATATATATATATATATATATATGTATATACATATACATATATTAAGGACATGTATGACAGTATGTGTAAATATTTTAGAAAATGGGTATATAAACATAACAGTTAAAATAATTAATTTTTTGTTTCCATGTATTATGTTTGCAAAAATAAATTTACTTAAATTTGATTTAAAAATTAACTAGTTAAATGTCACTCATGCAGTAAAGGTTCGATATGTTTATGTATATATGTATGAAGTACGTATGTATAAGACTGTGTGTAAATATATAAGCAATTTTAAAAGTCTTAAATACGACAGTTAAAATAAATAATTTTTTGTTTGTATGTATAACTGACAAATGGTTAAATTGTAATTTATCTCAAAGACTAGTCTAATCTTGAATCAAAACAAGTAAGAGTAAAATTTTCGGTCGAATCTTATATGTATGTATGCGCCTAGGCGCTTTAAAAAAAGGACAATTACATTTACCAAATCGGGACTTGTTAATCATTCTGTAAAAATTAAGTTTAACTGAAAATTTGCTACAGAATAAAATACCTTTTTTTGCAAAAGTGAAGAACGTAGAATAAGTAACAGAAGGAAGAAAGTATTATAGGCTGTCAACCCCGAGTGGTTTTTGTATTTTTGTAACCTGCATATGTATGTACATTAGGGTGCACCTCATTTTACGAAAGTGCGAAATGTTCTACGTAACATAAAAACAAGTTGTGCAATTTTTTTTTTAATTACATAAGGGGAACACGTGCCGCATCCGCCCAGAAAGTGTTAAAGTTTTTTGTATGGGAAAAAATGGGAGCATTTTCGGTTTTGCCCAAATTTTAACAACTTTTTTACATAGAAAATTTCTGGGAGGAGTTTTGGTTCAATTACGCACTATCGAAAATAAGGTGCACTCTTATGTACATACATCTGTCACAATAAATGGTAATGGCTTAAGTTGACATTTTTATTTTTATTACATATTTTTATTTTCTTCTTCTTCTATCACTCAGCTAAATTTCCAGTATTTAACCTATAAAAACTAAACGCATCTATATTTCAACTTAATAGCCCATTCACACTATACTTTTTAAGTCGTTTTCGATGTTGAAAGCTCGACCGTTCACACTTTACTTTTTTGGCATTTACCTCGTTTTCGTATTTTCAAACACTTCCTAAAGTAAAATTATTGAACCTATTTTGCATTATTAAACTTAAGATAATTTTTTAAGATTTTCACAGAATCTAAATTTATGTTTTATATTATCTTTAAAAAATGTTGGTTTTTGTAAAATTTTCAGTTTTTTTTTTTAGTTTTTATTTTCATAGTTGTTAAAATATTTATATTACTGTATCGTATGTGAAATATATGAGTTTTCATTAAAAACTCGTACATAGGAAGTTTTCGTTTTGTTTGTAAAAACTTGAGTTTTTGATACTGTTTTGGTTCGAAAACTACTTAAACGAGTTTTCAAGCTTAATGTGAATAGGCTTTAAATAAGTATTTTTGGAAAATAATACACAACAGTTATTTTTCAAAGAAATTTGTATGCGGTCAACCCTTATTGTTGTTCGAATGCTAAAAAAAATAATCCCTTGAAAATTTTAGGTCAATCGGATGGGGGCAAAGCGTACCCATGGCACGCCTAAAATTTGCAAAATACTTGATTTTTTACTTTAATTGTAAATAACTTAAATAATATTTTAGATTCAAAGTTTTGCCAAAATAGTATCAAATTTAATTAGTTTTTTTTATTAAAAAATTTAGCTTTTTTCTCAGGTCGGATCAAAAAACATTTTTTTTAATTTTTGAAAAATTTTGTTCAACAAATATTACCAGTCATAAATTACCGTTTTAGGTCAGGCTAGTTGAGTAGGAGGAACGCATTTCCTAGTCGAAGTCACACGTATTCTTATTCTCTTTAATTTATTCTTCTCTGAGAATATTTTTTTCTCATTTTACGGTACGTTGCAGTGTTGCCACGACAAAATTATTTTTGTAACCAAATTTTCATATAAAACTAACCAAGTTGGGAAAAAAGTAACCAAAATTTGAAATGTCGATATCTTTAAAGTAAATTCAGTGTGAAATTTTTCGACTTAACGCTAAAGATCTGAACAAACTGTTATATAGAAAAATTAGGACTTTCAATTCTATTTGAGCATTCAAGTCTTTAAATAACAACGATTACAATATGTAACAGTCGTAGCTGTGCGCCTATTTGTAGCTCCTTAAACGAGGTAAAATTAGTAGAGTAAAATTGCATCATTAAATAGAATTGGTACATTTTAGTGCGAACGTCTAATAAGCTCTGTAGTGCGATTTTTCAACAATATGTTTAGTTTCTTTCGACAAACATGTGTAACTATACAAACAATTTCGCAATTTATGTATTTTTATGTATTTATGTATTTTTTTTTCTATATTGGTTATTAAGGTGCCACCCTAACACCTAAATAACCAATATAGTAAATATATATATATATATATATATATATATATATATATATATATATATATATATATATATATATATATATATATATATATATATATATATATATATATATATATATATATATATATATATATATATATAAATATAATAAATAGTAATATAATTAAAAATCGAAATATATAAATTATAAAGTAAAGGTGTTCTAATAGTAATATCGATCTTGAAGAAAATCGTCGAAGTTCACTTTTATGAACTTTCCCGATAAAAGTAACCAAAATGAAAACAAAGTACACATGTACAGGTAAAAAAAGTAACCAATTTTGGTTAGAAGTACACAAAACGGCAGCACTGGTACGTTGTATGAAAAAGTATTTTATTTATAAAGGGTGGATTAGTAGAAATTAGCGTGAGGCTGCCCTAACGGTCAATTTAACGTCTGACTTTAAAACAGTTATTGAACAACTTATAAACTTAAGACGTGCCATATGATTTAGACGTAAACAATCAAAATAAAATATTTGCCGCTTGAACAATTTGCTAAGTTGTAGCCGGCGTTATACTTTTTGCACGGGCAATCATTTGCCTGTACTAATAAAATTAGTATTTCGTCGTTCATATTTCTATTTATAAAATTTATTTCAAATTTTACTTTTTTATTTTCCACTTGTATTTTTATTTTGTTGACTTGTTTGATTTGTTTATATTACACAGCTGATATTATGGTGTTTTCAATAATGAGATATACGAACGAGTTACAGCTATTTTAGATTTTTTTTAGTCGCGGCTTTTTCGAATTTTATATTTATTAAAAACAACATTAATAGAGCAATTATGGGCTCTACCGAATAGACATCTTTTTTATATTGAAGTATCTATATATAGGGTGGGGCATTAAAGATGGGTGATTTAAAAGTTTAAAATTAAAAATTCTATAAAACAAAGACTTTAAAATTTCGCAAAGTAAAGTAATACTTTTTTGGTTAGAAGTAGAATATTAGTCTTTTCGTATTTATGACACAGCGGACCTTACACTCCAATCTGACTTAATTTTGAATGTATGTGGTAGTATCTCAGCAATGAAATCACAAATTTCTTCTTTCTTAAAATGCTCAATTGTCTCAGGTTTGTCGGGATAACTCTTCTTTTTAACAGAAAATAGATCAACAGTGTCAAATCACAGCTTGTCACAGGATTATTGGTATTACCATTTCGGCTATCAAACGTTCGACTTATTACAGATTATAAAAATTCCTTTTTTTAATGTATCAAATTGTGTAAAAAAACAGATAATTTATGGAATATATTGTATAAAAAATTAACTACAAACTTCGTTCATGTAAATTCTGCTATGAGTTCAGTATAATTATAGAACTATATTTTGCGTTTTTACAATGTATTTTTCATTTATCAACATATTGACAACACTCTTGATTAATGTCACTTAAGAACTTAAGGATTTTCTATTTTTAACAGATTCAGATGTTAAGGTAAAGTGTCAGCAGAATTCACTAACTGCTTTACACACAATAGAAACGATCAGCTCTGACGTTCCGTTAAGGCGGCCTCACGCTAAGTTCAACTAAACCATGCTTAAGAATAATAAAGAAAAATTCAAATTAGAAAAATAGAGTTTTCTAAAAACTTCTAACACATTTTTTACGAAAGAAATAATTTTTTCTATAGAAAAAATAAAACAAAATCTTTAAAAAAGTCATTTAAGTTTATTTAGATAGAAACAATTCATTTAACGCACATTTTTCCTTACCTAAATCTTGTACAACAATTGCGGTTATTAAAATAAGTATATTTTTTTCCTACAAAGAATGCACAGAAATATCGAAAAGATCCTTGACATCATCCTTTTTTAACATCATATTTAGAAAAAAAAACGATACTCCGCCTTACTCGCCGTTTCAGCGGCAACTGAATAAAATATGTGACAGCGCATAGAGAAAGGGACCTAAGGGTAATAAAAAAAGGTAAACAAATATATTGTGCCTTTCTGTTTCGTTCACTTATGTTATTGTATAATGCTAGAAACACAATCACGGCTACGGGCTACAACCTGTTAAAATTAGGTTACACGCATTGAAATGGGAATACATTTTTAAGCGACGACTACCGACCACCGTTGTAGCTGTAGCCAAGATTAAACTAATTTCTTAAGTGTGCGAAATGTTTTGGTTCATAAAAGAAACAAACATATTCTAAGTAGAAACATTTTGAAGAAATCTAAAGAAACCCCTCAGTTTTCCCATATAACTGGGATGTCCAAACTTTGGCGTCAAGTCGGCACGCTTTCCCGGTATCTGATCTGAATATAACTTTGTATTTGGATTATTGGGGTCAAATGTAACAAATCTTTTGATACAACGACTTTTACTTTTTCTGGGACACTCTATTATACATATATAAATCACGGCAGAAAACATTTGTATGTTTAGAAAAGTGTAAAATGCTAGAATTATTAAACATTTTTGACAGCAGTGCTTTTGTTCCTAAAAATATTGTTCGGAGGATCAAGAATCGGAGATACTCTGTATCTCAGATTCTTTCTTTAAAGTTTGTTAAGCAGAGCTATTAATACTGATGCAATTTTCAATTGGTTTAAGTTAATACTTTTTAAATATATATATTTTATATTTTTTATTTTGGTCATACCAACTAATTTTAGTTAGAATTTTGTTTTTTGGTTACAAATAACTTTAATATATGTATGTAGATATACAATTTCTTATCATATATAATATTCGACATATCTATTTATTTTTTTTTAATAAGTACTTTATGGGATTTTTTAAAAAATTAATAATAAATTGTTTGTCCGTTTTAGTTGATTAAAATGAACTAGATACATATGTTTATAAAAGATATGGTCAAATGAAGACAGATTAAATTATATATGGTTATTGGAGTTTCTTTACACCTATGGTATAGGATAGTGTACGGTGTAAATATATGTGTAACTTGGCCATGTTTAAGATTGTGTTAATTAGTATGAAAATGTTTTATTTAAAGCACTTATTAGGATATGTTAAAGATGATTCCCAGCAAAAAATTTTACTTACCAAGATGCTATTAAAAAACATATTAATATATAGTTAAATATGTATGTTTACAAAACTTCAATACATATTTTTTATTTTATGAAACAGTAGCACTTTAGCACTGAATATATTGTATGTGAGTGAATGAAGAAAAACATAATATTTGTTACTATCGCTTGGCCTATGTTCCATCCAGTGTTGCAAAAACTTCTAAACACAAAAATAACATCTAACTATGTTTCCGACTAAAAACATTATTAACTATTAACGGTTGAGTTTTGCAAAGGTTGTCCAATGTCGGTTGTTGTTTCAAAAAACATTGATGCTGTGCGTGAACTAATACTTCAAAGTCGGGACTGAAACGGTTATGATATTTATAATAAAACTCAGAAAATAATAGTTCCTTTTTGATTTTTATTTTTTTGATCAGAAATAAGTTATTTTGTGCCTTTTATTATTTCAGGCAAAAATAACAGTTATTTTTGCCATCTGGACCATCAAGATTAAACTTTTTCTCGTCAGAAAAAATTACTGTTAATGTTATATGTTTAATATATAAATTTTATAATACCAAACTATATAAGAATAATGATATTCTTGATATATCTAATCATTAGCATATTCTGTTAATACAACCATCATTTTATTATGTTCCGACGTTTCTTTGGCAAAGACCTTGGAAAAGTCCTAAAAACAGGACAGTTAAGCGAGATCAAAATTACTAATCCTAATTTAAAAAAATCTAAAGTGGCAACACTGGTCCCAGAAGCTTTGCTTTTGTTATACCTTATGGCTAAAAGCAAGATTTCTGTAGGAAATATAAAATAACATAATTTTCAAAAAGAAATTTAGGGAAAACCTCACAATTGTGGTTTTACTGCAGTCAATACTTTTTTATAATTTGCCAAATTGCAAACGATGTAAATGATGAGTATTGAGATTAGTTCACATTACAAAAATGTGTAAACATGTTTTTTATAATTACTAGCAATTACCAGGTTTATAAATTAATTTTCTGGGATGTTTTGAAAATTGTAAATGTCTAACAGAGTGTTCAGATTAGGATAGCGAAAGTAATGCTAGATTTTTTACCTTGGCCACAGCCCTCATGAACCCATTTAACTGAACGTTTCCTACGATTCACGTACATTGATTGGCCCTTCGATTGCTGGTTACTTATGTCACTCAAGGAGCGCGATATTCTTCTCGCGAGTTCAACTTGATCTTCCACCGTTGGATGCAATGTTGGAGAATAAAAGGCTGATGAAGCATAAAGTTTTCCTAAAAGAGAATTATAGTATTGAGGGCAAATGGTGAATTTGCAAGTTGAAATTAAAAGAAATATTAAAAATAAGTACTTGAGGCTTGAGGGGTAATGTCACATTTTGTAATTAATCACAAAATAATTACACGTAATTCAAAATATTTAAATTTCAATTTTTAAATTTAAATTGTAAGTTTAGTTGAAAAATTGGCAACTGTCACTAAGTAATTGAGGAAAAGTAAACGTATTTTAATAAAAAAAAAATCCAACAAAAATATTTAAGTGTAATCATAAAAATATAATGTTTACAATTTTAAATTAAAATCAACCAATTCTATATTATATTAAGTTTATCGTAACAAAAACGAATTGTTAAATTGCAATTAACAATTTTTATTGAATTACATTATCACAGTTGACAACTGTACAATTACAATTAAAATGTTTTCTTAGTAGCAATTACTTCCATGCAATTGGTAAATTAAACATTAACACCCAAGCCAACACAATACATATAATGTCTTTGCCCATACTTTTAAACTTCAATTATGCGGCATGCGCAGAGTTCATTTTTTTGTTTGTAAATTAAAGTTTTCATTAGATTCTTTTTTTAGAAACATTTCCGTTAATTTTTTAGAGACTAATTTTATTTAAAAATGTATAACAGAATAATTGTCGTTAAAAGTTTTTTTAAATTTTTTTATAAAAATTCGAACATTTTTTCTAGAGAAAATCGAAACAAAAGTTTTTTATAAAACAATTTTAAAATGTTTTTTTTTTTTTGTCAAATACTATGGTTTATTGCACTAGGATCCCAATAAATTAAAATTATTTTTTATAGTCATAAAAAGTTTTTTTTTATAAAAACTAAAAATGTTGGTGGGTACAACCTTTCCTCGACTCGTATCGTATTTTAATTATTTATTTATTAATACAAAAAATTTGTTCATGATGTCCAGTTTTTTAGCTATAAGTAAATAATTAAATGGAGAAAATTATGCAATATACAAAAATTCAATAAAATAAACAGACTCAAGTTCCCCTGAAGAAGTTTCCAAAAAAGAAACGAGGGAGGTGTAAATCAAACAATTTGAAGTTTTTATTTACATCAAAAATTACAATCTGACCATATCAGCCTAAAGGTAACCCCTTATAAAATTAATAATTAAAACATGAAATATTGGTCATACTAAAAGTAAAAAACTAAATAAAAATAATTTATTTTTGTTAATATTTCTATAGTTTCCTACTGGAATTTCAAGATCGTTAATTTTTATTTATAAGTAAATTAAATAAATATTTATGTATTTCTTTTCTTTTTGCAATTACTTTTGACGTTTCGTGCTCTTTCAGCAGGATTCAGAACTTAATAAACTAAATAAGTTAATAGTTATGGGTTTTATGTTAATATTACTCGTATATACATAAGTATGTATGCACGTACATAAGGGTTATAACTTTTCATACTTTGGAAATATAAAAATATATACATGTACGATTGTCCAAAAGAACATATTAAACAAGTCTTCATATTATTGGCAACTGCACAATTAGTTTTTTATAAAACTAAACCTATTTTAACACTCGAAATAGGACATGTTTATTAACTCTAAGATGCAGATTAGAAAAAACAAACTAACATCTTCAAATAAGTTGCTTTATCGAACGATTTAAAATCTCCTTAAAGAATATTTATGTTCAACATTTGAATTGCTTCTGATGTAAACTTTTTTAAATTTATAGTTTTTTAATATATTTAACATGTTTAATTTATTTGTACATATGTAAGTATAAATTTCTGGAGCGCCTTAAAAGTCAAATTTAGGATGAATTTTAATTTTATGCAAATAAATAAATATTAAAAAAAATATATATTATATCCCTAATGTACATCAAACCAATGATATATGAATAAATAAGTGCAAAGCTTTTTTTTAAATTTTAGTTTGCTGCTGCAGACTTATGTATATATGTTATTAATAGGCGCCAGGTGCCCAAAAATAACTTAGATACTTGTTATTGAGCTGATCTCTCTTTTTAAATGGGTAAATCATTAAAATACTTAAGTTATTCATTTACAAATTACTCATTCAGTTTTGCGTTTAATTTTCTGTACTTACGATTTTTAGGTAAAATTTCTTCAGTATCCGTGGCTGGAGTAAAGATTTTGTGCAGATCAATTTTCTTCGATACATTGGTAGATTCCTAACAGTTAAAAAAATACATATTAATTTCAATCAATACAAATAATTAAAATAAAATAAAAAAAAGTTAACAATATTATTTTATATTCCAATCCTTTCAAATGGGGTGACTAAAACCATATGTTCTATGGTACTAAAAAACTATCAAAGAGAGAAATGTAGCCCTTACAAAGCCGCAAACACCGATATAAAAAATGTTATGATAGGACTTAAAATGGTGAACAAAATACTAAAAGGGCGGTATTTGTAGGCGTGGTAAAAAAATAAAAAAAATTTAGAATTGTTTTAACATTATCTTGAATCTTAGGGGGTGACTGACACAACTTTTTTTGTATGGAAGGCGAACCGCTCTACTGGACCCCATGTAAATCTGTAATCAAAGGTCGCAATTCTTAAGATAATTTGATGAAATTTTGCACAGATTATTTTTTTAATAGTTGGACCATGGCTATTGAAATTCGTCAAAATCGGTCAATTAATTATGGTACCTCCCATAGGTCCTACTTTCGTCATACTAATGTTTCCATCAATGGTGGTGTGGGTATAATTCTGTCATATTTTGACTGATAACGATTGAAAAATATTTTGACATCCTACTCTTTTATCTCTGCTATTGTAAAAAAATATGAAAAAATCAACAGAGAGCCGCATTTATCCACCGTCGTTATAAATTGTTATAATTACAATAGTTATACAATTTAATCTGTCTTAGATTTTTGTGGTTATAATGAATGGTAATTTCTGAAAAGATTTCTGCAACATAATATGTTAGAATAATTACGAAATATCAAGTAATAATTATCGAATTTTAATAAAAAAAAAACATGGCAAGATTAAGTGATTTTTATAAAAAAAAAAACAAGTAAGAAAGTGCTATAGTCGGTCAAGCCCGACCATACGATACCCTTCAGCACTAAGGTCAAAGGTGTTCTTTTTCCTGTATAAAGACAAATATTTGCTAAATTTTGTCATCATACAAACATATTCTCAAAACTTATACATTTAAGCTGTTTCCGCCATTTGGACTTATATGAGAGCTAGGGTCAAATGTGGACCGATTATTATGAAATTTTTCAAACTGATTACAGTTGCTACAAAAATTATGTAAAAAATAAACTTAAAATTATCATTATCTTCGGATTTACGAGCGTTTTAGTGAATTTTGTCTCATTTAGTGCGTTTTGAGAAAAGTTTGTATGGGAGCTATTTGGTATAGTGATTAAAGTTTATATAAGCAGTATTTGTTTTAAATTTCATGAAAAAATATTGATTTTTGTGGCCAATATATCAATTCCGGGAAGTGGGACCTATGGGATGTACCATAAATTATGGACCGATTTAGAAGAGTTTCAATAGCCATGGTCCTATTATCAAAAAAATGACCTGTGCCAAATTTCATCAGATTATCTTTAGAATTACGACCTGTAGTTTTATTACAAGGTTTACATGGGGTCCAGCCAGCCAGACGGACGGACGGTCGGACATCGCTAAATCTACTCAGAAAGTGATTCTAAACCTATTGGTATACTAAAAGATGGGTCTAAGACAAATATTTCTTTGCGTTACATACATCAGCACAAACATATAATACCCTTTCCACCTATGGTGGTGAAGGGTATAAATATGATCATTGATTTGATAGGTTTGTATTCGAAAAATGATAATGTACATTCTGTACAAAAAGATTTTGATCTGTAGATTATAAATGCAAAAAAAGAAAAAAAAAACTATCAAATCTATGTTCGTATTTACTTTTTTGTAATAAAATACACATAATCTTGCCAAAAACAATTATTTTCATGTTTTTTTATTAAAATTCGCTAATTATTACTTAATATTTTGTAATCTCGCTATGAAAATTTTAACGAATACAAATTTTAACCAATATTAAACAACTTTTCAGCATATGTTTGCCATAAACTGAAGAAACTGTTTAAGATATTCTCCCATGTGTCTATTTTAACATACTGGTGAGCAAATTCTAAATTTGTAATATTTGTTAAACAAAATTTTCGAAAAATTAAAAAATGATTTTTGAAACCGACCTGAGAAAAATGTACCATTTTCCAACATGGAAAAAACTAAGTAAATTCGATTATATTTAAGCAAAACTGAAGTATTCAATACTAACGAGTGTTTTAATGATAAATTATGTTTATTTTTAAAAATTCTTTATTTACAACATAAAATTGTTTTTGCATATCCTTTGGCGCGTTTTCAAGGACATGAATTTTCAGGGGAAAAATGAAAAAACTACTTCATTGATTTTTGTTTTTGACTATTTAAAATAAAGCTGTGTTAGTTTTCTTTAATATTCCATTATTTTTTCTTGTACAAATTTTTAATTTTTGGTTAAAATTTCTCGCATTGTTTTAGCTTTTCGTTCTATATTTTTTCTTTTATAATGTGTTATTACTGTAGGCTTACTGCCGATGAAGGATGCTGTGGTAATTAATAATTTTTATTTCTTTCACGTAAAAGAAAATAAAAAAACAAAAACGGCAAGTAAGCTCTAAAATAATTAGCAACAAACAAAAGTAGTTGTTATTATTGTAAAACTTTCTGCTAAATTGTGCAAATGGTGCTTTACCTGTATATCATGCCTATTACATACAAATATACCTGTCTCCACACATGTTATTCATTAAGCAACATTGAAAAAGAGTTGAAAACAATAGAACAATAATAAAAAATTCAACTGTTTTTCAATGATTGTATTTATTTTTATTGCTTTACCTGAAAAATGTTATCAATGTCATTTTGACGTTCTAATTTTACTTTGTCTCTGCGTTTTTTCCGTAATGTCACATTTTTTTAATTAAGTCATAATCATTACTTGAGCTGTTTCGTTTGCTTTATGTGCATCGCTATTAAAAAGTGCTAGAAGTGATAAATTGATTAAGATAAAAAATAAAATAATAAAATCAATTATTTGGTGTTTTCAAGTGAATTTATAATCGCACGATGGTAAGTACAGCTAAAAATTTCCGTACTGTCACACAGTTATTTAACAAAAAATCGTAAAAAATAAAATAAATAAATATGTATATTAATATATTACGAAGTTTTGATCACTTTTTCTTGTTTTTATTTTCCGTGAAATAACTTTTTAGAAGAAAAAAACAAAAAAAATATCACAAATTTCTTTACTGTCACTTTTAAGTAAAAGGTTTTTTTTTATTTTAAAAGCTTATTTCTCGAAAATTCTGATTGATTTCAATACTGTAGTTCTTTTGATGTAAAGATAATTTGTTATATTACTTTGAATGACTATTGTTGTTGTTATTCTTCTAAAATCTTAAAGGTTAAAACAAAGGCAAAGTTCCTATTTTTATAGGAAATTTTTCAAAAATTTCCTATTTTTATAGGAAATTTTTCAAAAATTTCCTATTTTTATAGGAAATTTTTCAAAAATTTCCTATTTTTATAGGAAATTTTTCAAAAATTTCCTATTTTTATAGGAAATTTTTCAAAAATTTCCTATTTTTATAGGAAATTTTTCAAAAATTTCCTATTTTTATAGGAAATTTTTCAAAAATTTCCTATTTTTATAGGAAATTTTTCAAAAATTTCCTATTTTTATAGGAAATTTTTCAAAAATTTCCTATTTTTATAGGAAATTTTTCAAAAATTTCCTATTTTTATAGGAAATTTTTCAAAAAGTTCCTATTTTTATAGGAAATTTTTCAAAAATTTCCTATTTTTATAGGAAATTTTTCAAAAATTTCCTATTTTTATAGGAAATTTTTCAAAAATTTCCTAATTTTATAGGAAATTTTTCAAAAATTTCCTATTTTTATAGGAAATTTTTCAAAAATTTCCTATTTTTATAGGAAATTTTTCAAAAATTTCCTATTTTTATAGGAAATTTTTCAAAAATTTCCTATTTTTATAGGAAATTTTTCAAAAATTTCCTATTTTTATAGGAAATTTTTCAAAAATTTCCTATTTTTATAGGAAATTTTTCAAAAATTTCCTATTTTAATAGGAAATTTTTCAAAAATTTCCTATTTTAATAGGAAATTTTTCAAAAATTTCCTATTTTTATAGGAAATTTTTCAAAAATTTCCTATTTTTATAGGAAATTTTTCAAAAATTTCCTATTTTTATAGGAAATTTTTCAAAAATTTCCTATTTTTATAGGAAATTTTTCAAAAATTTCCTACTTTTATAGGAAATTTTTCAAAAATTTCCTATTTTTATAGGAAATTTTTCAAAAATTTCCTATTTTTATAGGAAATTTTTCAAAAATTTCCTATTTTTATAGGAAATTTTTCAAAAATTTCCTATTTTTATAGGAAATTTTTCAAAAATTTCCTATTTTTATAGGAAATTTTTCAAAAATTTCCTATTTTTATAGGAAATTTTTCAAAAATTTCCTATTTTTATAGGAAATTTTTCAAAAATTTCCTATTTTTATAGGAAATTTTTCAAAAATTTCCTATTTTTATAGGAAATTTTTCAAAAATTTCCTATTTTTATAGGAAATTTTTCAAAAATTTCCTATTTTTATAGGAAATTTTTCAAAAATTTCCTATTTTTATAGGAAATTTTTCAAAAATTTCCTATTTTTATAGGAAATTTTTCAAAAATTTCTTATTTTTATAGGAAATTTTTCAAAAATTTCCTATTTTTATAGGAAATTTTTCAAAAATTTCCTATTTTTATAGGAAATTTTTCAAAAATTTCCTATTTTTATAGGAAATTTTTCAAAAATTTCCTATTTTTATAGGAAATTTTTCAAAAATTTCCTATTTTTATAGGAAATTTTTCAAAAATTTCCTATTTTTATAGGAAATTTTTCAAAAATTTCCTATTTTTATAGGAAATTTTTCAAAAATTTCCTATTTTTATAGGAAATTTTTCAAAAATTTCCTATTTTTATAGGAAATTTTTCAAAAATTTCCTATTTTTATAGGAAATTTTTAAAAAATTTCCTATTTTTATAGGAATTTTTTCAAAAATTTCCTATTTTTATAGGAAATTTTTCAAAAATTTCCTATTTTTATAGGAAATTTTTCAAAAATTTAAATTGGATTTTCTTTACTGTCACAAAAAATTCCGTACTGTCACTTTTTATTTTTTCAAGTTTCCAGCAAAATACAACAATTTCTTCCAAATTGTTTGAAGCAAATTTGTTACTTTAAATGTAAGCTGCACAAAAACGAATTTTTGTAAAAAAATTACTTTTTGTTAATTCTTGAATTATAAAAGGAAAAAAAAATAATTGGAATCTCTTCGAAAAATAACTTTTTGCTATTACTAAACCCGTTTTTTTTTTAAGAAAAACATCCAAAGCTTGTAAATAATAAGTGAACGAATGCGATAGTAGGCTTTGTTCTAACATTTTTGCATTAATTTCTTAGTTTTGTAAATTTTTGTAAAAAGTGACATTCCGGAAAATATTTAACCAAAATGCAATAAAAAAGCAAAACAAATTTTTTTTAAAGAAACTAAAAGTAATTTCGCAATCTGCACAAATCTTAATGCAAGTAAACAATTTCAGAGAATAAATTCCTCAACCTTAAAAAAAAAATGCTCATGTACACTACTTTTGGAATTAACCCATATATCGAAAAACGAAAATTAGTTTCCCATTTTTAAGGTTTAGTAACGTTCCAAAAATGGAACAGTAAGATAATTTTCCACTGTTAATACAAAAATATTACAAAAAGTGAAAACAAAGGTTTTTATAAACTAACATTTATTCAAAATGATTAGTTAGTTTATATGCAAACTTTTAACATAACAACTTACGTTGTTACGTTTTATAAAATTTTTATCAAATAATACTCAAAAAAACAAAAATGAAGAACTTAACAAGGAATAACGGAACTTGAATTCGATCGCTGACAGCTTCAGTGTTACCAGAGTAAAAAAATAAATTTTTGGAACGCCAGTATAAAGTAGCTAATTCCCATTTCCGTTTTCGTTTA
The DNA here is from genome assembly GCA_933228675.1 of Stomorhina lunata. Lineage (NCBI taxonomy): Eukaryota > Metazoa > Arthropoda > Insecta > Diptera > Rhiniidae > Stomorhina > Stomorhina lunata. The sequence continues at coordinate 9,872,036 of OW121745.1, forward strand.
AAGTTGTAGTACCTTTTATATGACCTATAGTTACTAGCTGAGACGACCAAAGATAATTTTAATATTAGTTCCAGTATGTGTACCATTGTGAACCGCCGTGGTATAGCAGGTTAGTCAAGTTCGATACCCGGCCAGACCCACTTGAAAAAAAATAAATTTTAAAAAAAGCGGCGGTTCACCTCATAACTCAGCCAGCCACTGGGTATTGAGTATTTGAAAATAAAATCAATAAATAAATAAACTGTAATATGAAAGTAAGACTTGGAAAGAACAGTATATCCGAAATATTATTGATGAAGTATTCATTTAAATTAGACAACTTACTTCAGATTTATAAGTAAATATTCAATAACTTTTCCGACAAAGCTCTGATATGTAAGCAACTAATGTAGACTTGATCCATTTAAAAGCTATATATCTCACGTGTGTGTTTAAAGCAATATTGGGCAAAGTCTCTCTGATTTTGTATTTTCCTAACCCTAGGGGTAGGAAAATGCAAAATAAGAGAGAATAAGAGAGACTTTGCCCAACATTGGTTTAAAGCTAAGAGTATAAGGCTTGTATATACATATTGAAAAAACAATAATTGCCAAAGCTTTGATCTAAATCAAACTTCAGAGTTTTACGTAACTAATCAAGAATTTTATCTATATGGATGATACGTTCAAATAAAAATATACATCAATGGCTTACTTTCAATATCCTCTCTTTTGGTTCATAGAGAGTTTTGCACCAGAAAATATTACTTTGGTTTTTAGACGTTCTTCAAAAAAGACGATAAAATCGCAAGAAATTAATTTTTTTAATGGGTGCCCCAGTGGTCTAGTGGGTAGCGTGCTAGACTGCTTGTGAGGTTGTGGGTTCGATTCCCACCAGAGACTCTGGTCTGTTACACTACACCGGATATATGGTTTTTGTCAGTCAGTTCGGAAAAACTATTAGAATATAAATTAACTTTGTATTGTAATTTAAACTGTAAATAAATAAACTAAATATAAAAAATATAAAAAAATTTGCACAGTGGGCTTGGATGGAATTTTCGGGATTTAATATTTAAACAATTTTTTTTCAATGTTTGTACTCTTCGATTTTCTTTAAATTTTTTCGTATTAAACTACGATCAATTATAAGACCGGTTTGGTAGTGGGATTCGAATATCTACTATTTTATTTTTTATTTTTTAAAATTTAAAAAAATATTTTTTTTGAACCACTGTGCAAAAATTGTATTTATTGTATTTTTTTTTCATTAAAATATCTACTATAACACGGCTTTTCAAGCTATATTTTGGCATCAAAAACTTATTTTGGAGGGTTTTGAATATAGTCCGTCGACATATTGAAGAAACAACACCTACCAAATGTAATAAATTTATTTGAGTTATTTGAATTTATTTAATATCAAGTCGTAAACAAGGTGATGCCTATTTGGCTGCAATGTAGAAAAAAGCATTACTAGGTCGGCATGACCATCAGAAATGCGGATCTATATCCTTCGTTATAAAGGAGACATTAGAAAATTGAGTTTTTTAAAAAGAATGCCGAATCATAAGTTTGCATCATGAAAAAACCGGGCGTATTTAAGTCATATATAATAAATAGGGTTTTTTTGAAGAACGTCGAAAAATGTTTTCGGCATACATTTAAAAACAGACATATTCAAGAGAGACTTTCGATAGCTTAAAAGTAATTGTCAAGTTATGTTACTGCCAACTCACAAAAGAGTTTCATTTTGGCGTCGATGAAATTAATGTATTTTTATAGCCTTTAGGGTTTGTGTTGATGTTTGTTACTCATCATTCTCTGAGTTGATTTAACGATGTCCGTCCGGCTGGCTGGCCGTTATCAAAGTACAGATCGTAACTTTTAAGATAATTTGATAAAATTTGACATAGACTTTTAGGGCAAAATCGAATTACCATTTAGGGTACCTCCTATAGGGATGACTTCACGGAAAAGAGTTTTGGCCCTTTACAGCCACAAATTTTTTGGAGTTCTAAACAAATTCTGGAGATCACAAAATATCTCAACCACCACCAAAATTAAAGTTTTTAACACCAATGTCAAAGCCGTGCTCTTATACGGCTGTGAGACTTGGAATATCTCGAGCCTTTGTTAATCGGTGCCTTAGGCGTATACTCAAAATTTTCTGGCCCTGCACAAACTCTAATCAAGACCTATGGTTGCGCACAGCTCAAGAACCTCTTCACACAAGTATACACACTAGAAAATATAGTTGGCTAGGACACACACTGAGAAAAGCAGCCACTGATATTACTCGGCAAGCTGTCGAATATAATCCTCAAGGTTCCAGGAGGTCTGGTAGACCTGCAAATACATAGAGACGACAAACTGAGAACGAGCTGAGGGAGTTTGGCGTATCATGGAGCGAGATGAAAGCGCTGACTACCGATAAACCTGAATGGAAAACATTTGTTAAGGCACTATGTTCCCCCAGGAATTAAAGGACTAAATATATATACAGCCACAAATTTAAATGTATTTGAAATCAGTATTTCTAATTTTGTAGGAATCGGCTCATATTTAACCATTTCTCCCATACAAGACACAATCTCAAAAGTCTTTCAAATACAAAACGCTTATAAATCTAAAGATAGTTAATTGCATTTTATTACTAAAACTGTTCACAGTTAAATATTTCGTAATTTTAAACCAATAACCGAAATTTAGTAACAAACGATCCACAAATGACCCTAGCTACCATGTCAGATCCTCAGCCGAAAATGACATAAATTTACAAAAATCTCAAAATTTTGTAAAAAAAAATACCACATACTGGTATGTGTTTGTTTGTAAGACTTAAGGAAAACTTGTTAAATTGTTGGTCCATAATTAACCTAAGAAGTGTAGGGTATCATATAGTGGGGACCGACTATAACTTTTCTTACTTGTTTTAATATAATTTTAGAAAATGTATTTAGTTTAAGCACTTCATAAATATTACAAAAAATATTATACTTCACACAATGTTTGCATTAAATGTTACAATGGAATTAAGTTTTGGCTAATAATGGGTTTAATTCTATTATTTTATTAAAGTTATTCCTGTATATGAATTTGCTCAATCTTTGATTATTTAGCACAAAAAGTAGTATACAATCATTTGTTAGTCTCCGAAAAAAGTCAAAACATTTGAAAAAAAGGCGCCTCAATCTTTCACGCGACACTGTGAGCTCACACCAGCGCTTTAGACAAGGGACTTCTTAAGCAAATATTTGTTTGTTTTCTCTAATTTATGTATGTGTTTTTTGTGACGTTTGTCTCATTTAAATGGCTTATATGGAAGATATGGTAAAACATTGATCATTTCCGAAATTTTAAATTTAAAATAACGACTGCACTATATCGATATACAGCCAGATGGACAATTCAGGAAGTGAATCTGAGTCGATGAATCATCAGCACTTACTTATAATACCCTTTTCCAACTATGGTGAAGTGTCAAGAGTTAAACATTTGCATAAAATATTTATTGTTCTTAATTCTCTTATATTGATTCCAAGATTAGAAGCCTGTATTACTAAGATCGCTTAAATAAAATTATTAATATTTTAACTGCACAATAACATTCAAACATTAATACTGTTTACAGTTATTTTATATAAGCTTTGTTAAATGAAAAACATTGAGGATTTTTGTTACATTTAAATTATTTACGAGTATACCATTTTACTTAAATAAAGTGAATTTATGCCAGTCACTTTCATACCGCCACAACTTACATTTTTTTTCTGCCATATATGTTGACTTAAGAGGGTCAAAAATTCTTTTTTGATAGGATCATGGCGATCGCTTGGTTTAAAACCACGTTGTTTCTCCACAACACAATTGCCAGTTGTTTGTGATTTTTTAATACTCCCCATATTGTTGTCACGACTTTCATTTGATGCATTCAAATTCGTTGTACTTCTACTTTTGATCATTTTAAATATATTTTAATATTTTAGTTTTTTTAATACTCCATTAGAATTTGTTTTATTAAATTTTTTTTGTTGTCAATTATTTCTTGAATATACCAAAATGTTGAATATAACACACACACATATACATATATGATACGAGCTGACAGGTATATGTATGTTTTGTTAAAACATAAATAAATATTTTCAGCTGCTTAAAGACTAAAATGTTAGGGGAGGAAGTCAGGCAACGTTGGTATTTGCGTTATAGTTTCCCCATAAAACACTCTGCCAACCAGCGGCTGCTGTCAGCTACAAATTAAGAATTCGTGAGCATCGTTGCAGTGCCAATAAACATCTTAGATGGTCTGTCTCTCTTGAGTATTAAAGAAATAGAAATATTATTAGTTTTAAGATGTCCGTCCGGGCAAAACAAATTTCTCTTTCTATAATTCTATATTAATTACAAAGCAAAAACAAAAATATTGTTATATACCGGGAGTGGGCAATTGTGATGTCAAAGAGAGCCATTTTCCATTTTTTAAGAGCAAAGAGTTGGATAAGAAAATAATAATTGACGGCCCATTGTGACGTCCAAAATTCACAACAATGTTTCGCACAAAAAATTTTAATAAGACGAAAAAACATCTTGTTTTAGATAGATATTTTGTATTATATTAGCAAATCCTGATATTATTTCATTTCTAATAACTCCAATTCTTTTTTGTAATTAAGTATAATTTAAGAAATTATACTTGATAACAAAATTAAAAAAAAAACAGTGAAAAAGTCAAAGAAAGAATTTTTAGAGTGCTGCATTTGCCCACCGTCGTTGTATGCAATAAATACATACATATGTATGTTCTATTATGTTCTATTAGTCAACAAATATATGTTATACGAGAATTAACAAATAATTTTCTGATCTGTTTTGCCCAATATTATAAAACACTTACGATATAATTGGTCAACGTTTTAAAAAGCGCAGTACATGTTTTAGCCGTTTTATGCCATCATCACGCTCGAACACATGCTCTAGATTACAAAAAAAATAGTTTTACTGCATAAAAGTAATGTCTTTCAGTTGTGTTTTTTGTAAAACAATTAAGTTTGCTATATTCGGATATGCCAAATCTTAAACACCCTTCATCAATCGTGTTTCAAAAGTTAAAGTCTCATGAAAAAAAAAAAAAAAAAATACCAACGGTTGGTAAACCATTAATCAAAATTCCTTAAATTATTATGCAAAACCTTTGTTAACATTAAATAATTTAAAGTAACTATCTACATAATTTCAGGCTACGTTAAATATATGAGAGAAATAAGTTAAGTTATTTTTTACAAAAAATAACAAAATAGTCGGGATGTAAATATTATTCAAAAAGAAGTGTATTTGCATTTGATCCCAAACCTGTTACATTTATTTATTAATGTAACAGATCAATTTATTGATAAAAAGCCAAAAAATGTTTGCGGAGAAACCAAATTCCTCGACGCGTTTCGATTATTTTTTACAAACTTGTAAAAACAAAAATATTTGTCTTCATTACCAGCTTGACAGTTGGTTAAAGTACGATGTAAATGTACATCAATAAAGAATATGGATACAAAACATAAAGGAAAAAACTATGGTAGATAAGTTAAAAAGAAATGAGTGTAACCATTATTCTCAATCTTCATTTCGCTTAAGAGTTCAGTTAAATATATGATCTTAAAAACTACTGGCATCTAACAGTTGGTGACACAGTGTGCTGATGAAATCCATAGAGGGACAAATAATGCAGCATTCCACACTGCTAAGTGTCACATAGTTTTTTCAGTATTCCTACCTATTATTTATCTAATTTAAAAATCATGTATTAATCTAATTTAAAAATCATAAAAATTTGTAAAAAAAGAAGTTTATGATATGGACCTAAGTCGGATTCGAACTCACAACCTTCTACATAAAGATCTTGGTTCAAATAAAATTAACCACTTTCTATAAAAAAAATCTTATATTAAAATAAATACAAATATTTTTCCTCAGACTTTACAGAATGTACTCGGCATTGTTTTTTTAATATTGGAAAAGTTTTACCCTTTCTTCAACTCGGCATTCTTTTGATAGAATAATATTGTTTAGACATGTATAAAAATCAAATAAACATTCAAACAAAATAAAACCTAATAAAATTTTACACATATTTAACCTTTTTCGGTAGAATTTTAAACAATATTATTCTACCGTAATAATATAAGGTAGACATGTTATACATTAATGGAAAGGGAATTTTATAAATTTGAAATACTTTTAAGCGAGGCTAGAAATTTGTAATAATTTAGAAATTTGTAATAATTTAGAAATTGATTAAAGACTTTTGTCAAAAAAGTGCAACAACAATAAATGTACATAATTTTCTAAAATTACTTTGTAATTTTTAGCAAAAATCTCTAAAACTAAACTAGGATCATTTTTGGACACAGTATAGGCCAATCGCCGTGGTATAGCAGGTCAGTCATACCAGAGGTCCCAAGTTCGATCCCTGGCCAGACCCACTTTAAAAAAAAATTAAAATTTTTGATTCACCTCATAACTCAGTATTAATAATAATAATAATAATAATAATAATAATAATAATAATAATAATAATAATAATAATAATAATAATAATAATAATAATAATAATAATAATAATAATAATAATAATAATAATAAAAATAATAATAATAATAACAATAATAATAATAACAATAATAATAATAATAAAAATAATAATAATAATAATAATAATAATAATAATAATAATAATAATAATAATAATAATAATAATAATAATAATAATAACAATAATAATAATAATAACAATAATAATAATAATAAAAATAATAATAATAATAATAATAATAATAATAATAATAATAATAATAATAATAATAATAATAATAATAATAATTTCCACGACAATTGGAACAAGCGGTACTTCTCTCAGAAGTAGCAGTTAGAAATGCCGATTTAATTCTTTCTTTGTACTAATCTGCAGGGTGTTTCTACTAACACTCTGGAATTTTTTCGATTTTTCGAATTCGTTAAACAAACTATTGAAAAAAACAAAAAAAGCAGTTTTGAAAACGGTATGAAAAATAATATTTTTTTCGTCCTACGCAAAAGTTACTTAACGTTAGCCCATTGCAACAAAAATAGATAATTAAATAACTTGAGGTCTCAAAAAAGTAAAACCAGTCAAACTTTTTAAAATTTATTAAAAATAATACAAGGACGTGAAATATTTTGGGAAACCCTAATAATTAGGAAACCTTTCAACCGATATTAATGTCTTATATATCGTTGGAAAGCTCATTTTGTTATCTGTAGCATGCTGTTAAAAATGTATTAAAACATATTCTAAGTAGTAGGCAAACCAAGATTAATAACCTTAAAAAACATAATCAAGTTTTGAGAATTGATTAAGTTTTTAAAAGAAGTACCCAAGAAATTCTCAACATAGGGTGAAATATGCGCTCGTTCACGAACTTTAAATACATAACGAACAATAATATGAACAATACTCGCTTTCGTTTTAGATGAATTTACCGACAGACAATTATCAGAGGACCATTGGAGAAATCGTTAGGTAGGAAAAAATTAGTTTGTAAAATTACCATTATTCAAACTCTCATGTACGTCATAAGTCAAATTAAGCATTAGTGATGTTGTGCTATGGGAACGACGGAGTGCATACTGAGACGAAGAGATCCGATTACCAACATAAAAAAGAATCTGATCTTTCATTATATCTGTGGCAGTATGGAAAAGTAGCTTAAGTCGACATAAGGGAGAATTAAGTTGGGGCGTTTATTGCATTACTTAAATGTGTTTGGTCCGTTTTAAAAAAATCGGTTTTTTGTCAATGTTATTTACATTTACTTTTTAGCTTAAGTTTTTAAATCAATAATGCATTGATCAAAACAACTTATGTACACATATTTTTGTGTACATATTCATATTTTTCTTCCATCATATAACGATTCCGCTTAACTTCACCTAAGCTATATAAATGTTGATCTTAAAAAATAAAGTCATTATTTTTTTTGAAACAACTTATGTTTACATAAAACTACACAATATATACTTTTTATTTTAACAGAACCGCTTAAAGGTACTTAAGGTCCAGTCCAACGCAAATTTTAGTTAAAAAAAAGAGTAAGTAAGTAGAAAAAACATAGTCTTCTAAATTTAAAAATATATTTTTTTCTAATTTTCATTCTCCTTTTCTAATAAACATGTTACCGATATACTAATTCATAAATTAATTCGCAGAAATCAAGCAGAGGAAAAATTACAAAAAATTTATGATATCTCAAAACTTCAATTTTCGACTTAAGCTTTTCTTCCATATTGCCACAGATATGCTCAACAATCTAAGATAGAGATGGAAGAATAGAAATAGGCCGTAAATCATTCATACTACTAACAAGTTTAGATTTCAGAATTGGCACAACAAGCGTAGTCTTCCACGCCGTTGAAAACTCAGATGATGTTAGTATAAAATAAATTTGAAATACAAGCATGTCAGAAATTAGAGGATAAATAATCTGTAGAAACTGAATCGGAATGCCATCAGTTCTAATAGACTTTGACCGAATGCGGTAAATTGCATTAAGTATCAATATCATTCAAAGATAAAAAAGAAAATGATTGGTTGTTGGCATCATGTTCACCAGAAATAGAAATATTCACAAAGTGATTATTAATATCATCTGCATTAAAGTTAGCAGTGTTATCATTATCCCCAATCGCACCATGGCCTTAAAACTTTCCACTTTTTGCCTTATTCCTATATTTTTAGAGATAAAAAAGTAAAATAGTTGAAATCACCAACAGTAAATAATAATATTATTATACCTCGAAAATATCTCCGAAACTAGCGCACCGATTTTTCTGAAATTTTAACAGTGTAGTATGGTGTGACCGGTGGTGATTATAGGCTAAATTTCGAAATCTTAAGTGGGCGTGACCCCTCCCATATAACTCATATATTAAAAATGACAAATATTGGCGACCGAGAGGCCCAATTTTTCTGAAATTTTGACAGTATGTTAAGGTGTTACTGGTGGTTAAAATAGGCCAGATTTTTTTTGAAATCTCAAGTGGGCGTGACCCCTCCCATATAAACCAGATATTAAAAATTACAAATAGGGATGATCAAACCGACCGATTTTTCTGAAATTTAGACAGTGTGGTAAGGTTTGACCGGTGGTTAAAATAGGTTTTTTTTGAAATCTTAAGTGGGCGTAACCCGTCCCATATCAGTCAAATATTGAAAATGTCAAATATGGATGACCGAGCGGCCCGATTTTTCTGAAATTTAGACAGTGTGGTAAGGTGTGACCGGTGGTTGAAACAGGCTAGGATTCTTTTTGAAATCTCAAGTGGGCGTGACCCCAGCCATATAACTCATATGTTGAAAATGACAAATATAGATGACTGAGCGGACCGGTTACACCTTAACATACTGTCAAAATATTAAGATGTAACCGGGGGGTAAAGTAGGTCAGATTTTTTTTGAAATCTAAGTCAATTATTTAAAATGACAAATATGGTTGACCGAACTGACCGATTTTTCTGGAATTAAGACAGTATGGTAAGGTGTGACAGGTGGTTAAATTAGGCAGGGTTTTTTTCTAAAATCTCAAGTGGGCGGTTCCCCTCCCACATAACTGAAATAGGACAACGGATGCACGAATATTGGTAATATGATTGGTGTTTGATAATAGTTTGACTGACGATTGTTTGAAAACTTGATAATTGTTTCACGATTAACTAGCGATTTTATGACAGTAGTTTGATGATTTTTAAACGATTGATTGATGGTTGTTTGATGATTGACTGACGACTGTTCAATGATTTTTAATGATTGTTCGATAGTTGTTTCACGATTGACTGAGGACTGTTTGATGATTATTTGACGATTGTTTGATTGTTAGTTTGTTTAGTTTTTCGATAATCTATAAATATAAAAAATATTCGTGCCTGTTTGTATGTTGTTTAATATTTATGGACCGTTTCGAAAACGTTTCACAAAAGTCAGTGAAATATATTTGCAAAAACATTAATAAAGGATTCAATTAAAAAATAAAAATATTTAAAAATTGTTAATTTTTAAAGAATGTGTTAACACAGTAATAAGTTAAAAACTTTAACTACCAACCCGGGCAACGCCGGGTTAAATCAGCTAGTATGTGATATTTTCAAGTGGTTTGGAAAGTTACGCATGACTGATTCTATATACCCACACCTTTATCATATTTACTTGTGTAACATTAGTTACCCGCTAGATAGCTAGATCCACAGCTATAGTTTCTCTCAAGCAAATATCTATTATGTACATTAGGGTGTTTCTTTATTTCCAAAGATATGATTGCCATATGAATTCACCTATGCCCCTAGTAATATAAAAGTTATATATGCCAAATTTCCTTTCATCCCCGGGGACAAAATTTGGATTTTTTATTTTTTACCGCAACATTATGAAATATTAATAATAGCAAATTGGGATAAATTTGCATAAGAGTAATTACCTTAACAATGATTAAAACGAGTTTGATTAAAAATTTACATTTTCGAGGAAATCTTAGATTTCAAATAGCAAGTTCAAATACCATTTAACAAAATTAAACTATTTAGTATTTAAAAGTATTAAACTGATTAATGTACAACATCTAAATGTCATCCAATCTTCCTAATATGTGGTATATGTATATACTTTTATAGGAGACTCGGGTCGTAGGAGAAGTCATATGAAAAACACATCTTTGGAAAAAATTAAAAACCCTAATGTACTTACATGCACAAATACATATCGAGTCCAAAAACTAAAATTTACAGGAGAAGCATTTTTTAAAATATCTTTGGACCCTGTGTAAGGATTACGGTGAAATTTGGTTTGTAAACATTGTTACTTCTGAGCAATATATTGAATTTAATTGATTTTGTATATCTTCAAGATAACGGTTATTTATGGCGCTAAAGTCTTTTTTGCTGTCACGCTGGATATGTCTTTCCCTATGTTAAGGCGGTTAAGCCCTTAGGATTTTATTGAAACACAGCTTTCAGATTTAATTTTGTTTTTTAATTTTTTCAAAATATTTTTGTGTATAAAATTAAACATAAGGTTAAATTAACCTTAAATCCACCGGTTTTTATAAAAAATTATTGATTTATTGATTTTAAAAAATTATTGATTTTTTGTACACAATACCTCATAACTGGGTATAGTTTTATATTACTATAGTTTTTTTTATATAGTTTTTAAGGAGTTCCTAATATTTTTTAGGAGTTCCTAATGCATCAGCCGAATATAAAGCTTGTACTTAACATCGATTGATATTAATCTAATTTCGTAGGTGCAATCTTAATATATCTCCAAAACTTTTTTATTGTAGATATAAAAAGGGATGTTATATATATATAGATATATATATATATATAAGAACTATAGTTAAATGGTGACCAATTGACCCAAAATTGTTTACACTGCCTGTTATATATTTAAGCTTATTTTTGCAAAAATATTATTATACTGGCTTTTGTGGCATTTTAGTGGTTACGGTAGTAGTTTTTATATGAAAGCTATAGTCAAATATAGACCGATTCCTATAAAATTTGGTATACTGACCAATCTATCTATATAAATGTGTTTGTAAGTTTATTTTATTTGTTTGTTTATTTGTTTGTTTGAAAGAGGTTGACTCCTAAACAGTTCGACCGATTTTGATGAAATTTTGAAATTAGATAGAACATTCCCTTAAGGTGGTTATAAGTTTTGTTTCAAAATTTGGTCCACAAAGGACCCAAATAGGGTAAATAGTGGACCAAATGGTGCAAAATTTAATATTTATCATTGAATTTGATAAACCATAAAAGTTAGAAATTTTAAACTTAACCAAAGTAAATTCATTACCAATGGCCATACTTCAGAAAAAAATAAAAGGATCGGAGCAGGGGATGGCCTCTTCCCCGTTACAAATACAATATCTATAACTGGGTAAATTAATTTTGATGATTTTCGAAATGTAGATAAAGTTATACTAACATTCCTGAAATTGACAGTGAGGTGTGGTGTGACCGGTGGTTAAAATAGGCTAGGTTCTTTTTTTAAATGTCAAGTGGGCGTGACCATTCCCATATAAGTCAAATATTAAAAATATGGATGATCGAACTGACCGATTTTTCTGAAATTTAGACAATATGATGAGGTGTGAGCGGTGATTAAAATAGGCTATGTTTTTTTTTAAATCTCAAGTGGGCGTGACTCATATATTAAAAATGACAAATATAGGTGACCAAGAGGCCCGATTTTTCTGAAATTTTGACAGTATGTTAATGTCTGACCAGTGGTTAAAATAGGCTAGGTTTTTTTTGAAATCTCAAGTGAGCGTGGCCCCTACTATGTAAATAATTAAAATACAAATATGGATGACCCTGCAGACCGATTTATCCGAAATTTTGACAGTATGCTAAGGTGTGACCGGTGATCAAAATCGGCAAGGTCTTTTTCTCAAATCTCAAGTGGGCGTGACCCTTCCCATATAACTCATATATTAAAAACGACAAATATAGATGACCGACCGGACCGATTTTTCTGAAATTCTGACAGTATGTTAAGGTGTGACCAGTGGGTAAAATAGGCCAGGTTGTTTTTTTAATCTCCAGTTGGCGTGACCCCTCCCATATAAGTCAAAAATAAAAATTACAAATATGGATGATAAGATCAAAACGATTTAACCGAATTAATTAAAGTATTAAATGTAGATATTTTCATACTATAGGATAGTTTTTCGCTTTTTGAATTTTTTTAAAATGGACCAGGGAGGACCTGGGAAATTTCCTTTTTCTTTAAAATTGCATCACTTCAGAACGGCTTGACCGATCAAGACATTTTTTTCTACATGTTTTTTTAGTCCAAGTTAGGATTCTACATAAAGAAAATTTTACAATGCCCACTTTTACGCCCTCTTTTTTTGATTTATCTAAAATTGAAAAACGGCTGCTCGGATATTGGAAATATGATTGGTGTTTAATAATAGCTTGACTGACGATTGTTTTCATGATTATTTCATGATTATTTGATGGTTATTTGACGATTGTTTGAGGGTTGTTTGATGATTGATTGACTGATGACTGCTTGAAGATTTGAAATAATTGTTTGATAATTGTTTCGCGACTAACTGGCGATTTTATGATGGTTGTTTGATGATTTTTTGTCGATTGTTTGATGATTGTTTGATAGATTGATGATTGACTGACAACTGTTCAATGATTTTTTAATCCACACAATAATGTGGAGTACTGCCAATCACTAAAGTCAATTAAATACACATGAATATACATGAATAAAGTATTCAGTTAAAAAGTTAATAAAAAAATATTTCGTAATTGTTAATTTTTAAAAAAATGGTTAAAACAGCAATAAGTAAAAATCTTTTGCTATCAACCCGGGCAACGCCTGGTACAATCAGCTAGTAGTTTCAAACTTCTCTGTTTTAAATTGAGTTGTCAGATCTATTACAATTAGATTTAATTTATCAGCATTCCAGGGTAGAGGTTATATGGGAGCTCTAACTAACTGTGAACCGATTTCGTCCAACTTTTTTAAGATATTGAAAATACTTTTGTAAAATGTTGTCCCTCTATCTCTTTTCGTTAATGCGTTCTCGCGCTTTCATTTGACGGACAGAAACCCCTATCTTTTTGGTATTTTTGTGTTTCTGTAAGTTTATTTTATGGTAGCTATGGTCAAATGGTGGCCAATTGTACTAAATTTAGTGGCCATAGCTATTATAGTTTATCAATTATTAACATTTTAGGTGGAATTTAGACTGTTTCCGTAAGTGATTTGTATGAGAGCTATTGTTAAATGTGAACTGATTTTAATAAAATACACTGCATAATGATCATGCAAAACTTCTCTATGCTAAATTTTGTCATCATATCTGTTATAATTTCTCTATTATTAGCAAATAAGAGATTGGCCTAGGCGAGGTTATATGGGAGCTACGGTTAAATATGAACAGATTTCGCCCAATTTCAATTCCAAAATTTTCCAAAAATTAAGAATATTTTTGTCAAATTTCAGTGACCTAGCTCCTTTCGTTCAGTCCTTATCGCGCCGACAACAGACAGACGGATATCGCTCAATCTTCTTAGAATTTCATAAGGATTCAGATTATATATCAATTTTGGTTTTTGAGCCAGTTTTAAGGGAGTTTTAAACGGAATTACAATCTCAATAAAAAAGCACTGACATAAAATGTAATATTTCTCTATGTATTTTGTCACTAATACGAAATAATTTATAAAATAGAATAAAGACGCAAGCGACAGTCTTGGTTCCAAAATTTGTAAACAAACAGCGAATTGTACTTAAGTCTTGATTGTTTTTGCTGTAAAATCATAACGGTAAATTCTACTGCCCTGATATTTTGTGAGATGATGCAGATGATCATGAATAATAAATTTCAATAATAAAATGAAAATCGAGCCATAACAGCCTTTTTGGCGGTTATGGCTCGATATTATCACTAACTTATATAGCTTACCCTTGTTTCGAATGTTTCCGATTTCCTTGAGAATACATTTTCATCTTGGTTTTCTTCGTAGGTTGAATATTTTGATACATTTGTAGTAGGTTGATATGTCTTTGGTGGAATGATGGTGTGTTGTTGTGAAATGTTGTTATTCTGTTGTTGTTTCAATTTATTTTCGTTGGACAATTTTTGTGCCAATAATCTTTGTTGCTCGATTTCTTTTGCCAATTCTTGTTGTTTTTTAATCATTTCAATTTCCTTTTCTTTAAGAGCTGCGATATTCTCCTCAGCTTTTATGTTACTGTCAATACTTGATATGATATCCTTAATAGTATTATTTAAATTATCCTGAAATATATAAAATTATAATTTTTTAATTTAATAGGTAAATGGAAAAGTAAGAAAAGTATAGAAACCATCGTTTTTTCTCCGATGAAGTTTTAAAAAATATAAATAACATTATTGTCAGAACTCCTTTGATTTATGTATGTAGTTGACATTATTAGTTTTCTAATTATCTATAAATCTATTGTTTGCTTGTTTGAGATTTAATAACTCCTAAACGACTTAACCGATTTTGATGAAATTTTGAGTGTAGATAGAACTTTCCCTTAAGGTAGTCATGAGATATGTTTTGTTTCAAAATCTGATCCGGAAAAGCCCCAAATAAAAAATAGTGCCTCAAATGGATTAAATTGTGCAAAATTTAATATTTATCATTGAATATTT
Organism: Stomorhina lunata; assembly: GCA_933228675.1. NCBI lineage: Eukaryota > Metazoa > Arthropoda > Insecta > Diptera > Rhiniidae > Stomorhina > Stomorhina lunata. Next base: position 9,887,253 of record OW121745.1, read on the forward strand.
GATTAACTTTAAAATTAAGAAACTTCAAACTTAAAAAAAGTAAATTCATTACCAATGGGCGAACTTAAAAATAAATAAAAAGGATCGGAGCAGGGAATTGCCCCTTTCCCGTTGCAAATACAATACCTATAACTGGATAAACAGATTTCGATGAAGATTAATATGTAGATAAAGTCCGGGACCCTATTAACTAGTATTAAGTGTTTTTTTTTTGGCAATGAAATTATTTTTGACAACAATGGAAAGAATCGGAGCAGGAGAAGTTTTTCCCCCATATTACTATAATACTTATTTTCGAGTATCTTTATATGACGGTGTAGTTTTTAAATTTTTTGCAACCGAAAATTTCTCTATTAGTAATAGTTTGAACCAAATGTAGTAAGACGGGGCAGGAGAACTCTGTGAACCGAACAAATGAAATACTTATTTGGAGGTCCTTTTAAAACTTCTAAAGGCAAAGTCTTCAAACTTTGTTCATAAAAAGTTGGTTAAATATTAGCAGGATAGGAGCATAGGAGTTTACCCCAAATAGAAAATTTGTTAAAACGTATCTCTGAATTGTTTTGCTATCGGTTCATGTTTGCACATAATACCAACATTTTTCAAAGATATTTTTTATATTACCGATTTTTTATATTACCAAAAATAAAACTTAAAGCTGGCGAAAATATTCCTTTGGCGACATACATATGTATTTATGTATGTAAACAAATTTATAGGTTGTTGATAAACAGTCCTTATATAATTATAGTGGTATTTTACACTATGTATAGTCAAATTGTGTCATAACCGCAGAGAAAGCTTAAGAAATATAATTTTGGAATTCTATTTTATGAAAATCAATAGAACGTGCTCACACGTTCAGAATTAAATATCTTGAACAAAAATGAATCTATACTTATGAATTTTGATACAAGGTGTCAAAATATGTACCATTGCCAAAAAATGGGCTATTTTGGACCACTGCCATGCCCACCTCCCGTAAAAACTGCAAACATTTATTTCAGATATTTTTCGTTTTGGATAATCAAAAAGTAAAAAAGAAGTGAGAGTACATAAGAATGTTTAAAATAAATAAATAAAAAAGATGTAGAAGTTTTTTTTTTTACTTTTTATTAAATGTTTTTTTCCTGTTGATTTTTTAATTCGAATTAATTTTAAAATAAGAAGAGTGTAATGGTGCCAACTGCACTTTTTTACAAAAATGAGATTTTAACTCAGAACGAAAGAGAATTAATAAATATATCATTTGAAAGAAACAAAATTGTGCCAACTATTTGTTTTTTCAAATGGTTTTGTATTTATGAGCAAAAGTGCTATGTACATAGCTGTCAAAATGCGTGCGCAAAAGTACCATTTACACATATGGTTGTTGCTAAACTGAGCTGGTTGTTCGTTAGTCCTCCGTAAAAATTAATTTTGTTTTTTCTAACTTTTGTTTTGCTTATAGTTTCCACAGTGATTAGGAATATTCAATGGACATGCCCGTAAAATCCAAAAATTGAAGAAGGAGAGTGCAAGTTATGATTATGGTTATGGGTGATATCGCGAGAATGTTAGTGTCCGCAGTTGAGATGAAGGATAACCAAGATAAGTCTGGGCTTACCAAGTTAAGACCAATCAGAACCGTTGCTTGGTATCCAATGTCCTCTACATAACCCAGAATATATTGCTATTTGTAAAGAAAGAACCTCATGAAGTGGAATATTTGGATCACACTTTTTTTCGAAACATTTAAGGACCATCAATTCGTAAAAAGCATTTGACCTGGCCGAACAAAGGGCTTAAAAAAAACACAGTGTCGAAGTTGTTTTCTCAAATTCCGTTCGGGAAATTTTCACTTAAAGATAAGCCACGTTTAGGTCGGCCAAGTGAAGATAATGGTAACGTTAAATCGAATCGGATCTTCATGTAACTGAAAGTGAGATTGAAGAGAACTTAAATATACCAAAATCATAACCATATACTTCGTCTTGGACTCGTAAAAAACTTGATATTTTGGCACCACATGAATTAAAAGAGATTTATTTAACAAACCGTTTCAACGCTTTTTATATGCATCTTAAACGCAATGTACAGGATACGTTTTTGAAGCAAATCAGAACTGGAGAAGAAAAATGGATTGTTTGAAATAACGCCAATCGATAACTATCATGGTCCAACCATGATGAAGCGCCACAAGCCACTTCAAAGGCTGATATTCATCAAAAGAAGATTAACTGTCAGTTTGGTGGGATTGGAAGATTGCGGTATATTTTGAGCTGCTTCCAAGGAACTAAACCATTAAATCGAATGTCTACTGTGAACACATGGACAAATTGAATACAGCCATCAACGAAACGGCCAGAATTTATCAATCGTAAAAGTGTCATATTCCACCGCGCAACGCATCAGACTTCCATTTATTTCAGTCTTTGCAAAACTCCTTAAATGGTTAAACCTCGTTAATGAAGAGGCTATAAAATAGCACTTGGTTCAGTTTTTGCAGGTAACGGCCAAAAGTTCTATGAGCGTGAAAATGGAAATTATATAATTGATTAAAGTTCATTCTAAAATTAAAGAAAAAATGTGTTTACTTTTTTTTTTAAAAATCGCCGGTTTCTACAATGTAATTAGAATCCAGAGTCTAAATTTATTAAATCGTAAACTTTGCCTTTGATTATATGTTAATTCGTTTACTCTATATGCTGTACAAATTATTACAAAATATTACGGAAAGTCATTCGTTTACACAAAACTCAGTAAGAGGGAAAGTGTAAACAGAGAGAATTATTGAAAAATATTGACAGTTTATTTGCTGAGTATTTGTAAAATGTTACGGGCAAAATTTTTGCCAGTAAAAGTTCAATAAGAAAAACATATAAATAAAAAATGTAAACCAAAGAAGAGCAGACAGCTTAAATTTTGCCGCACTTTTTATTTTGTTAACAATTTTAAGTAAAAGAAATAAAATTAACCAAATTAAAGTTAAAAAGTTAACAAAATAAAAGTTAACAGCTTAGGTAATTTTTTATTTATTTATTGCCTATTGTTGTTTTTTTATTGTCTCGATTTAATTACTGGATTTTTTTAAATTTTCTGTTCGTTTACTTTTTTTGTACAAATGATTTCTTAAGAGTAAATTCGTTAGTAAATACTCAGCTTACTGAACGAATAAACTTCATGTTATGATCTTTGGGAAAATTGTTGCTCATGAGCCGAAGAAGGTTTCAAAGTTAGTCAAACCAACTTTGAAACCTTCCGACAGGTGGCAAAACTAAAAATTATTCCAAATTAATTAAATCGTAAATTGTGAATTTAATCATGTTATGATCATTGATGATTATTTTAAAGTTGGTATAACCAATAAGTAGATAGTAAAAGTGTATAAGCAGATAGTAAAAATGTATTAGTAAAAAGCAATATAAGGACTTTAAAGCTCTGTAGGGGCCATTTCAGACAGACCTGAATGGGGTTGCGATATACTGGGTTAAGGCTCTAGGGCAGAAGAATCCAAAACTATATTCAGTATACTTAGTCGTTTTTCAGGAAAAACATGATAGCAGGTGTAATGTACTTGAAATTTGTATGAAGTCACTTGGACAACTCTTTGAAGCTCTGTAGGGGCTATTTTAGATAGACCTAAATAGCTCTTGGAGAGCAGATTCAGGAAAAGTTTTACAGGATGTGGAATTTGGTAAAAAGTGATATGAAGTCATATCCAAATGTCTTGGTTTAATTACTTAGTTTTTCAGTTTTTAGCAGGCCATACTTTTTTAAGCGTTTTTTCTACAACTAAGATTGTAGTACCGTTCATATGATTCGAACTACTTAATTAATCTTAATTGAAAATGCGTTATTTTTTATTTGGTAATAATTATCATAAGTTTATTGATAATAAATTAGATGTTTTAGTAATAAGTGCTTCCACCTTTGTTTATAATAAGTTCAAATATGCGATGTTTTATTGAATCATTAAGTTTTTTAAATAATTATTTAAAAAACTTAATGATACAGTCAATAAATAAACGCCATTCGCTTGAATCATATCTATGTAATCCCATGGCAGTCATCAAACCAGGAATATCCGTGCAGTAGACAAAATCGTCCTCTTCTGCAAAATAGTGAAGTAAGCCTTTTTCTCGGGCACGGTAATATGAAAATTTAGTTTCCTTCGTTATGAGATTTGATTCCTTCATCCGGGATGCAAGTAATTCTGAAGATGCTTTTGACAATCCAAGTTCTCTTATTACATCATTTAGCTGGTCTTGATTCCATGGTCTCGGCGAGATATTTTTGTGTGGGATAAACTCGTCATTTTCAGATATAGGTAGTTCTTGATCTGAACTTCCTGATTGAGAACACGTGCTTGAGGTTGAGTGTCCTTGTGAAGATTAAAGCACTTGACTACAGCTTGGACCTTGACTTGTTGCGTTGTGTAATAGGAAAATATCAGTCAATTTTAGCGAAATTTTATATTTTATTGTTTACATGTATATTGTGAGTTAAAAAAGAAAAAAATAAAAAATGTTAAACTAAATAAAATGCTTTTGTAAATTGTCTTCGGCAAGTCCTCAAGGACATGTAATGACCAGTGAAAATTGTAATAACTCGAAAACTGTTTAACCGATTTTAAAGACATGTAGCTTATTGGAAAAATCATTGCGTTTTCACTAAGAACCAGAATCCACTTTTTTGCAAAAGGGGAAATAAATAGCTTTAATTTTGCAAAAACTTAAAATTTGTCAATTTTTTTTCGATTTAAACGCTATTTTTCAGATTTGAGGCCTATGCGCTACGTGTTAACGTTGTCCAATTCGACTAAAATTTTGTGGGTGGAAGTTTCTCACCAAATCTCACAATAATCCAACATGCACCCCTTGAAATTGGAAAATATATTTTTTTCATACATTTGAAAACCCGCTATAATGCGTATAAATATCAAGCAAAAAACTAAAATTTTGTGAAAATGAGCGAATTCGCTAAATTGTGAATAAATTCGAAAAAAAATCAATCGATTTTTATGTTTTGTTGCTATTATATGTCGCTATGTGATAAAATAATAAATCTGGAAGTTTTTCGCCGTTTTCGATTTTTCATGATTTTTTTAAAACGAAAATTTTTGCCATTTTTACGAAAAAAAAATTTTTTTTCCTTAAGTTTTTTATTATAACTCCGATACTATTGATCCGATTGAAACGCGATATATATACGAATAAAAGGCTATGTAAATTTTAATTTTCCTGATTTTACTTAATAATATCGGACTAGTAGTTTTTGAGTTATCATTGATTATTTGAAGAAACGTCAAAAAAAAATTGCAATCAAAAAAAAAAATTTTTTTAAATCTTGCCATAGAATTTAAAAATTTTACCATTTTTGTACAAAGGTAGTCATGATACATCAAACTTGTATAGTGGTTTAAGGAGCAGATGAAATTTTTTTTATTTTGTTGTGCTGTGTAATCCAAATAAATATCATTCCAGCCTAACAGTTTTCAAAACTCTCATTTTAAAAAATAATAATATGTACGTCCCATTCGAAATCGAAATAATGCACATAATGCAAAAATGCAAAATTTATGTTTTAAAATCCCAGTGCTTATGGGAAATCAACCAATTCAAATTAAAATATATATGTTTATTAAAGAACATGATATATTTTTTTAAATCTTGCCATAGAATTTAAAAATTTTACCATTTTTGTACAAAGGTAGTCATGATACATCAAACTTGTATAGTGGTTTAAGGAGCAGATGAAATTTTTTTTATTTTGTTGTGCTGTGTAATCCAAATAAATATCATTCCAGCCTAACAGTTTTCAAAACTCTCATTTTAAAAAATAATAGTATGTACGTCCCATTCGAAATCGAAATAATGCATATAATGCAAACTTTTTATTCTAACTACATAAAAATTTATGTTTTAAAATCCCAGTGCTTATGGGAAATCAACCAATTCAAATTAAAATATATATGTTTATTAAAGAACATGATATATTGGTATTGCTGCTCATGAATCTTTGACCACAATCTCTAATTATACTTCATGATTTTCGAGAATTTTTTATTAGTCAAATTAAAACAATATTTAATTTATTTATTCAATTGCGGATATTGTTGATCCCGAAATTGCCCAAACTTTTCAACTTCAATCATTATATGTGACCTTTTCCGAGAAAAATAACCTAGTGTGTCAAAAAAGGGTTTAGAGTTACCGGTGGATTCTGATACCTAAAAGGGTTTAGAATAAGATGAAATATGTTAGATTTCTAATAAAAATGTATTTGTCATAAAAACGTACAAAACGAACTTGGGAAAATCGATAAAAATGAGAAAAACATTAAAATTTTATTTTTTTAGTTTTTCATACATTTTGTCCCTTTTCTCGGTGAAGGTTACATATATGTTTAACAATTCTTCAATGTCGATTTGCAAACTCTTGACATGTACTTTTCGATTTTGAAACTTTGGAGACAGTGGATTATTGGATAAAAGTTTTTGATTTAAAGAATTCCTTGGAGATAGATTGTTTCCTACTTTGCAAAAATTTATTAATGGTCGACCAATTTTTGAACCTACACAAAAAATGTTAAACAAGAACTCGAAGATTTTCAATATAGTCGTTATGTATTTCATTTTGTTAATTTTTAAGCGCTAATTAACGATTTGAAATAGTATACATTTATTGTTTTCTTATGAAATAAAAAAATCGAAGAATTTAAAAAACTACAAATCATTTTTTTTAATTTTTAACAATTAAATAAAATTAAATTCAAAACATGTTATTTTGCCAAAAAGAAATCATGTGTAATTCCTAATTTCATGTGTAATTTTGGCACGACCCATGTGTAATTTAACATTTGGTTGGTGGCAACACTGGCCAAAATGTAAATATTGTAAAACAACTTTAAGTGTGTCTGGTGGATCCCATGGAAATTTAAGTATACACTTAAAAGCAAAACTTCATTGGTTTTAGAGAGGCAGCCGCAAACATCCAGTTCAACTATTAATTTGGATTCTAATGTAGTAGAACCACAACAACCATCTACCAGCGCACATATACTTATATACTTGAAGTCAATTTATTCAAGTTTCTGCATTTTTGACATTTCATTTTGATTGTAATTTTTTTTTCGGTAAAGTGTGCTTATTTTGTTATTTTTAAAAATTGATGCAACATAAAAAAAATTAAATAAAACTTTAAATTTTATATATGCAAAAGTAAAATTTCTTTTAAACTATTTTTAAAATGTATTTTTATTTCATGCTTATTCTCATCACTACGCGGAGAAAAAATAATGAAAGGAAATGTCAAAATATTACATTTTAGCCATGCATTTGTATGATAGCGAAAAAGGTTAAAAGCAAAACTGAAGAAAACGTTCAGGTTTGTTCCCCGTTCTATTCCCTTTACCTCTCTCTCCTAAAAACTCAAGACTTGCGACTTGCACTTGCCTTGAGACTTGATTCGTATAAAAGTAGACAAATTTAACCTCAACCTCGTTGAGTTTAACAAATTGATAACCAGGTTTTAAAAGTGATAGCTAAAGGTCACCACGCACTGCGAATTGTGGAGGGGCCAGAGTTCAAAAAAACTTATTGAGATTGTATCCCATTGTCCAGGATACACTCTTCCTACGAGACAGATATTAACAAACAATTTCTCACCAAAAATTCATAATAACATACTAACTGAGATCCAAACCAAAATTAAATCCGCGGCAGCGATTTGTCTGACCACTGATGGATGGACATCGAAAACTAATGCCAGTTTTGTAGCTATAACTGCCCAGACGAAAATACAGAACTTAAATCACACCTAATTTCTTGCGAAGAGTTTACTGAGAGACATACTTCCGATAATTTAATAAATTTTATAAAAAAAGTATCATCAGATTTTGAGATTGATAATAAAATCACTGCCATTGTCAGTGATAATGCGCCGAACATTGTTGCTGCAATACGCCAAGGTAATTAGAGAGGAGTCGGTTGTTTTGCTCACTCATTAAATCTGATTGTTCAAGCGGCTTTAGAAGAGGTTAGTGATACAGTTTCAAAAGTTAAACGAATAGTGGAATATTTTCATAAAAGCACTCGCTGAAATAGGATTTTATAACACGGTGGAACTCTACATAAAAAATGTCAGAAAGAAAATACTCTGTGAAAGATGCAGTCATAACCACTCTCTCGCTAACACGTCCTGACTTGTCTCTACCTCTGGAAGAATGGGAATTGATTAAAGAAATCGTTCCAATACTAAAACCGTTTTATGAGGTTACCTATTTGAAAGTTACATATCAAAATGTCAATCTAAAAACGACAGCATTTCATCAAAATCAGAGATAGACGTCAAAATACCAACAAATAGTTTTAAAAAATTTAAAAATAATTAAATAGTGACAATTTGCATTTTGATGATAATTTGTGCTTTATGGGAGAATTTCCTAAAATGTAATATACAATTAATATACATATGTGGATATTTCGGAAGGATGGTTTTTCTTATTTTTTAATTGCATTTTTTAAACAAAGTTTCTATATGTATGTATTTACTTTCGGCAATTTTGCGGTATATCAAAATTAGTGTTTTAGCGATATCTCAGATATACATGAACCGACTTAAATAACAGCGTGCTTTGAGAAGGATCTCCTTAAATCTGATATATAATTTATTAAGACCTGTGGTAAAGGAGAATGATTTTTTCATCTTAATAAAATGTTATTTTGAATGAAAAATTTTAAAATTTTCATATAAATGATGGTATTTTTTCAACTTGCCATCATGATAAAATAAATGAGATAAGGTTGATATAATTTAAAAATTACTATTATTGTTATGTCAGGAATGTTTCCTAAAGGCGACATTTGTCCATACTGACTATATTTTTAACAGAGAAAGTACCTGGTAGACCGAGCCTTGCTCGGAGCTTTATGATAAGCATTTTGAGGAAAATTTTAAAGTTTTTATATATTTTATATTATAAAGTGCTAAAATAAATTTAGAGGAAAGACATTGTAGAAATATTCAGTTAATTTTGAATTATTTGATTTATTTTTCCGACCAACACATAGTTTGCATAGTTTACAGTTTAACTCATTTTGAATAATTTTGGAAATTATTCATATCAACAGAAACCTCCGTCGACTCATGCGCAACAACTTTGCTAAAGATTATAGTCTGATCAAATGCACAGTATACGATTTAATTCATTTTGAGTAGTTTTCTGTGGCGCCACCTGTCGGACTTTGCTTATTCCAATTCATAAAACTTCTTCGGCTTATCCGTAACAACTTTGCTGAAGATTATAGCATGATTAAATGTACAGCATACGATTAAATTGACTTCGAGTAAATTTCAGTAGCGCCACCTGTCGAAATTTCTTCATAACAACTAAGAAACCTTCGTCGGCTCATGTGCAACAACTTTGCTAAAGATTGTAGCATGATTAAATGTACAGATTACGATTAAATTGACTTTGAGTAAGTTTCTGTAGCGCCACCTGTCGGAAATTATTCATACCAACTAAAAAGCCTTCGTCGGCTCATGCGCTACAACTTTGCTAAAGATCATAGCATGATCAAATGTACAGTTTACGATTTAATTAATTTTTAGTAATTTTCAGTGGCGCCATCTGTCGGAAATTAGTCTTATCAACTTTAAAACCTTCGCCGGCTTATCCGCAACATCTTCGCTAAAGAGCATAACACAATCAAATTCACAGTTTACTATTCTATAAAGAACATACATATAGACAAACATTCATTTGTTTAAAATAATACTAATTTTTCGCCCTTTTTATTCCCTAATTTCTAAAAGTTCCATATGTATATTTGGTACTTTTTTGGTGCCAATTGAATTCGGTACATTTTTTTAAAACGCATTTAACATAATGTATAATGTTCCTATTCATATTACTTTGGAGATGTTAAGTTATCATTTTATCCCTTTTTTACCCATTTTGGCTCCAAAATCAAAAAAGTACCAAATACGTGTTTCATGTTTTTTTTTACATCTATTGATTGCAGTACCAAGTTTCTTTCTATATTCTTTAGTTTAAAATATAAGAGTGGGTTAAAAAGGTGCCAAAAAAACTATTTTCACCCTTTTTACCCCCTATCGGACATAGTTTCAAAAAAGTACCAAACACCTGTCCGCTTATTTTCAAAGCTGTTTAAAACGTAATTTTAATTTTGTTTCTATACCTATTACTTTAGGAGACATAGCGTTTTCGATTTTTTCCCCTTTTTACCCGTTTTTACCCTCTTAGAGGTAAAAGTTCCAAAAGTCCCTTCTTCTTCGACCTATACATCAAAAAAGATACCCACAGTCCAAATTTTATCAAAATCGTTAGAGCCGTTTTCGAGATAGCCATTCTATATATATATATATATATATATATATATATATATATATATATACTAGCTGTTTGTACCCGGCGTTGCCCGGGCTGATAGTAAAAGATTTTTACTTATTGCTGTGTTAACTATTTCTTTAAAAATTAACATTATGAAATGTTTTTTATTAATTTTTTACCTGAATCCCTTATGAATGTATTTGCATATGTATTTAATTGACTTTAGTGATTGGCAGTACTGCAAATGAATGTTTGCTTGCAATGGGCCCATACATGTCAAACAGCATACAACACAGACGCTAATATTTTTTTATATTTATAGATTATCAAACAATCGTCAAATAGTCAGCTAATCGTGAAACAATTATCGAACAATCATAAAAAAATTATAGAACAGTCGTCAGTCAATCATCAATCAACCATCAAACAATCGACAAAAAATCATCAAAGTACCGTCATAAAATCGCCAGTTAATCGTGAATCAATTACCAAACAATTTTTAAAAATCTTCAAACAGTCATCAGTCTATCAATTATTAAACAACTGTCAAACAATCGTCAAACAACCATCAAATAATCATGACAAATCTTCAAACAATCCTCAGTCAAGCTATTATCAAACATTAATCATATTTCCAATCCATGCAGCCGTTTTCCGATTTTAGATAAATGAAAAAAAGTGGGCGTAAAAGTATACATTGTAAATTTTTCTTTATGTGGAATCCTAACTTGGACTAAAGAAAACAAAAAAAAAAAAATGTCCTGATTGGTCCAGAAGTTCTAAAGTGATGCAATTTTAAAGAAAACGGGAAATTTATCCCCATTTTTCGATTCCCAGGTCCTCCTTGGTCCATTTTCAAAAAATTCAAAAAACGAAAAACTATCCTATAGTATGAAAATATCCACATTTAAAACTATAATTAATTTGGTTAAATCGTTTTGATCATCCATATTTGTAATTTTTATATTTGACTTATTGGAGGGGTCACGCCCACTTTAGATCACACCTTAACATACTGTCGAAATTTAAAATTTCGGAAAAATTGGTTTGCAGGGTCGTGCATATTTGTTATTTTTAATATTTGACTTATATGGGAGGGTCATGCTCATTTGAGATTTAAAAAAAAAACCTTGCCTATTTTAACCACCGGTCACACTTTACCATACTGTGAAAATTTCAGAAAAATCGGGCATCGGTCATCCATATTTCTCATTTTCAATATTTGACTTATATGGGAGAGGTCACGCCCACTTAAGATTTCAAAAAAGAACCTTGCCTATTTTAACACCTGTCACACCTTACCATACTGTAAAAATTTCGAAAAAATCGGTCTGCAGGGTCGTCCATATTTGTAATTTTTAATATTTGACTTATCACTTCAGATTTAAAAAAAACCTTGCCTATTTTAACCACCGGTCACACTTTACCATACTGTGAAAATTTCAGAAAAATCGGGCATCTCGGTCATCCATATTTGTCATTTTCAATATTTGACTTATATGGGAGGGGTCACGCCTACTTGAGATGTCAAAAAAAATCTGGCCTATTTTATCCGTCACACCTTAACATACTGTAAAAATTTCGGAAAAATCGGTCTGCAGGGTCGTCCAAATTTAAAATTTTTAATATTTGACTTATATGGGAGGGTCATGCCCAATTCAGATTTCAAAAAAAACCTTGCCTATTTTATCCACCGGTCACACCTTACCATACTGTAAAAATTTCAGAAAAATCGGGCAGCTCGGTCATCCATATTTGTCAGTTTCAATATTTGACTTATATGGGAGAGGTCACGCCCACTTAAGATTTCAAAAAAGTACCTTGCCTATTTTAACCACCGGTCACACCTTAAATTACTATCATCTATACTTGTCATTTCTAATATATGAGTTTTATGGGAGGGGTCACGCCCACTTGAGATTTTGGAAAAAGACCTTGTCCATTTTATCCACTGGTCACACCAAACCATATTGTCTGAATTTTAGCTCGGTCATCCATATTTGTCATTTTCAATATTTGACTTATATGGGAGGGGTCACGCCCACTTAAGATTTCAAAAGTGAACCTTGCTTATTTTATCCACCGTTCACACCTTGACATACTATACAAATTTCAGAAAAATCGGTCCGGTCGGTCATTTATATTTGTCATTTTTAATATTTAACTTATATGGGAGGGGTCACGCCCACTTGACAATTAAAAAAAGAACCTTGCCTATTTTAACCACCGGTCACACCTTACCATACTGTGAAAATTTCAGAAAAATCGGGCAGCTCGGTCATCCATATTTGTCATTTTCAATATTTGACTTATATGGGAGGGGTCACGCCCACTTGAGATTTCAAAAAAAAAAAAATTGGCCTATTTTATCCATCCGTCACAGCTTAACATACTGCCAAAATTTCAGAAAAATCGGGCCTCTCGGTCACCTATATTTGTAATTTTTAATATATGAGTTATGTGGGAGGGGTCACGCCCCCTTGAGATTTCAAAAAAAAATCTAGCCTATAAATCTACCCAATTTAAATCTTGTTCTTGTCGCTTTTGATTTTGAATATTTTACAAAAGTTTCCTTTTTTACCCGTTGTTTACCCCTGATCAGCCAAATTAAAAAAAAAAAAATCCGGATACATGTCCTAATATTTTTATTGCTGATCTTAACTCCATTTTTGTTAATTGAAAAAAATACCAAACACCTGTCACATATTTCTTCAATGTCAATAGAACAGTCCATAAATCATTGATTTATTTTTTATTTTATTGATTTAAGCAACATGCACAGTTTAAAAGGAAAAACCTATCTTTAAATTTTTGACCCGTTTTTGTTATTTTCGATTGCGGTACAAATTTTGTTTCTATAATAATTGATTCAAAAATTATATATGGATCAAAAAAGTACCAAAATTTAGTTTTTATCCTTTTTATTCCCTATTTTTAGCTCATTTACGAAAAGTACCTACTAAAAACATGACTTTTTATTTTTCTATTCGATCTAAGTCCAATTTAAATTTTTTCCTGTCGATATTAGTATCAGAGATATAACTTTACTAATGTTTTTATATTCTACCCTATTTTAACCCCAAAACTGTTTAATTTGCAAAAATTACTGAAAAGTCCCTTAATTTTTAGGGCTTATCTTAGACCATTTTAGTGTTTGTTTCCATCTATTAGGTTTAGAATGTCATCGATTTTTCCCTTTTTTACCCCTTTGATTGACACATCTCTAATTTATGCTTTTGACTTCATTAGCTTAAATGAATATTTTCCCGTTTTCACCTTTTGGAACCCCATTTATCGTAAAAGTACCAAGCACATGTTTAATATTTTGTTAATACTTATTGATTTATGTTTATGAGTTCAAAAGATACGTATGGGTTAAAAAAAAGTACAAAAATGTAGTTTTTACCCTTTTTGCCCTTATTAGTGCCATTTCCAAAAAAAGTACAGAACACATGTACCTTTCATTTTCTAGCCGATTATATGATTTATTCATTTTCTAGCCTGTTTTAACCATAAGCGGCCAAATTAAAAAAAAAAAATACCGAACCCGTGTCCTTTAATTTTTAATGCTGATCATAGACCAATTTAATCTTTGTTTCTATCACTTTTGATTTATGAGATATTACGTTACCGATTTTCCCCCTTTTTACTCCAAAAATTAAAAAAAAGGAATCAATCGCGTGTCTTATACTTCTGCAATGTGAATAGACCTGTCTGTATATTATACTTCTGGCTTTATTTGTTTAAATGATATTCATAGTTTTTACTCTTTTGTGCCTCATTTATCGTAAAAGCGCGAAGCACCTTCTTAATTTTTGTTAGTCCTTATCAATTGTGATTTAAATAGAGTATTTATGTTTATTAGTTCAAGAGATACTTATAGGGTTAATAAAGTACCAAAATATAGTTTTTTCCCTTTTTCTCCCTTATTAGTTCCATTTCCAAAAAAGTACCAAAAACGTGTCCCCTTTTTTTGCAAGATGATCCAAATCCAATTTCAACTTTGTTTCTAACGATGTAAATTTCGGAGATATGATGTTACTAATTTATCCATTTTCTTTTTCAATTTTTTTCAATTTACTTTTTCAATATGAATCCACCCGTCTGTAAATTATAGCTCTGGCTTCATTAGTTAAAAACCTACCCTTGAATATTTCCCAGTTTTTATCTTTTTTACCTCAATTATCGTAAAAGTACCAAATACGTGTCTAATAATTCTTTGTTACTTATCAATTGTGACGTTTACTGTTTCTCTATGTTTGTTATTTCAAAAGATACGTATGGGCTCAAAAAAATTACCATATTCAAAAAAGTACCAAATACGTTTCTCGTTTTTTTCAGCCCATCCGAAGCAAATTTCAACTCTTTTCCTATCGTTTTGGATTTCGGAGATATGACGTTACTAATATTTCCCATTTTTTCCCTGTTTTAATCCCAAAACGGCCGAATTAAAGAAAAAAGTACCGAATACATGTCCCTTAATTTAAAGTGCCGTTTTTAGACCGATTTAGTTGTTGTTTCTATCACTTTTGACTAAGAAGATATATTTTTACCGATTTTTACCCCCAAAATTAAAAAAGCACCAGACACTTATTTTACTTTTTTCAGTGTCAATTTACCAGCCAATAAATTATGCTTCTGGCTTCATTAGCCGAAAAGATATTCTTAGCTAAAAAGCAAAAAACCTACTCTTGAATATTTTCCCTTTTTTTTACCCTTTCGTCCCACATTAATCGCAAAAGTACCAAATACGTGTTTAATAGTTTTTTAATGCCTATCAGTGTTTCTATGTTTATTAGTTCAAAAAATATATATGTGTTAAAAAAGTACCAAAATATAGTTTTTACCCTTTTTTATTCTTATTAGTACCATTTTTGAAATAGTACCAAATACGTGGCCATTTATTTTTTTATCCGATTCAAATCCAATTTAAACTTCGTTTGCATCGGTGTTAGTTTCGGAGATATGATGTTACTAATTTCTCCCTTTTCTACCCTGTTTTACCCTTTAAAAGATCGAATTTCAAAAAAGTACCGAATACGTGTCCCTTAATTTTTAGTGCTGATCTCAGACTAATTTAGTTTTTGTTTCTATCACTTTTGATTTAGAAGATATATTTTTACCCCCAAAATTAAAAAAAGTACCAAAAATGTATTTTATTTTTTCTTTGTCAATCGACCAGTCAATAAATTATACTTCTGGCTTCATTAGCCTAAAAGATATCCATAGCTAAAAACAAAAAACCTACCCTTAAATATTTTCCCTTTTTTACCCTTTTGTATCCCATTAATCGCAAAAGTACCAAATACGTATTTAATTGTTTTTTAATATCTATCTGTTGCGATATAAATTATGTTTCTATGTTTATTAGTTCAAAAGATACATATTAGTTGAAAAAAGTACCAAAATATAGTTTTTACCCTTTTTTATCCTTATTAATGCCATTTCCAAAAAAGTACCAAGCACGTGTCTCCTTATTTTCCTAGCCGATTCAAATCCAATTTCAACTTTGTTTGCATCGATGTTGGTTTCGGAGATATGATGTTACTAATTTCTCCCTTTTCTACCCTGTTTTACCTTCTAAGAGGTTGAACTTCAAAAAAGTACCGAACATGTGTTCCTTAATTTTAAGTGCCAATCTCAGACCAATTTAGTTTTTTGTTTAGAAGATATACTTTACCGATTTTTACCCCCAAAATTAAAAAAAAGTACCAAACACGTAGCTTATTTCTTTTCAATGTAAATCTACCAGTCAATAAATTATACTTCTAACTTCATTAGCCTAAAAGATATCCATGGCTAAAAAGCAAAAAAACTATCCTTGAATATATTCCCTTTTTTTACCCTTTTGTACCCCATTAATCGCAAAAGTACCAAATACGTATTTAGTTCTTTTTTAATATCTGTCGGTTGCGATATAAAATATGTTTCTATGTTTATTAGTTCAAAAGATACATATGGGTTAAAAAAAGTACCAAAATATAGTTTTTACCCTTTTTTATCCTTATTGGTGCCATTTTCAAAAAAGTACTAAACACGTGTCCCCTTATTTTTTTAGCCGACTTAAATCCAATTTCAACTTTGTTTCTATCTGTATTGGTTTCGGAGATATGATGTTACTGATTTCTCCCTTTTCTACCCTGTTTTACCTTCTAGGAGGTTGAATTTCACAAAAGTACCGAACACGTGTCCCTTGGTTTTAAGTGCCGATCTCAGAACAATTTAGTTTTTGTTTCTATCACTTTTGGTTTAGAAGATATATTTTACAGATTTTTACCCCCAAAATTTAAAAAAAGTACCAAACTCGTAGTTATTTTTTTCAATGTCCATCGACCAGTCAATAAATTATACTTCTGGCTTCATTAGTCTTAAAGATATCCATGGCTAAAAACCAAAAAACCTATCCTTGAATATTTTCCCTTTTTTACCCTTTTGTACCCCATTAATCGCAAAAGTACCAAATACGTATTTAGTTTTTTTTAATATCTATCGGTTGCGATATAAAATGTGTTTCTATGTTTATTAGTTCAAAAGATACATATGGGTTAAAAAAAGTACCAAAATATAGTTTTTACCCTTTTTTATATTTATTAGTGCCATTTTCAAAAAAGTACCAAACACGTGTCCCCTTATTTTTGTAGGCGATTCAAATCCAATTTCAACTTTGTTTCTGTCTATGTTGGTTTCGAAGATATGATGTTACTAATTTCTCCCTTTTCTACCCTGTTTTGCCCGCTAGGCGGCCGATTTTCAAAAAAGTACCGAACACGTGTCCCTTAATTTTTAGTGCTAATCTCAAGCCAATTTAATTTTCGCTTCTATCGCTGTTGGTTAAGGAGATATAATGTTACCGATTTTTCCCTTTTTTACCCTTTTAATTGAAAAAAGTACCAAACACGTATTTAATATTTTGTACTGGGCAATCGACCTCCCTATAAATTTTATTGGTAGCTTTATTGGTTCAAGTCAAATACAAAGAAAAAGAAAAATGGACCTACCCTAAATTTTTTTCCCCGCTTTTCCCCCTTTTTGAACCCTGAATCAAAAAAGTACCAAACACGTGTCTAATATTTTTTTCTTGTTTACCGGCTCCGTTTTGAATTTTGTTACTCTGTTGATTGGTTCAAAAGATACACATGGGTTTAAAAAAGTACCAACATTTCATTTTTACCCTTTTTACCCCCTATTTGTCCCATCTGCTAAAAAGTACCAAACACGTGTCTACTTATTTTTGCAGCTGATCCCAACGCAATTTCAATTTTGGGCCTATGACGTTTACTTCCGGAGATACAGCATTACTAATTTTTCCCTTTTTTACCCCTTTTTACCCCCTTAGAGGCCGAATTTCCAAAAATCCCGTCTTAGTGGATCTATACTTTGAAAAAGGTACCAGCTGTCAAAATTTCAGCTCTCTAGCTTTAGCCGTTTGGGCTGTGCGATGATGAGTCAGTCAGTCAGTCAGTCAGTCAGTCAGTCACGTTAGAGTTTTATATATATAGATATATATATATATATATATATATATATATATATATATATATATATATATATATATATAATTATTGCTCGTTTAAGAATATAAGATAAGACCCCCTCTGTTTGGAAACTATTTCAATCGAGATTTAAAAAGAAATATCAGACGAACTCCTGTCATATAAATAGGAATAAATAGTACGAATCAATAGGTTGTTTCTGTAACTCAAAGTGATAAGTTTTCACAGCGAAAAGTATGAAACAAAAAATTCCACCGTGTCTCGACCTGAAAGAAAGTGTTTCTGTGACTCAAAGTGAGAACTAGCAACACTTATTGCGTCAAAAAGAAAACAGCTGGCAGTAAAAGAAAAAATTTATCATAAAAAAAGTTGTGTCCACAATACTATTATCAAGCAGAAATAGTTTTACTCACACATTTCCAATAAATTTGACGTAAGTTGTTGAATGACATATAGTTCTCACAAAAATAAATTACAGAAACACTTGGGTGAAAAAATGACATTTTGTTTCAATTCAACTAGTTTTTTCTTCATTTTCATTGTTCCACTCGAATAATAATAATAATGTGAGAGTTACATAAATTATGCACAGAATAGACTACAATGGCATTTTTTTTTTAAATTACGTACATGTTTTGGAGGAACAAAATATTCTCGCTTAAAAACTGATACTACAACATGTATTTCTATATTTTCAGCAAATCGGACTTAATAAGAAAAAAATTGTAAATGCATTAAAAAAAGAAAAATCAGAGGATTACAAAACAGCTTTCATATAGATTTCAAAGTTTCCAGCTGCATTAAAAATCGATAAATAAAGTGTTACGGACGCTGTGTCTGACGCTACATACTTTACTTGAATGCTTTTTACTATGCCAAATGCATATTTAATATTTTTAAGTGTTCGAAAGCTAGTAAAAAAAATGGTGTAATTTTAAAAATGCGATTTTTTTTGGCACAATTTTATATTTAACCAAAACAGCTAAATTTATATGGGGATTTCCTCCCAGGATCAAATGTTGATAAAAATGTATAATTGTAAAAAAAGTATATTTCTTATAATAGAATATGGTTTCATATCTATCTTAGCTGTTGTACTTAAAAAAATTGAGTCGGAAACTGAAGAATTTCAAATTTTCTTTTCTAGCTACTTCAAAAGCAATTTTTATGTGTAATTTAATAGATAACTTTTAGGGTGTTCATTTTACTCGACTATTAATTGTTTGAGTAATCAAATAACTTGAAAATGGGGTTTTTTAATTACTCGGAAAATCGATTATTCGTTAAAAATTACTCGAGTAAAAAATTCATCTCAAACTTACTCGAGTAAGTGCTATGTTCGGCTATGTCGAACCTTAAATACCCTTCACTAATGGTGTTACAAAAGTAAAGTGCAGAGTGGAAAGAGTTTTTGGTCAATTACAAGTATGTATGTCTCTGAAGACTGATTTAGGCGAATCCTACAAAATTACTAATATACATATGTATATTGATTTTCTAATCTGAAAAAGTTTCAAATCTCGATAATTAACACGCCTCATACATTTAATTTTTAGGCGATATATGAATAATACCTTAATTAGCAAATAACCTTGTTTTATATTGGGTCTACATTTTGGAGGGAGATTGAAATACAAACAATTTCAGAAATTACACATCATTGAACATTGCACCTTGAGAGAGGTCGTGTTTAAATCCATATATCTTTAAAATTAGAGGACCAATTAAATGGTTGCTTTAATGAGAACATTTAGCGGACCTATCTAGATTAGGCCATCATAATGTGCAAAAGTCACTTGTTTAAGACATATTATGGTATGCTGAAAAAAAGTTTGATGAGCTTCTAGATCGCATACCGACATAACTTATATGTATTGGTGTTAGCTATTAATAGTGTTCTACGAAGTACACTATTAAAAGGCAACATATATTTCTACTTACAACTGAGATATCGCCAAAGCTTGAAATTCGATGCTAAATCTCAATTTTTTTATTTTCTATAAACACCAGGGATATCGAACTGCATATCAAATTTTAAGAAATCATTCAACGCAACACACTATTGAATGTAATAAAAATCGGTAGAACAGTAACTGAGATATCGCCAAAGCAATATATGTCGATGTACGCAAATTGGCATATTTTAGAAAAATTTTTTTAAAAAATAATATTAAAAAAAAATCGAATTAAAATAAAATACTCCATTGTATCATGCTATTACATTTAATCGAAATCGGTGTATGAACACCAGAGATATCGGCAAAATTCAAAACTCGATGAGAATTTAAAAAAAATTTTGTTTAAAAACTGTATTTTTCGTAAAAAAAACTAATTTCGTCAAAAAACTGTGTTTAAAAAAAAAAAAAACTTTGAACTGTACATTAAATTTTAGGAACTCATTCAACGCAGCACACTATTGAATTTCACCAACATCGCTAGATTAATAACTGAGATATCACCAAAGCAAAAGTTATCGATGTACGCAAATTGACAAATTTAAAAAAAAATTAAAAATAACTGTATTTAAAAAAAAAATTTAATTAGATATCAGATTTTAGAAAATACTCCAACGCAACATGCAGAGATATCGCCAAAACTCAAAATTCGATGAAAATTTAAACAAATTTTTTTTTAAAAAACTGTGCTTTTCAAAAAAAAAAGTTTTGAATTTCAACAAAAAACTGTGTTTTAAAAAAAAAGTTTTTTTTAACTGTATATCAAATTTTAGAAAATCATCAAAATCGGTAGATCAATAACCGAGATATCGCCAATGCAAAAGTTATCGATGTACGCAAATTTTATTTTTTTTTAACAGTATTTAAAAAAAAAATATTTTTTGAGTTAAATATCAGATTTTAGAAAATACTCCAATGCAACATGCTATTAAATATTATCAAAATCAATCTATAAACACCAGAGATATCGCCAAAATTCAAAGTTCGATGAGAATTTAAAAAAAAAAATTAAAAAAACTGTATTTTTAAAAAAAAAATTTAAATTCGTCATCGAAGTTTAGTGTTTATGTACCGATCTTAATGAAATTAAATAGCGTGCTGCGTTTATCCGGTGTATAATTCGTCTGGGTACACCCACCAGGAGCTCTACAAACTTGACTCTCCTGGCGATTCTAAATCGATCGGTATAATTTTTATTGGGTCTAAGACCACATTTTATAAAATTATAAGTTTGTGCATCCGTTTCTATTTTTTTTTTAGCGATCGTACCGATCGACTCAGAATCGGGAGGAAAATCGATTAAGCGATGTCCGTCTGTCGGTCCGTCCGTCTGTGTGTTGAAATCAAGTTTCTGAAGTCACTAGAGTATTGATCGAAATAAATTATATATCAGATTTTAGGAAATTCTCCCGCAATGAACGCTATTAAATTTTATCAAAATCGGTCCATAAACGCCCAAAATATCAAAAAATTTTATCAAAAATTAGATGAAAATTTGTAAATTTCTGATTAAAATAACAAGAGACAAATAAGAGTGGTATATTCGACTTTGCCGAGTCTTGGATACCCTTCACCAATGCTGGTCCAAAAGTAACTTTACCTGAAACATTGGGGTCATTGTATTTCAAATTTAAATTATTCAAATTATTAAAAGTATGCCGCAAAACTCGCTATGAAATAAAAAATATTCAAACACAAATTTTAAATTTGGTTTGAAGAGGGTATTGAAAATCAGCTATCGATGTATACTTTAATTCGAAGGTCTCGTCCATATAGTAGAAGTTCTTGATTAGTTACGTAAAACTCTGAAGTTGGCGGACCGATTTGGATCAAAGCTTTGGCAATGATTGTTTTGTCTATACAAACCTTAGGAAAATAGGTTATACACACTTAGTTTCAGATACCTAATTGAGATAAATATATAGCTTTTGAATGGATAAATATCAGGTTTACTTTAGTTGCTAAGCTATCATTGATTTTTCGGAAAAGTAATTAAATATTTACTAATACATAAATAAATAATATTTGGGGTGTATTGTTCTTCCGATCTGTGCAAGTCTTACCTTCTGATGACTCTTAAATTAATTAATTAATACAAGGGCAACATATTCTTACGATGTGCACAGGCTCCTAGGGAAGATTTACAAAAATCTCTTTGCACAATATTTACACTTATAAGCATTGAAATACTTTTCGTTGTGCTTAATCGTTAAATTCGGATTGTGGTAGAGTTTTAATCAAATGTGGATCAATTATTGCAAAATTTAAATGCAATAAAGAGTGTTCCAAAAAAATATGCATTTACTATTTTAGACAAAATTTATCCATAGTGCAAGAAATAATTTATTTTTTGATCAAGTTAGTTTCTATAGATATGTCAGATACTATTATTTTAGAAATTATTAATTTTCAATAGTTATTTCAATCAAAATGGACTGCGAAAAAAAAAGTTCGTGAAAATATAATTAAAACTTTTCAAAAAAATCCGTCATGGACTTTTAAAAAAATAGCTAAAAATTTGAAAGTTAACCCTCGAACGGTTTCTAATGCCATCAGACGGTATAAGGAAAACCTGAGCATTGAAAGAAAACCTGGATCAGGGAGGAAAAAAGGTCCTACAGATATTGGTAAGGCAAAAGAAGTCGAGCGACTCTTTCGAAGAGCGCCAAACACTTCTTTAAGAAAAGCAGCTCGTACGGTGAAATTTTCTACGAATTTTGCACATAGAGTCAAAGCTTATGCTGGACTGAAGACATACAAAGTCCAAAAGGTTCCAGATCGCAATGCTATAAAGAACTTAGAAGCAAAAAAACGAGCGAAAAAATTGAAGTCTGATTTTATAAAAAAATACACCTGTTGTGTGATGGATGATGAAACATACGTACTGGCAGACTTTTCTCAACTTCCTGGTCAAGATTTTTATGTTGCTGCAATGTTCGGCAAGAGTTTCGCACAAAAAAACAAACAAAATTCCCTAAGAAGTTTCTCGTGTGGCAAGCTATTTGCAGTTGTGGCAAAAGAAGTAAAGTATTTGTGGCATCTGGCACAATAAACACAGAAATTTATATAAAGGAGTGCCTACAAAAACGGTTGTTACACTTTTTAAGAGAGCACAGAGTGACTACATTTTTTTGGCCCGATTTGGCATCATGCCATTATGGAAAAAAGGCACTTGAGTGGTACTCAAAGAATAATGCCATTTTTGTACCACGAGAGGCAAATCCACCTAACTGTCCAGAACTTCGGCCTGTGGAAAGGTATTGGGCTCTGGTAAAAAAGGAATTGAAGAACACAGGAAAGATTTCCAAGAACATGTCCGATTTTAAGCGCAGGTGGAACACATGCTCCAAAAACGTATCAGAAGCAACTGTAAAATCTTTAATGGGAGGGTTTCCGAAAAAAGTCGATAATTTTGCAAAACCCGAGTACTAAG
This sequence comes from Stomorhina lunata, assembly GCA_933228675.1. Classification (NCBI taxonomy): domain Eukaryota; kingdom Metazoa; phylum Arthropoda; class Insecta; order Diptera; family Rhiniidae; genus Stomorhina; species Stomorhina lunata. The sequence goes on from OW121745.1 coordinate 9,910,469, forward strand.
TAAACATTTTAATGCTAAATGATTTTGTATAATATGTCATTATATTTGCGTATTTTCTAGAGTTTTTATATTAAAAGGTTTAATTTTTATTTAAGAAAATCCAACTACAAATTTTATTTAGAGCACTCTTTATAATATAAGATATATTATGGAATTGTGGTATTTGAAGGTTTTCGAGCTATAGGTCAACATCAAGTGAAAACGGATATCAATTGAATGGGAATTAGCCACGGTATGCTGACGGGAAGGTTTCGCTCTGGTTCTTTGTGCTGTTATAATGTGGTTTAATTTATCAGCATTAAAGTGATTCCCGGTGGGGCTCATATGGAAGCTTTCACTGAATGTAAACAGAGTTTGCCCATTTTCAATACCAACCTTTTTCAAGAGATCAGAAATGCTTTTGTAAAATGTTGTCCTTTGAGAAAGTTTTTTTAGGCGCTATCGCGCTCTCCTCTGACGGAAAGACGAACAGAAAAAACTATAGTCAAATGGTGACCGATTGTGACAAAATTTTACACACTGGCTGGTATTCATATAATGGTATTCTTGTGCTAAATTTAGTGGTCAAAGCTAATATAGTTAATTATTTATTCTCATTTAAGTGGCTTTTAGATGTAATTTATGACATTAAGAGGTTTATATAGGAGGTATGACTAAATGTGAACCGAATTCCATCATATTTCAAATGCCAAATAACGATTATGTACAACGTCTTTATACTAACTTTCATCATCGGATCTATTTAATTTATTAGAAAATAAGAGATTGCCTTAGGCAATGTTGTACAATAGCTGTTGTCAAAAGTGAACGGATTTTCGTTGGTATGTGCGATACATATGTAGATTCTGAACGCATATCATATACTTAGCTGCACTTTATGTACTTCCTAGGAAGATTACCTATAATTTGATATATAATATATACTTAAATATTATCATAATGTTCAAAAGTCAGACACAAAATTAGAATAAATGCAGTGTGTCTGTGTGCTAAAATCAGATTTGTGGAGCTGCTAAATGAATTTTAAATTAAATTTCAGGATATCGTTCCAACATGATTCTTCATTGTCGATCAAAACACCTGAAATATCGCTTAAACACTAAATTATATGTACCACAAATTACCGAATGCATCAGAATACAGTAATCCCCCCGCGAAGAACGCTATTAAATTTCATCAAAATGAACATCTGAGAAATCGACAAAACAGAAGCTCCAACAACTTGATTATAATAGACAGACGGACAGATAGACGAACGTATGCAAAATCGATTCTCCTACCGATTCTGAGTTGATCCGTACAATTTTAATGGTATTCACGATCAGATTTGCATAGTTTATGAAGGGTATATATATCATATTTTAGGAAATCCTCCCGCAAAGGACGCTGTTAAATTTCATCACAATCGGTCTATAAGCACCCGAGATATCGCCAAAACACTACTTACAAAATTTAAACAAAATTTCTAAGACACGTACTTTCGACAATTGAAGCATAGCCGCGAATAACGTTGTAAGCGACAAAATTGAAATTGTTCACAATTCGTAAAAAACAATTCGTAAAAATCTTGGCTGATTTGGTTATTGAGCAACGTAAAAGGGTCAAGTTGACTGTAATCTGCAAAAAACAGGTTTTGTAAAAATCGGCTTTTAAAACGTTATTCGCGGCTATGCTTCAATTTGCGGTACATCAAAATTAGTGTTTGCCCAAAGTACGCATTAGAGAAAGTTTGTTGAAATAATGAAATGCACAAATAGAAAAAACCATCCTCCTGGAGCACGGACATACATACATTTTATATATTTTAGGAAATTCCCCGCCAAGCACGTTATTAAATTTTATCAAAAGCAGTCCATAAACAACTGAGATATCTCCAAAACACTAATTTTGATGTACAGCAAATTGCCAAAAGTACGTGTCAAAGAACTTTTGTTTACATTTTGTAAGTAGTGTTTCAGCGATATCTCAGGTGTTTATGGACCGATTGTGATGAGAGGATTGCGGGAGGATTTCCTAAAATCTGATATATAAACTCCACAAATCTGATTGTGAATACCATTCAAATTGTACCAATCGACTCAGAATCTATAGGAGAATCGATTTCGCGACGTCCGTCCGTCTGTCTGTCCGTCCGTCTGTTTGCCTGTCCGTCCGTCTACCTGTTTGTCCGTCCGTCTGTAGACAGACAGACGCTTTTTTCTCCGATTTTCAAACGAAAATCACTATAATATTGTCGTTTGGTGAATCTTGGGGCCGTAGTTTGCTTTCGCTTCTAGTTTTTTATTCATATTTTGTTACTTTTTGAGTGAATCATTACAACGCAGACATGTTTTTACATTTTTACAGAAATTTCACGGAAGTAGAGGCCTTAATCTCTACTGGCATCAATGATTGTCTTCTCTTCCATGTTCTATTAATTATCATGAACCAAAATTAAATAAAACCGATAGAAAATACTTCTAGAGTTCTATTTTCTTGAATGCTTAACTATTTTGTGCTCAACATTTCCACAAATAACCACAAAACTGAAAATTAATTAGTGAACCTATTCAAGTGACGCAAAAATAATACATATTTTTGTGCATTAGTTACAAAAAGAGGCATATATTTCAACTGTCAAATCTTTTTTCAAACTTTCTTTATTTACATACTTTATCTAAACTATTCGGCCTTTCAGAAAAAGTACATCACAATTCTATTCATGTATCATCTTAAGAGCAAATTTATTACTAAAAAAGTGAACCTAATCTGGTGACCGTGAGTGTACGATGATGACATTTAGTATAAAGACGTTGTAAAATATCGTTATTCAGGGCGATAGCGCTAAATAAACTATCTAGAGGAATAACATTTGACAAAAGTATTTCTGATCTCTTGAAAAATTCGGTACTGAAAATGGGCGAACTCGGTTCACATTTAGTGAAATCTCTCATATAACCCCGACATGGAATCACTTTAATGCTGATAAATTAAATCACATTATAATTGCACAAAGGACTAGAGCAAAACTTTACATTCAGATTAATAAGTAAATCTTCAGTAACTTTTCCTACAAAGCTGATATCCATCCATTCAAAAGCTATATATTTCACGTATGTATCTAAAAATAGGGGTATAACTTTTGAAAAATTTGCTGAATAATCAAAAAATACCTATCTGTGCTATAAAGACTATGAAAATCTATGATGAAAAGTGGGGTCACTTTTTCGCTGGAGATAAAAAAGTCCCCCCAAATCATTTTGAAGTTTAATATTTAGATTTAAAAAAAATTATTATTATTTTTTTTTAAGTTTATATTCTTCAACAAAGATAATTTGTAGTTTCTAAAGTTAATATAAAGTACATGACTGTCATCTAAAGCATAAAAATCAAAATATAATTTTTTGTAAACTTTTAGAAAAAACGGTTTGGGGGGATAATTTTTTTATCTAAATTGATCTCAAAAAACTGTTTTCTTGATAAGCACATCAGTAGTCAGCCCATCGTGATAGGTATTTTTTTTTTTTTTGGTTATACCCCTAGTGTATATAATTCTAAGGCCTGTATGCATTAACAAAACTATCATCGTATAGCTTTGATCTAAATCGGTCCGATAACTTCAGAGTTTTACATAACTAAACAAGAACTCTTAGTAGTTGGATGATACGTACCCTCACTGGGCCCTGCGTTTTTGAGTTGCATGTCAGAATACTTAATCTTCATCAAGTTCGAAATCGAATCTTCGAAAATCGAGAACCCAAGTGACGCTGCCTTCGACATCAGCCACCTTACCAACTTAACCTCTGGGTCTATAACTAGTCGAGACGATGACGCCACCTAAAAGCTTTTCGTTTTCCGACTCTTAATTTTAAAGACTCTTTGCATATAATACTAGTATAAGCAAATATTGCCAGGACTTACATTTGGTATGATCAAAAGAAAATTAATATACATTAAACGTCTGCAAGAGTATACAATATTGTATTTCAAAAACGAATACACCATAGTAGTACTCAATACTTGTAGTTTAAATGAGAGAATGAGTGTAATCGATATTGTCTGCTTTTGTTTTTGCTCATCCACTCTACCCACAAAGTCAGTAACTGATGATTTTGCTTATAAGTTGAGAAAGATAAATTTATCTGTTTACAACTGTTTCTTGTTCCAAAATATTTAGATAACTATAAGTATTTATGAGTATTTCGAATAACTTGCTTTTTATGTTGAAATACAAAAAATTGTTCAGTGTTTGTGTGTAAGTGGTTTAAAAAAGTATAAAAATGAATAATATAGAAATTAAAGAAAAAATCGTGTCAAAAGAATACAAAATAAGTGAAAAAAGAGGACGAAGTAAAATTTGGGAATGTTTTGGTATTATAAGAGACCAAAACGGTTCCGAAATAGCTGATTTTGTAGCATGCAAAATATGTACAAATGTGTATATATGCAATAAGAGTTCCAGTTCAAATTTAAACAAACATAAATGCTACGCGATGTTAAGAAGTGAAAGTGTTTTAATTGAACCAAATCAGGAGGCTAAGAAGGCATGCACAGAAATTTTGACAAAGTGGATACTTAGCGATATCCGTCCATACACCATAGTAGAAGATAGTGGATTGAAAGACTATTCTAATTTTTTGATGTCACTTGGTAGCAAATATGGAGCAAATCTTAATATAGATTCCTTACTACCACATCCAACAACTATTTATAGAAACGTTGAAAACATCTATCGTTTACAATTTGAAAAACTTAAATCGCAGATGTCATCCATAAGAAATATTGGCTACGCTCTTACATGTGACCTGTGGACCGAAAATTTTTCGAAGATATCTTATCTCGCTTTAACTGCTCATTTTATTATGGATGGTCAATGTAAAAGCAAACTCCTAGGTTTAAAATCAATGAAAGGTGTCTCAACTAATGGTAAGTTATACATTAAAACAATATAATTTTAAAAGAATATAAAAACATTCGTGAAGAAAAAAAGGCTCCGGGTGTAGGGTCTACTCATAATCCTTAAATTTTTAGATGTAAAACTGGCTTTTTAGCTTTTTTTGTTATGAATATAGCAAATTTTTGATACAAAAAATGTTTAAACATAAAACTTTTTTTAAAAATTGGGTACATATAAATGAAAAAAAAAATTAAATGCGTAGTAGTTTTTTTTTTTTGTATTCAATATACCTGAAGTTTAGGGAGTTCAAATATGTAATTAGATTTTCCGAACTCAAGAAATTAAAACCGTTTGATTTTTGCTCATATGTTTCTCTAAAATTATTTTACAGAAATTTAATTTTTTCTAAAAATATCAAAATGTTAAAAATAGAACAAACATCGACATTATTGAATGTTATATTTATGTATACAAAATTAAATAAACTACACTTTTAATGTATGGCTATGTAATTTCTTAATGTAAGTAATACATTTTTTAAAACGAGATTTTTTTATAAATAGGTACTAATATAAGGCAAAAGTAGGAAAATTTACTATGCGAATTTGATTGCTCTCTAAACGATTCAACAGTTGTGGTTACAGATAGAGGAAGCAACATAAAAGCAGCATTAAAGGGATATGAGAACGTTAACTGTATAAATCACCTTATTCACAACACAGTGGAAAAATGTATAAGGGTTAATTCCAAACACAATGCTTTTTTTTCGTCTCAAGCTTTTTATTTCTTTCATGTAAAAGAAAATAAAAAAACAAAAACGGCAAGTAAGCTCTAAAACAATTAGCAACAAACAAAAGTAGTTGTTATTATTGTAAAACTTTCTGCTAAATTGTGCAAATGGTGCTTTACATGTATATCATGCCTATTACATACAAATATACCTGTCTCCACACATGTTATTCATTAAGCAACATGGAAAAAGAGTTGAAAACAATAGAACAATAATAAAAAATTCAACTGTTTTTCAATGATTGTATTTATTTTTATTGCTTTTTCCTGGTTTTATCTGAAAAATGTTATCAATGTCATTTTGACGTTCTAATTTTACTTTGTCTCTGCGTTTTTTCCGTAATGTCACATTTTTTTAATTAAGTCATAATCATTACTTGAGCTGTTTCGTTTGCTTTATGTGCATCGCTATTAAAAAGTGCAAGAAGTGATAAATTGATTAAGATAAAAAATAAAATAATAAAATCAATTATTTGGTGTTTTCAACTGAATTTATAATCGCACGATGGTAAGTACAGCTAAAAATTTCCGTACTGTCACACAGTTATTTAATAAAAAATCGTAAAAAAATAAAATAAATAAAAATGTATATTAATATATTTCGAAGTTTTGATCACTTTTTCTTGTTTTTATTTTCCGTGAAATAACTTTTTAGAAGAAAAAAACAAAAAAAATATCACAAATTTCTTTACTGTCACTTTTAAGTAATTAGGTTTTTTTTTATTTTAAAAGCTTATTTCTCGAAAATTCTGACTGATTTCAATACTGTAGTTCTTTTGATGTAAAGATAAAAACAAATAGAAAAAAAAACAATCGGGAATCAATTTTTTATGAAATATTCACAGATTCCGATGAATAGATTTGTTCATGAATTTTTTGTTAATATAATTGGATTACTTTTATTTTTTGTTTCGTTTTTATAAAAAAGAAAAAACAAACAGTAACCAAAAACAAAATAATTAATAAATGTTTAAGTTTTCGTTACACTTGAAATTTAAATTGGATTTTCTTTACTGTCACAAAAAATTCCGTACTGTCACTTTTTTATTTTTTCAAGTTTCCAGCAAAATACAACAATTTCCTCCAAATTGTTTGAAGCAAATTAGTTACTTTAAATGTAAGCTGCACAAAAACGAATTTTTGTAAAAAAATACTTTTTTTTAATTCTTGAATTATAAAAGGAAAAAAAAATAATTGGAATCTCTTCGAAAAATAACTTTTTGCTATTACTAAACCCGTTTTTTTAAGAAAAACATCCAAAGCTGGTAAATAATAAGTGAACGAATGCGATAGTAGGCTTTGTTCTAACATTTTTGCATTAATTTCTTAGTTTTGTAAATTTTTGTAAAAAGTGACATTCCGGAAAATATTTAACCAAAATGCAATAAAAAAGCAAAACAATTTTTTTTTTAAAGAAACTAAAAGTAATTTCGCAATCTGCACAAATCTTAATGCAAGTAAACAATTTCAGAGAATGAATTCCTCAACCTTAAAAAAAAAAAAATGCTCATGTACCTACACTACTTTTGGAATTAACCCATAAATACATCACCACAAATTAATGAAATTGTTACGGCAGCATCGAAACTTATAAAATATTTTAAAAAGTCTGGCCTAAATTGCGAGTTAAACACTTCACTAAAAAGTTTTACACCCACAAGGTGGAACACTGTTTATTTTAACTTGTTGTCAATAAAATCTAATTTTGTAGATGTTCAAAAAATACTAGATAAAAAAAATCTCTTGGAGAAATATAGTATCACAAAGCTATATTATTTGGATCAACTTTTAAATATTTTAGAGCCATTTGTGAATGCCTCCGAAGAACTAGAAGGAAGCTCTCATGCAACTATACAGTTCATCCTCATATTAAAAACTGAAAAGAAATATGTTCCGCCACCAGTAATGAGGCTCATCATCATCACTTTCATATCAGATTTTAAGAAAATATTGTATGATACTCTTTAGTTGAAACCAAAATTACTATCTACCATAAAATAGCCATATTTTTATTTCCGCCCGCTAAACAACTTATTCAATTTAGTTTAGAAGAACAAGAAGAAGTACTAGCAAAATGTAGATCTTTGATACATGCTTATTCAAATGATGTGATTTTAGAAACAACTTCAAACTTCAATAAATACATATAAAATTTATACATTATTTGAACAGTATGTACAACCAACTCAAGACATTAAATAATTCTAACCAAAATAAAATTGAAATTGAGTTGACTAAGTACAAAAATACAAAAATTACTTTACAAAATAACTTTGATGTTTTAAAATGGTGGAAAGATAGAGAACATGAATCTCCCATGCTATACAAGCTGAGCTGTAAAATATTTGCTATACCTGCATCTAGCGCACCGTCGGAAAGAATATTTTCCATTGCTCGCGCTTTGATTACTGATAAAAGATCCAAAATTGGCTCTAATGGAAAATCGTTTAATGAAATTCTATTTGTAAGCATAAATTCTAAGGACTAGCTAATTTGAATTGCCCTTTTATTGAAAAATAATTTTCTGAATTCTAGAATTGAATAGAAAATTCCACTTAAAAATTTGTACTACATTTTAAATTTTACATTTTTTTTCATTTGTCTTTAAAACATACTGTGAACTGAAATTTTTTAATTGTTTGTACCTTTAAAAAAATCCTTTAATAAATATGTTAATAAAAAGTAATTTTATTTCTATGCAAATACCTAGCAGAACATAAGTATATACATATATTAAATGAATTTTTATAGTTTTTAATAAATAAAGTATTAAACTAATCGAGTGTGTCGTTTTTTTTAGTTTTTATTTTTTGCTGTAAGCTTCGTTCGGCATACCATAAGTTATCTATTGTACAACCACCAAAACTCATTCAATCCATTTTGCAAAACTATAGGAAAACAAATATGTTACTCTCATTCTCTTTTTACCCATTCAAAATTACTTAGTGGGAGAAGACAACAATACACACTTATAACAAAAAACTTAACTACTCATTAATACACACTCAAAATGGTAAAGCACAGAAATGGATATACAAGGATGGAACTATGCAGATATTTAATATGCATATCAAGCATTTGTGTGGGGCTCAACTAAGTCAATAATCAGAAACTATATAAATATCAACATATCAACACCATTGGTAAAGGGTATTCAAGATTCGGCACAGCCCGAATATACCACTCTTACTTGTTTACAAACATAACAGTTTAGAAATACGCTGAGACAAATTTTAGTCGTTTTATTAAAAAAAAATACTTACAAAATTATTGAAATAATTTTACTCGAGTAACTCGATTACTCGTGGAAAATTACTCAAATAAATCTTTATTTGAAATTAGCCATTTTATTTTACTAGAGCGATTAATCGATTTTATTTTTCCGATTAATCGAGCAAACATAACTCGAGTAAACACCCTAATAACTTTACATGGTAAAAAAATGTTGTTATTTCTTGTTATTATTCGTAATTGTTGCTACACACTATAAAATAAGTATTAAGTTTTTTGTTAGAAAATTTTAAGATATTTAAAAATAATAAAAACAACATATGGAAAAAATCATAACTTCGCGACTCGTACTTGCGCGACAGGAACTAAGGCCAATTAAACAAAAACCAATTGAGATATTTTATTTTCTAAATACTGTATAGAGCCCTACATTAATAAACTATTAAAATAAATTAATCACTCTAGAATATTCCGTTCCATTTCGCAGATTTTTATGTTTCACTACTGTCACCTAAAGTTGACTTCTATTTTGCGTTCGTTCGGAACCACATGTTCATAACTATTATTATGAAAACGATTAAATTCATCTTTTACACTAAACATGGAGCTGCCAAAATGCTATCGAATCGTAAAAAATACTAGGAAAAGTTTTCCATATTTTTATACCCTTCACCGATCGACTCAGAATCGCCAGGAGAGTCGATTTAGCCATGTCTGTCCGTTTGTCTGTCTGTCTGTTGAAATCAAGTTTGTGGAGCTCCTGGTGGGTGTACCCAGACGAATTACACCAGATTTTAGGAAATTTCATTAAAATCGGTTTATGAACAACTGAGATATCGCTAAAATACTAAACTTCGATGACGAATTTAAAATTTTTCTTTTTAAAAAACGCAATTTTTATTTTTTTTTTTAATTCTCATCGAATTTTGAATTTTGGCGATATCTCTGGTGTTTATAGACCGATTTTCTAAAATCTGATATTCAGAAATTTTTTTTTAAAATACTGTTTTTTTAATATGTCAATTTGCGTACATCGATAACTTTTGCTTTGGCGATATCTCGGTTATTGATTTTTGAAAAATACAATTAAAAAAAGAAATTCTCAGCGAATTTTGAATTTTGACAATATCTCTGGTGTTTATAGACCGATTTTGATAAATTTTTTTTTAAATACTGTTAAAAAAATAAAATATGTCAATTTGCGTACATCAATATCTTTTGCTTTGGCGATATCTCGCTTATTGATCTACCGATTTTGATGAAATTTAGTAGTGTGCTGCGTTGAAGGATTTCCAAAAATTTGATGCACAGTTCAAAAATTAAAAGAACACAGTTTTTTTTGACGAAATTAAAATTTTTTTTATAAAAAATATAGTTATTCAAACAAAATTGAGAAGAGTTTTGAATGGTTGCTTTTATTCTCATTAAAGCAACCATTAAATCGGTTCTCTAATTTTAAAGATATGTGCATTTAAATACGACCTCTCTCAAGGTGCGAAATGTTACAATGTTGTGTAATTTCTGAAATTGTTTGTGATCCGGTCTATGAAAAGGGAAAAGGTGGCATATGACAAAATTTGGAAAAAGTAGCTGTTAAAGATAAGCAATGATCTTCAATTTTGTTTTTGAGTCATAAGCCACCTTTTCATAGACCGCGTCACATATAGTGAATGTACCTCGAAATCTTTTTGATTGTAGATATAATATAGTTATATATATATATATATATATATATATATATATATATATATATATATATATATATATATATATATATATAGGAACTATAGCCAAATATTGACCGATTATCACAAAATTTTATATACTGGCTGGTATTTATATAAAGTTTATGTGTGCATTTAGTGGCCATAGCTGTCATAGTTTATAATTTAATAGCTTTTAACTGATGTGTGTGGCATTTTGTGGTTTCCGGAAGCGGGTTTCTATAAAATTTGACATAAAACTTCTATAAAATTTGACATATTAACCAAAAGTTTCATAAAACTTTTCTGTTTTAAATTTAGTTGTCATATATCTGGTGTTTTTTATTGAGGTATAGAACTTTAAGTTGGCATCACTTTTTTAACTGGCGGCCATTTTGTCAGCTGTCAAGTGATTAATATTAAGTTTGGTTTGCCATTTCATCATGAACAGGTTGACAAAAGAACAACGCTTGCAAATCGTGCAAATTTATTTCGAAAATAATGGTTCAGTTCGCGAAGTTTACCGCCAGCTCCGTCCATTTTATGGTCGACATAATCGTCCATCAGAGCAATTAATTCGGTTAACCATGGATCGTTTTGGCACTACGTTTACTCTATGTGATAATATGCATCCGCAGCGACGTCGAACAGTGCGCACCGAAGAAACAATTGCCGCTGTAGAGCAAAGTGTTGAAGAGGACCCGAATGAATCGATTCGCCACCGTGCACAGCAATTGGAGCTTTGTCCATCAGCTTTATGGAAGATTTTGCGCAAAGATCTTGGCTTGCGACCTTACAAGATCCAGCTTGTGCAAGAATTAAAGCCGCGAGATCATGCAATGCGTCGTGATTTTGGTGTATGGGCCGAAAATGAGATTGATCTCGATGCTGATTTTCATCGCAAAAATGGAAACCAACATTCGTGGCGTTATTGCCAACATACGGCCCCATATGCTCGAAAAAGTAGTTGAAAATTGGACCTGTAGAATTGGCTTTATTCGAGCCAGCCGCAGCGGCCACATGCCAGAAATCATATTTAACCATTAATGGCATAAAATTATCCTTCCAATAAAGCCAAATTGATGGACATTAAAACGATTTTCTTGTGTTTTATTTCAATTCGAAGTTCTGTACCTCTAAAAAAAACACCCATTATTATGTTACAATTGTATTCAATTTATCAGCAAAAATGTGATTCCCGAACTCTAACTAAATTCGGCCATTTTCAGTACACAACTTCTAAATCATATCGAATATACTTTTGTAAAATTTGTTCTCTCTAGCTCTTATAGTTAAGAAGCTATAGCGCTTTTATCTGACGAACAGACGGACATAAACCCCCTTTTCTTTTTGTATTTTTGTGTTTTAGTAAGTTTTTATATGGGAGCTATGGTCAAATGGCGACTTTGACAAAATTTTTCACACTGGCTGACATTGACATAACACTTCTTTGTGCTAATAGCCGTTATATCTGTTATAGTTTTAGATTTATTGCGATTTAAGTGTATTTTAGGTGAAATTTAGGCTGTTTTCATAAGAGTTTTGTATGGGAGCTATGATTATCTGTGAACCGATTTTATCATCATAGCTATTATAGTTTTTTATTTATTAGCAAATAAGCGATTAGCTTAGGCGAGGTTATACGAAAATTTTATCAGAAATGAAGAATGTTTTTACTAAGTTTCAGTGGGCTAGCTCCTTTCGTTTAGGTGTAATCGTGATTTTAACAGACAGACGGACATCGCTATATCGCTTTTGGTTTTTGAGTCAATATTAAGGAAATTACAAACGGAATGACAACCTCAATATACCCCCCATTCTTTTTGATGGTGGGTATAAAAAATATAGATTTCCGAAAAATCTCTAAGAATGATTTTTATATTTTGTATTTAAAACATTATTAATTAACAAATTAAAAAAAAAAAAAACAGATAAATCTGCACACTTGGCAACGCTGACCTAATTTATGTTTAAACAATTCATTATGTTATATACGAGTACTGAAGTTTTAAACAAAATGTTTAAAATTTAATAACTAATATAAATAAGTCAATAATAAATATACCTGTTTTTTAGATTCAATATTTTCATATTGTATTGACTGTGGCGCATTGGAGTGGGCTTCTGGGACCGTTTGTTCTTTATTGTGCTCAGTTTTTGGTGGCTGCAGTTCAGCTTCCTTTTGAACCTGTATACATATAAAAAATTAAAATTAAAAATTACACTACGCAAACTATTATTTTTGTGTTGTAGTCCTAATGGATTAAGAAAAATTGACTTTTAGTTAAAATTGACTTTTAGTTAACCCGAGATTTTTCTATGATCAACGGTTTCGGAGTTATTCCATCGCTTAGTAAAACAAGTAAGAGTGGTATATTCGGCTTTGCCGAATCTTGGATACCCTTCACCAATGGTGTTCTAAAAGTAAAATACAAAATCCTAAGAATATATCGATAATTATATAGTTTCTGATTATTGACTTAGTTGAGCCCCATACAAATTCTTGATATGTATATTAATTTTCTTTTTGTTCATACTAAATGTAATTCCTAGCAATATTTAGCTATATCGAAAAACGAAAAGCTTTTCGGTGGCGTCATCATCTGGAATAGTTATGGACACAAAGGTTAGGTTGGGCAGGTAGAGACTGCTTATTTAACACTAGATTGCCGAAGGAAGTCATTTTGACTGCTTTCAAATTTAAATCATGAAAACAATTGTATATATAAAGGCACAGTTTCTTAAAATTGTCTGACTTTTACTTACCAATAACTTGTTGTATGACAGTAAAACATATAAGAAATATTAAAAATTAATTTTAAACAAATTTATTTACACATTAGTTATTTTTTACCTTGCAGTCATTTTGACTGCTTTGGGGCAATCTAGGTATATACAAAGTTTCCGTCTTTCTAGTGTTAAGCCAGCCAGTAGCTTCGATATTAATTCGTACGAATTATCCAACTAGTAAAAGTTCTTGATTTGTTATGTAAAACTTTGAAGTTAGCGGACTGATTTAGGTCAAAGCTTTAACAATGATTGTCAATGTATACAAGCCTTTGAATTATAGGGTGTATATCTTAGTTTTAGATACATACGTGAAATATATAGCTTTTAAATGGATGGATATCAGCTTTGTCGGAAAAGTTATTGAAGATTTACTTATATTCTGAAGTTAGTTAACTAACTTCATTAATAATATTTGGGATGTATTGTTTTTTCGATCTGTCCGATGGATGTGTGGAAAGTTTTGCTCCAGTTCTTTGTGCAATTATAACGTGATTTAATTTATCTGCATTAAAGTGATTCCCGGTCGGGGTTATATGCGAGATTTCATATAAGAGATCAGAAATACTTTTGTCAAATGTTGTCCCTCTAGAAAGTTTATTTTAGGCGCTATCGCCCTGAGTAACGATATTGTACAATGTCTTTATACTAAATGTCATCATCGTATCTATTATAATTTGTCATTTATTAGCTACTAAGAGATTGCCTCAGGCGAAGTTATACGGAAGAAATTGTCAAATGTGAACGGATTTCTCCCAATTGCAATTAAAAAATTTAAATTTTCGTTGATATGTGAGATACATACATACATATGTAGGTTTTTGAACGGATATCATGTACTCAGTTGCATTTTTGTACTTCCTAGGAAGATAACCTACAATTTGATATGTAATACATTCTCAAATGTTGTTATAATGTTCAAAAGTCGGACACAAAATTAAGATAAATGCAGTGTGTCTGTCTGCTAAAATCAGATTTGTGGAGCTCCTGGATTTTACACAAAATTTAAGGATATTGTCCCACCCTGAATTTCATCATTGTCGATCAAAACACCTGAAATATCGCTTAGACGCTAAATTATATCTACCACAAATTACCGAATGCATCAAAGTTTAGGTAATCCCCTGCGAAGTACGCTATTAAATTATCGACAAAACAGGAGCTCCAAAAACTTGACTACAACAGAAAAAAGGACAGACATGTAGACTGACGGACGGACAGACAAACAGACGGACGGAAAGATAAACAGACGGACGGACAGACAGACGGACATATGTCGCGAAATCGATTCTCCTGCCGATTCTGAGTCGATCGGTACAATTTGAATGGTATTCATAATCAGATTTGTAGAGTTTATACATCAGATTTTAGAAAATCCTCCCACAAAGAAGGCTGTCAAATTTCATCACAATCAGTCCATAAACACCTGAGATATCGCTGAAACAATACTTCCAAAATGTCAACAAAATTTCTTAGACACGTACTTTGGGGAATTTGCTGCACATCACAAGTAGTGTTTTGGTGATATCTTAGTTGTTTATGGACCGCTTTTGATAAAATTTAATAACGTGCTTGGCGGGAGTATTTCCTAAAATCTGATATAAAATTTATGTATGTCCGTGCTAAAGGAGGATGGTTTTTCCTATCTCTGCATTTCATTTTTTCAACAAACATTCCCTAATGCGTACTTTGGGCAATTTGCAAAACATCAAATTTAGTGTTTTGGCGATATCTCAGTGGTTTATGGACCGATTTTGATAAAATTTTACAGAGTGCTTTGGGGAACCATTTCCTAAAATCTGATATATAATATATTATCACTTGTATACCATGAGTATCTTTTTTCTCTTGTGAAGGGTATAAAAATGTTGCGCCTTATATTATAAAAATCTGTCCATTAGTAGTGATTTTATTACAAACAAGTAGGAGTATTATGTACCCACCGTCAAATTCTGTTAAATTAAGAACGATACATATCTCCGAGTAGATGTGGACGAAATGCTATAACATTGTCTGGTATTGTAAGTTTATTCTTTAGAATAATGTTGGTTATTGTAGCTATTTAAGTTCACCATTTAATAGCATTAAAGTGGATTCAGTGGAATTTTAGAAATTTCCGGTAATAAAAGTTTTTAAGAGATTTGGTTATATGTAGATCTACTATTGAATACTAAAATGTAGATACATAATGGGTATACATTTAACATTTATAATGAGAGTTGTGATCAAGTATATACATTAGGGCGTCTCGAAAAAAAGTTTGCCTTACACCCTAATGTACCTCCCTAATATCAAAATAAAAGCTCTTAAAAAATGGTTAAACTTTTACTAAGGAAGTTTTTTTGATAACTCCAACCGAACTATTAAAAACATGGAATTGTTGTTTTTGCCGCACATTCGGGTCGCCAAAATACATTTTTTCGTTATATCTTCGCCATTTACTGTTGGATCTTTAAGTGTTATATATCGTTGTGTTTAAGTGTTATATATTTTGTCTAAAGGAGGCCAATGTTTTGTGTTAATAATCATTGATCCCAAGTACACTCTTTATCAACTCATACAATAAGAATAATAAAAAAATAATGTAAAATTAAAAAAAATTCGTTGATCACGTCTTGTCCAAGTTTGCTATATTTTTGACGACTGTCGAATTTAGAACAACTGTGGGCCATGCGTTGCTCCTCAGTGACAGTCATGGCAGATTCATATACTACTTGAACAAAACGCTCAGTGTTTTGTGAATGGCATAGATAAACTGTAAAAATAATTAAAATAAGCAAATAAAATTATCAAAAGAAAGAATTTTTCTTATTTTAAGCTTGTATTTCGATTATTTTATTGGATACCTGTAACGCTTCTAGCTGTTCTTACATACAGAAGTGCAAGCATGGAGGCTCAGTCAATAAATTTTTTTTCCAATTAATCATATAGAAATATGAGTCACTCTCGAAGTTTATAAAATTCTGAAATTGTGGGCCGAACATTTTACGAATGCCTACCGTTGCTTCATTTCCGCCTGATAGAATCTTTGTATAACCATCTGAACGTACCAGCGGATCTTGGTCTGTTATCATCGACAACAAAATATTCTCAGGGTGGAAAAAGTAGGCCTTATTTTCTATGAGTCGACGAAGGATTTGTTGAACGTAGTCCGATGATATGATGAAAAATGTATTTTGGCCATCCCAATGTGCGGCAAAACGAAAATTGCTTGCTTTTATCCCTGCTATTATGTTAGGGTCTTTTGATGACCCAAATCGTATTTAACATTACCGTATTTCTAACTGATATAATATATTTGAAAGTTCTTTCTACTCAGTGCACCAATTGTTGAAATATATTGAAATTAAATTTTCAAAAAAGCGGCGGTTCACCTCATAACTCAGCTATCCACTGGTTATTGAGTATTAGGCTATGTAAAACTTTTCCAACTAATCAGAATTTATCAGTTTTTTTCAGATCAAAATAATAAAAAAAATAAAAAAATAGCAGAATTGTTTTTTAATTTAGCAGAATGGTTCCAATATCTCCTGGCAACACTGATTGCGGTACCTTTATACCAGAGTTATGCAAACATTCATTTGCCTGTCACTAGATATAGGAAAATGAATTCTGCTTGCGCAGCTTATTCTTTTGTTGAAACATCTATGTATACCAGGAATGGGCGTTTCATAGCAACTATTTAGTTGCAAACCAAACTCACAAGTTTTCTTATTCTCTTATATTTAGTTGTCATTAGTGCTGCCGTTTTTTGTACTTCTAACCAAAATTGGTTAGTTTTTTACTTAATGTTTCATTTTGGTTACTTTTTTCGGGAATGTTCATAAAAGTGAACTTCGACGATTTTCTTCAAGATCGATTTTACTGTCAGAACACCTATACTTTATGATTCATATTTTTTGTTTTTTAATTATATTATTATTCCACCCTAACACTAATAACCAATGTGGAAAAAGTACAGAAATCTGGCGAAAATGTTTGTATAGTTACACATGTTTGTCGAAAGAAATAAGGTTGTTGAAAAAACGCATCATAGAGCTTATTAGACGTTCGCACTAAAACGTACATACTAGTTAGTATTTATAGTTACATTAAAATTAATCGCTAAAAACTTAAATTTTTTGATTCTGATTTTTTTTCATATCCAAAACGGGTTTTGTTCTAAACTATAAACAAATTTTTTATTTGATCGTTTCAAATTTTCAACTTTTTAGATGGATAGCACCAAAACATAACTTTAGAAACTTATTTTTTCTATAGAAAAACTTATTTTTTCTATAGAAAAACTTATTTTTTCTATAGAAAAACTTATTTTTTCTATAGAAAAACTTATTTTTTCTATAGAAAAACTTATTTTTTCTATAGAAAAACTTATTTTTTCTATAGAAAAACTTATTTTTTCTATAGAAAAACTTATTTTTTCTATAGAAAAACTTATTTTTTCTATAGAAAAACTTATTTTTTCTATAGAAAAACTTATTTTTTCTATAGAAAAACTTATTTTTTCTATAGAAAAACTTATTTTTTCTATAGAAAAACTTATTTTTTCTATAGAAAAACTTATTTTTTCTATAGAAAAACTTATTTTTTCTATAGAAAAACTTATTTTTTCTATAGAAAAACTTATTTTTTCTATAGAAAAACTTATTTTTTCTATAGAAAAACTTATTTTTTCTATAGAAAAACTTATTTTTTCTATAGAAAAACTTATTTTTTCTATAGAAAAACTTATTTTTTCTATAGAAAAACTTATTTTTTCTATAGAAAAACTTATTTTTTCTATAGAAAAACTTATTTTTTCTATAGAAAAACTTATTTTTTCTATAGAAAAACTTATTTTTTCTATAGAAAAACTTATTTTTTCTATAGAAAAACTTATTTTTTCTATAGAAAAACTTATTTTTTCTATAGAAAAACTTATTTTTTCTATAGAAAAACTTATTTTTTCTGTAGAAAAACTTATTTTTTCTATAGAAAAACTTATTTTTTCTATAGAAAAACTTATTTTTTCTATAGAAAAACTTATTTTTTCTATAGAAAAACTTATTTTTTCTATAGAAAAACTTATTTTTTCTATAGAAAAACTTATTTTTTCTATAGAAAAACTTATTTTTTCTATAGAAAAACTTATTTTTTCTATAGAAAAACTTATTTTTTCTATAGAAAAACTTATTTTTTCTATAGAAAAACTTATTTTTTCTATAGAAAAACTTATTTTTTCTATAGAAAAACTTATTTTTTCTATAGAAAAACTTATTTTTTCTATAGAAAAACTTATTTTTTCTATAGAAAAACTTATTTTTTCTATAGAAAAACTTATTTTTTCTATAGAAAAACTTATTTTTTCTATAGAAAAACTTATTTTTTCTATAGAAAAACTTATTTTTTCTATAGAAAAACTTATTTTTTCTATAGAAAAACTTATTTTGTCTATAGAAAAACTTATTTTTTCTATAGAAAAACTTATTTTTTCTATAGAAAAACTTATTTTTTATATAGAAAAACTTATTTTTTCTATAGAAAAACTTATTTTTTCTATAGAAAAACTTATTTTTTCAATAGAAAAACTTATTTTTTCAATAGAAAAACTTATTTTTTCTATAGAAAAACTTATTTTTTCTATAGAAAAACTTATTTTTTCTATAGAAAAACTTATTTTTTCTATAGAAAAACTTATTTTTTCTATAGAAAAACTTATTTTTTCTATAGAAAAACTTATTTTTTCTATAGAAAAACTTATTTTTTCTATAGAAAAACTTATTTTTTCTATAGAAAAACTTATTTTTTCTATAGAAAAACTTATTTTTTCTATAGAAAAACTTATTTTTTCTATAGAAAAACTTATTTTTTCTATAGAAAAACTTATTTTTTCTATAGAAAAACTTATTTTTTCTATAGAAAAACTTATTTTTTCTATAGAAAAACTTATTTTTTCTATAGAAAAACTTATTTTTTCTATAGAAAAACTTATTTTTTCTATAGAAAAACTTATTTTTTCTATAGAAAAACTTATTTTTTCTATAGAAAAACTTATTTTTTCTATAGAAAAACTTATTTTTTCTATAGAAAAACTTATTTTTTCTATAGAAAAACTTATTTTTTCTATAGAAAAACTTATTTTATCTATAGAAAAACTTATTTTTTCTATAGAAAAACTTATTTTTTCTATAGAAAAACTTATTTTTTCTATAGAAAAACTTATTTTTTCTATAGAAAAACTTATTTTTTCTATAGAAAAACTTATTTTTTCTATAGAAAAACTTATTTTTTCTATAGAAAAACTTATTTTTTCTATAGAAAAACTTATTTTTTCTATGGAAAAACTTATTTTTTCTATAGAAAAACTTATTTTTTCTATAGAAAAACTTATTTTTTCTATAGAAAAACTTATTTTTTCTATAGAAAAACTTATTTTTTCTATAGAAAAACTTATTTTTTCTATAGAAAAACTTATTTTTTCTATAGAAAAACTTATTTTTTCTATAGAAAAACTTATTTTTTCTATAGAAAAACTTATTTTTTCTATAGAAAAACTTATTTTTTCTATAGAAAAACTTATTTTTTCTATAGAAAAACTTATTTTTTCTATAGAAAAACTTATTTTTTCTATAGAAAAACTTATTTTTTCTATAGAAAAACTTATTTTTTCTATAGAAAAACTTATTTTTTCTATAGAAAAACTTATTTTTTCTATAGAAAAACTTATTTTTTCTATAGAAAAACTTATTTTTTCTATAGAAAAACTTATTTTTTCTATAGAAAAACTTATTTTTTCTATAGAAAAACTTATTTTTTCTATAGAAAAACTTATTTTTTCTATAGAAAAACTTATTTTTTCTATAGAAAAACTTATTTTTTCTATAGAAAAACTTATTTTTTCTATAGAAAAACTTATTTTTTCTATAGAAAAACTTATTTTTTCTATAGAAAAACTTATTTTTTCTATAGAAAAACTTATTTTTTCTATAGAAAAACTTATTTTTTCTATAGAAAAACTTATTTTTTCTATAGAAAAACTTATTTTTTCTATAGAAAAACTTATTTTTTCTATAGAAAAACTTATTTTTTCTATAGAAAAACTTATTTTTTTCTATAGAAAAACTTATTTTTTCTATAGAAAAACTTATTTTTTCTATAGAAAAACTTATTTTTTCTATAGAAAAACTTATTTTTTCTATAGAAAAACTTATTTTTTCTATAGAAAAACTTATTTTTTCTATAGAAAAACTTATTTTTTCTATAGAAAAACTAATTTTTTCTATAGAAAAACTTATTTTTTCTATAGAAAAACTTATTTTTTCTATAGAAAAACTTATTTTTTCTATAGAAAAACTTATTTTTTCTATAGAAAAACTTATTTTTTCTATAGAAAAACTTATTTTTTCTATAGAAAAACTTATTTTTTCTATAGAAAAACTTATTTTTTCTATAGAAAAACTTATTTTTTCTATAGAAAAACTTATTTTGTCTATAGAAAAACTTATTTTTTCTATAGAAAAACTTATTTTTTCTATAGAAAAACTTATTTTTTCTATAGAAAAACTTATTTTTTCTATAGAAAAACTTATTTTTTCTATAGAAAAACTTATTTTTTCTATAGAAAAACTTATTTTTTCTATAGAAAAACTTATTTTTGCTATAGAAAAACTTATTTTTTCTATAGAAAAACTTATTTTTTCTATAGAAAAACTTATTTTTTCTATAGAAAAACTTATTTTTTCTATAGAAAAACTTATTTTTTCTATAGAAAAACTTATTTTTTCTATAGAAAAACTTATTTTTTCTATAGAAAAACTTATTTTTTCTATAGAAAAACTTATTTTTTCTATAGAAAAACTTATTTTTTCTATAGAAAAACTTATTTTTTCTATAGAAAAACTTATTTTTTCTATAGAAAAACTTATTTTTTCTATAGAAAAACTTATTTTTTCTATAGAAAAACTTATTTTTTCTATAGAAAAACTTATTTTTTCTATAGAAAAACTTATTTTTTCTATAGAAAAACTTATTTTTTCTATAGAAAAACTTATTTTTTCTATAGAAAAACTTATTTTTTCTATAGAAAAACTTATTTTTTCTATAGAAAAACTTATTTTTTCTATAGAAAAACTTATTTTTTCTATAGAAAAACTTATTTTTTCTATAGAAAAACTTATTTTTTCTATAGAAAAACTTATTTTTTCTATAGAAAAACTTATTTTTTCTATAGAAAAACTTATTTTTTCTATAGAAAAACTTATTTTTTCTATAGAAAAACTTATTTTTTCTATAGAAAAACTTATTTTTTCTATAGAAAAACTTATTTTTTCTATAGAAAAACTTATTTTTTCTATAGAAAAACTTATTTTTTCTATAGAAAAACTTATTTTTTCTATAGAAAAACTTATTTTTTCTATAGAAAAACTTATTTTTTCTATAGAAAAACTTATTTTTTCTATAGAAAAACTTATTTTTTCTATAGAAAAACTTATTTTTTCTATAGAAAAACTTATTTTTTCTATAGAAAAACTTATTTTTTCTATAGAAAAACTTATTTTTTCTATAGAAAAACTTATTTTTTCTATAGAAAAACTTATTTTTTCTATAGAAAAACTTATTTTTTCTATAGAAAAACTTATTTTTTCTATAGAAAAACTTATTTTTTCTATAGAAAAACTTATTTTTTCTATAGAAAAACTTATTTTTTCTATAGAAAAACTTATTTTTTCTATAGAAAAACTTATTTTTTCTATAGAAAAACTTATTTTTTCTATAGAAAAACTTATTTTTTCTATAGAAAAACTTATTTTTTCCATAGAAAAAGTTATTTTTTCTATAGAAAAAGTTATTTTTTCTATAGAAAAAGTTATTTTTTCTATAGAAAAAGTTATTTTTTCTATAGAAAAAGTTATTTTTTCTATAGAAAAACTTCTTTTTTCTATAGAAAAAGTTATTTTTTCTATAGAAAAACTTCTTTTTTCTATAGAAAAACTTCTTTTTTCTGTAGAAAAACTTCTTTTTTCTGTAGAAAGACTTCTTTTTTCTATAGAAAAACTTCTTTTTTCTATAGAAAAACTTCTTTTTTCTATAGAAAAACTTCTTTTTTCTATAGAAAAACTTCTTTTTTCTATAGAAAAACTTCTTTTTTCTATAGAAAAACTTATTTTTTCTATAGAGAAACTTATTTTTTCTATAGAAAAACTTATTATACCCTTCACCACCATAAGTGGAAAGGGTATTATAAGTTTGTGCTGATGTATGTAACGCATAGAAATATTTGTCGTAGACCCACCTTTTAGTATACCAATAGGCTTAGAATCACTTTCTGAGTCGATTTAGCGATGTCCGTCCGTCCGTCTGGCTGGCTGGACGGCTGGCTGGCTGGACCCCCATGTAAACCTTGTAATCAAACTACAGGTCGCAATTATAAAGATAATTTGATGAAATTTGGTACAGATCATTTTTTTGATAATGGGACCATTGCTATTGAAATTGGTTGAATCGGTCCATTATTTATGGTACCTCCCATAGGTCCAACTTCCCGGAATTGACATATTGGCCGCAAATATCAATATTTTTTCATGAAATTTAAAGCATGTACTTCTTATGTAAATCTAAATCACTGTGCCAAATTTCGTTATGAAATATATTTATTAATTTTTTAATTGAATCCTTTATTAATGTATTTGCATATATACTTAATTGATTTATATACTATATATACCTTATATTCTATACAATTTAAAGAAAAATCGGTTGGCTCGGTCATCCATATTTGTAATTTTTAATATTTTACTTATATGGGTCACGGTCGCTTGAGATTTCAAACAAAATCTGGACTATTTTACCCGCCAGTCACACCTTAACATACTGCCAAAATTTCAGAAAAATCGGTCCTCAGGGTCATTCATGTTTATCATTTTTAATACTTGACTTAAATAGGAGGAGTCACGCCCACTTAAGATCTAAAAAAAATGTAGCCTATTTGAAAACCTTAATATACTGTCAATATTTCAGAAAAATCGGGCCGCTCGGTCATCTATATTTGTCATTTTTAATATATGAGTTATATGGGAGGGGTCACGCCCACTTGAGATTTCTTGAAAACCCTTGTATATTTTAACCACCGGTCACACCTTACCATTCTGTCAAAATTTTAGAAAAATCGGTCCGCAGGGTCATCCATATTTGTCATTTTTAATATTTCACTTATATATGTATATAAAAAAAACTTAGCCTATTTTAAACACCGGTCACACCTTGTGAAAATTTCAGAAAAATCGGGACGCTCGGTCATCCATATTTGACACTTTCAATATTTGACTTATATGGGTGGGTCACGCGAGTTACGTATGTAATCCCACATACTCAACCAACCCTCGTGGATGTGGATTCAATCATTTCCAAATACATTAAACAAACCGAAAAATAAAGTCAAAGACACTTGACTTTATTTTTTTTGAACTGTTTAAGCAATCGATTCATATTCCGAAATTTGACTCCCTTTCCGTTATTGCTCAACAAAACCAATGACATTTTTCATTCATTCAAATTTTATTCTGCTATATGTAGCAGAATACAATTTGAATGAAATTCTAAACCATTAATAAATATTTTATGTTAAGTCTTTTGATTTTTTATTGATGACCCAATCAATTAAGTTGCCACAATTAAACAAACATACAGAAAATTATTAATAAACAAAAACCGAATTTTGTACCAACAATAGAGTTAAGAATTTTAAAATAAGTTAGTCTTAAGACCAAAGTCATTCAATAAAGATTTAAAAAATAAAATCTCGGTTGTTTTATTCCTTTTTTAAAAAAAAGAATAAAAACATAATTGGCGCAGTCGTGGAGTAAAAGAAATTCTTAAGAATTTTTACATAAAGAACCTTTACAAAAACCTGTTCCTAGTGAATTAAGTGAAAAAAAAAATTCTGGAAAAAATAAAACCAAACATATCATTTTTAAAAAGTGTTTTTTTTTTACAAAAAGAAAAAATTAAAAACAAATTGTTTAATATTTAATTAAACAAAAATTAAGAAACTGTGTTTAAATAATAAAAGAAAAAAAAAAAAGAGAAACAATTTCGTAAAAATTAGATAAAAACAAAATATTGACTTCAGTTTCAAAACAAAAATTCAAATAAAAGATTTTGAAAATTTCAAATTTCTAAGAAAATTTAAAAGAACCAAAACAAAAAAAAAAAATTTAGAGAGAAAAAAAAAAAACTTTCCCGGATAAAAACAAGTAGTTAAAATAAAAAATAACAAAATGAGTAGATTCGATATCAATAGAAATATAAATGAAAATCAAATAGCAGAGGTCATCGGAGCCCAGGAAGAATTAATAAGTCAACTGAGGGCCCAGATAGAGGCACTGACACAACACCAACAACAGGCAATCAGACAAGAATTCCCATTAAAAATGAAGGATATATTGACTCAACTCAGGCAATTAAAAGCTCTCGACAACACTCATGATGTAAACGCCTTTATAAATTCCGTGGAGGCCATTTTCGCATTGTGTCCAGCAGACAATCCCCAACTCATGAATTTAGCGATGGCGATCGTTATAAACGAGAAAGTTAGCGGTGCCGTTGGAAGCTACGTCAGACAACTGGGAACTGGTGCTACCTGGGATCAGGTCAAAGCCAAATTAACAGAACATTATAAGCCAAGAACAACCTACAGTGACATATTAAACAGATGCAGAAATATAAAAGTAAGCAACCTTAGGGAATTATTTAATTATTTTGATAAGGCTTAATACGAATTAAGCCAAGTATATTTGTTCGACGAAAACAAACCGGACATCTTTAGGCCAGATAGGACTGATAAAGATTTAGTCAATATACTTATAGAAAAAATAGATATTCCCATGAGAATACATCTTAACCATAACACTACACTCAATGACATCGCGACGAAATATTCACAAATAAAAGCATTAGATGATCCTAGGACTATTCACTTGGAACACAGAAAAAATGCAAACAACTATTACAAAACAGCAAACAAAAACAGACAAAATCAAGACGAAACAATTCCAAGTACTTACGGATACAGATATAACCAAACTAACACACTACCAAACAGAAACGGTTACAACCAAAATCATTCAGCATCAAACATACATAGCCACAGACAAAATAACACGAACATACAAAACAACCTAAACAATAACAATTCAAACCAAACAAGGATTACACGAATGAACAGATTCAGTCGCAACTCAGAACCAGAACCCATGGACATAGGCACCTTTCAAGAAGAACAGGTTACAGAAAATAAGGATCTAAATTTTATAGTATCGCCTCAAAATCAGTACTACCCATAATAAAAATTTCAATAGGTAAACAGACCATTAGATGTCTCATTGACACAGGTTCTACCACAAGTATCCTAAAAGAAGGAATACTAACGGAGCAATATAAAAAAATTACACTTAAAAACCCTTTGCCGTATAATACACTTAACGGTACAAATATAATTAAATTCGTAGTGACAACACCATTCCCAAAAGAATTTGGTTGTCTAGGGACACTCCAATGGAAAATAATCAATTTCCAAAATAAAAATTATTCGGGCATAATTGGCCAAAATTTCCTGCAACCTCTTAAAGCAAAAATCGACTATGAACAAAAATGTATACAAATACTAAACAACAAACTTTATTTTGAAGAATACAATTATCCAGAATATATTCATAACATTTGTAGTATACAACAAATAGGAAATAGAAATATAAGAGATAACATTGATTTTTCTCACATGAATACCGAAGAATATCAGGCAACCTTAAGGCTGCTTACTGAGTTCGAAAATCTCTTCTTTAAAGAAGGAGACTATCTATCATGTACAAACGAAGTATGCCATGAAATAGTAACCACAAACGAAAGGCCTTTATATTCTAAAATATATAGGTATCCTCAAATACACGAGGAAGAAATTAAACGCCAAATCAAGGAAATGCTTGAACAAAAAATAATAAGACAAAGCAATTCCCCATACAATAGTCCGCTATGGATCGTTGAAAAGAAATTAGATAACTCAGGAGAGAAAAAATATAGAATCGTTATTGACTATAGAAAACTAAATGAGTTTACAATTGACGATAAATATCCTATTCCGAATTTAAACTCATTATTAGACAAAATTGGTAGGGCACAATATTTTACAACACTGGACTTGGCAAAAGGATTCCACCAAATTCCAGTTAGAGAGGAGGATAGAGCAAAAACGGCGTTTTCAACACCATTTGGACACTACGAATTTATTCGTATGCCATTTGGCCTAAAAAATGCCCCATCAACATTCCAAAGGTTGATGAATAAAATTTTACATGAATATATTAACAAAATATGCGTCGTTTATATGGACGACATATTAGTCTTCGGAACATCCTTGGAAGAACACTTAACCAATCTAAAGCTTATATTTAAAGCACTCAAAAAAGCCCACCTCAAAATACAAATTGACAAATGCGATTTTCTAAAAAAAGAAACTCAGTTTTTGGGACACATCCTTACAGCAAACGGAATACAACCAAACCCTGCTAAAGTAGGAATAATAAAAAGTTTGAAAATTCCAAAAAATACAAAACAAATAAAATCTTTCCTGGGTATGACAGGATTTTATAGAAAATTTGTCAAAGATTATGCAAAAATTGCATACCCCATGACACGATTTTTAAAAAAGGATCAACCAATTAATACATATGATCCTAGTTACATTACTTCTTTTGAAAAACTTAAAGACCTAATAACAAATTCACCAATATTACGTTACCCAGATTTCACAAAAAAGTTTAAAATCACAACAGATGCAAGCAACATTGCCCTCGGAGCCGTCCTTTCCCAAGATGGACACCCTATTGCATATGCATCAAGAACTTTAAACAAACACGAAACTAACTATGCTGCTATAGAAAAGGAACTTCTCGCCATAGTGTGGGCAGTA
Organism: Stomorhina lunata; assembly: GCA_933228675.1. NCBI lineage: Eukaryota > Metazoa > Arthropoda > Insecta > Diptera > Rhiniidae > Stomorhina > Stomorhina lunata. The sequence goes on from OW121745.1 coordinate 9,937,797, forward strand.
AAATACTTCCGACCTTATATCTTTGGCAGAGAATTCGATTTAGAGTGTGATCATCAACCACTGAAGTGGCTGATGACAAAATATTCGGGTAAAGATATGAACCCAAAACTTCAGAGATGGCTTCTTAGCTTGGGAGAATACAACTTTTCAATTGAATATATTAAAGGAAAAACTAATAATGTCGCCGATTTCTTGAGTCGAATAAGAAATGATGAAATCAATGCCCAAATGGAAATTCTACAGGATCAGGAAGAAAATGGCAGCATGACGGTCGAAGTTGAAACGATACATTCCCAAGAGGAAGATCTAGGATATGCAATTCCAATTTTGGATACTGTTGTCAATCGGTTCAAAACACAAATAATAGTTTTAGAAGAAAAACCAAAAACAGTTGAAAGATTGTTTAAATATAAACGTATTTGCATAGACAAGAATGATATTAACGAGAATAGGGTCTTGGATATCGTAAGAAAAGAAATTGGAAAGGGAAAGGTAGGAATATACTCTAACCTGAATGATCACGAATTTTGCAAAGTACAGAAAATTATAGAAGAGGAATTCTCTATGAACCCTCACGTTAAATTTGTTAGGTGTTCTCGACTGGCAAAAGATATTGAAGATGATGAAGAACTAAGAAAACAAATTGCTCTCTTTCATAAAAACGAAAGTGGACACTGCGGTATAACAGCAACTTTCGAAAAGCTAAAATATTTACTATACAATCCTCAGCTTAAGGAAGAAATAACAAAGGTCATTAACAACTGTGATGTATGCTCAGGAGGAAAATATGATAGAAACCCAATCAAAAACAAGTTTTACATAACAGAAACTCCGCATACTACTAATGAAATTATACATGTAGATACATACGTTAATAGCAAACATTCCTTCATCGTTTTTATTGATAAGTTTTCAAAACATGCCACTTGCTTGCCACTTACAGATAGAAATAGTATTACACTTGTTGCACAACTACAACAATTTTTGGCAATTAAAGGAAAAATAAAGAAAATGGTATTTGACAACGAATTCAATAACGAGAATGTTAAAACATTTTTGCAGACTGAAGGAATAGAATATCACATTACTAAACCGAACAGTCATACTGGCAACAGCGATATTGAAAGATTAAACAACACAATAACAGAGAAAATAAGAACCTTAAATCTTGAAAATCATTTACCAATTACACAACAAATATCCAAAGCTATAAGGTTGTACAACGATACATACCATAGCACAATTAAATGTACACCATTAGAAGCTCAAAATCACATAATTGACCATTCCATAATATATGAACGATTACATAAAGCAAAAGAACAACTAATATCCAAAGCAAATAGAAATAGGGAAACTTATGTAGAAACAAGACAGGAAGGTTACATAAAGAATTATAAGAATTTAAGACACAAAGAGCAGCCTAAATTTAGAAAACAGAGGTTAGAAAATGTTCATGTGTCAAATATTAAAAGACCTTTGAAGTTCTCAGGGATTCCTAATTATTCAAATATCAATAATAGCATAAACATGATAAACCATAACGACGACGATGATATTGACTTCGAATATTTGGCTAAACGTTTCAGGGACCTTAAAAGACGATTTAAAAACTAAAATAGATCAAAACGAACAAATTATAATAGAAACAGACAATACCAACTACGGACAAGAACAAAAAAAAATATATATATCCAATAGATACAACAATCTAATTAATCTATACTTACATTTAAAGTTACAGGTTATATTACAAATATTAATAACCATACTTATATTAACAAAAACTCAGGCCAACATAATAATACATCCAATAACGGAAACTAACGGATATGTACAAATTAACAACTACAATTCCAGCATACCCATAGAATCAGATCTAATTTTACACCACATTGATGTAAAAGAACAAACATACTTATGCAAATGAGAAGTGACTCAAACAATTTGAAAAACAACGAGAAAATATTTATATGTAATGAGATAGATACACTTTTAAGCAAGACAAAAACAATAACACCCAGCAATAGGCAAAAACGTGGACTTTTAAATTTGGTAGGACATGCTTGGAAATACCTTTTCGGCACCATGGACAATACTGACCAAGAAGATATAATTCAACATTTTAATACAGTTGACACCAACATACATAACTCTATAACAAACTTAAATCAACAGATAAAAATTAACGACCACTTCAACAATACAATTCAACTAATAAGAAACACTGTATCTCAGAACCAGAAAAATTTAATATATTATATGGAAGGACTACATAGATCTGTAAGAGACATACTAGCAAAAAACATATATTTCGAAAATCTACTTATTTTGACAACAATTAGAAACCACATTGAACATATACAAAACTATATAACAACAGCACAAAATGGAATAACAGACCCCAGCATCCTAACAAAGCAAGAGATAGATGATTACAATATAGATATAAGAAAAATAAAATTCTTAAGAACTGCTATTTTCGAAAAAACTAATGAACTAATATTTATAATTAAAGTTCCAAGACTATTCCATTCTATACAAGTAACAACTATTATACCTATGCCATACTTAAATAAAGAAATAGAGGCAGAAATCGAAAACATATTTAATTATAATAACAAAACATATATTTATAAACAAGACAATTATTTAACCGAGTGTAAATTATCAAGGCATTGTACAACAGAAAAAACATGTAAGATTATAACAAACGAAAACACGGAAATCATAAATATAAACGACCAAACAATTATTGTAAAAAATGCAAAGAATAGTACAATTACAAGCAACTACAATAACACAAACAATATTTTGAATGGGAATTACTTAATACAGTATAATAACTGCACTTTAACAATAGCAAATCAAAGATTTTCAAATAATAATAAAATGTATCTAGATAAAATAATTGTTCCAAAATTTCAAAATATAAAATTTAATAATACACTCACTATAGAAGAAGTAAAAATAAAAACAATACAAAATATGAAAGAAATTGAGGAAATAAAATTCAACAACAAGATCATTATTTACACCATACCACCAACAGCAATTGTGGCAATAGCAATTATATTAATAGTAATTTTTTGTAACAAAAATAAGAAGTCAAATGGAAGAATTCAGGAGAATCCTTCATCTAATGGGGGAGGAGTTACGTATGTAATCCCACATACTCAACCAACCCTCGTGGATGTGGATTCAATCATTTCCAAATACATTAAACAAACCGAAAAATAAAGTCAAAGACACTTGACTTTATTTTTTTTGAACTGTTTAAGCAATCGATTCATATTCCGAAATTTGACTCCCTTTCCGTTATTGCTCAACAAAACCAATGACATTTTTCATTCATTCAAATTTTATTCTGCTATATGTAGCAGAATACAATTTGAATGAAATTCTAAACCATTAATAAATATTTTATGTTAAGTCTTTTGATTTTTTATTGATGACCCAATCAATTAAGTTGCCACAATTAAACAAACATACAGAAAATTATTAATAAACAAAAACCGAATTTTGTACCAACAATAGAGTTAAGAATTTTAAAATAAGTTAGTCTTAAGACCAAAGTCATTCAATAAAGATTTAAAAAATAAAATCTCGGTTGTTTTATTCCTTTTTTAAAAAAAAGAATAAAAACATAATTCGCGCACTTGAGATTTCAGAAAAAAGCCTATTTGAACCACCGGTCACACCTTACCACACTGTCTAAATTTCAGAAAAATTGGTCGGTTTAATCATCCATATTAGTATTTTTTAATATCTGATTTATATGGAAGGGGTCACGCCCACTTTAGAATTAAAAAAGATCTAGTCTATTTTATCCATCTGTCACACCTTAACATAATGTCAAAATTTCAGAAAAATCGGACTTCATTATCAGCTATATTTGTCATTTTTAATATATGATTTGAGATATCAAAAAAAACCTAGCCTATCTGAACCACAGGTCACACCATACCACACTGTCAAAATTTCAGAAACTCGATAAGCTAGTTTCGGATCCTTCCCAACAAACAACATACAAACAGACGCGAACATTTTTTTATAGATATAGATGTATATCTGTGGCAATATGAAAGTCAAAATTTAAAAATTTGAGATATCATCAATTGTGTGTAATTTTTCTTCTGCTTGATTTCTGCGAGTAATTTATGAATTAAAATATTAGTAGCATGTTTAATAGAGAAGAAGGATGAATATTTAAAACAAAATTTGTTAAATTCAGAAGATTTTACGTCACTTTAAGCGGTTCAGTTTAAATAAAAAGAATATATTGGTGTAGTTTTATGTAAACATAAGATGTTTGAAAATAATGACTTTATTTTTTTAAGGTCAACATTTATACAGCTTAGATGAAGTTAAGCTAAATCGTTATATGATGAAAGAAAAATATGAATATGTTCACAAAATATGTGTACATAAGTTGTTTTGAGCAATGCATTTTTGATTCAAAAAACTTAAACTGAAAAGTAAACATACATAACATTGACAAAAACCCCAAATTTTTTAAAACGGACTAAACACATTTAAGCGCCTTTGCTTATGTAATGCAATAAACGCCTTAGATTTCTTCAAATGTTTCTACCTAGAATATGTTTTTAAATGCTACAGATAACAAAATAAGCATTCCAACGAGATATAAGACATTAATATCAGTTGAAAGGTTTCCTAATTATTATGGGTTTCCCAAAATATTTTACGACCTTGAAGACGCTCCTGAACATACGCTATAAACAATTTATTATTTTTCATTAATTTTAAAAAGTTTGACTGGTTTTACTTTTTTAACACCTCAGGTTATTTAACTATCTATTTTTGTTGCAATGGGCTAACGTTAAGTCACTTTTGCATAGGACGAAAAAAAATATTTTTTTCATACCGTTTTCAGAACTGCTTTTTTGGTTTTTTCAATAGTTTGCTAAACGAAAAAAAAAAACGTTCCAGAGTGTTAGTAAAAACACAATGCAAATTAGTATATTAAATAGATATCTCTAACGACAAAGGATTTGGACAAAAACCCAATTTTTCATCAAAGATATAAAAAAAGCACTTGAATTGTTACTTGACTCCCAGTTGAGCATAGGGCCTCCAGCATAAACAGAACTATAATTGTTATTGTTTCGATGGTTAGAAATATATATGTGAACTTTGGTTGAAATTGGATGTCATTAACCCTTTTATTACCAGGGTCAAAAGTAAAATTTTTAAAATATTAAATTTTTTCAAAAAAGGTACTAAAACTAGATGTTTTTAATATTATATTTGAATAAAAATTCAACAAATCGTTCAATGAAGCCATTAATTACATTTTTATACAAATTAGCCCTTGCATACCCATTGGCTCAAAATGGTTCTAGCTTTAAACTGACAAATAACTACTTATATATGTATAATATGCGTGCTAAAATATACTTCCAAAAGCTTGTTTCTGTCACATTTGTTTAGAAATTAACCCTCAAATAACCAGTAAAAATTTATTTTTATAAGAAATTTTTCAAAATTTACTTTTTATAGAAAATTTAAAAAAAAGTTGACTATTTATAAGAAAATTTTCAAAAATTTACTTTTTATTGGACATTTTTTAAAAATTTACTTTTTATAAGAAAATTCTCAAAAATATTATATTTTTATAAAAATTTTTAAAAAAGTTACTGTTTGTAGGAAATTTTTTAAAAATTTACTATTTATAGGAAAATTTTCAATAACTACTTTTTACAGGAAATCTTTAAAAAAATTCCTATTAACAGTCAATTTTCGAAAAATTTCTTATAAAAAGTAAATTTTCGAATAATTTCTTTAAAATTTCCTATAAAAATTAAATTTTTGAAAACTTTCCTATAAAAAGTAAATTTTTGGAAAATTTCCTATAAAAAGTAAATTTTGAAAAAATTTCCTATAAAAAGTAAATTTTATAAAAAGCAAATTTTTGAAAAATTTCTTATAAAAAGTAAATTTTTTTCCTGGTTATTTGAGGGTTAATTTCTAAGTCGTAGGTACGGCTATGCCGTTAGAGATATCGATTTAATTCTTTTTTTATACTAATCTGCAGGGTATTTTTACTGACACTCTGATTAGATTTTTTGAATTCGTAAACAAACTATTGAAAAGAACAAAAAAGCATTTTGAAAACGGTATAAAAAAAATATATTTTTATTCGTCCTATGCAAAAGTGACTTAACATTATCCCATTGCAACAAAAATGGATAATTAAATAACTTGAGGTCTCAAAAAAGTAAAACCAGTCAAACTTTTTAAAATTTATTAAAAATAAAAAAATTTTTTATTACATATCTTCAGGAGCGTCTTCAAGGACGTAAAATATTTTGAGAAACCCTTAATAATTAGAAAACCTTTCAACCGATATCTTATATTCTTAAACGAGCAATAATTGTATGTATTTATATATATATATATATATATATATATATATATATATATATATATATATATATATATATATATATATATATATATATATATAAATATAATGCCTATCTCGAAAACGGCTCTAACGATTTTGATAAAATTTGGACAGTGGGTATCTTTTTTGATGTGTAGGTCGAAGAAGAGGGGACTTTTGGAACCTTTGTCTCTAAGAGGGTAAAAACGGGTAAAAAGGGCAAAAAATCGAAAACGCTATATCTCCTTAAGTAATAGGTATAGAAAATAAACGGACAGGTATTTGGTACTTTTTTGAAACTATGTCCGATAAGGGGTAAAAAAAAAGGTGAAAATAGTTTTTTTTGGTACCTTTTTAACCCACTCTTATATTTTAAACTAAGGAATATAGAAAGAAACTTTGTACTGCAATCAATAGATGTGAAAGAAATATTGAACACGTATTTGGTATTTTTTTTGATTTTGTGGCCAAAATGTGTAAAAAAGGGATAAACTGATAACTTAACATCTACAAAAGTAATATGAATAGGAAAATTATGTTAACTGGTTTCTAATAAAATGTACCGAATTCAATTGGTACCAAAGAAGTACCTATTATGCATATGGAACTTTTTGAAATTAGGGGATAAAAAGGGAAAAAAATTAGTAATGTTATAACTTTAAAACAAATGAATGTTTGTCTGTATGTATGTTCTTTATAGAATAGTAAACTGCGAATTTGATCATGTTAGCAAAGATGTTGCGGATAAGCCGGCGGAGGTTTTTAAGTTGGTAAACCGAATTTCCGACAGGTGGCGCCACTGAAAATTACTAAAAATTAATTTAATCGTAAACTGTACATTTGATCATACTATGATCTTTTGCAAAGTTGTAGCGCATGAGCCGGCGAATGCTTTTTAATTGGTGTGAATAATTTCCGACAGGTGGAGCTACTGAAAATTACTCAAAGTCAATTTAATCGTGAGCTGTACATATAAACTGTGCATTTAATCATGCTATAATTTTTAGCAAAATTATTGCGGATAATCCGACGAAGGTTTATTAATTGGAATGACCAAAGTCCGACAGGTGGCGCCACTGAAAATTACTCAAAATTAATTAAATCGTAAACTGTGCATTTGATCAGACTATAAGTGAATTAAATCATAAACTGTGCATTTGATCATGTTATGATCATAAGCAAAGTTGTTACGCATAAGCAGATGAAGGTTTCTTAGTGGTATGAACGACTTCAGGCGGCGCCACTGAAAACTACTCAAAATGAATTAAATCATAAATGATCAGACTATAATCTTTAGCAAAGTTGTTGCGCATGAGTCGACGGAGGTTTCTGTTGGTATGACCAATTTTCAAAATTATTTAAAATGAGTTAAACTGTAACTGTATAAAATAAAATATATAAAAACTTTAAAATTTGCCTCAAAATGCTTATCATAAAGCCCCGAGCAAGGCTCGGTCAACCAGGTACTTAATGTCTTATATCTCGTTGAAAAGCTCATTTTGTTATCGGTAGCATGCTGTTAAAAATGTATATAAAAATATATTCTAAGTAGAAACATTTTGAAGAAATCTAAAGAAACCCCTCAGTTTTCTTTGACGTCAAGCCGGCACGCTTTCTGTAAAAAAAATAGATAGACCTAAACTCCTGTTATCACCTTAACTTTAGAAAAAAAATCATAATAAGTCCAAAAAATATGTGATTAAAAATGGTAAGGAGCAAGGCAGTTTTTTCATGTGTAAAAGGTCAGAATTTTATGGACCCGGTGTTTTTTAATTTGTAGATCAGAGCAAAAAAATATATTGGTCTCCTCAAATCATAAAAATGGAAGTTAAAACATCGGATCCATAAAAATCTACTACTCGTACTACTTTGCTCCTTACCATTTTTTAATCACAGGTTCTTTGCAAAAATTCGACCATAAGTCCGTGTTTTTGGAGTTATTATGATTTTTTTCCGAAGCTTAGGTGATATTAGTTAACGTCTATTTATTAGTTTCTAAATATATATATATATATATATATATATATATATATATATATATATATATATATATATATATATATATATATAAATGTAGAAATGTAGAAATACTACCACTGAAACCAATTTTTTCTTCGATTTTTAATGACTATAGTTTTGCCGTTTGGTGAATCTTGGGGCCAAAGTTTGCTTTCGCTGAGAACGTTTTCCTTATATTTGGTTACTTCTTGAGTGGATCATTAATTTTTTAAATTTTTGTAGAAATTTCACGGAAGTAGATGCCATAATCTCTACTGTCATCAGTGTTTGTTTTCTCTTCCATATCCTATTAATTACCATGAACCAAATTTAAATAAAACCGATAGAAAATACTTCTATTTTATTAAATGCTTAGATATTTCGAGCTCAAAATTTTCACAAATAACCACAAAACTAAAATTTATTTAGTGAACCTATTCAAGTGACGCAAAAATAATTCATATTTTTCTGCACCAATTACATAAAGAGGCATACATTTCAACTGTCAAATTTTTTTCAAACTTTCTTTATTTACACTATTAATCTAAACTATTCGGCCTTTCAGAAAAAGTACATCACAATTCTTAAGTTTAGTACTCAAAAAGTGAACCTATTCTGGTGACCGTAAGTGTATGTATGTCACTTGTTGGGATTATTTATATTATATTAATTTTATAAAAATGTTGTTTGAGCTTTTAAACAAATCTTATTTAAACTTTTTACAAGATCGGTCTTCATACTACCTGTTTTAGTTACAAGCGATAATATTGCATTAAAGTAGGATCACATGATTGACGCAAAGCACCAATTTTTGATATTTTTGGTAACAATTGAATGCAAAAAAAAACGGATAGAATTTCTTCAGAGGAAAAAAATTGCACTTGGCTACAAAAATGAAGCAGAAATGCATCCTTTGATTGTTCCCGTTCGTAAAATAATCTTAAAACAAAATATGAAAATTTAAAGAAGTCTTCAAAAAAATTGCGCAAAAAGCAAACAAGAGACCTACAGAACAGGTGGCGGTTCAAAGCCAGTATCTGCCTTTGATGAAGACATAATGAAAATTGTGCAAGTGGAACAAATTGCAGGACACGAATATATATATGATGATGACTTAATCTCGACACCAAGTAAGTTAAAATGAGAATGTTAATATACATAGAATATTTGTTGGATGATTTGCAAACGGATAATGATGTTTCCATTGAAGAGTCACTTAAACAACTACCAAAAATGTTTAAAATCAAAAAACATGAGGCCCTTCATATTAAGAACAAGCGGCAAACAAAAGAAGTTTGGACAGATGTCGGTGAACTGAAAATAAAAAAGATAAAACTGGAAATTTCTATCATCGAGAAAGAATGGAAACTGAAAAAAAAACTAAATATGAGTTGGAAATAAACCAGTTAAAAAGAAACTAACAAACTTATATTTTACAACTAAATTCTAACGCTACACAAAATGCTATATTATAAAAATCCTTTTTAATTTGAATAATTTCCTGTTCATTATTGGTAAACACTATAAAATGATTATTTAACATTACTAGGTAATGAGAAACGCGTTTGACTACACTTGAAATTGTTGATTTAGATCAGTGGTGTCAATTATGATTGTATTGGTGAGATTACTCTTGACTCTTACATTTCTAACGGAACAAATGTGCGGTTGCGAGGCCTTGAGATTTGTACTGCGAAGAAAATGTAGAAAAATACGAAGTTTTTTTTTATTTATCAATGCTAAATAAGAAATAGATGAGGTTAATTTTATTTTTTTATATAAAAACATCGTAGTCTTCACGATTATTAAATAAACTTTACTTTACCGTTATTGTCTAAATGAACTTTGCAATTGGCAAATAAAATCAATATACATAAATACATTGGCTCACAGCTAATTTTATGTATAAAAAAAATATTTAATTTAAAAATATTTCTCCAGTTTTTACCTGAACATTTAGATAGTTTAAATACAAAACGAAACAATTTTTGCAAAAAGCCTATATTAAGAAATTTTCGAAAAGATGCATCTACTACATACAAGGGCTCTAGCTTATTTCAACCAGCCTTTTTATATTTGTTGTATATTTATTGATATAAATTTATTATTTCAATTTAGAGGCCTCAAAACAGGCCTTGCGATATTTCCCGCTGAATGAGAGTAAAAAATCATATTTTGCGCTCGCAAATTAAAAGAGCGTAAGTGTACATGTGAGTTTGGTTTGCACAATTGTGTATGACGCTGACATCCCTGATTTAGATACTCCTTTTATATCACCAATGCTCATTAGCATGTCTCCAGTCGTATACAATCGCAACGTTATTAATAACATTTGCTCCTCAGACCGTTCCTTTAAAAAAATTATTTATGAAGTTTTTCAAAATAAAAACTAACCCCCTAATTTATAATACGATTATAAAATTATCAAAAGTTTATTGTAGGAATTTTGTATGGAAAATTTGAGTTATAAGCTTGTTATACTCTTATTTTTCGATTATGAAAATGCTTATCAATTTGTTGGGTTTTTAATGTGGGGTCCGATGAGTTCCAAAACTCGATAAGCTGAGAGCTTAGTCAAACGGAATCGCTGATAAAATTCTGTATCGTTAAATAAATTTAAATGATTCGAGCGAGTCCTTACTGTTCTAGACATTCTAAAAATAATTTTGCTTAAGTTAAATATACTTCAGAATCACTGTAGTCCTCATCATCAGATGAAAAATCCATTTTATTATTATAAGTTTGTGCTGATGTATGTAACGCATAGAAATATTTGTCGGACGGACATCGCTAAATCGACTCGGAAAGTGATTCTAAGCCTATTGGTATACTAAAAGGTATGCTTAAGACAAATATTTCCATGCGTTACATACATCAGCACAAACTTAAAAATACCCTTTTCACCTATGGTGGTGAAGGGTATAATAAAATCTAATGTCAAAAACGCAATTTTTAGTTTAAATTACATTTGAACCACAAAAGCTGGTGAACTAGAAGTCAAAAACTAGCCCTTAATAGTTTTGCGCCAATTCGCGACCATCAAATTTATATAAAATGAGGTAATCATGTGAATTGATTGAGACAATCTATTTATTGTGCAATGATTTACACAATAAAAATTGTGCAAAATTAGTGCTTCGCGTCAATCGTCTGATCTTACCTTTATGCTAAACAATAATTAAATACAAATAAACAATAAGTAATATTAAAGTGTTAAACAAACTGTCATGTCACAGAACTCAATTCCGCTCGGAAGTGGAATTTATTCCGTATTTTGTTTCTACAGAAAAAGTAAAACGAAATTTTTTTCGGAATGAAACCACTTTCTATTTTAAAGTGGAATTGAATTCGTATGTTTTTCTTCGTTTTTTCAATAATTGAACAATTTCTTTTATTAATTAGAAAAAATCGTGTTTTTAAATGTTTTTTGACATATAAAATTTTTCGGAATCTATAGAAACTAAAACCATTTCTATCGGAATTCAACTACGGAATGGTTTCAATTCCGAACGGAATTTGTGACATGCCTGAAAACCTATATTTAATTACATACATACATATGTACATATATACAGCTAGATATTGTGTAATATAAATACATATGTATAATATATTTACATATGTACGTATGTGTACATTTATTATGTCGTTAGATTAATATTAATTTCATATTAAGAATATTTATTATGTTATCAACTACCTGATTGTTTAGCTGGACAAGTGATTCAACTGACTCATTCGATTTTTGCACAACTGAATTCAATTCATTGTGTTGAACTCCAGTTTCTTTTTCATCCTTCGTTTCTTCCTCTTCCTCCTCCTCTTCTTCCTCCTCCTCCTCCTTATCTTCATCTTCTACTTCCTCTTGCGTTTCCTCGTTTTGTTCGTTATTATCATCATCATTATTATCGGGATCAACAATTTTAATTGCGGTTTCAACTGTTTCCGAAGTTGTGGTTATAATTTCTTCTGTGGTTGGTGTTGGTGGTGTCGTTGTTATAATTGTTGTTGTAGCTGGTGTAGATTTTTCTTTCGATACGCAGGTGGTGGTTAAAACAGTTTCAGTACTACCTGGTGTTACCTTTTTGACAGTTGTAACAGTAATAGTTTTAGTTTGACCGCCATCTGGTGTGTCAACTATTTCTTCTGTAGTTTTTTTATCAACGACCTTTTCTTCTTTTTCAGGTGAATTGGCGACTTTTGTCACTGTGACAGTCTCCTCTAAGGTCTTGTCTTCGTTTTGCTTCTTAATTGTAATTGAAACATCTTCTTTGAAGGACTGTTCATCAGTATTTGTGTTTTCTGGAAGGTCAGCAGCAACAGTGTTAGACTATTTAAATTCGCGATCACAAAAATTTGGAATGTAATTGTTTGGTATGTTAAGTGTCGGGTAAACAAAGGGTGTGATGGATTTAACGTAGCCACATGTAAATGGACATTTAATGAAGTGTAAAATAATGAAGAACCAAAAAAAAAAAAACAAAAACGTGTTAAAGATTGAAACAGTTTTAAAATATAAGATTTTATACATATGAGATTAAGGATTATTAATTTTTAAAACAATTATTTGTGTTTTAATATAACATACAATAGCGGGTTAGTTTAATTAGTTTGATCCAAAGTTCGAAAAAAACAGTACCTTTTTATATTGTACTGAACATAGGCACAAACAAAAGTTTTTAATTTGTGCGTACCTAACTAAGTCGGAAACAAAGTTAGGCACACAAAGACTTAATAAAAAAAAGAACGATACGTTATAATAAGGTACAGTTCTTTGAGATTTTAGATCAGGGATGCCCAAAGGTTCCATATGGAAGAGCAAACATCATTAGATTTAACGAAAAGCTTGTTTTTATTCAAGATTTTTTGTTGTAAAAACTAATACACACAAAGAAAAATTAAAATGAAATACGAAATCATCCCAGCATACCAGTAATATTAAGAAATAATTTTTAGCAAGCTAGCTATAAGTTATTTCTCAATCGTTTTGGTTTGTTGGTATACGCAAAAAATCGAAAAAACGATATCAACGCTAAACAAAAATAAAATAAAGAAAAATTAGCCACATCGCTGCAACCGTCTTCCAAATTAAGGTACATTTTAAAATGTGGGCGTGGTAAATTTTTCTTTCCATGATAACTTGACCTGGGCTATAACAATCATTAGGGTAAACAAATTTTCAAATCGGTTCAGCCGTTCTCAATTGATTCAATTTCCAACGGACACTCCATTTTTATATATATAGAAGATTTTTTAATTTTCGCTTTGTCTTTTGAGTAGTTTTTATTTAAACTGAATGGAGAGGGCATGTGGGAGGACCAAAAGTCCAGTTGACCAGAAATTATTTTGAATAATTTTTGAGCAAGTTACATTAGATAACTTTTTTCGTTTAAAAGTTACAAATATTTAAAGTTGAAACATAAAAAAATATCGAGTTTTTTGGAGTTTTCCCTAAAAGAAATATAGCAATTTTTTCACTTATAAAAAATATTTTCTTAAAAAACATAATGCGAATGCGTATGCGTACGCATTATTTGTAACTTTTAAACGAAAAAAGTTATCTAATGTAACTTGCTCAAAAATTATTCAAAATTGTATTAAACATATAAAGAGCAGTTTTAAGAAATTTTAGAACCTCAAATGAGTCTGCCAGATTAAAAAAAGCTTATAAAACAAAAAAAAAATTCCTTTTAAATATCTCGAAAGCCAAAGAATATAACCTAGACATGTAAGCATACTTTTTAGACTTTTGTGAAGTTTTTGACAGCTAATTGTGTCAGAAATAAATTTAACGTCAAGAAAACAAAAAACTTTTTTTATACAAATAGAAAAATGCTAAAAGAAAGTGAAAAAAAAGTAAATCAATAAATTTTTTTTAAGATGTTGCAGTTTCCGATTTATTATTCTTAGAATTTTTCGACAAAAAAAACAATGGTAAAATTTTGTGTTTTGTTCTAATTCTTTTTGAAAAATCTTAGAAAGGCAACGAAAGCAAGAAAATGAAATTGTAGAAGATTTAATTAATATCCTTGCCGCTGTGAAACATCAAATCGTCCGCGTCATTTGACAAAGATACAGGTTGGGTTCTAGCGGACAAAGCGCATCGTTAAGCAAAATTGCAGGATTATATGGAATTGCTGATGGCGGAACAATTTAATTTAATGCTATTTACAACTATTTATAGTTAAAGGAACAGTTTAACACCACTTTTTTTTTTATTTGAATTTTACTACTAACAGGTTCTGCCAAAATTGCAGAAACAGTTCATCTACTTTGTCACTGTTTTTAATATAAACAAAAAACATCTGTTTCAGCAATTGCACACTTACACTGTTCAAATTTGCGAGTCTAAATTAAATAATTTTTCATATAATTTTTGACAGTTAATTTGCGAAGGTGGACAAATGCACAGTTTGCGAAGTTAACGATGGTTTTAAGCGTTTACATGAAAACCCTTAATATATACTTTTTATTTAAACAGAACTGGTTAAAGTTACTGAAGGTCCCGTTCATTTTTGAAAAAGCTTAAGTAGAAAAAACGTAAAATCTTCTGAATTAAACAATATATATATATATATAATTCCCCGACAACATTCCAATTGGAACAAGGGGTACTTCTCTCAGGCCATGAGCTGCATCCGATTCTATTTTTAAACTCATTGAAGGGGACCTACGTTTTAACGCCGGCTCCGAACGGCGAATGCATTAGTTAGAGAAGTTTTTCATAGCCTAATACTCAATAACCAGTGGCAAGTGAATCTGGCCGGGGATTGAACTTGGGCCTCTGGTATGCTAGGCGGATGTCTTACCTGCTATACCACGGCAGGTAAGACAAACAATATTTTCTTTAAATATTCTTCCTTCTTGATTAATAAACATGTTACCAATACATTAATTCATAAATTATTCGCAGAAATCAAGCAGAAGAATAATTACACAAAATTGATGATATCTCACAACTTCAATTTTGGACTTAAGCTATTCTTCCATATTGCCACAGATATATATGTCCTTTTTAGAATAGTAAACTATGTATTTGATAATTTTATGCTCTTTGTCAAAGTTGTTGCGCATGATCCGACGAAGGTTTCTATGTTGATATAAGGTTTCTTAGTTGATATGAGAAAGGTGGAGCCACTGAAAATTACTCAAAATGATTTAAATCGTAAACAGTGCATTTAATTGTTGCGCATGACTCGAAAGAGGTTTTTAAGTTGGTATGACCAATTTCCAAAATTAATTTAAATGTGTTGATCGGACAAAATTAATAAAATTATTCAAAATTAATTGGGTTTTAGTGTAATGTCTTTCCTTCAAATTTATTTTAGTTGGCTAGTACTTTATAAACTAAGATGTATAAAAACTTTAAAATTTGGCTCGAAATGATTATCATAAAGCTCCGAGCAAGGCTCGGTCTACCAGGTACTTATTATTATTATATCTTTAAACGAGCAATAATTGTATGTATATATAGGTAAAAATCAAATAGTTTTAATTTTCGGAGTTAAAAAAAGAAACAAATTTTTGACATTCAATTTTTTTGGGGGTTCTATCAATGAAGCTTAGAAGTCGATGCGTGTAGAAATTATAACGGTTACGAGTAAAAAAATTGCTAAAATTTATTTAAAACCCATCTTATGTTTCTTAGTTTTATGTTGATATTGACACAACTTGTATATTTTCAGGTGTTCTGTGGCTTCATGGTGTTATGGTAATTTATATATGACTTAACACGCAAAAAATTAAATTACACAAGTAAAAACATGTAAGAGTGCTATATTCGGCCGAACCTTATTTCACTTGAACCACAAAAGCTAGAAATAAAATTTATATGGAGGTCGATTGCCAAGTATAAAATATTAAATACGTATTTGGTACTTTTTACAATTAAAAGAATAAAAAAGGGAAAAATCGATAACATGATATCTCCTTAACCAAGAGCGATAGATGCGAGAATAAATTGGTTTGAGATTCACACTAAAAATTAAGGGACACGTGTTCGGGACTTTTTTTAAAAATCGGCCGCCTAGTGGGCAAAACAGGGTAGAAAAGGGAGAAATTAGTTGAACAAAGTTGAAATTGGAGTTGAATCGGCTAGGAAAATAAGGGGACACGTGTTTGGTACTTTTTTGAAAGTGACACTAATAAGAATAAAAAAGGGTAAAAACTATATTTTGGTACTTTTTTTAACCCGTATCTATCTTTTGAACTAATAAACATAATTTATATCGCAAACCGATAGATATTAAAAAGCAACTAAACACGTATTAAGTACCTTTGCGATTAATGGGGTAAAAACGGGTAAAAAATGGGAAAATATTCAAGGGTAGGTTTTTTGTTTTTTTGGCTAATGAAGCCAGAAGCATAATTTATTGGCTGGTCAATTGACATTAAAAAAAATAAAATACGTGTTTGGTACTTTTTTAATTTTGGGGGTAAATATCGGTAAAAATATATCTTCTTAACCAAAAGTTATATAAACAAAAACTAAATTCGTCTGAGATCGGCACTTTAAATTAAGGGACATGTATTCGGTACTTTTTTTAAATCGGTCGTTTTGAAGTTAAAACAGGGCAAAAAAGGAAAATATTAGTAACGTCATATCTCCGAAGTTAAAAGCGATAGGAACAAAGTTGAAATTTGCTTCGGATCGGCTGGAAAAACAGGAAAAACTTATACGAATATGGTACTAATAAGGGTAAAAAAGGGTAAAAACTATATTTTGGTACTTTTTTGAAACAATAAACATAGTCACGTCACAATCGATAAGTAATAAAGAATTATTAGACACGTATTTAGTACATTTACGATAAATGAGGTAAAAAAATATTAAAACGGGAAAATATTCAAGGGTAGTTTTTTTTAACAATGAATTTCATTTTAGCAAATGAAGCCAGAAGTTTAATTTACAGACGGGTCGATTCATATTGACAAAGTATAAGACACGTGTTTGGTACTTTTTTAATTTAGGGAAAAAAATCGGTAACATAATATATTCTAAACCAAATAAGAAAGAAACGACAATGAAATTGGTATGTAATCAGCACTAAAAATTAAGGGAGACGGGTTCGGTAATTTTTTAAAATTCGGCCGCTTAATGGTTAAACAGAAACAGAAATTGGATAAATTAGTACATCATATCTCCGAAATTTACATCGTTGGAAACAAAGTCGAAATTGAATTTGGATCGTCTTGCAAAAATGGAGGACACGTGTTTGGTACTTTTTTGGAAATGCAACTAATAAGGGAGAAAAAGGGTAAAAACTATATTTTGGTACTTTTTCAACCCTATACGTATCTCTTGAACTAATAAACATAAATACTCAATTTACATCACAATTGATAAGGACTAATAAAAACTAAGAAGATGCTTCGCACTTTTACGATAAATGAGGCACAAAAGAGTAAAAACGGGTAAATATTAAAGGGTTTTTTGTTTTTTAATTATGAATATCATTTAAACAAATAAAGCCAGAAGTAAAGTTTATAGACGGGTCTATTTACATTGAAGAAGTATAAGACACGTGTTTGGTTCCTTTTTTTAATTTTTGAAGTAAAAAGGGGGGAAAATCGGTAACGCAATATCTTCCAAATCAAAAGTGATAGAAAAAAAAATTAAATTAGTCTATGATCATACATGGACATTACTTTTTTACTGCAGTAAGCGTTTCAGTAATCAGTAAATGTTCACTGATTACTGAAACAAAAAATCAGTATTCAGTAAATTTTACTGATTACTGAAAAAATAAATCGGTATTCAGTAAAAAATTTTTTTCAGTATTCAGTAAATTTTACTGTTTACTGTTTTACTGTTTTCTGTAATCAGTAAAATTTACTGATTACTGAAAAAAATATTCAGTATTCAGTAAATTTTACTGATTACTGAAAAAAAAAATTCAGTATTCAGTAAATTTTACTGATAACTATAAAAAAATTCAGTAATCAGTAAATTTTACTGATTACTGCAAATAAATTCAGTAATCAGTATATTTTACTGCTTAATGATTAGATTGCAGTATTTAGAGTTTTTCAGCAAAAATTATAAAAAAAAACTTTTTTATTTTAACACAGAAATGTCATTGTAGACAAGCACTTAGTAAGTAATGGTACTACAAAAAGCCCATATACTTATGGTACTTGCCTTATTAAGTTACAAATAGGGAGTAAAATAACCCAGCAAAACTTTTGATTACCAAGTTATAAGATAAACAGCTAAAATACTGAATAGGAACTTCTTACTCATTAGCTGTTTAAATCGTTACATTAACATGGTGACGTCATTGGAGGTAAGTACTTACCAATTGCAGAAAATTAGGGACTTGAGTACATACAAAGAAAATTCCCACAACATTACAATTGGAACAAGGGGTACTTCTCTCAGACAATGAGCTGCATCCGATTCTATTTTTAGACTCATTGAGCTACGTTTTAACTCTGGTTCCTAACGGCAAATGCATTAGTTAGAAAAGTTAAACATATGCTAATACTGGTGTGGCCGAGAATCGAACTTGGAACCTCTGTTTATATGCACAAGGGAGTTTATGACCTTTTTTGGTATCTAAACACGTTTAAATTATACTGGTGTGTTCACAAAAGTTGTTTAGTTTTATGCTGGCTATAATTTGACAAAATATAACGTGTGAAAAATCAGGATTTCAAAAAAGTTATGATAAAAAAATTTTTTCTTGGACATTTTTAAAAAAGACATCATAAAATTTTATCAAGAAATATTTTACATGCTCTTGGCTACATTTTTCCCAACATGATAAAGCGATATTTTTAAGTGCTGATTAGCAATTTGGGAAAAACTGATTTTTTTGGCATCATGCTAATATTGGGAAGCTTTGGTGGCCCATAAAAAAAAACGGTCACTAAACTAGACAAACTGAGTATAGGGTTTTACTACAATTCGATAGTAGAATATGATCCATATAGTCACGGCCTTGCACTTTTCAAAATATGTTCATTTGTTGTGTAGTTTAGTTCTTGTTTTATTAATTATATAATCAAAACCACCGGATACTGCATTAAATAATCAGTATTACTGATTTTTTTTCAGTATTCAGTAAAATTTACTGATTACTGAAATTATTTTCAGCTTATCAGCTTATGGGTAAAACAGGCTAGAAAATTAATAAATCATATACATAATCGGCTAGAAAAAGAAAGGGACATGTGTTCTTTACTTTTTTTTGGAAATGGCACTAATAAGGGCAAAAAAGGGTAAAAACTATATTTTGGTACTTTTTTTAAGCCATACGTATCTTTTGAACTTTTAAACATAAAGACTCAATTTATGCCACAATCAATAAGTATTAAAAAAATATTAAACATGTGCTTGGTACTTTTACGATAAAGGGTGAAAACGGGAAAATATTCATTTAAGTTAGTGAAGTCAGAAGTATAAATTAGAGATGTGTCGATTCGCATTGAAGAAAATTAAAGTGAGTGTTTGGTACTTTTTTCAATCAAATGGGTAAAAAAGGGAAAATTGATGACATTATATCTTCTAAGCCTAATGGATATCTTCCAAACCTAATGGATATATCTGAAACTAATATCGACAGAAACAAAATTAAAATTGGATTTAGATCGACTAGAAAAATAAAAAGTCATGTTTTTAGTACTTTTCGTAAATGAGTTAAAATAATGGAATAAAAAGGATAAAAACTAAATTTTGGTACTTTTTTGACCCATAAATAATTTTTGAATCAATTATTATAGAAACAAAATTTATACCGCAATCGATAAACATCAAAATGGTATCAAATACGTTTTTGATACTTGTTCTACTAATGGGGTATAAAAGTAAAAAAACGGATCAAAAATTTAAAGATAAGTTTTTCCTTTTAAACTATGCATATTGTTTTAATCAATAAAATAATAAATAAATCAATAATTTATGGACTGTTCTATTGACATTAAAGAAATATGTGACAGTTGTTGGGTACTTTTTTCAAATAACAAAAATGGAGTTAAGATCAGCAATAAAAATATTAGGACACGTATTCAGTATTTTGTTTTAATTTAGCTGATCAGGGGTAAAAAAGGAAACGTTTGTTGACAAGAACAAGATTTAAATTGGGTTCGCAATCCAAATTGGGTCAGCTACTACTACAGTTTAGTACTTTTTTGAAAATGTAGAGGGTAGGTACTTATTTTGTCCAATATGTATCTTAAGAACCAATAATTATTTAATTTATATCGGAATCGATAAACAAATGAAAAAATTATTTTGGTAAATTTTCAAACTTTTAATTGTAACTTTGTCAATTCAAATGGTACCGCTAACGAAGAGAATGAATTCTCTTCTTTATATAAGATTCTGGTTAAAAATGTTAAACAAATGTTGCAGTACATTTGAAATAAGATCAGAGCTGCTACGAAAATACGACGGAAATATTTATAATATCTCATTTGAGTCAGATACTAATAAATATCGTCACCTGAAATGCAAAAAGGCGTAACTAACATAAAAACTATTTTTTTTCGATTGTCTTGATGTTCCTAGCCGAAGTAAGTCCATAATCAATCAAAAAATGTATAATTTTCGTGTCAGTAACATTCTTTTGCATTTCAGGTGACGTTATGATTTTTTTTATCATATTTCTTTTTGTTATTGAATAAACTATTTTATGTACGCAAAGACTGAAGTTATAGTATACATTAGGGCGTCTCGAAAAAATAAAGTACGCCGTACACCATCGAATATAAGGCATTGCTATGAGGCAGTTTCAAAAATTTTTTTTATTTTTTTCGTCGCACCTTGGGGTCGCTAAAATACATTTTTCGTTATATCTTCGGCATTTACAGTCGGATCTTGAAGTGTGATATATGTTTTTGTCTCAAGTAGGCCAACATTTTTCTCTAATAGTCATTATTCTCAGGTATCCGGTTCTAGTATTTATCTATCAGACCTCTATTCCTACCACCCTAATGTACCACCATAATATGAGAAAATTGAAGCTCTTAAAAAATTTTTAAACTTTTACTAAGTTTTTCGATTTTTCGATGTACGGTGAACTTTATTTTTTCCCCATATAAGTCGAGATGCTCTAGTATACATATTAATATGCTATATAAAATTGTATTTGGATTATTAGGGTAAAATGTTAAAAAATTGGGCGATACGTCTTTCTTTATTACAAAGTTTAATTTCCTCCTAACAACGGCAGTAGAGATTTTTTAATATGGGCTAAAAATAAAAATTTTAAATAATTTTGCAAAAAGCGATCAAAAGTCGCAAAAGTTCAAGCGGCGGTTGACCTCATAACTCAGCTAGACACTGGTTATTGAGTATTAGGCTATGTAAAACTTCTTCAAAGAGTCTAAAAATAGAATCGGACACAGCTCATTGTCTGAGAGGGGTACCCCTTGTTCCAATTGAATTGTTGTTAATGAAATATATATGTATATATAAATATAACGGTCAAGCCCACCATACGATACCCTTCACCACTAAGGTCAAAGGTGTTATTTTTCCTGTATAAAGACAAATATTTGCTAAATTTTGCCATCATACAAACATTTTCTCAAAACGTATATATTCAACCTGTTTCCGTCATTTGGACTTATATGAGAGCTAGGGTCAAATGTGGACCGATTATCTCGAAATTTGGCAAATTGATTACAGTTGTTACAAAGATTATGTATGCAAAAAATAAACTCAAAATTTTCATTATCTTTAGTTTTAGTGATTTTTTGTCTCATTTAGTGCGTTTTTGAAGAAGAGTTTGTATGGGAGCTATGGTCAAATGTGGACCGATTTCAACGAAATTTGGTACAGTGATTTAGGTTTATATAAGCAGTATCTGTTTTAAATTTCATGAAATATATAATATTGATATTTGTGGCCAATATAGCAATTCCGGGAAGTGGGACCTATGGGAGGTGCCATAAATAATGGACCGATTTTGACCAATTTCAATAGCCATGGTCCCATTATCAAAAAAAATTATCTGTGCCAAATTTCATCAAATTATCTTTAGAATTGTGACCTGTAGTTTGATAACAAGGTTTACATGGGGGTCCAACCAGCCAGACGGACGGACGGACATCGCTAAATCGACTCAGAAAGTGATTCTAACTGGTATTGGTATACTAAAAGGTGGGTCTAAGACAAATATTTCTATGCGTTACAAACATAAGCACAAACTTATAATACCCTTTCCACCTATGGTGGTGAAGGGTATAACAATCTAAGTCAGAGTTACGCAAACATATATTAGCAAGAACTGTATGATTTGCGCTGTACACTAATTTAGCACATTTTAATAATTTTTATATTTTTTGACTTTAAATCTAAAATTGGTAAGTTTTGTAAATAATTTAATCAAAACATTTATCAAATAAACTTAAAACAAACAATAGATATGGCTAAAGGTAAGTGGTGCAGCAGCGTTTCTGACATTGCTTCCATATTAAACTGATATACAACGCCTTGAGTCATATTTAAGCCAACGGGACAAACAAAAATGTTCCACAGTGTGCTAGGCCTAGAAAAACCACACGTAAGGAGGGCCCCCTTATTTATAGAGCTTCATTTGCAGACCTCTTTAAAACCTCAACTGAAATACAAACGGAAGTTTCAACAAAATTTGGTATTAATGTCTCTTCACGAACAATTAGAAGACGGCTAAATGAAAAAAAAACTTGAGTGGATGTATGTTCAACATAAGCCACACGTGTGGAAAAAAATTTTAAAATTAGAAATTCATTCGTACAAGAACACTTAGACAAGCCCTTGAATTTTTGGAAAAATATCATGTGGAGTGATGAATTCAAGTTCTGTCGATTTGGATCTAATAGATAATGTAATGTTTGGCGTCCTCCAAACATGCAACACAACCCCAGGTACACATCAAAGACCATTAAGCATGGTGGTGGAAACGTGAAGGTGTTTTCTGGGCACGGTATCGGTCCTATAATAAAAGTTGATAGGAAAATGGACCAGTATGTTTACAAACATATTGTTTTGAATATAATGATTCCATTTGCAGAGTAAAACATGCCACTTAGATAGCGTTTTATGCACGACAACGATCTAAAACACACTTCACGCATAGTGAAGCGTTGCTTGGAAGAAAGTAGCATTGATGTTTTAAAATGGCCAGCTCAATCGCCGGATCTCAATCCTATAGAGAACCTTTGGAACGATGTAGAGCAACACATAACTGCTGTTAAACCTAAAAATTTGGATGATTTATGGTGCGAAATATAAATCGCTTGGTATGCAATACTAAATAAACGCTGCATGGGCCTTGTAAACAGTATGTCCAGAAGATGTGCAGCTGTGTTAAAGAATAAGGGCTATCCTACGAAATATTAACAATTTTTTGTAATTAATATATAAGATTTAATAATACAGAGTTGAAAATAATTTTTTTTTGTTTGTGTTAAATTAATGTCCAATGCTATTTTGAAAAAATATACATAAAAGAAAATAAAGTTAAGCAAAATAATATCGTATATTCTTGACACCAAAAATAACACATTGAACTATAACAATGAAAAAAATTGTTAATACGTAACAAAATTTTTTAGTGTTAAAAAAATAAAAAGGTGTCTGCTGAAATCAAACCACTGTATCTTGTTTGTTTATGCGTAAGCTAGTTAGTCTGTCAGTTCGGTAGTTTGTAAATTAAAAGTAGGAAAATGAAGGGTAAGACCGAACAGGCTTTTCCAACCTTGTCCAGGTAAATGAGGTGTTTCAAATACATTGCAATATGTTTACGTAGTGGTGAGTAACACCGATCTAAGTAAATAAATAACAGTTTTGAATTTCCTTCGTACTTAGTTGTTATTAAGTGATTGATAAACTGTATACAGTAAAAACAATAAAAACATATTATGTTTTTATTGTTTATAAAATTTCCTAAGTATTGTGAAATTAAATTACAAATAAAAATACGAAACAAACATTAATTTTATTTTTTAATTTCAACACAAAAATTAAAACTTATGAATTTAAATCAATGATCGGCAAACTAGCCCCTAGGGGCCGACCACCAATCGTCATTTTGACAAACACAACACGAAGCTAAAAGAAAAAACAAACTAAAATACGAACAAGAGTATTATATTCGGCTTTGCCGAATCTTAGATACCCTTCACCAATGGTGTTTTAAAAATTATGTTATGAAATGGTACACTTTTATCTGAACTTAGTAAACCATTGAGTCCCTTTTCAATAATTTTGGTAAATATTATACCTTCTTTATATACACATAATTGAATTCATTAATTACGTATGACGGTTATAAAAAATTATTGGTTAGTTATCTAAAACTCTAAGCGGATGTTTCGTTAATCTATACAATCCTTAGAATATTAGGGTATATGGAATTAGTGAGATATAAAACTTTCGAATGGATATTAGACCTATACAAAAAAAATTTATGGTAACTAACGTAAAATATCTACATATATCCGAAAAGTAGTTATAATTTTTATGTTAATGGACTTATAAGGATTAATACGTAAACGATAACATTTGAGAAGTAATATTCTACTATATTTCATATATGCATTTTTAATGTGCATATATCAGAACTTTATTAGAAAGTCAGTGGTTAACCAAGTCCATCCCCTAAGTAAGTACACCGATTTTGATGGGTTATTCCTAAACAATATTTGAAAGCTATCTTTTATCGAACCATTTCAGAGTTTATTAGGTTTAGATGTATGTGCAAAATAAATTTTTAAAAGGATTTTAGGCTGTCAATTTAAGTAAATTATTTTCTGTGTAAATCCTAGAAAGATAATCCTCGTCGCTATACAACAATTCTCTTGGCAATATCTCTATTGTCTTTTGGCGATATCTCTATTGTAATGAGTTATATCAGAACAGAGATGTATTTAATATAAGTTCAGAAAAGATTATTTACAATATGATATATAATATTTTAATATATGTATGATATAATGGTTTCATAATGTTCGAATGTCGTGGTATAGCAGGTTAGTCATCCGCCTAGCATACCAGAGGCCCAAGTTCGATCCCTGGCCAGACTCATTGAAAAAATAAATTTTCAAAAAAAAAACGCGGCGTTTCACCTCAAAACTCAACTAGCCGCTGGTTATTGAGTATTATTTAGGCTATGTAAAACTTCTCTAACTAATGCATTTGCCGTTCGGAGCCGGCGTTAAAACGTAGGTCCCATCAATGAATCTAAAACAAGAATCGGATGCAGCTCATTGTCTGAGAGAAGTACCCCTTGTTCCAATTGGAATGTTGTCGGGGAATTATATATAAATGTTCGAGTGTCAGACCACAAATGCATGTGATATGCAGCTTGTGGAACTCGTGGAGGAAATACTGACATGAAATTTATATCATGCCTTAGAATTAAAATTAACACGGGAGATATCACTAAAACATCAGACTCACTGTTACGCAAATTGCCGAAAACTATATTTTTTGAAAAATATATTTTTAATTTTATATCGCATTTTAGGAAATTTTTATCGATTTGGAGATATTCCAGGTGTTTGTGGGCCAATTTTTATCAAATTCTATAGCGTGCTGAGTAGGAAGATTTCCTAAAATCTGATATCGAATTATACAGTCTCATCATACATAAATATATTTTCTTTACAATATTCAAAAGTCAGACCACTGATTTAAGATATACGAGTATAAAGTATATCCGTCTTTAGGATGTACTCCCTCAATACACACTATTAATTATTCCATTAAAATCGGTCCATAAGCACCTGAAAAATTGCAAAAAAAATCAAATGAAGTTTTCTCAAATATTTTGAATTTGGCAATTTGGTATACATCGATTTTACTATTTTTACCATACATTAGGTGTTTACTGACCAATATTGAAGAAGAATTTCCTATAGTCTGATATATAATTTATGTGGGCCCATCGTCAAGGAAAATTGTTTTTATACCCTTCACCAATAGGTGAAAGGGTATTATAAGTTTGTCATTCAGTTTGTAATTTTTATACCCTTCACCAATAGGTAACAGGGTGTTATAAGTTTGTGCATCCGTTTGTACTTTTTATTAGTGATCGTGGACGCCACAAAAATTATACCGATCGAATCAGAATCGGGAGAAGAATCTATTAAGCGATGTCAGTCTGTCTGTCCGTCCGTCTGTCTCTTGAATCAAGTTTCTGAAGCCCCTGGAGAATGGACCTACATAAATTATATATCGGATTTTAGGAAATTTTCCCGCAATGCTATTAAATTTCATCAAAATCGGTTTATAAACACTTAAAATTGAAAAAATACAAAAAATTATACGAAAATTTTAGAATTTTTGATTGAAAAACACTTTTAAATAACAAGAGAAAAGAGATACTTATTGTGTACAAGTGATAATATATTATATATCAGATTTTAGGAAATGGTTCCCCAAAGCACTTTGTATAAAAATCGGTCTTTAAACAACTGAGATATCGCCAAAACACCAAATTTGATGTATCGCAAATTGCCCAAAGTACGCATTAGAGAGTTGAAAAAATGAAATACAGAAATAGGAAAAACCATCCTCCTGGAGCACAGACATACATAAATGTTATATCAGATTTTAGGAAATTCCCCCGCCAAGCACGTTATTACATTTTATCAAAAGCGGTCCATAAACAACTGAGATATCGCCAAAACACTACTTTTGATGTACAGCAAATTGTCGAAAGTACGTGTCTAAGAAATTTTGTTTAAATTTTGTAAGTAGTGTTTCAGCGACATCTCAGGTGTTTATGGACCAATTACGATGAAATTTTACAGCGTTCTTTGTGGGAGGATTTCCTAAAATCTGATTATGAATAGCATTCAAATTGTACCGATCGACGTCCGTTCGTCTGTCTGTGTTTATGTCTGTTTGCCCGTCCGTCTGTCTGTCTACCTGTCTGTCCCTTTGTCTGTTGCAGTCAAGTTTTTGTAACTCCTGTTTTGTCGATATTTCAGATGTTTATTTTGATGAAAGTTAATAGCGTTCTTCGCAGGGGATTACCTAAATTCTGATGCATTCGGTAATTTGTGGTAGATATAATTAAGTGTTTAAGCGATATTTCTGGTGTTTTGATCGACAATGATGAAATTCAGGGTGGGACGATATCCTAAAATTTTATGTAAAATGCAAACCTTTCAAGAGCTCCGCAAATCTGATTTTAGCAGACAGACACTGCATTTATCTTTATTTTGTGTCTGACTTTTGAACATTATGATAATATTTGAGAATGTATTATATATAAAATTGTTGGTAATCCTCTAAGGAGGTACAAAAAATGCAACTAAGTACATGATTTGCGTTCAAAACCTACATATGTATGTATCTCAAAAATCAACGATAATTAAATTTTTTCAATTGCAGTTGGGAGAAATCCGTTTACGTTTGACAATTTCTTCCGTATAACTTCGCCTTAGGAAATCTCTTAGCAGCTAATAAATGACAAATTATAATAGATGCGATGATGACATTTAGTATAAAGCGATAACGCCTAAAATAAATTTTCTAGAGGGACAACATTTGACAAAAATATGCGAACTCGGTTCACATTTAGTGAAAGCCACCATATAACCACGACCGGGAATAACTTTAATGATGATACATTAAATCACATTTTAATTGCCCGAAGATCTAGAGCAAAACTTTTCACACGTCCATCGGACAGATCGGAAGAACAATACATCCCAAGTATTATTCATGAAGTCTTTATCTTAATTAGTTAACTAACCTCTGATTAATAAGTAAATCTTCAATAACTTTTCCGACAAAGCTGATACCCATCCATTTAAAAGCTATATATTTTACATATGTATCTAAAACTAAGAGTGTATACCCTATAATTCTAAGGCTTGTATACATTGACAAAACAATCATTGTTAAAGCTTTGATCTAAATCGTTCCGCTAACTTCAGAGTTTTACATAACTAATCAAGAACTTTTACTAGTTGGATGATACGTACGAATTAAAGTACACAACCCTCACTGGGCACTGCGTTTTTTGGTTGTATGCCAGAATACTTAATCTTCATCAAATCGATGTGCTCTTGTAAATCTAAGGGCATCTACATTTGAAAGCATCTTTTCTGCATGGTTTATCTGATCTATCGAACTTTATTAAATGTTCGTAGAAAAGACATATATATCGAAGCTACTGGCTGTCTTAAATAAGCATCCTCTACTTGTTGTCTAGTAATCATTATCTTTCACAAAGGGACCACTATAGAAACCAATTGACGCTGCCTTAGACATCAGCCACCTGCCCAACCTAACCTTTGGGTCCATAACTATTCTAGATGATAACGCCACCGAAAAGCTTTTCGTTTTCCGACTCTTAATTTTAAAAACTCCTTGCATATAATACTAGTATAACCAAATATTGCTAGGAATTACATTTAGTATGAACAAAAGAGGAAGAAACCATCACTAATTTCCTCCGCCACTGCCCAGCCCTTGCTGATTTTAGGACACTCCATTTGGGATACCCTTTTTTGCATGATTTATCAGACATCTCGAACACAAACATTCGTAAAATAAGCTCTTTTATTTGTGCTACTGGATGGCTCTAGTTTGAGCCTCAAAATTATTGGTAGTTTAGAAACCGAACCGAACCTAACCATGAAAAAAAGAAAATAAATATACATATCAAGCATTTGTGTGGGCTCAACTAAGTCAGTAATCAGAAACTATATAATTATCAATAAATTCTTATGATTTTGTACTTTACTTTTGGAACACCATTGGTGAAGGATATAAAAGATTCGGCAAGCCAAATATACTACTATTACTTGTTTCATTATTCGTCTTGGACCCCATAAAAAGTATACCGATCGACTCAGAATCGCCAGGAGAGTCGATTGTCCGTCTGTCTTTACACTGTACATACACCAGATTTTAGAAAATTTCCCTACAAAGCACGCTATTTAATTTCACTTAAATCAGTCCATAAACATCCGAGATATCGCTAAAATACTAAACGAATTTTATTATTTTTTTTTGAAAAATACAGTTTTTTTTTTAAATTTTGGTATTTTGGCGATATCTCAGGTGTTTTGTAACCGATTTAGATTAAATTAAATAGCGTGAGGCATAGGAAGATTTCATAAAATCTGATATACAAACTTGATTTCAATAGACAGATGGACAGACCGACAAACAGACGGACATCGCTTAATTGATTCTCCTGCCTGATTCTGAGTCGATCGGTATAGATTTTGTGGGGTCTGCTACAAATAATGAAAAAATTACAAACTGAATGACAAACTTATAATACCCTTTCACCTTTTGGTGAAGGGTACCAAAATACTCGTTTGTATGATAACAGCCAATGAATGAAGTTTTTCGTCGCTTTATTTTAGAATTTGCAACAATAAAACATATGCAAAAGAGCACAAATAATATATTTTTTTATTCTATTTATTTGGTATTCACAGTACACTGTAAATATTTTAATTTATCAGAATGTGGAATTAAGAGTAAGAAGAAGCCATATTTTTTTATGTAAATATTTTTTTTATTATGTAAATACATTTATTCATTCATTCATATGTCCAGAGAACGCTAAACCAATCTAGTATGTATGGCATACAAAATTTTAAAATTATGTTTGGCTAAGTAAAAAATAAATGTAACAATAAATTTCTCCAAGTGCAAAATCACCAACACTTTGATACATATTCTCTTAATGTCTATTATGGATTTAAATCAATATTGGGCAAAGTCTCTCTGATTTTGTATTTTTCTAACCCTAGGGGTAGCAAAACGGAAAATAAGAGAGAATAAGAGAGATTTTGCCCAACATTGCACATTAGGTCAAATGACTACTTTTTCTGTGCAAAATTAATTACGACTACATTATAAGAGTAATCGAAACAGTTTTTATATGGATTATATAATTATGGATGGTTCCTATAAAAAAATAGGAATTTAACCCAAAAGTTTTGGTCACTTTAACCCTCTAGCACCCATTAATTTAAACACAGTGTATAGAATTAGTTAATTTGTTTTTTTAATACTAAAATATTTATTAATTGTTTATATCCAATTCATTTTGTAATATTAATTCAAAGGAGGCTTCTTCACTTTCATTAATTTCGTCGTCTTGTTCGTTATGGTGAAGTTCTTCTGTTGGTTCGCAGCAACATAATAATTCAATTGTTTCAGGTGGTAACGTGGAACGTGTTCTTTTTTGAATGCACCTGTTTAAAAATGTTGTGGAAATTAATGGATCTGAAGTATCCATGGCTCTATTAAATACATCTAGTAGGTTATTGATGCGGGTGTTTCTATGTGCGTGATGTAAGCGATCGGCTTTGTATATTTTATGACGAGATTCAGCAGCTCCTTCTCCAAAAAATCCAATTGGAAGTGGAGCATTATCTATTATTTGCTTTGAGTGAATTAACATTTTATGAACCGTAGAAGTCATTGGCAACCAGGGATATCGCTCCTGAAAAACTTTTGCTGTTTCAAAACAATATAATTCAAATTTCTCTAAATTTATTTCGAACTGACAGGATAAACAAATCAGTATTATTTTGAACCTAAATATAATATCCTTATCTACACCAGTTATTTCTGAAAAAATTTCATGTTCAGCGAAAGCTCGGCGAGCAGAAATCGACGAGCTTTCAAGTTTGTCATATACGTGTTTTAAAACGGCATCAACTTTTTGTTTTTTTGCACTTTCCTTTCGCCATACTTCAAAAAGATCAATCTTTTTTATGCAGAGGTTACCTAACAAAAAGAGCCATTACTCGCAAAACGCAAAAAATCGCAATTTTTAATAAATACCAAATAACTCACTAGATAATATTCTAATTATTTGGTGCTCTTTGAGAGTGGAGAAATGGGGTATATTTTTTAAAAGCTTTCAGAATATAAAAATTTTATAAAAAATTAACTATTTATAGATGTTTACGCTAATGAGTTATTTATTAAGTATAGCGACATATATATAAAACAGTTAAAATTAAAAATATATCTACTTACTTGGCTCCTTCTTTTCCATTTTACTCTAATAAATTTCCACAAACACAGTCCGAGATATACGCACTTAAAGTTGACCACGCACTGCTTAACTTAGGAACACAATTATAGAAAAAATTTAATCAGTTGACTTCGACACGCTGCTGTATAACGGTTATTTATATTTAGTCAAAACAAAAATCACTTTTTTTTATTCTGAAGTCTTTAGAATTAAAAAAATACAGCAACAATAGTAAAACTGCAAGTTGATTTTTGGACTTTCGCACAGAAAAAGTAGTCATTTGACCTAATGTGCATTGATTTAAATCAAGGGTGCCAGACACTATACGCTTGGTACTCGTTTGTTTTTGTAAATGCTCTTAGCTATAGGCTGTTTGTTTCAACACTCGTATACAGCACGCAGCACTAGCAAAAGATTCTTTCGGTTCCTTCCTTTTACCAGTGTTTGTGCGGCTACTCTAAAAGTAGCTGTAGCGACGAAAAAAAGCCTACTTTTTAAGATACAAAATTGTTGAAAAATAATAACCAATACCCATCTACTTCTACTGATACATTCATATATAAATAGCAAATCATTGCATGCGGCTACAGCTCCAACTTTTTCAAGTAGAAGTAGCAGTAGACGCTGTTATATTCGGAAGTATTTATATTTTTAAGCTACTGCTATTTTTAAAAAAAACAAAAGTGGCAAGTAGAAGTAACTCTTTGCTATTTCAACTAAAAATATTGGTAGGGGTAGAAAACAGCAAAAATATTGTATTTAATTTTTGCTTCAATTTGAAGGGTAGGCAAAATCGAAAATATTTTTTCTGGCTATTTTGCAGCTACTTTCTGGCTACTTTACATGAATGACTTATTCTTGGAGCTGTGCAATACAAATATTTACTTCTGGCTACACACCGACAATAACAAGAACAAAGAAAGAACGTATGATATTTTATTTCGTTTTTTCTTTTGTCGAGTATGTGAAACAATTTACAAAAGAGAAAAATAAACGAAGCAAAATAACACACAATCTTTCTTCGTTGTTATTATTGTCGATAAGTAGCCAGAAGAAAATATTTGTGTTGCGTAGCTTAAAGCATAAATTATTTATATAAAGTAGCCAAAAAATAGCTGCAAAATAGCTAAGAAGTAGCTGCAGAAAAGCCAGAAAGTAGCAAGGAAAAATATTTTCGATTTTGGCTACCCTTCATATTGAAGCATAAATTAAATAGAATATTTTTGCTGTTTTCTACCGCTACCAATATTTTTAGTTGAAGTAGCAAAGTGCTACTTCTACTTGCCGCTTTTGTTTTTTTGAAAAATAGCAGTAGCTTAAAAATATAAGTGTTTCGGAATAATACAGAGTCTACCCCTACTTCTACTTGCAGCTTTTGTTTTTTGAAAAGTAGCAGTAGCTTAAAAATATAAATGCTTCGGAATAACACAGCGTTTACTGCTACTTCTACTTCAAAAAGTTGGAGCTATAGCCGTAGCGGTAATTAAAAAAATGGTAGCTAAAGTAGAAATTCAAACACTGCCTTTTACTTTCCAGTAAAAGTCCAGTAAGATACCAACAAACCAATTTAGAAGCATATTTTAAATTAGTTGTAGAACAAACTTCTCATACACGATTTCCTCAAACCTTTTACAAACATGTTTAATAAAAGCTAAGAATGATAACAATTTATAAAATATGATGGAATTTGTACTCTTCTTATTTATTCTCGCTATAGATTTGTTATTGTTTCTGAGAATAAAGTTGTTATAGTTTTCAGTCTTTGTGTTTTAAACAGTGTAAAATTAAAACAAAGTAATTAAATATTTTAAAATAAAATACTTATAGTAAATACATATGTCCTACAAATTTAAGCTAGGTGTTTATAAAGAAATTGTAAAATTACTTGTATATGATAACAAAAAAAGAGAAAGAGGGCAATTCTGGTAAACAAGTTTATTTTTTTATTTTTATTTATTTTATTTTATTTATTTATTTATCATTTGATTTTCTAATACAACAAGAAATAGAATTCTTATAAATTACAGTATTAGAATCAGTATAGTCAGAAATAATGAAAAATTAAAACATAAAAATAATAAAACAAAAGAAAAGTAATAGTAGAAAAAAATAAATAAAACATAAAACATTAAAAATTTTAGAAATAAATTAAAATATATTAACTGTAGAAATCTAATTAAAGTTAACAAAAAATAAAAATAAAAAGTAAAAAATCAAATGTTGCACAAATATTATTTAAATAACTCAAAGAGAATTTTCTTAAAACTTATTGCGTTGTTCATGTTTTGTATATGATTTGGAAGTTGATTCCAAAGACGTATGCTTAAAATTAAAAATTGACATTCCGACCCATGACTACAATGGCGTAGTTGAATAATCTGTCTTCCTCTATGCGATCTGGCAAATTGTAATCGAGAAAATAGGTATTCCGGTTCTTTAGATGTAATAATTTTATGAAGAAATATGATACATCTAACTCTTAAGAGATTACTCCAAGATAATTCCATAAATCGACGTGAATATATTGTGACCCTATCAAATCTTTTTAAACCAAAAACATAACGGACAATATTATTGTAAGTTACATTGAGTTTCCGCATATCTTGTGAGGAACAACCGGCAAAGATTTCAGATCCATATAATAGAGTGGGTAGGAGGTATGTTTTAGCTAACAGAGTTCTAATATTTTGGGGAGTGAAATATTGTGTTGCCCATAAACTACGTAACATTCCATATATTTTACCACATACTTGGTTAATATGATCTGACCACGTTAATGTTTTATTAAAGGTTAGACCCAAATTTCTTGCCGTTTCAACTTGTTTAATTTTTGAATTCCCGATAGAAACATACATGTCATTATCCATTCTTATGTTATTTTTAGATATAATAAAAAATACTGATTTATTTGGATTAATTTTTAAGCAATTTTCCGAGGCCCATAAGTAAATTCTTTTTAGCTCTGAATTGAGTTCGCTTAATTTAGAAACCATCAAATCCTTTGTACTACTGAGGTATAACTGAACATCGTCAGCATACATTTGTATTTTAACCAGACGGAGTTGTTGGTGTAGATCATTGGCATAGATACAGTACAATAAAGGTCCCAAAATCGATCCTTGCGGAACTCCTCTGGTGACAGGTAAAGAACGAGAAGTAATCCCATTATTTACTACTGATTGAGTTCTGTCTGTTAGATATGACAGAATCAATTTAACAGAAGATGTAGAAAAGCCGAATTGTTTTTTTAGTTTCATAAAAAGGATCGAAGGGTGTACGGTATCAAATGCCTTTAAATGATCTAGTAATACAAGAAATGCAAAATTTCTATCATCTAAATTACCTCTTATTTCTTCAACAACATCAACTAAGGCTGTTATACAACTTCTCCTAGGTCTAAAACCGGATTGTCGATCTGTTAACAGATTATTAATATTTACATAATTGTATATTTTTGTATGCAACAAACGTTCAAACACCTTCGAAAAGTATGGTAGAATAGCATTTGGGCGGTAATCATTGCCTGTTTTTGGTATTGGTATAATTTTAGCATGCTTCCATACATTTGGAAAAGTACTAGTGGTAATAATAGTATTAAAGACGTGAGTTAAATACTGAACTATCCAGGGTAAGATTATTTTTATAAACTTCGGATCTATACAATCCAATCCAATTGAGTTTGACTTAATTGAATGGCAGGCCAAAATTACGTCATTAACATCAAAACATGGAAAATCAAACTTTACAACTGGATCAAAGAGTTTTTGATTTTGACTATTTATATGAGTCATTCGATATATTTGGTAATGGTATATTAACGAAACTTTCATTAACTGAATTAACGTCAACGTCAACTTTTTGATGTACTACTTTGCCAATACCAATTTCTTTTATACACCTCCAGGTTTTCTTACTGTTAGTCGCAGTGCTAAATTTATTATAAAAATATGAGGTTTTTTCCTGTCGAATTTTTGATACAACCGTTTTCCTAGCTTGTTGAAATTGGGACCAATATTCTGGAGTTTTGAAACGTTTCCATAATCTGTATAAATTATCTCGACATTTAATCAATGATTTTGTCTCATTTGAAAACCACGGGTGTCCACCTTTCTTAAATCTTTTTGTGGATAAAGGTACCCTTTGATCGTATATGTCTAAAATTAGCTCATTTAAAAGCATTACTTTTCCTTCTACGGTTGGTAAGTAGTATATCATATTCCAGTTAGCATTTTGTATGTCCTGTTGAAGATTCTGATAGTCAATGTTTTTAAAATTTCGAAAGCTATAACTTTGAACCTGTTCTTGAGTTAGAAAATTATAAGAAAGAAAGATTCCATCATGCTTAGAAAAGGATGACACAGACAATTGGTCATAATGTAGTATATATTCTTGTTTGCTTACAAAAAAACAGGTCTAATAGCGTCGAAGAGGTGGATGTAAAGTAAGTTGGTATGGTTTTATTTACAGGAGACAGGTTAAAAGTCGTCATAGTTGTGACTAGTTCATTTGTTGTTAATAGATTACTATTAAAGTTTAAGAAACTATTCTTCTTCAATGCTTAGTATACAATTTATAAATGTAAATTTATTGCAAGGGTTCAGTTTTCATTATTTAACTATTTTTACTAAACCTTTTATAATAGTAATCTCAACACTTTTCTAAGTTAAGCTAAGTAAATCGAGAAAATAAAAAAACAATATAATAGACAATAAATAAATTTAAATGGCTTAAGCTTTCCATTTTTAATTAGTTAAATACTTTTTACTTTAATTTAGTTAATTTTAGTTCTTTAATTTCAAATTGTAACCAAAATCAAAATTGCGGCAAACCCAACAAATCAAAGTGGTTTTAGAAATAACTTATAGAATGCTTGCAAACCTAAGCGTTAAGCTGTTGAGATTACTATTATAAAAGGTTTACTGAAAATAATTTAATAATGAAAACTAAACCCTTACAATAAAATTACTTTTATAAATTATATATTAAGCGTTGAAGAAGAATAGTTTCTTAAACATGCTCACTGGAATTGCTCTCTTTCTTTTTCTTTTGTTATCATATATTTACAATTAATTCCACAATTTCTTTTCAAGTAATTCCACAATTTCTTTAAATTTATTGGACATATGTACTTACTAAAATATTTTATTTTAATATAAATAATTTTTTTTTATTTTCCACTGTTTAAAACACTGATAAAAGAATAGTTCTCTTTTCACTGAAAAACAAACACAAGGACTGAAAACTTTAACAAATAATACAAAATTGAGACAAAAAAACGGTACTTAATTCTCAGAAACAGTAAGAAGAGAATAAATTCCATTACATTTGATAAATTGTTATCATTCTAAGCATGTATCAAACATGCATGTAAAAGGTTATAGGAAAACTTATATGATAAGTTTGTTCTACAACAAATTTAAAATTTGCTTCTAAATTGGTTTGTTGGGAAATTTTTGCTGTTTGCTTTTCTTTTGTTTACGGTTTTTATTCATATGTTGTTGTTACTGAACTTTTACTGGCAAACATTTTGCCCGTAACATTTCACAAATACTCAGCAATCAAACTGTCACTTTTTCTCGCTAATTCTCTCTGTTTACATTTCCCCTCTTACTTAGTTTTGGGTAAACGAACGATTTTCCGTAATATTTTCTTGTACAAATGATTTGGTGAGAGTAAATTCGTTCATTTACTCAGTAAATACTCAGCTTACTGGACTTTTACTGGAAAGTAAACGAGTAGACCTATTATTGTTTTTTTGTTTTTCTTCATTGTATAAAAGCAAGTGAAAAGCAATAACACTTTCCTATGGTTTGCTCGTAAGCGTTGAGGACAGCGATCATCAATGAACATTTTGTTTAGGGCTTGAAATTGCTTATACCAACAAACCAAAACGATTGAGAAATAACTTGTAGGTAGCTTGCTAAAAGTTATTTCTAAATAGTTTTGATTTGCTGGGATAATTTCGTATTTTCTGTTTTCTATGTATGGATTAGTTTTTACAACAAAAAATCTTGAATAAAAATTTGCTTTTCTTTATCCCTTCTACTTCCCTTGGATTTGTGTCCTTCTTATAGCCCTTTAGGTCAATATGACCCAACAGTGAAATATTAGCAAAATTTTATATTTAAAATAGGATTTTTTTTTAATTTAGAACCAGCATTGTGGGGATGACCCCTACTTATACAATACATTGTGTTGGAACTAGGAAAATAGGTTATGGGAGGGTGGATAGATAGGAGGAAAGATAGAATAGCTTTGAATTTACCTATATTGCAATTGGCAGAACAGTGTGACACAACTCAAATTGCGACGGTGCTCCAGTAAATCAATAGAGTTGGGTACCCTACTGTCCCGATCAGCACTTTCACCATTTCCTGCGCTCGGTCAAGAAGCTCCAAAATAGACTTTGAAGCACCGAAGCACTTCAATGCTTCTTTCGACACTTGAAAATGTGGTTTGTCGGACGGACATCACATTGAATTCTCATGACCAGAACATAAAGAGCATCTGATTCCTTAATATGTACACCACCCCTTACTACATATGAAGAAACATGGTTTGCAGCGCGTTTATGCGTAAGCATACAACATTGAGTTTTCCGCGCATTCAAATCAATTCTATTCTCACGACCCCATTCTGAAATTGTTTCTAAATCTCGTTTTCATGATTCATTCATGTTTTGTCTCTTGAGGTTGGCCTCATATATTACTATCATCTGCAAAAGAGTATATAGGATTCGAAGTTTAACGTAGAAGGTCATTTATAAAGCTAAGAAATAGAGTAGGAGAATGAACAGAGCCTTGCAGTACCCCTGAAGTGATCTTGAACTCTTTTGAAGGGGACCCATCTATAACAACTCGTATAAAGCGATCTCTAAGGAAGCTCGATATAAGCCGAGAGAAGTTTTTACCGACACCAAAGGCAATAAGTTTTAATAGAAGTGCTCCATGCCACACTACATCAAACGCCTTGGAAATATTCTTCGCATAATATGCTCATTTGTTAGCTCATTGATCTGCAAGTTTTACTAGATAAAGCCTGCAAGTGAAGGTTTAGTTGGGATGTAATGATGTGTTATTTTAGTTTTTTTTTTTTTGTTCATCACCTCTAACGTCGGCTGAATGATGAAGAAAACTTAAGAGGAAAACATATTTATTTGTGTTTGGAACATATGATGCTATAGTTATATCACTTGAAAACAAAAAAAAATTGTTTCCGTTACGTTATATGTGAACAGCCCATCAATAATTGATTATTTGATTTTATTGATTATTTGACTGAAAAAATTATTGATAGATGATTCTGAACTCGATTCAATTATATTCAATAGGGAAAAAAAACTTAAAGTATAACTAAGCTTGATATATCGCTTGTTGGGTCATATTGAACCAAAGGGTATTAAATGTGTGTAAATCGTGTTTTGAAATGTGGAGGGGAGAAGTTTTAATTTTATTATTTTCTTTTAAAAACATAATTTTCGTCCCTGTAATGGATAAATTAAAGTTTCACGTTCATATCTAATTATTTAAGGGGAAAATTTTGCGTTTGAAAAACAAAATTGGGTCAAATTAACCCAAGGAGCGCATAAGGGTTAAATCAGCAGTGGGCACTAATACATATGCAAATTTTCGACTCTACACTAGTAGCAGCAGAGAACATTTAAAAAACTCCATATTGTGTTCTCGCTTCATCACTTGTGTTTCATAGCGATTGATTGAATTTTTTGTTGAGTTTGTGAAAAATCTGAAGCGTAAAATTATTTCTATGCTCTTTACAATTGTTGTGTGTCAGCAGAATTTATTTGCTATAACTTGTCATAGCTAGCAATATATCAAAAGCGGCTTTTTGCGAAAAATATTTTTTTATTGTAGAAAACGAATCTCTGGGATTATAAAAATAATGTTTGTTTTACAATTTATTTGCTTCTAAATTCTGTTAAAAGATGGCGTTATTTTTAGGTTACATACGAAAATCGCATTTTTAAAACTAAAAAATTTGGTTTTACAATGTTCCCCGACTTTGTTCATGAGCATTAGGTCTAATTTTTTTTCTGAATGCACCAACATCGAAAAAGATTCAAATAATATGTATTTGATACATTTGTAAGAAACATAGCAATACCGCCAACTTGCGACAATCTTTTGCAAGATTTTTAGAAACACAAAAATAGATGCTTTTAAAAACTTTCAAAAGAGACCTCTGCGATGAAATTCCGACGAAAAATAAGAAATCTAGGGACAAAAGTAGTTAACACCAATTCTGACACTTTTTTGAACGAATGTTTTAAAATTGTGTATACAATTTAGTCACTGTTAACAGTATTAGAAGTAAGAATAATGTTTTTGTAATTGGAAAAGCTATTGGTAAAATTCCATATAAAACTATTATTTAATTTTAACATCCATATGCAAAAATTTTGTCAGCCAGATTTTTTCACCGCGAAATTTGTAGTTTCTCAATATGTTAATTTGTTTTTTAAGCCCTTTCATTTTCCATTTCTACTTTAATAAGATATAATCGCTGTAAGTCGATGAGGTATTAAATACATTTCTTTCGCTTTCCATATTACTTGTTACTGTTGCTTTCCACTGTTGTCTTGTTACATTTGACGCATTTAAGATATTCAATGTAGGCTGTAACACACTTTAAGATGTTGAAGAATATCAATGTTCGCGATTTGATCACGTATTATTTTTGCTTCACTGTAGGCCTCAGAATATTGGTTCGTGACTGAACAACATACCTTTAAATATCACATTGTTATCATACATCAATGTGTCTTATGAAGGTGAACAAGTGAAAAATGACTCACACAGGGTTGAGAATTACTTTAGTTTTTCACAGTATAAGTTTTATGCTTAACTGAAACTGCTGTAACAAAACCAGCAAATGCTACATATATGAAAAGAAAAAAAAAAAGAAAAAAGTAAAGCTGAATGGTGCAGCTGACTGATCATTTATTTTGGCTGACGCACACAGCCCAAGAGAAATACTTGTAAATTTAGCTGATGCTGCCAACCAGTGTGGCCATATCCAAAAATATTTTACAGCTAAATCAGCTTTAAAATAATGCTAGAAAATGCTAAATAAAAACCAAAACTGCCAAAAAATAATGCTAACATTTTAATTGTATTATTTATTAATTCTTTGGTAAATATATCTTTATAAGTGGTTTATTTTCCATAATTCTTCCCTATAAAAACTTATTATACATCATTTTAATCAAACAAACTGACTAAAAGGTAATAGAATATTTATTGAAGTATATGTATCTACACATTTGTATACATTTATGTACGTTATTTTGCCATTTGCTACCAGTTTTTAGAGAAATTGCGTATGCAACAAATAAACTCAAAATTGTCATTATCTTCGGTATATGTAATGTTTTTGTTTGAAATTTCATTAAAATATTCTGATATTTCTGGTCAGAATATCAATTCCGGGAAGTGAGACCTATGAGAGGTAACCTAACTAAGAAACCGATTTTTACGAATTTCAATTGCCATGGTCCCACGATCAAAATAATTGTTTGTGTCAGATTATAAGGTTTTCGTAGGTGTTCAGTAGGGCTATAACCAAATTTTTGGCATAGTACCACGGGGTTGCCAAGAATGTTGCAGTAATTATGATTTTTTTAGATCCTTAATTTTTGGATGAAATCTGATTGGAAATGGTGTATTTTGAAAGCTCTTTTAAAACCTAATAACATAAGCATTTGGTGAAGGTGAAACCTGTTTAAATCGAATTATTAATTATGTTGTTTTATCGCTTTAAACATAAGGTATATTATTTAGGTTTTTAAAAATAAAGAACTTTTAACCGCAATAAATTGTCAACCGTAGAAAAATTTTGAAATCTAAAATGGTCTGAAGATTCGCAAACAGCATTTAAGTGATACACATATGAATATGTAGAAATATTAGGTGTATAGTTTTTTAAATTTCCGTGAGATAAAAATGGATGTTTTCAAACTTAAAACCCTTTTGAACTTTTTAATGATCCGAAAAAATTTTTTTTTTCTTAATGCCGTTTTTAATATTCACAAAAAGTATGAAAATGTTTTAGCCCTAGTTTTCAGCCAGCCGTCCAGATGGAAAGTCACCTTAAAATCGACTGAGGAAGTGAATCTAAGTATTTTGGATCTAAGATTAATATTTCTATGCGTTACATACATCAGCACCGTACGGTTAAAACTGTGCTAAAAGAATGATGATAGTGTACTCTTTGTACTCTTCGACACTTGTAGCAAGTTATTTTTTTTTCTCAAAACATAAACAATGTGATGCCATTTCCATTTACTTTATTGCCGGGGTTACATATTTAAATGTGTAATCAACAAAAAATTGCATGGTTTTGAAATTAAGATTACAAAATATTTATTTATTCAAATACAAAATATTTTCAGTAAAAAATAAATGTTTAGCAAAATATAATTGAAAAATGCTAAAAATAATGGTAACTGCAAAATGAAAAATTTGCAGCTAAATTAAAAATAAAAATGCTAAATCTAGCCGCAAAAATGCCAAAATGGCCACACTGCTGCCAACTTCAAGTTTTTTTCTCTTTCGCCTTTTGCTTTTGGTTGACTTTTTCCTATGAAGTTTTCTCAGCTAAGCACAACAGTTAAACACACACACCATAAATTACGGTCTTATGTTAAAAAAAATCCTAAATATTGCTTAAAGAACACGTTAGTTACCAAATACTTTAAGGCTAACAAACGATTGTTAAAAAATAGTATCCAAAAACAGTTCTTTAACTAATGAATACGTCAAGTCAATTTTACATGTTAATGCTGGCAACATCGTAATTCTCTCTTGTCTCTTTATAGTTAAATATACAAAACAACGAATTAATTATTCATTGTTTCCTCCGGGTAGTCGAATTTCTAAATAATGTTTTGTATGTTTTTAATATAAAATAACATTTTTCTTCTTTTCTTAATGTAAAGTTATGTTTA
The DNA here is from genome assembly GCA_933228675.1 of Stomorhina lunata. Lineage (NCBI taxonomy): Eukaryota > Metazoa > Arthropoda > Insecta > Diptera > Rhiniidae > Stomorhina > Stomorhina lunata. The sequence goes on from OW121745.1 coordinate 9,980,119, forward strand.
TGTTACATAAAAGCATAAACTAAACACATTTATAATACAGTAAAATAATAGACAAATTTTTATAAAGGGTAAACCGATTATTTAAAAATCGAGTACTTTTAACTCATGTTGAGTATATATACATCACTATAATGTTTTTTGTAAATTTCGTTGACCGATGTCTTTTTTTTTTTTGTTGAAAACACGAATTTTTTGTTAAAAATTAGAGTTTGTATTATCAATTTCTTTGAAAAGTTTGATTTTAGTATGAAATACATATGTAAAATAGAGTATGAAATATAATGAAAATTAATTACCCCTGAAACCTTTTATATGATAAAAAAAATAGCAAATTACAAAAAATATGATAACGAAATTTAGCAAAAACATTATTTTTATTAGATAAGTCTGAAAGCTTAAATATTTTCTTTAAAAGTTTTCACAAAATATTATTTGTCAAAACAGTAAAATATTTAACGTAGCTTTAAATTATGTAGACAGCTACTTTAAATTATTTGATGTTAACAAAAGATTAACATCGGTTTGTTAAGCTAACAATCGTTTTAGGATAATACTTTAAGGAATTTTGCTTAACTTTAGTTTACCAATCGTTGTTAAATTTTTTTGCATAAGACCGTTAAAGTTCAAATCAGTCAGCTAAAGGCGACGCAGCGCTTGTAGTTTTGTATTAATATATCTATGTGTGTCGTATTTATGAATATGATGAGAAAGAGACAAGGAGGCATATATGTAATTGTGTGTGTATGTGTGTATATTTATCAGTGTTGCCACCAACCAAATGTTAAATTACACCTGGGTCGTGCCAAAATTACACATGAAATTAGGAATTACACATGATTTTTTTTTTTTGGCAAAATAACATGTTTTGAATTTAATTTAATTATTCTTATTTTTTTTTTTTTGTTAAAAATTAAAAAAAATGATTTGTAGTTTTTTAAATTAATGTTCATCGTTTTTTTTTATTTCACAAGAAAACAATAATATACTTTTTCAAATCGTTACTTAGCGCTTAAAAATAAACAAAATGAAATACATAACGACTATATTGAAAATCTTCCTGTTCTTGTTTAACATTTTTTGTGTAGGTTCAAAAATTGGTCCACCATTAATAAATTTTTGCAAAGTAGGACACAATCTATCTCCAAAGAATGTTTTTCTCATTTTTATCGATTTTTCCAAGTTCGTTTTGTACGTTTTTATGGCAAATTAAATATTGTTTTAATTTGACTAATATAAAACTCTCGAAAATCATGAAGTATATTTTTTTTCCTTAATTAGAGATTGAGGTTAAAGATTCATCTCAGGTGTTTATGGACCGATTGTGATGAAATTTGACAGCGTTATTTGTGGGAGGATTTCCTAAAATCTGATGTATAAACTCTACAAATCTGATTATGAATACCATTCAAATTGTACCGATCGACTCAGAATCGACAGGAGAATCGATTTCGCGACGTCCGTCCATCTGTCTGTCCGTCCGTCTGTTTGTCTGTCTGTCCGTCTACCTATCTGCCTGTCTATCCGTCAACCTGTCCTTTTTTCTGTTGTAGTCAAGTTTTTGGAGCTTCTGTTTTGTCGATATCTCAGATGTTTATTTTGATGAAATTTAATAGCGCACTTCACAGGGGACTACCTAAACTCTGATGTACTCGGTAATTTGTGGTATATATAATTTAGTGTTTAAGCGATATTTGTTTTGATCGACAATAATGAAATTTAGGGTGAGACGATATCCTAAAATTTTGTGTTAAATGCATATGTTTATACCTTCCAGGAGCTCCAGACAGACACACTGCATTTATCTTAATTTTGTGTCTGACTTTTGAACATTATGATAACATTTGAGAATGTATTATATATCAAATTATAGGTAATCTTCCTAGGAAGTACAAAAATGCTACTGAGTACATTTTATCCGTTCAAAACCTACATATGTATGTATGTATCTCACATATCAACGAAAATTTAAATTTTTTAATTGCAATTGGGAGAAATCCGTTCACGTTTGACAATTGCTTCCGTAGCAATTAGTAGCTAATAAATGGCAAATTATAATAGATTCGATGATGACATTTAGTATAAAGACATTGTACAATATCATTATTCAGGGCGATAGCGCCTAAAATAAACTTTCTAGAGGGACACGTTTGACAAAAGTATTTCTGATCTCTTGAAAAGTCGAGCTCTGTTCACATTTAGTGAAATCTCCCATATAACCCCGACCGGGAATCACTTTAATGCTGATAAATTAAATCACATTATAATTGCACAAAGAACTAGAGCAAAACTTTCCACACATTCATTGGACAGACCGAAAGAACAATACATTATTATTGATGAAGTATTCATCTTAATTCCATTTAAAAGCTATATATTTCACGTATGTATCTAAAACTAAGAGTTTATACCCTATAATTCTAAGGTTTGCTTACATTGACAATCATTGTTAAAGCTTTGACCTAAATCAGTCCGCTAACTTCAAATTTTAATATAACCAGAATACTTAATCTTCATCAAATCGATGTGCTTTTGCAAATCTAATGGCATCCACATTTTGAATCATCTTTTATTAAGTGTTCGTAAAATAGACACATATATCGAAGCTACTGGCTAGCTTAAATAAGCATTCTCTACCTGCCCAACCTAATCTTTGGGTCCATAACTATTCTAGATGATGACGCCACCGAAAAGCTTTTCGTTTTCCGACATAGCTAAATGTTGCTAGGAATTACATTTAGTATGAACAAAAGAAAATTAATATACATATCATGCATTTGTGTGGGGCTCAACTAAGTCAGTAATCAGAAACTATATAATTATCAATATGTTCTTACGATTTTGTACTTTACTTTTGGAACACCATTGGTGAAGGGTATCCAAGATTCGGCAAAGCCGAATATACCACTCTTACTTGTTAAAATGAGAGTTTTAAAAACTGTTAGTACTCAAAAATTACAAAAATTGAAATTACACATGAATTACACATGCAATTGGCTGCATGTGTAATTTCACACATCGGCTACACATGAAAATAAAAATTACACATGATATGTGTAATTACACCTGAAGTGGCAACACTGATATTTATAATACTAAGCAGAGAAGCGCAATGGATCAATACTAAGGCACTTATAATGATTCATTCATTTTAGAGTATAAGTGACTACACGTCATTTAAAAAAAAACTATCCAGAGTTACTCATACTTACTACGACGTTGATTTACAAATACAGCTAAAAACAAGTATGAGTCGCAACCCAGTCAGCATTTATGTTATTTTCGGATCATATTTGACTCTTTTTCGACTGCCGCGGACGATTAGAACAATCGAATATGCTATCATTTTCGATTCGAAAAAGACTGTGTCTTCGGAAGAAAATGGTACCCTAGCCGCGACTCCCTTGAGATAATCTTTTATGAGCACCTTTATGAATCTTTTACGAGCCATTTTCGAGTCATTTTTGACTCAGTTTTGATTATTTTTTCAGTTGATTCAAAAACAAGTAACATTGCCTTCTCAATTGTACATATGTAGAATGTGTTTATACGAATTGAGTTACCTTAGAGAGAGAGTAGAGAGATGAAGTGTGGTGTAAAGTCTATTTTTAGAACACTGAAGAAGTTGCGCTATTTCTTGTTATTTTTTTTTTTTATCGACGGCCGCGAACTGGGATCGAACTCAGGCTAAAAATGATATCTTATGTTTAGTAGTCGGCGTGCTAACCCACTTAGCTACAGCACCCATTATCTATGCGCGTTAAAAAGTATTTCAAAACCAACACCATAGGAGTAACCTTTTTATCACCTAACTGAGCAAAATTTGTCTACAAAATAACGTTGAAATTATCGAATTTCAATCCCTTAAATTTTTTATTTTTAATTAATATGCTTTTTGTTATTGTATTTTTAAATAATGGGTGTTTTTTCTAGAGGTATAGAACTTCGAATTGAAATAAAACACAAGAAAATCGTTTTAATGTCCATCAATTTGGCTTTATTGGAAGGATAATTTTATGCCATTAATGTTTAAATATGATTTCGGGCATGTGGCCGCCGCGGCTGGCTCGAATAAAGTTAATTCTACAGGTCCAATTTTCAACTACTTTTTCGAGCATATGGGGCCGTATGTTGGCAATAACGCCACGAATGTTGGCTTCCAAGTCCCCTAAAGTTTCTGGTTTGTTGGCGAAGACGAGCGACTTCACATATCCCCAAAGAAAATAATCCAGTGGTGTCAAATCGCACGATCTTGGTGGCCAATTGACAGGTCCATTCCGCGAAATTATGCGCTCATCGAATGTTTCCTTCAATAAATCAATTGTGACGTGCGCTGTGTGGCATGTAGCGCCGTCTTGTTGGAACCACAACTCATCCACATTCATGCCATCCAATTGGGGAACAAAATAGTCGGTTATCATGGCTCTATACCGGTCTCCATTTATGGTTACTGACTCTCCAGCATTATTTCGGCCCAATGACTCCACCAGCCCATAGAGCACACCAAACAGTCAGTTTTTGTGGATGTAATGGCGTCTCAAGGGTCTCATGTGGATTCTCTTCACTCCAAATGCGGCAATTTTGCTTGTTGACGTAGCCATTCAACCAAAAATGAGCCTCATCACTGAACAAAATTTTGCGATGAAAATCATACACCAAAATCACGACGCATTGCATGGTCTCGCGGCTTTAATTCTTGCACAAGCTGGATCCTGTAAGGTCGCAAGCCAAGATCTTTGCGCAAAATCTTCCATAAAGTTGATGGACGAAGCTCCAATTGCTGTGCACGGTGGCGAATCGATTCATTCGGGTCCTCTTCAACACTTTGCTCTACAGCGGCAATTGTTTCTTCGGTGCGCACTGTTCGACGTCGCTGCAGATGCGTATTATCACATAGAGTAAACGTAGTGCGAAAACGATCCATGGTTAATCGAATTAATTGCTCTGATGGACGATTATGTCGACCATAAAATGGACGGAGCTTGCGGTAAACTTCGCGAACTGAACCATTATTTTCGAAATAAATTTGCACGATTTGCAAGCGTTGTTCTTTTGTCAACCTGTTCATGATGAAATGGCAAACCAAACTAAATATTAATCACTTGACAGCTGACAAAATGGCCTCCAGTTAAAAAAGTGATGCCAACTTATAGTTCTATACCTCAATAAAAAACACCCGATAGTAAGATTTAAAGCATAAGCGCGAATCTACTTCGACTAGTTTTTTAATCGCGCAGACGACAAATCGTCTTTTGGTCTTCCAAACTGGTTAAAAAAGACTCATTTGGGTGATTTTTCAAAAAATAATCTTCTAAATGCTGACTGGGAAATTGATTCGAAACTCACACAACTCAAAATATGAATAAGTCGTAAACTATCCATTTGTATTCATAAATTCAAAAAAATACTTAGAGTACTATGGATCATCCAGATCATCCAAACAAAAAGAAAACAAAATATTTAAAAATGAAATGTAAACCAGAGAGTAGAAAAAAACAATTCTCTTCTCTCTTTTTATGCCTATTTTAAATACGATCGTATTTAGGGTGTATTCATGTTGGGGAGTTATTTATACTTGTTTTACATAGGCTGTATATATGAAGTAGAGCAGAGCCAGAATCAAAAACGTCGAAGTGCCTCTGAATATAAATATAAATAAAATTTCCGTCTTTGGATATGAATGGATATAACTATAAATGGATATGAGTATGAATGAGTATGAATACAAGAAATTATGAATCATGATTCAACTCTACTCATTTTTCGGATACTCATTGCGCTTCTCTGATACTAAGAAAGGGCGATGCAAGCAATATCAGTAATATTCAAGTAAACAGCAAATTAAATATAAACAACTTGAAAATGAAAAAGTAGCTGCTTTCAGCAAAAGCAGCAAATACAAGTAAATTTCTTTGACTGTGCTGTACAAGAAGAAACTACAGAAGCCGACAGCCAGAATAAACGAACTCATTTCGTTTGTTGGCTTCTATTTTTGTCTTTTGCTGTGTGTGTATGAAATTATATCAATTGGTATTGAAAACACATTTTTTTATTTAGCTAAATAAAATGAAAGCAAAAGCTGAATTTTTGTACTTTTGCTAATATTCAGGCAGCATTTGCAACGCTGAACGCACATAGGTTTGCTTATTTTTTAAATGGCACAAAAACGGCTACATATTTTTCTCGCAAAATTAACACACATATTAAGAATATGTTTATCTAAAATTTTGATATGGCTCTTTTCGATGCGATTCTTAGTTAATGAGTTATAGGAAGACAAATATTAAAAATGCAGAATTTTGACGTTTTTTTTTTAATTTTTTGTTAGTTTTTCTCAATTTGTAGAAGAACTAACCATTTAATCGTTAAGCGCCATATCAAGTTTTTAGATATTGATAGTAGCAATCGGTATGTAAAATTTGGTCTCAAAATCTTTATCCACTTTTGTGCCATTTTAAATGCAAATTTTTGATTTTTTTTACTACTGTATTATCTTTTATACATATTTTTTGTACTGATATTTTATACATATTTTTTGTACTGATGTTTTTTATGATGATGAAATCTAATGCACTTATCTAAATATACAAAAATAAAAAAGGGCAATTTTTGACCTATTAAGAAAGTTATAGGGCAAAATATATTGCTAGTTAAAAAGCCAAAATTATAGAAAACACCCTGTATTTCAGAAACCAAAATAGTTTGGGCCGTTTTATGTAGCACCAAGGATAGCTAAATATGTGTCCAAAAAAAATTATATAAATTCATGTGATTATCTTAAAATTTAAAACCCTACTTTCTTTCATATTTTGCTAGTTATAGCAAATAAATTTCTCGCCCATTACAGCTATAAATGTATTGGTATTTGCTCTTCCATTAAAAATGATTTAAATGATTAGTGTTAATTCGTTATTTTACGAATCAAAACTGATATTTTTGATATGGTTTGTTGTCGTGTCAAGATTTTTACTCTCTACAGTTCTCTGCACTAAGTAAATATAAACCTATCAAAAAGATGTTTACACATTCGAAAACTACTTAAGAAAGAAAGAAAGAAAGAAAAATATGCTTACAGTACATCGTTATCTCTAATACTTCAAGAGATATTTAATGGAATGTTGCTTACGATTATTTAAATCTAAGGGATCGATATTATGTACCTATGTTTTAAAGTTTATATTAAATAAGAAGCCAAAAAGTTAAAACAAAACACGTCATAAGCCATTTATTTTTTAGCCGATTTTAGTGTAATTACCCATTTTGGAAGTGAACCGCCGTGGTATAGCAGGTTAGTTAACCGCCTTGCATACCAGAGGTCCCAAGTTCGATCCCAGGCCAGACCTATTTGAAAAAAATGAATTTTCATAAAAAAGCGGCGGTTCACCTCATGTCTCAGCTAGCCACTGGTTATTGAGTATTAGTTAATTTTCAAAAAAAGCGGCGCACAGTGGAAAATTTTAGACCTTATCGGATAAAAAATTTGTAACTTTTTTGTTCTTAGAGATAGAGTTCTGAAACTCTGATCTCAAATATATTTGCTATTATTCGATAAAATATGAGTCAAATTAAACCAGAACTTATTTCAGAATAAAGATAAGAAGTTTGTTTTTAGCATTATTTTGTACATTAGGGTGGAGCGAAAAATATATTTTTTTTAATTCCATACTCCAGTATTAAAAATCGCTGCTGTACATTCTAAGGTACTCAGAAGAAAAGTTTTGCCTTCTTAGGTCAATCTCTTGAGGTGGTACACAGGATATTTATTTTGGACCCATTTGTATGGGAAAAAATGTGAGTTGCGATTTAAAATCGTCGAATTACACTAAAAAGTGAATTTTTTTTACATAATTTGAGTTGATGCATGGTAAATTTTACTTGAGTTTTGTTTTAATAAAACTTATACTGAATATTATTGCTCAGTCTATGAGGAATGTCTGCGAAAGTTTTTTTTTTTATATTGTGGTCAAAGGTAAAAATTCATCGGGGTCAAAGGTAAAATTTTGGATTTTTAATCGCAAAGTTACGGCAAATGGCAAATTTTGATTAAAATAATATATAATTTTATAAAGTGATTATATTGTTTTATTAAAAATATATATTTTAACCCTCAACAGACATGAAGACTAAAATAACACAAATTTATCACAAGAAAATTTTACAAAAACTCTTGTCAAATTATGACCAAAAATACAAATTTTCGACAAAAAGTGTTAAATTTAGCAAAAAAAAACAAGTAAGAGTGGTATATTCGGCTTTGCCGAATCTTGGATACCCTTCACCAATGGTGTTCCAAAAGTAAAGTACAAAATCGTAAGAATATATTGGTAATTATATAGTTTCTGATTACTGACTTAGTTGAGCCCCACATAAATGCTTGATATGTATATTCATTTTCTTTTGTTCATACTAAATGTTATTCCTAGCAATATTTGGTTATACTAGTATTATATGCAAAGAGTCTTGAAAATTAAGAGTCGGAAAACAGAAAGCTTTTCGGTGGCGTTATCATCTAGAATAGTTATGGACCCAAAGGTTAGGTTGGGCAGGTGGCTGATGTCTAGGGCAGCGTCACTTGGGTTCAAAAGTGGTCCCTTTGTGAAAGATAATGATTACTAGACTACAAGTAGAGAATGCTTATTTAAGCCAGCAAGTAGCTTCGAAATAAAATAGACACATATTTTACGAACATTTAATAAAGTTCGATAGACCAGATAAACCATGCAGAAAAGATGCTTCAAAATGTAGATGACCTTAGATTGCAAAAGCACATCGATTTGATGAAGATGCAACCCAAAAAAACAGTGCCCAGTGAGGGTTGTGTACTTTAATTCGTACGGATTATCTCACTAGTAAAAGTTCTTGATTAGTTATGTAAAACTCTGAAGTTAGCGGACTGATTTAGGTCAAAGCTTTAACAATGATTGTCAATGTATACAAGCCTTAGAATTATAGGGTATACACTCTTAGTTTTAGATGCATACGTGAAATATATAGCTTTTGAATTAATGGATATCAGCTTTGTCGGAAAAGTTATTGAATATTTACTTATTAATTTGAAGTTAGTTAACTAATTAAGATGAATACTTCATCAATTATATTTGGGATGTATTGTTTTTTCGATCTGTCCGATGGATGTTTGGAAAGTTTCGCTCTAGTTCTTTGTGCAATTATAATGTGATTTAATTTATCAGCATTAAAGTGATTCCCGGTCGGGGTTATATGGGCCCATTTTCAATACCGAAGTTTTCAAGAGATCAGAGATACTTTTGTCAAATGGTGTCCACCTAGAAAGTTTATTTTAGGCGCTATCGCCCTGAATAACGATATTGTACAACGTCTTTATACTAAATGTCATCATCGTATCTATTATAATTTGTCATTTATTAGCTACTAAGAGATTGCCTTAGGCAAAGTTATACGGGAGCAATTGTCAAACGTGAACGGATTTCTCCCAATTGCAATTAAAAAACTTTCGTTAATATGTGAGATACATACATACATACATACATACATACATACATACATACATACATACATACATACATACATACATACATACATACATACATACATACATACATACATGCATACATACATACATACATACATACATACATACATACATACATACATACATACATACATACATACATACATACATACATACATACATACATACATACATACATACATACATACATACATACATACATACATACATACATACATACATACATACATACATACATACATACATACATACATACATACATACATACATACATACATACATACATACATACATACATACATACATACATACATACATACATACATACATACATACATACATACATACATACATACATACATACATACATACATACATACATACATACATACATACATACATACATACATACATACATACATACATACATACATACATACATACATACATACATACATACATACATACATACATACATACATACATACATACATACATACATACATACATACATACATACATACATACATACATACATACATACATACATACATACATACATACATACATACATACATACATACATACATACATACATACATACATACATACATACATACATACATACATACATACATACATACATACATACATACATACATACATACATACATACATACATACATACATACATATGTAGGTTTTGAACGGATATCATGTACTTAGCTGCATTTTTGTACTTCCTAGGAGGATTACCTATAATTTGATATATAATACATTCTCAAATGTTATAATAATGTTCAAAAGTCAGACAAAAAATTAAGATAAATGTAGTGTATCTGTCTGCTAAAATCAGATTTGTAGAGCTCCTGGAAAGTATACGAATATGCAATTTACACAAAATTTTATAATATCGTCCCACCCTGAATTTTAATCATTGTCGATCAAACCACCTGAAATATCGCTTAAACACTAAATAATATCTACCACAAATTACCGAATGCATCAGAATTTAGGTAATCCCCTGCGAAGTACGATATCAAATTTCAGGAGCTCCAATAACTTGACTACAACTGAAAAAAGGACATTATTGAATGTAACTTCTGTTAAGGCACCAATATGCTTACTTACTTAACTTAAATGGCCTATTGTAACAACCTGTTTAGGTCAAAGGCCGAGCATATTTTAGAATTCCATGCGCACCAATATGCAGCTAATATTTTTATAGTATTTTATTACATATGAGCGCATAGCTAAGTAGAGCTCCTAACTAAAAGCTTTACCGAAGTTTCACATGCAGTCATTCAGGAGCTTAAATTTCAATACTAAAACCTGATCCGCTATTTATAAAATCGGAATCTACATCAAATCACCTTTCCAATGAGGTTTATAACTCCTTAATTGTAACTTGAATTACATTAAAAATACGCTCTGAAATATGTTTTATATGTATAGAAATTAATCTCTGTCGTAAAAAGATGTGAATACGGTCCTTATTTTCAAGTATTACTATTGCCAAAACATCAAATATGTCATTAAGTTTGACATCTTAGCTTTTCGATAAAAAAATTATGGTGTAATTTGAACCTTTTTGAAAATGATTTATGGGCTGGTCTTACTCTACGATTTTCCACTGTGCGGCGGTTCACCTCATAACTCATCTTGGCACTTACAATATAAGCGAATGATGCGAAAAGTTTATCATTTTATCTGTCAAAACAATCCGCACGTATTAAAGACGTCGAAAAAGAAACATTTGAACCAGAAAAAAAAAACAAATACACAATTAAAACATATAATTAATAAAAATGCTTCATTTTATCAATTCAAATATTTTCCATTTTAATTAATTTCAAAGAATTTAAATAAATATAATATATATTAGGGAGGGTCGGTTTTTGACCTTTGTCTCTGATCGACTTCTAATAGAGAAATTATGTGACCAAATAATATCAATCGGAAGTGTGCAAAATAGTATTGATTTATTTTTAGGATATGATACTAAACACTTAAAATAATACATAAATATATATGTGTGTATATTAGGGTGGGTCGGTTTTTGACCTTTGTTTCTGATCGACTTCTAATAGTGAAATTATGTGGCCAAATAATATCAATCGGAAGTGTGCAAAATATTTCGTCCATTTAAGATTTATTTGTAAAAGAAAAGACAATGGAATCTAAAAGTGAACTAATGCAGCATTCCTAAAAGTCGTAAAAATTTGAAATTCATAGAACGATGTTTCCCCTAAAATTCGTGTCCTTGACAACGCGGCTAAGGATAAAATGCCCAAAAATTACTTTGAATAAAAACTGGCAAAGTAAGACATGATTTATCATTTCAAGACTTGTAAGTACTTAATAGTTTAATTTTGTTAAAATATAAAAATGATTACTTAATTTTTATCATATTAAAAAATGGGTAATTTTTCTCAGGTCGGTTTCAAAACTAATTTTGAATTTTTTAAAATTTTGTTAAACAAATATTACGGTGTGTTATAATAGATAAATAAGACCATAAAACTCAAACAATTTATATTTGAAATTATAGAGAATTTAAATAAATATACTTAATATTAAATATTTTACACTAGGATCAAGTTTTTTTTTATTAAAAAAATATTTTAACCATTAAAATTTATGGGAGCAAAAATTACCCAAAAAATTTTTTTGGCACTTTTTTCACAGAATTTTTACAAACAAATCATAAAAGTTATTATTCGACACTAAGATTAAGTTTTTTTATTAAAAAAATTATTTGTCCCCATATCTTTTTAGGGTTAATATTTTTTAAAAAGAAATTTCATCTTAGTGTAAAGTATTTACTTATTGTCATTTTATGAAAAGTCACTGGAAAAGTGACAAAAAATGTTGGATAATTTTTGCCCCCATATCTTTAAAGGGTTAAAATATTTTTTATAATAAAACAAACTTTATCTTAGTGTCAAATACTAACTTTTATGCTTTTTTATCAAAATTCGCTGAAAAAAGTGCCAAAAAATATTGATTAATTTTTGCCTTCATGTCTATTAAGGGTTAAAATATTTTTTTAAATCCTTTAAAAACTTTATCACAGTGTAAAATAAGTACTTTTAATTATATTTAAAAAATAAATTAATTATTTAATTATATTTAAAAAATAAATAAAAAAGAAAACCTGTTTATATTTCCCATAGTACAGATTATACACTGCGACGAAGTAATTACACACTGCGAAGTAAATGTTTATATGATGTTACACCATAAAAATATACCCATATGCACTTATCACCCCGTAACTTAGACAAATGCCAACCAATTTTAATTTTTTTTTTGAAAGATATTGAAAGAAGAAGGTTAGTCCTTTTCAACGGCATATAACTTCTTAAAATATACTTAAGATACATTTTTTTTTGCTTTTTTTTCAACATTTTTATACCCGTCACCAATAGCTTATATGTTTGTCATTCAGTTTGTAATTTTTTTATTATTCGTCTTAGACCCCATAACAATTATTCCAATCGACTCAGAATCGCCAGGAGATTCGATTTAGCCATGTCCGTCTGTCTGTTGAAATCAAGTTTGTGGAGCTCCTGGTAGGTGTACCTTGACGAATTATACAATTTTCCTACGCAGCACACTATTTAATTTCATTCATATCGGTCCATAAACACCCGAGATATCGCTACAATACTAAACTTCGATGACGAATTAAAAATTTTTTTTTAAATGCAATTTTTAAATTTTGTTTTAAATTCTCATCGAATTTTGAATTTTGGCGATATCTCTGGTGTTTATAGACCGATTTTGATAAAATTTAATGGCATGTTGCATTGGAGTATTTTCTAAAATTTGATATACAATTCAATTTTTTTTAAATACTGTTTTTTTAAGAAAATTTTTTGGAATTTGTCAACTTGCGTACATCGATAACAAAAAGCTTTAAAAAAAACATTTTTTTAACGAAATTAATTTTTTTTTTTGAGAAATACAGTTTTAAAAAAAATTTAATTCTCAGCAAATTTTGAATTTTGACGATATCTCTGGTGTTTATATACCGATTTTGATAAAATTTAATAACATGTTGCGTTGGAGTATTTTCTTAAATCTGATATGTAATTCAAAAAACTTTTTTAAAATACTGTTTAAAAAAAAATTAAAATATGTCAATTTGCGTACATCGATATCTTTTGCTTTGGCGATCCATCGATTCTGATGAAATTTAATAGTGTGCTGCTTTGAATGATTTCCTAAAGTTTGATGTACAGTTCAAGAAACTTTTTTTTTAACACAGTTTTTTGACGAAATTAAATTTTTTTTATGAAAGATACAGTTTTTTAAACAATTTTTTTTAATCTCATTGAATTTTGGCGATATCTCTTGTGTTTATAGATTTTGATGAAATTTAATAGCATGCTGAAATGGAGTATCTTCTTAAAATCTGATATATAATCTTATTTTTTTTAAATATTGTTTTTTAATTTTTTTTTCTAAAATATGCCAATTTGCGTACATCGACATATTTTGCTTTCCCGATATCTCAGTTACTGATCCACCGATTTTGATGAAATTCAATACTGTGTTGCATTGAATGATTTCTTAAAATTTAATATACATTTCAAAAAACTTACAGTTATTAAAAAAAAATTAATTCTCATCGAATTTTGAATTTTGGCGATATACCTGGTGTTTATAGAAAATAAAAAAATTGTAATTTAGCATCGAATTTCGAGTTTTGGCTATATCTCAGTTGTAAGTAGAACTATATGTTGCAATTTAATAGTGTACTTCGTAGAACACTATTAACATCTAATACCTGTACATATAAGTTATGTCGGTATGCCATCTAGCAGCTCATCAAACTTGATTTCAACACACCGAAATATGTCTTAAATAAGTGACTTTTGGACATTATTATTATATTTATTCATATCTTACGTAAGTGTTGTTGCCAAAAGTGTAATCTAAATAGGTCCACTAAATATTCTCATTAAAGCAACCATTCAATCAGTCCTCTTATTTAAATACGACAAGGTGCGAAATGTTACAGGGTGCGAAATGTCACAATGTTGTGTAATTTCTGAAATTGTTTGCATTTCGATCTACCTCCAAAATGTAGACCCAATATAAAACAAGTTTATTCACTAATTAAAGTATTGTTTATATATCACCTAAAAATTAAAGGAATGAGGCGTGTTAATTATCGAGATTTGAAACTTTTTCAGATTAGGAAATCGATATACATATATTAGTATTTTTGTAGGATTCACCTAAATCAGTCTTCAGAAACATATATACTTGTAATTGACCGAAAACTCTTTCCACTCTGCACTTTACTTTTGTAACACCATTGGTGAAGGGTATTTAATTTATAGCACTCTTACTTGTTCTATTTTCGGGACGTTGTTACACAACATTCTTGTATAGTAAGCGTGCTATTTATGATCTGATTTCAAAAATATATAAGATTGCCAAAAAAATTAGCCTTCATATTTAAAATTGCGTTAAAAAATTACTGATTTATTCAGCTTAAAAGAAAAACAAATTTTTACAAAGTTTTTAACAATTTCGATCAAAAATGTTTGCTTGAGCTTCTTTTTAATTGATCATCAAACAAAAAATTACTAAAAAAGTCAGTTTTTGTCTATTAGTAAAAATTTGTTTTTCTTTTAAGTTGAATAAATCATAAATCATTTTTTAACGGATTTTTAAGTATGAAGGCTCGTTTTTTTTTGGTTATCTTATTTATTTTTAAAATCAAATTTGTAATATTTGTTAAAATTTCCAAAAAATTTAAATATGATATTTGAAACCCATCTAAGAAAGACATGAGTTTTAGGAGATATATCGCAATAATACCAAAACTGTTTTATCAATTTCGAATTTTTAGGACTTCAATTAATCCTGCATTAGTTTGCTTTTTGATTCCTTTACCTATTCCTTAAAAAACTAACCGTAAATGGACGAAATGTAGCAAAAACTGCAAATACTCTCATTTTGTCAAATGGGCTCAGAAACTAGTATCCTAAAAATAAATTGAATGGACGAAGTGTAGCAAAAAATATAATTTTACTATTAGAATTCGATCAGAGACAAAAGTCAAAAAACGACCCACCCTAATGTCTTTTTAATAAAATTTTTTTATCTACCAGCTGTTTTCTTTTTGACAGATGTATTTTAAATTTCCAAAAAACGCAATTAGTGTTGCTAGTTCTCACTTTTAGTTGCAGAAACACTTTTTTTCTTCCAGGTCGAGAAACGGTGGAATTTTTTGTTTCATTATTTTCGCTGTGAAAACTTATCACTTTAAGTTACAGAAACGAGCTACAAAATTGGCACATCAGAACCCCTGAATAATCATATGTTATTATGAAGACAGCAGCTGCACTATAATCTGCTGATAAACATAAGGTATATTTCAGGCGTAACAAATTTATATATTACATGCAAAGAACTAAAGTTGTTGACTTCAAACTTCACTACATATTATATAAAAATAGATCTCGTTGCCACCAATTTCTATTTACAGTTGGAACCTAACATTTGCTTACTGCTGTCTATAAAAATAATAAGTTGGAGTGTTATATTCGGCTTAAGAAAGATATCTCCGAGCGAATATCTTCACAATATGGCCCAAATGCTATTAAACTGGTTGTACTATTGGTTTATTCTATAGAATTAATTTATTTATGGTAGCTATTGTATTTTAAATTTAATAGCATTTATGGAATTTCCGGTAGTTAAAGTTCTAAGAGCCTTGGTAAATGCAGATGTACTATTCTGGACTAAATTGCAAATAGACCTATTTAACTCTGCACAAAATTTCGAGAAATCGTCTTCATTCTCAACAATTCCAATGGAAGTACACTATAAAGTAAGAAGAACTGCCACATGTATGTATGTATGTGTGTATGTATGTATGTATGTATGTATGTATGTATGTATGTATGTATGTATGTATGTATGTATGTATGTATGTATGTATGTATGTATGTATGAATGTATGTATGTATGTGTGTATGTATGCATGTATGTATGTATGTATGTATGTATGTATGTATGTATGTATGTGTATATGTATGTA